>CM042386.1:16865377-18097877 GCA_023634145.1 Thymallus thymallus | reverse complement strand
GTCAGTGGAGGGGAATATGACAGAACTAGGGGGGAGTCAGAGGAGGGGAAAATATGTCAGAACTAGGGGGGAGTCAGTGGAGGGGAATATGTCAGAACTAGGGGGGAGTCAGTGGAGGGGAATATGTCAGAACTAGGGTGGAGTCAGAGGGGAGGGGAATATGACAGAACTAGGGGGGAGTCAGAGGAGGGGAATATGTCAGAACTAGGAGGGAGTCAGTGGAGGGGAATATGTCAGAACTAGGAGGGAGTCAGTGGAGGGGAATATGTCAGAACTAGGGGGGATTCAGTGGAGGGGAATATGTCAGAACTAGGGGGGAGTCAGAGGAGGGGAATATGTCAGAACTAGGAGGGAGTCAGTGGAGGGGAATATGACAGAACTAGGAGGGAGTCAGTGGAGGGGAATATGACAGAACTAGGAGGGAGTCAGTGGAGGGGAATATGTCAGAACTAGGAGGGAGTCAGAGGAGGGGAATATGACAGAACTAGGGGGGTGTCAGAGGAGGGGAATATGACAGAACTAGGAGGGAGTCAGTGGAGGGGAATATGTCAGAACTAGGAGAGAGTCAGAGGAGGGGAATATGTCAGAACTAGGGGGGAGTCAGAGGAGGGGAAAATGTCAGAACTAGGAGGGAGTCAGTGGAGGAAAATATGTCAGAACTAGGAGGGAGTCAGAGGAGGGGAATATGACAGAACTAGGGGGGAATCAGGAGGGGAATATGACAGAACTAGGGGGGAGTCAGAGGAGGGGACAATGTCAGAACTAGGGGGGAGTCAGTGGAGGGGAATATGACAGAACTACGAGGGAGTCAGTGGAGGGGAATATGTCAGAACTAGGGGGGATTCAGTGGAGGGGAATATGTCAGAACTAGGGGGGAGTCAGAGGAGGGGAATATGTCAGAACTAGGAGGGAGTCAGTGGAGGGGAATATGACAGAACTAGGAGGGAGTCAGTGGAGGGGAATATGTCAGAACTAGGAGGGAGTCAGTGGAGGGGAATATGTCAGAACTAGGAGGGAGTCAGAGGAGGGGAATATGACAGAACTAGGGGGGTGTCAGAGGAGGGGAATATGACAGAACTAGGAGGGAGTCAGTGGAGGGGAATATGTCAGAACTAGGAGAGAGTCAGAGGAGGGGAATATGTCAGAACTAGGGGGGAGTCAGAGGAGGGGAAAATGTCAGAACTAGGAGGGAGTCAGTGGAGGAAAATATGTCAGAACTAGGAGGGAGTCAGAGTAGGGGAATATGACAGAACTAGGGGGGAATCAGGAGGGGAATATGACAGAACTAGGGGGGAGTCAGAGGAGGGGAAAATGTCAGAACTAGGGGGGAGTCAGTGGAGGGGAATATGTCAGAACTAGGGGGGAGTCAGTGGAGGGGAATATGTCAGAACTAGGGGGGAGTCAGGGAGGGGAATATGACAGAACTAGGGGGGAGTCAGAGGAGGGGAATATGACAGAACTAGGAGGGAGTCAGTGGAGGGGAATATGACAGAACTAGGAGGGAGTCAGAGGAGGGGAATATGACAGAACTAGGGGGGAGTCAGAGGAGGGGAATATGTCAGAAGTAGGGGGGAGTCAGTGGAGGGGAATATGTCAGAACCAGGGGGGAGTCAGTGGAGGGGAATATGTCAGAACTAGGGGGGAGTCAGTGGAGGGGAATATGTCAGAACTAGGGGGGAGTCAGTGGAGGGGAATATGTCAGAACTAGGGGGGAGTCAGTGGAGGGAATATGTCAGAACTAGGGGGGAGTCAGAGGAGGGGAATATGTCAGAACTAGGGGGGAGTCAGTGGAGGGGAATATGACAGAACTAGGGGGGAGTCAGTGGAGGGGAATATGACAGAACTAGGGGGGAGAAAGTGGATGGGAATATGTCAGAACTAGGGGGGAGTCAGAGGAGGGGAATATGACAGAACTAGGAGGGAGTCAGTGGAGGGGAATATGTCAGAACTAGGAGAGAGTCAGTGGAGGGGAATATGTCAGAACTAGGGGGGAGTCAGAGGAGGGGAATATGTCAGAACTAGGAGGGAGTCAGTGGAGGGGAATATGTCAGAACTAGGAGGGAGTCAGAGGAGGGGAATATGACAGAACTAGGGGGGAGTCATAGGAGGGGAATATGACAGAACTAGGGGGGAGTCAGAGGAGGGGAATATGTCCGAACTAGGGGGGAGTCAGTGGAGGGGAATATGTCAGAACTAGGGGGGAGTCAGTGGAGGGGAATATGTCAGAACTAGGGGGGAGTCAGGGAGGGGAATATGACAGAACTAGGGGGGAGTCAGAGGAGGGGAATATATCAGAACTAGGAGAGAGTCAGTGGAGGGGAATATGTCAGAACTAGGGGGGAGTCAGTGGAGGGGAATATGACAGAACTAGGAGGGAGTCAGAGGAGGGGAATATTTTAGAACTAGGGGGGAGTCAGTGGAGGGGAATATGACAGAACTAGGGGGGAGTCAGAGGAGGGGAATATGACAGAACTAGGAGGGAGTCAGATGAGGGGAATATTTTAGAACTAGGGGGGAGTCAGTGGAGGGGAATATGTCAGAACTAGGGGGGAGTCAGTGGAGGGGAATATGTCAGAACTAGGGGGGAGTCAGGGAGGGGAATATGACAGAACTAGGGGGGAGTCAGAGGAGGGGAATATGACAGAACTAGGAGGGAGTCAGTGGAGGGGAATATGACAGAACTAGGAGGGAGTCAGAGGAGGGGAATATGACAGAACTAGGGGGGAGTCAGAGGAGGGGAATATGTCAGAAGTAGGGGGGAGTCAGTGGAGGGGAATATGTCAGAACCAGGGGGGAGTCAGTGGAGGGGAATATGTCAGAACTAGGGGGGAGTCAGTGGAGGGGAATATGTCAGAACTAGGGGGGAGTCAGTGGAGGGGAATATGTCAGAACTAGGGGGGAGTCAGTGGAGGGAATATGTCAGAACTAGGGGGGAGTCAGAGGAGGGGAATATGTCAGAACTAGGGGGGAGTCAGTGGAGGGGAATATGACAGAACTAGGGGGGAGTCAGTGGAGGGGAATATGACAGAACTAGGGGGGAGAAAGTGGATGGGAATATGTCAGAACTAGGGGGGAGTCAGAGGAGGGGAATATGACAGAACTAGGAGGGAGTCAGTGGAGGGGAATATGTCAGAACTAGGAGAGAGTCAGTGGAGGGGAATATGTCAGAACTAGGGGGGAGTCAGAGGAGGGGAATATGTCAGAACTAGGAGGGAGTCAGTGGAGGGGAATATGTCAGAACTAGGAGGGAGTCAGAGGAGGGGAATATGACAGAACTAGGGGGGAGTCATAGGAGGGGAATATGACAGAACTAGGGGGGAGTCAGAGGAGGGGAATATGTCCGAACTAGGGGGGAGTCAGTGGAGGGGAATATGTCAGAACTAGGGGGGAGTCAGTGGAGGGGAATATGTCAGAACTAGGGGGGAGTCAGGGAGGGGAATATGACAGAACTAGGGGGGAGTCAGAGGAGGGGAATATATCAGAACTAGGAGAGAGTCAGTGGAGGGGAATATGTCAGAACTAGGGGGGAGTCAGTGGAGGGGAATATGACAGAACTAGGAGGGAGTCAGAGGAGGGGAATATTTTAGAACTAGGGGGGAGTCAGTGGAGGGGAATATGACAGAACTAGGGGGGAGTCAGAGGAGGGGAATATGACAGAACTAGGAGGGAGTCAGATGAGGGGAATATTTTAGAACTAGGGGGGAGTCAGTGGAGGGGAATATGTCAGAACTAGGGGGGAGTCAGTGGAGGGGAATATGACAGAACTAGGAGGGAGTCAGATGAGGGGAATATGTCAGAACTAGGGGGGAGTCAGTGGAGGGGAATATGACAGAACTAGGGGGGAGTCAGAGGAGGGGAATATGTCAGAACTAGGAGAGAGTCAGTGGAGGGGAATATGACAGAACTAGGGGGGAGTCAGTGGAGGGGAATATGTCAGAACTAGGAGGGAGTCAGTGGAGGGGAATATGACAGAACTAGGGGGGATTCAGTGGAGGGGAATATGTCAGAACTAGGAGAGAGTCAGTGGAGGGGAATATGACAGAACTAGGGGGGAGAAAGTGGAGGGGAATATGTCAGAACTAGGGGGCATTCAGTGGAGGGGAATATGTCAGAACTAGGAGAGAGTCAGTGGAGGGGAATATGACAGAACTAGGGGGGAGAAAGTGGAGGGGAATATGTCAGAACTAGGGGGGAGTCAGTGGAGGGGAATATGTCAGAACTAGGAGAGAGTCAGTGGAGGGGAATATGACAGAACTAGGGGTGAGAAAGTGGAGGGGAATATGTCAGAACTAGGGGGGAGTCAGAGGAGGGGAATATGTCAGAACTAGGGGGGAGTCAGTGGAGGGGAATATGACAGAACTAGGAGGGAGTCAATGGAGGGGAATATGTCAGAACTAGGAGAGAGTCAGTGGAGGGGAATATGACAGAACTAGGAGAGAGTCAGTGGAGGGGAATATGTCAGAACTAGGGGGGAGTCAGTGGAGGGGAATATGTCAGTCTGACACTAAGTCACATTTCAGACATTTCTTAGGGCCCTATATGGTCAAACTCCCTCAGCTATGAGGAGAACGTGAATGTCCACTCCCTGTTTGCTGCTGTTCCCCAGACTTTCTCTCTCTATTCCACGCTCTCTCTCTGTCCCTCTCTCTCTCCCTCTCCCCCTATCTCCCTCTTTCCCTCTCTCTCTCACTCTCTCACTATCCCCCTCCTCTTTCCTCCCTCTCTTTCTCTCCTTGGAGCAGCAGTAGCAGAGTAGAACGGAGAGATAGGCATGGCTAGAATTCAACACTATCTCCATTACACCCCATAAGGAATACTACAGTCTCTAACGGTCTCATTCTTTTAACCTTATCCGATATACAATATAGAGATGGAATGAGATAGATTGAGCCAGTCCATTTTAGAAAATCAGTCTATTAGGTTGGTCGGTCACGAGAAAATGTGTTTATGTTTGCTGATTGGAAGAGGATAAGGGAGAGCACAAAACAGTACAGCCTGCATAGAAGGAATGCAGTTTTGTACGTAGCATCAGTAGCAATGTAGCCTGGTCCCAGATCTGTATATCTATAAAGTGTAAACAGATGTGGGACCAGGCTAGTAGCAATGATCTTTGCAGCTCAAATGTTTTGGTCCGAAGTGAGAAGAGTGGGAGATAGGAAAGTGGGTGTAGTTCATTAGGAACGGTGATTTGATACTGGTTTAGACGCTGTTTATGAAAATGTAGATATAGAGTTAATAGACCTACGTTGCTGATCTGGTCTTGTGTTTTCTTCACTCTCTGCATCTCCGGTGTGTCGGCCACCACGCTGAAGCCTTTCCCCTTGTTCTTCTCAAACTCCTCTTTGTACAGCGCCTGACACACGCACACCGCATTCATACGCACACACACACAGAAACACACACACACACACACACACACACAGGTTTACAGAAAACCTCAAATACTAACAACATTTCTTCACTTGCTTACTCACTGTGTGTCATACAGTCACAGACACACATGAACAGATAAGCCATTTCACTTCCAGTCGAAGGGCTGAAATCGAAATACTGTACTACAATTATGACATTAGCTGTGACGATAGTGTTGATTGGGCAATGCATGTTTAATATACTTTTTCTTCGTCTTTTCTCCGTGAACCCTCCATGTTCCGGAATGAAATTGCGCACATCCACGAAGAACTACACTCCCTAAATGCTCACCACGACTCCCCGATCCGTTCACCAGTTTTCTTTCACGAAGATAGTTTTTAAAATGCGCATTCTGCCATAGACAACAGACATTAAAGAAATCCAACGCTCGAATCACAGAGAAAGATTCCTTATGACCTTCAACTTCTGTTTGAATATTTAAGAAAGGTGTTGATATAATTAAAACCAATCTTACAGTCAAAAGGAAGGGAAGCTAATTTAGTACATGTCCTGTAATATGGTACATGCTAACGGCTAATTTTCATCTTTGTTGAAGGAGATAAATATCATTTATAGAAGTGGTATGGATAATACATTCTCACTCAAGGCAAGCAACGTGTGTTGATTGTATAGCTATGTGGGTTGTACATTTTATGTCACGTTGTTGCTCTGCCCCCACTCAATCTGAAATCTCTGCGATGGGCTAATGCTAGGCTAGCTACAGTTGAAATCGGAAGTTTACATACACTTAGGTGTATGTAAACTCATTTTTCAACCAATCCACAGATTTCATGTTAACAAACTATAGTTTTGGCAAGTCGGTTAGGACATCTAGTTTGTGCATGACACAAGTAATGATTCCACAATTGTTTACAGACATATTATTTCACTTAAAATTCACTATATCACAATTCCAGTGGGTCAGAAGTTTAAACAGCTTGGAAAAATCCAGATAATGATGTCATGGCTTTAGAAGCTTCTGATAGGCTAATTGACATAATTTTAGTCAATTGGAGGTGTACCTGTGGATGTATTTCAAGGCCTACCTTCAAACACAGTGTCTCTTTGCTCGAAATCATGGGAAAATCTAAAGAAATCAGTCAAGACCTCTGAAAAAAAATGGTAGACCTCGACAAGTCTGCTTCATCCTTGGGAGCAATTTCCAAACGACTGAAGGTACCACGTTCATCTGTACAAACAATAGTACGCAAGTATAAACACCATGGGACCTCGCAGCTGTCATACAGCTCAGGAAGGAGTTGCGTTCTGTCTCCTAGAGATGAACGTACTTTGGTGCGAAAAGTGCAAATCAATCCCAGAACAACAGCAAAGTGTGATGATCTGACTGAGGCCAGGCCTCAGAATCCCACTAGAGGGAGTGGAAGTGCCACAGTCAGATCATCACATCAGGAGTGGGTTGTTGGTGATCCCCAATTGGAGACAGCTGTCCAGAGTTGTCTCTACTTGGGGATGCTATACAAGCGCTCCACAATCCACTTGCGTTGTGGATCATTATTCGTGTCTGACTGCAGTTTGATGCAGCACGTAAGTAATTTTGCGTTACTCTCCTTATTTGTTGTTTTTGCACTTATTATTAATTAGTTTCTGAGAAGTGTAAAATAAAATGACCCATGACTGCGTGGTCAAGCACGCCTCCAACTCAGTCATCATGTTTGCAGACGACACAACAGCGGTAGGCCTGATTACCAACAATGACAAGACAGCCTACAGGGAGGAGGTGGGCTCCCTGGGAGTGTGGTGCCAGGAAAATAACCTCTCACTCAACATCAACAAAAGAAAGGAACTGATCGGGGACTTCAGGAAACAGCAGAGGGAGCACCCCCCTATCCACATCGATGGGACCGCAGTGGAGAAGGTGGAAAGCTTCAAGTTCCTCGGCGTACACATCACTGACAATCTGAAACGGTCCATCCACACAGACAGTGTGGTGAAGAAGGCGCAACAGTGCCTCTTCAACCCCAGGAGGCTAAAGAAATTTGGCTTGGCACCTAAAAAAATAGTCCTCTATCCATCGTTTTTAAAATTCGACTGTCTATCTTTCATTTAGGTGACTTTTTGCTATATGAATGAAGGCCCATTTTTCATTTTAAAGTATATTGAGTATGTATACACTATACACACTGTGTAAAAGTATGTGGACAAACTTCAAATTAGTGGATTTGGCAAGTCAGCCACACCTGTTGCTGACAGGTGTATAAAACTGACCACACAGCCATGCAATTTCCATAGACAAACATTGGCAGTCGAATGGCCTTACTGAAGAGCTCAGTGACTTTCAACGTGGCACCGTCATAGGATGCCACCTTTCCAACATGTAAATTCTTCAAACTTCAAACAATGGCCACACAGGATCACAGAACAGGACCGCTGAAGCGCATACCACATAAAAATTGTCTGTCCTCGGTTGAAACACTCACTACAGAGTTTCAAACTGCCTCTGGAAGCAACTTCAGTACAAGAACTGTTCGTCAGGAGCTTCATAAATGGGTTTCCATGGGCGAGCAGCCGCGCACAAGCCTAAGATCACCATGCGCAATGCCAAGCGTCAGCTGGAGTTGTGTAAAGCTCGCCGCCATTGGACTCTAGAGCAGTGGAAACACGTTCTCTGGAGTGATGAATCACTCTTTATCATCTGGCAGTCCAACAGACAAATCTGGGTTTGGCGGATGCCAGGAGAACGCTACCTGCCCCAATGCATAGGGTCAACTGTAAAGTTTGGTGGAGGAGGAATAATGGTCTGGGGCTGTTTTTCATGGTTCAGGCCCCTTAGTTCCAGTGAAGGGAAATCTTAACACTACAGCATACAATGACATTCTACACGAGTCTGTGCTTTCAACTTTGTGGCAACAGTTTGGGGAAGGCCCTTTCCTATTTCAGTATGACAATGCCCCTGTGCACAAAGCGAGGTCCATACAGAAAGAATAGACTGACGAGATTCAGAAGAAAGTTTTGTTTCTGGCCATTTTGAGCCTGTAATCAAACCCACAAATGCTGATGCTCCAGATACTATTGTTTTATTACTTCTTTAATCATCACAACAGTTTTCAGCTGTGCTAACATAATTGCAAAAGGGTTTTCTAATGATCAATTAGCCTTTTAAAATGATAAACTTGGATTAGCTAACACAACGTGCCATTGGAGTGATAGTTGCTGATAATGGGCCTCTGTACGCCTATGTAGATATTCCATAAAGAATTTGCAGTTTCCAGCTACAATAGTCATTATTCAACATTAACAATGTCTACACTGTATTTCTGATCAATTTGATGTTATTTTAAAGTGGACAAAAAACAAGGACATTTCTAAGTAACCCCAAACTTTTGAACGCTAGTGTATATATTAGATTATTTTATAGTAAGAAGAATATAATTTAACTTAGCTGAATAAAATAGAAAGGATATTTTTCCCATTCCAAGGTGACGTGGCTATGTTGAGTGTAAACGTGATCATTTGAAACAGGTCCTATTCGCTAGATTTAGAGTTATTTGGCAACTTTAGTTGTGAATGATACAAACCTTAGAATGTCTTAGAAATCAAAACATATATGGGCTGCATGATGTGACTACAGGCTATTGATGATTTGAGAAAGTAGCCAAAAAATGCTTGCTCTCTGTTCCTTGCCTCACACTCATCAAGTGATCATATTTTCAGACTATACTCGATTTAATATTGTCTTTATTAATATGTAAAATTAGTTTAGATTCAGAATGGATCATTATCAAATGGGCAGGTACAGGGGCAGGGAGAAAGACATGCCGTCCGTATGCACTCCAATAGCGAATGGAGGGAGCGCACTTTCCCGCTGGTCCATTTTTTCAATGATGCCAGGTAGGCTACTTCAGTTTTATAGTGGAGCTGTGCTTAATATGAGCAGCTGAGAAATAAATATAAGAACACTTATTTCACTTCACACATCAACCACTGCCATGGGCTCTCCAACCCTGTTCCTGCAGCTACCCAGTGCTTAATTTGGGAAACCAAATGAAATCTGTTCGGGAACATCGATAGTAACAACTAAACATATTTCACTAAACTGTTGACAGCCCCTCTGTGTGCTCGAGAAAAGAATAAAGGAGAGAGAGGAGGAGATGGAGACGCATGGTTGTGAGATATTCTGTAGTTAAAGGTAATATGTCACCCAATTAACTATAAAAAAAAAATATTAAATTACGAGGCTATTCAAAATCAAATACATATTCACTATAATTGTAGGCCGTTGGGGCTTGTGCTCATAATGTGTGTATGGATGTTTTGAATTAATCATCACCTTAGATGTCGCTGTCTATTTCGTTGTGTTAGGCTTTGAAACAACATCCACAGCGACACTCAGAATTTCTTTCTTCAAATTGATCATCACAGTGAGGTGAGTTTTAAAAGCATGATACAGTTTTGATGAAAAGTTTTTGATGATTTTCAATTGCATTTGCATTGATATCTGAGTGGTAGAGGGACAATAGAGTGCTGAGTACAGGCCATTAGAACCTGATGGCCGTTAGCAAGTTGGGTACCAAAGCATTTCCAGAGTCCATAATAGGAGATTACCGTGACTCAACGGTCACATGGAATTTTACTGCATGACTGCCGGTGTGGCGTTAATACGGTCACCGCAACAGCCCTACCTAATGATGCACGCTGATGACTTTTGGTCGCATAAGATTTTTTTTTTTTTTATCATTTGCACAATCATCCTAAAATCTCAAAATATTAGGTGGTGTTTTTGTCTAACATTAACGTTATACTATGTTATTATATTTTACATAGAGTACTATAATTATGTGATCTTGCAGACATTGATTCAGCTCCGATATAACTTTAATTAAAACAAGCACCATTCTCCATTCATCACTGAGATTCGCCAGATTAGCCTGCTCTAGCTAGCTGAATGAGTACAGCAGAAACTGTTTGTAAAGTGGAGAATCTGGCACATACGGAGAAGCTTCTGACTTTTAGCAGTCGGGAAGAAGGTTCCAAAGAATTTGGATCCACAGCCACCCCGTAATTTTAAAGCCTCCAACTGCTGAGAGCCACAAGTACTAAAGTCAACCCATAGCAGAGAAGAGAGAACTCCTCTTGCCACACACGCACACACTCAGATGTGAGTCATGTGCTTGCTATGCTATGAGGAATATGCTTTCTCAGTGAGGGAGAGAAGGAGTGCATCGACTTTTATGGTTATGGGTTATGAACAATAAAAAGACCTTGTTCGGGTGAGAGTGAGGGGGAAAGGACCATACAGTGTTTACAGAAAGTACCCTCCTACAACCGGAAGATTCTAAGAAGATTCTAAACATTTATATAGCTTAACGCTACATCAACACTTCACTTTTGTCAAACCTTCCCTTAAAAGTTTGACCAAATTGACAGACAAGGCATTTCTTTCACTTAAATGTGAATTGCTCATCTTTGAGATATGGCTGTACCTATTATCAATAAAGGCCGTCAAAAGGATGATAATGGCCGTTTAGTGTAAGATCTGTTTGAAAAGGCAACGTGAAATTTCTGCCTGTTTTGGTGGGATGGAGTTTTGGCCTGCCTGGTGACATCACCAGGTGGTAAATTAGTTAACAGACCAATAAGAAAGAGTTCCAAATATTGGATTAGGAATTTGTAGGATCTCTATGGTTCAAAACCTCTCTGCCATTAATAACTAGTTTTCACCTCCTCAGTCCTATGGTGGGGGGTTTGACCTTGAAACCTTAGTCAAACGTTTGACTACCATTTTGTGGCTGTGGGAGGATTTACTGCCATCAGTGTGGCCAGTAATAGGTTTAGGTTTATTTAATCTTGGTATATATGCAGAAACATACATTGTGATACAGCCTGGAATCAAACCAGGGTCTGTAGTGACGCCTCTAGCACTGAGATGCGGTGTCTTAGACTGCTGCTCCACTAGGTAACACTTCTTATGAATACCTTCTACATAAGGCATTATAAAACACATTTATAGTGCCTTATTAGCTATGCATAATGCACTTTAAGATGTAACTACATGCATAAAGGATTATGAGTTATTATGCACATTCTGTATTGGATTGTGTGTCGTCATTTTTGTTCATGGTAATGTACACTGAGTGAACAAAACATTAAGAACACCTTCCTAATATTGAGTTGTACCCTTTTGCCGTCAGAACAGCCTCAATTCGTCGGGGTCATGGACTCTACAAGGTGTTTAAAGGGTTCCACAGGTTTGCTTGCCCATGTTGACTCCAATGCTTCCCACGGTTGTGTCAAGTTGGCTGGATGTCCTTTGGCTGGTGGACCATTCTTGATACACACGGGAAAAGCCCAGCAGCATTGCAGTTCTTCACACAAACCTGTTTGCCTGGCACTTACTACCCTACCCTGTACAAAGGCACTTAAATATTACTTATTTTTGTCTTGTCCATTCACCCTCTGAATGGCACACGTACACAATCCATGTCTCGACTGTTTCAAAGCTTAAACATTGTTCTATTGTGTGTCTCCTCCCCTTCATCTACACTGATTGAAGTGGATTTAACAAGCGACATCAATAAGGGATCATATCTTTCAGCTGGATTCACCTGGTCAATCTTTGTCATTGAAAGAGGCAGGTGTTCATAATGTTTTGTACACTCAGTACAGTAATTTGCTTAATCTAGTCTCTTTGTACCAGAGGCGTGAATAGCAAAGGTAATATTGTAAAATAAGCCACTTGAACCTCTTATTCAGAACACTGTGAACTATCAAAGTAGCCAAATGCTTTATGGTTTGGTGCAGTTTTCGTAAAGGGAATAGCTGAATTGACGGCAACAAATATTTGTGAGATATCATGTCTTACTTGTGCAGTTTACGATTGTTTCTAGCCTAAAGCATTGCAGAGATATTCACCATTATACATTGGCTTATTGAAAATCAGAATCGTTTTTATTTTACCCCCCAAATCAGGAAACTTTATCTCGACCCCTAGGTTGGTAACCACTGCAGTAGGGTGTCTGCAGTACCCATGTTGGTTATTGCTGGATAGATAAAATATGTGTTTGTGTGTGTGTCCATGGCTTCATTACTAATATGTGAGTTCAAATTGGGCCATGCATACGTCAATGAAGGGTGTGTGTCTGTCTCTGTGTGTGTGTGTGTGTGTGTGTGTTAGTTTCCAAGGAGGGTCAAGGAGGATCTGTCACTTGTAGAAGGAATCCAATTGTCATGACAGCGGGGGAGAGTTGGGCTCAATCTGTCTCACTGAGTGATGGAGTGAAACATGGAGATAAAGAGAGGAAAAGAAAGGTAGAAGTGGTCATGCCACAGGATTAAAGAAAGATTACCATGGCACCAGGAACAAGATCTGAGAGAGGTTACAGTATGACTCCAAGTGGGTCCTGTAAGATAAGGTCTAATGCCAGGGTTTAGAAGTCTATCTCAGCACACAGGATGTGAATCTGGGTTGGCTTCGATTACCAGCCTAAAATACATTTGTTTCAATTTTAATTTGGCCGTTATACGGGTATATACACACAGACGGGCCAGTTTCACACATATAGTGTCCTGGACTATGGTAAATTGAAAGTCCATTGTGCTTTTTACTCCAGGACTAGGCTTACTCTTTGTCCAGGAAACTGGTCCATAGAGTTCAGTAGTATGTGTGTTCTAACCTGGCTGTTCAACATGCTCTGCTGTTTGAGGCGCAGGTTCTCTGGGGTGTCAATCACGGAGGTGAAGGAGCTCTTCGGGTAGTGCCTGCAACAAAGAACCAAAGAGAATAGATATTAGAGCAGGATGTTTACACAGGGTAAGAACGTAACTTCTTCTTAGGCTTTTTTTGCCACTGTCAATTGATTTTCAGTGGCATTTTGGGGCCTTTCCAGAGCACTGACCAAACTAAACTTGGGTGGGTGAAGATAAGGTAATCCATGTTAAGAATCCCCTCCTAATGCCCCCCTCTGGAGAAGGGTATGTGAACACAGGTCTAATACATCCTGGATTAGCAGGTAATCCCACCACACACGCGTGTGTGTGCGTGTGTGTGTGTGTGTCTGTCTGTCTGTCTGTCAGTTTGCCAACTGCACCCTACCATACTTCCTGTACAAAATCCTTTCTTGGTCAATTTGTCTAGTCACCATAGGGGAGCATGGGAGCAATTGTAAGACTTTCTCTAAGAAGCAATACTCATACGACTGACAGATGTGTCTCGGTCTCTATCCCTCCCTCCCATCGTCTGTCCGTCCGTCCGTCCGTCTAGTCCCACGCTATATCACCTTTTCAATGACATGACAATAGCCTGTCTTGTGATTCCCGTAGCTCACTGTGGTGGAGTTGGAGGGATCATTGTCTATCTGTCTGCCTGTCTGTCTGCATGCACCAAGCACACCAGACAACGTGCTTGCAGTGCCTGCCAGATACAAAC
This sequence comes from Thymallus thymallus, assembly GCA_023634145.1. Classification (NCBI taxonomy): domain Eukaryota; kingdom Metazoa; phylum Chordata; class Actinopteri; order Salmoniformes; family Salmonidae; genus Thymallus; species Thymallus thymallus. The sequence goes on along the minus strand of CM042386.1, from coordinate 18,084,082 downwards.
ATGGACGACAATATCAATGGTATACTGTGTTTTGATTTAATTTGATTTGATCGGTGAGATACTTACATACTGCAGTAGGGTTTCTTGTCGAAGCCTTGGTAATTCTTCATGTTGAGGGCCATTTTGCACACTTCGCAGCTGAAACATCCTTTATGCCAGTACTGGGAAGAATGGATGGAGAGAAAGAGGGAGGGAGGGAGAGAGAGAGAGAGAGAGAGAGAGAGAGAGAGAGAGAGAGAGAGAGAGAGAGAGAGAGAGAGAGAGAGAGAGAGAGAGAGAGAGAGAGAGAGAGAGAGAGAGAGAGAGAGAGAGAGAGAGATGGATTGGATGGAAAGAGAGAGGTAGCGGGGAGAGAGGGGGAATATTAGGGTAAAATAGCAAAATGACATGATTTAGGACTAGTGTCACGACTCGAGTAGGACTAAATCTATGACTTTTGGAATGTTTGGCCAATGGGAAAATCTAATTCAAGTCTAATGGTGAATTAAATATAATCTCCAGCATGGGAAAAGCATGGGAAAAGCATGGGGAAAGCATGGGAAAAGCATGGGGAAAGCATGGGAAAAGCATGGGGAAAGCATGGGAAAAGCATGGGGAAAGCATGGGGAAAGCATGGGAAAAGCATGGGGAAAGCATGGGAAAAGCATGGGGAAAGCATGGGAAGATTCCATTGTATCATTAAAGCACAGCTGCCCGCTGTTCCATCACTCACAGAACCACCACAGAACCACCACAGAACCCCCACAGAACCACCACAGAACCACCACAGAACCACCACATCCTCCTGACCCGTGTGAGCGGAGTGAGGTGACATGGGAAAGTTTGTTGTTTTCAGACTTGATTTAGAAAGAATCTGTAAAGTGTACTGTGACACTATCAGCACAGTATATGCTCTCAATGGGTGTTCTGCTTTCAACATTCCAGATTTGACACAAAGACACACACAGAGGATAACAATAACCCAAAACCGTATCCGGTAGATAAGCACTTGCCACACACCTCAAGTGTTTGAAAATAGACATAACATGCTCTTAGGCAGGGCTATGACAAATGCAATAAGCTTCACACACACACAACACAATTAATGTTCATACTATTCACAACACCAGGGTTATTGACACCATGTTGTAGATGTAGAGGGACATAGAGATTTGTTTAGCTTCCAATTCACTGGTCATGTAAAGAGTATCATTTATTTTGAGCTTTTCATGCATACTCTGCACACAGCCTATTACAACATGAATCAACTCCCAACATGGAGGAAATTGTATTATTATTACTATTATTATTCATGGACTGGATACATTTAGCCAGAGCTGAAGAGATGAGCAAAACTACCCACATCAGACAATGTTATTACAGGCTAGCCTATCCATTGTACATTTTCCTAAAGACTAAGTCTAATGTAAACAGACATAGGCAGAATGTAGTCTATCATTGACACAGCTAAACTTATGAACTTTTAGTGCAACTAACTCATTTAGTATTCATTGCTTTTTTATTTGGCAATTCCCTGTTATCAGCGGCCCCCCATGCACTCAAAATATGCTTGCACAAAGAAGATAGCTAACTCCCTCAATATAGTTTATTCTATTATGTGAATATGCGTAGGCCATAATGCGCTCGAATCATGCCCACTCCTTACCTTGTCTAGACAATTCACTTTTTCCGTGGGGTAAACCATTTTACTGCATCTTCCACATAACGGATTCATGGCGAAAGGGGATATCCTCTTTCAGAAATAACGGGACGCAATGAAACTAATATTCTGATGTAGGTCTATTGAAGTGAGCCTGTCCAAAAGATCGCCAGGTAAATTGGCAGATATTCCAAATTCCAATAGTCGGGTTTTTGACAGCGCACAATTCTTAATAGGCGCGCGCGTTCACGGAATTGATTCAATGAAAACTCCGTCATGAGTCGAGAGGGAGAGGCTTATTTTCGGAGAGGGAAGGCGGTACCACTGTAATGATGTAGAACCTTCAAGCAGACAATTTGCTCCGTAATAACCTTATAAGGACTACAGCAGATGTGTCTTGTATTTGCTGTTATAAACAACCTTGGCGCAAGTATGGTTATGGTATTCAAGTCATTCGCAACGTGTAGTTTGGGAGTAGGCCCTACTGAAGGTAGTTGCTGTAACTTCAACATATACTTAGTTGCTAGGCAAATAAACATCTGAAATAAAACAAACTCAGTCAGAGAACAATGATGAACCCCCCCCCCCCCCCCCAATTAAAAAGTACATAATAGGCTACATGATACATACATAAATACACAGAAATAGAAACAAGAAATGTGTTACCACCTATTATTTTGTGGGGAATTGGATACGATTTTGTGAGCTCCCAAGTGGCGCAGAGGTCTAAGGCATCATTACACACACCCTGGTTTGATTCCAGGCAGTATCACAACCGGCCGTGATTGGGAGTACCATAGGGCGGCGCAAAATTGTCCCAGCGTCGTCCGAGTTTGTCCGGTGTAGGCCGTCAGTTAAGAACAAATTCTTATTAACGATGATGGCCTACACCGGCCAAACTCGGACGACGCTGGGCCAATTGTGCGCAGCCCTATGGGACTCCCAACTTTTGCAGATAATATGTACAAATGCAGGCACCAAACTTGAAAATCATGATTATATAATATTTGTCTAATAAATCACAGATTTCAAGGTCAATTAGCTACAGGACAATATTTCAACCTAATTAATTACACAAAAACAAAATACACCCCCCTTAAACACCCTGTAGTAACACTGCACAATTTTACACACATGTACATACCAGCATACAATCCTTTCTCCAACTAAATATTCACAATGTTTGCGAGTTATATTACACAGTACTAGGATGTTAGTCCATCCATAGAGATTAGAAACTAAAACAAAATGAAACTGTAGGTGCAAACCTGTCTATGACTTCACTATAAGCGTGTTAGTATGTATATCTATGTCAACTGTCATGATGCATTCTATCTTGGGTCATTGGGCTCCTAAACCAGGTATGTAGACGTATTAATTCACTGAAAAATCTCTCAGAGCTGCTAACTGGGATGGTCAGCACGGCCTGTGTGATTGGCTTCAGTGATGGGAACATATCAGGGTCTAACAATTGAATTAAAATTAAATCACATTTTATTGGTCACATACACGTGTTTAGCAGATGTCATTGCGGGTGTAGCGAAATGCTTGTGCTTCTAGCTCCAACAGTATTTTTTTTACACACATGACATGTCAGAAGTGTCATCTTTCTTTTTTTGAGAGGTAAAGGCTGCGGTCCAAACACTTAAAAGACACAACCTCATCCACTTGCCCTCGCCTTATGCCCTTGGGGGGATCCCCGTCGCCATCTTGGAGGGAGGTCCAAATGATTAGCCAAGCAAGGGAAGTTTGCAACGTAAGCCCCTCAGCCCTCGTTTTTAGTCGAGTTTGCGAGCGTACAATTATGTTCACTTCGGGGCCTGAAACGCCCCATAATTTAATTTGCGATGATTGTACATCCGCAGAAAAAGTATGCCGTAACTTAAAAAACTAAACTAACGAAATTGTGTTACTATGGGGCACAAACACGTCTCGTAAAAGTAATGATGTTTTTGTTTGGTTAGCTTTTGGAAAATGTAGAAATAAAACATTTTCATTATTCAGAAGTTCCAGCTATGCAGGCGAATTAATTAGCTAGCTATCATACAGTAGGCTTATATTAATAATTATATAGTTAATGTAAATAAATATGCAATCATAATTGACTGTAGCGCAGATAAAACACCCACAAGCTAATGTTGGCTGAAAACACAATCATCGCGGGATGAAGGAGTGTTTTCCGGGCAAGGGCGGTCCATTTAAAAATCCTTCCTTCCTCCCTTGCCCTGCAAGTGTACACTCGTCGGACGTCATGAAACGCCATCAGAAGTGTCCACTTAATTTGAGGGCTGAGGGGATAGGTTGTGTCTTTTAAGTGTTTGGACCGCAGCCACAGTTTAGCAAGGACTACGTCCTCTGGCTTGAGAGGAATATGCCATATTTGTCTTGTCTTGTGTGGGCCTCCCCTGTCTCTATGTTATCGATCTGTCCTGTCTGCTCCCTTCTCTTCCTTGCTGTCTGAAGTTATGCTTGGATCTCTTATATTATTACAGAGACGGCATATTATTGTTGTTGTTTCAAATACATCGTTACAGTTGTTGGTTGACTAGCTAGTGTAAGGACCTGACTGGTCCTGACAAACACAGGGAGTTTGGTTTTGGTCAATCCCCACTTAGAGGCAGCTGTCTTGAGTTGTGTCTAATTGGGGATTCTATTCATGATCACAGTGCATCCACCTGCGTTGTGGATCATTGCGTTGTCTGTGTGCTATTGTTTTGTCCAGACACCAGTTCACGGTACATTCTCTGTGTTTGTTTATTTTGTTATTTTCTGTTCGTAAATAAACATGTTTCCATATACTTCTTGCTCTGCGCCTCGTTCCCTCACCACAAACTGTGACAGAATGATCCACCACTCTGGGAACCCGCAGCTGAGGGAGGAGGAGGAGTACTGGTGTTTCGGCATTCCGGGCTTCGCGGAGGAGCCTGGACAGCACCGGCGTCGAAGGAGGACATCCGGCTTCAGCATGCAAGCCGTCCTCCGTTCTGGTGCTCCACGCACCAGACCTCCGGTACGCCTCCCTAGTCCGGTACGACCCGTGCTGGCTCCTCGCACCTGTCCTCCAGTGCGTGTGTCCAGCCCGCTACTGTGTTGGAGCAGTCCGCTCCACCGGTGCCTAGTCCGGGACCGGTCGTCAGCCCCTCTCCAGTGTCAGGGCAGTCCGCTCCACCGCAGCCCATTCCGGTACTGGTCGTCAGCCCCTCTCCAGGGTCGGAGTCTCCCACACCAGGGTCCAAACAGGACTTGGTGCTTCGCGGGAGTACAGAGGGAGGGTCCATCGTGCCGGGGTCCGGACAGGACCGGGCGTGCAACGTGGAGGCAAGGAGGGAGCTGCCTTCAGAGCCTGCGTCACTCCCGAAGCCAGAGCCGGAGCCTCCACCAACAACCTCCCACAGCCCAACCTCCCCAGTATCCGCCCTTTCCCCCCTTTCTGCGTTTGGGGGGAATCTTGCGGTCGGGAGTAGTATGGCCACAGTCAGGTCCTGACAAACACAGGGAGTTTGGTTTTGGGTTTGGTCAATATCCAATTAGGGGCAGCTGTCTTGAGTTGTCTCTTTTTTTTTTTTTGACGAATCCAAAATATATTTGAAAAACCACTATGACTCTGTCTCCTAAAGTGCAACCGTACACAGAAATGCTGGGTTTAGGCAGCACTTAAAAAGCCATGGCATACCAGGTCTCATGTTTGAAGTATTCATTGCAGTGTGTAACGCGTGTAGACTATCTTGTTTTCCACCATCGCTGAGACAAAACACTCGGGGCTGATCGACCTAGTGTTCAATTGAAAACATGCTCATTTGGTGTCACGGCAGCGATTTACATTGTCACGTATTTACATCGCCACATATCCGAGATGTTCCGTGATGGTAGATGTGTTTAGACATTTTTTAGATTTAGCCACCTATCTTCATAAAACACCTTACTATTAAAACACCATATTGCTACAACAGCAAAGGCAATTGGGGTGTAAGAGTAGATAGTCAGTTCATCCAGTTTATGAACGTTAGCGGGGGTATAGCTCAGTGGTAGAGCATTTGACTGCAGATCAAGAGGTCCCTGGTTCAAATCCAGTTGCCCCCTTATTTTGGCTATGCATATTTTATCACTAACATATTGATTGCTTGTAATTGTTTTTCACACGTCATACTATTTATTCAATAATGGTATCCTGAATATGATGTATATGGTAGACATGTAGGGCAGGGCAGTAATGCAGTACAAATGGGAGTAAGTACAGTCGTGGCCAAAAGTTTTGAGAATGACACAAGTATTGGTCTCCACAAAGTTTGCTGCGTCAGTGTTGACGATGGCAATTTGCATATACTCCAGAATGTCATGAAGAGTGATCAGATGAATTGCAATTAATTGCAAAGTCCCTCTTTGCCATGAAAATGAACTTAATCCCCCCAAAAACATTTCCACTGCATTTCAGCCCTGCCACAAAAGGACCAGCTGCCATCATGTCACTGATTGTCTCATTAACACAGGTGAGAGTGTTGACGAGGACAAGGCTGGAGATCACTCTGTCATGCTGATTGAGTCAGAATAACAGACTGGAAGCTTTAAAAGGAGGGTGGTGCTTGAAATCATTGTTCTTCCTCTGTCAACCATGGTTACCTGCAAGGAAACACGTGCCGTCATCATTGCTTTGCACAAAAAGGGCTTCACAGGCAAGGATATTGCTGCTGGTAAGATTGCCCCTAAATCAACCGTTTATCGGATCATCAAGAACTTCAAGGAGATAGGTTCAATTGTTGTGAAGAAGGCGTCAGGGCGCCCAAGAAAGTCCAGCAAGCACCAAGTTGAAGTTGATTCAGCTGCGGGATCTGGGCACCACCAGTGCAGAGCTTGCTCAGGAATGGCAGCGGCAGGTGTGCCATCAGTCAGGATGTGGCCCAGAAGTTAATTGACAGCATGCCAGGGCGGATTGCAGAGGTCTTGAAAAAGAAGGGTCAACACTGCAAATATTGACTCTTTGCATAAACTGTATGTCATAAGTGTTTTGGATCATTCCAAGTTATCTGACCCTGCTTTGGAACCCTGGTCAGGATATGGGTCTGAACCTGGTCTTATGGGTCTGCTTTAGTTAACTATAGGCTAGAGATGGAAAGAGGGCAGACCCATGGCATCGCCATTTAAAAGTAGCACATCTTCAACAGTAGTATTTGTTCTACTTCTATGAGTGTATTGGCAGTTCTTAAACAAACTGAAAAGGCATTCTGTCACAGACTGCTGGCCGTATAGTCTAGGCCAGTGGTTCCCAACCTGGGGGTACTTGGCCTATCCACAGGGGGTACTTCAAATCAAATGTTATGTCACATGCACCTAATACAACAGGGTTAGACCTTACAGTGAAATGCTTACTTACAAGCCTTTAACCAACAATGCAGTTTTAAGAAAAATAAGTGTTAAGTAAAAAAAATGGATAAGTAAAAAATAAGCATTAAAGTAACACTAGCGAGGCTATATACAGGAAGTACCGGTACAGAGTCAATGTGAGGAGGCTATATACAGGAAGTACCGGTACAGAGTCAATGTGAGGAGGCTATATACAGGAAGTACCGGTACAGAGTCAATGTGAGGAGGCTATATACAGGAAGTACCGGTACAGAGTCAATGTGAGGAGGCTATATACAGGAAGTACCGGTACAGAGTCAATGTGAGGAGGCTATATACAGGAAGTACCGGTACAGAGTCAATGTGAGGAGGCTATATACAGGGGGTACCGGTACAGAGTCAATGTGAGGAGGCTATATACAGGAAGTACCGGTACAGAGTCAATGTGAGGAGGCTATATACAGGGGGTACCGGTACAGAGTCAATGTGAGGAGGCTATATACAGGGGTACCAGTACAGAGTCAATGTGCGGTGGCACAGGTTATTTGAGGTAATTGAGGTAATATGTACATGTAGGTAGTGTTAAAGTGACTATGCATAGATAAACAGAGAGTACGTAAAAAAAAGAGTGGGTGGGGTTTGTTTCACGACTGTGAAAGTTTGTTGGTGATGTGGACACCAAGGAACTTGAAGTGCTCAACCTGCTCCACTACAGCCCCGTCGATGAGAATGGGGGCGTGCTCTGTCCTCCTTTTCCTGTAGTCCACAATCATCTCCTTTGTCTTGATCACGTTGAGGGAGAGGTTGGTATCCTGGTACTACTCTGCCAGGTCTCTGACCACCTCCCTATAGGCTGTCTCATCGTTGTCAGTGATCAGGCCTACCACTGTTGTGTTGTCGGAAAACTTAATGATGGTGTTGGAGTCGTGCCTGGCCATGCAGTCATGGGTGAACAGTCTGAGACCAAGGTCTCTTTCACAGCTGAGTCCTGTTTACAGAAATCATAATGACATACAGCCATAAAAACACAGTTACACAAAACAATTGCAATCAACAACAAAACATTAATTTAAAATCGCTTTACATTTTCCAATAGAAACCAAGACATCAAGCTTAAGGGTTTTTTGGAGCTCATTCCATGAATGAGGGGCATGATATATAAAAGCAGTTTTACCCAAATCAGTATGTACCCATGGAACCTCTAAGGTTAACCAATCTTTGGAACCAGTTTTATAACCACCAATACACCAGGTTATTTTGGAGGAGAGATAATTTGGTAGGTTTTGCATTATAGCCTTATAGACGAACATCAGCCAGTGTCTGGCCCTCCTGGAAACCAATGAGTCCCATCCAACCAAAGAGTACAGAATACAGTGATGCGTACGAAACTTGGCGCCTGTTATAAAACGAAGAGCTGCATGATAGACCGCATCCAAGGGCCTCAGCACTGAAGCCGATGCATGAATATACTATAGGTCACCATAACCAAGCACGGACATAAAAGTATCCTCAACAACTTCAAGTCTATGCTGAAAGGACAAACAGGCTTTGTTTCTATAAAATAAACCAATTTAAATTCTCAGCTTTCTTATCAAATCTGTAATATGTGCTTTGAAGGAGAGATGTTCATCTACCCAGATACCAAGGTATTTATAGGATTGAACACGTTCTATGCCAGAGCCTTCCAAGGTACAAATCTTAAAATCATCCACATGTTGCTTTCTGCACTTTGAGGAACATATTATATATTTGGTTTTACTTGTATTTAACACAAGATTAAGATCTAAAAGGGATTTCTGTAGACACATAAAATCAGACTGGAGATGAGCAAGAGCCTGAGCATGGGATTTGCCAGTAGCATAAAGTATTGTGTCGTCAGCATAGAAATTATATTTACAGTTTCTTACATTGGTACAGATTTCATTTATATATAGAGTGAACAACATAGGTCCCAAAATCGACCCTTGAGGAACCCCCTTTTGAACAACCAGAGAATTTGACTTTATGCCATCAGTTACAATGGCCTGAGTTCTATCACTCAGATAGTTCCCAAGCCATGAGCAAGTATTCCTAGCAAGACCAATCGAAGCCAATTTCTTCAAAAGGATGGAATGATCAACTGCATCAAATGCCTTCGAAAGGTCAATAAACAGCCGAACAACATGAACCCCCATTCAGTGTTTGAGCAATGTAATTTACAACCAGAGTAGAAGCTGTGATAGTACTATGCCCAGGCCGAAAGCCGGACTGATAAGGATTCGAAATTGAATGTTCAGCTAAGAAGGCACGCAGCTGTGCCACTACAAGAAACGTTTTAGCTAAGCACGATAATTTGGGCTGCTTTCCACACCCTTGGGATGATACCAGTGGATTAGACTTCTGCTGTCTAACATCTCTCACACATACAATAGGGCAATGGTCACTAATATCTAACTGCAATATACCACAAGACAAATACTTATCAGGAGCATTTGTCAAAATATAGTCAATAATTGAAGATTTAGACATCTCTTTTAAGTTTGGGCGTGTTGGCTTTGCTCTGATGTAAATATGGTGTCTGATGTAAATATGGTGTCTGATATAAATATGGTGTCTGATATAAATTGCCACTCCTCCTCCTCTACTCTTTCTATCTGTTCTGAAAACCTTATATCCATCAGTTATATTTTTAGATAATGTTCAGGTGTAAGAAACCAATCCCCTTCTAATGTTCAGGTGTAAGAAACCAATCCCCTTCTAATGTTCAGGTGTAAGAAACCAATCCCCTTGCAATTTTAAAAAACATGTGCATTATCAATAAAAACAGGTGTTCCATCAACAGGCTTAAACATAAAATCAGGATATTGCAAAGGAACTGTAGTCAAGTTACTCTGAACTCCCCCAGCGGGCCTATTATTACATCTTGTCAATGTCTGACCTAATCCTCCGGAAACATGAACAGGAATATAAGAGATTTTTCTAAAATTAATTTGATCATAGCGTCAAGTATAACAGACTCTACACGAGTTTAGAGTCAAAGTAATGTTTGATGAAAGAGTGTTGGCTCCATACCTGTTTAAGTGCAAACCATCTCGTTGAAAAAGATTTGGCCGATCTAGAAAGGCAGTAAAATTGTCCACAAACGGGATTCCATTTGTCCAGCAGTAGCCCTTTAGCCATATACAGTGGGGAGAACAAGTATATGATACACTGCCGATTTTGCAGGTTTTCCCACTTACAAAGCATGTAGAAGTCTGTAATTTTTATCATAGGTACACTTCAACTGTGAGTGACCATACAGACCATCTCCAGATCCTTCAGGTTTCGGGGCTGTCGCTGGGCAATACGGACTTTCAGCTCCCTCCAAAGATTTTCTATTGGGTTCAGGTCTGGAGACTGGCTAGGCCACTCCAGGACCTTGAGATGCTTCTTACGGAGCCACTCCTTAGTTGCCCTGGCTGTGTGTTTCGGGTCGTTGTCATGCTGGAAGACCCAGCCACGACCCATCTTCAATGCTCTTACTAAGGGAAGGAGGTTGTTGGCCAAGATCTTGCGATACATGGCCCCAACCATCCTCCCCTCAATACGGTGCAGTCGTCCTGTCCCCTTTGCAGAAAAGCATCCCCAAAGAATGATGTTTCCACCTCCATGCTTCACGGTTGGGATGGTGTTCTTGGGGTTGTACTCATCCTTCTTCTTCCTCCAAACACGGCGAGTGGAGTTTAGACCAAAAAGCTATATTTTTGTCTCATCAGACCACATGACCTTCTCCCATTCCTCCTCTGGATCATCCAGATGGTCATTGGCAAACTTCAGACGGGCCTGGACATGCGCTGGCTTGAGCAGGGGGACCTTGCGTGCGCTGCAGGATTTTAATCCATGACGGCGTAGTGTGTTACTAATGGTTTTCTTTGAGACTGTGGTCCCAGCTCTCTTCAGGTCATTGACCAGGTCCTGCCGTGTAGTTCTGGGCTGATCCCTCACCTTCCTCATGATCATTGATGATCCACGAGGTGAGATTTGACCGAGGTGGTGCCCCAGACCGAGGGAGATTGACCGTCATCTTGAACTTCTTCCATTTTCTAATAATTGCGCCAACAGTTGTTGCCTTCTCACCAAGCTGCTTGCCTATTGTCCTGTAGCCCATCCCAGCCTTGTGCAGGTCTACAATTTTATCCCTGATGTCCTTACACAGCTCTCTGGTCTTGACCATTGTGGAGAGGTTGGAGTCTGTTTGATTGAGTGTGTGGACAGGTGTCTTTTATACAGGTAACGAGTTCAAACAGGTAGAGTTAATACAGGTAATGAGTGGAGAACAGGAGGGCTTCTTAAAGAAAAACTAACAGGTCTGTGAGAGCCGGAATTCTTACTGGTTGGTAGGTGATCAAATACTTATGTCATGCAATAAAATGCAAATTAATTATTTAAAAATCATACAATGTGATTTTCTGGATTTTTGTTTTAGATTCCGTCTCTCATAGTTGAAGTGTACCTATGATAAAAATTACAGACCTCTACATGCTTTGTAAGTAGGAAAACCTGCAAAATCGGCAGTGTATCAAATACTTGTTCTCCCAACTGTATACAGTATATGTAACTGTGTGTTTATTTAGCTAGTTAGTAAATAATGATTAAGACAATTTGTGTAATGCTGATTCAACATGTGCAGCTATCTCAACTCATTCTAGATGTGGACAACAGATATGCCTCTTCTCCGACTCCTTAACTCTACAAAGAGAGACTGCTACACCAATCGGAATTTGACAATCTTTCAACTAAACAAACGGGGCAGATTCTGTTTAAGTCGAGGCAGACATTTTATGAACACAGAGAGAAAGCTGGCAAGTTGATTTCACCAGCTTCGACAATCCGCTGCTGGCAGCACCATACCTGAAATCTGTGTTGCAGCTAATTTAACTTCTACCAATCCCAAAGAAATCAATTATCAATTCTACTCTGCTCTTTATTCGTCAGAGCCTCCTCCTGACCCATCTCGTATGCATGCATTTCTAGACAATCTGGACCTCCCCTGTCTCAATTCAGACGAACAAACCAACATGGATGCCTCAATAAGTGATTAAGCCACACTGGCAATCCAGTCCATTCAGAGCGGTAAAGCTCCTGGACCTGATGCCTTCCCTACTGAATTTTATAAAGCATTCTCCTCTAAACTATCACTATCCTCAGCTTAATGTACAATGAAATCCTTTCTAGACAGAAACTGGCACAGACACTTACCCAGGTGACTATTTCGGTTTTGCTTAAAAAGGACAATAATCCCCTAGACTGTGGATCATATAAGCCTTTTATGCTAAGGCTAATTGACATAATTTGAGTCAGTTGGAGGTGTACCTGTGGATGTATTTCATGGCCATGGGAAAATCAAAAGAAATCAGCCAAAAGAAATCAGCCAAGACCTCAGAAAAACAAATTGCCCAGCATATGTGGGAACTCCTTTAAGACTGATGGAAAAGCCTCCAGGTGAAGCTGGTTGAGAGAATTCCAAGAGTGTGCAATGCTGTCATCAAGGCAAAGGGTGGCTACTACATGATGTGTTATGTCATAGTTTTGATGTCTTCACTTTTATTCTACAATGTAAAAAATAGTGCAAATAGAGGAAAAACCCTTGAATTGAATGAGTAATATTCCAAACTTTTGGCCCCCAGTGTATGTATGTACTGTATATACAGTTGATATGTGTTCACCCCCTTTGCTACGAAGCCTCTAAATAAGATCTGGTGCAACCAATTACCTTCAGAAGTCACATAATTAGTTTCAGTCTTCCAGAGATTTGAGACTGGGACGGAGGTTCACCTACCAGCAGGACAATGACCCTAAGCACACTGCTAAAGCAACACTCGAGTGGTTTAAATGTCTTGGAAAGGCCTAGTCAAAGCCCAGACCTCAATCAAATTGAGAATCTGTGGTATGATTTAAAAATTGCTGTACACCAGTGGAACCCATCCAACTCGAAGGTGCTGGAGCTGGAGCAGTTTTGCCTTGAAGAATGGACAAAAATCCCAGTGGCTAGATGTGCCAAGCTTATAGAGACATACCCCAAGAGACTTGCAAGCCACTGTAGTTATAGAAATAATGAAGTGTACTACTATTCTCCATGGTTGGCCCTCTTTTGCGATTCTTTGAAGGTGGAAGGAGCCACAGTTATACACCTGAGCCTTATACACAATCCATCAATCAGATTGATACATGAGTGTTATAGGGTGTCTAACTCTTCTACAACTTAAAAATAGTCTGTTTAGTTTTTGTACAGACATCTTATTCTTATTGCAATGTGGATGGCTTTTAAAAGAGCCTTTGGTTGTGCATAGTGTAGTCTATGGTGTTTCCAGGGAACAGCACCCTCTTAGAAGAAGGTGAAGATCTCCCGCAAACAGATTGCCTCTCCTGCTGCGTTGTTGAACCCCATCCTTGAAACATCCTGCAGAGCAGCAGACATCTCTGGCACACGGCGGCGAGCTGCAGATCCCCTCCTGGTCCTCGTGTCCATCCTCATGAAGTTACACAGGACACAGGTAGCCTTCACATGCCAAATCAAAATTCATTTGTCATATGCGCCGAATACAACAGATGTAGTTCTTACAGTGAAATGCTGACCTACAAGCCCTTAACCAACAATGCTTTAAGAAATGTAAAAAATAAATAAAAGTAACAAATAATTAAACAGCAGCAGTAAAATAACAATAGTGAGGCTTTATACAGGAAGTACCGGTACAGAGTCAATGTGCTGGGGCATCGGTTAGTCGAGGTAGTTGAGGTAATATGCAGGTAGAGTCTGATGGCTTGGGGGTAGAAGCTGTTAAGAAGCCTTTTGGACCTAGACTTGGTGGTCCGGTACCGCTTGCCGTGCGGTAGCAGAGAGAACAGTCTATAACTTGGGTAACTGGAGTCTTTTACCATTTTTAGGGCCGCCTGGTATAGAGGTCTTGGATGGCAGGAAGCTTGCCCCCAGTGATGTACTGGGCCGTACGTACTACCCTCTGTAGTGCCTTGCGGTCAGAGACCGAGCAGTTGCCATACAAGGCAGTGATGCAACCAGTCAGGATGTTCTCGATGGTGCAGCTTTTGAGGATCTGAGGACCCATGACAAATCTTTTCAGTCTCCTGAGGGGGAATAGGCTTTGTTGTGCCATCTTCACGTGTGTTTGGACCATGATAGTTTGTTGGTGATGTGGGCACCAAGGAACTTGAAGCTCTCAACCTGCTCCACTACAGCCCCTTCGATGAGAATGGGGGTGTGCTCGGTCCTCCTTTTCCTGTAGTCCACAATGATCTCCTTTGTCTTGAGGGAGCGGTTGTTGTCCTGGCACCACACGGCCAGGTCTCTGACCTCCTCTCTATAGTCTGTCTCATCGTTGTCAGTGATCAGGCCTACCACTGTCGTGTTGTCGGCAAACTTGATGATGGTGTTGGAGTCATGCTTGGCCATGCAGTCATGAGTGAACAGGGAGTACAGGAGGGGACTGAGCACGCACCCTTGAGGGGCCCCCGTGTTGAGGATCAGCGTGGCGGATGTGTTGTTACCTACCCTTACCAGTCGTTTTGAAGGAATCTCCAGTTACACGGTATCTGTAGGAATATGGAAGATAATGTAATTATTAGACTTTTACATTACCAGGTCATTGTGGATTACTAAAGTATAATATCCCTCATAAGAAATCATGATAACATTGGATTGATAAATGCATGTGCATGTGTAGCATCACAAATTAATCCTCACTTCTAGGGACTGGAACTACACAAAAGTACCTGCTCTATCCAGAATAGCCTACTCTCTCACTTTGACAGTTGGGCCTGCTATCCTTTCACCCTCCTTCATGGCTGTTAGCTAGCTACCTACAAATGCATTTTGAGATTTTCTTTTTAGAGTGATCAATACGTCAAGGTAGCTCGCTAATAAGAAGTTAGGTAGCTGGTGATATTTCATTCACTTAGCCAGCTATCTATACAGCATGTGAAGTTGGCTAAATAGCTAGCTAACGTTAGTGCTTAGTAACGTTAGCAGCTCATTTCAGTTAGCATGCACTGTAACTTAGCTATTAGCTAATTAGCTAATAAGACATTTACTTACTTGAATAGGTTCTCCCAGCCATGTGGACGATTGGAAACAGGGCAGCAAGGTTTGTTTGTCACCAGAGCGTTTTAGAGCATATTACTATTGAACTATTTACCCATTCAATAACCAGACCTTCATACAAACTTGCTATGCTGAATTCCTGACGCAGAATCGAGCGTGCTGCTATATGCTGCCATATGCTGCCCACAAGCGATTCACGCTGGGCGGCCTAAGCGGAACTCAGCAATTTACCATGTGCTAGTGAACACGAGCCGTTACACTGTGACGCATCCAATGCAAAAAAAAAAACATATCTCTAGCTTTAACTGACAGGGATTTTTTTGTATTATGCTAATTAGATTTCCTTGGGGGTGTTGAGAAACGAAATTATGTAAATAATGTAGACCCAATCCATCTTTGCTAAATATGTTGACTTGAACCTGTTTGCAGTCCACATTGTAATATATAATACATAGCATTCACACTGATATAGGGGCTAGGCCTACTGTAAATTGCATTATGGCTAAGCACGGACATGCCAAATGTTGTCAATAAAGTAGATTAAATTCACAAAAAAAGAGATCCAATATAAAGAAAGGGAGAATGTCCACTCAACTCACCCTTGTACTACTAATATAATGTTTTATAGCTTTTTGTGCATTTGGAAGATTTCTGGGATCTTTTATTTCAGCTCAATAAACATGGGACCAAAACTTTACATCTTGAGTTTATATTATACATACAGTACATTTTGGAACCATCTTACAGATCGCATTCACACGTTTTACCATAAAACCAGGACAGTGAATAATTCTAATAAGTTTGGTTTTAATAAAATGTAACAAAAAACAAGCAATCTGTTCATTTTTTTTCAAACATACAAACAATAAATACATGTAAAATGTAATGATATCAGAAAATCGCCAGGATAAAAAAAAAAAGACACAATGCATTGCTGTTGAACAAGCCTTTGTTATAGTAGGCCTAAGGTAAGTTAGGGTAACCTACAGAGGGCTTGGGTTGAACAAAATATGAAGCAGAAAAACAAACAACTGTTACAGGAAATAACTTCTAAATACGAGGTTTTCCGGGTATTCACCGAGGTTCTCATCTCTTGTTTCATGATGGGCATGGACACGTAGTGTACATCATGGAGGGGGTTTTACGCACGTCCAAAGCATGGCTAAAATAATGTAGGCCTGCCTACAATACATAGGTAAAAAGGGAATGTCAGCAAACTGTTTTGCTCCTATCAAACTTGATATTTTAATAAAGATGATTAAGATGTATTTCCAGGCAGTCTCACGAGCCAAACACTTTATCAACTTGATTACATTGGAAACTAAAACAGCCTTCATTGAGAGGAGGGGAGGTTATGCATTGGTTTTGAATATGTTAATAAATATGAAGTGTACAGGCAGCAAAAGCACACCTTGTTCCATGTGCATATGGGCAGTGTTCGTCACGGCTCAATGGGCTGCGTTTCTGGCATCAAAATTCATGTCATAACCAACTGCATTAACACTAAAACCAGCTTTTGGTTGGGCTTAAATATCCCTACCAGCGCTGCCTGAAATTAGCATTTTGGATCATGTTTTTAACACGACTCAAATATTTCCATCCCTCCTATCTGAGCGCAATCATGCGGATGTTAGACATGTAAATTGTATTTTACATGCGTTTGACACTAGCACCACCTTAACGCCAGACGAAAATAGAGCCCTCAGTGTCAGAAATCTGCAAAAATTGAGAAAATTTGAAAGTGTGCAAATAATTGTTCATGGCACTGAGTGCATTCGTAACAATCAAACCATTACGAAACGTACAGTATATTCGATCAAATACAGTACCAGTCAAAAGTTTGGAAACACCTACTCTACATTGTAGAATAATAGTGAAGACATCAAAACTATGAAATAACATATATGGAATCATGCAATAACCAAAAAAGTGTTAAACAAATCAAAATTTATTTTAGATTTTTCAAAGTAGCCACCCTTTCCTTGATGACAGCTTTGCACACTCTTGTCATTCTCTCAACCAGCTTCATGAGGGAGTCCCCTGGAATGCATTTCAATTAACAGGTATTCCTTGTTAAAAGCTAATTTGTGGAATTTCTTTCCTTCTTAATGTGTTTGAGCCAATTAGTTGTGGTGGTGGTATTCGGAAGATAGCCCTATTTGGTAAAATACCAAGTCCATATTATGGCAAGAACAGTTCAAATAAGCAAAGAGAATGACAGTCCATCATTACTTCAAGACATGACGGTCAGTCAATCCGGAATATTTCAAGAACTTTTAAAGTTTCTTCAAGTGCAGTTGCAAAAACCATCAATCTTGTGATGAACCTGGCTCTCATGAAGACCTCCACAGGAAAGGAAGACCCAGAGTTACCTCTGCTGCAGAGGACAAGTTCATTAGAGTTACCAGCCTCAGAAATTGCAGCCCAAATATGCTTCACAGAGTTCAAGTAGCAGACACATCTCAACATCAACTGTTCAGGTTAGACTGTGTGAATCAGGCCTTCATGGTTGAATTGCTGGAAAGAAACCACTACTAAAGGACACCAATAAGAAGAAGAGACATGCTTGGGCCAAGAAACACGAGCAATGGACATTAGACCGGTGGAAATCTATCCTTTGGTCCGATGAGGGCTGCTTTGCTGGTGACACTGTCTGTGATTTATTTAGAATTCAAGGCACACTTAACCAGCATGGCTACCACAGCATTCTGCAGCGATACGCCATGTCATCTGGTTTGCGCTTAGTGGGACTATCATTTGTTTTTAAACAGGACAATGACCCAACACACCTCCAGGCTGTGTAAGGGCTATTTGACCAATAAGGAGAGTGATGGAGTGCTGCATCAGATGACCTGGCCTCCACAATCACCCGACCTCAACCCAATTGAGATGGTTTGGGATGAGTTGGATCGCAGAGTGAAGGAAAAGCAGCCAACAAGTGCTCAGCATATGTGGGAATTTCTTCAAGGCTGTTGGAAAAGCATTCCAGCTGAAGCTGGTTGAGAGAATGCCAAGAGTGTGCAAATCTGTCATCAAGGCAAAGGGTAGTTACTTTGAGGAAACTCAAATATAAATTATATTTTTAAATTCACAAAAATGTAAAAATCAATTGCATGATTCCATATGTGTTATTCCAGAGTTTTGATGATTTTACTATTATTCTACCATGTAGAAAATAGTAAAAATAAAGAAAAACCCTTGAATGAGTAGGTGCGTACAAACTTTTGACTGGTACTGTAAGTCTCACGTAGCAAATTAGTAATACATTTTTTGTAGATCAAATTCAACACGCTGTCATTGACCTCCATTTAAAAAATCCTCACTTCGTGGGCTTATTTTCGTGGATCGATGTTTTTGTAAAACCTCTCGTTTTGCCTATTTCTCTCTGGCCTCATCTGATAACTGTGCACTAAAACCTTGAATAACTGTCTAGGCTATGCCGTGACTGACCATATGCTTGAACAATGCTAATTTATTTAAGTGACTCAAGGATTTTATGAAAACTAACCACAAGTTTTTATTGGAACATTTTGAAACAGCAATGATGTCAAACAAAACAAGTAATTTTTTTTCATATGCTAAACTTAATGACTGTAGATTTCTCCAAAACAATGTAACCAGGGTTTTCCAAAGTGGTTCATGGCATATAATCACTAAAATATATCTGTTTATAGTGAAGTCGATGTGGCTATAGTATTGTACATATGCTGTAACTCGACGGTTGTTCACCAACCAAGACATTTTAGAAAACATAAGATATCTTCTCAAAACAGAACAAAATTAAAACACAGCCATTATAAAGTTGAACTGTACATTGGTTTGCAGTAATGAAGGCTAGTGTGTCTGTACCATTCCCTGACTTTACACTCAATGTGTATTCAGCTCTTTCTTCTCAACATCCATCCTCTCTGATTATACATACAGTGCCTTCGGAAAGTATTCAGACCCCTTAACATTTTCTACATTTTGTTACGTTACAGCCTTATTCTAAAAATGATTAAATAAAAATCTCCTCAGCAATGTACACACAATACCCCATAAAAACTTAAATACTTTAATTACATAAGTATTCAGACCCTTTGCTATGAGACTCAATATTGAGCTCAGGTGCATCCTGTTTCCATTGATCATCCTTGAGATGTTTCTACAACTTGATTGGAGTCCACTTGTGGTAAATTCAGTTGATTGAACATGATTTGGAAAGGCACACACCTGTCTATATAAGGTCCCACCGTTTACAGTACACAGATCTGAGGAAGGGTACCAACATTTCTGCAGCATTGAAGTTCCCCAAGAACACAGTAGCCTCCATCATTCTTAAATGGAAGAAGTTTGGAACCACCAAGACAGTTCCTAGAGCTGTCCACCCAGACAAACTGAGCAATCGGGGGAGAAGGGCCTTGGTCAGGGAGGTGACAAAGAACCCGATGGTCACTCTGACAGAGCTCCAGAGATCCTCTGTGGAGATGGGAGAAACTTCCAGAAGGTCAACCATCTCTGCAGCACTCCACCAATCAGGCTTTTATTGTAGAGTGGCAAACGTAAGCCACTTCTCAGTAAAAAGCACATGACAGTCCGTTTGGAGTTTGCCAAAAGGCACCTAAAGACTAAGACCCTGAGAAACAAGATTCTCTGGTTTGATGAAATCAAGATTGAACTCTTTGGCCTGAATGCCAAGCGTCACATCTGGAGGAAACCTGGCACCGTCCCTACGGCGAAGCATGGTGGTGGCAGCATCATGCTCTGGGGATGTTTGACCGGGAAACTAGTCAGGATCGAGGGAAAAATGAACGGAGCAAAGTACAGAGAGATCCTTGATGAAAACCTGCTCCAGAGCGCTCAGGACCTCAGACTGGGGCGACGGTTCACCTTCCAACAGGACAACGACCCTAAGCACACAGCCAAGACAACGCAGGAGTGGCTTTGGGACAAGTCCCTGAATGTCCTTGAGTGGCCCAGCCAGAGTCCGGACTTGAAGCTGATCTAACATCTCTGGAGAGATCTGAAAATAACTGTGCAGCGACGCTCCTCATCCAACCTGACAGAGCTTGAGAGGATCTGTAGAGAAGAATGGGAGAGACTCCCCAAATACAGGTGTGCCAAGCTTGTAGCATCATACACAAGAAGATTGATTCAAGGCTGTAATCGCTGCCAAAGGTGCTTCAACAAAGTACTGAGTAAAGGGTCTGAATACTTACGTAAATGTGATATTTCAGTGTAAAATTAGCAAACATTTCTGAAAACGTGTTTTTACTTTGTCATTCTGGGGTATTGTGTTTAGATGGAGGTGGGAAAAAAAAACAATTTAATCCATTTTAGAATAAGGCTGTATCGTAACCAAATGTGGAAAAGGTCAAGGGGTCTGAATACTTTCGAAGGCACTGTAGGCCCTCCTTCCTCTTTTCCTTGAAGTTATCGCTGATCTGATATGACATGATTGGTGAAATCAATGTAGTGGACTTCTTGCTCAACTGTCAAATAACGCTAGATCTGTGCTTACCTCAAGGAAGGAGGAAGGATGTATTATTATAATGTTCGAACAGGGCCATAGACAGCTGCTCTATGTTGGACAGGCGAAGAGCGAGAGACACAGAAAAAACGGACAAAGTACTGTTCTCTACAAGCATTTACACATTGTCCACCATAGCAGGAATATGGGAAGTTTTGCATCTCTGTCCCCTCTAGTTTCTTTTTTAATCCCCAAAATGGCGTCCACTCCCTTGTCTGACTTTGCCCCGGAAGTCCAGCCTACTTAGCAGCACTGTTCGGCCTCAATGAAGCCCTCCTTATCGTGACCTCCCAGCTCCACCTCAGCATAGGTGGAGTGGCAGCTCTGGTTGCGGAACTTCATAGATGGCCAGTAGTTATTGGTGTGTCGCTGTGAACGACAGACATTTGACCCAACCAGGATTAGTCAAGTCCATGAGTACAGTACAGCCCTAGACCAGGGTTGTGTTCAGTAGGGAACAACCATTTTGAAACGGAGTGAAACGGGGAGGTACTACCCGAACGTGTCCAATAAAAACACAGATTTTTTGTTTCCGTGCAAGACGGTAGTCTACAGTGTGCCTTACTGAACACGACCGAGCACATCTGGCCCTCAAGGGCCGAAGTCCTCATACCTGTCGTTTCTCCCCAACATTTAATTGATATTTTCATGCTGCTGAGTCATGCATCCCTGCGCTAGACATTTCTATATAATAACATAGCATCCAAGTGGAATTTATTTAATTCTGTAAGGGCCTGCTCTTAGTCTCACCTGCATGAGGTAGAATGGAGGCGCAACAGTGGGGTGTGTGTTGATATAGTAGACAGCCAAAAGGGTTAGGGCTACTAGCAGAATGAGGGCTGCCACCACACCTGCAATAATGGCAGTGTGCTCTGTCCGTTCCTGGCGCGGAGGACCTGTTTGAAAGTCTGAGAGAAAAGGAAAGAGAGGCAATGCTATTTATTGTAATCTAAATCATTGGAATGATTGTGAATAAGAATTGCTGTGTCAAATCGATGTAGCCCTAGTCTACCAAGCTACCCTTGGTAAAATGCAGAATGGAGAAGGCATGATGCCCACAACAGTATACATATAGTATAGACAAATAGTTAGCCAGCTTCACTTGCACATTAGCGACAGTTATTGGACAAAAGCACGTCACAAAGACAGAACAACAAAATACCTACAGTACAACACGATGAACTCTAGACTCCAGCAGCATTCCAATTTGCCTGGAAATGTTGGTGATAATAAAGGCTTGGAAAAGCCAGGATACTGTCTTTCAATAGTTAGCGTACCAAAAGGTACATTTTATTCATAGTCCAATTTTTTTTACTGAGTTTATCCTCTCAGTGGCTCAGTCAAGTCTAAGGTCAGTGCTTCCCGGTAAGGATAACTAACATTACTCACAACCGGGCAGCCTTACTGACCTATGCAAAACACCCACATAGCCAACCAACTACAAGCCAACTCACCACCACCATTGTAGCGAATGAGAAGTTTGGTGTCATCTGTGGACAGAGAGAGAGTATTGTTGTACGGACACGAGATGGGTAAGAGACAGACGGACACAGACAGACAGACAGAACCTGGACAACAGAATGCAAGCACAGAAAGCATGGATTGGCATCTCACTATGTTATCCATCATTTGAGGGTGGATTTGTGTTGCTGCTACATAGCAGAACTTGAAATGTCTCTTCATAATTATACTATGGTGTCTTTAAAAACATATGGAGAAAAACATTTTAATCTGGAAATTGTTCAAATGTCTCAACCTGGCAACATTGATTTCCTACGTCAACATTGGACTGGACCATTTATCTGGGCTGGACCATACTATCTTTAATAAGCTAATGGGGGTGTGCTAATTTGGTATGTGAGTGGCCAGCAACCCTGGGCACCACTATAACTCAGACCCAGCAGAGGGGTGGTGCTTCCGGCCCCCGACTCACCCTCGGTGACAGGGATATCTGAGAGCACTGCAGGGGAGGGAGTGGGCTCTGGGGCCGAGTGGTTGAAGGACCCCATGGATCCCTCAGGGCCTCCCTGGGTGTAGTCCTCACAGGTGCCCTCTTTTGCCTGAAAGAAAGTTACAAAGTAATATTGGCGGGAGTGGGGCAGTAACGGTGGTTAGATAAGTTGTCGCAATGCCATCTTCTGCTTTTTTTCAGCCCTATGATCTAATGCCATCTCACCTCTTCAGGACAGTTGTAGTCGAGCCACTCCTGTCTGTGACGATCAATTCCATCGGAGCATCTGAAAAACATGTGGAAAGGACAGAGAGAGAGGACAATTATGCAATATAATACACAATACAACGGCAATAAACAATCGTTATGTGTCACGTTAGTCTTTCTTACGTGACATAAAGTCTAAGACTCACATGTATACATAAACACGCACAAGCACACACACACACACACAATCACACACACCTCACCTTTGCAGTGTGTTGCACCAACCACAGCCGTTTGTCAGGTTGGATATGAAACAGAGTTCACAGGTGGTGTGTTGGAGACATGCTGGGAAAATCAGACAAATGATCCATTAAAACTTTTACAGGCTTGTTTTCAGTGGGGGGAAAGCATGAAATTGCTATCATGATGTCACAAGTTTGGCTGAGTAGGGGTCTGTGAGCACAATGCATACTCACTGGGCAGTGGAGTGAATTCAAAGGCAGAGTGATTGATAATCTTAGTGGTGTCAATCTCTACTCTATGGTACTCATAGATGGTCCGCCGTCTTGCATCTATAGGAAGGAAATCAAGTAGAAGTAGGTCTAGTATTCTTGACCTTGTGCCATTCAAATAACATGACGGACCAAACTGGTCTGGGTACAGAAGAGAGAAAATGATATTGGATGGCAGGCGTGAGTGTAGTCTTGTTGTGACTGACCTGAGGACTGTGGGGAGGGGAGGAGGGCCATGAATGCGTCAGACAGGCCCACCTTCACTGGATGTTCAGTGGAGTTGATCTTCTCTACTGGCAAAGGGACCTAAAGAAGGATGAGAAGGAGAGAGTGAAAGACTGGAGAGTTGGGAGACTGGTCGAGATATTCCCATTTTGAGCTAGGGTACGCCTACAGTGTGTGAGGGTTTGATTGTGGTTAGGCCTCTGACTCCCACCAAGGGGAGTGGAAGGACCACAATCAAGCCCTCACACCCTAACTAGGGGAGTAATGATCCTCAATCAGAGACAGCTGTACAGGGTTGTCTCTGATTGGGGATTGTATTTAGGCTCCCCACACATCCACCTGTGTGTGGATAATTGTTTGTGCCTGTCAACACTGCGTCACAGAGAAGTAAGTAACTTATTATATTCATTCTCCTTTTTGTATTTTGTGCTTTGAGATAACAACTCCAAAATAAAAAGGAATGACACTCCACCAGCACTCCATGTATCGTCCCTTAACTCCGATCTGTGACAGAATGATCCACCACCCAAGGACGCAACGGGGATTAACATTGGGAGATATCCTCACCGAGGGGGAATACTCCTATTATCGTTCGGTGGAGGAGGGCTGGTGTCCGGAGCAGAGGCGCCGAAGAGGGAAAGCTCGACGGGCCAAAAAGGCGAAGGACCAGCCTGGAGCCCAGAAGAACCCCCAAACTGTTTTTTGGGGGGGGCTATGGGGGTGGTCGGGGATCGATGGAAAAGAACCCCGACCACTTCACTCGTGGGGGTTCCAGGAGGAGCCCCTACAGCCATGGGAGCAGGAGTACAGAGAGGAGTCGGAGGAAGACGACGATGTGCTGCTGTTCCCTCACTCGTGGGGGTTCCCGGAGGGACCCTCACAGAATGGGGATTGGCGGTGGAGACGACAGGAACAGTTGAACTCCAGCGGCAGTTCCCAGTCCAGTGCCTCCAGAGCCGGTCCAGAGTCGGTTATGGAGGACACCGACTCAGCGCACCACACCATCGGTGCGCACCAACAGCCCGGTACGGCCCATGCCTGCTCCTCGCACCAGCCATATGGTGTGTTCCTCCAGCCTGGTGCGGCCCGTTCCAGCTCAACGCATCAAACCAAAGGTGCGTTCCCCCAGCCCGGTACGGCCCGTGCCTGCTCCACGCATCTGTCCAGTGGAGAGTTCCCACAGCACGGTAAGGCACGTGCTTGCTCCACGCACCCGACCTCCAGCGAAGGTCCGCAGCCCGGAGCCTCCAGCGAAGGTCCGCAGCCCGGAGCCTCCAGCGAAGGTCCGCAGCCCGGAGCCTCCAGCGAAGGTCAGCAGCCCGGAACCTCCAGCGAAGGTCCGCAGCCCGGAACCTCCAGCGAAGGTCGTCTGCTTCACTCCAGTGCCAGAGCAGTCCGCTCCACCAGTGCCAAGTCCGGGGCCGGTCGTCTGCTTCCCTCCAGTGCCAGAGCAGTCCGCTCCACCGGGGTCCGAGCCGGGGAAAGACATCAGCCCCTCTCCAGGGTCGGGGGCTCCCACACCAGGGTCCAGACAGGACTTGGTGCTTCGTGGGAGTACTGAGGGGGGAATCATCGCGCCGGGGTCCGGACCGGACCGGGCGTGCAACGGTGAAGCAGGAGGGGAGCAGCCTTCACGCTTTACGTCACGCCCGAGGCCGGGGCCGGAGCCTCCACCATCAACCGCCCCAGTACTCCGTCCGTTCCCCTCCCAGACTTATACAAAATATTTGGGGAAAGGGGGGACTATTTGCGGTCGGGAGCCCGCACCTTAGAGGGGGGGTACTGTGAGGGTTTGATTGTGGTTAGGCTGACTCCCACCAAGGGGAGTGGAAGGACCACAATCAAGTCCTCACACCCTAACTAGGGGAGTAATGATCCTCAATCAGAGACAGCTGTACAGGGTTGTCTCTGATTGGGGATTGTATTTAGGCTCCCCACACATGTGTGTGGATCATTGTTTGTGCCTGTCAACACTGCGTCACAGAGAAGTAAGTCACTTATTATATTCATTCTCCTTTTTGTATTTTGTGCTTTGAGATAACAACTCCAAAATAAAAAGGAATGACACTCCACCAGCACTCCATGTATCGTCCCTTAACTCCGATCTGTGACACAGTGTTCAATAACATGTTCGGAAATCCTAACCTGTTGTCTGAGTGAGTAGTGTTTATATCTATTAAAAAAGAGGCCAGCTATCTATGGCTACAGCTAGCCTTTCTGCCGCCCATCTCTTTCAGTGTTTGGATAAGAGGATAACTTAAACAAGGCCAAACTGTTTAACAGATGTAATATTTTTTGAATTGTACTAAACATTCTCAGTACAACACCTAGCGTTCACGCCAAGCGACCTCACCAAAATATTATCGCCTTTTTGTATAACGGTTTTGGAATGACAGTCACAGGGACCAGGGTTTGAGTCCCAGTCAGGGAACCCCTTACTTTGGTGTCAGGTGTTGGATAGCAACTTTGAAAGCAATGCTGAATCTCAAACCGAACACTTAGCCCCTTAAACCCTTTGTGTTTGACAGTGATCACTCGAGTCTGCAAGTGTTTTGGCCAAAATGAGGGTTGAGACGATGCACACTCAACGTCCCAACTGCCACTTATCAATATTCTAAAATCCATTCGTGAGAATTCTCCCGAGACCTGTCTTGTCTTGTAGCATAATATACATATACAGTGGGGCAAAAAAGTATTTAGTCAGCCACCAATTGTGCAAGTTCTCCCACTTAAAAAGATGAGAGAGGCCTGTAATTTTCATCATAGGTACACCTCAACTATGAGAGACAAAATGAGAAAAAAAATCCAGAAAATCACATTGTAGGATTTTTTATGAATTTATTTGCAAATTATGGTGGAAAATAAGTATTTGGTCACCTACAAACAAGCAAGATTTCTGGCTCTCACAGACCTGTAACTTCTTCTTTAAGAGGCTCATCTGTCCTCCACTCGTTACCTGTATTAATGGCACCTGTTTGAACTTGTTATCAGTATAAAAGACACCTGTCCACAACCTCAAACAGTCACACTCCAAACTCCACTATGGCTAAGACCAAAGAGCTGTCAAAGGACACCAGAAACAAAATTGTAGACCTGCACCAGGCTGGGAAGACTGAATCTGCAATAGGTAAGCAGCTTGGTGTGAAGAAATAAACTGTGGGAGCAATTATTAGGAAATGGAAGACATACAAGACTACTGATAATCTCCCTCGATCTGGGGCTCCACGCAAGATCTCACCCCGTGGGGTCAAAATGATCACAAGAACGGTGAGCAAAAATCCCAGAACCACACGGGGGGACCTAGTGAATGACCTGCAGAGAGCTGGGACCAAAGGCTACCATCAGTAACACACTACGCCACCAGGGACTCAAATCCTGCAGTGCCAGACGTGTCCCCCTGCTTAAGCCAGTACATGTCCAGTCCCGTCTGAAGTTTGCTAGAGAGCATTTGGATGATCCAGAAGAGGATTGGGAGAATGTCATATGGTCAGATGAAACCAAAATATAACTTTTTGGTAAAAACTCAACTCGTCGTGTTTGGAGGAGAAAGAATGCTGAGTTGCATCCAAAGAACACCATAACTACTGTGAAGCATGGGGGTGGAAACATCATGCTTTGGGGCTGTTTTTCTGCAAAGGGACCAGGACGACTGATCCGTGTAAAGGAAAGAATGAATGGGGCCATGTATCGTGAGATTTTGAGTGAAAACCTCCTTCCATCAGCAAGGGCATTGAAGATGAAACGTGGCTGGGTCTTTCAGCATGACAATGATACCAAATACACCGCCCGGGCAACGAAGGAGTGGCTTCGTAAGAAACATTTCAAGGTCCTGGAGTGGCCTAGCCAGTCTCCAGATCTCAACCCCATAGAAAATCTTTGGAGGGATTTGAAAGTCTGTGTTGCCCAGCGACAGCCCCGAAACATCACTGCTCTAGAGGAGATCTGCATGGAGGAATGGGCCAAAATACCAGCAACAGTGTGTGAAAACCTTGTGAAGACTTACAGAAAACATTTGACCTCTGTCATTGCCAACAAAGGGTATATAACAAAGTATTGAGATAAACATTTGTTATTGACCAAATACTTATTTTCCACCATAATTTGCAAATAAATTCATAAAACATCACAGGCCTCTCTCATCTTTTTAAGTGGGAAAACTTGCACAATTGGTGGCTGACTAAATACTTTTTTGCCCCACTGTATATACAGCGGGTGAAATAAGTATTGAACACGTCACCATTTTTCTCAGTAAATATATTTCCAAAGGTGCTATTGACATGAAACTTTCACCAGATGTTGGTAACAACCAAAGTAATCCATACATACAAAGAAACCAAAACAAATAAGTTCAGAAATTCAGTTATGTGTAATAATGTGAAATGACACAGGGAAAAAGTATTGAACACATGAAGGGAGGTGCAAGACACTATATATACACATACAGTGTCTTACAAAAGTATTCAGAACCCTTGGATTTCTACACATTTTATTGTGTTATAAATCGGGATTAAAATTGATTTAATTTTCTTTATTGTCAACAATCTACTCAAAATACTAATGTATTTAGATCACTAATATACTGTATAGTTGTTGCATAAGTACTCAGTACAATGTTGCTTAACAAATCACATAATGAGTTAGATAATGGTGGTTGACATGATATTTGAATGACCTTTCCTCTGTCCCCTGTACAGTACATACAACAT
This sequence comes from Thymallus thymallus, assembly GCA_023634145.1. Classification (NCBI taxonomy): domain Eukaryota; kingdom Metazoa; phylum Chordata; class Actinopteri; order Salmoniformes; family Salmonidae; genus Thymallus; species Thymallus thymallus. Next base: position 18,055,922 of record CM042386.1, on the reverse strand, counting down.
CTGTAAGGTCCCTCAGTCACGTATTGACTAATCCTTCCTCTGTCCCCGATCAACAACATTGTAGTGACTCCATAATAATGAATTAAATGAAAGAAGAATACAAAATATTCTAAAACATGCATTGTGTATTCCCCTCAAAGTATTCTTAAACATGCATTGTGTATTCCCCTCAAAATATTCTAAAACATGCATTGTGTATTCCCCTAAAAGTATTCTAAAACATGCATTGTGTATTCCCCTAAAAGTATTCTAAAACATGCATTGTGTATTCCCCTTAAAGTATTCTAAAACATGCATTGTGTATTCCCCTCAAAGTATTCTAAAACATGCATTGTGTATTCCCCTCAGAGTATTCTAAAACATGCATTGTGTATTCCCCTCAACGTATTCTTAAACATGCATTGTATATTCCCCTCAAAGTATTCTTAAACATGCATTGTGTATTCCCCTCAAAGTATTCTTAAACATGCATTGTGTATTCCCCTCAAAGTATTCTTAAACATGCATTGTGTATTCCCCTCAAAGTATTCTTAAACATGCATTGTGTATTCCCCTCAAAGTATTCTTAAACATGCATTGTGTATTCCCCTCAAAGTATTCTTAAACATGCATTGTGTATTCCCCTCAAAGTATTCTTAAACATGCATTGTGTATTCCCCTCAAAGTATTCTTAAACATGCATTGTGTATTCCCCTCAAACTCAACTCTGGACCTCGAAGCCAGTTCCACTGCTTTTTCCATTTAATTTCCCCTCTTTGATCAGAGACTGATTTAGACCTGGGACACCAGGTGTGTGCAATTAATTATCTGGAAGAACAGAAACCAGCCGGCTCCGGACCTCGTAGGGGTAAAAGTTGAATACCCCTGGTGTATGCAACAAGGCAGTAAAGTAATACAAAAAAAAAAAAACTCTATGCAAAGCCTTATGTTTAGGGCAAATCCAACACAACACATCGCTGAATAACTGCCTACTTATTTTCAAGCATGGTGTTGGCTGCATCATGTTATGGGTGTGCTTGACATTGGCAAATACTGGGGAGTTTTTCAGAATAAAAAGAAACGGGACGGGGCGAAGCACAGGCAAAATCCTAGTGGAAAACCTGCTTCAATCAAATCAAATTAAATAGATTTTATTTGTCACGTGCTTCGTAAATAACAGGTGTAGACTAGCAGTGAAATGCTTACTTAGGGGCCTTTCCCACAATGCAGAGAGAAAGACAATAGATACATTATAGAAAAGTAAAACACGTAATAATTAAAGTAATAATAAATACACAATGAGTAACAATAACTTATATTTAGTCGATGTGCAGTGGTACGAGGTTATTGAGGTAGATATGTACATACAGTGAGCTCCAAAGGTATTGGGACAAGTGACACAATCGTTTTTTTGTCTCTGTACTCCAGCACTTGGGATTTGGAATGATACACCTCTACATTCATGTGGATGCTACCATGATTACAGATAGTCCTGAATGAATCGTGACTAATGATGAGTGAGAAAGATACAGGTAGTTACAGATAGACATATCACCCCAAATAACTTATTCACTATTTATTCAGGACTTTCCGTAATCATGGTATCATCCACGTTAATATATAAGTATTTAGAAACATATTCTATTCTCATTTACAATAAAAGTGACTCCAAAATGACACAATACATTATTTACCATTATTTTCTATTGGGCACAAAATAAACCAAAACCCAACCAAAACATACAGCAAATGTATCCAACAAGTTTGTAGTCACAAGCTTGATGTAATCATTGCATGCTATTAATATGGGACCAAATACTAAACCCCTAAAATAGAGGCACTATTGCACAAAAAGTGCTGTCATTTTTTAACGGTTCACCCGATATGGATCAAAATACCCTCAAAACGAATCTGACAGTCTGCACTTTAACCTCATGGTCATTGTATCATTTCAGATCCAAAGTGCTGCAGCACAGAGTCAAAACAACAAAACGTGTCACTGTTCCAATACTTTTGGAGCACACTGTAACTAGGAATAAAGTGACAGATAGTAAACAGTAGCAGCAGCGTGTGTAAAAAAAAGTTTGTGCAAAAAGGGTAAATGCAGAAAGTCCTAACTATTTGGTTAACTATGTAACAAACTGGCTTGGGGGTAGAAGCTGTTCAGGGTCCTGTTGGTTCCAGACATGGTGCATCGGTACCACTTGCCTGCGGTAGCAGAGAGCAGGTGACTATGACTTGGGTGGCTGGAGTCTTTGACAATTTTTAGGGCCTTCCTCTGACACTGCCTGGTATAGAGTTCCTGTATGGCAGAGAACTCGCCCCCAGTGATGTATTGGGCTGTACGCACTACCCTTTGCAGCGCCTTGCAGTTGGATGCCAAGCAGTTGCCATACCAAGCGGTGATGCAGCCAGATGCTTTCAATGATGCAGCTGTAGAACTTTTTGAGGATCTGAGGGCCCATGATAAATATTTTATGCCTCTTGAGAAGGAAGAGGCATTATCGTGCCCTCTTCATGACTGTGTTGGTGTGTGTGTATGCCACGAATGAATGCCTCGTGTTGGTGTGCATGTATGCCACAGATGAACGCCTCGGCTTGAGAGGGAGATTCAAACTTGTGTGACCAAAAAGAGCTTCTGGACATCAGAACAGCAATTACTCACCTCGAACTTGGCGAAGATGTTTTCTTTAATGAGTCCAACACGAAGGATATACTGCTTTTACCAGACCAGGCCCAAATCCCCGACATTTGCGTGAAGAAATGATTGAATTGATTCCCATGTTTTAATTCACTGCGATTGAACTGAACCCCAAATAATATAATGGCGAAGCAAATCATTTGAATTGTCAAAATATGAAATATTAAGTAGGTCATCCATTTAACGGTAAAAAAAAAAAAATCGTATTACCTAACATAAAAAATATGACACTATATTATAGTATATTGTAATGGAAACTCACCTCTCTGTAGTTAAACGCGATTGTTCCATTGTTATGGAGAGCAGCCTGGAAGGTGAAGGTTCCCTCTGCCTCCCGTCCCTGAAGCCGCACCTTGTCCCATTGCACCACAAACACCTCACCTAGCAGAGAGCAAGGGTCAGAGGTCAACATTAAATGTCACATAAGGGCTCCCAAAAGGCACCCACACAAATACATCAGATGAAACCCTGATGAAGACAATTTAGCTGTTGAAACGTCGGTGACATCAATTATTACACCACACTTAACCCCACACCATACACTGCCGCACTCACACCAACAAGCGCACACACACACACACACACACACACACACAAACACACACACAGACACATATATAGACATATGCACACACCAACACACTCACCATTGTCCATGTACCGAACTGTTGAGTTTTTGGAAAAACTGGGGTCAAAGTTGGCCATGAGTGGGGCGATGTACTGTGTGGCGGTCAGCATGCGATGAGTGATCTCCCCAGTGAAGATGAACCCTTTGAAAGGTCCAAAGTTCAAACATCAGAGGGACTGGGAGAAGCACGCCTGCACAAAGTCTTTTAACATTCTACATTGTTAAGTCTGGCACCCCAACAAGACGATAAATAAAACAGGAAAACAAGACCCAAAAGTTCAAAGTTCAAACGTCAAGCGACTGGGAGAAGCACGCCTGCACAAAAGTCTTTCATCATTCTACATTGTTATGTCTGGCACCCCAACAAGATGATAAATAAAACCACAGGACCCGTGATATACGGCCAATACCACAGAGACCCAGCCATTCTTCACTCTGAAGGGCAGGCGAGGAGTCGGAACTTTATTGGGACTTGATTGTTCAGAGAGTTTTGAAAGGAAACTTCGGGGACTTTAAAGGCTCAGTGCAGTCACAAATGTGATTTTCCTGTGTTTTATATACAGTGCCTTCAGTAAGTATTCACACCCCTTGACCTTTTCAAAATGTTGTTGTGTTACAGCCTGAATTTAAACTGATTCAATGTAGATGTTGTGTCACTGGCCTACACACAATACCCAATACTGTCAAAGTGGAATTATGTTTTCCTCTGTGGAGATGGGAGAATCTTCCAGAAGGACAACCATCTCTGCAGCACTCCACCAATCAGGCCTTTATTGTAGAGTGGCCAGACGGAAGCCACTCCTCAGTAAAAGGCACATGACAGACTGCTTGAAGTTTGTCAAAAGGCACCTATACAATGAGAAACAAGATTCTCTGGTCTGATGAAACCAAGATTGAACTATTTGGCCTGAATGCCAAGCGGCACATCTGGAGGAAACCTGGCACCATCCCTACGGGAAGCATGGTTGTGACAGCATCATGCTGTGGGGATGTTTTTCAGCGGCAGGGCGCTCAGGACCGTGAAGGATCACCTTCCAACAGGACAACGAACCTAAGGACACAGCCAAGACAATGCAAGAGGGGCTTCGGGAGAAGTCTCTTGAATGTCCTTGAGCGGCCCAGCCAGAGCCCAGACTTGAACATAATCAAACATCTCTGGAGAGACCTATCTGTGCAGCGACACTCCTCATCCAACCTTGAGAGGATTTGCAGAGAAGAATGGGAGAAACTCCCCAAATACAGGTGTGCCAAACTTGTAGTGTCATACCCAAGAAGACTCGAGGCTGTAATCGCTGCCAAAAGGTGCTTCAACAATGTACTGAGTAAAGTGTCTGAAAACGTATGCAAATATTATATTTTTAATACATTAGCCAAAATGTCCCCCAAATTAATTTTTGCTTGGTCATTATTTGGGTATTGTGTGTAGATTGATGAGGGAAAAAACTATTTAATCCATTTCAGAATAAGGCTGTAATGTAACAAAATGTGGAAAAAGTAAAGGGGTCTGAATACTTTCTGAATGCAAATAAAACATTTCTGGAACCTACTCCGGAAATGGGATAGGCAGACCGCTAATCACTTCCCTTACTTAAAGTGTACCTCGAAGGAAAGAAAAAAATTAAGGGCTTAAGAATGTCTGTGTGGCTACAGTCCGGTATTTCAATACATAATAATGTGATCCTGTTATATGTGTTTGCGTAGAAGCATTTACCGCACAGTGAAGAGATGGCTAGTTTGGACAGTTTTAGTAATATAAATGCAGTTTACCTCCTGTTGCTATGGTGATTTGTCTCAGGTAGTGTCCATAGAAGGGGAAGTCAAAGGAGAGAGCCACACGCTAGGAGGAGCATATATCATATCAGACAGCATGTCAGTCATGGTGGCAATGTCATGGTGTCAAAAGACTGCATGCAGGCCTATGTACAGTATTGCGTCTGTGCTCTTGTGTCTTCCCATACGTGTGTGTGTATAGTGTGTGTTTGTTTGTGTGTGCATGTCTCACCGCTGCCTGCCGGTGTGTGTTGGACAGGATGCCGTGCACTCTGACTTTGCTCTGTTGCACAGCGCTTAGGTCTACCCAGAGTTCCTCCATCCGTCTGTCGCCCGGCCCGTAACTCCTCCATCTGTAGTACCTCTGAGAGTCCTCCTGAGAGAGAGAGGGCGCTGATTAGCTTTTCCAAAGTTTAAATGAATTCATGGGTCAGTGTCCCAAGGCCTTGATTTGGTAAAAATTTACTTTGACTACATCGCCATAATGCATTTATTACACATCTATAAGCATTTCATGAACGTGATATAACAGGTCCCAACTGCATAGTTAAAGGTTAATGAAATATATCCATAGCATACAGTACCAGTCAAAAGTTTGGACACAACTACTCATTGAAGGGTTTTTCTTTATTTTTACAATTTTCTACATTGTAGAATAATAGTGAAGACATCAAAACTATGAAATAACACATATGCAGCAGAGGTAACCCTGGGTCTTTTCTTTCCTGTGGCGGTCCTCATGAGAGCCAGTTTCATAATAGAGCTTGATGGTTGATAGTTTTTGCGATTATGATTGAAGAAACCTTCGAAGTTCTTCAAATTTTCTTATGTATCGTGTAGCGGAGCTGCATAAGTGATGCTCTCCACTTTCTGGAGGATTGATTTTTTTTTTTTATCAGTGGAATTAGAGTATGATGGTGAAAACACCTGTCTCCGGATTACATCTGGCGTGACATGGAGACGTGTCCATCATGCATGATGATGTATACGGGTAAGATAGCTGGCTGGCTCCCTAGCTAACGTTACGTGTATGACGTTTATATTTGTATCCCAGATCTGTTTGCTTTGCTAGTTAGAGCCTAATGTTAGCTAGCTAATATTGAACCTGGTTGGTTAGCTCCCAGCAGATTCATGCAGGGTAGTTACGACATGATTTGGCACTATGTTCATTGTTGTTTAACTAGCTAACGTTATCTGGCTGGCTCGTTAGCTAAAGTTACGTGACGTGTGTGATCTTACACGTAGGTTCATTGTTTACATAGCTAGCTAGATACATGTCTTAAGCTAAAGTGTACAACACCCTTTGAATATGGCCGGTGTCAGTAAATGTCGGCAAAAAAGCGTAATGAAATTGTTGCCAGCAGAGCTGGTTAGGCTGTTTTCATGTTATACAGAGGTAAACAAATCATTGGCAAAAGCATCAAGTGTGCGCTCTGAACGCGATGGGTGGGGCTAAAGCTTAAGAGGGTGTGAACAATGCAAAATGGGTGTAGACCAAGAAGACCTCTTCAATAGATACCAAAACATTCAAAGGCCATTTTCTCAAAAGTGAGTTTACAAGTGTATCAACTTTCAAAACAGAATAACTTTCCCATTGTTCCTCAAAAATGCAGTCTATGATATACCATTTTGTAACTCTGAGTCTCTACTTTTATCCAATGTAAAAAAAAAACAACAGCATTTTACATTTTGCTACAAAAGACCAAATCCAGGTGGTGAGTCACAAATTTGAGATTTTTGGTTCCAACCGCCGTGTCTTTGTGAGATGCAGAGTAGGTGAACGGATGATCTCTGCATGTGTGGTTCAAACCGTGAAGCATGAAGGAGGTCTAATGGTGTTGGGGTGCTTTGCTGGTGACACTGTCTGTATTCTGCAATGATACGCCATCCCATCTGGTTTGCGCTTAGTGGGGACTATCATTTGTTTTTCAACAGGACAATGACCCAAAACACACCTTGGATCCAAAGAGAGTGATGGAGTGCTGCATCAGATGACCTGGCCTCCACAATCATTCAACCTCAACCGATTTGAGATGGTTTGGGATGAGTCGGACTGCAGAGTGAAGGAAAAGCAGCCAACAAGTGCTCAGCATATGTGGGAACTCCTTCAAGACTGTTGGAAAAGCATTCCTCATGTAACTGGTTGAGAGAATGCTGTCACCAAGGCAAAGGGTGGCTACTTTGAAGAATCTAAAATATAAAACATATATTTTGATTTCTTTAACACTTTTTTGGTTACTACAGTACATTATTCCATATGTGTTATTTCTTAGTTTTGATGTCTTCACTTTTATTCTATAATGTAAAATAGTACAAAAAAAAGAAAAACCCTTGAATGAGTGTCAAAACTTTTCACTCGTATTGTATGTGTAGCGCAATCATGTCATGCTATGCAAAAGCACATATTTAAGTATCTTAATGCACTTTATAGCCTGTACTAGCCCCACTGGAAAAAGGCAAACTGAACAATGTCGATTGTATGATTCTTTGGTGATGTCCTCAGCAATTGAAAATAAAATGTTCATGTTTCCTCTTTAAACTAGCCAGTTGAGTTATTTAGACCACACAAATGACTGACTCAAAGTCAGTACAGTACGGTTTAAAAACTCTGTGACTGACACATAAGAAACATGCTTGCTGGCACCCGAAAACTTTTTAGTGTCTGGGTAAGCATCGTCTAATAATTATAAAATATGTATACAATATTTTCATCTGGACACTTTCTATTTTTGATAGTGCTACTATGCACATATGCAAGTAACTATTTCACTGTACTGTTCTGCATCCTGTGCATGTGACGACAAATAAACTAATGTTATTTGATATAGTGTTTGTTTACTAGAGACGTTAATGTGAGGAACAACATAGCCTGCAGAAAAGTCAGATTAGGATAAGGACTAGATAAAGTGTACTTTTACTTTGAGTGTTTCCTTATTGTAGGCTTCTACTTTCACCACTTTTAGTCTTGAAATCTTAGGTTCTTTGCTACACTACCTTACTCACTCTGTTTAGCACATGGCCTCACAAAGAGACGGTCCTGACCTCCCTGGGGCCCTAAGCAAAGTTCTGCTAAGGGGCCCTCCTACCTGACCCGGGAGCCATGTAACCCATTTGCCATTGCCACACAGTCACACCTGACACCCCAGCGCTCCCACTACAATCCTCCCTCCTTTAAAACAGTTTGCTCCGTCTGTCGGTCTAAGAATAAGTAGACCTATACAGAACAGAATGAGGTATAAACAAACAATATTTATTGAATAGAATATTTTATATAGAATCTTAAGATACGTGAATATTAACATAAATAAGAAATTGTAGAAAATATAAAATGTAGAAAATAATAAAATATAACACTAAGCCTTGTAGCTGAAATGCCTCTTGCTGTTTCTCAGTCTATTCTCTTTCAGAACAGCCTCCGCATTCATTTCTTCACAAATGCTTTTGGCTGTTGTCTGGGCCTCAGAGAATCCAGTTTCCCAGTATGTAGTGAGGGAGGCCTTTGCATTTGAGATTTGCTATATCCAACGGCATTGAGGCGGATTGGAGGAGGAGCTTGTTCACCTTGTTTGCCATTGTCAGTATCTCACACCCTACGACACAGCAAATCAAGAAGCGGTAGGACCCAACATCCTCTGCAAGTGCTTGTGTCTCCAATTTGGCCACAGGATCGTTGATCGTCTGTCTGGCTTCCAGTAATGCCTCCCGAACCTCAGAAGCCTGATACCTGATTGCATGAACACTTTGGAGCCTAAGTGACTTCACTCCATGACTTCACGGTTATGTTCACGTGTTTCTTCAAAACACTCCATCTTTGTGTTTCAGCTGAAAAGCAGGTGAAGAGCTTTTGCACATGCCCAAAAAACCCAACAGCATCTTTTGAAAATTTAGAGTATGTGCTCCACATGAGACGAACACCACCCTGGGATCTTTTTTGAGCAGTCTGTACTCCTTGGTGCTTGCCCTTCATGCGGGCCCCATTATCATAAGCTTGCCCTTGCAATCTTCAAATGGAGTCTTCAGCTTGTTCAGCTTATCTAAGATGACAGTGGACATATTCAAGCCTGTTGTAACCTCAACATTCACAAAGCCGAGGAAGTGCTCCTTGATCTCTGGCTTTCCCTTTAAAGCCACGCATCTCAGAATAATGGACATTTGTTCTGGGTGCTAATGTCAGGTGTACAGTCCAATATAATGGAGAAGTACTTTGAGTCACTATTGCTTCCAGAATCTTGTCACTCACAATCTGTATCAGCTGTGCTCTTCCCAAGGTAATGAGCATGTGTCTTTCATCTTTAATTTTGCTGAGATGATTTTCCATAACAGGGTCAAATTTTGCCAGTAATTCAACCTCTTTGAGGAAGTTTCCATTATCTGGTTGGAAGAGTTTGTCTGATGAACCCCTGAATGCTAGGTTTCTTTCAGCCAGAGACTGGGTGATACTTATTAAGCGTTTAAGGACATCCCGCCATTTCTTTCTTTCAGCCTCCAAAATTGTCATTTGTATCTGGTCAAGAGTCTGTCCCCGACTTCGGCGCAGATCAAGTTCTCTCCACTTAATCACCCTCATGGTGTTTCAGAATGGCGTTGATATTTGACCAGTCATTCACACCTTCCTTTATTATTTTGTAGTCTTTTGTAGAAAAGAGCTAACTGTTCTATTAGGGTCTGAGCTGCTTGTATCTGATGCTGGCTGTACACCTCTGGTTGTGCTAGTACTGGCTGAGGCTGCCTGTACTTCACCTGGGTCTGTGTTAGTACTTGCTGAAGCCAGCTGTACTGGGTCTGTGTTAGTACTTGCTGAAGCTGCCAGTACTGGGTCTGTGTTAGTACTTGCTGAAGACGGCTGTATTGGCTCTGTGTTAGTATTTGCTGAAGCCAGCTGTACTGGGTCTGTGTTAGTACTTGCTGAATGTGCCAGAACTGGGTGTGTGTTAGTACTGGCTGAGGCTGGATGTGGATCAACTGAGTCTGTGCTTGTACTGGCTGATGATCCAGCATCTCCTCTACTGACAAACGTAAGCATAGCACCTGTAAATTATAGATAACAACACTATTATTAATTTTATCCGCTGCGTCAGACCCATTCAAACCGGCTCCCCCAGATTTCCTTTTTATACATTTTCAAATATAAAATACTATTTATACTATGGCTTGGCTGAATACTTGATGGTTATTATTTACTGAGAGATGTGCATCCATATTGCCCAGTATGCCCAGCTAATAAACATTTTAAATTCAATATATAAATCAATAGTCAATCCATTGCTTTCCATCTTGCATTAGTCCAGAGTTGTAACTAAACCTTGACTGAGAGACTAGATAATCATTGTCTTGTTTTAAATGATGTGTGCCTATGAGGAGTGCCATCAAGCCCATATATTGTCTGGACTGGCTCCCCACAGAGGTGGCTGCTGGGAAGCGCGAGTTTCATTTCGTTCACGCGCGACACGGTTATATTCCGAGCTGCAGTTTATAAACACCGTCGCCCGTTGGCGTTTATCAAACATAATAAATCGTTTTATTTCACTCTCACTTTTGTCAGGCACAAAGTCACAGGACAAAGCCCTGGAAGTGGCTGGCAAGCAAGACCCAGACAGAGAGAGATGCACTGCAACTAGCACATCAACTTAACGTTACTGTTATTTGCTGACATCAAACTTGGAGAGGAGAGAACACACGTTTACCTGACTGCTGTTCCCGCAATTCACTCTCATGGTGGTTTTTTTCTCTCTTTTAGTGACAAGAAGCATAGTTCCGCTTCATCCTCTCATCGAAATTGTAAACATTGACACCCGCTTTGACACGAGGGGGAGGCGGGGCCCTAGCGTAATTAGCGGGGCCCTACACAACTTGCGTAGTGAGCGTATAGCGCCGCCCGGCTCTGGCCTCACATGTGAATCCTTAAAGAGATGGGTGGGGCAAAGGCTTAAGAGGGTGCTCAATAGGTGTAGACAATGAAGACCTCTCCAGTAGGTTTACCAAAACATTCAAGGAACATTTTTCTCAAAAGTGGGGTTACAAGTTCATCAACTTTCAAAGCAGAATTACTTTCCAATTTTCCCTCAACAGCAGTGTATGATATACAATTTTGTAGCTCTGCATTTCTACTTTTATCCAATGTAAAAAACACAATTTCAAATGTTGCTACATAAGACCGAATCGAGGCAGTCGGTCACACAAATGCTTTATAAATACTATGAGTGGGAAGATAGAAAATACAGTACATCGACTGCATAGAATTCATACATAGATCTTTAACGTCGGTGTTTTAGATCAGAGTGGCAAACTGAACAGTTAATTACCATGAAATGCTTAGCTATAAATGCTTAATGAATTGAAAAATAGATTGGAATTGACTTTGACTGAATGTAATTCATAAATAGACCGTGTGCGTTACAGACCAGTATGACCAACCTAATAGGGATGTGGAGAAGGGCTGTTAATGAGTTACGAAAGAGCCTTGACCATCAACTACACGATTTGATCTGTAAAATGAATCCTCTTAGGATTCAACACTCTGGGGATCTTCATGCACCATTGACCTGATTCAGAAGAAGAAGAACATACTGTGAGTCACGGGCCTATACCGGCCGGTGGGGGAAATGGGGCTAGTACAGACTATATATCAGCATAATTTTCAAAATGTGATTTGGCCTTTAGGCATATTCACTAACACTGGTCTGGCAGAAGCACACTTTAGACAACAGCCATAATGACGACGCCACACTGTCATTGTAATGAGGCATCTATTAAGACACCTTAATGTGAGCTTTTGCATAGCATGACATGAATGCGCTATAGATATGCTATGGATATATTTCATTAACCTTTAACGTGGTTAGGACCTGTTAACACGTTCATGAAATGCTTATAGATGCGTAACGAATGCGTTACGGCTATGTAGTCGAATTTAAATCATTACCCTTGATTCAATCTAGAGCAGAAGGCTATTCTATTGTATTCTTAATATGTATGGTTGTGGAAGATGGTAGCTATGATGCTAGTTGGTAATTGAGGTTGGAGTTAGCAATTGTGGATAGTGACACCAGGGGTCCTTTCCATGTATTGTACTTTCATTCACACCAGGTGGGGGAGCTGTATACATACTCTAATGATCTCAGTGCTTTGGTATTGTAAGCCTATGCATCTATATAACGGATCTCAGAACTCGATCACATTATAAATGTGTGCCTTGCTTCAAGGTGACAGAGCGCAATGGCGCTGGGGTTTAGGTGTGGGCTGGGAAAGTGGAGCAGTTAAATGCAGTGTTCTCAATGACGATCTGGCTGCTCCACATACAGCGAGTGACCCACTTTCTCTCCTTCTCCAATGCCCAACACAAGGCACTGTTTCTGGGGGAATCTCCGGGTCTGAGAGGGGAGCGGATCCCCAGACTTTGCCCGGGGCTGAAACACCTAAGCTGGGGTTAAGATTGGTCAACGAGAACTGCTGTGGTGAGAGGGTATTTAGAGGGTCTTCCGTGAAACCAGACTACACACACACACACACACACACACACACACACAGCCACACTTAAACAAACACTGTAAGGTGACAGGACAAGGCCAGAATCTGTTGTCAATGTGTGGCGCAGAGGGCAATTGAAAAGATAATCACATTTTATTTGGTGGAAATGATGTAGAGAAAGATGATACACATATAAACACACATGTTCATAATGTTATAAAAAACATAATGTTTTATTATCCTTGTGGGGTCCCAAAAATATATTTCCATTCAAAATCTTATTTCCCCAAACCACTAACCCTAATTCTAAACCTAACCCCTAAGCCTAAAATAGCCTTTTTTCTTGTGGGGACTGGCAAAATGTCCCCACAAGTGTTCTTGTTTTAATATCCTTGTGAGGACTTCTGATACCCACAAGGATAGTCAAACCAAACCACACCCACACACACACACACACACAAACATACGGTGGAAAAACCAACCTATGGAAAACTCGCTCGCAAACACCCATATTAATATCCCAACAGCAGTCACCCCTGATAAAGGGTCATAGCTCCAGCCAACGTGTTCCCATCGGCTGGTGGCCTCATCTGCTGGCGTCACATACACTGCTGCACATTATCAAAGAGCTTAGCCATGCATTTAGATGTGGTTATTAGCTGTGAGGTGGGCGCTAGGATGGCAACTATTAAGATGCTGAGCAGAGGGGAAGCTAACAGTATTGCTATCGATATCATCACAGATGGCTGCCTGTTAGTTAGACCTTCTTACCACTACACAAGTTATACTAAACATAACTCATACAATTTCTTACCACCACATGGGTCATGTTGTCGGGCAGGGTATCGATGTCCACTCCTCCGCCCAGTGCGTTGCGTACCGCTCGGTTCTGACCATGTTTGTTGGAGGGCTGCTGGTCTCGGTAGATCCTGCCCATCCCAGATGAGCCCTCATCTATCCGCAGTGACGTATCATCTAAAAACATGTAAAGATGACACGACATCATAACATGACCATTCAATAAAAACGGCGATATCACATCTCATGCAAACTATGAGAACGATACAACACAAGAACTCCATAACATTTTTTTTGCACCTGCCCTGTGTTTTTTCGTAGCTGCCTGGCGAAGAAATTCCCCCACGGGGATCAGTAAAGTATCTATCTAATTAAAAACATACAGAAAAGCTGTACTCAGGGGTATCATGCACCCCAAAAATCTGAGGGGGAACAAAGTACGTGAGAATGGCCCTCCCCCCACGTAATTTGGAGAATATTTAAAACACCTGAAACACCTTATGTATTTTTCTGCATATCTAAGCATACCTCTTAACTTCATTGATAGCCTGTAAGGGCTTCTTGGTAGCTATTTATGAGGTTGGGACATTGGGGACCTATATGGGCTAGCTAAAGCCAACGTTATAAAATTCCTAGGTGGTTAGTACAATTTTATTTGGGATTTTTAAACAGGACAAATCTGAGGGGGCATGTGCCCCTGTGCCCCCTACGGGCATGACGCCTCTGGCTATACTTGTAAAACAGTCCTATGACCCTTAGGTGAACCTTAAATCTCACTGCCTTATTTGGCACAGTGACTTGGGTTGTTCTGTGGGTCGTGGCGGTATTACCTTTGAGGCTGGCTGCACAACACAGACGTGTGAAAAAGATTGATGGAGTTGTGGTACATTAGGTGGGACAAAGATACTCATCAAACCATAAGTCAGAACTATGTAGGACTCACAAGGCATCCAGACAATGAACACAAACATGGATGTAAGTTTAAGATTCACATTTAAGATTCACAGCAGGAAGATGAGTCCCAAAACAATCTATGGGAGAGGGAAAAACAACTGAGACCAATAAATCAACACGACACATCTGGTCAGACAGTAACACTTCCATGTGTGTTTGCTTCATGATGAGCTTTGTAAAAGAATTTGATTCAACAGCATATCAGCATATGAATCGTATACAATTGGTGGATTGAAGACAGTGACCAATAATATACTTATTACAGCAAGTGAGTGTGACTTAATATCTTGGGATTTTTTTGGTTGTAGACCCAAATAATCAACTGGGTTACCACTTTCTCTGGCTATAACATCACGCCACATGTGGAAAAAGTTATCCCCTGCCACATTATGAGCAAAAGTTTGAGGCTGAATTAAACTTTCAGGCTGAATAAAAAGTAAGTTTGTAAGAACCGTGCAAGTGGTCAATAATTGCGTAGACACGTGGTGTAACTGAGCCAAAGTATAATTAAAGAAAAACAATTAGTCTGTAGAAACAAATAGCTGTTTGACAATGTCAGGACATTTAATCCATAGTACTGCGTTTCAGAGATCGGTTTCTGAACTCCAACTAAACAGACATTCAAATCACTTACTGCCTCTTGAAAACTGGGGGTGTTATGTTTTGAGTATGTCATTGTTATGTTTTGAGTGTGTCATTGTTATGTTTTGAGTGTGTCATCTCTACCAGAGGTGAGTTGGTTCAACAATGGTTCTGTTCGCGACGAACCTGCTACTTGGTAACAATTGAACGATTTGAATGAACATTCCAAAATGTTATGGCGAATTTTTGTATGGATTACGGTATGGATTTTGTATGGATTTAGCCACAATATTCAAACTGAAAATTGCTATCTCTAGTACATGTAGTAGAACGTCTACATGGCCACTTGATTATTTTTAGTGGCAGTTTAGACCCAAAACAGACACTTACCATCGCCGCAATCTACCTTCTCGATGGCTCATTCACATTCCAATCAGAGACGGAAGAGGAAGTGAAACATCACACTCTCTCATCTCTTCTGGTTCCATTACAGTCAATGAACTAAGCAGACCAGACACAGCTGCTAATGCGTTGGTGCCTATTAGACAACCACCACTTTAAGCAGACCGGAACTGACAATTTCTTTCAACGTTTACGGCCTGAGTGGGACGTTTTCATTTACCCACCATATTTGTTCCAATTGTGCAGTCCGGTGCATTGAGCCGAAAGTCATTAATTTACATTAGGACAATCTGCACCCGAGTAGAATCGCAGCCCCCGTTGCGCCCGAGGCACAGTTGCGAAATGCATGCCGCATATGTTCAATTTTTCAAAACTTTGCGCCATCTTCAGTCCGGCCTCCGTCAATAGAACAGGGCCCGGTTTCCCAAAAGCAATTTAAGGCTACATTCATCATTAGAACCTTTGTAGAAGCATCTTTAAATCTCTGAGCTGTTTCCCAAAACCAAGTTGCACTTGAAACGCTCATTATTTACCTGCTATTAACTGCTAAGTGCTTAGAACCGCAACGACTGCAATAAAATATACAGTATAGGCTACATAGACCTAATTTTATGTTCCATGAATTAAGTTCTATTTTGCTGCTGTCTGTCATTTCTTGCCTCAATATTAACAGATTTGTCAAATCTGTGATTTTTGTCCATTATAATAGTGAAATCATTAGAATAAGCCGTCTCAGTATATTTAGCCATAAAGGTGATAATACCTCTCTGGTATTCAAACTTCTTCAGCAGGGACCTCGTTTTTTCTGCCAGAATTTCTGGAGACCCCATTTATTTCCCCCCAATAATTTATTGTGACATCACCCCACCCCAAATCTACGGACAACCTTAAAATCTGTACATTCCTATTTTTACATCAACAAACAACCTTCAATTTATTGCATTTTCCACTAATCCGGACGCTTACAAGAAATCCTACTACAAGATTGAATCCTACTACACCAGCTTTGACGCTTGTCAGCTGTGGCAGGGCTTGCAAACTATTACAGACTACAAAGGGAAACCCAGCCGCGAGAGACGCGAGCCTAACAGACTAGCTAAATGCCTTTTATGCTCGCTTCGAGGCAAGCAACACTGAAGCATGCATGAGAGCACCAGCTGTTCCGGACGACTGTGTGATCACGCTCTCCATATCTGATGTGAGCAAGACCTTTAAACAGGTCAACATTTACAAGGCTGTGGGGTCAGACGGATTACCAGGACGTGTACTCAGAGCATGCGTGGGCCAACTAGCAAGTGTTTTCACTGACATATTCAACCTCTCCCTGACCGAGTCTGTAATACCTACATGTTTCAAACAGACCACCACAATCCCTGTGCCCAAGAAAGCAAAGGTAATCTGCCTAAATGACTACCGCCCCGTAGCACTCACGTCAGTAGCCATGAAGTGCTTAGAAAGGCTGGTCATGACTCACATCAACACCTTAATCCCGGAAACCCTAGACCCTGTCCAATTTGCATACCGCCCTAAAAGATCCACAGATGACGCATATCACAATCGCACTCCACACTGCCCTTTTCCACCTACAGTGGGGAGAACAAGTATTTGATACACTGCCGATTTTGCAGGTTTTCCTACTTACAAAGCATGTAGAGGTCTGTAATTTTTATCATAGCTACACTTCAACTGTGAGAGACGGAATCTAAAACAAAAATCCAGAAAATCACATTGTATGATTTTTAAGTAATTATTTTGCATTTTATTGCATGACATAAGTATTTGATACATCAGAAAAGCAGAACTTAATATTTGGTACAGAAACCTGTCTTTGCAATTACAGAGATCTTACGTTTCCTGTAGTTCTTGACCAGGTTTGCACACACTGCAGCAGGGATTTTGGCCCACTCCTCCATACAGACCTTCTCCAGATCCTTCAGGTTTCGGGGCTGTCGCTGGGCAATACGGACTTTCAGCTCCCTTCAAAGATTTTCTATTGGGTTCAGGTCTGGAGACTGGCTTGGCCACTCCAGGACCTTGAGATGCTTCTTAAGGAGCCACTCCTTAGTTGCCCTGGCTGTGTGTTTCGGGTTGTTGTCATGCTGGAAGACCCAGCCATGACCCATCTTCAATGCTCTTACTGAGGGAAGGAGGTTGTTGGCCAAGATCTCGCGATACACGGCCCCATCCATCCTCCCCTCAATACGGTGCAGTCGTCCTGTCCCCTTTGCAGAAAAGCATCCCCAAAGAATGATGTTTCCACCTCCATTCTTCACGGTTGGGATGGTGTTCTTGGGGTTGTACTCATCCTTCTTCTTCCTCCAAACACGGCGAGTGGAGTTTAGACCAAAAAGCTCTATTTTTGTCTCATCAAACCACATGACCTTCTCCCATTCCTCCTCTGGATCATCCAGATGGTCATTGGCAAACTTCAGACGGGCCTGGACATGCGCTGGCTTGAGCAGGGGGACCTTGCGTGCGCTGCAGGATTTTAATTCATGACGGCAAAGTGTGTTACTAATGGTTTTCTTTGAGACTGTGGTCCCAGCTCTCTTCAGGTCATTGACCAGGTCCTGCCGTGTAGTTCTGGGCTGATCCCTCACATTCCTCATGATCATTGATGCCCCACGAGGTGAGATCTTGCATGGTGCCCCAGACCGAGGGAGATTGACCGTCATCTTGAACTTCTTCCATTTTCTAATAATTGCGGCAACAGTTGTTGCCTTCTCACCAAGCTGCTTGCCTATTGTCCTGTAGCCAATCCCAGCCTTGTGCAGGTCTACAATTTTATCCCTGATGTCCTTACACAGCTCTCTGGTCTTGGCCATTGTGGAGAGGTTGGAGTCTGTTTGATTGAGTGTGTGGACAGGTGTCTTTTATACAGGTAACGAGTTCAAACAGGTGCAGTTAATACAGGTAATGAGTGGAGAACAGGAGGGCTTCTTAAAGAAAAACTAACAGGTCTGTGAGAGCCGGAATTCTTACTGGTTGGTAGGTGATCAAATACTTATGTCATGCAATAAAATGCTAATTAATTATTTAAAAATCATACAATGTGATTTTCTGGATTTTTTATTTAGATTCCGTCTCTCACAGTTGAAGTTTACCTATGATAAAAATTACAGACCTCTACATGCTTTGTAAGTGGGAAAACCTGCAAAATCGGCAGTGTATCAAATACTTGTTCTCCCCACTGTATGTGAGAATGCTGTTCATTGACAAGATCTCAGTGTTCAACACCATAGTGCCCACAATGCTCATTACTAAGATAAGGACCTTGGGACTAAACACCTCCCTCTGCAACTGGATCCTGACGGGCCGACCCCAGGTGGTGGTAAGGGTAGGTAACAACACATCTGCCACACTGATCCTCAACACTGGAGCCCCTCAACACATCTCCTGTACTCCCTGTTCACCCACGATTGGACAACAACCTCTCCCTCAACGTGAGCAAGACAAAGGAGATGATCGTGGACTACAGGAAAAGAAGGGCCAAATAAGCCCACATTAACATAGACGGGGCTGTAGTGGAGCGGGTCGAGAGTTTCTAGTTCCTTACTATCATGGTCCAAACTCACCAAGACAGTCGTGAAGAGGGCACAACAACACATTTTCCCCCTCAGGAGACTGAAAAGATTTGGCATGGGTCTCCAGATCCTCAAAAGGTTCTACAGCTGCACCATCGAGAGCATCCTGACCAGTTGCATCACTGCCTGGTATGTTAACTGCTTGGCATCAGACCGTAAGGCACTACAGATGGTAATGCGTATGGCCCAGTACATCACTGGGGCCAAGCTTCCTGCCATCCAGGACCTATATACTTGGCGGTGTCAGAGACTCCAGTCACCCAAGGTACCGGAGCGCCAAGTCTAGGTCCATTTCACGGTAAGGTCTACACCTGCTGTATTTGGCGCATGTGACAAATACAATTTGATTTGATTTTCATCTCTTATCAAAATGAAAAGAAACCAATAAATACATTTACTCCATAAAAAAAAAAAAAAAAAGATTACTATTATCTTGCAACCCCGACTTTGAATACCACTGCTCCAGGAGCTGATCTGTCGTCAGTATTGTGGAATAATTCTAATGTTAAGGTAAGATTTGAATGGATAGAGCTGATCTGAGGGCAGCGCTGCTTTTCCTTCGATCCTATGTTCCAATGACGCACTTGAACGTTCTCAGTACGTGTTTTTTTGGGGAACTGAAGACGTTAACCTTGTTAACTTCCTGGGCACGGTTTCCCGGAAGCGATGAAACTTAAGCTTACCGGGATTTTAACAATGCATCTTTTCTATAACTGACGAAGATTGGACTGAAGATGTTAACTCTTAACTTCCTGGGAATGGTTTCCCGGAAGCGATGGAACTTAACAACGGATCTTTCCTATAACTGGGAAATCTTTAGGAAAGATGCGTTGTTAATTGTTTGAATGTAGGCCTAGTGCTATGGGGAATATGTGGAGATGTTCATATTGAAACACATCTTCCTAACTTGTTTGATAAGATATGTGTTCTGAGCTTTGATCAACGCTAGGAGCAACATTTGGATATTGACTCCTAATTGATTTTCTCTATTGTGTACAAAATATAAATTTGATCATACATTTTTTCCAAATTAGAAGTAATTTCCCCCCCAAAAAAGAGAAAAAAAACGTCCTTGAGAGGTACCGTGACATCAGAGCACTTCTCCGCCCACCTATCAGTGTTTCGGTGGGAGAGGTTAAAAGGGGAAAATTTACATTTAAAAGCCAAAACATAACACTCTTGAACCTAAAAGTGGAAATTAACACTAGGATTGATGTGTTTCACTAATATAACCTTGAACAACTGTTATAACTGATAAAAACTTTTTTGAGTCAAGTTACTAAATTGCGGAAATAATCAAGAGTTAACATTTGATTTGTGTAATGCTTTACACATTTAAAAGTCTTCTGTATTTAGTTGTGTATAAGGTGAGCTTAGTGTTTTGAATGTTTTCTGGAGAATTGTTTGATGCTCTTTTCATGTTTCAAGTTCATCCAGTCAAAAAAATGACAAACACTTAATAGCTTCCATTACCTGCATCTAACATATTTGTCAACTGTCCAATTCCTACGTGTGTGTGTGCGCGTGCGTGCATGGGTGTGTGTTTGTTTGTGTCTGAGTACGTGTTATGTCATCTGGTCAACACATCAGCGATGTTTACTTTTTCATGTTCACTCTGGCCATTGCTTTGCTTGAGGAATGTATGTCTTCTTTAACGGCTCCATCGTGACTTACTGTGTACAAAACCACCTTTACAAAGTTACTTGATCACGGAGAAATAGTTATAAACAGACTGTCGTAAGGAAAGGGAGGAGATAGGCTTCCTTTCTTTCTGTTTTCTGTCACATTAGACAAACAACATAGTGCCAGTTCTTTGGGGACTTTGACAAATACTCTTTAAAAACTAAATGGTTCATTGAGCTGGCTTATTAAACTATGACATGGACATTAAAAGCTTGAGTCAATATTATATTATTATGAAATACACAGAGGGAGAAGAGGGTTAAAGGGGATAACAAGAGAAGCTTGGCTGGTTTGGTTGGCTCACTCTTTCTTTCTAGTGACACTACGCCCTCACCAGGGAGGAAATAGCAGGAGTGATTCCAAACCATAGGCAGAATGAGAGTATCGCTCTCTCTCTACCCCGTCCTCTCTCTCTCTATCCCCCCCCCCCCTCTCTGTCTCTCTCTCTCCCCACTCTCTTCTCTCTCCTTAAAGGTGTACAGAAACTATAACGGGAGGTTGTGCAGTATATAGCCTACTCTTATCACGTTGGAATGAAACTGTTTATGTTGAACAACCATCTCTCACTCTCTCACTCTCTTCTCACTCTCTCTCTCTCTCTCTCTCTCTCACTCACTCACTCACTCACTCACTCACTCACTCACTCACTCACTCACTCACTCACTCACTCACTCACTCACTCACTCACTCACTCACTCACTCACTCACTCACTCACTCACTCTTCTCTCTTTCTCCTTAAAGGTATACAAAAACTATAAGTTAGGTCGTATGTAGCCTCCATTTATGGTGTTGGGATGAAACCGATTATGTTGAACAACCATCTCTCTCTCTCTCTCTCTACAGAAAAACATATGATGTGAGGTAGTATACCTAAATATAGCCTGTACTTATGGCGTTGGAATTTGAAGTTGTCGAGGGAGGTTGGCCAACACAGCCATTCCTGAGGGCAGAATGTGCACAACAGACAAGTATATTTATTGAGACTATTTTTGCTGAAATGTCCAGATTTGTGTTAACGGATGTAACAAAAGACTAGCCTGGTCAAGCAGACAGACCGCTGCGCTCACGTTGAACTGTTGAATGTGAGCGAGATCAGGCTTGTTCCAGCAGGCTACCAAGACAGGGAAAGGTTACACCAGGCAAAATAACTTAAAAAGAAGAGGGAGAAAAACTTGGGAGGAGTAAGAGAGAGAGATTTTATGAATTTATTTGGGTGAAAACATATACCTCAAGATGTTAATTGCATCCCCAGAGGATAGCACTTAAAAGTATTAATTGTAAAACTTCCATAAGAAATTAATCTGTGTTTATGTGCACAGATCGAGTAGTCAAGCATTTGAACTTTTCTGTTTTACAGTCAAGCTTGATGTTGTAGGGTCTGAAGCGATCCATCCCTGTGGAATGGAATACTGGCTTGTACAGGTGGAGACGGGATGCTGGGAGGTCCCAGGATGGTTCTGGAGACGGGATGATTAGCTTCGTGACAGGATGGCAGGGGTCTAGTACGATAAGATGGATGGCTCCAGGTACTATCTGGTCACAGTGGCGTAGTATCCCTCCCATCCGAATTAGACCAGAGGTGCTGCCGATCTGTGAGACTAAGCAGAGTAAGCGGCTAGTGGATGGGAGAGATTTCTGGGCTTGTAGGCATGCCAAGTCTTCCCCAAAGCTGTCCAGCTGGGCTTCCCTGAGTAGATCTTTCTCTGCATCAAGGTAGTCTGCTGCAGAGGGACTTCCGGTTGTGTGGTTGACTCTATTTTGGACTTAAGCAGCAGCATCTAGGAGCTCTTGATAGGATTTTTGGATGCTTACATCTTGAGCAGGAGGGTTGACCGTCAATGTACCACAGTAGAAGGATTCCTTGACCTCTGTGAGCTTGTGTGGCCTACCACTTCACGGCTGAGCCATTGTTGCTCCAAGACGTTTCCACTTCACAATAACAGCACTTACAGTTGACCGGGGCAGCTCTAGCAGGGGAGAAATTTGATGAACTGACTTGTTGAAAAGGCTATGGAGATTGCATGGTTGTGTGCTCGATTTTATACACCTGTCAGCAATGATTGTGGCTGAAATAGCCGAATCGTCTAATTTGAAGGGGTGTCCACATACTTTTGTATATATAGTCACATCATTTATATATAGTCACATGCCTGCCCTCCCCTCAAGCTTGTGTGCGTTGTAAAGCTCCACCAGGAAACCTCCCGCTCCACCTGCCCTGCCGGAAGCTGAGCCCCTGGTTTGTGGGGCCATTCAAAGTCCTCCGGAGGGTCACTGAGGTAACTTACCGATTACAGCTTCCCAATGACTACCGGATCTTACCCTCTTATCACGTTTCTCTCCTCAGGCCAGTGGTTCCTGGTCCCCTGGCTGATGCCGTCTCCCACGACACCCCTCCGCCTCCACTGGACATCGACTGTGGTCCCGGCTATGCCGTCAGGTCCCTCCTGAACTCCAGGCGTTGTGGGGGTCGGCTCCAGTACCTGGTGGAATGGGAGAGGTACGGTCCAGAGGAGCGGTGTTGGGTTCCGGTGGACGACATTCTAGATCCCAACATCATCTGAGATTTCCACCTTCGCCGTCCGGACCGGCCCACTCCTCTTCCTCGGGACCGTCCTCCTGGCCACTTCCCCTCTCCGGCGCTTCACGCCGCTGGTCTACTAACCACCGGTCCTGGCAGCCCATCCTTACGCACACCTGGCAACCTTCATCACACACACTTGCACCTCATTAGGCACACCTGGACTTCATCACCTCCCTGATTACTGCCTTTTATATAGTACTCCGTTGTTATCACCCACCAGGCAATGTTATTTATGTTTCCATGTTAAGACGCTTTTCTTCTTTTGTATAGTTCAATGTTCTTCGTCATAAAACTCACCAATTGCACTTGCTTCCTGACTCCCTGCGTCTACGTTACAAGAACAGTACAAATACATGTTTTGTCATACCCGTGGTATTCAAAACATATACCCAAACTACCCGATTTATGATAAGCTATTTTGATGTCCATTAGGGAACGTTACAAATAGGTTCCTATTTGGTTCTGGTAGAACATTATCCTTGGGACATTTAATGACCACAAGGGGACGTTTTCATAATGGTCCCAAAGGAAATATTCTTTGTGCGACCTTTGCGTAGTTCCCTGTAAGTTACCAGGATGTCACTGTGGACGTTTTTAGGACGTTCTCAGGACATTTTACTTGTCATTAGGACATTGCCTGATTGACCCAAGGGAACATACTATGGGGGACCTTAGTCTAGTTCCTGTAAGTTACCAGGACGTCACTGAGGACCATGTTAGGATGTATTTAACACGTTCTCAGGACATTAATTTGAACAGTCATCAGGACATTGTGTGGTGGTACTGTAAAAAAAAACTTTAAGCAGTGACAATATGATTACATCTGACATGATCACTAAATACCGATTTTTCAATTTGACCCCACCTGGGATTTGGGGTACGCTGATATTTCTACGCCACAAAGTCTGTAGCATTCTCAGAAGTCCCCTTCACATCCATTACCTATAATACACCTCTTAGCAAAATAGTGCCATCTGCACTGCTATTTCAGTTATTTCAGTTAATCTGACTAATCTCTAATCATCACTTATTTAAGCATTTTGAGGGATTTCTGTATATTTGTCTAATTTTGGTGGGTTATATTATTCTGTTTTACTCCTGAAATCACCATGATAAATTAAATAGATTTTCTTGAGTGTATTTTGAGCAGCGTTGCGATTTACTTTGAAGTGCAACGTGAAATCAGTATTTGAATCGGATAAGGTGGTGTATCAGGATGATCGGACTGCTGTGAACCAAGAGGTTGTGAGTTCAAATCCCAAGTGAGGACATAAGTTGAATAATAATTACTGATTGAATAAACATACACAATGTAATCATGTCCCTGGCACAAACTGGGAACTAGACAAAAACATCCAGGGGGCCATAACAGAATGTTCTAAGAATGCCCTATAAACATCCTTGGTGATGTCCCTGAAACAAACTGGGAACTAGACAAAACAAAACTCTACGTGACCGTGACACAACATCATGAGAATGTCCTTAAATCATCCTTGGGGACATCCTGGGAACTAGACAAAACCTCCACAGGCTACTTTGTCTGTCCGTATGTTCCATTGCTTACAACGTCTTTGTCGTTATACCTTAAGTCCTTGCTTGCTATTATTATTTCTCCCAGACTTGTTTACAGAGCGACAGATAATTAGAAGATCAAATGACAAATGTAAATGTAAATAATAAAAATGTTGTGTCGGGAAAGAAACGTTTTGCTCCTCCCGAAAGTGAAACAACATCAACAAAATTAAGGAGCTGATCGTGGACTACAGGAGACAGCAGAGATATCAGGCCCCCATCTACATCGACGAGGCCACATTGGAGAGGGTCAAAGCTTCAAATTCCTTGGCGTGCACATCACTGACGACCTGAAATGGTCCCGTCACACAGACAGTATGGTGAAGAAGAAATTTGTCTTGGCCCATAAGACCCTCACAAAATTCTACAGATGCACCAATGAGAGCATCTTGTCAGGCTTTACCACCGCCTGGTACGGCAATTGCACTGCCCTCAACCCCAGGGCTCTCCAGAGGGTGATGTGGTCAGCCCAAAGCATCATCAGGGGCAAACTGCCTGCCCTCCAGGACATATACCGCACCAGGTGTCGCAGGAAGGCCAAGAAGATCATTAGTGACCTCAGCCACCTGAGCCACGGTCTGTTCACCCTGCTACCATCTAGAAGGTGGAGACCGTACAGGTGCATCAAAGCTGGGACTGAGAGACTGAAAAACAGCTTCCATCTCCAGGCCATCAGACTGCTAAACAGTCACCACTAGCTGGCTTCTGCACAGTACCCTCATTGAACACTGGTCACTCTACTAATGTTAACATACTGTTTTAATCACTTTATACAGGGCCTTCAGATGGTATACTGTACATATCCCTTGACTTATGCCACATTTTGTATTACAGCCTGAATTCAAAATGGATTAAATATTTACAAATCTCACCTGTCTACACACAAACCCCATGATGACAATGTGAAAACATTAACTTCTTTAAAATGTAAGTAGTCACACCCCTGACTCAATAAATGTTAGAATCCACTTTGGCAGCGTTTACAGCTGTCTGGGTAAGTCTTTCTGGGTAAAACTCTAAGAGATTTGCACACCTGGATTGTACAACATTATAATTTTTTAAATCCTAATTTAATTTGGTTATTGATCATTGCTAGACAGCCATTTTCAAATCTTCCTGGTAAGTGTCTTGGTAAGCAACTCCAATATATATTTGGCCTTGTGTTTTTGGTTGTTGTCCTGCTGAAAGGACAACAACCAATCCTAAAAAACACCCTAGTCTTTGTCGATGACAAGCATACCCATAACATGACACTGCCACCACCATGCTTGAAAATATCAAGACTGGTACTCAGTAATGTGTTGTATTGGATTTGCCCCAAACATAACACTTTGTATTCAGGACAGAAATGTCATTATAGTCATGGCTCATCCTACAGTGCATTCAGAAAGTATTCAGACCCCTTGACTTTTTCCACATTTTGTTACGTTACAGCCTTATTCTAAAATTGATTACATATGTATTTTATCTACACACAGTTCCCCATAATGAGAAAGTGAAAACAGGTTTTTAGACATTTTAGCAAATGTTTTAAAAATGAAAAAAAGAAATACCTTATTTGTATAAGCATTCAGACCCTTTGCTATGAGACTCGAAATTGAGCTCAGGTGCATCCTGTTTCCATTGATCATCCTTGAGATGTTTCTACAGATGTTGTGGTAAATTCAATTGATCGGACATTGAAAGGTACACACCTGTCTATATTAGGTCCCACAGTTGACAGTGCATGTCAGAGCAAAAACCAAGCCATGAGGTTGAAAGAATTGTCCGTAGAGCTCCGAGACAGGATCGTGTCGAGGCACAGATCTGGGGAGGGTACCAAAACATGTCTGTAGCATTGAAGGTCCCCAGGAACACAGTGGCCTCCATCATTTAAAAACATAATAAGTTTGGAACCACCAAGACTTTTCCTAGAGCTGGCCTCCAAGGCCAAACTGAGCAATCAGGAGAGAAGGGCCTTGGCCAAGGAGGTGACCAACAACCCGATGGTCACTCTGACAGAGCTCCAGAGTTCCTCAGTGGAGATGGGAGAACCTCCCAGAAGGACAACCATCTCTGCAGCACTCCACCAACCAGGCTTTTATGGTGGAGTGGCCTAATGGAAGAAACTCTTCAGTAAAAGGCACATGACAGCCCACTTGGAGTTTGCCAAAAGGCACCTAAAGCGCTCTCAGACCATGTGAAACAAGATTCTCTGGTCTGATGAAAACAAGATTGAACTCTTTGGCCTGAATGCCAAGCGTCACATCTGGAGGAAATCTGGCACCATCTCTACGGTGAAGCATGGTATCGCCAGCATCATGCTATGGGGATGTTTTTCAGCAGGAGCTGGGAGACTAGTCAGGATCGAGGGAAAGATGAACGGATCCAACCTGACAGAGCTTGAGAGGATCTGCAGAGAAGAATGGGAGAAACTCCCCAAATACAGGTGTCCCAAACTTGTAGCATCATACCCAAGAAGACTGAAGGCTGTAATCGCTGCCAAAGGTCCTTCAACAGAGTATTGAGTAAAGGGTATGAATACTCATGTAAATGTCATATGTCAGTTTTTTTTATTTTTAATACATTTGCAAAAATGTAAAAAAAAATTGCTTTGTCAGTATGTGGTATTGTGTGTAGATTGTTGATTTTTTTTTTTAAATTAAATACATTTTAGAATAAGGCTGTAACATAACAACATTTGGAAAAAGTCAAGGGGTCTGAATACTTTACGAATGCACTGTAAATTACAACTGCTGTACACACCTTTTTTATTCATATACTGTCCACACACACATACTGTATATATTCCGGACTCTATCCTCGTTCGGATTTTTCTTAATTTCGTTCTTTTTGGATTTTGTGCGTATTGCTAGGTATTATTACTGCACTGTATGAGCTAGAAACACAAGCTTTTCTCTGCAGCTGCGATAACACAAATACGCAACCAATAAACTTTGATTTTGATTTAAAGTATAGGGCGAGTGAATACCTTAAACTAAATATGTGTACGGAATAAATGCAGGCAGCAGTTGCCAACCATGCATTATTTATTAGCCTATTTCGTTGATAATTGAATAGGATTAAGTAAGTAAAGTATGTGCATTTTCGGGATCGTTTCTTAGCTTTGAACAATGTGTGAATGAGTAAAGATGTGCTCTGAGATATGCTTGTAGTGATAGCGCAGGAATACCCACTTGGGGTATAGGCTTACTGGCATTTAACGCGTTTACATTTTTTTTTTAAGATCACAAGTAAATCCGATTACGAGTGTCAAGTGTGATAAAAACAGATACGAGTATGACGAGATCGGCACACGCCTAATGTTTATCTCCCCATTGTATTCCCTCTGTAGAAACCACAACTACTAATCCTTATCCTCATTCAATCTCCATGTGCTTTGTGTACAGTATCTAATTTCTCCATCTTGATTGATGCACCTTAGCGGTAGCAGCGGTCCTGAACCTAGCCTATAAAGTCCACCCAGTCCTTTTCTTTATGGTCCTTCGAACCAGATGTGGAATTTACAGGTGAAGCAGCAGTGACTTATCCAAGATGGCGTAACAGTGCAGACGTGTTTTTGTTTGTCCCGTCTCATGTCCCGTGTAAATAGTTTGTAATAGTTTGTAATTAGTCTGTCTTTCCATATATTTTTTATTGTTCCCGATATACTTCTCCTGCAACCCGCCTCACCCAACGTGAAACGGATCTAATTTCTTTATTTCTTTACTTTTCATTATTTAACTGAACCGCTGTCAGAAGCTAGCCTGCTAGCTAGCTTGCAAACTAGCTACTAGCCATTGCTAACCACTGCTAGCAGTCCTCACCACCGCTCTGCCTGCATCAGCCAGCTTTTAGTTCGGACAATTATCGGCCAGTCTGCACAGCGCGCTACCAACCCAGCGCATATCGGATTTCGTTCCCTTCCACTTCACCGGATTCTACGATATCTCAGGGCCATCACACCGCATCATCGCAGTTAGCTAGCTACAATCGAGTGGCTGTTGTTTCGGCTACCATTGTCCATATGCTACCATGAGCCAGCCTCGAGCTAGGCCCATCTCCCGGACAGCCGACGTGTACTAGCTAATCTCCCGGGCTACAGTACCTTGTCAACCTGCCTGGACCTTCTACTGTCGACACGGAGCCCCACCGAGCCACCGTGACTGGTCTGCCGACATAATTGTCCGACGTGGTCTCAAGTTTCATCCGCTAGCCCCGGCCTGCTAGCCCCGGCCTGCTAGCACTCTGAACGCCATGCCTCCCACTCGCCTAGTGCAGCGCCCATTGAACTGCTCCCTAGCTCACCTCTTTGCTGCTCATCGGATCCTATGATTACTCGGCTTCACAGCTGATGCCTGCGGGACTGTTCGGTTATATGGTATTTCATTCTGTTTATCTGCTAGGCCCCAGGTCCTGTGTGTAGCACATCACATTTTCTCTATCTGACCCTCATTGTCCATACATCGCCCTTACCCGTCGTTGTCTTAGCTCTCTTAATTAACTGTGTTTGTTTTTATGCCCCTTTCTTATTTCAATATGCCTTGTCTGCTGCTGTTTAGGTTAGCTATTATTGTTTTATTTCACTGTAGAGCCCCCAGTCCCACTCAACATGCCTCTGATAGCTCCTTTGTCTCACCCCCCACACATGCAGAGACCTCACCTGGTTTAACTGGTGTCTCCAGAGATGCAACCTCTCTCTCTTCATTACCCAACGCCTAGGTTTACCTCCACTGAACTCACATCCTACTATACCCTTGTCTATACATTATGCCCTCAATCTATTCCACCACGCCCAGAAATCTGCTCCTTTTATTCTATGTACCCAACGTACTAGACAACCAGTTCTTAAAGCTGTAGCTGTACACTAATCCTACTCCTCCTCTGTTCCTCTGGTGATGTAGAGGTAAACCCAGGTCCTGTAGCTCCCAGCATTACACCTATTCCCCAGGCGCTCTCATTTGTTGACTTCTGTAACCGTAAGAGCCTTGGTTTCTTGCATGTTAACATCAGAAGCCTCCTCCCTAAGTTTGATTTATTCACTGCTTTAGCACAGTCCGCCAACCCTGATGTCCTAGCTGTGTCTGAATCCTGGCTCAGGAAGGCCACCAAAAATTCTGAAATTTCCATCCCCAACTACAATATTTCCCATCAAGAGAGAACTGCCAAAGGAGGTGGAGTTGCAATCTACTGCAGAGATAACCTGCAGAGCTCTGTCATACTGTCCAGGTCTATGCCCAAACAGTTTGAGCTTCTACTCTTAAAAATCCACCTTTCCAGAAATAAGTCTCTCACTGTTGCTGCCTGTTACAGACCCCCCTCAGCCCCCAGCATATCTTCAGAGTTTGTAATGTTAGGTAATGTTAGGTGATTTAAACTGGGATATGCTTAACGCCCCGGCTGTTCTTCAATCTAAGTTAGACGCCCTCAATCTCACACAAATTATCAAGGAACCCACCAGGTACAACCCTAAATCCGTAAACATGGGTACTATCATAGATATCATTCTGACTAACTTGCCCTCCAAATACACCTCCTCTGTTTTCAACAAGAATCTCAGTGATCACTGCCTCATTGCCTGCGTTCGTAATGGGTCCGCGGTCAAACACACAAAACACTTCTGCGAGCAGGCCTTTCTAATCAATCTGGACCGGGTATCCTGGAAGGATAATGACCTCATCCCGTCAGTAGATGATGCCTGGTTGTTCTTTAAAAGTGCTTTCCTCTCCATCCTAAATAAGCCCAGACTTGACTGCCCTTGACCAACACAAAAACATCCTGTGGCGCACTGCATTAGCATCGAATAGCCCCCGCAATATGCAACTTTTCAGGGAAAACCAGGAACAAATATACACAGTCAGTTAGAAAAGCAAAGGCAAGCTTTTTCAAAAAGAAATTTGCATCCTGTAGTACTAATTCCAAAAAGATCTGGGACACTGTAAAGTCTATGGAGAATAAGAGCATCTCCTCCCAGTTGCCCACTGCATTGAGGCTAGGAAACACTGTCACCACCGATAAATTCACGATAATCGAAAATTTCAACAAGCATTTTGCTACAGCTGGCCATGCTTTCCACCTGGCTACCTCTACCCTGGCCAACAGCTCTGTACCCCTGCAACCTGCCCAAGCCCCCCCCCCCCCCCCCCCCCCGCTTCTCCTTCACCCAAATCCAGACAGCTGATGTTCTGAAAGAGCTGCTAAATCTGGACTCCTACAAATCTGCTGGGCTAGACAATCTGGACCCTTTCTTCCAAAAATTATCAGCCAAAATTGTTGCAACGCCTATTACCAGCCTGTTCAACCTCTCTTTTGTATCGTCTGAGATCCCTAGAGATTGGAAAGCTGCCGCGGTCATCCCCCTCTTCAAAGGGGGAGACACTCTAGACCCACTGTTATAGACCTATATCCATCCTGCCCTGCCTTTCTAAAGTCTTCGAAAGCCAAGTTAATAAACAGATCACTGACTTCTTCGAATCCCACCGTACCTTCTCTGCTATGCAATCTGGTTTCCAAGCTGGTCATGGGTGCACCTCAGCTACGCTCAAGGTACTTAACGATATCATAACCGCCATCGATAGATGACAGTACTGTGCAGCCGTCTTTATCAACCTGGCCAAGGCTTTCGACTCTGTCAATCACCGCATTCTTATTGGCAGACTCAACAGCCTTGGTTTCTCAAGTTACTGCCTCGCCTGGTTCTCCAACTACTTCTCAGACAGAGTTCAGTGTGTAAAATCGGAGGGCCTGCTGTCTTTTCTCAACTGACCTACCTGGTATATAAAGGTGAAATATATATATATTTTTTAAACAATTGGTAGGAGGTTACAGCTCCTAACAATGGCACAATCTATTAAGGCAGATGCAGAAGCAGTGGTTAATCTTTTCACATGTGAGTTCCAAATATCTCTAACGGTCGCCCCAGTGTGAACTTTTTTATGTGCGTGATGTCAGAATGCACTCACTGTTACAAAATGTTATTGTTACGCAACAGGACAGTTAACCCACACTGCCCTCAAACCAAGGCACGCTGCCTGATAATTATCTATAGGCTGTTTCAAATTATTTTCTAAACAGTTTTATTTTCTAACAATGGTTTGAATTGAGGTGGAATGCTGCAGAGATGGTTGTCCTTCTGGAAGGTTATCCCATCTCCACAGAGGAACTATAGAGCTCTGTCAGAGTGACCATCGGGTTCTTGGTCACGTCCCTGACCAAGGCCCTTCTCTCCCGATTACTCAGTTTGTCCGGGTGGCCAGCTCTAGGAAATGTCTTAGTGGTTCCAAACTTCTTAAGAATGATGGAGGCCACTGTGTTCTTGGCGACCTTCAATGCTGCAGAAAAGCTTTGGTACCCTTCCCTAGATCTGTGCCTCGACACAATCCTGTCTCAGAACTCTGCAGACAATTCCTTCGACCTCATGGCTTGATTTTTGCTCTGACATGCACTGTCAACTGTGGGACCTTATATAGACAGGTATGTGCCTTTCAAAATAAAATAAAATAAAATGTTATTGGTAACATACACATGTTTAACAGATGTTATTGCGTGTGTAGCGAAATGCTTGTGCTTCTAGCTCCGACAGTGCAATAATATCTAACAAGTAATATCTAACAATTACACAACATATAGTCTGATGGCCTTGAGATAGAAGCTGTTTTTCAGTCTCTCGGTCCCAGCTTTGATGCACCTGTACTGACCTCGCCTTCTGGATGATAGTGGAGTGAACAGGCAGTGGCTCGGGTGATTGATGTCCTTAATGATCTTTTTGGCCTTCCTGTGACATCGGCTGCTATAGGTGTCCCGGAGGGTGGGTAGTTTTCCAACAATCTGTAAAAGTTTGATTTCAATCTGTAAAAGTTTGTGAAGGTTTTAGGTGCCAAGCCAAATGCCTGTAGCCTCCTGAGGTTGAAGAGGCTCTGTTGAGCCTTCAACATACTGTCTGTGTAGTGGTCCATTTCAGTTTGTCAGTGATGTGTACGCCAAGGAACTTGAAGTTTTCCACCTTCTCCACTGCAGTCCCGTCGATGTGGATAGGGGGGTGCTCTCTCTGCTGTTTCCTGAAGTCCACGATCATCTCCTTTGTTTTGTTGACGTTGAGTGAGAGGCTGTTTTCCTGGCACCACACTCCCAGAGCCCTCACCTCCTCCCTGTAGGCTGTCTTGTCATCGTTGGTAATCAAGCCTACTACTGTTGTGTCGTCTGTAAACTTGATGATTGAGTTGGAGATGTTCTTGGCCACGCAGTCATGGGTGAACAGGGAGTACAGGTGGGGGCTGAGCATGCACCCTTGTGAGGCCCCAATGTAGAGGATCAGCAAAGTGGAGGTATTGTTTCCTACCTTCACCACCTGGGGCGGCCCTTCAGAAAGTCCAGAACCCAGTTGCAAAGGGCGGGGTTCAGACCCAGGGCCTCGAGCTTAATGATGATGGTGTTGAATGCTGAGCTATAGTCAATGAACATCATTCTTACACAGGTTTTCTCTTGTTTCCTCTTGTCCAGATGAGATAGGGCAGTGTGCAGAGTGATGGCTATTGCATCGTCTGTGGATCTATTGGGGCGGTAAGCAAATTGAAGTGGGTCTAGGGTGGCAGGTAAGATAGAGGTGACATGATCCTTGACTAGTCTTTCAAAGCACTTCATGGTGACAGAGTTGAGAGCTACGGGGCGATAGTCATTTAGTTAAGTTACCAGTTTTGCCTTCTTGGGTACAGGAACAATGGTGGCCATCCTGAAGCTTGTGGGGACAGCAGACTGGGATAGGGAGAGATTGAATATGCCCGTAAACACACCAGCCAGCTGGTCTGCGCATGCTCTGAGGACGTGGCTAGGGATGCCGTCTGGGCCATCAGCCTTGCGAGGGTTAACACGTTTAAATAATTTACTCACGTCGGCCACGGAGAAGGAGAGCCCACAGTCCTTGGCACTGTGTTATCCTCAAAGTGGGTAAAGAAGGTGTTTAACTTTTCCGGAAGCAAGACGTTGGTCTCGGCGACGTGGCTGGTTTTCCTTTTGTAGTCCATGATTGTCTGTAGTCCCTGCCACATACAGCGGGTGAAATAAGTATTGAACACGTCACCATTTTCTCAGTAAATATATTTCCAAAGGTGCTATTGACATGAAATTTTCACCAGATGTTGGTAACAACCCAAGAAACCAAAACAAATACGTTCAGAAATTAAGTTATGTGTAATAATGTGAAATGACACAGGGAAAAAGTATTGAACACACTTACTGATATTTATTTAATACTTTGTACAAAAGCCTTTGTTGGTAATGACAACTTCAAGACGCCTCCTGTATGGAGAAACTAGTCGCATGCATTGCTCTGGTGTGATTTTGGCCCATTCTTCCACACAAACAGTCTTCAAATCTTGAAGGTTCCGTGGGCCTCTTCTATGAATCTTGATCTTCAGTTCTTTCCATAGATTTTCAAGTCAGGTGATTGGCTGGGCCATTCTAGCAGCTTTATTTTCTTTCTTTGAAACCAATTGAGAGTTTCCTTGGCTGTGTGTTTGGGATCATTGTCTTGCTGAAATGTCCACCCTCGTTTCATCTTCATCATCCTGGTAGATGGCAGCAGATTTTTGTCAAGAATGTCTCGGTAAATTTGCCCATTCATCCTTCCTTCAATTATGAGAAGTTTGCCAGTACCATTTGCTGAAAAGCAGCCCCACACCATGATGTTCTCACCTCCAAACTTCACTGTTGGTATGGTGTTTTTAGGGTGATGTGCAGTGCCATTTCTCCTCCAAACATGGTGTGTATTATGACATCCAAACAGTTCAGTTTGCTCTCATCTGACCACACTATATTCTCCCAGTATTTCACTGGCTTTTCCAAATGTTGTGCAGCAAACTTTAAACGAGCTTCAACATGCTTTTTTTCAGCAATGGAGTCTTGCATGGCTTTTTGAAGCTCTCCACAAGTGGTCCTTGGCTCTTGGACAACTCTTCTGATTATAATTTTTTCCTCTTGCGAGGAGCACCTGGTCGAGGCAAATTTATGGTGAAATTATTGTCTTTCCACTTCCGTATTATGGCCCAAACAGTGCTCACTGGAACATTCACTAGCTTAGAAATGCGCCTATAACCAATGCCATCATTATGTTTTGCAACAATTAGGTTGCAAAGGTCTTGAGACAGCTGTTTGCTTTTACCCATCATGAGATGTGTCTTGTGTGACACCTTGGCAATGAGACCTTTTTGTAGGCCATCAGTTGGGACTAAACCAGCTGATTTTAATTTGCACTGACAGGGGGCTGGATTGCTTTTTAATTACTGATAGTTTTCAGCTGTTGTCTTGGCTTTCCATGCCTTTTTGCACCTCCCTTTCTTCATGTGTTCAATACTTTTTCCCTGTGTCATTTCACATTATTACACATAACTTAATTTCTGAACTTATTTGTTTTGGTTTCTTTACTTGGGTTGTTACCAACATCTGGTGAAAATTTCATGTCAATAGCACCTTTGGAAATATATTTACTGAGAAAAATGGTGACGTGTTCAATTCTTATTTCACCCGCTGTATGTCTCGTGTCTGAGCCGTTGAATTGCGACTCCACTTTGTCTCTATACTGACATTTAGCTTGTTTGATTGCCTTGCGGAGTGAATAATTACACTGTTAATATTCTGCCATATTCCCAGTCACCTTGCCATGGTTAACTGCGGTGCTACCATCTATCCACGGTTTGACAAGTCGTTAGCAGGCAGTTTCTGCCTATAGGAAGGGAGGAGCAAGATGGAGTCTTGCCGAAAGGAGGGCGGGGGAGGGCCTTATAAGCATTCCGGAAGTTTGAATAGCAATGGTCAAGAGTTTAAGCAGCGCGAGTACTACAGTCGATATGTTGATAGAATTTCAGCAGCCTAGTCCTCAAATTTGCATTGTTAACATCCCCAGCTACAATAAATGCAGCCTCAGGATATGTGGCTGCATTTTATTGTAGCTGACAGAGGATAATTCTCTTGGAGATAATACGGTCGGCATTTGATTATGAGGTATTCTAGGTCAGGTGAACAAAAGGACTTGAGTTCCTGTTTGTTGCTACAATTACACCATGAGTTGTCAATCATGATACACACACCTCCGCTCTTCTGCTTCCCGTAGAGATATTTATTCCTGTCTGCGCGATAGACTGAGAATCCTACTGGCTGCACCGACTGAGTAGCCATGTTTTTGTGAAACAAAGTATGTTTCAGGGCCTGATGTCTCTCTGTAAAGTAATCATTGTCCTGTGCTCGTCAAATTTGTTATCCAAAGACTGAACATTAGTGAGTAATATTCTCGGACGCGGTGGGTGGTGTGCCTGCCTCCTAAGTCGAACCGTTGGCCACCTCGAGTGCTTCTCCTCAGCCGGTGATGTTTTGGGTCGGCCTCTGGAATAATTTCAACTGCTCTGGGGAGAGCGAACAAAGGATATGCTTCGGGGAAGTTGTATTCCTGGTCGTAATGCTGGTAGTTCTGGTCAGTTACCGCCACCCTGATATCCTATAGTTCTTCCCAGCTGTATGTAATGACAAAACATTTCCTGAGCTAATAATGTAAAAAACAGTACATAAAAAAACAAAATACTGCTAAGTTTCCTAAGAGCTAGTCGCAAGGTCGCCATCTCCGTCGGTCATCATGTCCAATTAATTGGATTTACCACAGGTGGACTCCAATCAAGTTGTAGAAACAGATCAAAGATGATCAATGGAAACAAGATGGTATTTGTGTTCTTATTTTTTATACATTTGTAAAACATTCTAAAAACCTGTTTTCGCTTGATCATTATGGGGTATTGTGTATAGATTGCTGAGGATTTTTATTTTATTTAATCCATTTTAGAATAACGCTGTAATGTAACAAAATGTGGAAAATGTTAAGGGGTCTGAATACTTTCCGAGGCACTGTATGTATGGAGTACAGTGGCGGACTGGCCGTCGGGAGCACCGGGACATTTCCCGGTGGCCTGAGGGTTGTTTTGGCCTGCCGTGAATAGTCAATTTTACCAGCGATAATATAGGAAGCAGGAATGAGTTGACGGAGAATCCACGCATCAGGCGCGACTCTCACTCTCTCGCTGCAGTGTCCCCGCTGCAGTCTCTCTGCGACGCACATAGCAACCGTCTACCTGCTTCTCTACCGATAACATTTTAGACAAGTCGCACGGCGAAATGGACGGTCAGAAAAGGAAAGGTGGAGCAGAGAGGGAGAGAATAAAAAAGAGAAAGGCCCTTGCCACAGACGCAGCTAAATTCTGCAAAATAAGCAACATGTTCGCCACACTGACACACACAAACGACACCCAGCATGGCTAGCTAAGTAGCCTAGCTAATAATAGTGACACAACGGCCGGTAGGCTAAACAGTTTGCACGTCTTAGTGGAGGAATTATATCATAGCAATGAGTGCAACATAGCGATCATAACATGACATTGAAGGCAATATGTTTCAACTAGTAAAAAATTGTAAACTTAGACTATGGACTTGCCAGCATTCGGTCATGACTCATGCCACATAATCTAGGGGAAGTGCACATACACTGTACAGTGAAACAGGCTACAGTAACGTAACCATAATACATCCATGAACGTAACACAGTAGCCTGTGTGACACAGGTGATCCTGCAGAACTGGAGATGGTGGTCAGTTCAGAGTCAGATTTTAGATTAATATGTATTTATGAGATTATCAGTAATCGGGGGCATACAATCGATGACTGCACAAGTAATACAAGTTTAAGTTTAGGTTATTTACAATGTTAATCTCATTCTGCAGAGCAACCAGATGTGCAGAGAGAGAGAGAGAGAGAGAGAGAGAGGTTCAGAGCCCAGTACAGGGTAAATAGAAAGAGACAGCGAAAGCACTGAAAATTCATTTGATTATTTTCCCTGTCCTCAGTCCAAGGATTTTGACTTATTTTTTCAGTACCACCCAAAACAAACCCCTCAAAGAGTAATTCCCAATGTATTCCACTCCAAAGATGGCACAAACAGAAAATGGCTGACATACAATAAAGTAACTCACTCCTTGTTCTGCTCAGTATGTCTTGCATTCGCAAAACCTTCAGCCAGTGCATTTGTCAAAGGAGGCATGCAGGCCTGGAAACATGCCCATCAGAGAGTACAGGAACATGAGAGAAGCAAGACCCATAGAGAAAGTGCAGAAGCCTTTTTCCTCAGAGCCAGCAAAGCAGACATCAGTATCCTTCTGAGTGTTAAGCAAATGTCAGTTCAACGAGACCAGGCCAGAAAGAGGAGGCATGTCATGGAACTTGTGATTGATGTAGTTAAAGTTATTGGTAAATGTGGGCTTAGCTACAGAGGACACAGACACAAAGCTGCATATAACTTGGAAAACATGGCCGTCAATCATGGCAAGTTTCTTGAGCTTATATTGTTGCTAAGCAAATATGATGTCTGCCTACAAGAGCATGTTAGTGATGCACTGAGAAGAGCAGGAAGCAGATGGGAAGTAAAGGAAGAGGGTCTTTGGTAACCATGACGTCCAAAACAACAGCAAATAAAGTAATTGAAGTCATCAGAATGTTGATTCATCAGACAATTGCTGTTGAAGTGAGAAAGGCAGGGATGTTCTCAATACAAATGGACACAACACAGGATTTAACATCCAAAGACCAGTGTGCAGTAGTTCTGCGATATGTCACTGATGTTGTCCACGAGAGACTCATTGTGGTCATTGACTGTGAGTCATCGACTGGACACCTTGTGAAACAGACCCTTGAAAAGATGGGCATAGAAATCAAACAGTGTGTTGGTAATGCAACTGACGGAGCAGCTAATATGCAGGGACAATACAGGGGTTTCTCTGCATTGCTCACAGGAGAGTCTCCTAACCAAGTACACATACAGTGGGGAGAACAAGTATTTGATACACTGCCGATTTTGCAGGTTTTCCTACTTACAAAGCATGTAGAGGTCTGTAATATTTATCATAGGTACACTTCAACTGTGAGAGGCGGAATCTAAAAAAAATCCAGAAAATCACATTGTATTATTTTTAAATAATAAATTAGCTTTTTATTGCATGACATAAGTATTTGATCACCTACCAACCAGTAAGAATTCCGGCTCTCACAGACCTGTTAGTTTTTCTTTAAGAAGCCCTCCTCTTCTCCACTCATTACCTGTATAAACTGCAACTGTTTGAACTTGTTACCTGTATAAAAGACACCTGTCCACACACTCAATCAAACAGACTCCAACCTCTCCACAATGGCCAAGACCAGAGAGCTGTGTAAGGACATCAAGGATAAAATTGTAGACCTGCACAAGGCTGAGGGGCTACAGGACAATAGGCAAGCAGCTTGGTGAGAAGGCAACAACTGTTGGCGCAATTATTAGAAAATGGAAGAAGTTCAAGATGACGGTCAATCTCCCTCGGTCTGGGGCACCATGCAAGATCTCACCTCGTGAGGCATCAATGATCATGAGGAAGATGAGGGATCAGCCCAGAACTACACGGCAGGACCTGGTCAATGACCTGAAGAGAGCTGGGACCACAGTCTCAAAGAAACCCATTAGTAACACACTACGCCGTCATGGATTAAAATCCTGCAGCGCACGCAAGGTCCCCCTGCTCAAGCCAGCGCATGTCCAGGCCCGTCTGAAGTTTGCCAATGACCATCTGGATGATCCAGAGGAGGAATGGGAGAAGGTCATGTGGTCTGATGAGACAAAAATAGAGCTTTTTGGTCTAAACTCCACTCGCCGTGTTTGGAGGAAGAAGAAGGATGAGTACAACCCCAAGAACACCATCCCAACCGTGAAGCATGGAGGTGGGAACATCATTCTTTGGGGATGCTTTTCTGCAAAGGGGACAGGACGACTGCACCGTATTGAGGGGAGGATGGATGGGGCCATGTATCGCGAGATCTTGGCCAACAACCTCCTTCCCTCAGTAAGAGCATTGAAGATGGGTCGTGGCTGGGTCTTCCAGCATGACAACGACCCGAAACACACAGCCAGGGCAACTAAGGAGTGGCTCCGTAAGAAGCATCTCAAGGTCCTAGAGTGGCCTAGCCAGTCTCCAGACCTGAACCCAATAGAAAATCTTTGGAGGGAGCTGAAAGTCCCTATTGCCCAGCGACAGCCCCGAAACCTGAAGGATCTGGAGAAGGTCTGTATGGAGGAGTGGGCCAAAATCCCTGCTGCAGTGTGTGCAAACCTGGTCAAGAACTACAGGAAACGTATGATCTCTGTAATTGCAAACAAAGGTTTCTGTACCAAATATTAAGTTCTGCTTTTCTGATGTATCAAATACTTATGTCATGCAATAAAATGCAAATTAATTACTTAAAAATCATACAATGTGATTTTCTGGATTTTTGTTTTAGATTCCGTCACTCACAGTTGAAGAGTACCTATGATAAAAATTACAGACTTCTACATGCTTTGTAAGTGGGAAAACCTGCAAAATCGGCAGTGTATCAAATACTTGTTCTCCCCACTGTATGGTGTTACTCACATGTCCTCAACCTTGTGCTAACTGACACCACTGGGGTTTTTGTGGCAAGTGAATCCCTTTTCTCACTACTGAATGACATTGTTCGAGATTCCTACAAGCGCATGAAGCTAAAACAGGAGTACAGGAGACACAGACGGCTTGATGTAATTGGTGAAAAACGCTGGTGGGCCAAAGACGAGGCCTTGAGAAAAGTATTTGGAAGCTTTGCAAAGCCTGACCGTGTACTTTACATGGATGTGGTCATCACTATGGAAAGAATTGAAAAGGATGTGACCATAAAACCTGCCATCTGAAGCAAGGCCCAAGGGTACAAGGATGCTCTCCTAAAGTATGAAACTATACTCACAGCTGAGGTTTTTCTCTGGATTTTTGAGCAGATGTCCCCTCTCTCTAAATACTTGCAAACAAGTGGCATGGATATCGTAACAGCACAGCACCTGGTGACGGGAACGGAGGATAACCTGAGAAAGTGTGCCCGAGACTTTGAGGATCCACAAAGTGGTACTGGACACTGTTGTTGAAAGTATTCACCGCCGTTATGCAGCAAATGCAGTGCTGTGTGCAGATGTCTCCTGCATGAATCCGAAGCATTTTCCTGAGATCAGAGTAAAGGGCCTTCCAAAGACAGCCACGAATGAGCTCAGCAAATGCTTACTGGAATTTGATGAACATGCCACTGTTGAGGCATTGCAGGCTGAACTCATCAGCCTTGCACAACAGTGGGAAAGACTGAAACAATCTGCTCACGGATGCGTATCACATCATTGGTTTGGGCTACAAGTTCCTCCTCACCCTATCCATCACTCAGGTGGCTTGTGAGAGGACCTTCTCCACCCTGAAATTCATGAAGAACTGCCTAAGAGCCTCCCTCACTCAAGAGAACCTTGAAGACATCCTTTTGATGGCAACAGAGAAGGAGATTCTTATGGGACTTGACAAAGATGACATCATTGACAAGATGGCAGAGAGCAGTGAGTTACTGCACCGCCTACTGGTTTACTAGTGGTAATTACTTACTGGTTACTCTGAAGTAGCTATGCCATGACTCTTCCTTAACAGGCTGACAAGGGTGAAATAAAATTTGCTGTGAGTTAAAGCTTTTGTACAGAGGCATGTTTTTTGGACTTTCGTATTATACTTGCATTTATGTAGCCAATGTTCCATTTCATTGACTCAGTGTATAGATGTGTTTATTTTTGTGCGGTTTGCTTTATGGACACCAGTGAGTGAACATTTTTTATTGTACTTACTTACATTGTTGTATCTTATGTTCAAGTTCAGTGAATGTGTATGTGTGAAGTTTTTTGATACTTTTGATATGCTTGATGCTTGAATATAAAGATAATCATTTGAACATTTGAGCTAACTCTGTATATCTCATTCTCTTATTAAAAAGTGTAGGCTAATTGTTTAGTGTGTCTAGCCTTGTACATTAGTATGTGCTATGATTGGTGTATTCCTAGTGAGTTTTTGAGGGTGGACCAATAGCCATAGCATACCTTGAAAACTCAGTGTTCTGATTGGCTACTTGTTGGTCAGTCCCAAATGTTTGTATTTTGTTATGTGGATAACTTTCTTCCCAGATGAACATAGTGGCCAAATGTATAACTAGTTTGGTACCCGTTACATCAACAAATAGGGTTAGCCTACAGAGTTAGCGGTCTGGTGGTTTGCGTGAACAGCATGGCCAGCTCAGACCCCCCTTTCCAGGACAAAGTTCTGTGTTTGCCCCACCCCCCTCCCCATTTATTGATAAATCCCCCATCATAGTAACATTTCCTGCATCATATCCCCCCACTTCTACACCCCAAGGACTTGAAATCCCCCACAAATTAAATTAATCCCCCCACAAACCCCCCTGAAATGGTTTCACCCAAATCTGGCAGTCCTGTATAGCTTTCACGCTACGTTTAGGCTTGGCAGTAGGTTTGCATTTGGGATGATGATCTGTGACGTGATAACATTTTATTTGCTTTGTCAATAACTGTAAAAGTCATGTGCTCGAGTTCTTGTATACACTGTAAGAAGTACATAGAAGATTTGTAATATGCTGAAAAGGGGCCCGAATTAAATTCATATTTTTGGGGCAATGGGCGCAGCCATCTTTGACTGTTTACTTTGTTAAACAATAACAAACATGGCTGCCATCAAAGAATTTAGCTGCTGTTAGCTTAGCTGACACGCATCTCTTTTCTCGTTAATATCCTATAGTTTTTCCCGGCTGTATGTAATGACACAAAACATTTCCTGAGCTAAAACATTTCTCCCTTGTGCTCACCAGAGATGTGGTACATTGTGAACAAGTCTAGCGGTTAGGTCGTTTTGTTTTTGTCTGCACAACCTATTATTTAGACTGGTTTATGGAATGAGTTTGGCTGTGGGTGTGTTCCGTATGATGCTTGGATGATAAAGTTCGCATTTATCTTCAACAATAAAAGGAATAAAGTTTTGAAGACCTTCATTTCCCCATCAGTACAAAACATTGTTAACATGCTTTTCAGACAACAATGCTGTATAGACAGGTTTGTTGCATCATATGTTCTGTTGCTACTGTTCCAATTACATTTTTGCAGAGGTACGCTGCATGGACCATGATCACAAACATGTGATCATACGCATCAAAGGGTTAAAACGGTCCACGAAGCACTGTTTAAAACTAATGGGGAACAGTTACAGGAACCATACACCCCTTCAAGATCCAGTGCACGGCACTACTCCAACCCAGCCTCCAGTTATAACCACTAGACCCAAGCAAACACCACCCAGACCACCATCAGAGGGCTGCCATTCCTCAGCTGTAGCCTTCCGCTACCAATCACTGCTGCCTCACCTGCAAATTCTAGGTAGTTGTGGTTTCTACAGAGGAAATACAAAAGAGGAGATAAGACCGTGTCAAAACTCTATAGCTGAAGATTATAAACTGAAACGTATAAAAGCTAAGAAAAATAATATAACTAACAAACTAAATGCATCCAATGTAAGGGTCTTTAACATTAGCATTTTGAATAAGGCACTAACTCATTTTTTTTTTCACTCCCATGGCATCCCCATGAAAGGATTGCTAGGGTTCAGGAGGGGAGAAGGTGGTTGTATGGAATGGTGAGGAGTGAGAAAAGGCAGAGTGGTGATTTGGGAGTGAGAACAGGTGTAGGAACAGGCCTGGACCAATTTGGAGCAATTTGTGCAATCAGGTCATCTGCAGAGGAACAGTCTTCAATACAGTTCCGCCTCTGGGCAGCCAAAGAAGTTTGTACAAACATATTGAATCATGTTGTTTATTATAGTAATTACAGACAAAGAAGTTTGAAAGTCATGTCTTAGAACAGACAATGACAGGTAGAGGAAACAGAAGCGGAGCTAAATAATTTATTTTCCATAAAGTAACACATGCGCAGAAGGTAAGGTTGTTTAGCTTTCCGGAAGAGGCATCCTGAGTCTGGTCATGCAGCCACTCCCTTAATTAAAACTCTGTTTTCAAATGTGGTCCTCGGTGTTGTTGAAAAGAAAGGATGTTGTCGAAAAGCGACAGCTAGAGTGAAAGAGAGAGAGAGAAACACACAAGGGGGAGGTGGTTCTAATAAGGGGTCTTGTTTCAGTTCACTGCAGCAGCGGAAGAAGATCTATTTCTAATGCTTCAAAATCAAAGCTGTTTAATTGGGTCAATTTGGCTGCATTTATCTCTGCTGAGCAGATGAGGCCTGCGTCGCAAACGGCACCCTATTCCCTATATAGTGAACTACTTGTCAAAAGTAGTGTACTATATAGGGAATAGGGTGTCATTTGGGACTTAGTCAAGGGGTGTCCGAGTACGGAGGGAGGAGGAAGAAGAAGAGGAGATAGAGAGGAAGAGAGACAGTGACTCAAGGAATGGACAGTTGTCATAACACTGTTCTGCAAAACACACACACACACACACACACTGGGTCTTGCTCCATCAGTGTGTCTCCCTCCATGATCCAACAAATCTCAGCACATCTTAAAGGCCATCAATGGGACGACAGGCCTATATACTGCACAGTACATCCATGTCTTATAGTAGGTGCAACCCTCTACACCAGACCTGGGTTAAATTAATATACATTTTCTTTCAAATACTTTCAGCATTCGATTGAACCTGCCTGCATTGTCAGATGGGCAGGGTTTGCAGTCTGCACTTCTGGGACTATTCCATTGGTTCCATTGTACCAGACAAGCTCAATCAAGTGCATATTTGAAATAAAACAAATACTATTTGAACCCCGGTTTGCTGTAGATCCATTGGAACAGGACCAGCACCATTGGTGTATGTGAGATAACACTACGACAAAGGCAGATGTGTCTGCCCTAGAACAACCCTCTGGAGTGCCTGCATTGCGGCGACAACCTTGCAGATCT
Organism: Thymallus thymallus; assembly: GCA_023634145.1. Taxonomy (NCBI): domain Eukaryota; kingdom Metazoa; phylum Chordata; class Actinopteri; order Salmoniformes; family Salmonidae; genus Thymallus; species Thymallus thymallus. Next base: position 18,011,403 of record CM042386.1, on the reverse strand, counting down.
GGTGGGTGTTTGAAACACATATAAGGAAAGAAGCCAAAGTAGGGCAAGCTTCATCAGCCACATATGTATAGAACAGATACATAGGCCTATATAATACACTGAGAAGAAGAAAGCCCTGATTATCCACACACTGAAATGCATTGGGGCTCCTGAGTGGCGCAGTGGTCTAAGGCACTGCATCTCAGCGCAAGAGGCATCACTGCAGTCCCTGGTTCATCACATCTGGCTGTGATTGCGAGTCCCATAGAGTGGTGCACAATTTGGCCGGGGTAGGCCATCATTGTAAATGAGAATTTGTTCTTAACTGACTTGCCTACTTAAATAAAGGTTAAAAAACACACACTGGGTGGTATCTCACAGATCAGTAGTCCTAGCGTCAATAAACCCACATCAAGTGAAGCTACTATTTACTACCTTATCAAGACAATATAATTATCTCGCTTCATTATTAGCACTGTTTTTATGGGACAATACACTGTCCTCCATCTCCTGAGTCTCTCACTATCACTTTCACTATTTTATTTCCCCCATTCTCTGTCAGCCTAGCATCCATCTACAGCTATCTCACAAGCCTCAGCATTCCAAATACGTCCATACTGAATGCTATCTCACAAACCTCAGCATTCCAAATACGTCCATACTGAATGCTATCTCACAAGCCTCAGCATTCCAAATACGTCCATACTGAATGCTATCTCACAAGCCTCAGCATTCCAAATACGTCCATACTGAATGCTATCTCACAAGCCTCAGCATTCCAAATACGTCCATACTGAATGCTATCTCACAAGCCTCAGCATTCCAAATACGTCCATACTGAACGCTATCTCACAAGCCTCAGCATTCCAAATAAATTCACACTCCATACTGAATGCTATCTCACAAGCCTCAGCATTCCAAATACGTCCATACCGAATGCTATCTCACAAGCCTCAGCATTCCAAATACGTCCACACTCCATACTGAATGCTATCTCACAAGCCTCAGCATTCCAAATACGTCCACACTCCATACTGAATGCTATCTCACAAGCCTCAGCATTCCAAATACGTCCACACTCCATACTGAATGCTATCTCACAAGCCTCAGCATTCCAAATACGTCCACACTCCATACTGAATGCTATCTCACAAGCCTCAGCATTCCAAATACGTCCACACTCCATACTGAATGCTATCTCACAAGCCTCAGCATTCCAAATACGTCCACACTCCATACTGAATGCTATCTCACAAGCCTCAGCATTCCAAATACGTCCATACTCCATACTGAATGCTATCTCACAAGCCTCAGCATTCCAAATACGTCCACACTCCATACTGAATGGTATCTCACAAGCCTCAGCATTCCAATTACGTCCACACTCCATACTGAATGCTATCTCACAAGCCTCAGCATTCCAATTACATCCACACTCCATACTGAATGCTATCTCACAAGCCTCAGCATTCCAAATACGTCCATACTCCATACTGAATGCTATCTCACAAGCCTCAGCATTCCAAATATGTCCATACTCCATACTGAATGCTATCTCACAAGCCTCAGCATTCCAAATACGTCCATACTCCATACTGAATGCTATCTCACAAGCCTCAGCATTCCAAATACGTCCACACTCCATACTGAATGCTATCTCACAAGCCTCAGCATTCCAAATACGTCCATACTCCATACTGAATGCTATCTCACAAGCCTCAGCATTCCAAATACGTCCATACTCCATACTGAATGCTATCTCACAAGCCTCAGCATTCCAAATACGTCCACACTCCATACTGAATGCACTTTAGTTCAATCTGTCTATGTTCTCTTTCATCCAACAAAATAAATGGTAATGAAAGCAATCCGTATTGCCCCTTTTGTTATAGCTGCGTAAAACTGATGTACTTTCTTTTGCAGAGAGACAACAGTCAATGGGCTTTGTTCTTTATTATTTTTCCAATAGAAAGAATACATTAATGAACACTACATTCCTTTTGCTGACTTAATGGATGGCGTTCACACTGTTGGGTCTCAATTCCAAATGTATTTCTTAAGAACACCTTTACTACGCACTTCTCAGTAGTTGGTATTCAGACTTACCTTATGAAGGTGCATAACTGGCTTTGCAGACATGGTTCCATTTGCACACAATGAATAAATCTAATCCTAATGCTGAAAACCCTCCCACTTGCTACATATTTTCTCATGGGGTTTTCATTCAGTAGGGTTTTCAGTATCTTTATTTTAAGCCATCCCCTTAAATACGGTCTACCTTTTAGTTAGACATTTGTCAACAGACTCAATAGAATATTGACAGAACGGGTTCAGAATATTAGGAATCAATGAAAGAACGGCATCTCAATATATGCATATTCATCTCTATTTCAGCAACAGTTGGTAGACTTAATAATACTCTGATCTTGTATATTATTTCGGGTTAGGAAAGGGAGACTAGTGTACATAGAATTCTACAGGGAGAATAGTGTACATAGAATTCTAACAGGGAGAATAGTGTACATAGAATTCTAACAGGGAGAATAGTGAACATAGAATTCTAACAGGGAGAATAGTGTACATAGAATTCTAACAGGGAGAATAGTGTACATAGAATTCTAACAAGGAGAATAGTGAACATAGAATTCTAACAAGGAGAATAGTGAACATAGAATTCTAACAGGGAGAATAGTGAACATAGAATTCTAACAGGGAGAATAGTGTACATAGAATTCTAACAGGGAGAATAGTGAACATAGAATTCTAACAGGGAGAATAGTGTACATAGAATTCTAACAGGGAGAATAGTGTACATAGAATTCTAACAAGGAGAATAGTGAACATAGAATTCTAACAAGGAGAATAGTGAACATAGAATTCTAACAGGGAGAATAGTGAACATAGAATTCTAACAGGGAGAATAGTGTACATAGAATTCTAACAGGGAGAATAGTGAACATAGAATTCTAACAAGGAGAATAGTGAACATAGAATTCTAACAGGGAGAATAGTGAACATAGAATTCTAACAGGGAGAATAGTGAACATAGAATTCTAACAGGGAGAATAGTGTACATAGAATTCTAACCGGGAGAATAGTGTACATAGAATTCTAACAGGGAGAATAGTGAACATAGAATTCTAACCGGGAGAATAGTGTACATAGAATTCTAACAGGGAGAATAGTGAACATAGAATTCTAACAGGGAGAATAGTGAACATAGAATTCTAACAGGGAGAATAGTGTACATAGAATTCTAACAGGGAGAATAGTGAACATAGAATTCTAACCGGGAGAATAGTGTACATAGAATTCTAACAGGGAGAATGGTGTACATAGAATTCTAACAGGGAGAATAGTGAACATAGAATTCTAACAGGGAAAATAGTGAACATAGAATTCTAACTGGGAGAATAGTGTACATAGAATTCTAACAGTGAGAATAGTGTACATAGAATTCTAACAGGGAGAATAGTGTACATAGAATTCTCACAGGGAGAATAGTGTACATAGAATTCTAACAGGGAGAATATCCTGCATAGAATTCTAACAGGGAGAATGGTGTACATAGAATTCTAACCGGGAGAATAGTGTACATAGAATTCTAACAGGGAGAATAGTGTACATAGAATTCTAACAGGGAGAATAGTGTACATAGAATTCTAACCGGGAGAATAGTGTACATAGAATTCTAACCGGGAGAATAGTGTACATAGAATTCTAACCGGGAGAATAGTGTACATAGAATTCTAACCGGGAGAATAGTGTACAATAGCAGGCTATATTGTTGTCTATTGCCTGCACTAACCATGGAACTGTGTTATGACACGGCCAAGTGTTGAGCCATGCTTTGGTTTAAAACTGTTACTAATGGTCCACAGCAACAACCACACGGCCGTGACAGCGTTTCCAGAGGAAGCTAATTAATGTAACCAAAACATGATATGTTGATATTTTTCAGTTTGGTGCCATACGACTGGTTTCACATTTGTCTTCAGCGATTATAAGCTAAAACAAGTATAATTTATATTTACAATTCCCTTATCCAAACAGATTACTCACCATTTTTCTCAGTAAATATATTTCCAAAGGTGCTATTGACATGACATTTTCACCAGATGTTGGTAACAACCCAAGTAATCCATACATACAAAGAAACCAAAACAAATAAGTTCAGAAATTAAGTTATGTGTAATAATGTGAAATGACACAGGGAAAAAGTATTGAACACATGAAGAAAGGGAGGTTCAAAAAGGCATGGAAAGCCAAGACAACAGCTGAAAACTATCAGTAATTAAAAAGCAATCCAGCCCCCTGTCAGTGCAAATTAATATCATCTGGTTCAGTCCCAACTAATGGCCTACAAAAAGGTCTCATTGCCAAGGTGTCACACAAGACACATCTCATGATGAGTAAAAGCAAAGAGCTGTCTCAAGACATTCGCAACCTAATTGCTGCAAAACATAATGATGGCATTGGTTATAGGCGCATTTCTAAGCTTCTGAATGTTCCAGTGAGCACTGTTGGGGCCATAATACGGAAGTGGAAAGACAATCATTTCACCATGAAAGACAATCATTTCTCGGGTCAGAATCGGGCCCTAAATGTATTGTGTGCAGCTCATAAGTGGAAGCATGGGAGAATCTCAGAGGACACACACACACACACAGTGAGAGAAAGAGAGAGAGAGAGAGCATTACAATATAAAGTGCATTCAGAAAGTATTCAGACCCCTTGACTTTATCCACATTTTGTTACGTTACAGCCTTATTCTAATATGGATTAAATATATTTTTTTTAATCACCAATAAACAGTACATACAATACCCCATAATGACAAAGCAAACACAGATTTTTTGACATTTTTGCAAATGTATTCAAAATAAAAGAAAGTAAATATCACATTTACATACAGTGGGGAGAACAAGTATTTGATACACTGCCGATTTTGCAGGTTTTCCTACTTACAAAGCATGTAGAGGTCTGTAATTTTTATCATAAGTACACTTCAACTGTGAGAGACGGAATCTAACACAAAAATCCAGAAAATCACATTGTATGATTTTTAAATAATTAATTTGCATTTTATTGCGTGACATAAGTATTTGATCACCTACCAACCAGTAAGAATTCCGGCTCTCACAGACCTGTTAGTTTTTCTTTAAGAAGCCCTCCTGTTCTCCACTCATTACCTGTATTAACTGCACCTGTTTGAACTCGTTACCTGTATAAAAGACACCTGTCCACACACTCAATCAAACAGACTCCAACCTCTCCACAATGGCCAAGACCAGAGAGCTGTGTAAGGACATCAGGGATCAAATTGTTGGCGCAATTATTAGAAAATGGAAGAAGTTCAAGATGACGGGCAATCTCCCTCGGTCTGGGGCACCATGCAAGATCTCACCTCGGGGGGATCAATGATCATGAGGAAGGTGAGGGATCAGCCCAGAACTACACGGCAGGACCTGGTCAATGACCTGAAGAGAGCTGGGACCACAGTCTCAAAGAAAACCATTAGTAACACACTACGCCGTCATGGATTAAAATCCTGCAGCGCACGCAAGGTCCCCCTGCTCAAGCCAGCGCATGTCCAGGCCCGTCTGAAGTTTGCCAATGACCATCTGGATGATCCAGAGGAGGAATGGGAGAAGGTCATGTGGTCTGATGAGACAAAAATAGAGCTTTTTGGTCTAAAGTCCACTCGCCGTGTTTGGAGGAAGAAGATGGATGAGTACAACCCCAAGAACACCATCCCAACCGTGAAGCATGGAGGTGAAAACATCATTCTTTGGGGATGTTTTTCTGCAAAGGGGACAGGACGACTGCACCGTATTGAGGGGAGGATGGATGGGGCCATGTATCGCGAGATCTTGGCAAACAACCTCCTTCCCTCAGTAAGAGCATTGAAGATGGGTCGTGGCTGGGTCTTCCAGCATGACATTGACCCGAAACACACAGCCAGGGCAACTAAGGAGTGGCTCCGTAAGAAGCATCTCAAGGTCCTGGAGTGGCCTAGCCAGTCTCCAGACCTGAACCCAATAGAAAATCTTTGGAGGGAGCTGAAAGTCCGTATTGCCCAGCGACAGCCCCGAAACCTGAAGGATCTGTATGGAGGAGTGGGCCAAAATCCCTGCTGCAGTGTGTGCAAACTTCGTCAAGAACTACAGGAAACGTATGATCTCTGTAATTGCAAACAAAGGTTTCTGTACCAAATATTAAGTTCTGCTTTTCTGATGTATCAAATACTTATGTCATGCAAAAAAATGCAAATTAATTACTTAAAAATCATACAATGTGATTTTCTGGATTTTTGTTTTAGATTCCGTCACTCACAGTTGAAGAGTACCTATGATAAAAATTACAGACTTCTACATGCTTTGTAAGTGGGAAAACCTGCAAAATCGGCAGTGTATCAAATACTTGTTCTCCCCGTATTCAGACCCTTTACTCAGTACTTTGTTGAAGCCCCTTTGGCAGCGATTACAGCCTCAAGTCTTCTTGGGTATGATGCTATAAGCTTGAAACACCTGTATTTGGGGAGTTTCTCCCATTCTTCTCTGCAGATCCTCTCAAGCTCTGTCAGGTTGGATGGGGAGCATCGCTGCACAGCTATTTTCAAGTCTCCCCAGAGATGTTCGATCGGGTTCAAGTCCGGGCTCTAGCTGGGCCACTCAAGGACATTCAGAGACTTGTCCCGAAACCACTCCTGCGTTGTCTTGGCTGTGTGCTTAGGGTTGTTGTCCTATTGGAAGGTGAAAATTTGTCTGGAGCAGGTTTTCATCAAGGATCTCTCTGGACTTTGTTCCATTCATCTTTGCTTTGATCCTGACTAGTCTCCTAGTCCCTGCCGCTGAAAAACATCCCCACAGCATGATGCTGCCACCACCATGCATCTCCGTAGGGATGGTGCCAGGTTTCCTCCAGACGTGACGCTTGGCATTCAGACCAAAGAGTTCAATCTTGATTTCATCAGACCAGAGAATCTTGTTGCTCATGGTCTGAGAGTCTTTCAGTGCCTTTTGGCAAACTCCAAGTGTGCTGTCATGTGCCTTTTACTGAGGAGTGGCATTCTACCATAAAGGCCTGATTGGTGGAGTGTTGCAGAGATGGTTGTCCTTCTGGAAGGTTCTCCCATCTCCACAGAGCTCTGTCAGAGTGATCACCGATTGCTCAGCTTGGCCGGGCGGCCAGCTCTAGGAAGAGTCTTGGTTGTTCCAAACTTCTTCCGTTTAAGAATGATGGAGGCCACTGTGTTCTTGGGGACCTTCAATGCTGCAGATATTTTTTGGTTCCCTTCCCCAGATCGGTGCCTCGACACAATCCTGTCTCGGAGCTCTACGGACAATTCCTTCGACCTCATGGCTTGGATTTTATATAGACAAGTGTGTGACTTTCCAAATCATGTCCAATCAATTGAATTTACCACAAATGGACTCCAATCAAGTTGTAGAAACATCTCAAGGATGATCAATCGAAACAGGATGCACCTGAGCTCGATTTTAAGTCTCATAGCAAAGGGTCTGAATGGGTATTATTATTATTATTTATTTTTTATATATATACATTTGCAAACATTTCTAAAAACCAGTATTCGCTTTGTCATTCTGAAAAAGATACATATTTAATGCATTTTAGAATAAGGCTGTAGCGTAACAAAATGTGGAAAAAGTTAAGGGGTCTGAATACTTTCAGAATTCACTGTGGTGAATTGCAACAGCGGAGTACAGGAGCATGTCCTTGATGTATACAACACACAGCGGGAGAGCCTATTGTGTTCAGTCCTTGATGCTAAAGTAGGAAACGTACTGAAAGACGGTCACTAAGCCATGGTAAAACAACTTCTCGAGCTCTTAGGGGGAACAGCTGTAAGTTAACTCTCCTTTGAACATGTTTGTTCGTTACACTTGTACACTTTTTTCAGCATGTTCCGTCTATATTTTGATTTGTTAGTCGCTCTAGATAAAAGTCAGTGTGTTCGTCAAAGGAACTGCAAATTCCAGTACAGGTAACCCTATCTACAGTTCTACATATCTATGTACATACTAGCATGGTGTTTCACGGTAGGTTAATACAATGGGAGCAGGGTTGTGGAGTAACTGATTACATGTATTTTATTTATAATATATTTTTTTCTCATTTTTTCAACCAAAATTCAAACATACACATGTGAACGACAACTTACAGACGCACAGAAACAATGACTACATCTCTTCTTCCCAGACCTGCATGCTCACGCCCCCATCACTAGTGATGCATTATTGTGTTTACAATACTCATTACAATTTTGGACAGGTAGCTAGTAACTGTAACGGATTACATTTAGGAAGTGACCTACCCAACCCTGAATGGGAGATGAATTGAAAACAGTCCTCTGCTTATGGAGTGGTGGATTTCCATTCTGGCATCCAAGGACAGCAGTTACCATAGCACGCAAACACAAAGTGAAACAGAGAGGGCAGCTGGACTGATAACGACCCAGAATGGAATAAGAAAAGAAAATCGATATGAAAATGGATTAACTTGAGAGTTTAGATAATGGTTGGAACTGTGGACAGACAAAGAAAGGGAGGACGGCCAGAGTATAAGTCAGTAAAAAAACAATTCTAATGAAAGGAGATGGCTATCTTTGAGGTGGAGCAAAATGTTTCTGGGGGATAATCATTATAATGACTGTGGCCTTGTGACTGAAACAAAGATGGCTTCTGTTTATGCAAATAAAAAAATAATACGATTTCACGTGTTTTGAAGTGTTCCAAAAACACGTTTTCACATGATTTCACATAACATTGAGAGGAGTTTTTTCTCCGAAAATGGAAATATGATTAATATGGTTTTTAAATCATGTTTTAATTCTATCTGAATCTGTTTCGTCACTCCCATCTCTCACTGTAACTACTAATGCACATACAGTATGTGCCCCTGGTCCTGACTTCACATGTGACCACATGTTGAAATTTGTTTGTCTGTTTGTTTGTTTGTTTTCACATATGTTGTTAAGTGTAGTTTCATGTTATCACGTTACAATTTTGTCACATTTTTATTTCACATGAGATAATGTTTTCACATGTTGTTACGTGTGTTGTTTCATGTTATCATATGTTGCTTTACATTTTGTCACATGTTATCCCATTAACTTCACATAATATCACATTCATGTTGGTTTTTCCATAATGGCATACTGATGCCAAACCAAAGATTGTTTAGTATGAAGATGCCTAGAAACTGTTACCTGACGACTAAAACTGAATTATTCCGCTGCTCTGTGTTCTCTACATACTTCAGTCTGAGACTGCCATCGTTGAAGTCGTTTGTGGTCACGTCAAAATGAGGGGTGTTGTACAAAACAAAGTAGTCATCGATTGGATCATCTCTAACCAATCATGTGTGTTCTGGCTTTGGCCCAACCCATCGGATTCTGGGACCAATCAGAATGGTTAGGATGGATAAAATAAATCTACTGTTGATAGTCTAACATTTTTTTGCATGTCAGCCATTACGTTTTCAAGATATAGGACTTTCAAAAAGCTGATTGTCAATAGCCACATCCTCAAAATATAGTTGTTTTTCATCCAGAAAATCCTCAAAATATATAGGACTTTCAAATATATATATATATATATAGGACTTTCAAAAAGCTGATTGTCAATAGTCACATCCTCAAAATATAGTTGTTTTTCATCCAGAAAATGAACAACTATAAGGATGAATTTTTCACTTCTATCATTGTTTTTCGAAATCCCAAACCCTAGTCTGTCGAGTCTGTTTGCGAGGCGTTCCTGTAAGTATCAACCTTTTGGGCATCTGGGTTTAAAAACTCTGTGGCCAAAGCCTCATTGAGTAAGTAAGAGTTTATATGGAGCAATAGAGTTAATATGAAAGAGTTGGATTAACTGCTGTCTTACAAAGGGCTGTATTGACACTACAATCTTTTTGTGGACTTTTCTTCAACCAGGGGTGAGTTTCCCAAAAACTTTGTATCGCAGAGATCATCTTAAAGGGATAGTTTTCCAGTTTTCTGTCCCAATCTTAATCATTTCCTTTCTCTGAGTGAAGTTTTTTGACGATTTGTCAGAGCAATCCACAGAAGTACATTCTAGGCAATGGACCAACAATGGTCTTAGTGCTACGAATCTTTCAGGAAACTCACCCGAGGTTAAGTGACATTCTCATTCACACAAATTACCCTGGGGGAGAGTTGCATTACATGTAGTCATTCCACAATGGTAGTCTCAGATGCTTCATTCTTCCCTTCCCAAAATATATGAAATCCTCATGCCATCATTATATAGAACGCTAAGGTAAATAAAACACTATAAACAAACATTTACAACCACAATTGTGCCCACAGAGAATGACAAACATCTTGGGTGCGTTCCAGGTTGCCTACATTGCAGGAGGCTGCAGACAAAGGATGGAGCTTTAGAGCTTCAGATCCATACGGTCACAACAGTCAAAAGATGATGATGATAACAGCAAAATGGCTGTTCAACCATGATTGGTGTGTTTCGTTGTTGGTTTCAAAATGCTCCGGTTGTGCTCAGTTATGACACACGATCAGTTAAGACCTTTTTCGTACTTCCTTTCACCCATCTGCAATAACTGGACAGAAGTTCATCAGTGTCGACTTCGATTTGAGTCCTTCGTTTTTAACACCAAGCCATAGCTGATCTTCGAGAACCTTTTGAGTGCTCTTCAGACCCTCCCATGTTGTCTAGACTTGTCTACTACGTCATTTCATTCTCAATCCTGAGAACACCTAACTGACCTTTCAAAGCACTTCAAGCTACTGTCCATCAGAGCCAACTATGTGAATAGATGGCTCTAATGTTCCTTTGTTCTGTAGTCTCACCATCATCTCAAGACAACTGATTTGTGGATGTTCCTGCAACAATAGGCCAGTTCTTCCATCCTGGACCTGGGTATACCTACAGGGTGTGCAGGCTTACGTTCCAGTCGAGCATTAGCACCCCTGCATCAACTATTCAAGCCCTTGATAACAATATCTAAATCAGGTGTGTCAGAGTGATGGAACTAGAAGGCTGTACTTCCAGTGGTTCTCCACGACCAGGATCGAGGGACACTTCATGAGGCACGACGACCTCCTTTCCCAAGGGGAAAGCGTTGTTCTCTTGGCTCTCTGGGCTGGGCTCTTCACTGCAGAGCTGGGCCCCTGATCAGAGGTAGGGGGACCACAGGAGAGGGCAGTGAAACTAGAGCAGCACTGATTGTAGGAGGAGGAGTGGTGGAAGAACGGGGGCTGCTAAAAATACTGCATCTCCAAGGAGTACTGAAATACACACACACACACACATACACACACACACACACACACACATACACTCATAGGCAAACACTGTGATGTGGCTGAACAGACATAAAGGTGTTTGCACAGACACACATGCATACATACTGTACATACTTTCCCTCACACAGACGCACACACATTTCATGACCGGTGATGATGGCACAGAGTGGGAAGAAAATCAAATACATCACAATGCCTTCAAGTGTTATCTCTGAGTCACAGAGATGAGTGCCTTTTAGCATAGCTTGCATAGATGTTCAAAAGACTAAGGCTTGGCCCCATATAGAAACTTGTATCAAAAACAAATCTCTTTCATGCACGCACACACATTCTCTTTTTCTCTCTTTCTCTCTCTCTCTCTCTCTCTCTCTCTCTCTCACACACACACACACACACACACACACACACACACACACACACACACACACACACACTTTCACAGTATTTAGACTGTGGGAAGTTAGTTCTGGGACAATTTACCTCAGGTATGTAAGTGTATTGTGTGCGTGCGTGCGTGTGTGTGTGTGTGTGTGTGTGTGTGTGTGTTTATGTGATATAAGCTGAGATCTTACCTGTTCGCTCCTCCGCCCAAATTCTCCCAAACTGTGCCTGGGATAGACAGATCAACAGAACAGCATACAACCCCATGTCCACACAGTAGAGTGCGCTCCCTCCTTCCTTCCTCCTCTCTCCTTTTCCCCTTGTACTCTTACTTCTTCAAGGAAAAGGGTGCCTACTCCTTCTCTCCCCCACCTTTCCCCTCTCTCCTTTCTCTCTCCCTCTTTCTTTTTCACTCAGAAGCCAACGGTTCTTCCTTTTTTTTCTCTTTCTCTCTCACACTCTGTTTTTGTTTCGCTCTCAATCCTGGGATGTCGTAACCATGGTAAAAGAAGAGTTGACAAACAGTACAAACAGCTGATGTGGTTGTGAAGGTTTTCTGTTCCTTCCTCGTTTCTTGTCCTCCTCTCTTAGTTTTCGGTCACCCTCCCTCTCTTTTTATCACTCTGTGTCTCTCTCTTTCTCTCCCTCTCCTGAGCACTGCTCTGATTTAGAAGCAGGGCTGAGACTACCCTACATAGAAATACGTATATAATTCTTCCACATTTCTCCTTAAAAAAAAGAAGCAGTAGCTGCGAGGCACACGGCGCCCTCGTGTGGACATCCGTAAAAACAAAAACAAACTAGTCATACGTAGAACAATGCTACAGAACATGTGTTGAACCAGTCTCGCAAATAATCAGTTGTCATATTTAAAATACACCAAAACATAAAAATATGCTTTACTCAACACTTGTTATGGAGCAGTAACATCGGACATTGGTTCCTTCATTGGTGTATTACGCCACAATACTCATAACTATAGACATTGGATGTCCATGTGACTGAGAAAAGGTACTGCCAATACCAATATTTAGACACCCCTACACTGTGCCTCTTCCCATCCCCATGGCGACAGGAAGGAGTAGGGTAATTGTGTTGTGCGTTGTTGGCACACTGTTAAAATGAAGTGGAACAAGTCTGGTAAAATCCTGCACAGCTGTTGGGGATGATTAAATGTCAATACTCCCACGGATTCTACAGATGAGGAGAGCTGAGCAAAACATGTCATCTCTCCTCCATTTCAGTGATATCAAGCCCAAACGTGGACCAGGTTGACACTTGCGTTCCCCCATGCTTTAGTTCAAGGTCAGAATACATGCGGCGAAGAAAGTGCATAAAAAAAGGAATTAAGTTTCATTTAAGTGCGTGTGTCTCAATGCTGAATTCCCCCACACTGAACACCATTTTATGGGGAGTGTTCAGTGTAGCACAGAGGATGGAATGAGATTCAATGCAGAGATTCTGACCTTTCACATTACCATAAACGTGACATGACTGACAAAAACACACACAGCTCATCCCAAGTGAGACAATTGTGCTCTTCCGATATCCCAAGGTACAATCCATAACTCGACTAGAACAGAGCGTTCAAACCTGATGGCACTATAAATTGTAATCTATTATGGATAGACTATTTGTGGAAAATGTGTTGGTACAGATCAAATAAGGTAAAAAGTGGATTGTGATCTTGATGGCAAGAAGGACACAATATACCAGACAGAGAAAGGGCCATCCCTATAACAAACTGTTCAGAGTTTCATTGATCTTGATTGATAGGCCTTGTCAGTCATGGTGGTTATCCATCTGTAATTCATCTTTGTCCTTTTTCCATAGTTGGAGACACTATGAAAAGAGTCTGCCAATGTGATGGACCTCTCCATTCCCCCAGGATGCTTTGCTGCCATGCTGCTGGTCTTAATTACGGGTGTCCACCTCTGACAGACAGACAGGCAGGGGGGCAATGCAGATAAAGAGTTTTACAGACAGACAGACAGACAGACAGACAGACAGACAGACAGACAGACAGACAGACAGACAGACAGACAGACAGACAGACAGACAGACAGACAGACAGACAGACAGACAGAGAGAGAGACATGGGTTATCTGGAGGTTGAGGAGGCTGGGGTATGCAGGGGCAAGGAGGGTGTTTGACAGGTCATGGATACAGCTTAATTTCAATAGAGGGTAATACAGTAGGGGATTTGGGCCGACAGTATGATATAATAGTGGTGACGGAGAGAAAGCGTAATGTGCATGGATAAAATGGTGAGGGGGGGGGTGGACATAACCTAAAACATATTTAGCGTTCATCGGGTCAGTGAAACACAAAAATGGGGGGATTTCACAAAGTTATGTAATATTTGTTTTTCCAGCTTTTAAGCAGATGCTCGCACAATGACTTCACAGCATGGGGGAAAATTATGGCCCCTTTTTATAGGTCTAACAAGACGATAAAAATGTTTTAACGATTTTTGGGTGAATCTGGACAGCCTTGTAGTCCTTCTCCCCTCCGTCGTAGACTGTTTTCCCCCTTGGTGAGTGTTGCGAGAAGTGCTCTCCGGCCCAAATCCACATCACTTAGCCTGGCTATTTTTCCCATTACTCACATCTGTATTAGTTTTACTAAAGCTAACATAGTGATGACTCGTCTCTTTAGGGTGTCAGAAGTGGCATTTGAAGCCTCCTTAAGATAACACAATGGTCTCTTTATCAATACAATTACCACTTGATATGTTTTATCACCTAATATCCTTTATCACCATAGCTTAAGCCTTACACCATAGCGTAGCAAGGGAATGTGATCAACACTGATTTTTGCGAATTTGGATGTCCTTGTATATTTCACATCTTTGTTTTCGAGAGCGCTAGTGGTTGGTAAAATGTAATGGTTTTTCAGTTGTCCAAATAAATTAAAGCAATTTGTAGGTTATTACTGTGTAATGAATATGTCATTCCTGAGTTAACATCTGTTAAAAATATGTTAAAAAACTGAAGAACAAAACCGGTTTTCTGTAACACATTTTACGGTACCGTAATGACCAGATGTTAACTACACAGTAATAACCTGTGAATTACTTGATTTCTTTTCATTGGAACTATTCAATAATTACGACTCAAGTCCCTCTGTGTAAAGATTGTCGTGAAGTACAGAAAGAACTGCATTAAGGCTAGGCTTGGGCTCAATTTAGAATTTTGGAATTGACTCCCATTCAAAATTTAATTGGCCACACCCCACAGGATGTAGAATTTGAAATTTGAGTGAGAGGAAAGTTTGATTTAATTCAGTGCAATGCAAAGAAATTCCTCTCAGTCATAGAACATGAGAGTTTCGTTGAATCTGTCAGGTCACTTCCAGACACCAAAGAATGTATCACTTTTCTCTGGAAGCAATGTGCATATAGCTTTTTAACCGTAGTGCTCAGAATAGCCATTTGGCTTCTTTTTAAAGGCCTCAGGGTCAACTTGAGGGTTAAACTAATGCATTCTGGGAAATGTAGTATTTTCCCCCCATATTGAACTAAATTTAAAGATTTAAAAACATAGAATACAAGTTATTTTCATTGAGCATTCAAATCTATTGTTTCAATAATAATGTATATATATGCATACAGTATAATGTCATGTTTGATGTTTTATGTACAAAAGGTATATTTGTATAAACTTAACCTAATATAGAATAGACGAGGCATTTGAATTTCACCGAGTTCAAATTCAAATTACAATTCTATATCAATTCAAATTCAATTAATTTGAATTTATGAGGCATTCTCAATTCAATTGTGAATTGAGCCCAACCCTGATACGCACTGTATTAGCGTGTATTCATACCTGCTGTGTGACAGCAAGATGGCTCACCAAATGACCTCATTCTTTCTAGGTGAGCAGTGGTCACGCTGACCCTTGCTCCAGATCCTCTCTTCATTTTCTCCATCTTCTTCCTCTTTCCTCTCTTCTCTCTTATACCTGGCACCAGATAGACAGGGCTGTTTTCCATTATAGCAGGAATCACACTCCTCTGCCTCGTTCCAATTGGAGACAGGTTAGAGAGAACATGATTTAAGAAATACCAGAAAATCAAATCTGAACATCCGAGGACTTAACTCCCCCCAAAAAAATAAAAGAACAAAGATTAAGAGAAAGAAAAAGAAAGGTGAAACAAGATTATGAAAAAAGTTAAATGTAGGTTATGTGGTAAAGGGTAAGAACAAGTTGGAATTTGTTGAATGTGCCCCTCGCTGTGATATCGCAGCCTTTTGTCTTGTTAAAAGTCTTTCAGATCTGTGCAGCTCCGTTTTAGCTAGGAGTGGGTGGGGGATTTATTTATGATTTTCTTTATTAAAATTAGAAATGACAATAAAGAATTGATCACAAGAAATATGATTACTTTACATACTCCAACACCATTGCAATAGAAAATATAGAAGGTTGACCTGAAGAGAAGCTGAGAGAGTTGGCACAGTGTTACCTAGAGCAGCAGTCTGAAACTCAATGCTTTCCTGTGGCCCCCCCAGATTGATATATGATTCCTGTTTCTCACGTGACGGGACTTCTTGTGTGGTGATGACTACTAAAAGATACAGGATGTCCAAACTGATACAAGATACAGGATGTACGTAATGGTCAACACAGATAGCACAATACATACAGTACAGTAGCCTACAAAAGTTAAAAGCAGTCCATTCAAAAGTACATTTTACCCTATGTGTTGCTTTGATAGATTATGAAAATGAAAGAAGGTAGACATTACTACCAACAATTGACAACCCGATATCCCAACTCCCCCCCCTTTTGGCCTGTTGATTAAAACTATAGCATGGTCAAACCCCCGGAAACCAATGACCTCATACAAGTCTCTTCACAGTAACACCCAAACACAGGCAGATTTATACAAAGCAAGCAAACCGACAAACAAACAATCCAACAATTGACAACATAGAAGATAAGTGATAAAGATACCTTCAAAGATGTTGCAAGTTGTAAAATGACATGTCCATCACATGGTGAATTGAGTAAGTGTCTAACAGTTACATCTTTATGTTGTTCCTGTAAAGCTAACAAATATAACTACAGTGCCTTCAGAAAGTATTCACACCACTTTACTTTTTCCACGTTTTGTTGTGTTTACAGCCTGAATTTTAAAATGTATTTAATTGACTTCTTGTGTCACTCATCTACACACAATACCCCATAATGTAGACATTTTTGAAATAATACAAAATGTTATGCTGAAATGTTTTGAGTCAGTAAGTAGTTCAGGAGTAAAAATGTGCTTAACAAGTCACATAATAAGTTGCATGGACTCTATGTGCAATAATAGTGTTTAACATGTAGTCAACAACATTATAGTTACTCCACAATACTAACCTAAATGACAGAGTGAAAAGAAGGAAGCCTGTACAGAATAAAAAATATTCCAAAACATGCATCCTGTTTGCAACAAGGCACTTAAGTAATACTGCAAAAACATGTGGCAAAGTAATTCACTTTTTGTCCTGAATACAAAGTGTTGTGTTTGGGGCAAATCCAATACATCAATGAGCACCACTCTTCATATTGTCACGCATGGTGGTGGCTGCATCATGTTATATGCATTCCTGTCATCGGCAAGGACTAGGGAGTTTTTAGGATAAAAATAAATGGAATAGAGCTAAGCTCAGGCAAAATCCTAGAGGAAAACCTGGTTCAGTCTGCTTTCCAACAGACACTGGGAGATAAATTCACCTTTCAAAACACAAGGCCAAATCTACACTGGAGTTGCTTACTAAGATGACATTGAATGTTTCTGTGTGGAAATGGCTTGAAAATGGCTGTCTAGCAATGATTAACAATAAGATGAGGGTTCTTTGTGAGGTGAAGGGTTCTACCTATAACCTTTTTCATCCTAAGAACCATTTTTGGAAGAAAGGATTCTTTTAAGATTCTTTGGAAGGCAAAAATGATTCTTTGGAAGCCAAGAAGGATTCTACATAGAACTGTTCTGAAATGTAGTTTAATTTTTTATAGTGCCTGAGCATAAGTGTTTACCTCAGTTCACCCTGATGGTTCTTAGGTTGAAAAAGGTTATAGGTAGAACCCTTCACCTCACAAAGAACCCTCGTCTTCCAAAAAGGGTTTTGTGTAAACTTTAACATCAGGAGTTTGAGTAATCTGATAAGTTTAAAAAGATGAGTTGATTTCTGAAAAATATTCAGACCCCTTTTTTGTTACGTTACAGTCTTATTCTAAAATGGAATAAATAAAAATGTTCCTCATAAATACCCCATAATGACAAAGCAAAAATAGTTTTTTAGAAATGTTTGCAAATGTATTAAAAATAAAAACTGAAATACAGTATTTACACAAGTATTCAGACCCTTTGCTATGAGACTCAAAATTGAGCTCAGGTGAATCCTGTTTCCATTGATCACCCTTGAAATGTTTCTACAACTTGATTGGAGTCCACCTGTCGTAAATTAAATTGATTGGACATGATTTGGAAAGGCACACACCTGTCTGACCTCCACGCCTGCTTGGGAAATGAACAGTAGCTGTGCGTGGGTAAAATCAATGCCAGGAAAAGCCATATCACAACCTATGTTGTGATAATTACGTCGTTTGCACTATAGCCTGTAAGAAATGCATTTATAAGACACCATGATAGCCTATATAAGGCCAATAAGCCATACTTAGTTTCAAAGTGTCACACAGTGGAGGAATAAATTCAACCACATATGTTTATGTTTCATCACAGTTAAAACCAGAAAGCAACATCTGTCCTGTAAAGTCCACAACGCTGTGTGTTCAGTGCACAAGTGCCCTCCAAGCTTAAGCTCTCCCCTCTGCTCCGCTTTAGGGTCAAGCCGAGGATGGATGGGTAAATATCAGTCATGCCATGCTTACAGTACTCTGCCTCCAGAAAGATATCACTCTATGTCCCCTTGCCAAGGAGAGAGCCTTGTTATTTCTATGAGAGTTACTCTCTATAACGCCGCCAAGGATGCCACTGCTCTACCTCTGGTGAGCGCGAGTCATCAGGCTTGTCGACAGCTCTCTGCCAAGCTGGGATCTGACGAGCTTGAGCAGTTTCTCCCTAGGTGCTGTCTACTGTTACGAGTGGATACAGGTTTCCTTTTCAGTAGCCAATGGTGAATATAGCGGGAGGGGAGGAGGGGTTGGCCCACTAAAGGTTCGGCCCCTGGCGGCATAGAGGGGGAGCAGGCAGCACAAACATTCCTTGTCCTGTGACTTGTCCCCTCT
Organism: Thymallus thymallus; assembly: GCA_023634145.1. NCBI lineage: Eukaryota > Metazoa > Chordata > Actinopteri > Salmoniformes > Salmonidae > Thymallus > Thymallus thymallus. The sequence goes on along the minus strand of CM042386.1, from coordinate 17,992,497 downwards.
CGGGTTGAGAACAGCCCTTCCCCCGCCCGGCCCCCGGAACTGGTGGTGGGCATGTCTGCCTCTTTAAAAACCCTGTCCTCTCATCGTTTTGAGTCTGCTCACCGGGGAGATGGAGGGCATCCACTCGACCCCCAAGTATCCTGCATGTGAAAACTCTCCCCTCGGAATCGGACAAGAAATATGAATTGCTATAACTTACACTTTTGCGACTATTTTATTAGTTCCATTTCAGTAGGTTAGTTCAATCAAGCGCATAGAAAGTATTTGAAGGAAAGCAAATCATATTTGAATCCAGGTCTGCCACTAAGTATAGCCTTGTGTGAACGCTTATGAATCGACATCTGGGTAGAGCGCAGAAGGCCCGGACGTGACCACAACACACCAGACAGTTTACCAGCACATCAGCCCAAGTCTATTAAGTGTTTACACAGGGAAGATGTTGCGTAGCTGGAGACAGTCTAGGGTGGTTAGGTCATTTCTTCTGATTGGTCTGAAACTTTTCTATGCTACTGGCATACTAGCACAGTTCAACCAGCCAGAGACAGTATACTGTAGTGTGCTTTGCATATTCCTTCTTAGTGGTTTGAACCTCTGCTATGCTACTAGCATGTTAGCATGCACAGTGCAACCACCTGGAGACAGTCTAGCGTAGTCAGTACATTAGTTTGTATTGGTTTAAACCGCTATACTACTAGGGCTCCCGAGTGGCGCAGTGGTCTAAGGTACTGTATCTCAGTGCTAGAGGTGTCACTACAGACCCTGGTTCGATCCTGGCTGTATCACAACTGGCCGTGATTGGGAGTCTCATAGGGGAGGCCGGGGTAGGTTGTCATTGCAAATAAGAATTTGTTCTTAACTGACTTGCCTAGTTCAATAAAGGTAAAAAATTAATTGTTAGCATGCAAAGTGAAACAGAATAATGTTGATCCCCTGCATATCTCATCTGACAGACGGATCATGATCAGGTCAGTAATAACTCCACCTGTTAATGGCTGAAGACTGTTGACAGCTTTATCTTGATACAGTCAGTAAATATGGAACTCCTAGAAAGCTAACATCCTTACTGCCACCATCAACACATCATTTGATATACTCATCATCACAACCCCATTTTTTATTTTTTTATTTTACCTTTATTTAACTTCCATCATTGTATAAAAAATGAGGTGCTTGACAGCAACTGATAAATGAATAAGCAAATGCACTACAGAACGAATGTAATACTTTCTCCCCATAATATCTGGAGATAATACTGGATAGCCCTTGTTGACGTGAGTTATTCAGATTCACCAGCAAAATATTTATATCCTAAGCTGGAAACACTGAGCCAAAACAGCTAAGCCTATTTGACTGTGTTCCCTGCTCTGCAACCAGCTCTTGGTTATCGAGGACATCTGCAAGACGATGTTAAACTGAGTCCAGCAGCCTATGACTTGAAGAATGTAACAGTCTTTTGTCTTCTTCACTCTCTCAAAATAATGAACCTGTTATCAAATTGAGGCCTAACAAATAAAGAGAGAATATTATGATGCGGTAATGATACATTCTAAGACTTGTCGTAAGCAGCTACGACACCATTATAATGTCTCATAATGATCCTGATTAAATATTAAACACCTTGAGTCCTAAATGTCATACATAGAGAGATATACTGTACCATATTATACACTTTATAATAACATTATTAAGGCTCATACATGCATATGTATGAGCCTAACATTTGTTTGGCGCCGCCCTGAGTGGTCGCCTTTTAAGCAGCTCCCGTTGTCCGTGCATTAATTGTTGTTTTAGTTCGTTTTCTTTCGTCTATTTTCTTTAGTTTTATTTTTTATTTTGCTACAGTCGAACTATAACAGTTCAGGATTAAGGATTTTATGGATTTTATCGCAGCTGAACGTCGACAGGAGTCGTCAACTGTTATTGTTTACAACAGAGCCCAGCTCCTGGATTTAGCCCACACAGCGCTGCTGCTCCCCAGGGAAAAGTTTGATATTCCGGACGAATTGAAAAGACGACGCCGTGGATGCAGGGCGGGATTGAAATGTAAGGCAAAGCGGAGGAGGTTCAAGTACAAGCCGGCTATACCATCTATTATTATGGGCAATGTGAGGGCTCTACATAACAAGATGGATGAGTTGGCGGGACTTGTTCGTGGACAAAGGATTTATCGGGAAGCTAGCCTAATGTGTTTTACTGAGACTTGGCTGAACGATAACATCCCCATACAGAACGTCACTATCGACGGTTTCCAGACCATCACAGCGGACAGGGATCGCGTCTCTTCCGGTAAGAGTAAGGGTGGTGGGCTGGCTTTATTAGTTAACAACAGATGGTGTCATCCGAACCATATTACTCTTAAGGAAACGTTTTGTAGCCCGGACATTGAACTGCTAGCCGTTAGCCTGAGACCCTACTATCTACCTAGGGAATTCACGGTGGCCATTGCTGTTATTGTTTACATCCCGCCCTCTGCTGACGCAAACGCAGCGTGTGACGTCATCCACTCTGTTATCGCGAGGTTACAGACAGCGCATCCCAGTGCTTTCCTTGCAATTTCGGGGGATTTTAACCATGCATCTCTCTCTTCAACGCTGCCCACGTTCAAACAGTTCGTGAAGTGCCCAACCAGGAATAATAAAACTCTGGACTTGTTATATGCTAATGTGAAGGATGCATACAACTCCACTGCACTCCCTCCCCTCGGTAGATCGGATCACAACCTTGTCCACCTCACCCCACTCTACAGGCCTATGGTCCAACAGCAGCCTGCAACCACCAGGACTATTAGGAGATGGTCCCCGGAGGCGAATGAGGCCCTACAGGACTGCTTTGAAACAACAGACTGGGATGTGTTCTGTGAGGCTCATGGGGAGGACATCGATGGACTCACTGACTGCTTAACAGACTATATTAATTTTTGTGTAGACAACACTGTACCCACCAGGAAGGTACGCTGTTTCCCAAACAATAAACCCTGGGTCACCAGCGACCTGAAGGCCCTGCTGAATGAGAAGAAGAGGGCCTTCAAGGAGAAGGACAAGGACAAATTGAAATGCGTCCAGAGGGAGCTGAAGTTGCGGATTGCTGAGGGGAAGAGAGTGTATAAGGAGAAGATGGAGGACAAGCTGAGGCAGAGCCAGGTGAGAGAGGTGTGGAAGGGTATGAGAAATATCACTGGCTTCAAAAAGTCAAACAGTGGGCAGACGGAGGGGACCCAGGACAGAGCCAATGAGCTGAACCAATTTTTTAACAGGTTCGATACTGGCCCTGTCCACCTCCCCTCCAGCTCCCCAGACCACACACCCTCACGGCTATCCCACCCCCACTTTGCTCACAGCACCTCTGCTGAGACAATCAGTGACCCCACCTCCGCCCCTGCCCCCCCTGGACTGATCCTCAACACCCCCCTTCCCCCCACCTCCCTACCTGGGCTGGCTTTCACCACCAACCAAGTGAAGAGAGAGCTGGAGAGACTACACCAGTGGAAAGCGGCGGGCCCTGATGGCATCAGCCCAAGGGTGCTGAGGGTCTGTGCTGACCAACTGTGTGGAATACTCCAGCGTCTTTTCAACCTTAGCCTGAGCCTAGAAAGGGTCCCTGTGCTGTGGAAAACATCCTGCCTCGTCCCAGTGCCCAAGAAGGCACACCCCACTGTCCTGAATGACTTCAGACCTGTAGCGCTAACATCCCACATCATGAAGACCCTGGAAAGGTTAGTCCTCGCTCACCTCAGACCCCTGGTGTGTTCATCAATGGACCCCCTGCAGTTTGCATACCAGCGCAACATCGGGGTGGATGATGCAATCATCTACCTTCTGCAGAGGGCCTACTCTCACCTGGACAACGCAGGTTGCACTGTGAGGGTCATGTTTTTTGACTTCTCCAGTGCCTTCAATACCATTCAGCCCCTGCTACTGGGTGAGAAGATGAGGAGGATGAAAGTGGAAGGACCCTTAGTCTCCTGGGTCACGGACTACCTGACCGGTAGGCCACAATTTGTGCGACTACAGAGCTGTGTGTCAGAACGGGCAGTTAGCAACACAGGGGCCCCCCAGGGTACGGTCCTGTCCCCCTTCCTGTTCACCCTCTACACCTCAGACTTCAGATATAACTCTGAAACATGCCACCTACAGAAGTTCTCGGATGACTCTGCTATTGTAGGGTGCATCAGGGGTGGGCAGGAGGAGGAGTACAGGAGCACAATCAGTGACTTTGTGTTGTGGTGTGAGCAGAACCACCTTCAGCTCAACATCAGCAAAACTAAGGAGATGGTGGTGGACTTCAGGAGAACCAAGGCACAACTGACTGCAGTCCCTATAAAGGGGATGGATGTGGAAATTGTTGAGTCATACAAGTTCTTGGGTGTCCATATGGACAACAGACTGGAATGGGCTGGTAACACCGGGGCCCTGTACAAAAAGGGCCAGAGCCGACTCTACTTTCTGAGGAGGCTCAGGTCCTTCAACGTGTGCAGTAAACTACTGCATACCTTCTACCAGTCTGTGGTGGCCAGTGCCATCTTTTTTGCAGTGGTGTGCTGGGGAGCAAACATCAAAGCCGGTGATGCTACTCGGGTAAATAAGCTGATCAGGAAGGCTAGCTCTGTCCTGGGGATGAGCCTTGACACTCTAGAGGAGGTGGCGGAGAGACGGATCCTGGCCAAACTGCTGGCCATCATGGACAACGTCACCCACCCTCTGCACGCTATGGTTATGACGCAGAGGAGCTCTTTCAGTCACAGACTGATCCCACCACGGTGTGCCAGAGAGCGCTACAGGAGGTCCTTCCTGCCGGCGGCTATGAGACTATATAATGCCTCACCGGGGTGCCGTGCCGTCGGCAACATAGATCTGGAACTGTTGGGGTGCTAGGACCTAGTTTAACAATTATGCATCCATCCGTGAGTAACTCTGTTCCGTCAGCACTCATCCACTCAGGACCTACTTATTCATACAGGTCTGTATATACATACCCATGTACAGTTGTTATATTATATCACATGCAATATTGTAAGTAATTATTGGACCTAGGCATTCACTCAGGAATGCATATTAGTATCCTGCCAGTTGCACCTTTTCTCATTGCTTTTAGTATATCAAATGTGCAATAAGTGCAGTTGTCTGTAATTAAACCCTGCGCACTAAGGACTGTATTTTAAGGGAATTACTATTATTACCCCAATGATATCATACACACATTTAGCTATTAAAGTATCTCTTCCTGTCATTTACCTGTACAGTTTGTGTAAACATGCAAGTATTCACTTATCTGTAAATATAACTGTATACCTAACTGTACAGCTAATTTAACCATGCAAAATTTTCACCTACCTGTTCATTTACCCAGTCTGTCTATTATGTAAACTATTATTACCCTCGCTCATATCATACGCATTAGCTACTGAAGTATTTCTCTGCCATCAACCTGTATAGTATAGTTAACCATCCAACATCCACCAATGTATAGTGTACATATTCAGCCAACCACTCATACTATGCAATGTCCTTTTATAGCTTTTTTTTTGCACTCCAGATATCCTGTATTTCTATACTTTTTCATACTGCCGCTCTATGTATCATGTACCGTGTATCTGTCTTTTGTGTACTTTCGTTGTGGCATTTTGCACCTGCCCTGTGTTTTTGTTGTAGCTGCTTGATAATGAAATTTCCCCCCCGGGTGATCAATAAAGTACCTATCTATCTATCTATCTATATAACAAGTAGGCTAATAAAGCTTTATACAGTGCATTCGGAAAGTATTCAGACCGCTTCCCTTTTTCCACATTTTGTTATTTCTGTTTCCCTCATCAATCTACACACAACACCCCATAATGACATTTTTGCAAATGTATTACAAATAAAAAACAGAAATAACTTATTTACATAAGTATTCAGAACCTTTGCTATGAGACTCAAAATTTAGTTCAGGTGCATCCTGTTTCCATTGATCATCCTTGAGATGTTTCTACAACTTGATTGCAGTCCACTTGTGTTGAATTCCATTGATTGGACATGATTTTGAAAGGCACACACCTGTCTATATAAGGTCCCACAGTTGACAGTGTATGTCAGAGCAAAAACCAAAGCACGAGGTCGATGGAATTGGCCGTAGAGCTCCGAGACAGGATTGTGTCGAGGCACAGATTTGGGGAAGGGTACCAAAAAGGTCCTCTTGGAGTTTGCCAAAAGGCCCATAAACGACTCTCAGACCATGAGAAAAAATATTTTCTGGTCCGATGAAACCAAGATTGAACTCTTTGGCCTGAATGCCAAGCGTCACGTCTGGAGGAAACCTGGCACCATCCCCATGGTGAAGCATGGTGGTTGCAGCATCATGCTGTGTGGATGTTTTTCAGCGCAGGGACTGGGAGACTAGTCAGGATCGAGGGAAAGATGAACGGAGCAAAGTAGAGTGATATCCTTGATGAAAACCTGCTCCAGAGTGCTCAGAACCCCAGACTGGGGCGACGGTTCACCACAGCCAAGACAACGCAGGATTGGCTTTGGAACAAGTCTCCAGCCAGAGCCCGGAGGGGGAACGTTTAATAGAGAACTGGGTGGGGCGCAACCAATGGGTGTTAAGTGTTACATTTAAAAAAAAACTATGGCAACACTAGCTGTTCTCTTGTGGAATTTGAAAGGCCTTAATATTCCTATCAAACGTTCCAGCTGTCTTGATATTTTCGCAAGTAACCATATATACTGCGTGAAGACTGAGGCTACTGAGGCTTTCCAGACCCGCAAAGTGAATTGGGGACCAGGGTCGGAAACTTGGTCCTCCGGAAGGCCATAGTGCCAGAAGATCTGCTGGAATAGTGCCTCAGCAACCTGGAGAGCAGTTGGTAGACCAGAGAGAGGGATAAAACGGCAGGATTTAGAGAATCTGTCAACAACGACCACAATAGTGGTAAAACCATCAGAAAGGGGAGATCATGGAAAGATGTGACCAAGGCTGCTGAGGCACGGGAAAGGGAAGTAGTTTCCCTGCTGGAACGTGCTGGGGCGATTCGGATTGGATACATACGGTACGTAAGTTGACATAGTGGCCGATGTCCTGCACCAAAGTAGGCCACCAATATTTATCGGAGAGGGATTGGATGGTGCGGGTGATAACTGGGTGTCCAGCGGCTAGGGATGTGTGTGACTAAGTCAACAGCCTATCTCTCGTGGGGACATAGATGCGCTCTGGAGGGCAGGTAGCAGGAGCAGGTTCCCTCTCCAGAGCCTGGCGGATGTCCACATCTACGTCCCAGCACACAGGGCCAACGATTCGGGAGGACAGATTTATAGGCTGAAGGGCACTCACAGGAGCCTCCACCCTAAATCGGTTTCATAGTATCTCTATTTACTTTAATCAATACAATTTAATTTAATCTCATCATCATGCTTGTTACTGCCAGATACCAATTTCATAATCTCCTAAAAGAGACACAAGATGTAGTTTCCTTACAACAAAATCATATTTTCTGTCAACAATTTGAAACTGAATTGAATTTGTTCATAAATAATAATTCTTTCCTCGGTTTTATGGGACGCCATTAAAGGTTTTATTAAAAATAATGTGACCAGGTAGCGACTACTCTCTTCAAAGTCAAGACAGAACTAAATCTTTTGATAAGATAGAGAGCAGAATTTGCCATCCATTGAGTTAGACTCAACCATTACTTCCATGGTAATCGACCCAGTCGTCTACTGGCTTAAAAGCTTTGCAGTAATGACCAATTAGCTGATATAGCAACTATTGAATCTGAAACAGGTGAATTACTATCAGAACCCAAATTAATCAACAAAATATTCTCCTGTTTCTATGAAGAATTGTTCACCTAAATCCACACGAAACCAGATCAAGTCCTTTTTGAAAGATATAAATCTCATCTTCTCTCGGCTGAGGAGGACGGCTTGCAGGGAGTCCAAATCTCTCTCCGTTAATCCAAAAGAGCATTGGATAACATGAATAAAGGCAAATGACCTGGGTGTGACAGTATTCCACCTGAGGTCTATTTAGCATTTTGGAACCACTTAGGTCCACTGTTACCTGAAATGATTAACACAGCTAATCACAAAGGTTCATTTGGAAGTAAAGTAAATACAGCACCATATTCGCTTTTATCAACAAAAAAAGGTAAGCATGCTGTCCATTGCTCTCACTATCTTTGATACACACAGATATGTTTTTCTAAAATTCCGTCGTCCTGCCTCGAAACGTACTTACCCAAATTGATTCATCCGGACCAAAGTGGGTTTTCTAAAAAACAATTATCCTCAGTTAACCTCTGGTGTCTATTACATATATTACATGCTTCATCAGAAACCAAAGCCTCTTTGGCAGCTCTATCTCTCGACGCATAAAAAGCTAGAATGTTCATATCTTTGGTCGGTTTTGGAACATATTGGACATATATGGGTCTCCAATTTCATTCATATGATTATAATACTATATGCCAATCCCTTAGCCATATTAATAACAGGCAAGGTAAGCAAGCAAGGATAACATTAATAAAATTACAAAGATGGAAGGACGTAGGACTATCCTTACCAAACTTTAAAATTGTATTTCCAGGCACTAGCATTCCGTCCCATGCTAAATTGGTTTAGACATGATTCTTCCGACATCCCTGGCTGAGTACAGAGAAATATGGTGTCTCCTATTGCCCTGAAAGAGGTCATCTTCACTGATATATCCCTTAAACGATGTAAACTACACGTTGGTCCCAATATTGCTCACACAATTTCTATTTTGCACAAAATTGAAATAGCTGGGAATCAAAATGGCACATATACAGTACAGTCATTCTTATCCAGAGTGACTTACAGTAGTGAGTGCATACATTTTCTTACTGCATGTTTCTATATTTACAATTTAGGTAATCTATGCTGGCCTATGAAGTCCCTTGGGAAACCCAACTACCAAACCATCCAATGATGGGATTTATAAATACATTATTTAGGGACTGATCTCTATAACTTTTGGAAAGCTCATCTTCTGAGCTAGCCATGAAAAGAAATGATTCACAGATCTAAGTGAATCTGAACAACAAAATATGGAAGAATATGACCTTGGTTTTCCAGTAAACACAGACTAGATTTAACACCAAGAAAACGTTTTACAATGAAATTGTCCCCAACTTCCAACTGTTCACTCTGTTTAAGGCACTGGTCTAAGGCACTCAGTACTAGAGGTGACACTGCAGACCCTTGTTCAATCCCGGGCTGTATCACAACCGGCTGTGATCGGGAGTCCCATAGGGGGGTGCACAATTGACCCAGCGTCGTCCTGGTTAGGGGAGGCCAGGTGATGATATTGTAAATAAGAATTTGTTCTTAACTGACTTGCCTAGTGAAATAAAGGTAAAATAATTAAAAGTCCTCTAAATCAGGTATGCACATTCCTTCATAATAATGTGGGAGTGGCCTGCATTTAAACGCTTCTGGGAAAAAGTTACAAAATGAATTTAGAATTGTATGAATGTAAATATTCAATGCTTTGCATCTATTATGTTACTTAACGATGACAGCTCCTTGAATCTCTCAACCAATCAGAGACGAGTATAGCTGGCAGGCAGCACTGATGTTGGCTCTTAAATGGCCCCACCCCACTCGCTCCCAATTCGCCAGTGGATACAGTTACTGTTAGAAGTGACAGTATAGAATTATCAACAGCGAGAATGAATGGTGCAATTGAAGCCTGGACAAATATACTTGACTCTGTAAAGAATCATCTCAGCTAAAGACCAAAATATACAAATAAACAATCTATTAATCCCAACACATACATATAAACAATACACATATACAGACGTGCTCAAATTTGTTGGTACCCTTACAGCTCATTGAAATAATGCTTCATTCCTCCTGAAAAGTGATTCAATTAAAAGCTAGTTTATCATGTATACTTGCATGCCTTTGGTATGTCATAGAATAAAGCAAAGAAACTGTGGAAAAGAGATCAATTATTGCTTATTCTACAAAGATATTCTAAAATGGCCTGGACACATTTGTTGGAACCCCTTAGAAAATATAATACATAATTTGATTATAGTGATATTTCAAACTAATTAGTTTCTTTAATTAGTATAACACGTCTCCAATCTTGTAATCAGTCAGGATAACTGCCAAAAAGATACCAGCTGAACTCCAAGGTGAAGGTACGTCAGTTTCTGATCGCACCATCCGTCGCTTTTTGAACAAAAGTGGGCTCCATGGAAGAAGACCCACTTTTGAAAGAAAAACATAAAAAAGCCAGACTGGAATATGCTAAAATGCATATTGACAAGCCACAATCCTTCTGGGAGAATTTCCTTTAGACAGTTGAGTCAGAACTGAAGCTTTTTGGAAAGTCACATCAGCTCTATGTTGACAGACGAAAAAATGAAGCTTCCAAAGAAAATAATACCATACCTACAGTGAAACATGGAGGAGGCTCGGTTATGTTTTGGGGCTGCTTTGCTGAGCATGGCACATGGTACATTGAATCTTTGCAGGGCATAATGAAATCTCAAGACTATCAAGGCATTCTGGAGCGAAACGTTCTGCCCAGTGTCAGAAAGCTCTGTCTCAGTCACAGGTCATGGGTCTTCCAACTGGATAATGACCCAAAACACACAGCTAAAAGCAGCCAAGAATGGATAAGAACAAAACATTGGACTATTCTGAAGTGGCCTTCTATGAGTCCTGATCTGAATCCTACAGAACATCTATGGAAAGAGCTGAGACTTGCAGTACGGAGAAGGCACCCATCAAACCAGAGACAGCTGGAGCAGTTTGCTCAGGAAGAGTTAACAGGTGTAGAAGTCTCATTGAGAGCGACAGGAAACGTTCGAGTGCTGTGATTGCCTCTAAAGGTTGTGCAACATCATAGCAAAACTTATATTGTTTTCATTATTTACAATATTATTTACAATATTATGTTGAATAAAAATCAAAAGCAAAGTGTAATTTCTATTAAATATGGAATAAACAATGGTGGCCGATTACTTTGATAAGTTTCTAGTTATTTCAGAGAATATTGTGCATTCTTGTGGAGGGGTACCAACAAATTTGACCTGGATATATATACAGTATATGTAACAGGTGTAAAATATACTTTATGAGTTTCACCTAAAATTATTATTTTCAGGTTATTTTGAGATGTATTACACACTACTTTCAAGAGTGAATTATTTTATTGTATTTATTTACTAAATTGTGTTAATGCTGTGATGTCATCAACGCGAGCCATGCTTTAACTCAGAGCGTGATGAGGAGAGGTATGTGTTCACGTATGCTCCGGTCTTTTGAATGCCAAAGAAATAGCAAAACTTATATTGTCACTGATTTAGTGTCCTCATGAGAGACAGTTTAATCATAGAGCTTGATGGTTGATGGTTTTTGTGACTGCACTTAAAGAAACTTTCAAAGTTCTTCACATTTTCCAGATTGGCTGACCTTCATGTCTTAAAGTAATGATGGACTGTTGTTTCCCTTTGCTTATTTGAGCCATTCTTGCCATAATATCGACTTGGTCTTTTACCAAATAGGGAATAAATCTTCTGTATACCACTATATCACAATTCCAGTGGGTCAGAAGTTTACATACACTAAGTTGACTGTGCCACAAGACTGGTTCATCCTTAGGAGCAATTTCCAAACACCTGAAGGTACCACGTTCATCTGTACAAACAATAGTACGCAAGTATAAACACCATGGGACCGCGCAGCCGTCATACCGCCCCGAACGCGTTCTGTCTCCAAGAGATGAACGTACTTTTGTGCGAAAAGTGCAAATCAATCCCAGAACAACATCAAAGGACCTGTTGAAGATGCTGGAGGAAACAGGTACAAAAGTATCTATCCACAGTAAAACATATCCTATATCGACATAACCTGAAAGTCCGCTCAGCAAGGAAGAAGCCACTGCTCCAAAACCGCCATAAAAATGCCAGACTACAGTTTGCAACTGCACATGGGGACAAAGACTTTTTGGAGAAACGTCTTCTGGTCTGATGAAACAAAAATAGGAAAAGGAAAAAGGGCGAGGCTTGCAAGCACACCATCCCAACCGTGAAGCACGAAGGCTTTGTGATGGCCACTACCAAAGTTGTAGAAAAATGGCTTAAGGACAACAAAGTCAAGGCATTGGAGTGGCCATCACAAAGCCCTGACCTCAATCCTATAGAAAATAGGAAAGAAAGGGTGTGCGAGCAAGGAGGCCTACAAACCTAACTCAGTTACACCAGTTCTGTCAGAAGGAATGGGCCAAAATTCACCCAACTTATTGTGGGAAGCTTGTGGAAGGATACCCAAAACGTTTGACCCAAGTAAAACAATTTAAAGGCAACGCTACCAAATACTAATGTATGTAAACTTCTGACCCACTGGGAATGTGATGAATAAATAATTATTTCTACTTTTATTCTGACATTTCACATTCTTAAAATAAAGTGGTGATCCTAACTGATTTAAGGCAGGGAATTTTTACTATGATTAAATGTCAGGAATTGTGAAAAACTGAGATTAAATGTATTTGGCTAAGGTGTATGTAAACTTCACCTGTAAATATACATAGATGCATTTGTTGTTTGTTTTGGTTGTGTTTCAGATTATTTAGAAATGTATTGTGAACTTTTGGAGTCACTTTTTATTGTAAATTAGAATATAATATGTTTTCTAAACCATGATTACAGTCCTGAATGAATTGTGAATAACACACGAATATCCTACTGAATATCTGCTGAATACACACATGCCCCTTCCATTTACTTCTCCCCCCAGGGGTCATGGTCCATTACAATGGATCTATTTGTTATTAACTAATTGGGATTGTTGATTGGGACAGCAACCACGTTCATTACGAACCCCATTAACACGTCATTAATGCCGGAGAGGGAGGAGAATGGTGTGGGGGAGGTTACCGAGAATGTTTGGAGACAGTTATCTGCCTGGAGATTGGGAATAACTCAGCTGTGTGTGTGTGTGCGTGTGTGTGTGTGTGTGTGTGTGTGTGTGTGTGTGTGTGTGTGTGTGTGTGTGTGTGTGTGTGTGTGTGTGTAGCTGGCTATATCAGATTTGTGTGCGTGGAGAGACGTGATAGAGGGGGGGAGGGGGAGTCGTAGTAAGGCTTGTAATTCCATTGTTGAGGCACCCTTGTTTGTGTGCAAAACAGCCCACTGATAAGATCAGGCCCAGACCTTTCCAAACATTGACAGCTATGACCATCTCATTAGAGACAGAGAGATAGAGAGATAGATATAGTGAGAGAGGATGAGAAGGGATAGAGGGATATATATATATATATATATATATATATATATATATATATATATATATATATATATATATATATATATATATATATGTTAAATTGTAATTTTATTCATCACACCTCAACGGTATTGCGTTTTGGAGATGACACAACTATAACATATAATACCAAATGGAGGCCCTATGCAGGGTAACATTGGCAAATCATATCTGCCAATTCAACAGAAATGTAACACTGGAGATCTTGGTATTCTCATTCGCCAGGCACATCTATTCTAAATGTGTACACAGACTCCTACTATTGTTAAACACACACAATCTATGGCCTTGTGTTACAATGGCTAAATCTGCCAAGTATTTGCACGTTGCTAATTGAAACGGTATCTGTTTTTATTATCTGTTGATGGACCACAAAGTGCAGTCATTTACACGTCGTTAGGCTACGTCAATGTGTTTTGATAAGGGCTTGACTACCAGAAGCAGAGACAGAACACACTTTCGGATATGAGCTAAATAGAGAAACGCTGTAACATAAAAAATGTTTTGACCTCAACTGAAAATGTGTCTAAGTCTTACAGCCCAAACGCTTGGAAGGTAGAGCTGCTGCAAACTTCAAAAATGAAAACATTTGGACATTTTCGTTTTGATGTTTGTAAGTGGGGACAACACACATTTTTGGGAGGCAGCATTATGTTTGGAGCAAAGACTGATGCAGGAGCTACGGTAACTAACTGTAAATAAGTTAATTGTTTCGCTCTAGCTAACTAGTTATTTACAGTTGGTTAGCAACCACTGCATATGCACAAACACACACACACACACACAAACACACACACACACAAACACACACACACACACACACACAAACACACACACACACAAACACAAACACACAAACACACACACACACACAAACACACACACACACACACTTTTATACTCATCATATGCTGCTGCTTCTTTGTCCTTCATTCTTACTGTTATTATTCTATTCGGATGCCTTCATATCAACCTAAAATACCTTGTACTCCTGCACATTGATCTGGTACTGGTACTCCCTGAATAATTTCATTAATGTGTATTAATTAGTATATTAGTGCTTCATTATTGTGTATTTTATTTGTCTTGTGTTACAATTGTGTTCACATTTCAGTGATTGTACGCAGATCACTTTTCAAGAGTAGCCCACTGGGCACAGACGTCAATTCAACATGTATTCCACGTTGGTTCAGCGCAATTTAATTGAAATGACGTGTACATTGATTCAACCAGGGTGTACCCAGTGGAAGGCTACTTTTCACTTACCAAATGAATCATTTACAGATTTCCATTTCCAATAACAAATAAAGTCATCCGAAAGCCAGTCAGTATCTGGCGTAACCACAGTTTGCCTCATGCTCCGCAGCATCTCCTTCGTAAAGACTTGATCAGGCTGTTTTTTCTGGCCTGGGGAATGTTGTCCCACTCGTCTTCAATGGCTGTGTGAAGTTACTGGATATTGGCAGGAACTGGAACACACGTTCATGGCGATCCAGAGCATCCCAAACATGCTCAATGGGTGACATGTCTGGTGAGTATGCAGGCCATGGAAGAACTGGGACATTTTCAGCTTTCAGGAATTGCGACATGGGGTCGTGCAGTATTATACTGAAACATTACACATGTAATTAAATTTGTGCACAACATTTTTGAGAAATAAGCTTTTTGTGCGAATGGAACATTTCTGGGATCTTTTATTTCAGCTCATGAAACACATTACATGTTGTGTTTACATTTTTGTTCAGTATTTTTATGTTCTTTTTTTTTGTTCTATCGCCCACCTTTGTAAATAAGGTGGGCGACAGAGCTCCACACAAAGGCTCCCCCCGGGCCTCTGGAGCCAGGCTGTAAGCTCTGGTGCACCAACGGCTGGGGATTTAGTTATGTTATCCATTTAGTGCTAAATGGCCAAACACAGGCATGCTGTGTGTCCCTCATTAACTGCCACCTCCAATACCAGACCAGATGAGGCGAGTTCAACTACACTGTCTCTAGAAGACGGAACGATGGGGAAAGACGGTAGAGGAAGGGAGTGGGACAGGGAGAGCAAGGAGTGAGGAGAAATCTTGGCTCTATGCTGTAAAGGATATAGTAAATATTGAGTATAGTAATCATGTTATAGTCAGGTTTGTGCCAGACTCTGTATTCCAGTTTGTCCAAATACGTGAGTAAAGTTGTGACAGATATGTAAGTAACACATAGATTGATACTGTCACCCACAGAGCAGACAATATAGTTAGAAACATCTGCATCTGTTAGCTTAGATAACAAGAGTTGGGCCCTGGTATAAAGGGCAGCCGGTAGCCTAGCGGTTAGAGTGTTGGGCCAGTAACTGAAATGTCGCTGGTTCGAATACCCGAGCTGACAAGGTGAAAAACCTGTCAATGTGTCCTTGAGCAAGGCACTTAACCCTAATTTGCTCCAGGGGCTGACCCTGTAGGAAGGCTGTCATTGTAAATATGAATTTGTTCTTAACTGACTTGCCTAGTTAAATAAAATAAATATAAACAAAACTGACAAAAAAAGTCCAGATGTGTGAGGAACAGACAGCAAGTCACTCCAGGTAGCCATGCTGCAAAGCACATTGTAAATTACACCTACTTTGGCCTGAAAATTCCTGCATAAAAGTCAAGAAAGGGAATCTGTAAGATTGTAAAAAGAAAACACTTTTATGAATTCAAAATACACATATATTAAAATGTCAGACTTTTTCCAAACAAAGGGCTTAAGGTTGGACACACAACATCTTTAGCTGCCCAGAATTGCTAAGCCATAGTGAATCAAGTATGTCACACTTCATTGTCATGGCTCTCCCGAGCTACAAAAAATATTTATTATCTGATCCGGGTGAAATACTTTTTATGTTGAGTAATTTAAGGTGTACTTGATTGAGCTATTGAAACAAAACAAGTATTAGAAAATATTTCTGATGATTTTGACAGGTGTGGTTATTATACAAGAGAGTTTGGCCTCTGTCATGCAAGGCCGAAACCACAACTACTCATCATCTTTAAGGCATTTAGTAGTACCCAGAACTGTGACAATAAAGGAAAGAGCTTCACTGTGCTCCCAAAAGTGTTATTTTTTAACACATCTCTACTCTTCATCAGGAGACCTCCTTTGATTATCTTTGTTTGTCAGTTGCTTATTGTTTTGGGGGGCAACTAGAGTCAACCATATTGTTTGGATCAAGTTTGATGATGTACTATAAGAAAATCACTCTGGAAATGTGGGAAACGTTAGGAGGAAAACATGAGAGGAACAATATCTATTAAATGCCAGCTTGAGAAAGCGAGCCGATGATAATTATGTTTAATGAGATCTGGGGTTCGTCTGCAGTGTGCACTGAAGCAAATTACTCCCAGCGTGGGGGCCCTTTTGGGGGGTGCTTGGGGTGCAAGCAGCTTGTTTTTTGTCCAGCACAGAGGGCCACTAGCCAGGGTCAACTGCGTTGGCCTGTTGGGCTGCCACTCAACGACCCAGGCCATGAGTCTGTGACATGTCGTTTCTGTCTGCTTTCGTCTTCACACTCCCCACCTTGTTTGTCTAAGTGAGATAAGCCTTGGAGATGCCTGTCTTGCTCCATTGTGTGGCCCCTGTTGTCAATGTTGTCAACCCATCAAGCCCATTACCCCACCCCTGGACCAACACCCCTATCATTTTGCCATCATTTTCTTGTCGTAGGGGGTGTCTCACTCAATTTAGTTAAGCCATTAACCACTAATTGCCTCCTCCCACATTGTGGCTTGAACAAACAGCATAGCAGGGGGGAGAGAGAGGGGTCTCCAGGGCCTTTATAAAGCCATGGGGCACGAGAGGAACTTGACACCAACCACTCCCGCCTGGACTGTACACACAGGACATCGATACTGGCTGAGACCCTCAGTTTTGAAAACTTCCTTCACTCTCTGTCTCAATACTTCTGCAACTCAAAACCCTCTCTATCTCACTCTTTACCAGCAAGGCATTTGGGCAAGCTAGTCTTTTCTCTCTTCCTCTCTCATTCTCTCTTTTTCTACCTAATTGCATGTTTTGTGGAGATGATGTCAACCAGGATTCTGTGGCTCCTGTCTCTCTGTCTGTGTCTGCCCTCGGGCCATTGCCGTATCTGGGCCTGGATGCTTAACATGCCCCACAGTCTCCCCAAGAATGGACCCATGGCTCTCAGAGACAGCACCCCTCCAGCCAACACCAAAGGATCCACGGTAAGTTACAGACCATCCTTTTTTATGAGTTTGAAAGCATCTTGTTTGCTAAAACAGGGTTTGTCCTGAATTTGATCATTGCTGAAGTGGTCATCTCTTGCTTTTTTAACTGAGCTTGAATTGACACACAATCTGATCAAGAATGTAAAAGTCACTGATAGATTTTCTGTATCTGTTGTCCAGCTAAAAAACACACACATATATCAAGATTCAGAATTTTTTTTCTTTTTCTTAACTAGGCAAGTCAGTTAAGAACAAATTCTTATTTACAATGACGGCCTACCTACAGGGTCAGCCCTTGGAGCAGATTAGGGTTAAGTGCTCAAGGACACATCAACAGATTATTATTTTTTTTCACCTTGTCGGCTCAGGTATTCAAACCCGTGACCTTTCAGTGACTGGCCCAACACTCTAACCACTAGGCTACCTGCAGCCCTAACTTAGACAAGCATAAAGGCTGGATGTATTCAGTAGTAGCTGAACCAATGTCAACACTCCAGAGTCGTAAATGGCACGTTAGCATGTTAGCGTGGTGTGACTGGTGTGTTAGCATGTTAGCGTGGTGTGAATGGTGTGTTAGCATGTTAGCGTGGTGTGAATGGTGTGTTAGCATGTTAGCGTGGTGTGAATGGTGTGTTAGCATGTTAGCGTGGTGTGAATGGTGTGTTAGTATTATGCTAACATTTCATTAGTGACGGCCTACTCTATTCCAGTAGCTTTCTCTGTTTGTATTGTGTTGTAATCAGGACCTTAGAGCACCAATCTTCTACCTGATAATAGTTCTCAATCCCAGCAGCAGTAAATGGGCAGCAACAGTGTGAATTGTTTATTTACTTAGATGGTTCTCAGTGTGTCATCGTTGATTTTCCTTGGTTTCCTTTCTTGATTTTCCTCATTGGTTTAGACTGAAATCCATTTTTTAGTTGCATGCATAAAGTAAACACAATATCGGGTCAATTTCCGCAACATCTAAAAGCATTGAAGCCTGAGGCTAAACTTCTCTGTTTTGCTCCCATAACTAATACGCTTAGCGCAATTACTGTGACTGAGTGAGGGCGGTCTTGTCTCAATATCTGCGGTACTGCTCATAATAACACAACTTATTTTCACTTTATTTCCCATAAAACATGACAACTACCATTATTTTAATATTTGTTCAAGAGAGTATATGTTATACAATATGTGAATGCAATGATTTGCTTACGGGTGAGTGTCACCATTATGCCAGGTTCTAAGCTCTTGCTCTGTTTTTCAGGGTGTGTGTGACCATGACCGCGCCTGTGGTCGAAGCTTCTCCTGTGACCGTCACTTTGGCCTGTGTTTCCCTCTCCGTGGAGAGGGTCAGTACTGCAGGAGGGACGCCCAGTGTGTCCGAGGACTCAGCTGCATGTTCGGGAAGTGCCACCGCCGCATTCCTGAGGGACAAGAGGGTAAGCTACTGCTGGCACTAAGGGAGGGTTTCTAGAGACCTGTCTGCTTTTAAAATAATAATACAAGAGAGACATTTTTCAAGACGACCACAGGGCGACAGGATGTTCACTGACTAATTGATAAAGTAGTATTTTGTATAATAAATAAATTAATTAATTAACAAATTATTATTCACTTTCATGAAATGATTCACTTTTGTCTCTGTCTTGTCTAGGTGCTAGGTGTAAAGTGGACAGGGACTGCGGCGAGTCTATGTGCTGTGCCCGTCACCACGGTGAGCTGTTGTGTAAGCGGCGTCTGATGCGAGGCGAGAGCTGCTTCGTGCCCGAAGGCGGCCTAGCGTTCAGCATCAACCAGATCTGCCCATGTGACGAAGGCCTGCTGTGTCGTGGCACCGTTGAGCCCAAATGGAGAGAGTGCGTATACAATAAAATATTTGAGAGTGACAACAGAGCACAGGAGGTTGGTGAGAACAGGCGTGTGGTAATGACTGGAGCGGAATCAGTGGAATGGTATCAAATACATCCAACACAGGGTTTCCAGGTGTTTGATGCCATTCCATGTGCTCCGTTCCAGACATTATTACGAACTGTTCTCCCCTCAGCAGCCTCCTGTGCAGCAGAGGTCTATCTAAATCATAATAACATTAATAGTCATACAGTAATAATAAAACCCATGATCTATTTAATTGTTTCTCCAGGAAGGACCACCCTGACACTACAAGTTGGACCTGTCTTGCCCCAAACCACTGACGAGCTCTTTGATCAACGAATCAGTTATTTATTATGTCAGTATTGTGTGTATAACGATATGACTTTATATACTATAATGTAAATATCAACAAATAGGCTATATATATTTTTTAAACATTTGTTCCCATTTTGTATATTTTGACAAATGCACTATTTAGCTACACGTCATCATTTTCTTGTATATCGTTACTAAAATCGAGTTCAAGTCATCTGTCAGAAAATGTCTGCTCTCCATGAATTATAAAATAAACGCTCAAATCAAAACTGTGTACTGGTGATTTGTTAGCTTTTTTCTCTGATGGTCACACTACACAGCTCTTACATTTAAACTATCCATATTAGGACCCCCAGAGAACCCATATATCCATTAAAGTTGACAAGACATAACTTTTCACAACCCTACAATCCCATTATGTAGAGTACATAAGCAGCCTATGATGATCCTTCTGTGTTTTTAATACTTACATCACAATGGACTTAACTGGGAGGTTTATATATCTATTATATCCTTTGTAAAGTTTACTGCGTCTAGCTTTGAGATATTTTTACGTTGTTAGTAGTAAAGTTAAATGGATGACCGAGTCAGCAGATAGGAACAGACAGTGTGAAAGAGAGACTTTGCCGCCCTCTAGTGGTGAGCAAATGTAGGTAGAGTCATGGTCTGGAGCAGAGTTTTCCAACGTTTTCTAAAAGAGCTCGACCTACTATTTTCTTTTCCAGCTTTCAAATATAAAATCATGATTTATTTATGTATTTATTCATTTAACCTTTATTTAACTAGGCAAGTCAGTTAAGAACAAACTCTTATTTACAATGACGGCCAACCAAAAGGCAGAAGACGGTGGCTGGGATTAAAAACAAAAATAAATCAAAATAAATAAAATATAAATATAGGACCAAACACACATCACGACAAGAGAGACAAAACAACACTACATAAAGAGAGACCAAAGACAACAACGTAGCAAGGCAGCAACACATGACAACAACATGGTAGCAACACAACATGGTAGCAGCACAAAACATGGTACAAACATTATTGGGCACAGACAACAGCACAAAGGGCAAGAAGGAAGAGATGACAATATATCACGCTAAATCTGTTTTGTTATTTCCCAAAGTACATTGAGTATTTTCCCAAAGAGCTGCAGTTAGTTTCAGAATGGGTGACAAGGAATAAGTTAGTTCTAAATATTTCCAAAACTAAAAGCATGGTATTTGGGACAAATCATTCACTAAACCCTAAACCTCAACTACATCTTGTAATAAATAATGTGGAAATTGAGCAAGATGAGGTAACTAAACTACTTGGAGTAACCCTGGATTATAAACTGTCATGGTCAAAACATGTTGATACAACAGTAGCTAAGATGGGGAGGAGTCTGTCCATTATAAAGCACTGCTCTACCTTCTTAACAACACTATCAACAAGGCAGGTCCTACAGGCTCTGGTTTTGTTGCACCTGGACTACTAAAAAAACAGATAAAATACACCTTATGGAACAGTAGGGACTGTGAAGTAACACGAACACAAGCACAGCCACATGCATACACACACACGATAACATATGCACTATACACACACCTACACATGGATTTTGTATTGTGTATATATGTGGTAGTGGTGGAGCAGGGGCCTGAAGGCACACAGTGTGTTGTGAAATCTCTGAATGTAATGTGTTTTAAACATTTGTATAAACTGCCTTAATTTTGCTGAACCCCAGGAAGAGTAGCTGCTGCCTTGGCAGGAACTAATGGGGATCCATAATAAATACTAATACTAAGCCTAGTGCTTGTGACATTGTGGGTGGGTGGGTGGGTGCGTGCGTAAATCATGTTCCCTAGTCATCCATCACATGGTGGCAGTTAGTACAGTCCCCATTTCAAAACTTAATGGAATGTCCAAATGGTCGTCGCACATGTCACCCATGAAAGCACCTCTTCTCCACTTTGGTCAAACCACAAAATTAGGAAAAAGTTATTAAATAGGATCTCTATGGGTCAAACATCGTTGAATTGGATTCCTTAAAGTTTGGCTTCCATATATTTTAGGCCTAGCTATTTTAAATAATGTCATTTTCACAAAGTGGGAAAGCAGATACTGGCATGGAACAACCCTCCAAAGTGCAAGAATAGCAGACAAAAACGTTCCCCCCCCCCAAAAAAGCCCCTCACATTTGCAGCCCATGTTGTTTATTGGAATCATTATCAATCTTGCTTTCTCTGACAGCATTTTAAGGCAACCCATAAGGATGTTGGGGTTAATTTTGGAGTTTGGAGTGTAGCTAGAGTGAATCAGAATCAGAATAAGTATTGTGAATCATGATTATAATTAGTTAAACCAGTAATCAACAGTATTACCCCATCTTTCTGTCTCTGCAGATAGACACAACATCACTTGGGGAGATGGAGGACAGTGCTTTGTCATTTCATCTGCCGAAACTACGGGGACAGAACTGCCACAAGGCATTTTTGTATTGAGTCCACAGGGAGAGATGCCCTCAAAAAAATATTTTTGAAAACAGAGAATGTGAACTGGGATCCAGGGCCGGTGCGTGCATTTCTGACGCTCTAGACGAAACACAGTTGTGCAGCTACTCTATTTTCAAAAATAATTATTGTTCCTTTCCTAATTTTCTTTTTTTGTACTCACAACCCAACAGTTTGGGTCGTTTAGACGTGGTTTTACAGTGTACTGTTGTGAGCTCAGCTATAAGAAGATGGCATGAGACAGATTGATTTAACAGAGAGGTCCTGTGCCCCATACTCTTCAACTGTGAGTGACGGAATCTAAAACAAAAATCCAGAAAATCACATTGTATGATTTTGAAGTAATTAATTTGCATTTTATTGCATGACATAAGTATTTGATACATCAGAAAAGCAGAACTTAATATGTGGTACAGAAACCTTTGTTTGCAATTACAGAGATCATACGTTTCCTGTAGTTCTTGACCAGGTTTGCACACACTGCAGCAGGGATTTTGGCCCACTCCTCCATACAGACCTTCTCCAGATCCTTCAGGTTTCGGGGCTGTCGCTGGGCAATACGGACTTTCAGCTCCCTCCAAAGATTTTCTATTGGGTTCAGGTCTGGAGACTGGCTAGGCCACTCCAGGACCTTGAGATGCTTCTTACGGAGCCACTCCTTAGTTGCCCTGGCTGTGTGTTTCAGGTCGTTGTCATGCTGGAAGACCCAGCCACGACCCATCTTCAATGCTCTTACTGAGGGAAGGAGGTTGTTGGCCAAGATCTCGCGATACATGGCCCCATCCATCCTCCCCTCAATACGGTGCAGTCGTCCTGTCCCCTTTGCAGAAAAGCATCCCCAAAGAATGATGTTTCCACCTCCATGCTTCACGGTTGGGATGGTGTTCTTGGGGTTGTACTCATCCTTCTTCTTCCTCCAAACACGGCGAGTGGAGTTTAGACCAAAAAGCTCTATTTTTGTCTCATCAGACCACATGACCTTCTCCCATTCCTCCTCTGGATCATCCAGATGGTCAAACTTCAGATGGGCCTGGACATGCGCTGGCTTGAGCAGGGGGACCTTGCGTGCGCTGCAGGATTTTAATCCATGACGGCGTAGTGTGTTACTAATGGTTTTCTTTGAGACTGTGGTCCCAGCTCTCTTCAGGTCATTGACCAGGTCCTGCCGTGTAGTTCTGGGCTGATCCCTCACCTTCCTCATGATCATTGATGCCCCACGAGGTGAGATCTTGCATGGTGCCCCAGACCGAGGGAGATTGACCGTCATCTTGAACTTCTTCCATTTTCTAATAATTGCGCCAACAGTTGTTGCGTTCTCACCAAGCTGCTTGCCTATTGTCCTGTAGCCCATCCCAGCCTTGTGCAGGTCTACAATTTTATCCCTGATGTCCTATCACAGCTCTCTGGTCTTGGCCATTGTGGAGAGGTTGGAGTCTGCTTGATTGAGTGTGTGGACAGGTGTCTTTTATACAGGTAACGAGTTCAAACAGGTGCAGTTAATACAGGTAATGAGTGGAGAACAGGAGGGCTTCTTAAAGAAAAACTAACAGGTCTGTGAGAGCCGGAATTCTTACTGGTTGGTAGGTGATCAAATACTTATGTCATGCAATAAAATGCAAATGAATTATTTAAAAATCATACAATGTGATTTTCTGGATTTTTGTTTTAGATTCCGTCTCTCACAGTTGAAGTGTACCTATGATAAAAATTACAAACCTCTACATGCTTTGTAAGTAGGAAAACCTGCAAAATCGTTAGTGTATCAAATACTTGTTCTCCCCACTGTATGTAAGAATGCTGTTTATTGACTATAGCTCAGCATGCAACGTCATAGTGCCCTCCAAGCTCATCATTAAGCTCGAGGCCCCTGGTCTGAACCCCGCCCTGTGCAACTGGGTCCTGGACTTCCTGACAGGTCGCCCCCAGGTGGTGAAGGTAGGAAATAACTCCTCTTCGTTGATCCTCAACACTGGGGCCCCACAAGGGTGTGTGCTCAGCCCCCTCCTGTACTCATGACTGCGTGGCCAAGCATGCCTCCAACTCAATCATCAAGTTTGCAGACAACACAACAGTAGTAGGCTTGATTAACAACAACGATGAGACTGCCTACAGGGAGGAGGTGAGGGCTCTGGGAGTGTGGTACCAGGAAAATAACCTCTCACTCAACGTCAACAAAACTAAGGAGATGATCGTGGACAGAGGGTACACCCCCCTATCCACATCGACGGGGCCGCAGTGGAGAAGGTGGAAAGCTTCAAGCCTCTTCAACCTCAGGAGGCTAAAGAAATGTGGCTTTGCATCTAAAACTCTCCCAAACTTTTACAGATGCACAAATGAAAGCATCCTGTCGGCAAACTACCCGCACTCCTGGACACCTACAGCACCCGATGTCACAGGAAGGCCAAAAAGATTGTCAAGTATACCACCCGAGCCACTGCCTGTTCACCCTGCTATCATCCAGAAGGCGAGGTCAGTACAAGTGCATCAAAGCTGGGGCCGAGAGACTGAAAAACAGCTTCTATCTCAAGGCCATCAGACAGTTAAACAGCCATCACTAGCACATCAGAGGCTGCAGCCTATAGACATAGATTAGAAATCACTGGTCCCTTTAAGAAATGGAACACTAGCCACTTTAATAATATTTTAGTATCTTGCATTACTCATCTCATATGTATAAACTGTATTATATACGATTCTACGGTATCTTAGTCACTTTAATTATGTTTACTTATCTTGCATTACTCATCTCATATGTATATACTGTATTCTATACTATTCTACTATATCTTAGTCCAATGCTGCCCTGACATTGCTCATCCGTATATGTATATATTCTTGATTCATTCCTTACTTAGATTTATGTGTATTTTGGGTATATGTTATGAAACTGTTAGATATTAATTGTTAGATATTACTGCACTGTCGGAGATAGAAGCACAAGCATTTCGCCACACCCGCAGTAACATCTGCTAAATAGAATTTTTATTGGACGAAAACATTTAGCCTGAATTGGTAAAAAATATGACGTGGGAAAAAGTCAGGATCCTAGTCTAGGCTATTGTTTGTCAAATCCAGATTAAATATACAGTAGGTCTTCATGTGTATCAAATCTGTAGGCGATTGTGGGCTGAATCAATGACAAACAGCCGAAATGTTCAGGCTTTATCATGATCTGTGATCAAAACAGGCTGTGGTGTTTTCGGTTCCGTTTAGACTAAGGTTATGCGTTAGAGCGTAACTGCACTGGAAAGAATAACCTGATTCAATGGGACTCCTGAGTAAAAAAGTTTGTATCTGTTAAGCTGTTTGGTCTATGCATCGACCCATACCAATTCTATCTTTTTGTGATTTTGCGGTAGGCCTACCACTAATATTCTAAATTGCGGAGCATTTAACAAACCAACCACATTTTCCTGTGATGTTGAGGCTGAGCAAGACCTTGGATAGGCTAGTAGACTATGTGTAAATAATCGTGGCGCTAATCATTGTTATAGCCTAGATCGCTGTATACAATCTGGACCGTTGTTTTTTCTAAGGCTAAGCAAACAAGTGGTAGCATATGCTTTTTGCCCGTCTCTATAACAAGGGTTAGGCCTATATCCTCACCTACCCCCTTAATTCAAGCCCTGGTTTTAACCATAAGACATCTCCACAGAAATGTAAAGCCTAAGGATTGCATGATGACTGGTGGTTGTGTCTGTTAAACCGTTAAACCGGGTACTCGGGGGGGAAAAAACAAGGTCAAATCATGACATCAGTGATTTTCAGGTCAGAGAAAGAGAATGCCTTGGAATTCAGAGTTGGATGACCATTCAAAAATCCCCGCCTCTAGAGACCTCTTATTTCTGAATATGGCTACCTCCAACAAAGAAGCCATTGTGCCTGTATTGACGTGAGAAATGGGCATATCTACACGGTAATGGTGGCTGGCTGCGATATCATCTAGCCTAATACTTTTTGTATTGAGGTGATATGCCTATTTTAGCTAAATTGCCAAATGAAATTGATTAGATTACTCTGGCAATGGAAAATATTGTTTACAAAATCATGTACATGTAGATGTTTTTAATAATAAACTAAACAAGCAAACTGACACTTTATGTCTGTCTGCATGACGTGTACGTGTCACGTGACATGAACTCGTCTCCATTGACAGTCCATGTTAATTCATGGCGGTATTTTATGGTGCTATGAAGACGTTAGATGACTTGGTGAGAGTTATCAGTAGCTTCACGAGGCTTAATTCTGGCCCCATACAGGTGAGATACTTATCACACCCCATACAGGTGAGACTGACCCGAGAGAGGGGACACGTCTTCCACCTGATGGCGAAACTCGAGTCACACAGCATGTGCATATTGTTCTTATGACCAAAGAAAGTGAAATATTCCTCTATATTAAAATAGACGCGACGAGCTGCTAATAATAATAAAAACGCCGGGCTATCAACAGTGGTGGAAAAAGTACTCCATGGTCATACTTGAGTAAAATTAAAGATACCTTAATAGAAAATTACTCAAGTAAAAGTGAAATTCCCCCAGTAAAATACTACTTGAGTAAAAGCTTTAAAGCATTTGGCTTTAAATATACTTAAGTATCAAAAGTAAATGTAATTACTAAAATATACTTAAGTATTGAAATTCCCTATATTTAACAACCAGATGGCACCCTTTTCTTGTTTTTTTATTTACGGATAACCAGGGGAACACTCCAACACTCATAATTTACAATCAAAGCATTTGTGTTTAGTGAGTCCTCCAGATCAGAGGTAGTAGGGACGACTGGGGATGTTCTCTTGATAAGAGTGTGAATTTGACCATGGATGGAGTAAAAAGTACAGAATTTTCTTTAGAAATGCGATGAAGTAAAAGTTGTCAAAAATATAAATTGTAAAGTAAAGTACAGATACCCAAAAAAACTACTTAAGTAGTACTTTAAAGTGTTTTTACTTAAGTACTTTACACCACTGGCTATCAATACACTTGGCTACTCTGCAGCGGGAGTAGGGAGAAGCAAGTTTTATGTTTTTGGAAAAGTGTTGAGTAAAAACAGTGTTGACAGTGCTGAATAAAAACTTAGACGCGAACTCACTCATAAAAATAGCTGAATTCAGGGCTAGGGTCAGGGTTAAAATGTTTTTATTTTTTTTGCTGAGGAGTATTTTTCTCTGCTCTACAGGAGCAATAAAGTCCTAGTTCACAAAATGTGTGGTAAATGTTACATTTGATTAAAAAATATATTTAAAAAATATGTTTATTTATCAGGGGTGCTGCAGTGGGAACATTGCCTTTAAATTTTAATCATGCTGTAAAGCTGAATTTCCGCGATGCGGATTGCATAGAGCGGCAAGTCTCGTTCTTTCGACATAACATTAGTGACGATGTCTTGTACTGTTGTCTAATGTAATCAAATCTGAGGCACTGCGTGCTAATATTTATTTCTGCTGTCTGTAAAGAAATGGGCTGTTAGGTTGATTAGGCTGCTACTAATGGAAAGAGCTCACTCAGCTCACTCAGCACAACTGTTTCTCTGTGCATGACAATTCTCCCTAGGTGTTACCGGCTCGTGTCCTACAAATGTGGGAGTAATGATTCATAAATAATGAATAAACTATAGTACTTACTAATCACTTATAAAAGCTTCATTACAAGATGTTAAAGTGCTTCCATTAAATAATATGAAATAAACCAGTCTCACCCAGTGAGTCAACTGTGTGTGTTTTCTATCCCAGTTCGCCCCTCTCCCTGTAAGCTTTACAGACGCTCACCACCCCTTGGCTGCAACCCTTCTAATTTGTCAATCACTTTGAAAAGAAGGTTGACAACATCCACTCCTCATTCATTCAGCATATTGAGTCCACTGGTCCCACTC
This sequence comes from Thymallus thymallus, assembly GCA_023634145.1. Taxonomy (NCBI): domain Eukaryota; kingdom Metazoa; phylum Chordata; class Actinopteri; order Salmoniformes; family Salmonidae; genus Thymallus; species Thymallus thymallus. Next base: position 17,964,471 of record CM042386.1, on the reverse strand, counting down.
ACACAGAACTACCCTACGTCTACACCTCTTTCTCCCCTCTCTCTCCAGATGAAATCCTGTGTCCGGCAGCTGGCAACCTGCCTGCTCGACCCCATCCCCTCCTCCCTTCTCCAGACCATCTCTGGAGACCTTCTCCCATTGCTCACTTCCCTCATCAACTCATCCATGACCACTGGCTGCGTCCCCTCTGACTTCAAAAAGTCCAGAGTCGCTCTCCTCCTCAAGAAACCAACACTGGACCCCTCTGATGTCAAAACAACAGACCAGTACCACTTCTTTATTTTCTTTCCAAAACACTTGAGCGTGCTGTCTCTGACCAACTCTCTCACTAGCTCTCTCAGAACCATCTTCTTGACCCTAACCAGTCAGGCTTCAAGACGGGTCACTCAACCGAGACTGCTCTTCTTTGTGTCATGTACTCTAACTACTGGTGTCCCCCAGGGCTCATTTCTAGGCCCTCTTCTCTCTATACACCAAGTCACTCGGCTTCATCATATCCTCACATGAACTCTCCTATCATTGCTATGCGGATGACATTCAACAAGTTCGTCTTTCCCCCCTTCTGACACTCAGCTTAGATGTCGGCCCACCACCTCAAGCACATCCTCAACAAGACGGAGCTGCACTTCCTCCGGGGGAAGGCCTGCCCACTCCTAGACCTCTCCATCACGGAACCTTGGCGTGATCCTGGACAACACCCTGTCATTCTCCCCACACAGTCCACTGGCTTCTAGTTGGGAAATGTGAATGTTTGTGCTATTCTTCTATATAATATCTGTGTTCTATTTATGTGCTGTTCTATAAACCAATTTCTGTGTTCATGCAAGTGACTGATCGGACAAATCCTTACTTATCAGTAGCTGTAATTTGACAGTACGCCCAGACGTTGTTTTGAGAACGAGCGAGAGACATCTCCGTTTCAAGGTCTCAGCTTAGAGAGAAGAAGCCTTGCGAGGTATTGATCTGTCACATGCTATGACCCAGTATTGGTCGGTCACATGAATGAAGCAAACGTTAATTATTAATTAATTATGCTAAATCATGCGACTATAACTTGTCTGTGTATAGCCGTATATAAGACAACTGTTGGGACGGCCCCAGCAGAGTTTCTGATCGACAGGTGTACTATGGTGCACTGAGGTGGTTGGAACCTCTCCAGCGCGCTGACAATAAACAATGATTGTCAGCTACTTTACTGAGGACAATTTGACTTACTACGACTGTGATATGTGGTTGTCCCACCTAGTTATCTTAAGATGAATTATGTAAGTCGCCCTGGATAAGAGCGTCTGCTAAATGACGAAAATGTAAAATAAGTATACCTGAACAAGTATACCTGAACTTTGAAACATGCTTCTCTTTGTTGGGCTAATGGCTATGGCTAATGACTTCTACCTTAGCACATGGCACGTGGTAATTTCCTGCAATTCACACCTCCCTAGTAGAGGGCAATAACAAGCATAACACTCTGATATGGAGTTTGTAAAGCAGAGTTGCAGGCAGTGGAGAGCTACTACAGCGCTGTGCAGGGCGTGGCATTTTCAGCGACACAGGCGGTGACGCTGGGACAGCCGGGACATTTTTTTTTGGGGAAATAAACCCGGCATTAACCGGCAGAAGTTTACCTTTGGTTGATGCAATCCAATGCCTGACCAGGGGAGCACGGCCCTAGTGTTCCAGGCGGCTGCCCACGGAGAGTAATACAGTTCGTAGGCATTGTGGATCCTTTGTGCAGAGCTAACATAGCAGCTTTGTTTGGTGAGAGCACATTGCAAATGGAATTTGTGCTTAGTTGAATAATGAAACAAAGGCTGCGGCACTTCCTGTGTCCCTTATATGTTATGTCCCTGTATGTTAGGCGGCAGGTAGCCTAGCGGTTAGAGTGTTGGGTCAGTAACCGAAAGCTTGCTGGTTCAAATACCTGAGCCGACAAAGTGAAAAACCTGTAGATGTGTCCTTGAGCAAGGCATTTAACCCAAATTTACTCCAGGAGCTGACCCTGTAGGTGGGCCGTCATTGTAAATAAGAGTTTGTTCTTAACTGACGTGCCTAGTTAAATAAATAAATAAAGCGTTTGTAATTTTAACTAGCATGGGTTTTTATAGTAAAAGAAGGAATTGCAATGGAGAACTAATAAATGTGAAAGCAAAGGCTGCAGAACTAACTGACCTTTGGTGTTGGAACTTGATGATACTGTATACATGAGGATGTCAAAGGTACAGACCTTTCAGCATTCCTGTCAAGTCACCGACTCGGACAGACAGATAGTGATCAGTTCCTCTCACGGGACCAAACACGAGAGAAGCAGGGACCGTCACACAATAACGACATCGTCATTACTTGAGCAATCTTTAAAAGGTATCAGGAATAGAACACCATCTTAGCGGCGCAACACGGCAAACAGGCATGTATGGATTTCCCTGAACTGTGAGGCTCTGTTAAGACAAGACACACTACCAATGAGTGTTCCAAAGTGGAGATGAGATGGGCGACTGTGTTTCACAAGACATTGAGAGAGATATAGGGTTTCAAAGAGCCCAGTGGGATACAATGAGATAGAGGCAGCTTTTGTCCCTGGTCTGGTGTCCCTTTCTTGTATGAATGAGGACAGAGGGACTGGGGGAAAGTGTCCTAGTTGACCATATTTAGTCAGCCATGATGACGACCCATACCATGCGACCCGTAATATGCTCCTTACAGGATTTGAAATTCCAATTCAATTCTTGAAGTCACTCATGAAGTGGACAATTTATTTTTAATTCAATTTTAATTTCCACAATCTTCAAGTTATGGGCTTGAAATTGAAATTAGACTGTTAGAATTGGAATTGCATTGGAATTGTAAAAATATGTAATATTTGAAATTGAATAGTATTGGAATTCAATATTTATGCATTTCCCGGTTAATGGAATTTAGTATAAAAAAATTCACTGCATGATTTGTTGTAAATAATTTGAACTTGAATTTCTATATTTCCAGCTAGGCTGTCTAAACAGTGACATGATCAGCCTGAAGTCTGAAGGAATTGAATTATTGGAATTTGAGAGGAGTTGAATTATCTCAAAATTCATGGACTGACCTGCAATTTCAATTGACTTCAATGGAATTGACAGTGAGAGGGAATTAAATTAGAATTGAATTTGAGGAATTAACCCCAACCCTGGTCATAACATTGTTTGTCAAATGTTTTGACACCTCAAAAGCAGTCTAATGTCTAAACAGTAAAAGTCCTGTAAGGCTCAGTTGATATAGCACGGCACTTGCAACACCAGGATGGTGGGTTCAATTCCTGGGTTTTGCTAAATGTATGCATGCACGACTGTAAGTTGCTTTGGATAAAAGCGTCTGCTAAATGGCATGTATTATATAGACAATGTGGGATCGAGACATAGCTGGATCCACACAACTGGTGAATACATGATAGACAATGTCCATTTTACCCACGACAATGAAACGCTATCTATTTAAAAAATAAAAATTGTGTTCTGAACAACTATTGTCTGCTGTGACAGAATAGGAAATGACCACTAAACAAGTGTAAAATGATAGGAGTGGATCAAGACACTGATGTCATTCATATACTGGTTTGGGAAACATTATAGCGCTATTGAAGAGGCATAGCTGGCTGCATAACGTTAGCATTAGCATCAGAATAGAGCATTGGGGAATTCTTGGAAGATACAAATCAGAGGGACGGGTAGCGTTACAGCTCTTTAGCCGTGCTAACAAAGAGAAGCCCCCAGATTCCATCATGTTATGTAAGGTTGGCGTCGCACACTTTCAGTCACAAAAACATGCTGGGTGATCTACAGAGAGCTAGGAAGAGTGACTGTGTGTGTGTGTGTGTGTGTGTGTGTGTGTGTGTGTGTGTGTGTGTGTGCGAGTGAGGGAACCTCTCACTTTCAGAGCATCTAACTTCTTCATCCCAATACTGATTCAAATATGTCCCTGGGCGCAACACAGTCATGCTCAAACCTTGATTATCGGATATCATTTCGAAGTATCAGAATGAAGTAAGACATTAAAGGAATGTTAAAGACTAACGCAATGTTGAGCAGGGATCCCCTGAGAAGTTAGTCATTTGAAAGTCAATGTCGTTTCCTTCACAGAGAGCTTTTGTGAGTAGCTCCACAATGGGGTTAGCAATTTGCCACTGCCAAGTAGGGGACTTGAGGAGAGAAGAGAGGTGAGTGGGGTGGGGAGGGTTCCTCTTACCTGTAAAAGTATAAAATCCACCTTATTGGCTGTCCAACTGTTAGTGGTGGCTAAAGTTCCCAGTCAGTCTACGCAGACCATGAAGACCATATGACGGAAACCTAGCCAGACTAGAACTAGCCGCCTACCCTTCATGAATCTTCTATGGTAAGGTTAAAGAGATGGTTCACTTATTGGTTTTACCTTATTTAGGCCTTACCTAAGGTGTTGTCGTTGAATTCCATTTTTAAGTCTCTTAGTGAGCATTTTTAGACCATGTAGAAATGCTAATGGGATCGGACGTTATCAGCTCAGGCCAATTAATACTCGAACTATGTATTGGTCATGTGTGTCTGTGACTGTGCAGCGGTTGTGAAGGAGTGGCTGGTTATTAAACCATGATTTAACCAAACAACGGCTTGGGACCTGACTCCCCTGGCTGCTGTCGGGATCCCCCCTCCACTCAGAGACCAACAATGCTCCCTGCCTCCACTCCGTTCTCCAACTGTTTTAATCAACATTTCAATCAACTTAATGTCCCCCTAAAATCCTCTTATTTTTCATTCCTTTTTGTCTGTATAGTGTAATTCAGCTTTTAGCTCAAATAAACCTTACTATATATGGGGAGATTATAAGATCTAAAGTTCTTATTGACTTACCGTAGCAATGTGTTACAATTTAATTCGGATATTTATTTTTTATATTTATTTTCAGCCTTTGACAATGGCTGCTGTAAGCGCTCTACTATTTCTACTGCCTGTAGCGTGGACTTGTGCCCCCCAGAAAGCAGGTGAGTATTTCGTTCCTTAAGGAGAGTGAAATCCCTATCCATATGACACCATGGAACAGGTTCTATCACCATCCTCTAAGATTGGCTTTTCCCTGTGCTTGTCGTTCATCAGACTATGTGATGGTGTCGTGTTTCCCCAATGCCATCATCGCTAATGTCCTGGAGTGTCCCTACGGCTGGGAGATCGGCCAGCTGTCCCTGGGAGGGCTGTGTTACAGTGGTGTCAACAGCCCAGGGTACTTTCGCTTCACCATCCCTGACCTGACGCCCAAAAACAACTCGTACTGTGGCACTCACGCCGAGGTGAGACACTGAACATACTTTTAATGGAGGGGGTAAGCTTGCCTGAGACCTGAAGAGTTGCAGGTCTGAGCAAGGTATTCCAGCTAAATGCAAATCCTCATTCTTTGGCATGTCTGCTATTTTTGTCCCAGTATATCGGTGGTAAAGACCCCAAGTATGTCTTCTACAACTCCATTGTGTCCAATGACACTTCACTAACAGTCAGAAATCAGCCGGTCAACTACACGTTCAGCTGCACGTACCGGGCCGCCTACTTGGTCAACAATGCCGTCTTCAGCCAAAGGTAAGCACCGATCATGGAATTTAAGTCAACACTGGTACTTTCTGGAGAGCATTTGCATTCTAACCCAATGACTTGCAGCGTTTTTACTAAACCCTTTGCTTCTTCCAGAGTGGCTACAGTTTTTGTCAACAACGGGAGTTTAGGCACTTTTAGTTCACAGTTGTCTATGAATGTGTTCACGGTGAGTACCTCAAATTTTGGTTCACATCAACTTCCCAGACACAGATTAAGCCTAGTCTTGGAAATTAAAAGCATGCTTTTTAGTCCAGGACTAGGCTTAGTCTGGGCCCGGTTAAACAGGTTCTTAGCTGCTTGAGTGTAAAAAGTAATACTAACATTAGTTTTGTAATATTATAGAGATAATAATCTGTCCATTACTTGTAAGGATCACTCAAGTTGTAAAAGTCAACTCAATGTAAATATACATATAACTGACTAACCTGTGTTCGTGTCTTTAGAATTCCAAGTTCCTGTATGCCAAAGACGCCCCCTACGTGATTGACACATCCGAGATTGGCTCTGAAGTGTTCATTGGGATTGAAGCCAAAGGACTCAGCAACAGGTACTCACAACATACAGTATATTTGTATACATGCTTTGCTCATTTTTATTTATATTGAACAAAAATATAAAAGCAACATGCAACAATTTCAAAAATGTTACGGAGTTACAGTTCATATAAGGAAATCAGTCAATTGAAATAAATAAATTAGGCCCTAATCTATGGATTTCACATGACTGGGCAGGGGCGCAGCCATGGGTGGGTCTGGGACTAAATAGTTCTACCCACTGGGGAGCCAGGCCCAGCCAATCAGAATGAGTTTTTCCACACAAAAGGGTTTTATTACAGACAGAAAAACTCCTCATTTTCATCAGCTGTCCGGGTGGCTGGTCTCAGAAGAAGCAGGATGTAGAGGTCCTGGGTTGGCGTGGTTACATGTGGTCTGCGGTTGTAAGGCTGGTTGGAGGTACTGCCAAATTCTCTACAGCGACGTTGGAGGTGGCTTATGGTAGAGCTCTGGTGGACATTCCTGCAGTCAGCACGCCAATTGCACACTCCCTCAAAACTTGAGACATCTGTGGCATTGTGTTGTGTGACAAAACTATACATTTTAGAGTGGCCTTTTATTGTCCCCAGCACAAGGTGCACCTGTGTAATGATCATGCTGTTTAATCGGCTTCTTGATAATGCCACAGCTGTCAGGTGGATGGATTATCTTGGCAAAGGAGAATTGCTCGCTAACAGGGATGTGAACAAATTTGTGCACAAAATTTGAGCGAAATAAGCTTTTTGTGCAAATGCAAAATGTCTGCTCATGAAACATGGTACCAACACTTTACATGTTGTGTTTATATCTTTGTTCAGTATATATATACCTCACCCTGCCATAAAGCAAACACACATGTGACAAAAACATGACAAGATGCGAAACAGGGATAAAAAAACTGAGGTGAAAGTATTCACACCCCTCGGCTTATTCCACATTTTGTTGTTGTTACAGCCTGAATTCAAAATGGCTTACATTTATTTATTTTCTCTCACCCATCTACAGACAATACTCCATAATGACAAAATTAATATATGTTTTTTGAAATGTTGGCAAATGTATTGAAAATTAAATACAGAAATACAGTATGTCATTTACATAAGTATTCACACCACTGTGAATCTTTCTGGGTAAGTCTCTAAGTATTGACTGTACGTTTGTTTATTTCCCATGTGTAACTCTGTGTTGTTGTTTTTTGTCGCACTGCCTTGCTTTGTATTGGCCAGGTCGCAGTTGCAAATGAGAACTTGTTCTCAACTGACCTACCTGGTTAAATAAAGGTGAAATAAAAAAAAAATGTAAAGTGCTTTCCACACCAGGATTGTACAATATTTGCATGTTATTCTTTTTAAAATTCTTCAAGCTCTGTCAAATTAGTTGTTCATCATTGCTACACAGCCATTTTCAAGTCTTGCCATTGATTTTCAAGTCAATTTAAGTCAAAACTCAGGAACATCCAATGTCTTCTTGGTAACCAACTCTAGTGTAGATTTGTCCTTGTGTTTTAGGTTATTGTCCTGCTGAAAGGTGAATTCATCTCCCAGTGTCTGTTGGAAAGCAGACTGAACCAGGGTTTCCTCTAGTATTTTGCCTGTGCTTAGTTCCATTCCCTTTCTTTTTTATCCTGAAAAACTCCCCAGTCCTTAACGATTACCAGCATAACATGATGCAGCCACCAATATGCTTGAAAATATGGAGAGTGCTACTCAGTAATGTGTTGTGTTGGATTTACCTCAACATAACACTTTGTATTCAGGACTAAAAAGTTAATTGCTTTGCCACATTTTTTGCATTATAAAGTAATAATGCAAAAAATGTGGCAAAGCAATAGACTTTTTAGTCCTGAATACAAAGTGTTATGTTTGAGGTAAATCCAATACAACACATTACTGACTGTTTTATTCAAGCATTTTGCATTATTACTTTAATGCCTTGTTGTGAACAGGATACATGTTTTGGAACATTTGTATTCTGTACAGGCTTCCTTCTTTTCACTCTGTCTTTTAGGTTAGTATTGTGGAGCAACTACAATGTTGTTGATCCATCCTCAGTTTTCCCCTAACACAGCCATTAAACTCTGTAACTGTTTTAAAATCACCATTGGCCTCATGGTGACATCACAGAGCGGTTTCCTTCCTCTCCGCTGTTAAAAACATAATTCTACGTTTGACATTATGGGGTATTGTGTGTAGGCCAATTATGCAATCTCAATTTAATCCATTTTTAAATTCAGGCTGTAACAACAACAAAATGTGGAAAAAGTCAAGGGGTGTGAATACTGTCTGAAGGCACTGTATTTTGTATCATGCAACATCCATTCACCCTTGAAAAGAGATCACTTCTCTGGATAGATTAAGAAAATTAAGAAAAAGAAGGGGATGATAATTCAAAACGGGGGGACATGCCCCCAGACCCCCCTCTCTTGAATATAATTGTCCAACATTCTTTGCTTTCCCAGATTCAAAGTGGTGATAAACAATTGCTGGGCGACACCCACTCCTTACTCAACAGACAAGAAGAGGTGGAATCTCCTCATCAACAGGTATTTCAGTGAAAACGTGCAAATGTGAGGGTTGTTAACCAACCTAATTCGCACTGCTTGCCGATCAAAACCCCACTTTGTGGAACAAACTAATTCATACTGAATTACATTGAACTTTCGTACAGGTGATAGAGCTGTTCCTATATTTTCCAAACGGCCATTCAATCAATTGAGGTCTCTCATTCACAGCTGCTCGTATGACAAAACTGTAACCATTTTTGAGAACGCCAAAGACAGCCGCTCCATGTTCAAGTTCAACTCGTTCCGCTTCCAACGCCAGGAGAAGGTGTCCACTGTTTGGCTTCACTGCGAGGTTGGGGTTTGTGATGGGGAAAAACTCTCATGTCAGCCAGTAAGTACAACATTTTACCGTTCTACAAATGTAACATGGGAGATTTGTGATAAATAAGCAAAACTAATAGAAGCATTGCATAGTCGCCAGGATGTTGACACTGGATAAGGTCTTTCTATAAACTAGGGTACCAGTGAGCATTTATTGTAGTGGACAACTGTTTGGAACTGTTACAAAGTCATAAATAAGAATTAGCAAAACAAATTAATTTGAATACATTAATATATAAAGGGGGACATACATAGATACATATACATTACATATATATACATATAGATGCCAATGACATCAATAAAGGCAGCCCCTCGCACCACTCTGATTTAGAGGGGTTGGGTTAAATGCAGAAGACACATTTCAGTTGAATGCATTAAGTTGTGCAACTGACTAGGTATCCCTTCTAACTCTATTCTATGAATATATTAAATAATTGATTCATAGTTGCCCATACTGTGCCACAGTGCCGAGATAAGGTAAGATTTCTCAATTTCTGCACAATATTTAGTGTGTATTGACTTATTAATGAACTGCTGTTACTGTAAATGGTTAGCTGACTGACATATCCTAGCTACCTAACTAACCATTAGTAATCTTATTCAATGATGCCATACATCCAAAACAACAGTATCTATTGCTAGACTAGAGATATGCCCCTAGCTGTAGTTAGTTTGTGGTTGCACATCTAATTAGCTGGAATGAAGCAAGGGTGTGAATAGTAGACATGTAAATATATCCTTTCACTGTTTACAGCATGTCTCCAGCTAAGCAGACCGGTCTGATCAGCCTGATAGGGTGACGTGGGTGTGTCCAGCTTACACCTGTGCAAATCTGTGTGTGTATAGCGATGGAATGAAACATCCAACCAACGCCTTAAGTGTCGTGCTGTAGGTTCACCACATACCCAAAGGGTTGTGGGGGTCCTGTCCAGAAACAATCCCTAGTCCCTACCCTTAAACACTTGTGGAGAACCGAGATGATTGGACAGGTGTAATTAATACCGCCAAAACTCCACCAAGAATATCAGAGGGTTCGATGGAGCTCTCACCATGTCACCACCCCATCAAGTGTCTAGACTCTGGGCAGTGATAATAATGACATATTACATTTGTAAAGGGCTTTTCATGAATAAACTCACATTTTTTAACTGTTTTTAAAACAGTCTGAGCCCTGGGATTGTCAGTAAGGGAGCTCCAAAGGCATGGTGCATGGGGAGAAAAGTCCCCCATTGTTCAGAGACGGGTCCTGGGTGCATGAAGCAGTTTGGCGTGGCTTGACCGTAGGGTGCATGGAGGTTCATAGGGGGAGAGTAGATCGGACAGGTACGCAGGTCCAATGCTATTTAGGGCTTTGTAGACCAGGAGGAGAATTTTAAAGTCTCCTTCTCAAAACCCATTGGATGAGAAGGTCAGAGGTCCCTCCCCTCTCACCTTCTTATCCAATGGGTTTTGAGGAGGCGGCGAGGAGCGAGGATGCGATGAATCAAGGAAATGCAATTGAGATTCTTCCTTTGCTCCCTCCATTCCTCACCTCCATCTCAAAGCACATTGTGGGAGAGGACTGAAGGTTCCTCCCCTCGGGCTCCAATGTACTTTCAATGTACAGACTCACTCACACCACACACACACACACACACACACACACACACACACACACACAATACTTGAATAGTTTACTGTTTATAATGATTTAATTATTGGTTATTATTACTGTCAATGATTTTGCTGTCAGAACCCATTGTATTATATTATTGTATAAAAGTATTATGTTAACTATTTAAACATATAGAAATGCTGTTGTTGATCATTTTCATTGTTCAGGAATGTTTAGCATGGCTATAAATGATAGAGAAGTTGACTCAAGCACAAACAGACCTGGCTACTAGGCATGACAAAGAAACATGTGGTTCGTGTGACATTTTGAATGACATGTAGATCTTTTGTTGTTGCTAGGTGGCCTGTTTAGACTCTTATTCCTGTAACTACACATGTGAAGCTGCAAGAAAATCATATTTAAATGTATATCAAACCATTTTGAAATGTTGACCCTGATGTCACACATTGGCCCCTTTATTTACAGAATGACCCATAAATGCAAACTCTCTCATTGCACCTATAAACCTGTTTAGGTGCAAGTCCTTCCACTCACATACTTATCTGCATATTCCAGTTTAGTGCATTCACTACACACCTAACCCATAACATTTATCAGGACTTGTTGGTATACAGCTCTGATCAGCAAAGAGGTAATTAAACACTATATATTCTAATCTTTGTAAGGGCCCATGCACTGCCAGAAGCCTCCCTTCTGAAGCAGAGCCAAGTGGTGGTATCCTCACCACAGAGTTCCACCTTAAAGGTACGTCTTTTCATCTTGATGTAACATTTCTTGACCTATCACTTGTGGTTCCCCTTTGCCTATGTAACAACTAAGGGGTGGTATAGTCTACACATGCAGTATAATGTAACATAGCACTAGAGGCTCCTTTTTATTCGAAAAATCTATGAATAATTGGTCACAATGTTTTAAAATGTTTTTCGCACCAGCAAGGTGCCAAGGTCTTGCTTGTGCTGTATGGTGTATCGTTTGACTTCCATCCTAATTAGCTGTCTGCCATTCTCTTATTTCTCACTGTGTTTCCCACAGCGAATGAGTCTTCCAATAATGAGCACATCACAGGTAATAATCTAAGAGCCGATCCCATGGAATAATTACAAAAAAAAATCGATATTTCCCATTTTCAATCAGTTGGCATGTTACCACTGAGTTGTGTTTTTAATGCTGCTGCTGACTCAGGAATTGGAAGTTTGCTGAAGTTACGCGTTTATGGTGATACAGTAAATGGGTGCTTGAAGAAAAGGCTCCATACCCTTTTTTTTTTGTTATCCCTCCAATTAGTATTATTGTAGTGTTTTGTAATTGCACTTATTGTTTCTCCTATCCATTTCCTGTTTCTACCCTGTGTTTCCTGTTTCTGCCAGGCACGTCTCTATGTATCCTGTGTATGGTCCTGGTAAACACACTGTTGGGTTGTGTGAATCTACCGAAAATGTAGAAGATATAATTGCTTTTAGAACTGTATGTGTGATAAATTACTACACTTTTGGAGCGGATATGAAACTACATAGCCACGCTGCACACATATACTGACAATATATTTACGTGGTAACACACGTGTAAACAAAGAAACATACATGCACACATGCTCACCAGGTCTCAGGGAGTGTGCGTACACATTCCTCTTTATTCATACTGTATTAAGCTTTACAATCTGTACCGTACATTCACAGTGGCATTACAGTAACATCCACACATGTTCTCGTCGCTTCTAGTTATCAGTACATACTTATACAATTCTAACAATATTCATGTTAAATGTAAGCTATAATACAAATGTCTAGTTTCAAAATAATAAAAAAGTACAATAATTGTTCCCCATTAGTCTCTTTTATATATTAAATTCATTGTAACCTTGTTGACAAAAAGTACACTTCTCCACGTACAGTAATTTACATGTAACTACATTCCATTCAAACCTCGAATAACAAAGACGTGTGACAACCAAGATCAAAAAACTTGTCTGAAAAGAAATTACCCATTTTCGTATGAACAAATCCAGAAACCAGTAATGTGTTGACTAATTCATCTTTGTATTAATGTACAAAACAAGATAATTGCTAGAAAAATAGCTGCCATTAACAACCACGTTGGCAACAAAAAAAAAATGACTTTGTGTGGCCTGAGTTTGCCTGTAGGTCATCGTCTTCCTGCGGGTCAACATGCGTGCCTTGGTCAGGCAACTGTGGTCAGAGTTCTCTGTGCTCTTCCCCTCGCTTTGCTCTCTTGGTCTTTGGATGTTCCTGGTTTGACCTAACAAAGAGATGACCAGGGCTCTGTTCAGAAGGGTATTGTGTAGAACATATTTATCTGAAATCATGTTAGCTCTATTCATTACATTTCAAATTCACATCATTGAATACACCCCAGGATTATCACATTTACTCAAGAAAAGGTGTTGCCATAACATTTCATATAATCATATGTTGTCACTAGGGACCTTTTCAGACTTGAGATAAGTTGGCTTAAGATGGACTTAAAGGCCCAGGGCAGTAGAAATTCAGTTTTTCCTGTATTTTGTATCATATTGTACAACAGCTGATTAAACACTGTAAAAGTGATCAGTGTGATTTCCTGATAGTTGCTCATTGAAAATACAATCTACACAGGACCTTCTAATCAGCAGGTTTGCAGGACGGGAGTTTCGGCTTTCCATTTTGACATCACCATGCGGTAAATTGGTTAATCGACCAATAAGAGAGTTCCAAACCTCTCTGCCAATAACAGCTACAGTGCCGTCACAACCCCTGACTTTTTCCACATTTCGATTTGTTACAAGGTCAGATAAAAATGAATTTAATTGTCATTTTTTTTGTCAATGATCAACACAAAACACTCTGTAATGTCAAAGTGGGTGAAAATGTTGAACATTTGTAAAACAAATCACGAAAGCTAAAACACTAAATATCCCAGAGAGCGCTACAGGAGGTCCTTCCTGCCGGCGGCTATTAGACTATTTAATGCCTCACCGGGGTGCCATGCCGTCTGCAACATAGACCTGGAACTGTTGGGGTGTTAGGACCTAGTTTAACATTTATGCATCCATCCGTGAGTAACTCTGGTCTGTAATCACTCATTCACTCAGGACTTATTTATTCATTCAGGTCTGTAAATACATATTCATGTACAGTTGTTATATCATATCACGTACAATATTGCAAGTAATTCTTGGACTTAACTTACATAGTCTTTCACTCAGGAATGCATATTAGTATCCTGTCAGTTTTATCTTTTCTCATTGCTTTTAGTATATTGAATGTGCAATACGTGCATTTATCTGTAATTAAACCCTGCGCACTAAGGACTGTATTTTAAGGGAATTACTATTATTACCCTAAATTATATCATACGCACTTTTAGCTATTGAAGTATTTCTCTGCCATCGACCTGTATAGTATAGTTAACCATCCACCAATGTATAGTGTACATATTCAGCCATCCACCCATACTATGCAATGTATTTCTATACCTTTTCATACTGCCACTCTATGTATCATGTATCTGTCTTTTGTGTACTTTTTGTTGTAGCTGCTTGACAAAGAAATTTCCCCTCGGGGATCAATAAAGTACCTACTTACCTACCTACCTACCTACCTACCTACCTACCTACCTACCTACCTACCTACCTACCTACCTACCTACCTACCTACCTACCTACCTACCTACCTACCTACCTACCTACCTACCTACCTACCTACCTACCTACCTACCTACCTACCTACCTACCTACCTATCTATCTATCTATCTATCTATCTATCTATCTATCTGTCTACCTGTCTACCTATCTACCTGTCTACCTATCTACCTGTCTATCTATGCACACCTGAACTGTACAATATTTGCACATTATTATTTAAAAGATTCTTAAAGCTCTGTCAAGTTGGTTGTTCATCATTGCTAGACAGCCATTTTCAAGTCTTGAAGACGATTTAAGTCAAAACTGTAGGTAGGCCACTCAGGCAAATATTTGGCCTTGTGTTTTAGGTTATTGACCTGCTGAAAGGTGAATTCATCTCAGAGTGTCTGGTGGAAAGCAGACTGAACCACTTTTTCCTCTAGGATGTTGGCTGTGTTTAGCTCTATTCCTTTTATTTTTATCCTAAAAAACTCCCTAGTCATTGCCTATGAGAAGCATACCCATAACATGATGCAGCCACCACCATGCTTCAAACATGATGCTTTTTATTGAGAACATAAAGTTAATTTATTTTACAAATTTCTTGCAGTTTTACTTTAGTGCCTTATTGCAAACAGGATGCATATTTTGGAATATTTTAGTTCTGTACAGGCTTCCTTCTTTTCACTCTGTCATTTATGTTAGTATTGTGGAGTAACTACAATGTTGTTGATCCATCCTCAGTTCTATCACAGCCATTAAACTCTGAAACTGTTTTAAAGTCACCACTGGCCTCATGGTGTAATCCCTGAGCGGTTTCATTCCTCTCCGGCAACTGAGTTAGAAAGGACGCCTGTATCTTTGTAGTGACTGGGTGCATTTGATACACCATCCAAAGTGTAATTAATAACTTCACCAGGCTCAAAGGGATATTCAATGTCTGCTTTATTTTTTTTATTATCTACCAATTTGGTGCCCTTCTTTGCATTGGAAGCCTCCCTGGTCTTTGTGGTTGAATCTGTGTTTGAAATTCACTGCTCGACTGAGGGACCTTACAGATGATTGTATGTGTGGGGTACAGAGATGAGGTAGTCATTCAAAAATCATGTTAAACACTATTATTGCACACAGAGTGAGTCCATGCAACTTATTATGTGACTTGTTAAGCAACTCTTTACTCCTGAAGTTACACTGAGTCCATGACATAGACTGACCAGAGAAATGCAGGTGAAAGCTATGATCCCTTATCGATGTCACCTTTTAAATCCACATCAATCAGTGTAGATGAAGGGTTAAATATAGAATTTTAAGCCTTGAGATGATTGATAAATCACACCAGAGCAATGCATGCGACTAGTTTCTCCATACAGGAGGCGTCTTGAAGCTGTCATTACCAACAAAGGCTTTTGTACAAAGTATTAAATAAATATCAGTAAGTGTGTTCAATACTTTTTCCCTGTGTCATTTCACATTATTACACATAACTTAATTTCTGAACTTATTTGTTTTGGTTTCTTTGTATGTATGGATTACTTAGGTTGTTACCAACATCTGGTAAAAAGTTCATGTCAATAGCACCTTTGGAAATATATTTACTGAGAAAAACGGTGACGTGTTCAATACTTATTTCACCCGCTGTATAGTCAAGCACACATTCTGCTATGATCTTTCTCTCTGCCGTCAGGTGGCCCTCTCATCTCCTGTGGCTCCAAGGCATAGGGATTGGTCTCCTCTACTATGTCTCCCACCAGCTCTTCTGTCAGAAACAGCTTGAATCACTCCACCTCAGTTGGAGATGGTAAGGGGCTTTGCACTCCAGACTGGGACTCATCAAAGCCAACAGCAGGGCCAGGAGGGGTGAAATGGCTGGCGGCCTTCCAGCTACCACAGACCTCCTGTACTTCACCCACAGTTGGCCTGCCTCCATCACCACCAGCATCTTCAGGAGGACTTTGTCGGTGGGCAAGGGGTCCTCAGATTCAGGGTTCTCAAATGGCCACAGAGTGGGGGGCGACTCCTCACTGTCACTGTCAGAATCTGATTCCTCACTTTCATACTCAGACCTCCAGAATTTCTGCATTTGTGAGTTGTCTCCTTCTGAAAGACATTGCTGATGCTACAGCTTAGCCCACTTGCTACATACATAAACAACAACACTGAATGGCTCCAAGTAAGTGTCAGGGTTGACGTGATTGGCTACTGATGATTTGCCTCCACAGATTTGATTTGGGATAATTAACGCGGCAGGTTAGGATCATTATCGTGGCAGGTTAGGTAAAATAACATGACAGGTTAGGAGAACTAACACCGCAGGTTAGGTGAATTAACGTAGGAGGTTAAGAGAATGAGGTTAAGGTTAAGAAAAGGGTTAGGGTTAGGCTTAACTACAATGCTACAACTGTTGTCCCACTAGATATATTTGTTGTAGGCCTAGCTACTCCATCTAACCACAACAGTAGAGACGTAAACAAACCATCTGTGGCGATAAATCATCAGTATTATAACTCCATCCACTGTTGGTTTACTTTCGAGTTCCAGAAAGTGTTTTACTCAATTGTTTAGATCACTGGTGAGCTCACCCGTCATGTGATAAATTGTAAATAGTAATTGCTATTAGCTAATTCATATTATGGTTTCTGTCAGCCGAGAGTTAGCTAAATATGACTTCTTGTGTTAGCTCCCTCCTTCCTTGGTTAGCGCTAGCCTACATTTTCTGATTTGGATGAGAATTGTGTTATGCTGTTGCTACTTCTTTGAATGTCTGAACATCCACTTCCGAAAATAAATTGCTCACATTGAGGACAAAAAGTTGTAAAGACTGTGTTTGTGCAAAAAAGTCTGTGAAAAAAAAAAACAGTGTGGCCAGCTCAAACGCTGACTGTTGCGTCAATCGTAACTAGACGTTCTAATCACACCGATTTGAGCTTATGCTGCAGGGACCAATGTAGAATGTTCACACCGGTGTGATCGTACGCTTCAAAGGGTTAATGACTTAAGTACATGTCAAGTCTACTTATCTCAATTAAGAGAAACATACAGTGGCAAGAAAAAGTATGTGAACCCTTTGGAATTACCTAGATTTCTGCGTAAATTGGTCATAAAATTGTATCTGATCTTCATATAAGTCACAAAAAAAGACAAACACAGTGTGCTTAAACTAATAACACACAAATTATTGTATTTTTCTTGTCTATATCGAATACATAATAAAAAAATCCACAGTATAGGTTGGAAAAAGTATGTGAACCCGTAGGCTAATGACTTCTCCAAAAGCTGGAGTCAGGAGTCAGCTAACCTGGAGACGAGATTGGAGATGTTGGTTAGAGCTGCCCTATAAAAAACTGACTGCACAGCGCAGAATGCTCATTGAGGTTACGAAGAACCCTAGAGTGTCAGCTAAAGACTTACAGAAATCTCTTGATAATGCTAACATCTCTGTTGACGAGTCCATGATACGTAAAACACTAAACAAGAATGGTGTTGATATCTGTCCGCTAATTGAAGCTCAACAGAAGTTGAGTGATGCAACAGAACAACGACCCAAAACACAGAAGTAAATCAACAACATAATGACTTCAACAGAAGAAAATACACCTTCTGGAATGGCCCATTCAGAGTCCTGACCTCAACCCGATTGAGATGCTGTGGCATGACCTCAAGAGAGCGGTTCACAGCAGACATCACAAGAATATTGCTGAACTGAAACAGTTTTGTAAAGAGGAATGGTCCAAAATTCCTCCTGACCGTTGTGCAAATCTGATCCGCAACTACAGAAAACATTTGGTTGAATTCATTGCTGCCAAAGGAGGGTCAACCAGTTATTACATTTATCTACCCTGCACTGTGAATGTTTACACAGCGTTCGATAAAGACATGAAACGTATAACTGTTTGTGTGTTATTAGTATAAGTAGACTGTGTTTGTCTATTGTTGTGACTTAGATGAAGATCAGATCAAATGTATGCAGAAATACAGGTAATTCCAAAGTGTTCACATACTTTTTCTTGCCACTATATGTCATGGGTGGGATCTGAACACCAGTCTCCCACTCGGGAAACCAATGTTTTTACCATTAGACATCCGCTACACATTAGGCACAGGGCGCTAAATTAAAAAAACGGTAATTGGTAGCGCTAGTGTTAGGTTGTGCTCCTAAAAAAGGAGCACAACCTAGCATTTAGGAGCAGCAGAAAATACAATATTTTAAATTGATTAAGATATAGCCTCTACGAATTCTAGTTACTTCTGAAGCACATGCACATTTCTAACTGTAAATACGTAAATGTGTTTATTATAAAAAGCTAAAATATAGATACAAATACAGTCATTGAAATTAAGTAATTTGTGGAATATTATGTAAAAGCACTATTTTCCTATTGAGATGCATTGCATTGGAAATTGCACACTGCAACTTCAAGAGCTTCAAGTTTGTGATGACTACATGCAAGACATCAGTCATTCATTCAGCTATCCCTTTTCCTTTCATTCCGTGTTTGGATATACTGGTAAAGTTATCAGGTTTTTAAATAGCTAGCTAACTTGTGCCGATAATATGGGTCAGATCCTTTGAACTGTTTGGGTTATAAACAAGCAGTTTTCATTGTATTAATGGTGCAAGTATGACGCTAAGAAATCGGTGCTTAGGTAACAATTATACAGCGAAGCATGCAGAGAAATCAACTTCTAAGTACCTCAGTTGGTGGTTTGAGACATGAAGCTGGGGGAGAGGTGTGGACTGGTAGAGGAGGGTTGAAGCCTTCTTTACCCAACAGCCAGAAGGTCTTCTGACAGCCCTTTCCCTTATGGCATGGATGGATACACACAGAGTTTGTGTCACTCACACACATTACATTGAGGTAACACTGTATTTGAAGGGTACCTACGTAAGGACATACTGTAACACATTTATAATCAATCCATAAGCCGTATAAACATTAATTATACTTATACCAACCACAAGCTAATATTTGCGTTATGTCTTTCTATAAAATGTGTTGATATAGATAACGACAATTTAAGGTGTTGTGTATTATGGTTGTACCATTTGTACCATCTTCATACTTACTGTCAATAACGGACTGGCCATCTGGAGCACCGTGAGTTTTCCCGGTGGGCCTATTGACAATTGTGGCCGATGCAACGCAGAATATAATGAACCCCAGCCCCCGCTTAAATAAAAATAACCAAGCGCTGTGTGTCTGACTGGCCCAAGCGAGTTGGGTATTACATCTGTCAGCCTCTCTCTCCCAGCCAATTACTTTTGGTCCAGTCCATTCTAACTTTACCTGGGTCCCGCCCCTTTCCCATCTCTGTTAAGTGGTGACATTTGGATAAATAGTGGGAGGAGCAAGATGGACCAACACAAAGAGAGAAAACGTAAAGGTGGTGCTGAAAAGAGGAGAGAGAAGAGGTTGAAGTCCCTTGAGGCTGATGCAGCCAAATGTTTTAAAATAACAAATGATTCACCAGTCAATCATCTCAGCCTAGTGAGCCTGAAGGCACTGGCAGCAGAGAGGAGAGAGAGCAGGATGGGGCGGGACATTAAAAAAAGGTTGACGTGCTACAGCAAACTTTCGAAATGTTGAACTAATTGTTATGCATGAATGGTTATGATTATTGACAAGTTAGTACTTAGCATTAACACATTAGAGACTAAACACCAATGGAGACCATTTTTCTTGCACAAGGTTTTAATGACGGAACAAAACCTACAAAAATTATTAATGTTGGTTGTGTATTTCTTAAACTGCTGTATTGTCCAATTGGAATTAATATTATACTAGTGGTATAGAGTATACTATTATATGGAATTATATTAATATACTGTACTAACATTATATAATGAATATATTAATATTATACTAACATTATACTACTATATTAATATTATACGTTTTAGGATAGTGCATCTGCAGTGGACAGATGTAGATTAAGCCAGAGCCAGGATGCCACTGCCACCCCAATTTTGTATTATTTTAAGAGACCGAAGTCAGGGGACCTAGATATGTTTTTTAGTTTCCATCCCCAACAAAAGTGTGAAAAGTCTGTGGTGCAGAAGGTTTTCTTTTGTAAAGATGGGACCAACAGGAAGGGGCTGTCATACATTGAAGAGAACCATGCTTTATTCTGCTTAAATGTTATGGCATTTGCAAAGCCCACAGAGAACATATCCATCAGAGAGTGGAAGAGCATTGTGCATAGAGGTTATGCTGAGGCCTACTTTCTAAGGTCCTCCTAAGGTAACATTGAGAGCCTATTCATCGGCAGTCAGATGTCTGATCATAGAGAGCAAGTGCGCAGAAGAAGGCAAGTGCATTATAGATGTTGTGAAAGTCATAGGCAAGAGGGGTCTGAGCTACAGAGGCATGCAGTCTGAAGCAGTTTATATGCTAGATGACAGCAGCATTGACCATGGCAATTTTTTTGAGATGATCATTCTGCTGGGAAAGTACAACCTGTGTATGAAAGAGCATCTCACTGCCTGCGTAGAGAAATGAGTCTGGGTCAAGAGGGGGCAGAGGCTCTCTAATCACTCTATTATCAAAGACTACCATCGATAATGTCATTACCACCATCCAACACACAATGCAGGCCACCATAGCAAGGAAGCTGGTATGTTTTCAGTCCAGATTGACATTACACAGGACATTACAACACAAGATCAATGCTCTGTCATAGTCAGATATGTGACGAACGTCATCCATGACAGACTTGTGGCTGTGGTGAAATGCGAGGCATCCACTGGACAATACTTTGTCCAGGTACTGAGTGAAGTACTAGAAAACATGAAGCTTGACATCAGCAAGTGCATTGGCAATTCCACTGATGGAGCCTCCAGTATGCAAGGCCAGTATAAAGGCTTCTCTGCCCTGCTCTCTGCAAAGTCCACCAATCAAGAGCATGTGTGGTGCTATGCACACATTTTAAACCTTGTTTTGGCAGATACAATAGAGAGTATCTTGGCAAGTGGGTCACTTTTTTCTCTCATTAACAACATAACTGTGTTCTTCCGTGAATCCTAACAGAGGATGAACATTTGGGAGAAGGAGAGCAAGGACCCAAGACACAGACGTCTTGCTCCAATTGGAGAGACACGCTGGTGGGCTTAAGACAGTGCCTTAAAGAAGGTCTTTGGAGCTTTTGGAAATCCAGATGATGAGGGTCTGTATGTTGACATCCTTCTCACTCTTTCAACTATACAAGATCAGAAAAACATCAACACTACTGCATGGGTCAAGGCACAAGGAAACATTGAAGCGTTGCTGAAGTATGAAACAATACCTACAGCTCAGATATTCCTCAGAATATTTCAGGTCACCTCACCAGTCTCAAAATATCTTCAAACAAGTGGAATGGACATTCTGTCTGCGCATCATATGGTTGTGTCTACAGAGGAGCAGCTGAAAAGAATGGCAAGAGATTTTGAAAAAGTCATGGCAGCTGCAGACACATTCGTTCAGTGGGCCAACAGGAAGTTGCAGGAACAGGATGAGGAAACACAGCTGGAGTTAGAGACCACTCTCCCAACGAAAAGGGCTCGAAAGAAGAAAACCATGCCTGGAGAGATGGCATAAGATGAGACTTTTACTGGGGCAGAGAGTGCATACAGGATCGGTGTCCATAATCAAATTCTGGATATAGTTATAGATAGCATCCATTGGCGATTTCTGAGTAATGGCACTTTGTATGCCGACATGGCTCTTCTGGACCCTAAAAACGTTAGTCAGCTAACGTCCAGTGCCGATGGCCTTCCACATACAGCCCTTCAAGAACTAAGCAAATGTTTGATCAAATTTGACAGCAGAGCAACGATGGCCAATTTACAGAGTGAGCTCATGAGTCTGTCAGAACAGCGGACTAGGTTAAAACAATCAGGATTTGAAGAATACACAACCAGGACTATGGAGGATCATGGAAATGAAATGAAGACGAGCTGGAGATGGTGAACCAGAGCTGTTCATCTTGCAAGGACTGCCCAGTGTGTTGCTACTGTATTCTTAGTCAGTACAACCTATTGACCGATGCATACCACATCCTGGGCCTTGCTTACAAGTTCCTACTTAACCTGTCAGTAACCCAGGTAGTTTGCGAGCGGAGCTTCTCTACTCTGAAATTCATCAAGAGTAGACTCAGGAGCACTCTATCTCAACAGCACCTGGAGGCTTTTATGCTCATGGCTACTGAGCGAGATGTTTAATTGCCCTGGACAGTGACCTGGATGTCATAAATAATAGTAATGACTTTACAAATAAGTTACGTTACACTTTATGTTGGCTGACCATTTGTTAGCTACGCTATCCTAACGAATCGCATAGCATTACAGCAGTATGTACCGGTATGTTAGCTAGTTACCTAACGTTAGTTGGCTACTAATACATCGAACCTGCCAGGCAGTATATTAACTATCTGCTATCTAACGTTTATTGACTTGATTATTCACATCATTCTTAGCTAAGTGGTATAGCCGTTGTGCGTCTCAATTGAGTTAATGCTGGTGATCTACTCAGAGCACTCGAATAACTGATGAATTTACAAACGCTCAACACCCGTTGAATATGGCCGGTGTAATGAAAAAAGCATAATGAAATTATTGCCAGCAGCACAGTTACAGTCACCATTGCTCTGGATAACACGGAAACAGCCAAACCAGCTATGCTAGCGTGAGTAAAATAGTCAGAGTGAGGTGTTCTCTCATTTGTGTCTGGAAGTAGCTAGCCAACATTAGCCAGTTAGCTTGGGTGCTTGACTGCCGTTGAACGCTTGGTTCAACCCTACGTCCAGTGTGCGCTCTGAACACTCCGAGAGCGAAATGCTCTGAATTTATGAAAGAACAATCTGACGCACTCTGGCATTCCAGATTGAATTTAATAACACACCCAAAATTGTTAAATGTCTAGCTAGTCATTTGTTATGCTAACAAGCTAGCATGTGGTTGCATAGCAACATCATCAACTTCCGGTAGACCGGCGAAGAGCTAGTACACTCAACTGAAACGACACAGTTCCTTTACAGTATACTAAAATTAACTAATAGTATATAGTAGGTAGTATATACTCATTAAGTATGTAGTATACAGTATGTTAGTATGGATATTCAAACACAGCAATGGAGACACAAGCCTACCCTCCATCTTAAAGAAACATGGATAAATCTTTAATATAGAGCTGGGTAGCATGAAAGACATTACAGTGAAGCTTAGCATTAAGTCAGATAGTAAACCAAAGTTTCTGAAAGCACAACCCGTACCTTATGCTATCAGACAAAAAGTTGATGCCAGTCAGCGCGAGTGAATGGGCGATACCCATCAAACCAGTCCTAGAATAAGGACATGTGGAGACTTTAAAGTTACAGTAACCCTGTGTTGTCCGCTGAGCAGTATCCGCTACAACTCATTGACAATCTTTTTGCGGGTTTAGCTGGGGGTCAAAGTTGTCCTCAGCCATGCCTACTTGCAGACGCACGTGGATGAACGTCAAAGGAGCTGCTGACCGTCGAGTACAATGCTACCTGGATGACATCCTTGTGACTGGAAACGACGAAAAGGACCATCTCCAGACTTGGACGTGACCTTACAGAGATTGACTGACTACGGACTGGTAGTTTGTAGGGACAAAGGTCATTGGTTGAATACCTAGGAGCTCACAATCTCATTCTCAGGACACTTACTCAGCCGCACCGACACAAGTGTGTGACGTGTTTGACCACCTATACCTTACGAGAGGCGGGAACCTAGATGCTTGGACTTGTAGAACAGATTCTCCATACAGTTCATGTAGGGGGGGGGTTGTTGTGTATTAGGGTTGTACCATTTGCACCTCCATACTTACCGTAGTTGTATAAGCAGAGCATCATGGGTAATATGTATTGAGATGAGCACGTTCAGATAAATGGTTGAACTAATTCCCGTCTCATCATTATTTAATTGTTATAAAGAGTGGTTATGAAACCCACAAGACATAGCAGAACGGTCAAATGTTCACCTTTATCTCAATGTCTCCTCTCTCCTCTAGCTCAAAGGATCCAATCTGAGTGAGGAGCTCAGCTGTGCTCTGGGATATGTGGATCTTCAGGGCTGTGGAATATTTACAAATCAAATCAAATCAATAGGAGGGAAAAACTATTGTAATGTACCTAATACAACAAGATCATTAACAATGTATGGGATGGGAATGCACAATAGTATTAACTGGAGCTACAGCTAAGTGGAGTTTGGATGAAACAATACTATTCACACACACAAACCATGGTTGAGGAAATTCTATTCTATTCAATTACATTTGATACAACTTTATCGATCCCTGTTGGGCAACTATGAATTTGAAACCCAAAATGTAACTTAATATAATGTGGTTAATATGATGTAGTATAATGTGAATTGATATCAATAGCGTTCCATTGGGTTTCAGGAGCAGGTGTATGGAACTCACGCAGGCTGTTGCTCTCCATCCTGGAAGCAGTGTTTACTGTGTCTCCAAACAGACAGTAGCGAGGCATGGTGGTGCCCACCACTCCAGCAACCACTGGACCTGCAAACGCACACAGGCACGTCACACACACACATCAGTAACTTGCAGATATCAATGTGTGATTCCTACAACAGTCCAAGATAAAGGTCAACTACCCCTTAGAACCAATTTATCTGGTTTTAAATGGCCGATGTGGCATCGATATGAATCCGAAACATTAGTTCTCGTGTCAAAATGGACTACAAAGTATAAATAGGATGATATTGGTCATAAAGTCAGTCTCATCCAAAACTGAGTTTTGTAAGTGAGTTCGTCACGACCTACTGGAGGGTTGGGTATGGATTACGATCATGCCCACTTTTGCCAATGATGCCCGATTGCCCAGAGAAAACACGTTGTGGTCCGCCTCCAGCTGCCATGTGGACATTCATTGTCAAGTCTGCATATGGCTGCAACGCACGCACATTTCACTCGGCAAACTTCCAATGCATTTCAACAATATTGCCAGATGGCCAGGAATGGGGAGAAATTGCTAAAAACAGCTAACTGTATTTGTAACCGACCGGCTCGATTCAGTCTTATGTAGCATCATTTGAAATAGTGTTTTTTACATTGGATTAAAGTAGAGACAGAGCTATAAAATGAAATATCATACACTACAGTTTAGGAACAATGCTTTGAAGTAAATCTGCTTTGAAAGTTGATCAACTTGTAACCTCACTTGAGAAAATGGCCCTTGAATGTTTAGGTAAACCTACTGGAGAGCTCTACTTTGTCTACAGCCATTCAGCATCCTTCACACCCTCTTAAGCCTGACCCATCTCTTTAAGGATTCACATGTGAGGCCATGTACTAAACAACCAAAGATTTCAAGACTAAAAGCGGGTTTATACAACTTCTATCAACAGTTGTCGCAGTGACATCATTAACATTCTATTGTCGTCCGACAACAAACTTGTCGTTGTCTTTATGAAAACTACAGGCTCCATGACATCAGCAGCCTGGTGGTCCAAAATAGCATAGCTAGTGTATTTACCAATAAACACACCTGCTTTAAAAATGTATTTAGTATATAACAAACTAGCAAACCAGAAAACTAAAAGCAACTTTCTAAACAATGTTTTGGTTAGCTTCTAGCTTGTTAACTAGATAGCTAATATAAGTTAGCTGGCTAGCCAGTTTATATAATGCCCATATCATATAGCTGACAACGTCTTCACTTTAGCTCAGACTTACTACAAGAAAATAAACTCACAACAAGATCATTACTTACAAGTTAATGGTGAGCCAGAAAATAGCTTACGTTTGTGATGAAATACATTCCACTGATTTCAAAACTTGGTCTCCAGAAAGTGGAAAGCAACACTTTTGCAGTTCTACTACGTGATATCTTTCAAAAAAGCTGTGTTAGAAAGGATTACCTACACATACTGACCAGCTCATGTTATAGACAGAAGCGTAGTACATGGCAGACCAATCCCAACTTATCTCTCGACATGTCCAGCCTATCCATTATCTCAGCCAATCATGGCTAGAGGGAAGGTTCTTGACTTTTTTTGTGGCTAAACTAACTAGGCTCGTAATTTTATTTGTATTTACAGATGGCCTTAATACGAGTTTGTTATTAAGGCACTAGAAAGTTCACATGTTCCAGAAGGCATTTCTGCCAAAAAACACCTGTGTTCTGTGTTTACCTGTTACCAGTTCTGACCATTTCTGCCTGTCCTCACCCTGAGCCTGCCTGACCCAAGTTTACAATAAATCATCTGAGAACTGTACTATCCGCCTCTTGTGTCTGCATCTGGGTCATATCCTGAGTCGTGATACTCCTGTGAAGTAGTGAAATATGCCTAGTTTCACATTTAGGGTCAATACAGGGCAGGCACTTGGATACTACCTTGCTAGCTAATCATAGGATGTAGCCAACTGCTTTCAATAATGTTTTAATTCGAACTGGTTCAACTCAGACAAAGGTATGATAACTAACTCGGATTTGCAAGTTAAGTAGCTAGCTAGCTAGCATTGGGGCTTTCGTCTGCTAACCCAAAACAATATGTGCTCATGAAAAATCTGTTGTGTATTTTGTAGGGGGAAAATAAATTAAGGATGGTACTTATAAATATAAATATAGCTATGGCTCTGGCAGCAAATAGCAAAACGTATCAACAAGCATTCAGCAACGTACACAGCTGGTTGCATAAATACGGCATCAGCGGCCTGAATATATTCTGTAGTTACAGTCCCTCTATTAGCATATACATTTCTTCCAAACTAGAGAAAGTTATTTTTCTTGCTATACTGTATGTTCATTGAATGATGATATTTTATTTTACTTACAGGCTACATACAAAACCTGGTGGATTTGTAGTTCAGCAGTGTTGTGGGAACCACCCTACCATATCAGGAGCTGTTGCAGATGGCTGAGGCTGTGGCTAGACATCAGTCAGAGTAATTACTTCAGAGTAATGGAGGACAATTGAATCAGGTGGTCACATTTGATCTGGTCAATTGTGAAAATACTATCTGTCCTGAAATTCACCTATCCAACACTGATAATGTAATCAGGGCTGTGTGTACAGTTGTGGCCAAAGGTTTTGAGAATGACACAAGTATTGGTCTCAACAAAGTTTGCTGCTTCAGTGTTCTTAGATCTTTATGTCACTAGTTACTATGGTAACACTGAAGTATAGTTACAAGTATTCCATAAGTGTCAAAGGCTTTCATTTATTTGTTTTATTTTTTTTTTACCTTTATTTTACTAGGCAAGTCAGTTAAGAACAAATTCTTAATTACAATGACGGCCTAGGAACAGTGGGTTAACTGCCTTGTTCAGGGGCAGAACGACAGATTTTTACCTTGTCAGCTCGGGGTTGAAAGGTTGCTGGATCGAATCCCCGAGCTGTGTCATTCAATACTTGTGTCATTCTCAAAACTTTTGGCCACGATTGTATATGTCAAACATGTCAGGAACTCCTGTCTTATACGGGACACCATACATGAAGGTATGATATTTGCACTTTGTCATATTAGCAGAACAGTGCTTCTACAGTATTATGTGAAGTATGGGTTATTCTACATGGAACTGTTACACTTGAAAGTTATAAATACTCTATTCCATCTGTATCGCTGAAGCATTACAGATTGCAAGCTAGAAAGTATAGGTAATTTCCGATGGAGGTGACATATGCAGAATTTACTGTGAATGCAGTCTCCGCTAATATGGGAACATTGACTTTAAATGCTGTAACATTGAATTTCCGCGATACGTATTGAATAGTGCCCTTAGTTTAGAATATCTACATAAGTTTAGCAACTGCACTCTTCTCATATTACTCTGTAGGCTACTGACCGATGCAAAGCTTCCTACTGACCGATGCAAAGCTTCATACTGACCGATGCAAAGCTTCCTTTGAATTGGCCAGTAACCTACAGAGTGGTATGAGAAGAGTGCCATCCTCCTGCATCACACATCTGCCTGTAGTTATTTAACAGCCTGCTGGACCCATGGGTTGAGGCAAACTCTGTCATATCCAGAATGGAACCTTTAACCCAACCTTTAACCTAAATCCAATGATAGGGTGACATTTTTGGTTGATTTCACGTTGAATTCACATTAGTTGACAACTCAACCAAATGTAAATCAAATCTAGATGTTGAACTGACGTCTGTGCCCAGTGAAGTGCCTGCCAGTGTGGGGCTAGACAGCCAAATCCTAGTTCTGGTTAGACAGCTGAAGTTGTACTTTGCTAGGTAAGTGTAGGCATACTGTTTTTATAAACACATCAATATGATATTTACATATTTGTAACATAAAACACACTCATCGATTTTTTTGTTGATAAATGTATCTACACTCATGCTGGGTGATGTATGAGCAATGTCCACATGTAGCCTACACGTGTTGTATTAGTAGTTCTGAGATATGTCCCCTGGAAAAGACCTAACTAAAGACCATTTTTATTTTATTTAACTTTTATTTAACTAGACAAGTAAGTTAAGAACAAGTTCTTATTTACAATGACGGCCTACAACAGCAGACATAAGGAGATATGAGACTAGACAAAACTAGACAGTTATAGAATTTTGTGTTGTAGGACACACACACACACACACACACACACACCCTGGACATTCACACACACTGGACACCCACACACACTTGACAAGCACACACACACACACACACTCACACACACACACAATGGATAAACACACACACACACACACACACACACCCTGGACACCCACACACACTTGACAAGCACACACACACACAATGGATAAACACACACACACACACACACACACACAATGGATAAACACACACACACACACACACACACAGGACATGCACACGCGCACACACACACACACACTGGACATTCACACACACACACACACACACACACACACACACACACTGGACATTCACACACACACACATACTGGACATTCACACACACACACAACCTGGACATTCACACACACACACACACACACACACACACACACACACACACACACACACACACACACACACACATACTGGACATTCACACACACACACAACCTGGACATTCACACACACACACACACACACACACACACACACACACACACACACACACACACACACACACACACACACACACACACACACACACACACACACACACACACACACAGAAACAAACACACACTGGACTCACACACACACTGGACATACACACATACTCACACTAGACATAAAATGGACACACACTGGACACACACCATCTGGATGGACACACACACACACACACTAGACACACACACACACACTAGACACACACACACACTGGACACACATAAACACTCTACACATACCCACACATCTGTACACACAAACTGGACATACACACACAACCAGAAACATTGGACACACACTCTCACGTCTTTCTACTCGCAGTTGATACAGTTTCCACGGTAACATGTATTTACATGATATGATGAAACGTTGAAACTAAGTTGCAAGCTGCTTTCGTAGCAAGGTGTTATAGAACGAGTGTCTTATGAAACACATTCGACACTGGCTCTTGCTTGCTTGCCATAACTGATTTGACTGTGAAATATCAGCTAGATAGGATAGCCAGCTGCAGCTATCGCCAAGCTATGCTAGCTAGCTGCTGTCAGCTTGGCTAAACACAGGGTCAGCGCAGGCTTTAGACTACTACACATAGGACTGAATTAGTGGACTCTCTTGAGATGGCGAGTCAGTCAGGAGAGGAGAAGTCCTCAACTTCAAAACGGTGTTCTCTCCATAGCAAAGCTAGCTTAATTTACCTGGCTGTACTTACTACTGGATTTCTTTTTTGTGATTGAACGGTAAAGACACACCCAAGACACCCTCACATCGTACCATAGCCCCAAGACAACTCTTGTTTGCCTTCAGTCATGGCTGCTAGCATTTCTTCATGGGCAACTCCACCACTTTTCAACATCATTGTCATTATCTCCAGCACAATACCAGTGTAAAAATATGTGAAAACGGCACATTTCTATGTTAAAAACAGTGATTCTCAAACACTATGAGATTAACGGTGATGTGGGGAACAAGAAAATACCTTTCCTTGGGCTAGAAACTCAATGCAGGTTTTGAAAATTACTGTTTAATACTTTTAATCCTACCCTGTCATATCACAGAGAAGTTTTTAACAACAGATCATGGAAACGCGCTGTTTTCACATATGTAGACACGTGTTTTGTGCCAAATCAGGAAATGCAGTTACACACAGATCTCGAGTTAGGATTCGTTACTTCATGGTTGACAGCCGCTGTCTGGGTAATCGATTTGACACGTTGTTTGTACATACTGACCTGAGTTGATCCCAATGCGGAGAGCCATGCTCTGATTGGGCAAGTGGTGAATCTTGAAGAGCTTGATGGCACACAGGAAGTGAAGAGCCATAGTAGAAATCTCAGATGCGTGCTTCATGCCGTTACTGATGGGCAGCCCGCTAGCCACCATGTATGCATCCCCTATAGTCTCCACCTGATACATCATACACATTAATACCCACAATATACACTGTAAACTTTACATTTTTATTTCAAGGCTACCTACAATGCCTTCAGAAGTATTCACACCCCATGATTTTTTACCCACGTTTTGTTGTGTTAGAAAGTGGGATTAAAATTCATTTAATTGTCAGTTTTTGTCAATGATCTACACAAAATACTTTGTAATGTCAAAGTGGAAGAAAAATTCTAACATTTGTAAAAACAATAATATATATATATTTTTTTTTATTATAATATATCTTGATTAGATAAGTGTTCAACCTCCTGAGTCAACACATGTTGGCAGCGATTGTGTGATTCTCATGAAACCAGTTTTAAAATGTCTGTAGCAAATTGTGTTATAAAACCAGGATGCATCTGCAAAAATCAACTATCATTCTGAGGACTAAGAGGTTTCGTTTTTGGGAAAATTTCTTATTTTAATTACATTTGAAAATTTCACCAGAATTTTGAAAAATGTTACCCCAAATTAAAATTACTGAAATGTGTCCGGATAAAATTCTCCGGTCATTTTATTTGAAGAAATCTTTAGAAAAAACTTATTTGAATCAAAAACAAAATATGTTGCTGTAGTTTATCCATAAATCATAAAAATGGTATATTAGTTGAAGTTTACATTAAACTATAATATTTATTGCTTTGCCATATTTTTTGCAGAATTACTTTAGTGCCTGGTTGCAAACAGGATGCATGTTTAAAAAAAAAAAACATCTGTACAGGCTTTCTTCTTTTCAATTAGGTTAATATTGTGGAGTAAGTACAATGTTGTTGATCCATCCTCAGTTTTCTCCTATGACAACCAATAAACTCTGTAACTGATTTAAAGTCATTGGCATCATAATCCCTGAGCGGTTTCCTTCCTCTCCGGCAACTGAGTTAGGAAGGATGCCTGTATCTTTCTTGTGACTGGCTGTAGTGATACACCATCCAAATTGTAATTAATAACTTCAGCATGCTCAAAGGGGTATTCAACGTCTGCTTTTCTATTTTTACCCATCTACCAATATGTTCCCTTCTTTGCGAGGCATTGGAAAACCTCCCTGGTCTTTGTGGTTGAATCTGTGAAATTCACTGCTCGACTGAGGGACCTTATAGATAATTGTCTGTGTGGGGTAAAGAGATGATGTAGTCGTTTAAATAATGTTAAACACTATTATTGCACACTGAGTGAGTCCAGGCAACTTGTTAAGCAACGTTTTACTCCTGAACTTATTTAGGCTTCCCATAACACAGGGGTTGAATACTTTGACTCAAGACATCATTCCACTGACAGTATGGGGTATTGTGTGTAGACCAGTGCCAAAATGTTAATTCAGGCTGTAAGATAAAAAGATTGGGAAAAGTCAAGGAGTGTGAATACTTTCTGAAGGCACATGCATAACCCATAATGTATTAATAAAAAGTAGCCTACATTAGCAATTCATAAGTTATTTATTAAAATGCTCATTTACTGCTTATGCATTATGTAGGGTTTATGGATTCCTTACGTAGGTAGCCTTCAATAAAGATTTACCATACCCTAATAACTATGTAAGTTAATGGTGTCACTTGAGGTACAGTGGTACCCAAACAAACTGGGGTCCATCTGACACTTTAAAATTATTGTACAGGTGTAATGTACCTTGTAGACATCGTAGAGCTTGATGATCTCATCAAAGAGACTGTAGAGGTCATTGAGGACGGTGACCACCTCCAGGGCGGAGCTAATGGAGCACATGGTGGTGAAGCCCACAATGTCAGAGAAAAAGATGGTCACCATGTCGTAACCCTGAGGCTCCACCGACTTCCCAGCCATTAGATGGTCCGCTATGTACCTGTCAGTCAAGCCAAGGAAGTCAATAGAGTGGGTTAAATATATATAAATTGTATGTTAAACCAATTTTCTGACACTCAGGGCAGAGTTTCTGTCCACAAAACAGCACTGAATTCTGCAAAAATTATATTTTTTAAAAACTTCAATATTTGTAGCGCAATTATCTGGAATGTTTCTTTTTACAGAATCCAAGTGCTTGTAGTACAATAACTGTGTTACCTTGGTAACATACTGGAGAGAAGCTTGTCCGCCCGGGTCTTCTCTGCTGTAAGCTGTTTGGTTCTCTCTTCAACCACTTCCTCCAAGTGATTGGCATATCTCTCCAACTTGTTCACCATGTTGTCAAGGATATTCGCATGACTGAGAAGTATAAAATTGATGACTCGATAAACAGTATTGACTGATCTTACGTGAGGAAAACAATAATGATAGTGAAAACATCATTAGCTTAGGCAGGGGCCGCCTGGGACCCAAAACTGGCTCTTGCATTTCTAACACACTTTATTCCTTAAGGCCCCCCATTATTAGCCAGATAATGATCATTTTGCGCAAAAAAAAACAAATGTTAATGTTTATGACAATTATACCTTTGTTTGCATTAATGAGTAAAGTATGGCCATTGTAATGTGAATTGCACTTCCATATCGCCATTCAAAATGTGTTAACGCTGTTCATTGAGAATTTGCCTGTGTGAAGTCTGTGTTTAATTGGGTAAAATTTGGTGGCAGCGATGGGATCCAGTCACTGTTGAGGAGCTCAACAGTCATCTGCAGATGGTGTGAGTTTTTTTCAGACAGTGTAAGGACATCATTTTTTTTCAACAAACCAAATCAACATGGAGGACGAGTATGTCAACATGGAGGACGAGTACGTTGAGTACCAGTTAAGGAAAGTGGATGAGGCCTGGTGGGTGTGGCTGCGATGGGAGGAAGACCCCATCGACGCTACAGCTATCATCATTGAGTTCCTCAGCCAGTCCTTCACTTCATCATGGCGTTGTTGGTGTGAGTCCTAACCTACTGATTCACCATGTGAGGAGTACCGCCAAGTGCAGTATAATAAAAATTCCCTTCTCCTGGCTGCTTCCTCCGAATCACCTCTCACTCACATGGCTCTCTCAGATAGCTCAATTTTGTCCACATTTACTTTTCGTCAGGCTATGTCAATCTACTATCCCCCATGGTACAATAGTTGACCTATGCTATTCTGGGCGAAAAACAAATATTCCAAACATAGTATGGGACAGTTGTGGAAAGCGATAGATCCCACATTAATACTAGCATCCAAAAACATTTTTAAGAAATAAGGCTGACGCAACAGATAAGAACGTTTAGCTTAAAATGTTGATACACTATTAGACTATTTCCTCACATTATAAGCGCAGCACACGGCAGGAGGCTATAAGCGCGAATGTTCCAGAATGCAATCAATTAGCAGGAAAACACCATTATCAAAACACTGCAAATATGATAATGCAGGTAATGCTTTTATAAAGGTGCATTTTTATGGTGAAAATCCCAACTGAGGAGTGGCTACCGTCTGGCCACTGTACCATAAAGGCCGGATTGGTGGAGTGCTGCAGAGATGGTTGTTCTTCTGGAAGGTTCTCCCATCTCCACAGAGGAACTCTGGATCTCTGTTAAGAGTGACCAACGGATTCTTTGTCGCCTCCCTGACCAAGAGCCCTTCTCCCCCGATTGCTCAGTTTGGCCGGGGCGGCCAGCTCTTGGAAGAGTCTTGGTGGTTCCAAACTTCTTCCATTAAGAATGATGGAGGCCACTGTGTTCTTGGGGACCTTCAATGCTGCAGAAATATTTTGGTACCCGTCCCCAGATCTCTGCCTCGACACAATCCTGTCTCGTTGCTCTATGGACAATTCCTTTGACCTCATGGCTTGGTGTTTGCTCTGACATGCACTGTCAACTGTGGGACCTTATATAGACAGGTGTGTGACTTTCCAAATCATGTCCAATCAATTGAATTTACCACAGGTGGACTCCAATCAAGTTGTAGAAACATCTCAAGGATGATCAATGGAAACAGGATGCACCTGAGCTCAATTGAGTCTCATAGCAAAGGGTCTGAATACTTATGTAAATAAGGTATCTTTATTTTATACATTAGCAAACATTTCTAAAAACCTGTTTTCACTTTGTTATTATGGGGTATTGTGTGTAGATAGATGAGGATTTTTATTTTTATTTTAAACATTTTAGAATAAGGCTGTAATGTAACAAAATGTGAAAAAAGGGAAGGGGTCTGAATACTTTCCGAATGCACTGTACATGGTTAGAGAAATGTTTCAGTTGGGAAAAAATATGGTCTGGTAGAGACCATACCATTGTACAGATCACTTTCAGACACAGAGTGCTCTCCGGAGCACATGAAGGACACCCAGCAACAAGAAAGACGAAGCAGTTCCTTCGCAGCAAAGTATGTTGGCCGAAGATTGGCGATGACGTCACCAACTTCTTGAAAAACTGTGTGCCCTGCGCACTGAGTGAAAAATCGCTCAGACCAGAGAAACCACAACTACAACCAATAACATGGACTAAATAAACTTAGTCCAAACTTAGAAGATTCAAGTGTAGTTCTTCTGAGAACTACAAGCAGCTCTAGCTCACCAGAAGTGCCTGATCGTTGTGACAGACCTGTACAGTAAAAGGCCTGAAGTCATAGCCACAAGCAATGTGGCCACAAGCAATGTGACCACAGCAACTGTGATAAATTTACTTTAAGATCTGTTCACACAAAAATGCCTCAAGTTCTAAAGTATTGTCTTCGTGCCCTGCTCCAAGAAGGAAAACAGTTCTCTGATGCCTCACAAGGTGACGGGGAAAACACCTGTCGAGTTCATAATGAGAAGAACCTGGAGAGTTCCGCTGAATACAGTCCGTCCACCCTTCGTGGCTGACAAACCACCTGACGACGAAAAGCTAATGACAGAAAAACAGAATCATCGGGATGCCCAAAAGATGTACTATGACAAAAGTACCAATGTCAAGGAGGATCCCCTCACTGCTAGTTGGAGATTGTGTCTGGGTAAAGAGATCACTGAAAACGAATTTGTCTGGCCCTTACAGGATAATCACTCAACCAGGCAGATGAACCTTCTGGAACTCAAGAAGATTGTTTTGTTTAAGAAATGCCTGGGCTGGTTAGTCCCTGTCTAGGTTTGTCTCTTTCTGTCTAGGTTGGTCTCTTCCTGTCTGTGCAAGTCTGTCCCTGTCTGGTCTGGTCTCTACATGACTGACCTTTCTGGGCTGGTTTCCTTCAACTGTCTTCTGATGGAGCCAAAGGGGGGTCTGTAGTCAGGGTTCTCGCTCCAGCAGGCCTTCAGAAGGTCGACCAGCCCCTCGTTGCACATCTGGGGGCACAAGGTCGGCCTTAGGGGCTCCCCTAAGAGAGGGATCCGCAATTGCTTGATAATCTCTGGAGAAAACCAATGAGACACAAAAACTTTCTACACAACGTGATACCAAGTGCAACACAACTACCATGTCCCAGTCCCAGTTTCTAATGGACTTAATACAGAACAACACAGACAGATTTCACACAATCTTAGGTAGCACAAATCCAACATTTTACCACTTCACATCATTATTTCCCCCACAAAGGACGGATTATTATTTGTGGTGTTTTCAAGGACCTTCTAGAATCAATAAATAACGCACCTTTTGGCTCCAGCTGGATATCGTGGTATGGACCCACCTCTGAGCTATAGATCAGCTCACGCATAATCATTGCAAAGCTGTAGATGTCCCCCTTGGGTGTGCCATTGAACGGGAGCAGATCTTGCCTCAGAAGTTCTGGAGCCGTCCAGTACATCTCTGGACAAAGTGGCATCAAACTATGGTTAATTCGACTAATGGTAAGACTTTAATTGAAGGGGTATACATTGATTATTTATAAGACCTGACAAACACTTATAACACATTCATGAGTTCTGTCAACATTCATAATGGATTTCATTACGTTTTATATAATGTATATAATTTATGTGTCCATTTAAGGTACCACAAACAACAATTGATAAAGGCTTTAATGGGGAATTCATAAGCACTACATAGATGCTTCACAAACTATTTTAAGCAAAGTAATACTACATAACGGTTCATAAAAAAAGGTCACCATCTGCTGCTTTGCCAAATGTGGCATAACACTTTCGCCACCCTTTATATAGCATGACATTTGCTTAAGAATGATTTCTGAATCATCTATAAAGGTCTTATAAAAGGCTTCATAAAAATCTCCAATACTGAATACACCAAACTACTCAGTTCTACTCGCATCCTACCGATCCTTGATTTCGGCGATGTCATTTACAAATTAGCCTCCAACACTCGCCAAACCCACTGGCTCCAGGTCATCTATAAGTCTTTATTAGGTAAATCCCCGCCCTATCTCAGCTCACTGGTCACCATAGCAACACCAACCCGTAGCGTGTGCTCCAGCAGATATATCTCACTGGCCACCCCCAAAGCCAACACCTCCTTTGGCCGCCATTCCTTCCAGTTCTCTGCTGCCAATGACTGGAACGAATTGCAAAAATCATTGAAGCTAGAGGTTCCTATCTCCCTCACTAACTTTAAGCATCAGTTGTCAAAGCTGGTTATCGATCACTGCACCTGTATATAGCCCTTCTGTAAATAGCCCACACTACTACCTCATCCCCATATTTATTTGTATTATTTTTCGCTAATCTTGCACTCCGGTATCTCTATTTGCACATCATAATTTGCACATCCTTCATTCCTGTGTTAATGCTAATCTGTAATTTATATCACCACTATGGTCTATTTATTGTCCTACCTCCTAACCTTATTGCATTTTGCACTACATTTTGCACTCTGTATATAGATTTTCTATTGTGTTTTTGACTATGTTTGTTTACTGTGTAACTCTGTGTTGTTGTTTTTGTCGCACTGCTTTGCTTTGTCTTGGCCAGGTCGCAGTTGCAAATGAGAACTTGTTCTCAACTGATCTACCTGGTTAAATAAAGGTGAAATAAAATAATAAAATCAAATGATCTATTAACCTTCAAATTTGGGATTTTCCAGAGGGATGACTTTGTGTTTAGTGCCGTGTTTGAACTCCCACAGTCCAAAGCCAGAGAGTTTGACCTGAAGTCTGCTGTCCACCAGACACGTGCTGGGCTTCAAGTTGCCATGGGACTTCAGGCTACTCTTGTGGATGTACTCCATCCCCTGTAAGTAAATCAACAGTGTCAAACTAAACCGGGAAAAAGTCACATAAAAGTCACATAAAGGACGTTTCAGTCTAAAGGGATTTTTACTCACATTAACAATATCGTACGCAAAGGAAAGTTTAAACATCCAATCCAGCTCAATGTCAGTGCATCTCAGAACATCCTGTAGTCACAAACAACAAAAATGATACATTTTGTAACAGTACTTACAACTCAATAATTGACATCTTAGTCGTGTCCATCAGGGATAATTTTTTGGGAAACAGCGTTAAAATGGTAAGGTATATCGAATGTGCAATACGTGCAGTTGTCTGTAATTAAACCGTGAGCACTAAGGACCGTATTTTAAGGGAATTACTATTATTACCCAAAATTATATCATACACACATTTAGCTATTAAAGTATCTCTTCCTGTCATTTACCTGTACAGTTTGTGTAACCATGCAAGTTTTCACTTATCTGTAAATATAACTGTATACTTACCTCTATAGTTAATTTAACCATGCAAAATTTTCACTTACCTGTTCATTTAGCCAGTCTGTCTATTAAGTAAACTATTATTATTACCCTCGCTCATATCATACGCATTTTTAGCTACTGAAGTATTTCTCTGTATAGTATAGTTAACCATCCAACATCCACCAATGTATAGTGTACATATTCAGCCAACCACCCATACTATGCAATATCTTTTTATAGCTTTTTTTTGCACTCCAGATATCTTGTATTTCTATACTTTTTCATACTGTATCATGTACCGTGTATCTGTCTTTTGTGTACTTTCGTTGTGGCATTTTGCACCTGCCCTGTGTTTTGTTGTAGCTGCTTGACAATGAAATTTCCCCCCCGGGGGATCAATAAAGTACCTATCTATCTATCTATCTATCTATCTATCTATCTATCTATCTATCTATCTATCTATCTATCTATCTATCTATCTATCTATCTATCTATCTATCTATCTATCTATCTATCTATCTATCTATCTATCTATCTATCTATCTATCTATCTATCTATCTACTCCCTGAACTTTCATTTTCTACTAAACACAACGCACCAGATAATATGATCCCTCATTCAGAGTGATACAAGAAAAGCAGCAGTGGTACCATTAAATGAACAACAACTTGAACCCTTCCCTTATGTTCGATTCGGCTATACACGAGTTATGTTCCGGATCAATTTGATTCGGTACAGTGAAAACAAAAAGTACAGTAAGGCCAGACAAAATTGATTCACTGTTTAACAGATTTTTTCCCCAGAAAAGTGAGGCAAGCGAGCGAAAAAATAAGAAAAATACATTAAGTGGATAAGGAATAACAGTACTTTACCACATTGTCCTAGACTATATGGACATGAACAATAGGAGAAATATTCAATTTCAGACTGATTTTCAGATTATTATTATTAATGCACAAATTAACATTAATTAACATTATTCACATAGGATGTGTAATAGAATGCAATATACTATCATATTCAAAAATTATTGAAAAAATAAAGACATTTAGGAATATATTATCAGTTCATTAATCTACTTAACTGTATAGCCTAACAAATTCATAAATAATTGTAATCTAATTAAAATGTTGAAGCAATATAATGAGTGCATTACCTGAATGCATCTCTATTGCCTATAGGCTTTAACAACATATGCATACAATTAGGCCTCTCATAGACCAGGCCCTGTAGAAAGAGAGACAATCAAGTTAGGTCTTACAAATTAATGTAGCATTGGAAAAAAATACATAAATCCAGCCATAGAGTATAACCTATCATCATCATCAATTAGAAGCATCAATCTATAAGGAGCAAGTGTGACTAAATTCACTTCAAACGCATTCCGTCGTGGCGTTACCGGTTGGCCTACTACTACTGGTAGTACGGGTAAAATGAATCGCAAATCACCATACAGCTGACTTTAATTTGGTTGTCCAAAATCCTATCAGCTTGCACTGCATCTTTGCTGATGAATGCCTTGATCTCTGGTTCAATGACGTTGTTTTTTTCTATTATATCGCTTCTAATAGATCTGAACATTTTGCAATAACCATGAATTTAACCGACTGTTTGATTATAATGAGGGACGTCCCATGTTTAACCTGGACACATAAATAGTAGAAATTTGCGCTGGCTTCAGTCATGACGGCATGAGAGAGAAATGAAACATCTGCACGTCCCCTGCAGGTGAGAGGGTTTCTCTGTCCAATCAGAGGCTCGAACATGATCTGAGCGCGTGTGTTTCTCTGTCCAATCAGAGGCTCGAACATGATCTGAGCGCGTGTGTTTCACTGTCCAATCAGAGGCTGGAACATGATCTGAGCACGTGATCTGAGGCTGTTTGGTCTCTTGGGCATCAACTTGGGGAAGCCTCAAGGAAGAGCAGACAGTGCATCATAAACAAAGAGATGCATATATTGCCCAAAAAATAACACATCTGATATATATATATATATTTTTTTTTTTTACGAGGTTTGGAGAAAAGTGAGGTGGGGCCTTCGTTAAACAGTAATTCAACTTTGTACGGCCTAAGTACTGTTTCCCTTATGTAAATGTTGCTAAGAATGTCCTTTGGGTTGATAGCCCCAACATTTCAAAACTTAGAGCCAAATATTTGATGCATGTAAAAAAGTAATAAATCCGTCAGATCGTATCATCATTATTTGTCAACTCAGTTTTAGCTCAACATCAGCCTCAAGAGTTAGAAAAAGGTCAAGTTCAAGGGTCAAATTGCGGGTCACATTGTCTTCAGATCTGTGTTGCTCAGGCTCTGAGCATCATAGCAAAATAATACTGTGATCAGCATGGTTGCACCATTCCTGTGCAGAAAGCAAACTTGTTTCTAGGACACAGCGTTCAAGACATATCTAGACCAAGGTCAAATTGACCCAGAACATCATAGAGTTTTACAAGTTTGAGAATGTGTTAAATTGACCCAGAACATAAGGGATGGGTTTAAGGCTTTATGAAGCCTTTATGAACAGTTTATAGGGCATTCACAGATGTTTGACAAATATCATTCTATATACACTGTTATAACACAGTTTATATAGTCTTCATTTGCCTATAAATCAGAAGTAAAGCATCTACGAAGAACTTATAAAGTGTTTACGGCGGCCTCAATAATTAAAGCTGTTGTCATTTCAATCCGCACCATCACAGTCCCACGCTGTTACCTTCAGGCTGCCTTTCTTGCAGTACTGCATGACCATACAGACGTTTGGAGGTTCAATGCAAACCCCAAAGAACTGCACCAAGTTCTCATGCTTCATTTCTCTCAGCTGTTTTAGAAAGGAGTACAAGAGTCGCCAGAGCATTATTTTCAGAAATACTTACAAGTGGGGTTTTCAATAGTAATTTATCATTAATACATATTAAGATTACATTTTTGTATTGAATTCAATACAAGTTGTGCAATTACAAAAAAAAGGGATAATAATAAGCAAACCACTTCAACTCCGAGCGGTTGTTTTGGACTCAATATCGGGTCCATGCGCACCTACTCCGTCAACTACGTAAAAATATATATACACATATATATATATATTTTTTTACATAGGTCTACCATTCAAAAGCTCAGTTCTTACCTTTCTAAATGTACTAACCATGTGTTTGTAGGATTCATACTTTATAAATGGTTAGAAGTTAAATTGGCGCAGTGGTCTAAGGCACTGCATAGCCGTGCTAGCTTTGTTACTACAGATCCTGGTTCGATACCGGGCTGTGTCACGGATGTCCTTGTCCCATCGTGCTCTAGCGACTCCTGTGACTGGCCGGGCACATGCACGCTGACACGGTCGCCAGGTGTACGGTGTTTCCTCCGACACATTGGTGCGGCTGGCTTCCGGGTTAAGTGTGCATTGTGTCAAGAAGCAGTGCGGCTTGGCGGGGTCGTGTTTCGGAGGACGCACGGCTCTCGACCTTCGCCTCTCCCGAGTCCGTACGGGAGTTGCAGCGATGGGACAAGACTGTAACTACCGACTGGATATCACGAAATTGGGGAGAAGAAGTGGTAAAGGAAAACAAAAAATAAATAAATAAGAAGTGAAATAGGCAATGTACTAAATCTTGTGTCGTTTGAAAATGCCACAAAAGGGCTTCAGCCTAGCTAAGCCCAACTTTACCACATTGAACTCTGCGAGGATGGATGGCTTCCCGATTTCGCTGACAGATTGATTCTGCATGTATTTGATGGCTACTTGGTTTCCCTGAACAAAACAGAGGTAGGTACAGCGGCAGTTAACACATTATGCATTCATAACACCTGACAATGATGAACAGTTCAAAACACACGAGTTTTGCTTCAACGTTCATAACGGCTTTCATGCTAACATTATGTCATTTATGACACGGTTGTGGAACAGAGTCATCCTGCTGTAGAGTAGATAGATTGGACTCGGTGTGTACCTGAAAAAGGCCTATGGTGGAGTAGATGTGCTCTTTCCCTGCGTTGTCTCTCAGGCCGTAGCTGGTGGAGGAGAAGATGGTCTGATAGGAGCCTCCACTTCCAGTCTTACTGGCTGTCATGCTCAGAGATAGGTCCGGCCCTCCCTAGACGTTAAAATTATTTTGGTTAGTTACACACATACTTTGGTTTCCATTAATACGCAATGCTTCCGATGAGAGGAACCTCAGACATGTCTATTTTTGTATTGGCTCATACTTTAGGCTCTTTGATAATAGTGATTTCGTTGTAGTTAATGATACACCAGCAGGAGCCGTCCAGCCTGGTCTGCAGTCGGAACTTCTGCCGCATGAGGAGGCCAATGAAGACCAGGGCTGACATACCGATGAGAGGGGACACCACCAGCAAGATCACCAGGGATATATCTGTTTAAAAAAGCCCTGGTTAAGCTTTAAAGTGTCTATTAAAAGGGACAATTCACTCAAACATAAAAGTTTTCCTGCTATTTTCAGACTTCAATTGTAGACTAATATTGAGATACTACCACGTCCCAGGTCATCTGGTGTGTAGACACACTTATGTTTCAATCTGAAATAAATTTAAAAGATAACCACCAGGTAATTTCCTGAGTTTATTTTGCACTGATCTTTTCCATTAACTTCGGGTTGAGGCATATAGCTGGATCTATACACAGAATCAAAGACATAGAACGTGGATTCATGTTGACAATAGAATATTTTGAGAAATAAAAACATTTGATCGTCTTTGATTATGGAGTGTAATGTCCCTTTTCACAGCAATATCAAAATGTACAGCTATGTATATATACATGAATATATATCCTATATATATCTATATTATATATATCTGTTAAAGGGGAATGGAATCACTTTAGGAGGATACAGTAAGAAAATAGATCCACTAATATTAAATGTGCATTTTACATAGAAACATCTCTATTTTTAAAGATTTTGATCTTGAACAATGGTTTGTTAGAGGTATAGGTAGCACCATCTTCAATTGCCATAGTAACGACTGATGCCAATGTGTCATTGGTAGGCTTGACCAAATAGTGTGTTTTAGCGCTGAGACTGAAAGTGAATGCTGCCACCAGGAGGCGCCTTGCCTCCACTGGACCTGAAAGCTTCCTCACAACTTTTGACAGCTCTGCTGTTGAGATTAGGACAACATTAAGGTAAGAAACTGTATACAATTTGTTTTTATGTTGGTAATCATAATATTTACAAAATAAAAAATCATCATTAGCTAGAGCTAAAACTAACTGTCTAGTGATTTGAAATGTAGCGAGCAAGCCAGAGAGGGCTAGCCAGCCAGATAATTGCTATTTTACCAGTAAAATGTAGGTAGCTATGATCCCCATAGCTATAACTATTAGCTAGCTAACTACATAGCTAGATATCTCATTAGGTGTCTGTTTATATGTGATGTGTTTGTGTCTGTTTATCCTAAAAATAGTAGCAAAGCATGTTGGCTGTTTATTGCAATAATTTATCTAGCCTAAGCCTGAAGCCTAACCCTTATGATGATAGCTAGATAGCACTCTGTGATTGTCCTGTGGTAGTCATGTGGTACTTGAAATTTACACCAGAAAATACTTCAAGAATCTTAAAAACAGCCGGTATGACAGGAATACAAGAAGAAAGTATTGTGATACCTTTCCAGAAGAATAAAAGTATTATGG
Source organism: Thymallus thymallus (assembly GCA_023634145.1). NCBI lineage: Eukaryota > Metazoa > Chordata > Actinopteri > Salmoniformes > Salmonidae > Thymallus > Thymallus thymallus. The sequence continues at coordinate 17,920,574 of CM042386.1, read as the reverse complement.
TACCGTACCTCAGAAATAAAAGTATTGTGGTACAGTATGACAAGAATAAAAGTATTGTGATAATGTAGCACAATCATTTAAGTGTTTTAGTAATGTGGTGGAAATCTTGCAGTATGACATAGAGATCATCAAATGCTAAATATTCCTGTGGTACCATAATGCCTGAACAGAATAATTGTGGTTGTATGTACCTGTCATGTTTTGAGTATGGTTAAACTAATTGGACCATTCAAATCATTGTCTTTGCAGCTACTTTAAGTATTTCAGGAGAAATAATTTCTAATTTAACAAGTTAATTGTTTTTTAAAAATGTATTATACTTTTTGTCTGCAGCGCAGGTGTCAAATGTCAAATGTCATCGAATATTTTACTTTAAAAAGGCATACAGACATCAATTTAATAGATCATTGAATATATACAGGACAGTATATATTATATTGGGACAAAACTCGTACATTTTATGCACGCATCTGCACAAGTAATTTATATACATTTCCATATTTTGGGATACAAATGAAATCAAAGTTTGTTTTGTGCCCGACATTATCATTGTAGTCCTCCAAGGTTCTGTATTAATATACGTGTATACTTAGCGCTGCCACTAGGGGAGCAGTCACCACGGTGGGCCCGGGCCTATTCCATTCGAGACCCAGGGGACTCAGCATGGACTCGGCAGGCTTTATAGGCCACTGCAATGTTTTTAGTAGTTGCAGTCTAGCCAATTTAAAAGTGCAATCAAATGGTTCACTAACATAACATTTGTTCTAGCCTGCCAGCAGGTAAACGAAATACTCACAGTAATACATGTATTTTTTTATCTTTTTATCATTGCTGTTAAAAAGCAGTATAACCACAGTACAATTAAGTAATGGTTATTTAATTATATCTGCTACCCTAGTTTGCTGTGTCGGCTTCTAATGGTAATCTTTTGTCTGTGTTTAATTGCACTGTTTTATTATAACTAGAATTTGATTTCAGAATTTAACAAATAAAACTTATTTATTTTATTCTAATATCCTACTACAGTCTACCAGGATTAACAAAACCCTATTTTTAATCACGTTTAGGTATTTCCATCAATAATAAGTAAAAAATGATAGCACCAGCTTTATAATTTTATTTTGGCACATTAATTTGACAATAATATTTTCCCTTAAAGCTTTTAAGCAATTAACATAATCCGTGCAGTAGTTTTATTTAAATTGTATTTGCTAAATAAGGAAGTATGCATATCAGTTTCAGCTAAAACTTGGTCTCTCGTGAATGTAAATGTGTGAGTGAGAGAGAGAGAGAGAGAGAGAGAGAGAGAGAGGGGAGAGAGAGAGAGAGAGGAGAGAGAGGGAAGAGAGAGAGAGAGAGAGAGAGAGAGAGAGATGCACTGTTGTGTACCCCACAATATTTCTTGATTCATCAGGGATCCTTGCAATTTTGTGTATTTTCTATATGACAAAGCGAATACTCTACCTGTCAACACACCTCTACACCACTCAACTGCCTTTTTAAAATTCTTTATTCTCCGTTTTGTTGTTGTTGTAGGAATCATATAGGTTTGATGGCACTACATTTCCCACTCTCCCAAGCCGAATAGCCTGAAGCTACAGGGCTCTTCTCTCAGGCTCTGTTTCACTACGTGGGAGCATTGCAAACTGTAGGTCGGGATTTTTTGACCTGCTTACATGTACAACAGCAGCTTTTCTGAATGTTTTATTATTTCTGTATAACTAAAAATCTACAGCCAAGTTGTCTCTTTTACAATGTGGGTCAATAGGAAAGAGTGTTTGTTTCCCCCAATATGTAGACGTGGTCGAGGGGAATTCCTTATTATCACGTGAATATCGACTTGGAGTATATGCCAACATTCCACTCAAACAATGCAGTGAATCCACAGCCACACACCGGCTGAAATCAGTTGATGGTATGAATTAGACAATATAATAGCGCTCACAGCTTTCCAATAAATAAAGAAATGTATATGTAAACAGACATTTATGGTTTAGAGGCTATATGTACAGATTTAAACAAACAAAAAAACCTGTATAAACTGTATGTATCATTATATGAGAATATTTTAGGTTGACAGTAATTATATTACATAATTTCTGTCAAGTAACACCAGGATGATGCCTCTACTGTCATTTCAATTAGACTGGTTTGGATTTCTCCCTGACCAATATGGCTGCCATTTGCACCCCATTTTGTAACTTTGAGGGTTTATGGCATAGCCCCTCTAGTCATTTAATAGGATCTATATTATCTTCTCATATGATTTTGCACAGACATTCTTCATTTTAGGCTCAAAAGAAGTGTGGCATCCTGTTAAATGCCACTGGCCACTTTATATTTTTGCTGTGTTTTGTATTTTTGTTTATTTTAACACTTTTTGTTTTTGGACTGCCATGGGTAACAGTGCTGTCACAATTCATAGGATGTATGCATTTGGTAGGCCAATTTGGAAACTTTAGAATTACTTCATTACCCATAATGCTCTTTGACTGAACAGTGAGCAGTGAGCAAAATAACCATAGACGGCAAGTTGACAATGTATAAATAGTATTTCAATGGTTGCAGTCCTCAAAGATTGAATTGCATAGAATTTTAATAATCAGATCCAATGATTTACCGCCTGTAGGGCGGGATGACACTAGTGTAGGATGGTGGTTTGGGGGATTACCGTTGGAGAGCCATTGACAAAGCTTGTTGTCAAAGCCACAGTCGGGGTTATCAGTCGGAGGCTTTCCCTTTGGCCAGATCACAGACACAAACTTTGTGGTTGTTCTGCAAAGGAACAGCATGACATGTATTCTACAAACCTACTATGTAATATACATGGCGGTCACAATTAATTTTATGGTACAGAAATGGCCAGTTATTTACAAAATGGAAATTTAATTTACAATAACTTATTAATTGTCACCTGATAGATTTGGTGTTGCTGTCAAAATGAAGGATGGGCACAAATGTGGCGCTGTCATCAGTATACTGCAGATCGAAAATGGAGTAGTCCATGTTCCTCTCACCCTCCTCATCAAAGTGGACCAGTCCAGACGCTCCTGTAATACATATACGATAATTATGATTACATTACACTCATTTATAAATCCTCCATAGCAGTGCAACACCAATTAGTAATACTCTATAGATGGGTTAGCCGACAACGTCACGAGAAACTATTTATCTTGATATTGATACCATGTCTTGTTTTGAGGTGTTTTGACTGATGTCACATCTATGCTAATATGACAGAACATTTGTTAGATAGTTTACCAACGACTGTAACGATGTATTTGAGAGACAAGTGCTCATTGTGCAAAATATAACTTACATGCTGTCAATCTAAACCAACCCCGTCTGTTTTGTCCCATAGTTTGTTGCTTAACAACCAACCTGTCTATATAAAGGTCAAACTTTATGAATGTCCAGTTTGGTGCAACAGGTTCTTATTGACAATGGCAGCTGCTTCTTAACAGAAAAATCTGTAAACAGGTCAAATAATTTAAATGAATGGATGAATTAAAACAATTTAGCATACGATCTTACCCAGAGTGACAGAAGCAATTAGGCTTAAGCGCCTTGCTCAAGGGCACATTGAAAGATTTATCCCCTTGTCAGCTCAGGGATTTAAACCAGCAACATTTCCGTTATTGGCCCAACGTGCTTAACTTCTAGGATACATGGCCACCATTATGTTGTCCCATAGACTTGAGCGTAGACAGCTAATCAGGGCTCGGATTTCTGAACGCCACCGCATTGTAATGAGACCAAATAAATTAAAATGTTTAATTTATTTGACAGGGACAGTGAACATGAATCGACATTCCAGAGTCCAGATGTAAATGTGCTGGAGTTTTTTTTTTGACTAGTAATGAATGAATAAAATATGAATTGAAGCTACCATAGAAGTGGATGTTGTTCTTGTTCTTCAGTCTCTGGAGCAGCTCACCGCCGTCATGGGGGTCATTGCCATCTTCGAGGACCTCCTTCAGCCCCATGGCATAAAGCAGGACTGCATCGTGCAAGTAGGCAGAGTAAGGGCTAACCTGGAACACATCACCCACAGCAGAATCCCATGCTTTTACTGGATCTCAATGAAAAGGGTAACACTTACTTGAAGGTATTGAGTTATGTCAAAGTTGAGACTGTTCTGAAGTGATCTTACCAGATTTGTGAATGTAATGTTGTTTTTTTTACTAGTTGAGAGATGTTATACAATGCTTATTGTCAACATCTGCAAGGCATAACGAAATATCAACTTAAGTTGAAAAACAGCTAATGAATGTGATATGTATGAGGTATGAATGGTATGAATGTGTTATGAAGTCCTTATGTAGGTAGTCATCAAGTGAAGAGTTGGACACTAATGTGGTTTTCCAACAGCAAGACTCAGATCAACATGACAGTGTTTCCATTGTTTATCAAAGTTGTTCTTTAAAATGTTTTCAAACACACTCACAAACTGAAATATATGTGTGTGTACATTGTACAATCAACTAGAGAGAGACAAAAATATTACTGTAGCTACAAATCATGGAAAAAGTCGGTTCCTGTTCCCGTCATGTCTTTTGTCATGTTCAAATGAGTCAAACACAAACTCCCTAATGATTGGTTGACAATAGAGCCTCCCACAATGCAGGTGATGGCTGCAGGATGAAGTGGGTGAAGAGCAACTGCAGAAACTTACATATAGGCGCAAGTCTGAACATTTTGTCCCCCATAACAGTGGCGTCAGTTCAGCTCAGCTAAACCTAGGGTATGGAAAAGTGAGGTGTGTGGGGGTTGGAAGTTGAAGCTCATTTACTGCATTTCTACACTATTTTTTAACTCTAAAATACTATTGTCAGGACTCTGGTTTGATCATCAGCCTTTCTGTTGTGTTTGTCTTTATTGTCAGTTTCTCTCACTCTGCCATCACAGCTGCACCTCATTCTAATCAGTGCTCTGCTCTCCTTACACACACCTGTCTCCCATTTTGCATTGATTTCCTCCACTACTTATGCTTCTGTCTTTCTTTGCTTCTCTGTCAGTGTGTCTTGGTTACGTCCGTTTCACTACTGTCCTAAAACCAGTCTTGATCTAGTTGTGTCTAGCTTACATTCTGTCTGTTTATTTAATCTTGTTTTTTTCCCTCTGATTTGCCCAGTCCCTGTACTCAATCCTGTTTCGGCTTGCTCACCCGGTTTTGATCTTCTGCTCTTGTTTTGGACTATTGACTTGGCTCTGCCCCCCGGGGCTGTGGATCTGCCTCTGGTTTTGACCCCTGCCTGCCCTTGGATTTCTCCTCTGTCCTGCCCTTCGCTCGCTGGCTCGGCTGCAATTTACATTTGTGTTTTGTTTCTTTTCTTTTCTTTTTGGACAATAAATTGAGTTATCTGCTAATCTGCTCTTGGATCCCTTTTTATCCCAGCACCCGTAACAACTATTTGGAGAACAGTAAAAACATTATTTTTTTTATTACCCCAGTCATTAATTATCACCGCAATAAAAGGTTTAAATGTATGTGGAACGACATATACAATGTTAACCACTACTCATTCAGTAATTTACTAATTTACTTGTGGAACGGTGCATAAAGTGCAAGGTGAAATCGAAGCATAATGCACGCAAGTCACAACCAGGCCGACTTCAAATGCTGACATCCATAAGCGGCGCGTGAGTTTCAAATTTCGGGAAGCTTTTTTTCCAACATGAAATTGCACCTTTATATGCATCTATCATTGCATTTGTAGACTAGTAATGTGAAGAGTAGCATAGTCATAATTTAGGCATATAATATAACTCAATCACTGTTAGCGAAACAAACCGTTTGAACACTGCATGCCTGAGCACGTAATGACATAATCAGAGACGTGTCTTCTCTTTCCTTCACACGGGGAAAACGTGGTCTTTTATATAAACACATTTCATGCAATTCTACTACACTTTATATGACTGAGACATAAAGCAACATATGTTTTAACACGACACAAATTAGTAGCCTACTCTGCTGACACTGACAAACAGATCAGTAAAAATGTATTCCTCTTGAACCCAACCGTCTAATCTAGGCCAATGAAAAGGAGAGACACAAATAAGGCCTACTCTGAGCGATGCTCTGCATGGTCCTAAAGCCAACCAGTTAATACGTTAAAACAGCCGTTACATTTGAATTGGGATTGGAATGATTTTAGTCTACTTCTTTGTAGCCTACTTTTTAAATGTTGGTCTTGAGCTAGGGTATTGCGACTGCCATAGCCAAATGACGCTCCTGCCCCATAACGCAACACACTTTGAAAAGGCAGTGACCATTTGACAAAAGTGATCTGCTCGAACGCACTCATTATGATGGATTATGCAAAAAAAACCTGGTAACATTGAGAACCTCTTTTCTCTCACCTCTTTTTCTGATGTAAGATTAGTGTGAAAAGGGTGTAGCTTCAGCCTCTCATAGACTTGCTCAAAGAAGTCGTAGTAGTCGTAACCCTCGTTGGCCTTCTGAGCAATGACAAAGGCCATGTCGAAGGCCCTCACCAGGTCTTTATTGTTGTTCATGGTATATTTCCACAGGTTGTCCTGTTCAAAACAAAGGTGGTGGACAAAGATGGGTATGACACACATTTAATAAGGACACATACCTCGGTAGAGTAATTCGATCATCGGGCTGAACTGTCAGGTTCACAAGTGGCATTGTTGTGATAAACCTTCGTGAACTTCTCAGCTGTAATTATAAAAAAAATTCAACTACGGGGTTGCCCCGGCTTCTGTTATTATACTGGACAAAATATAAACATGTAAAGTGTTGGTCCCATGTTTCACAAGCTGAAAAAAACCTCGGTCGGCAGCTGTACGGTGTTTCCTCCGACACATTGGTGCGGCTGACTGTGTCAAGAAGCAGTGCAGCCTGGCGGGGTCGTGTTTCAGAGGACGCACGGCTCTTGACTTTTGCCTCTCCCGAGTCCGTACGGGAGTTGCAGAGATGGGACAAGACTCTAAGTACGAATTGGATATCACGAAATTGGGGAGAAAAAGGGGTAAAAAGTACAACAACAAAACAATTACGTATTTCTGTCAAATTTTTTGCACAAATTTGTTTACATCCCTGTTAGTGAGCATTTCTCATTTGACAATTTAATCCATCCACCTGACAGGTGTGGCATATCAAGAAGCTGATTAAACAGCATGATCATTACACAGGTGCACCTTGTGCAGGCCACAAAAATGTGCAGTTGTCACACAACACAATGCCACAGACTTCTCAAGTTGAGGGAGCATGCAATTGGCATGCTGACTGCAGGAATATCCAACAGTGCTGTTGCTAGAGAATTTAATGTTCATTTCTCTACCATAAGCCGCGTCCAACATTGTTTTAGAGAATTTGGCAGTACATTCAACTGCAGACCACGTGTAACCACGCCAGCCCAGGACCTCCACATCCGGCTTCTTCACCTGCAGGATTGTCTGAGGAGGGGGAGGGGGGGTGCTGAGGAGTATTTCTGTTTGTAATAATGCCCTTTTGTGGGGAAAAACTCATTCTGATTGGCAGGGCCTGGCTTCTTAGTCGGTGGGACTATGCCCTCCCAGGCCCAACTATGGCTGTGCCCCTGCCCAGTCATGTGAAATCCATAGATTCGGGCCTAATTTATTTATTTAAATTGACTGATTTCCTTCTATGAACTGTAACTCAGTAAAATCTTTAAAATTGTTGCGTTTATATTTTTGTTCAGTATAGTGCCGTCATCGCTGTTTAATATTTAAAACACTGATTGCATTTAAAACACACTTCATGGCTCTATTATATGAAAAAAGGGGAGAATTGCTAGGTTTTTCTAGCTGGTTACACGGACATGGCAGAAATGTATAAATTAGTGCAGACAGGCGAAATATGTGATAATATATAATAATATAATACGTAATTACAAGTTTGCTTTAATCCGTTATTTGTTCATAAAAATTAAATAAAAACCGGATTAAAGCAAACACGTAATTACTAATGCACGTGTCAAATGACGCCCGACCATTGTAAGAGAATGGAAGTTTTACGGTAGTTCTGAATATCTGATTGGCTGACACCAGATTGATCTGGGACACACCTCGCATATGCTCACAGCACAACTCACACTTGACGAATTAAGACAGAAACGTTCTAACATGTCAGAAAATTATCAGGACACACAGAGCACCCAGGAGCCTGTCCATACTCCATGCACAGGGCCGGGAGTTTTTCCTGATTAATTGGCCAGGAAATACTCTGGGCCCTAATTGTGGCCTATACTTAGGGCCCAGAGTTTTTCCTGGACAGGTGGTCAAGAAAGATTCCTGGCAAATGGTTCCAATCGTTTCAGATAAGGGCTGAGTTTATTGTAGACACCCTGGTGTGACATTTTGATAACCGTACAAAGTGACTTTTATCAATATATTTGCTTGTATTTACTCCCCAAAATGCTAATTAGCTGCTAATGTGGCTATCATACAGAAATACAAATGCCTGTCTCAAGCTTCACGTCACATAACCTTATTTAGTCCTACCTGCTATTGTGCATTTTAAATGAATTGGTATTCACGTTTGTTTTTTAGGTAAAATTACTGTCATGTTATTGCTGTTTCAAACTGGAACACTATTCTGCTGCTTTGGTCTGGTTCAGTTAATGCAGGAAGTCCTGATGAGCAGGAGTGTGTGAAGGGTTTCGGCCCAGCCCAGCTCTAACACTTGATCAACATTATCCATTGACCATACCATTGACCATAATCAAGACATTCAAGCAGCTCTTTGAGAGCAAGCATCCCATCACCGGGATTTATTATGTTGATTATGGTCAATGGTATGGTCAATGGATAATGTTGATCAAGTGTTAGAGCTGTACATCACTGGTTGATGTACAGGACTAAGTGACCACACACACTCAAATGGACCTACAGCTGGGGTAACAAAATGCTGCCCTCAATGCTGTACTGTATTGTGTGTGGCTACACTTTTTGGAAATGCTGTGATGACTCATCGTCTTTAATGCTGTGATTCACAGACACACGATGACCACGATTTGAATGCTGCAACTGAGATGGAATGACGTTGAGGTTCACACGCTGAGTATGACATGGGCCGGATATTTGTGACGAAGACCTAAAAGGGGTGCAGAAGAACACCAGCACCCCATTTTCATGTTTATTCCATGGCCAACCATCCCTCTAGCTACCCCTTATTCCACACTATGCCTTTTATGCCCCATGGTTCCTCAACTTCGGAACTCTCCAACTTATCTCTATAAACCCGCCCTACATTCACCCATTTACCCAGCTTCCTTCACTTGTTCTCCTCCTGATTTGATAACATCTAGACTTAGTAACACGTATAAAGGCCCTTACACACGGGCCGCGGTGAGCGGCAATTGAACGGCAAGAAAATACGCCAATTGTTTGATCGGTTGACAAGGTGAACTCTGCTCATTGGTCAAACGTACGCTGCGGCCGCTCAAGACTTCAGTTAATTGCAGCACAGAGCAAGAGGAAGCAAGCACCACAAACACAGCCGCCCAACTCCAAGTCTGTGACCTTTGCCACTTTTACCACGGGTCGTGTGTAAGCGCCTGAAAAGGTGTTGTGATGTTTTTTGTTAGCTTTCTTCCACCTCCTGCTTAGTCTGCGGGTCAATGTGCTTCTCACAACAGACAGCAGCAAAAATGGTGTTTGATGTAGCCGCCTTCAGGCATGGCTTCCTTGTTTTAGAGTCTGTTAAGTGGGTTTCTCATTCTGCTGGAGTTGACCTAGTATTTTATATTAAACCTACCTTACATTTGTAACTCACCCACCAAAACTCACAATATGCTGTTTTACATTTAGGTAGTTCTGAATTGCTTTAATAAAACAGTGCATTCTGACACCATGTATTGAAATAGATTTCACCTCGTTCATACAGTTGGCAGAAATTATAAGGCTGAAGGAGAAGAGGATGTGGTAAAATAAGGGTGTGTTGCTAATATCCTCTAGGAACTGTAGCCAGCTAGCTTCTTTGCAAAAAAAAACTAGCCTAGTATTCATGGCACACTGTAAATATCTGACTGATGCTAGGATAGTATTCTGTACAAGACAAGACCAAATGCAGAAATATGGAACAGTAAATGAAAATGCTAATGTGCCAGCTCGAGTTGCCATTCAGGAGATTGCAGGGATTTGTAGTCTTGCATGATGTCTACTTTGATGCTAATTAGCATTTTCGAATGAGAGCGTAGAGACAAATGTATTGATAAAAGTCACCTTGTCCGAGAGAGATTTACATGGTTATCAAAACGTCACCCCAGGGAAAGCCTACATGAAACACGGACCTTGTTTGAAGTGGTTCTAAAATCCCCCATGGGAAAAATGAATTTGTGAAAAGATTATTGGAACCATTTCCATGTTTGACCGCTAGGTTTTATGGGTATTATGACACGTCCCCTGTGGGGCTCTATGGTTCTATAATAAGACCATTAGAGATCCCTTTTGACAGGTGTCTTGAATAACTTATGGCTACTAAGCTATGACTGGAATAGGGTGACGTTTTCCATAAACGCTGATCTTGGGTCAGTTCAGCATTTGCATTTCCCCCAATAGTGGTTAAGGTTATGATTGGGGGAGGAGATGCTGATTGCTGATCCTAAATCTGTACCTAGGGTGTAAACATTGACAATAATACAGTATACATTACAGAAAGTCCTCAGCCTCAAGGTCCAGAAGTTTTTATTCTGAGCAGGCAAAACGAAACCTTTATAGGCACACTGTAGACACACTATAACTTATAAAGTCTTTATAGGGCATTTGTAAAGTCTTCATAAGCCATACATACTGTAGATGCTTCCCAAATTATTTCTACGCCAAGTCATACTACTTAAAAGATGATGTAAACAGTCAATTACATCTGGTACTTAACCTTTTCCTTGATAACAGTCAACCAACTTTTCGACAGCAAAAAAAACCTGCCTTTACCAGGGTTTATCATTAAAATGTGTATTTTTCTTTAAAAGTGTTTTGTCCCCGTAGCCTGCACCTCGCCAACTCAGTTCCTGTCCCCATAACCCCTTTGCTACCATTTACATAGCCTTCCAAAGGCCTTAAAGGGTTTATGAATAATGAATAAAGCCTTAAAACGTTGTAGTTTTTTAAAAAGTGGTACATTACACTCTTATACTCTTACATAACATTACAATAACAATGTATGTAGGCCTACTACTCGCCACAACGATTAACATATTCTAACTAACCCTAATTTTAACTAGCCCTACGTGTGGCATCAAGCTACACACTCACACACAATAACATGCACACACATTTATACTGACTCTACACACACGCACACACTCACGTACAATTATAAATGACGCTGCTGCTACTCTGTTTATCATATATCCTGATGCCTAGTCACCTTACCCCTAAACATATCATCACTCCATGCACATTGTAAATACGGTGTTGGAACTGACCCTGCATATAGCTTCTTACTTTCTTGTATTCTTCTTTTTTTCCTACCTTACGTTATTTTTAGTGCTACATTGATATTGATAACTGCATTGTTGGGTTTGGAGCTCGCAGGAAAGGCGTTTCACTGTACTTGTGGACGTGACATTATAAACTTGAAACTTGAATATTGAAAGGCTTACTCACCAAATTGCCACTGACCTCAAAATGCTGCAGAAGGAAAAAAACATACTCTCCAGCCATCAGGCCCTGCCTCTCCGCCTCCATTAAAAGGTTCATTGCATCCTCGGCGTTGGTCATCACCACAATCACTAGGAGAAGATGGGGAATTATGGTTTCGTTAACGTGGGTTTCAGTAAGCATTTTGGGCCAGTTTCCCTGACAAACTAGTCCTGGACTCAATAGTGTTTTCAATTAAATCCATTCAGAATGCTTTTTAGTTCAGGACTAAGCTTAATCTGAGTCTGGGAAAACGAACCAACGACGTCTTAAGTGAGAAGGCGGCATTGGTGGGAAGCCGAAAAAGAAAGGAAACTCACATGAACAACACAATGCCTATTCCACCCATGCTCTACCAAGGTTTTCCAGCACACAGCTTTGACCTGCTTGGTATTGTACTTCAAACTATGTGTTGGCAGGTTGCTTAGGACTCAAACCTTCTTGATATTAATAGTGTTTTTTCCAGAGGGAAGCTGAAAACCAGAAACCCATTTAAGACAATATGGAGGAAAGACAATTGAGCGAGCTCCTGGAAAATACAGAAATAATCAACAGGCTGTAAGACAACAACAATGTGGAAAAAGGCAAGGGGTGTGAAAACTTTCTGAAGACAATAAAATGTACCTTAAAGTTTACTGAAGAAAGTACTACATTGCCTGTAAACAAAAGTGAGTTATCACTAAATATAAAATGTACAACCAAATGTACATTCATCTGATATAGTCAACGTATAAATACAATTCGGGGATGGCCACAATTGCTCTTGACAAGCTACAGGTTTAAGCCCAGTTCTACAACACCTGACTCTACTATTCATGGTCTCAATGAACAGATGAGGTCTTGATGACCTGCTGAGTAGTAGAATCAGGTGTGGTAGCACTGGGCTTGAATAGAAAAAATACATGCATAACCCTGTTGATCGTCAAGAGTAATATTGGTAACTCCTGATACAAACACTGCTGAGGAACACCTCAAGTCATTAGACACTCTCTTAAGAAAAATTATATACTTATTTACTGATAAGATGATTTATCAGTATTGATTTATTATGAAGTCAGGATGCAAGAATGAAGATTACATAGACAGAGATTTTATACAATATATATTTAATTATACGGCACCGGATTCAACATAGCAAGTAGACTATGTGGCACCTGATACTGATACAAATTCCAAAGATAAGAACAGTGGTTCCCCTCAGACTTCCTGACTCCCATTGTGACATGAGGATGGATTGAACGCATTCCAAGATCCTGTGTAAACACGCCATATAATTTACAAATCAGACATTGGATAGGTGCTCTAAATCCTTTAGCTACAAATGTTCTTAGTAATTCTGTACACAGCTGTCCAACTCCAGTAGAGCATACATTCCCACATTTATAAATGGCAGTGTAAATATGAAAACAGATGGGAATACTCACAGATTTGGAACAGAACGTATATATTTAAGTATTGATAGTGTTCGAAGTACCATGTGTACTGCGTGCATTTGAGTTGGCATTAGTCGTTTGTTAGCCCAACATGGGCAAGCTTGCACAATCTTCAGATCCACAGGCGGTAACTCAAACCATTTCACTACAAACCATGTTCTCAAAATATTAATTTCGACAAACCATTTAAATGGAAAGTCTGGAAGCGTTCATTCCAAAATAATTGTGTTCATTCACTTAGTACTGATTGAATGTTTATTTCTCTTGTATGGTTAAAATAAAATGTTGTTGAAAACAGACTAATTTAATCAAGTAGTTAACCAAGTTAGCAAACATGTCATTTTCTTTTACACAGCATGGCACACAATTTAAGCAAGCAGAGAAGGGGTTTGATTAATCTGACCTGGGGTTTGATTAATCTGACCTGGGGTTTGATTAATCTGACCTGGGGTTTGATTAATCTGACCTGGGGTTTGATTAATCTGACCTGGGGTATGGCCCGTCATGTCATAGGGCGAAAACAGGGGGTGATAAAGAGTTTTGTGTAAGTACAAAGTCCTACTCATTACTACACATGCTTAATTACGTCACTTTTGTTTTGAGCCGACTTCGCCTGTCGGACACACGATGTATATCAGGAGAAGTGCAGTATTATCATGAGGAGAGTAGTACTTGGAATACGGAGGAGGAATGGAGGGGAGAAAGAGAGGCAGAGGAGGTCGAAGAGAGAGAGAGGGAGGAAGAGGGTGAGCTTGAGTCGGTTAAAAATGGCAGAAAAAAAGGGGAGATTTGTTAAAGAAGAAAGGTAGAAAGTATCAGCAGAGGGACCTGAAGACAGGAGGAGGACGTGAACGAGGGTGAAGTTATCGGAGGTGGTAGGTGTGGTGAAGTTATCGGAGCCTGAGGTATGCACCGAGGTTATCAACTGTACTGCAGGAATGGAACGTAAGTCAAAGAAAATTGAGTTTTGTGGTGGCAGCTGCAGAGAGGTATTTGGGTGTGAGAGACTTGACATCAGAAGAGTTACAGGGTGTAGTAGAACAAGAACAAGAAGAAGAAGGAGAAGAAGAAGCCTGGGCGAGATTAATATAACCTCCTCAATGATTCTGATGTTGTTTTACCTGATTTATTTTTTACTTATGGATGGCGACTTCAGATTTTCCCCGGTACACACTGAAAAGTAACTTGACACTGTATTAATCAGTTAGCACATATTTGGATTATAATAATGACAAGAAGGCAGGAGTAGGAGCGTAAACCGGAGCTGGAATGTATTCTACATGTTTGAAATTGCGATACTGTCAAGTCGAGTCTGGTAAATTGTCTGAGGCTAGCATACACTTGCATACTTGTAGTGTACAACTGAACAGGCTCTGTTTACATGGGCATTTGGGGTTCAAATGCCATGATTTTTATGATCATGAGAAAGATTTGAGAAAGATTTGAGCTTGTGACACATGGACAAACAGTGACACATTCAATACCGCCTTGCACACTCTTGCCTGCATCTAGCTGATTTAGGGAGTAATCCTTAGTCCAACAGTTGCATGAGAGTTTCTACTGTACAAATGTAGGTATGTTTATCCTGTTTCGTTCCGTTTGCTTCTGTTTAAGAAATGTTTTCAACAGAATCGGCGAATGGTTGGCGGTTCGAATACCCGAGCCGACAAGGTGAAAAAACCTGTCAATGTGTCCTTGAGCAAGGCACTTAACCCTAATTTACTCCAGGGGCTGACCCTGTAGGTAGACCATAATTGTAAATAAGAATATGTTCTTAACTGACTTGCCTAGTTAAATAAAGGTTAAATAAAATACAAAATAAATTACTTGGGAGAGTTCCAGTGTTGGATAGTCATAGCCAGCTACCTAACATAGCATCCCTCTGTTTGAGTAGGCTAAAGTAGCTAGCTGCATTTGCTAGCTAAATAAGTAGCAGTGAAAGTAAATATAGTTATCTCTCTCTATCTTGCTCCTCCTTAACTTTTTAAGAAATGAATTATTGCAAAACTGTTTAACTATTGTCTTTATCTTTGAGTCAACTACTCCCCATATTTATGCACTGCAGTGCTAGCTAGCTGTAGATTATGCTTTCAGCACTAGATTAATTCTCTGATCCTTTGATTGGGTGGACAACATGTCAGTTCATGATGCAAGACCTCTGATAGGTTGGTGGATGTCGTCCGGAAGTTGTCATAATTACTGTGTATGTCTATGAAAGGGGGTGAGAACCATGAGCCTCCTAGGTTTTGCATTGAAGTCACTGTACACAGAGGAGGACTGCAGCTAGCTGTCCACAAGCACAAGCCAACTCTGTAAACAAGGGAATAGCAAATGTATTTTATTGGTGTTGTTACATTATAATTATTCACTCACTATTATTATTATTATTATCATCTCACTCACACTATCTTCTGTGTTGCATTTGAGTATATGCAATGACCCCATGCACAATTAATATAAATACAAATGAGTCTTAAGACAGTGATAGTTATTACAATGAGCCCAACAATTGACATAAATACAGGAGTCTTGTATTGGAGTCTATAGTGTTTCTCCTGTTGGAACACTTTTACAACCAAGTCGATGACTGACGGATTTTAAATGAACAAAATATGTTGGTTGGGTGACTAAACTACATAACGTGTTATCGTGGTCAATGGGCGAATAGAGTCTGCAGACACACGACGCATACAGCAGCAGAACAACGTGTAGTGTTTTTACAAGAGTAGGTAACACTGAAAGATTCAGTTTACATTATTGACATGCTATTAGCAAGTTAGACAGACAAACCATGACATGTTCCCCCATTTCGAAGTCCCCACATCATGCATTGAGCTAGGGTGACCATCTTCGATTAAGTTTCTCTCAGCACTCTTGTAAAACCCAAAATAGACCACACTTCAGATTTGGTCCTCTTAGAAGGCTGAAAAATCTCCCGAATGCTGTCACTGCCTTCTGCCATGTTTCCACACAAAACTAAACCCACGTTGCATGCTGCCCCTGCTTCAGACTGTTCTATATGGTGGAGCTCCGCCCCATAGGGGAGCTCTACTCCTCGTGGTTAACCCCCTGAGAGAAAATGATGCACACACCTACAGCCAATAGGAGTACATGTGTCCCTATATAAGGGGATGCATCCCCTCAATCAGCCTCCCATTATCTTCAGTGACTGGACGAAGGCTGAAGAAGGCCTTTGAAGAGAAGAAGAGAAGAAGATGATTCAGTCGCTGGTTTCCAGATCTCGGTGTCTTCTTGGTATGTATACACCCTATCGCGGCTCCACCTTGGCGGCTTCAGACCCCCCACCCCCACGACTGCTCAGAGCCAGTCAGTAGGCATTATTTGGGGATGAAACTCTGGAGGCGCCTTTAAGGAAGACGAGGAAGTGTGTGAAAGAGCCTCCGTGCCTTTCAACACACTGACCAAGATAGAAAAACCGGTCAGAGATACAGCTGCCTCATATCCCCTCCAACCCGGAGGAGGATAGGATGGAGGGCGGCTCCCACTCGTCCAATTTAGTATTAGCACGCCGTGGGTTACCCAGTAGACTGGTTTACATACCGCTCGGCGTCGTACTCGGTGCCAGACGGCACCATCCGGCAGCACGGGAGCGGGCCCCGCCCCTCTGTAGCGCCAGAGAGACAAACCGTTCCGCCGGTGAGAGAGGTCGTCAAGCCGCCCGAGCGGCGGCCAGAAGGGAGAGAACGGCTGAGCGCACAGTGCTTTGCGCACTTGTGCCCAACGTGTTGCTTGTCTATAAATAATGGATTCCATTGACTGTGTCAACAGATATCATTTTTTTCCATGACAATTCTGAGCCCGTTCAGGTTCCCCTTCTCTTTCTCTCTCTCTCTCACCACGCTGAGTGTAGCACAGCCCAACTAGAGTGCGTAGCTGAGCACACACATAGACCCGTTTGAGTAGGTTTTTAAGATATGGTGGCAGGGTGGACATGAGCCCCCAGCTACACCTTTTAAAAAAAAACTCACACCACAGTCTCCTATGAGTAATGTGGTTCAGTTTTCACATAAGCAGACTGCATACACAGCCTGCTTTGGAGCTGATTACGCAATCGCTATGTGAGGACGGCGCGCGCGCTGACTCAGGCTGGAGCCTCAGTCAGCGCAGCTCAGACCAGTGCTAGGTTCACGGCGTCCTGGAAACACGAGGTTACGAGATACGGGTTACTGGCCCGCTTACGCTCTCATTCTCTCACCACTCTGTGTGTAGCACATCCCATTACGGGTTCGTCGCTGTGCACACACATGGGGTCAGGTTGAGTGGGAAGATGTAGAGGATATGAGTTGTTTGTTAAATTAAAGACAGGATTCCAGTTGACTGAGAACCTCTTTTCCATAACAAACTTGAGACCGCTGAGGTTTCCTCACGCTCTCTCTTCCTCTCACTACTCTGTGTAGCACAGCTCACCATGGGTGCGTAGCTGCAGACACACAGCAGGACTTGTGAGTGGGAATGATAAGAGGGTGGTTAAGCGACCGAGCTAAAAGGAGCCGCCCTGCTGCACCTCATGAGAACCCCACCCCACAGAGGAGTGTGGTGCTGAGGTCTGAGAACAGTGTGCAGTCACAATCCCAAGTTGGATTGATGACGCAATCACTGCATGAAGGCGGCGCTCTGATTAAGGCTAGTGCCTCAGTTAATGCGCCGTTGGCAAGTGATTTGTTCACGGAGGGCAGAACATGCCGAAAGCTCCTCTCCCTTTCAGGGGGGGCTGTTCCACCGCTTCAATGTCGGGGATCAGTGGTGGCGAGGGTCATAGAGGAATACAGGTCTTTCCTATTACACACACCACAACTTTGCGCCCGTTCACGGGGGTGGTAGACGGTTATGGAATCGCCAAAGAAAGTGGCCGCTCTTTAAAAGAGATAACGAAACTTTTGGCGAAGGAGGCGGTCATGGACTATAGGGCTGTATTCGCCCTATTTCCTAGTGCCGAAAAGGGCGGGGTGTGAGGTCAATACTGGATTTACGCAATCTCAACGAGAGCGTAGCCAGGCGGCCTTTTTCGGATGCTCTACTGGAGGTTTACACCACAGAGACTTTTGTACAAGCATAGACCTGAAGGACGCGTACTTTCATGTGCCGATTCAACGGCATCACAGAAAGTTTCTGCGTTAACGCCTTCGAAGGGGTGGCTTACAAGTACACGAGGATGCCATTCGGGTACGCCCTGGCACCTCAGACATTTTACAAGTGCGTGGAGGCCGGCGTTAGAACCATTGCGTTGTCAGATAATACGGCTACTAGCCTACCTAGGCGACCTATTGGTGCTCGCCTCGTCAGCGGAGCTGGCGATCGCACACACTACACAGACTGTGATTCATCTCACACGTCTGGGGTTTGCAGTGAATTGGGAAAAGAGCATCACTTGGCCCAGTCGTCACACTGTTTACCTTGGTTTACAGCTAGACACGATGGCAATGAAGGTGCGAATTTCGGATCCCCGGCGGGCTGCTTTGCTGCTAGCCCTAAGGCGGTTTCATCCGAATTCCACAGTGACGGCGCATTCAGTCATGAAACTCTTGGGTCTCATGTCATCTGCTCACATCGTGGTGCCGCTGGGACTTCTACACATGAGAAGGACACAGCGATGGTTTGCCCAACTTCGACTGGACCCGCTACGGCACCGTCGTCGATTGTTGATGATTCCCACCTCGCTCAGAGAGGACCTGGATTATTGGAGAAACCCATGTGTATTGACACAGGGGTTCCCAATAGGCAGGGTGTCGTCCTACATTCCAGTGTTTACAGACGCTTGTCTGATTGGATGGGGAGGGACATGTCAAGCTCGAACGGTGAGAGGTGTGTGGCCTCCATCGGGATGCCACATCAACCTCCTGGAGTTGAACACGGTTCTGTTGATTCTGACCCACTTTGCCTACCCTACGGGGCCGCAATGTGTTGGTTTGGTCAGACAACAGCATAAACCAACAGGGAGGTGTCAGGTCTCCTGCACTCCATCGGTTGGCAGAGGAGCTATGGATGTGAGCACCAGTGCTCCTTGAGAGCCGTGCGCATGAATGAAGGGGCTGACCTCATGTCTCGGGGGGGGGCTTTCTCTGAGCGCACGAGACGAGCCGCCATTAGGGATGGATGCATTTGCACACCCTCTATGGCCGGGCGTTCTCCTGTATGCGTTTCCACCGCTGTCCTACATTCTCCCATTGCTAGCCCGCTTGAGAACAGGAGGGCTGTCAATCATATTGATAGCCCCCGATCGCCCAGGGGCGCCATGGTTTGCGGAGATGACTCAGATGCTGGTAGCACCTCCTTGGCGGAAGGCATGATAGGGCGCCTGCCCATAATCGGCCAGCCACTGAGGGCTTGGCTCCTGAGAGGGACAGGCTAGAGCGTCGTAGGTTATCTGAAGCAGTAATCAGAACCATACAGGGTTCACATGCCAGTTCCACTTCCACAATGTATGCCAACAGATGGAACTTGTTTTTCCAGTGGTGTGCCACAGAAAATGTGGACCCCGTGTGCTGTCCGGTAGAGAGTGTGCTCTCCTTCCTACAGCACATGTTTGAGAGGCAACGCTCCGCCGGCACTATCAGAGTACACGCGGCAGCGATTTCAGCCTGTCATGAAGGGTTTGGCAGAGACACGTTTTTTAGCCACCCCCTGGTGAAATGGTTTCTGTTGGGGACGCGGCGTCCCAGGGCCAGAGCCACGCTTCCTAAGTGGGATTTGATCATGGTACTCGAGGCGCTCTGCGAGGCGCCGTTCGAGCCGGTGAATCAAATCTCCCTCAAGATGTTGTCTCTGAAGACGGCACTGGTTGAATTTCTGGAAGTCTCCCATTTTCGGCTACATTTCCCTCTAGGTTCAGAGTAGTTGTGGTCTCATTTGTTCCATGTTTCATAATGTTGTGCTTTCCTTTGTATTACTTTTCAACTGCTGAGACCATGTAATATGTTAGCACACTGAGGCAGGGATGCCGGTAAAAGAACGTGATCGGGAGTCAGCGTCGTCCGGGTTAGGGGAGGGTTTGGCCGAGGTAGGCCGTCGTTCTGCCCACTATGACTAATTTGTTCCCATTGGAAACAACAGGCTGGTTTAGTTATACAAATCTTTGCTAACGTTAGCTAATCAAAATATCTGTTTGCATTTATTGATTTACCTCAGCTTGAATACAACCATATAGCTAGCTAGTAGCCTAGTTTTGTTCTCATTCACTTCTTATGACTGACAGCCTGGTAAAAGCAGCTTTGTTGTTGCAGACTACCCAACCCAGTGTTCGAAGTAAGCATTGTCAGAAATGCTACAAAAAGGTAGCACATCGTTGGTTCTTAATGGACAGAAATGAGCAAGTGATGGTGATAAACTATACATTTAATCAAAACTGTAGTCCGAAAGGTCGCAAGTCTAATGGTCACTTTATGGACGCTCGTTCTCATCCGATGCCTAAATATTGAGATAGTTCTGGGCAAAAAGTTGTCTGACAACCCTAATGCTAACGGCCCTATTAAAAATCTGGCGGTATGTAGTTCTTGGTAATGGTCGGATGACTCATGATGAGGAGCGGAGTGTGTTGTGTACCTCCAAGTTGATTCACACATTTTCATTGAGATTGGTATCATATTGGCTTAGATATATGATGGTAGGGAGATCTGAATTCAACATTGAGCTTCAAATCAATGCCTATCTATGTATTAGAATAGGGAGATAATGGAAGTCTTCAGGTCTCAAGTAAGGTTACTCATCATGCAAACATACTAGTACATCAGGCCATCTGCAATACACACCCATTTACCACATTAAAATACACTACAGCACTATATAACTGATGAGTAATGGTGGAGGAACATTTGTTTTCTTACCTCTTGCCACTGTCGAGATGTACTTGACATTCCTGTGGACGAGTTCCTGGTTGCTGCTGTCAAACTTAACACTTGCCGTTACGATGAGTTGAGCTCTGAGCTGATCCTCGACAGACTTCCATAAAGCATCGACTTTGTCCCAAGTGTTTGAATCTAACCCCCCTCCAATCAGAGCCACATGGTCCCATCCAAAATATTGCAGTGTCCTAACTAAGACCTCTCCACTTCTTTTAAGGGGGGGCACAACTTTGATGTAAGTATCGTAAATGGCAGTGTTGTCCATCTTGGAGGATTGTCCGACAAAGCCAAACATCGGGATGTTCCAATTAGATGCAATAAGACCGGTGACCTGTAAAGTAAAGAGTAAAATTATTATTATTCATAAACTAGTGAATCAGTAAGTCTGCTTCAATTGTTCATGTTTGCCCTTGATGTAGATATTTTAAAGGACACCACAGAGCCTAAATGTGAAAACATAGTCATTAGGGACTATTCCAAAATTATTGTGTCTGTTTTGAAAAACAGCTGAAAACTGTTGTGCTGATTAAAGAAGCAATAAAACTGGCCTTTAGACTATTTGAGTATCTGGAGCATCAGCTTTTTTGGGTTTGATTACAGGCTCAAAATGGCCAGAAACAACTTTCTTCTGAAATTCAGTTGTGCACCGGGGCCTCCTACTTCTATTTCTATTCTGGTTAGAGCCAGTTTGCGCTGTTCTGTGAAGGGAGTAGTTGTACGAGATCTTCAGTTTCTTGGCAATTTCTCGCATGGAATAGCCTTAATTTCTCAGAACAAGAATAGACTGAAGAGTTTCTGGCCATTTTGAGCCTGTAATCCAACCCACAAATGCTGATGCTCCAGATACTCAACTAGTCTAAAGAAGGCCATTTGTATTGCTTTTGCAACAGTTTGTGCTGATAATTACAAAATAGTTTTCTAATGATCAATTAGCCTTTTAAAATGATAAACTTGGATTAGCTAACACAACGTGCCACTGGAACACAGGAGTGATGGTTGCTGATAAAGGGCCGTTTCCAGCTACAACATTAACAATGTCTACACTGTATTTCTGATCAATTTGATGTTATTTTAATGGACCAAAAATTTGCTTTTCTTTCAAAAACAAGGACATTTCTAAGTGACCCCAAACTTTTGAATGGTTTGTACTGGGCCTTTAATTTGTAAATTGGGAGGTGCAGGAACACAAAGTGAGCACAAGAGGGGGTTGACCTAGGGGCTCAGAGGTACCGGAAGGCATGAGGAAAAACAAGTTACCAACACAATGTGTGGCGGACAAATCACATTAGGCTACTATCTATGGTAGGCTAACTGGAATGGACAGCGCTCTCTAAGGTGCTGATTAATTCAAAGCATTTTAGACATCACTACAGAACACCCATATACCCAAAATCTAAGCCTGACCCTACTGGAATCCTACATGTACCAAATGCACTTTATTTTACAGGATAATAATGGTACATGATGGGATGTGGTGTCTGTTTTCGTCCTTCTCTGTCCCCCTGATTCTTATTCAGCAGCTGAAGTCCTGAAAATAGTCCAATTACATTGAGATGTGTACGGGACAGTTTTCAGACTTGATCTGACATTTTGAAATTCACTTCCTTATTAGAAACTGTAGGAAAGAGTGGGGTAAGTGAAGATATTTTTTTACATTCAGCATCACTCCCATCTAGGAAAATACGGTATAGTATTCTTTCTTTCTTTCTTTCTTTCTTTCTAAAAGATATCTAAATATACACTGAGACATGCTCTTGCCATGATAGACTGAAAATAAAATCCAGGTGAAAGCTATGATCCCTTATTGATGTCACTTAAATCCACTTCACTCAGTGTAGATGAAGGGGAGGAGACGGGTCAAATAAGGATTTTGAAGTCTTGAGACGATTGAGACATGGATTGTATATCTGTACCATTCAGAGGGTGAATGGGCAAGACAAAAGATTGAAGGGCAAAAGGGGGGGGGGGGGGGGGGGGTTTGCAACTCAATATTAGGAAGATGGTCCTAATGTTTGGTATACTCAGTGTATTTCAGGATGTTGTGTATCTATGGAAATAATCAGAATTCATGTAAAAACTACAGTTTTGAAAACAAAAAAGTGGTCTCTTGGCACAACTTCTCCTGTGTATGGGGTAAGTTGAGTCTCCTACAAATAAAATAAAAATATTACCACTACCTTTTAAAAACCATGTCTATCTTTATTTCCCAAACACAATTCAACCAATCACAATCGATTTTTGTATTTTAATCCCTAAGGTCAAAGGGCACAGGGCTGGGTTTCGAGTAATCGAACATATGGAAATTTTTTAAGGTGGTCATACCAAGGATCATTTAGCTATTTTATTTAGAATTTTAGGACCCCTATATGTATCATTTCTTTAAATACAAAAATGATTTGATGAAAACATTGAATTTGAACTTACTGCCATTAGCCCATAGAAACGGTTTCATACATGGAAAAACAGGTTCCGGGTTACATTAAGACAAGTCCCGTGACACTTGTGCGGGTCGTAGAGCACCGTCATAGGATGCCACCTTTCCAACAAGTCAGTTTGTCAAATTTCTGCCCTGCTAGAGCTGTTGACTGGCACTGTATATATAATTTATAAGTCCAAAAATGGATGTAGCAACTACAGGTTGACCCTATCAAAAGTTTGAGCGATAAAAGCCCCACTTTTATTCTATAGGCTCAGATCCGCACTATGCAGCTGTTGAAAGAGCAAATTTTTCACTGACTGTCCACTGGTTTGAAAAACAATGATTGATAGGCAGCTTAAACTTCTTGAATTCAACCATTATTGGAACAGCCATCCACAACAACCACAATCCGTAAGGCGCAAATAGCTAAATGAGAGAGCAGCAGTGTGATTCACATCAATGCGCTATTTAGATCAATAATAAGTGATATCCGTATCGCCGTCATCCTTACCTCGAAGCGTTGATTCAAGTTGGATAATCTTTGGATGCCGACAGCAGTAGCACCATTGGAAGACATAGCTTGGACTGTAGCCTACAATAGCCTAGTCCTGCTCTTTTCCCGCAATCCATCAAACACATTTGGTTTGTCATTTTAGTGGTCTCTGACTTGTCAGACTCGCTCATGTGGAACATGAATGTGCCTTTTTTCAATGCTGATTTGAAGTGTCAAAGATTTTTTTACGCAAACATTCTTTCTGAATTGAAAAGTAATCATCTAGTTTTTCAAAAGTTTCTGTAATCTGTTTACAATATTTTAGCTTGTAACGTAACTGTAATTACAGTTACCGTTTTTTTGTAATCCCTTACATGTAATCCGTTACTCCCCAACCCTGACTGTGGCCATAGACGTATAATCCTTAGAAGGGTTTTGGAACCTCTAACCATGGCACTTTGAGTGTTAAACTCATGGGTACACTAGCAATGGCTGCCAGTCTTGACTTCAATGGGAACTGCTATCTATGGATTGATTATATGTTTATGATGGTTGCGGCTGACCAAGATTCACCTCAAACAACAACACATAAAACCTCAAATAATTCTGCCCAAAAACAATGACAACTTCTCTCAGCCAGTGGCATATTGGCTTTTTAGGTGAGCGCTGATTCCGCCCTTTGATAAGCAGGGCCAACTTTGTATGGCAGGGGTGCAAAATATTTAGCTTGTCCATTTCCAGCGCGCTTCTCCGGGGTGCTTTTGAAGAGACACATCTCTGCAGCACTTCACCAACACTCCGTCAAAAAACGTATCAAACATAAATCATGTAGCAGATATAGGATGCAGGGGAAAGAGTCGGCGGGCCAAGAAGGCTAAGGACCAGCCTGGAGCCCAGAAAACCCCCCAAACAGATTTTTGGGGGGGGCTATGGGGGTGGTCGGGGATCGAAGGAGAAGAGCCCCGACCACTGCACTCGTGGGGGTTCCAGGAGGAGCCCCTACAGCCATGGGAGCAGGAGTACAGAGAGGAGTCGGAGGAAATCGACGACGATGTGCTTCTGTTCCCTCACTCGTGGGGGTTCCCGGAGGAACCCTCACAGGATGGGGATTGGCGGTGGAGAAGGGACGACAAGTACAGTCGTACTCCAGCGCCAGTTCCCAGTCCGGTGCCTCCAGCGCCGGTCCAGAGTCGGAGACCGACTCAGCGCACCACACCAGCGGTGCGCACCAACAGCCCGGTGCGACCCGTGCCAGCTCAACGCACCAGCCCAACGGTGCGTTTTCCCAGACAGGTACAGCCCGTCCCAGCTCCTCGCACCAGACCAGTGGTGCGTTCCCCCAGTCCGGTACGGTCCGTGCCTGCTCCACGCACTCGACCTCCAGTGAAGGTCCGCAACCCAGAACCTCCAGTGAAGGTCTGCATCCCAGAGCCGGGGGCATTGGCGCGAGCCTGTAATCCAAGTCACTGGGAGGCTGAGGTTGGTGGATCGAGTGAGCTGTGGAGCTCTGGGCTGCAGTATGCTATGTTGTTCAGGTGTCCATGCTAAGTTAGGTATCGATATGGTGTTCCTAGGGGAACCCGGAATCTCTAAGGAGGGGAGTACCGGCCCAGGTCGGAAACGGAGCAGTCCGCTCCACCGGTGCCCAGTCCGTGGCCGGTCATCTGCTTCACTCCAGTGCCAGAGCAGTCCGCTCCACCGGTGCCCAGTCCGGGGCCGGTCGTCTGCTTCACTCCAGTGCCAGAGCAGTCCGCTCCACCGGTGCCCAGTCCGGGGCCAGTCGTCTGCTTCACTCCAGTGCCAGAGCAGTCCGCTCCACCGGTGCCCAGTCCGGGGCCGGTCGTCTGCTTCACTACAGTGCCAGAGCAGTCCGCTCCACCGGTGCCCAGTTCGGGGCCGGTCATCTGCTTCACTACAGTGCCAGAGCAGTCCGCTCCACCGGTGCCCAGTCCGGGGCCGGTCGTCTGCTTCACTACAGTGCCAGAGCAGTCCGCTCCACCGGTGCCCAGTCCGGGGCCAGTCGTCTGCTTCACTACAGTGCCAGAGCAGTCCGCTCCACCGGTGCCCAGTCCGGGGCTGGTAGTCTGCTTCACTCCAGTGCCGGAGCAGTCCGCTCCACCGGTGCCCAGTCCAGGGCCGGTTGTCTGCTTCACTCCAGTGCCGGAGCAGTCCGCTCCACTGGGGTCAGAGCCGGGGAAAAGCATCAGCCCCTCTCCAGGGTCGAGGGCTCCCACACCAGGGTCCAGACAGGACTTGGTGAATCGCGGCAGTACTGAGGGGGGAACCATCGCGCCGGGGTCCGGACCGGACAGGGCGTGCAACAGGGAGGTAGGAGGAGAGCAGCTTTCACGGCCTACGTCACGCCCGAGGCCGGAACCGGAGCCCCCACCAGCAACCACCTCAGTACCCCACCATTTCCCCTCCTGGTTTAGTGTATTTTGGGGGGGGAGAGGGGGAGATCAAGTGCGGTCGGGAGCCCGCACCTTGGAGGGGGGGGTACTGTAAGGGCTGGGTAGTGGTGAAGCCGCTAACTCCCATCAGGGGGAGTGGATGAGCCACAACCCAGTCCTCACTTCAGAGAGGGAGGATTAATGATCCCCAATCAGAGACAGCTGTCTAGTGTTGTCTCTGATTGGGGAGAGTATTTAGCTGTCCTCCACATCCACCTGTGCGTGGATCATTGTTTGTGCCTGTCTGCATGTGGGCTCACAGCACGTAAGTCACTTTGTATTTTGTCTGTTTCAATCTCCTGTTTTATTTTGTGTTTCATGAGAACATCTCCAAAATAAAAGGATGACACTTCACCAGCGCTCAGTCTATCGTCCCTTAAATACTCAGCATCGTGACAATACTAGAGACTAGAAGGGGTGTTAAGAGTCATAAAACCGGCCCAACGACCCCCTCTCCTCTCCTGTCAGCCATTTGCCACTTTGATCTGGCATCTTTGATCCATACCAAGGAGGGAGTCATCATAGCCCACAGGTAGCGGTAATCCGCAACACATTGAGATCATGCCTAAGCACAGTTGTTAGAGTGCAGGTGTAGAGATAGAAGGCACATTTGATGCCAATGTGGAATATTTGAATAATAATTAGAGAGACGTGTGTGTGTGTGAGAGACACAGGGAGAGAGTGCAAGCTGAAATGCTGTTACCAACCACCACCATTCAAACAATGGTACAGGAGTTCCAATAAATAATGATGGTATGGCACGGGCTATCAAAAGTTCATGAACAACTGACAAAACTGAAGACTTCGGACAATGATATCAGACAAATCATGAATGACTTATCAAAAGAGATTCTACTGAAACAGAATAACAGTGATCAAAACTCACTTCAACTACAGTGAGCTCCAACAGTATTGGGACAGTGACAAATGTTTTGTTGTTTTGACTCTGTACTCCAGCACTTTGGATTCGAAATGATACAATGACTATGCATTTAAAGTACAGATTGTCATAATTAATTTGATGGTATTCTACTGTTTAGAAATTACAGCACTTTTTGTACAGTGGGGAGAACAAGTATTTGATACACTGCCGATTTTGCAGGTTTTCCCACTTACAAAGCATGTAGAAGTCTGTAATTTTTATCATAGGTACTCTTCAACTGTGAGTGACGGAATCTAAAACAAAAATCCAGAAAATCACATTGTATGATTTTTAAGTTGTGTGTTTCGGGTCGTTGTCATGCTGGAAGACCCAGCCACGACCCATCTTCAATGCTCTTACTGAGGGAAGGAGGTTGTTGGCCAAGATCTCGCGATACATGGCCCCATCCATCCTCCCCTCAATACGGTGCAGTCGTCCTGTCCCCTTTGCAGAAAAGCATCCCCAAAGAATGATGTTTCCACCTCCATGCTTCACGGTTGGGATGGTGTTCTTGGGTTTGTACTCATCCTTCTTCTTCCTCCAAACAAGGCGAGTGGAGTTTAGACCAAAAAGCTCTATTTTTGTCTCATCAGACCACATGACCTTCTCCCATTCCTCCTCTGGATCATCCAGATGGTCATTGGCAAACTTCAGACGGGCCTGGACATGCGCTGGCGAGAGCAGGGGGACCTTGCGTGCGCTGCAGGATTTTAATCCATGACGGCGTAGTGTGTTACTAATGGTTTTCTTTGAGACTGTGGTCCCAGCTCTCTTCAGGTCATTGACCAGGTCCTGCCGTGTAGTTCTGGGCTGATCCCTCACCTTCCTCATGATCATTGATGCCCCATGAGGTAAGATCTGCCTATTGTCCTGTAGCCCATCCCAGCCTTGTGCAGGTCTACAATTTTATCCCTGATGTCCTTACACAGCTCTCTGGCCTTGGCCATTGTGGAGAGGTTGGAGTCTGTTTGATTGAGTTTGTAGACAGGTGTCTTTTATACAGGTAACTAGTTCAAACAGTTGCAGTTAATACAGGTAATGAGTGGAGAACAAGAGGGCTTCTTAAAGAAAAACTAACAGGTCTGTGAGAGCCAGAATTCTTACTGGTTGGTAGGTGATCAAATACTTGCAAATGAATTATTTAAAAATCACACAATGTGATTTTCTGGATTTTTGTTTTAGATTCCGTCTCTCACAGTTGAAGTGTACCTATGATAAAAATTACAGACCTCTACATGCTTTGTAAGTAGGAAAACCTGCAAAATCGGCAGTGTATCAAATACTTGTTCTCCCCACTGTAGATGGTCCCCCCATTTTTAGGGGACCAAAAGGATTGGGACAAATTCCCTGATGTGTATTAAAGTAGTCAAAAGTTTAGTATTTGGTCCCATATTCCTAGCACCCAATGATTACATCAAGCTTGTGACTCTACAAACTTGGATGCATTTGCTGTTTTAGATAATTTTGTGCCCAATAGAAATTAATGCTGAATCATGTTTTGTGTCATTTTGGAGTCACTTTTACTGTAAATAAGAATATAATATATTTCTAAAACTTCTACATTAATGTGGATGCTACCATGGTTACAGATAGTCCTGAATGAAAGTCCTGATAATCCCCCCACTTCACCATTCTATTTGTCACAGGTGAAATTGAGACTGTTGAAGAGGCCATACAGAGGGTGCTTCCAAAACTGGAGGAGGAGTCACTGCAGACTTCATTAAATCAACTAACTAAAGTTTGAGTGGAAGAGCCAGAAGCCCTGTATTTGGTCAAGAGGAGGGCATCAAAGACACGTGTGAGAATAGGCTGAACTTTGAACCTGATACATTTCTGTTTGTTACCTCATATTTTATGACCTGTTACTACTTCCCTTATTTTCTAGATAATGTTGCTCAAGAAAAGCCAGCAGCCAACTCCCTGTGTGTAATCCCCTGCTGTCTCAGACAGACTCAGGTACAATCTACTCCCCAAGGCCTGCTGTCTGGTTGGGGGACAGTTTCAATGACCACAGCTTTCACAGCCTCAGTAAGAGATGGGTAGAGACAGGAGAAGCAAGATAGACTACACATAATTAGAGTTATTGTAGATGGTATACAAAAGGTTTGCTTGAACCCTACACGCAAACAAGCACACACCGGCCAAGAACGATGTGTTTACAATACCGCGTTGGTGAAAATAGACCAAATTATTAGGGTGAGGCACATGGGCTGCTAACAGCTTACTACACAACATACACTTAGTATTACTTTCTTAGCTTCAGTATACATATCTCTCCCTTGCATAATTTATCCAGCAGCATACAAGACATTTTTGGACTCGCCTCACTTAAACAGGAAGGGGGCGCAGCGGTCCTTTATGGGCAAATTTTGTCATCCAACTTTGTCATGAAAGTCTGGCATTCTCTGGATTTATGGTGGGAACCACCACCACAGAAAGCACTGAGCTAGGATGAAACACCTGCATTTTGGATCTACCTTACAAAAAATAGACCATGTTTGTATGCAGCTTTATTCACTCAATGATATATACTTTTTATATTCTTTTCAAACTGATATGTGACACGTATTAATGCCAAAATAACATGCAAAATAGGCAAGCCCCCCCAAAAGAAAAATGTTTTATTTTTAAATGTTTATTGCTACAAATGTGCCCCACCTGCCCTGAATGACGGGTTGCCACTGTGAATGTCAATGACTTCTCTCTCTTTCTCTCTCCCTGTGTCTCTCACACACACACGTCTCTCTTTCTCTCTCCCTGTGTCTCTCACACACACACACACGTCTCTCTTTCTGTCTCCCTGCGTCTCTCACACACACACACGTCTCTCTTTCTCTCTCCCTGTGTCTCTCGCACACACACGTCTCTCTTTATGTCTCCCTGTCTCTCACACACACACGTCTCTCTTTCTATCTCCCTGTGTCTCTCGCACACACACGTCTCTCTTTATATCTCCCTGTCTCTCACACACACACGTCTCTCTTTCTGTCTCCCTGTGTCTCTCACACACACACGTCTCTCTTTATGTCTCCCTGTCTCTCACACACACACGTCTCTCTTTCTGTCTCCCTGTGTCTCTCACACACACACACGTCTCTCTTTATGTCTCCCTGTCTCTCACACACACACACGTCTCTCTGTCTCCCTGTGTCTCTCACACACACACACACGTCTCTCTTTCTCTCTCTAATTTCATTGAGGCTAATTGTATAATTTACTTTTATTTTCAGGTTTCATTGACCAGACCCTCTCTCTCTTTCTTCCTTTCTCTCCCTCTCTCTCTAATTTCATTGAGGCTAATTGTATAATTTACTTTTATTTTCAGGTTTCAGTGACCAGACCCACTTTTTTGAAAAGAGGGAACTCTTTCAGTTCTGTGTTGGTGAGTATAAACCTCAACCTTGTTCATATAATCTGTTCTAAGATTGCTATTATGAATGTCAATGTCTCTCTCTTTCTCTCTCTCACTCACACAGAGTTTATTTAACCTTTATTTATTTATTTAATAGAGAGAGTAATTTATCAATGTTACTATGGCAAACTATTGTAACTTTAGTAATTTATACTAGAATAAGTTTTAAATTAATTCATATGTAGCATTCATTCATTATATGTGTCCACATTGCCTATGAGTTTCTAACAGATAGATACTAATTCATGGAAAAACCTTCTACTCAACAATGGCATTGATATGTGTAAAAAAAAAAACATATATATATATATATATATATACATACATACATACATACATACGTACATACATACATACATATATATATATATATATATATATATTGAGAATATTTCATGCAGAAACAGATATTCGACATCAATGGTATTCAGTAGGATAACAATTTTACAAAATCATCTAATTTCATTATTTCATATACACTGAGTGTACAAAACATTAAGAACACCTGCACTTTCCATGACCGAGTGGCGTAGCGGTCTAAGGCACTGCATCTCAGTGCTAGAGGTGTCACTGCAGACCCTGGTTCGATCCCGGGTTGTATCACAACTGGCTGTGATTGGGAGACCCATAGGGTGTTGTCCGGGTTAAGGGGAGGGTTTGGCCGGGGTAGGCCGTCATTGTAAAGAATCATTTGTCCTTAACTGACTTGCCTAGTTAAATAAAGGTTAAATTATTGATGTCACTTGTTAAATCCACTTCAATCAGTGCAGATGAAGGGGAGGAGACAGGTTAAAGAAGGATTTTAAGCCTTGAGACAACTGAGTCATGGATTGTGTATGGGTGCCATTCAGAGAGTTAATGGACAAGACAAAATATTGAAGTACCTTTGAACGGGGTATGGTAGTAGGTGAACAGGGTATGGTAGTAGGTGAACAGGGTATGGTAGTAGGTGAACAGGGTATGGTAGTAGGTGCCAGGCGCACCGGTTTGTGACAAGAACTGCAATGCTACTGGGTTTTTCACACTCAACAATTTCCCGTGTGTATCTAGAATGGTCTACCGCCCAAAGGACAACCAGTCAACTTGACACAACTGTGGGAAGCATTGAAGTCGACATGGGCCAGCATCCCTGTGGAACGCTTTAGACACCATGTAGATTCCATGCCCCGACAAATTGAGGCTGTTCCATGCAACTCAATATTAGTGTATTCTACCTGTGATAAGACCACATGGAGGGCTAGAGATGATTGCAAACACCTGTGAAAATCTAAAGAACCCAAAAGGGCCACTAGATGTCTTGTTATAGATTACACAATGTTTCCAGTAATATACCCTCTCTCTACAACCGTACTCATACACGCACACAGCCACACACACACAGCCACATACACACAGCCACACACACACACACAGCCACACACACACAGCCACATACACACAGCCACACACACACACACAGCCACACACACACGCACACACACACACACAGCCACATACACACAGCCACACACACACAGCCACACACACACAGCCACACACACACAGCCACACACACACACACAGCCACACACACACACAGCCACACACACACAGACACACACACCTCTCTCTCCACTCTTGTTTCTCAATTTGGGTTGATAATGAGGCTATTTGCTATATTTTACCCTCAAAACGGGGCTCCAAAATTGCAGCTTTATTTTGTTCAATAGAGATTCATTTGTACAAATATCACATAGGCTAAAATGCATCTTTGCCGCGATTGTATTTTGAAATGTTGTGCATTTTTCTCTCCCTCTCTCCCTCTCCCTCTCCCTCCCTCCTCTCCCTCTCTCCCTCTCTCTCTCTCGGAAGGCTCAGTGAGAAACAGGCACAGGGCAGGAATCAGGGTATTAATGCACTTTAGGCTACTGTTTGACCGGGCTAAATGATCGCACTCTGGAGCCCTGCTTGTTCTTTGTACAGAGAATTATAAATGCATCTTTTGAAAAAGGATTGGGACTCTTGTCTTCTGTGATTGACTCAAGGTATCTTTTCCTCAAAGTAATTGACCCGTTACAGTAAATAGACTACAGTCAAAGCATTGGTAGCGTACAATAGATAACAGTAACTGTGTTAGTACGTACAGAAGAGTACAGTAACTGTGTTAGTACCGTACAATAGATAACAGTAGGAGTATTTGGTAGTAAAAAGACTACGGTATTATTATTGGTACCGTAAATGAATAACAGTAACAGTATTGGATACTGTAAAATACTGTACGGGAACATACTGCATATATTTTTTTTACAAACTTCTACAGGTAGCCGGCAGCCAATAAGTTACTGTAAAAACAACAGTTGAACAGTTTATGTGCAAGGAATGACGACAGGTATCAGATTTGCATTTCCTCTTCCTGAATCAGATGCAGCTAAAGCAAAAACGCTCCTGTCCTAATTGACATTTTGTAATATCTTCAGTAACACTGATTATTTCTCCACCATTACAGCGTCCTCTCTAGCCACTTTGAACAACGTATTACCACTGCCTTCTAAAATGCAACATAGTGACTGTTTCAGAAAAGTGGGGAGAAAACACATCGGACTTGGTGTGAAAATTTATTTACTTTGGTGGCAATAATTATTTTAAATTAATTCCATGATTTATTTTTACCTCAGAAAAGTAGCCTAATAATCCACGTCCCACAACATTGATAGTGTAGATTCATTCAAATGCCTCAACCCTAAATGAACGGGAGGCAAAAAGCATGGATGTACATAACACACACACAATGGCCTAGGATGTGGACTTATCTCAATATAAGACCACAGATGAGGTCTGAACATGTTAGACTTATCTCAATATAAGACCACAGACGAGGTCTGAACATGTTAGACTTATCTCAATATAAGACCACAGACGAGGTCTGAACATGTTAGACTTATCTCAATATAAGACCACAGATTAGGTCTGAACATGTTAGATTTATCTCAATATAAGACCACAGACGAGGTCTGAACATGTTAGACTTATCTCAATATAAGACCACAGATGAGGTCTGAACATGTTAGACTTATCTCAATATAAGACCACAGACGAGGTCTGAACATGTTAGACAATATTTGATTTAAAAGTCCCTTTAAACCATGTTTTTTTAATAGATATTTTTATGCCAGCATAAAGATCTATCTTGTCGTATATCTGCATGTAAAATTATTCACTTATTATATGTATGGTCCGCTATATATATAGTAAATTGTAAATTAATCTGAAATAACATTGTGTCACATAACTTTAACTATGCATTCAAATCAATAAAATCCTAGAAAAGGATAGCTTTTTTTTTTTTTTTTTTTTACAATAAAATTATTTAAACTGAACTGAATGGATTTGAATTGTACCTCCGCCTCCTCGGGACAAGCCGGACCAAAGAGCGCCGACACGTTTTCTTTCCACACCTGCTGAATGAAGGCTCCTATAGAAACCTTGGCGTCGCACTGCGAGTCCACGTAAACAAAATCCAGGCTGTAGTTCCCAAGAAACGACGGGTTGCTATTGACCTTTTCCACAGCCATCTGTATTGCGGAGCCTAACCGGCGGGCACTGAAGGGATAGGACATGTTCCAGGGAGCCTGGAAGCCAATCAGTAGCCGGTGAGAGTTGGTCCCATTCATGCCGTTGCAGAGAACTGAGGTAGCAGCTAAGAGCAGCAGCAGAGGAAAACACGTGAATCTAGAGCTCAGTCTGCAGAGAGGTAGAGATAACTGGCTCTGCATTCTTCCTGTTAGACTACTAGTCCTTCTAGGACAGGCAGAGACAAGCAGAGTATGCTCTCTCGTACGGTGAGAGGTTTAAATACCCCTGACGCTCCCCTGACATTGCTCCTCTACCTTCACAGGGGGAAATAACCATCGAAGCCTCTCAGAGTACCTGTGAAGAGGGAGGGGTTAGCACTCAAGGTACACCTGTTGACCTGTTGTTAATATCCACAAAATAAAATCTTTATTTTTATATAAATGAAGCATCTCAGAAAGGCTTCCATCATAATAGTTTTCTCCTCCATTTCCTTTCCTTCCTGACCTTTAAATGAATGATGGAAGAATAATGTCACACAGTAGGATAATGTCACACAGTAGGATAATGTCACACGGTAGAATAATGTCACACGGTAGGATAATGTCACACGGTAGGATAATGTCACACGGTAGGATAATGTCACACGGTAGAATAATGTCACACGTAGGATAATGTCACACAGTAGAATAATGTCACACATAGGATAATGTCACACGGTAGGATAATGTCACACTGTAGGATAATGTCACACGGTAGGATAATGTCACATGGTAGGATAATGTCACACGTAGGATAATGTCACACAGTAGAATAATGCCACATGGTATGATAATGTCACACGGTAGGATAATGTCACACAGTAGGATAATGTCACACGGTAGGATAATGCCACACGGTATGATAATGTCACATGGTATGATAATGTCACGCGGTAGGATAATGTCACACGGTAGGATAATGTCACATGGTAGGATAATGTCACATGGTAGGATAATGTCACACGTATGATAATGTCACACAGTAGGATAATGTCACACAGTAGGATGTCACGTGGTAGGATAATGTCACATGGTAGGATAATGTCACACGTATGATAATGTCGCACAGTAGGATAATGTCACGTGGTAGAATAATGTCACACAGTAGGATAATGTCACACGGTAGGATAATGTCACGCGGTAGATTAATGTCACACAGTAGTTGGCATTTTTATATATTTTCCTCCCTTTGTTGGTTACACACAAAACAATATTACAGTCATGTCAAGTTGTACTACAACAAGTATCCCTATAATACCTGGTAGTTACACAGGCATGTATCGTGTGAACCTGTATAGGGTGAAATTACGGTAAGTCCACATTGCTACATATATAGTAACTGTTACACCTGTTTGTGGCATGCAACACGATTTAATAATATAGTTATAGACAGACATTTATCAGTTTAGAGCCTATGTTTGGTATTATAACACATTATGGAACACTCATAACGCCTTATAAATGCATTTATAATGCATTATGGGGAGGGTATTCACATTGATTATCTATACTCACTCACACTGAGACGCTTTATGAATACAGGCCCTTATTCAATGAACCAAAATATAAACTCAACATGCAACAATTTCAAAGATTTTACTGAGTTACAGTTCATATAAGGAAATCAGTCAACTGAAATACATCCATTACACTATTACAAGCATTTCGCTACACCCGCACAAGCATTTCACTACACCCGCACAAGCATTTCACTACACCCGCAATAACATCTGCTAAACATGTGTATGTGACCAAATACATTTTATTTTGATTTGAAACAAGGGTTCCAAAAGGGTTCTTCGGCTGTCCCAATAAAATAATCATTTTTGTTCCATGGAAGAACTGGGAAAATTTCCGCTTCCATGAATTGTGTACAGATCCTTGTGGCCGTGCATTACATGAGGTGATGGCGGCACGACAATGGGCCTCAGGATATCGCCACAGTATCTATGTGAATTCAAATTGTCATTGATATAATGCAATTGTGTTCTGTGTCCATAGCTTATGCTTGCCCACATTGACATCAGCAAACCGCT
Source organism: Thymallus thymallus (assembly GCA_023634145.1). Taxonomy (NCBI): domain Eukaryota; kingdom Metazoa; phylum Chordata; class Actinopteri; order Salmoniformes; family Salmonidae; genus Thymallus; species Thymallus thymallus. The sequence continues at coordinate 17,884,323 of CM042386.1, read as the reverse complement.
CGCCCACACGACGCCATACACACTGTCTGCCATCTGCTCAATACAGTTGAAACTGGGATTCATCTGTGAAGAGCACACTTCTCCAGAGTGCCAGTGGCCATCGAAGGTGAGCATTTGCGCACTGAAGTCGGTTACGACGCCAAACTACAGTTTGTGCAGAAATTCTTTGGTTGTCTCAGAAGAAGCCGGATGTGGAGGTCCTGGGCTCGCGTGGTCTATGGTTGTGAGGCCGGTTGGACGTACTGTCAAATTCTTTAAAACGACGTTGGAGGCGGCTCATGGTTGAGACATGAACATGAAATTCTCTGGCAACAGCTCTGTTGGACATTCCTGCAGTCAGCATGCCAATTGCACGCTCTCTCAAAACTTTAGAACAAAATCTGTATCTTTGCTGCGCTGTATTATCACAATGGACAAAGCGTTCCGCGGTGTATGTAGGCGGGCTATAGAAAGGCATTGGGGTGGTTAGGTATGTATGACTCCTTTGGGTTTCCATAAAAAGCAGGATAAAATGCTTCTCATCTGTGATAGAGTGTGATATTGCGAGGGGTGAGAAGTGAGTGATGAGGCAAAAATGAAAAAGAGATGAATTTAGCGAAGGAACGAATGACATTTAATTTGATAACAGCAACACACAATAGACAATAACCCGCGAGGGTTGAAACAAAAAACACAGGTGTCACGGTGCGTAGTATTAATGGGACGGTAAACGGAGCGCTCGTGAAGTGTCATCCTTTTTATTAAAAATGAGGTGTTCTCACGAAGCATTTAAATATAAAAAGGAGACTGAAAAAAACAAACACGATTACAAACAAGAAACACAGTGACTTACTGAGTTCTGCCACATGCAGACAAACAGAATGAACAATGATCCACACACAGGTGGAAGTGTGTGGGTCCTATATACTATCCCCAATCAGAGACAACGCTAGACAGCTGTCTCTGATTGGGGATGATAATCACCCTAGTTAGGGTGTGATGACTTGGTTGTGTGCCTCTCTCCTCCCCTAGGTGGGAGTAAGAGGCCTTACCACAACCAAGCCATCACAGTACCCCCCCCCCAAGGTGCGGACTCCCGATCGCACCATAAATCCCCCCCTCTCCTGAAAAGTAAAAAAAAATTGTCCAAAAAACTAGGGGGGACATGGCGGGGTACTGAGATGGTTGCTGGTGGAGGCTCCGGTTCTGGTTCCGGGCGTGGCGCAGGCTCTGAGAGTAGCTTCTCTTCTACCTCTCTGTTGCACGCCCGGTCCAGTCCGGACCCCAGCGCGATGGTTCCCCTCTCAGTACTCCCGCCAGTTACCAAGTCCTGTCTGGACCCTGGTGTGGGAGCCCTCGACCCTGGAGAGGGGCTGACCACCGGCCCCGGACTGGGCACCGGTGGAGCTGACTGCTCCGTCACTGGAGCTACGTAGATGACCGGCCCCGGACTGGGCACCGGTGGAGCGGACTGCTCCGGCACTGGAGCTACGTAGATGACCGGCCCCGGACTGGGCACCGGTGGAGCGGGCTGCTCCGGCACTGGAGCGACGTAGACGACCGGCCCCGGACTGGGCACCGGTGGAGCGGACTGCTCCGGCACTGGAGCGGCGCAGACGACCGGCCCCGGACTGGGCACCGGTGGAGCGGACTGCTCCGGCACTGGAGCGACGTAGACGACCGGCCCCGGACTGGGCACCGGTGGAGCGGACTGCTCCGTCAATGGAGCGACGTAGACGACCGGCCCCGGACTGGGCACCGGTGGAGCGGACTGCTCCGGCACTGGAGCGACGCAGACGACCGGCCCCGGACTGGGCACCGATGGAGGAGGCTCCAGGCCTTGAGCTGTGGCTGGAGGCTCCGGAACGCTGACGTTCGCTGGAGGTGGCGGAACGCTGACCTTCGCTGGAGGTGGCGGAACGCTGACCTTCGCTGGAGGTGGCGGAACGCTGACCTTCGCTGGAGGTGGCGGAACACTGACCTTCGCTGGAGGTAGCGGAACGCTGACCTTCGCTGGAGGTGGCGTGGCGCTGACCTTCGCTGGAGGTGGCGTGGCGCTGACCTTCGCTGGAGGTGGCGTGGCGCTGACCTTCGCTGGAGGTGGCGTGGCGCTGACCTTCGCTGGAGGTGGCGTGGCGCTGACCTTCGCTGGAGGTGGCGTGGCGCTGACCTTCGCTGGAGGCCTCGGGCTGCTGACCTTCACTGGAGGCCTCGGGCTGCTGACCTTCACTGGAGGCCTCGGGCTGCTGACCTTCACTGGAGGCCTCGGGCTGCTGACCTTCTCTGGAGGCCTCGGGCTGCTGACCTTCTCTGGAGGCCTCGGGCTGCTGACCTTCTCTGGAGGCCTCGGGCTGTTGACCTTCTCCGGAGGTCTCGGGCTGCTGACCTTCACAGGAGGCCTCAGGCTGCTGACCTTTACAGGAGGCCTCGGGCTACTGATCGTCACAGGAGGCCTCGGGCTGCTGACCCTCTCCGGAGAACTCAGGCTGGATGCCGTGCCCACCCTGGGCACCGACGCAGAGGTGGTCTTCAGCCCTGCAGCTGGTCTGGCTGTCGGCCCCAGACTGGGCACCGACACGCTATGGAGCTCCTGCTCCACAGCGGGACTGAACGTCGTGCCCACCCTGGGCACCGACGCAGAGATGGTCTTCAAACCTGTGGTTGGGCTGGCTGTCGGCCCCAGACTGGGCACCGACACGCTATGGAGCTCCTGCTCCACAGCGGGGCTGAACGTCGTGCCCACCCTGGGCACCGACGCAGAGATGGTTTCCAGCCCTCTGGTTGGGCTGGCTGTCGGCCCCAGACTGGGCACCGACACGCTATGGAGCTCCTGCTCCACAGCGGGGCTGAACGTCGTGCCCACCCTGGGCACCGACGCAGAGATGGTTTCCAGCCCTCTGGTTGGGCTGGCTGTCGGCCCCACACTGGGCACCGACACGCTATGGAGCTCCTGCTCCACAGCGGGGCTGAACGTCGTGCCCACCCTGGGCACCGACGCAGAGATGGTTTCCAGCCCTCTGGTTGGGCTGGCTGTCGGCCCCACACTGGGCACCGACGCGCTATGGAGCTCCTGCTCCACAGCGGGGCTGAACGTCGTGTCCACCCTGGGCACCGACGCAGAGATGGTTTCCAGCCCTCTGGTTGGGCTGGCTGTCGGCCCCACACTGGGCACCGACGCGCTATGGAGCTCCTGCTCCACAGCGGGACTGAACGTCGTGCCCACCCCGGGCACCGACGCAGAGAGGGTTTCCAGCCCTGTGGTTGGGCTGGTTGTCGGCCCCAGAGGAAACGCACTGTTGGGTTGTTGCGTTTAGCTGGCACGGGTCGCGCCGGGCTGGGGAAACGCACTGTTGGGTTGTTGCGTTTAGCTGGCACGGATCGCGCCGGGCTGGGAAAACGCACCGTTTGGCTGGTGCGCGGAGCAGGCGCGGGCCGTACCGGGCTGGGGAAACGCACCGTTGGCTGGGTGCGTTTAGCTGGTACGGGTCGCACCGGGCTAGTGTTGCGCACCGATGGTTTGGTGCGCTGAGTCGGTCTCCTCCTCCTCCGACTCTGGACCGGCGCTGGAGGCACCGGACTGGGAACTGGCGCTGGAGCACGACTGTCCCTGTCGTGCCTACTCCACCGCCAATCCCCATCCTGTGAGGGTTCTTCCGGGAACCCCCACGAGTGAGGGAACAGAAGCACATCGTCGTCGTCTTCCTCCGACTCCTCTATGTACTCCCGCTCCCATGGCTGTAGGGGCTCCTCCTGGAACCCCCACGAGTGCAGTGGTCGGGGCTCTTCTCCCTCGATCCCCGACCACCCCCATAGCCCCCCCCCAAAATCCGTTTGAGGGGTTTTCTGGGCTCCAGGCTGGTCCTCAACCCTAGCCCGGTGACGTGTCCTCCGTCTCCGGTGCCTCGGCTGCTCCGGACCCCAGCCTTCCTCCACCGAGCGATAATACGAGTGTTCCTCCTCGGTAATTTTTCCCATACCGAGGAGGATATCTCCTAAAGTTATCCCCCGTTGCGTCCCAGGGTGGTGGATCATTCTGTCACGGTGCGTAGTATTAATGGGACGGTAAACGGAGCGCTCGTGAAGTGTCATCCTTTTTATTAAAAATGAGGTGTTCTCACGAAGCATTTAAATATAAAAAGGAGACTGAAAAAAACAAACACGATTACAAACAAGAAACACGGTGACTTACTGAGTTCTGCCACATGCAGACAAACAGAATGAACAATGATCCACACACAGGTGGAAGTGTGTGGGTCCTATATACTATCCCCAATCAGAGACAATGCTAGACAGCTGTCTCTGATTGGGGATGATAATCACCCTAGTTAGGGTGTGATGACTTGGTTGTGTGCCTCTCTCCTCCCCTAGGTGGGAGTAAGAGGTCTTACCACAACCAAGCCATCACAACAGGGTTAAATAGTGACCCTGATGACCAATATGGAACAGGTGTGGGTCATCAGGGTGTTGCTACCATCTTCCCCCGACCGCCGGTTTAGAACGCCGGCGAGGATGATCGCTGGAGAGGAGGAGGGCCCGTCGTCTTGCACGGGGCATTCGTTACAGTACCCCCCTCCCTAGGCGCGGCTCCTGACGTCGCCACTCGCCGGCGCCCTGGGCGACCCCGAGGGCGGGGAGCCGGCCTGTCCGGACGGCGTGCATGGAACTCCGTCGTGAGCGACGGATCGCAGATGTCTACCGCCCGGACCCAGCTGGCTCCTCAGGGCCGTAACCTGCCCAGTCCACTAGGTACTGGACCCGACCCTGCCGTAGCCGAGAGTCCAGCACCTTCTCCATTCGATATGCCAGACCCCCGGCCACCTCCGTTGGGGGTGGAGGCGCCACTGCAGGTCCGGATCCCCCTAGTGGACCAGGAACCACCGGTCTGAGGAGAGAGACATGGAAAGAGGGAGACATGTTAGTATAGGGTGGTGTAAGTCTCAACCTATAGGTGACCTCATTCACTCTCCGAAGGACCGTGAAAGGTCCCACATACCGGGGTTCTAGCTTGTGGCATGGCAAGCGGAGCTGGAGGTTCCTTGTGGACAGCCAGGCTTTATCCCCTGGTTGGAACACTGGGGCCTCACTCCGCCGTCTGTCCGCCTGCGTCTTTTGACGTTGGACTGCCCTCTGCAGGCGGACGTTGACGGCGGACCAGGCTCCCTCAGCCTTCCCAAACCACTCCTCCACCGTCTGGACCTCATTAGAACCCCTTGCCCAGGGGCACAGCCTGGGCTGATTGCCTAGCACCACCTGGAAAGGGGTTAGACCTGTGGAGGAATGGCACAGGGAATTCTGAGCGTATTCCGCCCAGGGGAGGAAACGGGTCCACTCACCTGGCTGTTCCATACAATAGGATCGAAGGAACCTCCCCAGTTCTTGTTTGGTTCGCGGGTGGTACCCGGATGTGAGACTAACCGCGACCCCCAGTTTGGACATGAACGCTTTCCACACGCGGGAAATGAACTGGGGGCCTCGGTCAGACACGATGTCCTCCGGAAGTCCATACAATCGTAAGACCTGTTGAAATAGTACCTCAGCGAACTGGAGGGCAGAGGGGAGACCGGGTAGTGGGATGAATCTGACCATCTTGGAAAATCTATCCACTACCACGGCGATGGTAGTTTTCCCCTCTGCTGGCGGCAGATCTGTAAGAAAGTCTACCGCTATGTGTGTCCATGGCCGCTGAGGTACTGGTAGGGGCAGGAGTTTTCCTGTAGGAGCCGTTCTCGGCGCCTTTGACTGTGCACACACGACACAGGACAGTACATAGTGTCGCACAGTCCTCCCCATGCCAGGCCACCAATATTTTTCCCGGAGCGCTTCCAGGGTCCGACTGATACCTGGGTGTCCGGTGGCTGGTGTGGTGTGCACCCAGGTTACCAGTCTTCCCCGCACTCTCCGGGGGACGTAGGTCTTACCCGGGGGGCATGTTGTAGGGGTAGGATCCCGTCTCCCTGCCCGTAGAATCTCAGCATCTATGTCCCAGGAGACGGGTCCTACGATGCATGCTGGAGGCAGGATGGGCACCTCCTGCCTCGTTTCTGCCCGCCGGTCGTGGATGCGGGAGAGTGCGTCCGCCCTGCCATTCTTAGTTCCTGGGCGATAGGTCAGGGTGAACTGAAAGCGCTCAAAAAACAAAGTCCAGCGGGCCTGTCTGGGGTTAAGGCGCCGGGCTGCCCTGACGTACTCCAGGTTCCGATGATCCGTCAGGACAGTAAACGGCTCAAGAGCCCCCTCTAGCCAATGTCTCCACTCCTCCAACGCCAACTTCACCGTCAGTAATTCTCGGTCACCCACGTCGTAGTTCCTCTCCGCAGCGCTCAATTTTCTAGAGTAGTAAGCACAGGGGTATAGCAGGGGAGGGTTCCCCAGCAGCTGGGAGAGGACCGCCCCTACCCCGACCTCCGACGCGTCGACCTCGACCGTGAAGGGCTTGAGCGGGTCCGGGTGGCGTAGTAGTGGCGCGGTGGTGAATCGGCCCTTCAGGTCGATGAATGCCTTCTCCACGGTCGGGGTCCAGGTGAGGCGTTGAGGGTTTCCTTTCAACAACGACGTGAGTGGCGCGGCGATGGAACTATAGCCCTTGATGAACCGGCGGTAAAAGTTGGCGAAACCGAGGAAGCTCTGTAGTTCCTTGATGTTTTTGGGGACTGGCCATGACTTTACTGCCTCCACCTTTAGCTCCTCCATCTTCACCCCCTCCGGAGCTATACGATTCCCGAGGAAAGAGACGGCCGTCTGGTGAAAGGCGCATTTTTCCTCCTTGACATACAGTTTATTCTGTAACAGTCGTTGGAGGACAGCACGAACGTGGGTCACGTGTTCTGAGAATGTCGAGGAGTACACTAGTATGTCATCAATATATACGACTACATACCTCCCCGACATCTCTCGAAATACCTCATTCAGAAACGACTGGAATACCGCTGGGGCATTAGCGAGTCCATATGGCATCACAAGGTGTTCATAGTGACCTGACGCCGTGCTAAATGCGGTCTTCCACACGTCTCCTTCTTTGATTCGTATGAGATTATAAGCGCTCCGGAGGTCTAGCTTAGTGAAGAATCGCGCTCCCCGTAGCTGCTCTATGGCCGCAGGAACGAGGGGCATTGGATATCGATACTTCGTCGTCACCTCATTCAAACCTCGATAATCAATGCACGGCCTCAAACCCCCGTCCCTCTTTTTCACAAAGAAGAAACTGGCCGAAGCAGGGGATGTGGAGTGGCGAATATGCCCCTGCTCCAGCGCCTCTCGGACATACGTCTCCATATAATCCGTTTCGGCCATAGAGAGCGGATAGATGCGTTTACGGGGAGGTGTGCCACCTGGCATGAGGTCAATGGCGCAGTCCCACTCTCGGTGGGGAGGGAGACATTTGGCCTCTTCTCTAGAGAACACTCCGCTTAGATCTTCGTATTCTGGCGGAATGTTCCCCTTGAGGGCGCTCTCAGGACTCTCCACTGATGTTGCCCCTACCGTAGGTGTAATACAGGTCCTCCTACATTTTTCCGACCATCCCAGAATCCTTCGTGCGCTCCAGCTGATGTTTGGGTTATGTTGCTGGAGCCAAGGAAGTCCCAAGATGATCGGATGTATGGAGGATGAGATCACCAACAATTCCAGTCTCTCTCGATGGCAGCCGTGAATTGTGAGAGTGACTGGACGGGTCACGTGAGTAATGGAACCGGACCCCACCGGTCGACCATCCAGAGCATGAACTGGCATGGAGGACCTCAACCGGCGCAACGGCAGCCGAAGAGAGTCAACCAGAGTCCGGTCAATGAAACTCCCCGCAGCCCCGGAGTCAATCAGGGCTGTGGACACATAATTAGGGAAGTTACCGGAGAGCACAACTGAGCAACAGAAAGGACTGGCGATGTTAACAGTATTATGTACACTTACTGTGCCCATCTGAACCCCCGGCCACTTACCCCTTTTCTGCGTCCCATCGGAAGAGAGGGGCAAGATCTTCTCACATGCCCCCTCTCTCCGCAGTACAGACATAGTCCCTGACGACTCCGTCTCTCTCTTTCCTCTGCGGAGAGCCTCGTAATTCCCACCTCCATTGGCTCATGCTCCAGCTCCAATCGCGGAAGAGGGAGATGCGCGCGGCGCGCCAGCTGTTCACGGTCACGGAGTTGGCCGTCGATGGCAATGGCCCGGGCGATGTAGGCGTCCAGCGTCATGGATTGGCTTACACAAGCCAGCTCCATTCGGACCTCCACCTGCAGCCCTCTACGGAAAGCTGTCCGAAGAGCCGGCTCGTTCCACCCACTGGCCGCCGCCATCGTCCGGAAAGACAGCGCATACTCCGCAGCCGTGCCCCTTCCTTGTTCCAGGCGCATCATCCGCTCGCCCGCATTTCTCCCCTCCGCGGGATGGTCAAAAACAGCTCGGAACTCGCCAACGAAGGCGGCAACTGACCTTAACAGCTCGCTGTCCCTCTCCCACAGTGCCGTCGCCCAGCTGAGTGCACGTTCTCCCGATCCGACATTGGCAAGTCGCCCAGATACAACTCACATTGGAGAAGGAACCCACGACAATCCTCCGGATTGCCATCGTACTTCTCTGGGCTGGCTCTCCGGAGTGCTCCTCCCGAGACGTGACGAGACTCGACACGACCAGGTGCTGGGGATGCTGTGGCTTCAACTGGATCCACCGGGTGTTCCCCGCCCGGTCGTGCAGCCATGTGGGACATCAGACCACCGAGGGCAGTGACCAGATTGGAAACCTGTTCCTCCATGGCTCTGAGTCTCTCCTCTAGCTCTGGTGCCCGACCAGGCGCCCCAGCTCCCTCGCCGCGCCCGTCCATGGAGACCTAGGGTAGAGTGTGGGAAGAAAAAAGGACAAAAAGGAGTTAGGAACAACAGTGCTACGAAGACAGGTAAGTGAGAACAAAAAATTATAATAATAGGTGCCTCTGGTGCACGGCGGGTTATTCTGTGATATTGCGAGGGGTGAGAAGTGAGTGATGAGGCAAAAATGAAAAAGAGATTAATTTAGCGAAGGAACGAATGACATTTAATTTGATAACAGCAACACACAATAGACAATAACCCGCGAGGGTGGAAACAAAAAACACAGGGTTAAATAGTGACCCTGATGACCAATATGGAACAGGTGTGGGTCATCAGGGTGTTGCTACCATCTTCCCCCGACCGCCGGTTTAGAACGCCGGCGAGGATGATCGCTGGAGAGGAGGAGGGCCCGTCGTCTTGCACGGGGCATTCGTTACATAGAGTAAGTGAATAACGTGATACTCCTCCACCTGTAATATTTGATTTATAAGGGTGGGGTCAAATTTACCGTTAAAGCTGCTTCATTCAACTCTGCCTCACGTCCCACCACTACAGAGTTTAGTTAGCTTCTTAGCTAGTTGTAAAAAGTGTTAAGTGTTATTAGCCTATTTAGTTATCTCAAACCAGCTAATCTGCCACTGCTACGATGGATATCAGAAATTGACTTCGCCAAAGTACTCAAACAGAGCCAAAGGAGAAGGGGACACCTGGCTACTGTGTCAATGGTTGTAAAAATGTATGACAGCATTGAGAAGTTCCTCTCCGAACTCTGAACTCGAGGTTGATGAAGGCGGTGATGGACCAAGCTTTAAGTTTACAGCCACCATGGTGCACAGATTCTCCAAAAAGCATCAGATCTTTACACTGGAGCCAAAGTGGTCCGCAGTGCGTTGGAGTGCGTCAAGAAGCTGAGGAGAGACAGCCAGTTCATACCCATTTGAGCACAGTGCAGTGCTGGTGGCACTGACACAAGCTCCAAGCAGACAACAACGTTATGTAAGCAATACGTGGTGGACAGTACATTTGGCCAACAGGACAGAGGAGAAGAGAGTGAGTGTAAAAGATTGTACTTGGGTACTGTCTGTCATTGTTGAAATGAGTGCCCTTGATCCAGAGAGCCATGACTTTCTAGATGTAAAAAAGGGGAAACTGCTGGATCAAGCAAAACAGGTTTGGTGGAAGCTGAGTTTAGTGTCGCTGGCAGTTTTTGCAGACTGAAATCGCCCGCTCCTGCTCCAAAGAGGACACATGGACCCCGCTATATATCCTGCAATTAATCTCTGGGCATCTCTCAGATATACTGCACTGAAACATGTATTGACTTTTGGGGCGTCCACAGCTACATGCGAGAACTCATTCTCCACTTTGATAAACGTATTCAGTCAACACAGAAGAAGCATGCTATACCTGAGGAAAGCTCAACTAATCAAACTTCCATTGAGGGGAAGGTTTCAGGGAGAATAGAATGATTTATTAATCAGGAAGTTCCACAGAGCATCAAGGATGCTGCAACTCTTCTGAAAAAGGTAAGAAACAATCTAGCTGGCTGATTTTAAATACAAATCTTGGTGGTATAGCCAGTGGCGATATTTCAGAAAAAACCTAGGGTATGGAATGGCAAAATGACTTCCTTAGCCAGCCTAGGTTTTCAACGGCCTTGCTTTAGTGTGAAGGGCGCTGTCCATGGTGCTGATAGAGCGCAGCAGAGGTTTCACGCCAACCGGTCACTTCTTGATCAAAAGCACTCAATGGTCTAGGCATTTGAACTTTTATGTTTATTGTGGTATAGCAATATATAATCAGAATTCAATAGAATTCCAATGCTATGTTCTATGTTTCATCATAGAAATAGATACATTTTATTATGGTTTTCTTGGTAGCCTATTGGTTAGCGTGGTTTTAAATGGAACTGTACACTCCCCACACCCGACCTCCAGTGGGTGCGCCCAGCCCAGCCCGGTGCCTCCAGTGCCAGACCCACGCACCAGACCTCCGGTGTGCCTCCCCAGCTCGGTAGCTCCAGTGCGTGTCCCCAGCTTGGTAGCGCCTGTACCGGTTCCTAGCCCGGTGGCGTCAGTGGGTGTCCCCAGAATGGTAGCACCAGTGCCGGTTCCTAGCCCGGTGGCGCCAGTGCCGGTTCCTAGCCCGGTAGCTCCAGTGCCGGTACCTAGCCCAGTAGCTCCAGTGCCGGTACCTAGCCCGGTGGCGTCAGTGGGTGTCCCCAGCTTGATAGCGCCAGTACCCGTTTCTAGCCCGGTGGTGCCAATGCCGGTTGCTAGCCCGGTAGCTCCAATGCCGGTATCTAGCCCGGTAGCTCCAGGGCGTGTCCCCAGCTTGGTAGCGCCAGTGCCAGTTCCTAGCCTGGTGGCGCCAGTGCGTGTACCCAGCGCGGTAGAGCTAGTGCCAGAGCAGTCCGCTCCACCGGTGCCCAGTCCGGGACCGGTCGTCAGCCACGCTCCAGTGCCGGAGCATATTTATTTTCAGTATTCCCACCTGTGTTTGTGTGTTCCTTTTTGTTTGCGCCGGTTCATCGCTGCTGTCTCTCCTTTTGTTATTTTTGAGTTTTGCATAGTAAAAGGAATGTTTTTGCAACACAGCTCTGCGCTTCGGGTCCTGTCTCATAGCGACCGTGACACTATGTCCTGGGAAATGTTCTTGTCACTTACATCATGCAAATCACATTAGCGCACGTTAGCTCGAGGGCGGGACACGATCCTGTAGAGGCTAGCAAGATAGCAGTCATCATCATGAATCAAGTCGACAATCTACTGGCAAATCCTTTTCAATCCTTGTCATCTGAAGAGAAATTATGAAGAGAAATTATAAATAAAATGTATCAGTCCCCATCGGCCAGTTGTCTTGAAAGCACAATAAATCCAGAGAATGACAGATTTTGATGACAAAATATGCCCACAAGAAGGACCGCCGCGCCACCTTCCTGTTCAAGTGAGCACAACACATCAAAACAAGGTGAGTACAAACATCTATTCTATGCTGCTGCATAAATGATGTAATATAGCAGGGAGATATGTTTACTGTAGCTAAGAAAGTAATACTAAGTGTATGTTGTGTAGTAAGCTGTTAGTAGCCCATGTGCCTCACCATAATAATTTGGTCCCTTTCCTCCCTAACAACTTAGCCTACTGTTCTGACTTGGTGGTGCACATGTAGCCTATAGCATGTTTTAGATAAATGTAATCATTGAATATTGTAAGAGCTTTCATTGTCTGTTTATAAGCCCCCTTTATTTATCCTAATGTTCTGACTTGGTGTACAGGGAGAATACTGTAAGAACTGCCCATGTTCTGAATTCTGTCACTGTAGATTTCAAAAGTGCTGAAAAAATAGTTATATTGACTACGTCCGTCCTAGCTCGCTCATGAATGTCTTCATCGAAATTACGGATTGCATTATCCGCTTGTCGTCCCTTTATGCCATAGTTTGTACATCTCAATTGTCAGTAGAAACCACATTTGTTTAAGAAAGTCAGCCATATGAGCTAGTTTTCTTTTTAAGGCTCCGCTGATAGCCAGGTGTAGTAGTGGTAAGGATCTACTCCATAGTGCTGAAAAGAAAGCTTTGATGTCATTACGCACTTAAATAGCTTATGGAGGACGCTTTTTTTAAATAAAGTAGGCCTAGCTTATAAAAAGCTGATAAGATCCATCACTCTGTTTTCTCACCAATTCCATAGCCTATAGAAATGTTGCACAACATGAGCTCATGGACTCTCATGAAGTGTTTGATTTGATTTTTGATTCGATTTGCATTGATGTCAGAGTGATTAGAGGGACAATAGAGTGCTGAGTACCAGGCAGTTAGCAAGTTTGGTAGACTACTAATAACCATGAGCAGCATCAGAGCTTGGAGAAGCCTAGTTACCGTGACTAAACGGTCACGTGGAATTTGACTGGAGTCATGACTCGTGACCGCGGGAGTATTGTCACCGTAACAGCCTTAGTCATGACTTTATTGATCTGATATTATCTCTACTAGGCCTACTTGGTACCCCTGTTTTGTTCTGATCGCATTCATTCCTTCGCATTCGCAGCTGTGTCGGTATTCTAAGCCAAACTGCTATTCAGTATTTTGGTTTGTATGCGTGAATAACTAGGCTACTACTTTCAGCATTTAGTTTGCATTATTCTGGTGAGACAGCTGTGTGTACGGCTGCATTCACATAGGCTGTTTATAGTAGGTGAATTAATTACCATATCTATCTTGTAGCCTATATTCATTACCAAACGGCTTTGTGAAAAGCATTCCATGTTTTCTCTTTCAAGTCCACCCAAGATTAATATTTTGATGGATCTATTGACACAGCACAGTAAAGGATATAGAGCAGGAGGAGACTGGGATTTTACCCAAAGCCTTTTGTATTTGTATTTATTATGGATCCCCATTAGCTGCTACCAAGTCAACAGCCACTCATCCTGGGGTCCAGCAACATTAACGCAGTTATATACATTTCACAACAGATTTCACAACACATTATGTGTGTTCCCTCAGGTCACAACTCTACTACTACATATCTACAACACAAAATCCATGTGCACGTGTGTGTATAGTGTGTATGTTATGTTATTATGCGTGTATGAGTGTGCCTTTGTGTGTGTCTCTTCACAGTCCCCACTGTTCCATAAGGTGTATTCCATAAGGTGTATGCTTGTTGATAGTGTTTTATTATGGACAGACCTCTCCCCATCTTAGCTACTGTTGCATCAGTATGTTTTGACCAGTTTACAATCCAGGGTTACTCCAAGCAGTTTAGTCACCTCAACTTGCTCAATTTCCACATGATTCATTAGAAGATTTAGTTGAGGTTAAGGGTTTAGTGAATGATTTGTTCCATATACAATGCTTTTAGTTTTTTTTATATTTAGGACTAACTTATTTCTTTCCACCCATTCTGAAACTGACTGCAGCTCTATGTTAAGTGTTGCAGTGATTTCACTTGCTGCGGTAGCTGATGTGTATATTGTTTAGTCATCAGCATACATAGACACATAGGCTTTACTCAGAGCCAGTGACAGGTCATTAGTGAAGATTTTAAAAAGTAAGGGGCTTACACAGCTGCCCTGGGGAATGCCTGACTCTAGATGGATTATGTTGGAGAGGCTTCCATTAAAGAAAGCTGTGTTCTGTTAGACAGGTTACTCTCGATTCACAATATAGCAGGGGATGTAAATCCATAACATATCAGTATTTCCAGCAGCAGACTATGATCGATAATGTCGCAAGCTGAACTGAAGTCTAACAAAACAGCTCCCTCAATGTTTTTATTATCAATTTATCTCAGCCAATCATCAGTCATTTGTGTAAGGGCCATACATGTTGAATGCCCTTACCTATAAGCGTGTTGAAAATCTTTTGTTAATTATTTTACTGTGAAATAGCATTGTAATGTTTGTCTTTCATAATTTGGTCAGCTGTGCATGGATATGTAGGTTCAGAATTTGTTTCAGACAGACAGAGAGACAGACAGACAGACAGGACAGACAGGAAGAGATACTCAAATAGCTAAATGTGCGTATGATATAATTTATAATTTAAATATGCTAATCTTGCCAATGAAAAAAATAATTAAAAGTAGTTTTGAGATGAATGAGTTTCAATCATCAGAGTTTCAATCTGTTTCAATTAATTCTAGTTTGCCTTTTTGCCTTTTGCCCAAAATTTAATTTAAAGTGCTCCAAAGCTTTTTACTATCAAGCTTTATATAATTTATCTTTGTTTCATAGTACAGTTTCTTCTTCTTTTTGTTCAGTTTAGTCAAATGATTTCTTAATTTACAGTATGTTCGCCAAACGGCTCTGCAGCTAGACTTGCAGGTAATTCAGAAAGTACTCAGACCCCTTTGATCTTTATGCATTTTGTTACGTTACAGTCTTACGCTAAAATGGATTAAATACATTCTACACACAATACCCCCTTAATGATGAAGCGAAAACAGTTTTTTTTACATTAATAAATAATTTACATAAGTATTCAGACCCTTTGCTATGAGACTCAAAATTTAGCTCAGGTGCATCCTGTTAGACATTGATCATCGTTGAGATGTTTCTACAACGTGATTGGAGTCCATCTGGGGTAAATTCAATTGATTGGACATGATTTGGAAAGGCACACACCCGTCTATATAAGGTCCCACAGTTGACAGTGCATGTCAGAGAAAAAACCAAGCCATGAGGTCGAAGGAACTCTCTGTAGAGCTCTGAGACAGGATTGTGTCGAGACACAGATCTGGGGAAGGGTACCAAAAAAATGTCAGTATTATTGAAGGTCCCCAAGAACACAGTGGCCTCCATCATTCTTAAATCAAAGAAGTTTGGAACCAGCAAGACTCTTTCTAGAGCTGGCCGCCCGGCCAAACTGAGCAAAAGGCACCTAAAGACTCTCAGACCAGGAGAAACAAGATTCTCTGAATGCCAAGTGTCACGTCTGGAGGAAACCTGGCACCATCCCTACAGTGAAGCATAGTGGCGGCAGCATCATGCTGTGGGGATGTTTTTCGGTGGCAGGGACTGGGAGACTAGTCAGGATCGAGGGAAAGATGAACGGAACTAAGTACAGAGAGATCCTTGATGTGCTCTGGAGCAGGTTCTCAGACTGGGGCGAAGGTTCACCTCCCATCAGGACAACGAACTTAAGCACACAGCCAAGAGAACGCAGCATTAGTAAAGATGTGATCAATACATGTGGATGATTTCATTCCTGTGCTGTTTGTAACTACCCTTGTAGGTTGACTGATAACCTGAACCAGGTTGCAGGCACTGGTTACAGTTTGAAGCTTGTTCTTCTTTGGGCAGCTTAATGAAAGCCAGTCAATATTTAGGTCACCCAGAAAATACACCTCTCTGTTGATATCACATACATTATCAAGCATTTCACACATATTATCCAGATTCTGACTGTTAGCACTTGGTGGTCTATAGCAGCTGCCAACAAGAATGGTCTTTAGGTGAGGCAGCTTAACCTGCAGCCATATTACTTCAAAATCATTTGACATAAGATCCTCTCCAAGCTTTACAGGAATATGACTCTGAACATTAATGTCAACTTCATTCTTACAACTAATTTGTACGCTCATGTCTCATTAAGTAATTTGTTACAGAATGCTTAAAGTGCAACTGAAGGCAATAAACAACTTGGCTGATAGAAAATGGCCTGTGGAATCCATTTTGGTCAGCAAGATTTATTCTAGTGTCAAAATTGACTACAATAATTATATTCATAAACTGAGTTTTGTATACTTGGGTTTTGATTTTGACAACGCTCAATTGGCCACTAACACAGAACACACAGACAGTGAGACAGACCTGACTATGAAACAACACATCGCACGTTCTTTTATTTGAGAAATACTGCACCAAATAGCTTAGCTAGGTGTAAAATAGCGCAATCAAATCCTCCTCTGCAAAAACTTTAAAATGAATGACAGATTTCTTGAGTTATCTTAGATTCATTCTGACTATTTTGAGGAAGAATTACTGACTTTGTTCCTATGGTGTCTCGTTGGGGACAAACATCAGTAACTGCCACATCGAATCACATTTCCAACACAGAAATCTTGTTTTTGTTAATGCGCAACAGAGAAACACCTGCAGAATTGGTGCGTTCAGTCACTCTTTAAAAAAAATACAAGAATACAACAATCATTTGAAAGCACAAACCTTACCTTGACCAGGTCCACATTCTTATAGCCCACATTTCAATGGTCATTATGAGTTCTTTGTATTATTTTACTTCTTTCAGAGTACATATTCATCATATATTTCAATTATTTTACAATAATAGTGATTCGTTTGGGACAGTTTGTCCCAATATCCAATATATTAATTATAGACATCAATATAAGAAATGTCTTCCTAATATACAAATCATATGAATTAAAACAATGACACATTGGAGGAACACAAATAAATAAAAATCAACAGCAGAAAAGGGGATTGGGTGCTTGACTGCCGTTGAACACTCGGATCAACCCAACTCCTCGGCCTGAGCGTCCAGTGTGCGCTCTGAACGCTCCAAGAGCGAAACGCACCTGAATCTACTAACGGACAAATCTGACAATGCTCTGGAGTTACGAACACCCAGAGCGCACTCTGGAACTCCACATTGAATTTACGAACACACCCAAAATCGTAACATGTTTAACTAGTCATTTGTTATGATAACCAGCTAGCAAGAAGTTGCATAGCAACAGCATCAACTTCCGGTAGACAGGTGAAGCTCTAGTATGCCCAACTGAAACAATACAGTTTGTTTACAGAATACTAAAATTAACTAATAGTATATAGTATGTAGTATATACTCATTAAGTATGTAGTATACAGTATGGGTATTTGAACACAGCTCTTGTGTTTCATCAATGCTCATTAAGAAATGCTAGCCACCATGATTAAAGTCAAAAAAAGAGTTGTCTTGGGGGTGTGGTTTGACGTACGTGTTTCTTTGACATTCAATCACAACAAACAGTATTGAGCACAGCGAGGTAAGTTAAGCTAGCTTTGCTATGGAGAGAACACAGTTTTGAAGTTGAGGACTTCTCCCCTCCTGACTGACTCGCCATCTCAAGATGGTCAGCTAATTCAGTTAATTCCATTTTGTAGGCTAAGGCCTGCGCTGACAGCAGCTAGCTAGCATAGACCAATCTTGAGTCAGCTCAGCTGTCCTACAACACAACATTCTATAACTGGCTAGTTTTGTCTTGGCTCGTCTTATATCCGATGTTAGATCTTTCCCTGGAGACAAGAACTAATATCCCTACAGGTCTGGGCTACATGTGGACATTGCACAAACATCAGCCAGCTTGAGTGTAGATACTCAAAAAATAAAATAATACATCGATGGATGTGTTATCGTTACAAAGACAAAACATTTTCTGCTGTTTTAATATCATATTGATGTGCTATAAAGACAGTATGTCACACTTTACCAAACAAATCAAAAACAGTTGTGTGTAGAATATAACTTCAACTGTCTAACGAGAACTAGAATGGCTATTTCTATTTCTATGGTCTATTTGCCCAAATCTAAGGATTTGGCTGTCTGACACACTAATATGCACAGCTCTCTGGGTGAGGTTCTATCTTCAGGTCTCCAGTGGGTGATGAAGTCCCTTCCATCTATGTCATGTATTACAGGTTATGGACATGTGCAGTCAGGTGACAGGAAGGGTGGAGTGACACTCCATCCTGGATATGACTAAGTTTGCCTCTTGGGTCCAGCAGGTTCAATAACTACAGGCAGATGTGAGATGCAGGACGACGGCCCTCTTCTCATACTGAGTAGCCTACAAAGTCATATGAGAAGAATTCAATTGCTCTACTTATGTACTGTACTGTAGATATTCTAAACAAAGTATTTTGATAACGAGTGTAACAGTTCCATGTAGAATAAACTATCATTTACATAATACTGTAGAAGTAGTGTTCTGCTAATATACCAATGTGCAAATATTAGTGTCTTTCATATTTTATTGTAATACACAGCCAAATAGGTACTGTACCTTTCAACATTTTGTCTCATGGTGCTGAGGCTACCTTGCTAAACATGTCAGTCGTCATACCTTCCTTTATGGTCTTCCTTGAACATAGCCAATCAGAGATTATGATTCACAGCTAATTCATAAGGGCACTGAATGGTTGGCATTACTCACCCTGGTGCAGGAGTAGTCCATTGCTGCACCTTCTTACAACATTCAAGACACAATGTTAGCTGGCAGGGATGAAACCTGTCTTCCGGTGCAACATTAGTAGCTAGCTAACACGTTCCATTGGGTGACTTAGGTGCCCCAGGTGGGCGGGGTTTGCTAAGCAGTCTCGCCCAGTCTTTTCCCAGAAAACACGGTGCCACCACGTGTTAATGAGCAAAAGGTGGCACGAATTGTTGACATAATTGTAATCCAAACCCAACCTTCATTTACTTGTTGTGACAAACTCAAGTTCCAAACTCCATTTTGGACGAGACTGACTTTATGACCAAAATGATCCTATTTATACTTTGCAGTCAATTTGGACTCTAGAATAAAGGTTTTTGACTCATATCAATGCCACACACGCCGTTTTCAAAAGGATTAGTCACTTTATAGTTACAGAGTGAAAAGAAATGTGAAGTATAGAGGTACATCATGACGATCATATGTCGCTTATAGAAAAGTATTGGAAGAGGGAAAAAAATTGTCTGTGCTTAAGTAGCACATGCAGAACATTGTAAGATGGTTAAGATGGCCGACAGAGGGCACCTCGTGCTCTGATAAATCATTGCAGGTTTCTTTTCAGCGCGTTTTCTAGTGTTTTTCTCACATTTTTACTACATAGCTTCTTCAGCGAGGCGTCGAGCTGCTAGGGAGTCCTACCAGAGAGTAGGAAGCAAAGACGCCGTCAGAGAGGCAGACGTGGCAGGGTCTTAGTGAGATTAAGACGCCGGCGACCCGTCCTCCATTACCGAGCATACTACTCGCCAATGTTCAATCAGAGGGACATCAGATTCTGCAACATACTCACTTTTTCTGAGACTTGGCTTTCCTCCGACATCCAAACAGATTATACACAACAAGCGGGTTTTACAGTTTTTTGAGCAGATAGGAAGCGGGCTCTCTCTGGCAAGGGCAAAGGTGGTGGGCTCTGCTTTATGACCAACAACATGGAGGAAACGTACACAAGCTTCTACTCTCCCGACTTGGATGTCACCCTTTTTATCTTCTGAGAGAGTTCTCAGGGATTATCGCCATGGCTGTGTACATCCCACCCCAAGCCAACACCAAAAAGGCTCTCAAAGATCTTCATTGGATCCTGAACAAACTAGAGACCGCATTCCTGGAGGCAGCGTTCATTGTTGCGGGAGACAGTTCTCAAAGTAATTTGAGAACTGTGCTCCAACATTATTACCAACACATCGACTGACTTGTGTTCGTTGTCCGTAGCTTATACCTGCCCATACCATAACCCCACCACCACTATGTGGCACTCTGTTCACAATGTTGACATCATCAAACCGCTCGCCCACATGAAGCCATACATGTGGCCTGCGGTTGTGAGGCCAGTTGAACGTACTGCCATATTCTCTTAAACAACGTTGGAGGCAGTTTATGGTTGAGAAATTAACATTACATTATTTGGGAACAGCTCTGGTGGACATTCCTGCAGTCAGCATGCCAGTTGATTAGACATGCCAATTGCACGCTCCCTCAAAACTTGAGACATCTGTGGCATTGTGTTGTGTGACAAAACTGCACATTTTAGACTGGCCTTTTATTGTCTCCAGCACAAGGTGCACCAGTGGTATGATCATGCTGTTTAATCAGCTTTTTGATATGCCACACCTGTCAGGTGGATGCATTATCTTATCTCACTAACAGGGATTTAAACAAATTTGTGCACTAAATTTCAGAGAAATAAGCTTTCTGTGCATATGAAAATGAAAATGTATATATTTTTTCAGTGTGTATAGTGTTATCTATGTTTAAATTGTTTTTTATTTTATTTCCTTAATCCTGCATGTTGGAGCTCGGAGCCAAAGATTTCCACTGTACCCTGAAATCACACCTGCAACCCTGTACATGTGACTATTGTTATAGGGAAGAGTCGTCCTGGGGGGCGGGATGCAACAGTTCGGTCAGTTTGTGCAGCCTCTGCCTTTTAATTAACCTAGCAATCAATTATCATGGTGGCACTTCCAGGTGACAACTATTGTGTTTCCAGGGTCATGCTGTGTTGCACTAACAATGTATTAACCATGTTCTCATCATGTGCTAACGACCAGAGGTGACTAGAACAGAATACAGGTGATGCTGACTGAAGGTGTGCCTTAATCCCCACAGATTTCCCATCGTTAGCCCCCCCCCCAGAACACTATCCTGTTTAGCTAACACTAACTGGTCTACACACAATACCTCATAATGTCAAAGTGGAATTTTGTTTGTAGAAAATGTTCCAAATTAATAAAATAATTTAAGCTGAAATGTCTTGAGTCTATAACTATTTAAGCCTAAATGAATTCAGGAGTAAGAATGTGCTTAACAAAGTGTTTAACATGATTTTTGAATAACTACCTCATCTCTATACCACACACATACAATTATCTGTAAGGTCCCTCAATCGAGAAATGCATTTCAAAAACAGATTCAATCACAAAGACCAGGGAGGTTTTTCATGCATCCCAAAGAAGGGCACCGATTGGTAGATGTGTAAAAATGATTATCCCTTTGAACATGGTGAAGTTGCTAATTAGCCTTTGGATGGTGTATCAATAGACCCAGTTACTACAAAGATGCAAGTGTCCTTCCTAACTCAGTTACCGAAGAGGAAGGAAACTGCTCAGGGATTTCACCAGGAGCACAATAGTGATTTTAAAACAGTTTCAAAGTTTAATGGCTGTGATAGGAGAAAACTGAGGATGGATCAACAACATTGTAGTTACTCCACAATACTAACAGAGGGCTAAATGACAGAGGGAAAAGAAAGAAGCCTGTACAGAAAAAGCATCCTGTTCCCAACAAGTAATACTGTAAAAAATGTGGCAAAGAAATTAACTTTTTGTCTGGAATACAAAGCGTTATGTTTGGGGCAAATCCAACGCAACACATCACTGAGTACCACTCTTCAGGTTTTCAATCATGGTGGTGTCTGCATCATGTTATGGGTATGCTTCAAGAACTAAAGAGTTTTTGGGGATAAAAAGAAACAGAAAACAACTAAACACAGGCAAAATCCTAGAGGAAAACCTGGTTCCATCTACTTTCCACCAGGCAATGAGAGACAAATTCACCTTTCAGCAGGACAATAACCTTAAACACAAGGCCAAATCTACACTGAAGTTGCTTACCAAGACAACATTGAATGTTCCTGAGTGGCCTGGTTAAAGTTTTGACTTAAAATCGGCTTGAAAATCTATGCCAAGACTTGAAAATGGCTTTCTAGCAATGATCAACAACCAACTTGGCAGAGCTTGAAGAATTCTGAAAATAATAATGGCCAAATATTGTACAATCCAGGTGTGCAAAGCTCTAAGAGATTTACCCAGAAGGCAGCTGTGTAGATCATTGACCAAAAATTACAATTAAATCTATTTTAATCCCACTTTGTAACACAACAAAATGTGAAAAAAGTAAAGAGTTGTGAATCCTTTTTGAAGGCACTGTATATGTAAACATGCTGCCTTGGATCTTCTGATAAGCTAGCATTTCAAAACAATGCTAATATAACCTCAGTCATTCTAGTGTCCTTCTGGAGTAACCCTTATCCACCTATGATAGCATCTTTGCTGACTGGCTAGCGTAAATAATTATATCAAAAAGGTAGCTTACATTATCCTGGGTAAGTATTGAATGCTTACACACCATGAGGTAAACGTACATTCCTTTACAAGGTTATTCAGAATTTGGCCCAAATACAAAAGATGTTTATCTTTTATACTAAAATCACATGAATGTTGTTAGTTTATCGTGGAATCTTCAGTAGAAGTTTAATCTTAGTTTGACCTTTTGAGGTCAAAAACGCAACACCCATAGGCAGTGCAGTTCTGTGTCAAGATTAGCTCAATAGCAACAGAGTGATTATCAAGTATTTTTCAAGTCAATAACACATGGAAATGACCTTCCCCAGTCGAAAAGGACACGTGTAGCCTATACAGAGTATTAAGTAAGGTATGGATTTTGGGTTAGTTGAGATATTGGAATGGAAAGGTTAGGTGAGGAGCAGTATACAGAGGAGGAGATTATAAGAACTTGGCTAGAAGCCTGTACAACCTTTAACCTGTTATTGGAAAGCATATTTTATACATTATGTAGACATATTGTATAAAATGTATTAGCAATGGTACCAAAAATGTAAAGGGAAGGTGAGGAGCAGGATGATGAGAACTTGGCTAGAAGCTACGCCTAGACGACAACCTTTCACCCAATGAGCAATTCAAATCAAATCTATTTGTATTTGTCACATGTGCCGAATACAACAGGTGTAGACCTTATCGTGAAATGCTTAGTTACAAGCTCTTAACCAACAATGCAGTTTTAAGAAAATAGAGTTAAGAAAATATTTACTAAGTAAACTAAAGTAAAAAATGATAAATAAGGTTGGTACCGTCAATGTGCAGGGGTACATTTTACATTACATTAACATTTTAGCAGACACTCTTATCAAGAGCAACTTACAGTAGTGAGTTCATACATTTTCATACTGGTACCCCATGGGAATCAAACCCACAACCTTGGCATTTCAAGCACCATGCTCTACCAACTGAGCTACAGGTTCACCGAGGTCATTTGTACATGTAGCTCGGGGGAAAGTGGCAGTGCATAGATAATAGACGGTCGGATGCCAAGCATCAAACTGAGGTCAATCTGTCTTCAGAATGTGTCCTCGATACAGATATTATATAGAAGAGACAAGACACAAACATTATAAAAGAGTTATTAGCAATGAAAATATATACCGAAAATATTAAATCAACACAAGAAATGAACAGCCCTGATACATGTGGGGCCAAATAGATTAGAAAAATACAATTTAGATTACACACCTTTCTTCGATACTCCCTCATTTACATGTATACAGTAAAAAGGATATATTTTGTGTACATAGTGAGTAGAACTGATAAGAGAGAAGCACTTCATACTCTCTCACCTGGGTAGAGGGTCATTGTGCAATACACTCCCCTCTATTTTGTTTTAAAGGGCCCGAGCTGTGTTTATGTCTGTGCTCATTTTCAGTTATCAGTTTGAAAGATAGTGGCCAAAGTTCAAAAGGTAATTTGCTCTCAGCTCACTTTTATGGGAGCTTTGGTTATAACTTCCTCACTCGCCCCGGTGTCACAAAGGCGGTCAGTGGACGACGCTTGGTCCCACACATACACACAGTCGCACACCTGTCATCGGTGAGTGGAGCCCCCAAAGAGCAGACGGTGAAATTGGAAAGGACGGCAGAGACACCGAAAGATACCTGGGAGAGGTAGGGTGGCAGTGCTCCATGTCATGTTTTGTGTGCTTGTTAGGTGAAGGGGTTAGATTGTTGACATTGGTCAAACAAATGTGTCGTTAACATTTTATTTGCATAACCCCTCTTAGATGATCTAAAAGATGTTCAACTAGGTATTTACACACTGGTAGTATGATGAATTCAACTGAAACATGCTTCAAACATGTTAGCAGAGTTAGCCTAGCTAAATTAAGTTTTAGACTGTTTTGAGTATACATATATGTATATGTATATCCTTACTATGTATATGTATATCCTTACTATGGTTTTGCACAGTTAAAACTGTTAAAAACTGGGAGCACGTTATTGGCTGGTGATGGGCTTATCAAGTCTTTGTATTTGTGCCTTTATTTGCATAAATGGCATATCAGATGGATAGTATTTACCAAAATGCACCATTTTGACCATTGATCAGATTTAGAAAAACTGATATCAAGTGATACATTATGTAATCGTGGTATGGGTAGAAAACATTTGTGAACCCTTATCGAAATAAAATACACTTGTATCACCAGGTAACAGAATCTGAGAAAGCATTTTAGATGTGTCTGGCAGATCATTAATATAAATTAGAAGGTCCAAAAATCGATCCCTGTGGTACACCCTCTACATTTGATCTCAAGGGGGGGGGAGATACGGTCAATGGTGTTATCAACAGTATCCAATCTTTATGCATCTAGTGGGTCCGACCTCCCAAGTGCCCTTGAAGTTCTGACTTTGGACTGTAGATGACCATAAAGTCTTATCAATGTCTTTCACTGTTCCCTGTGCAGGCGTTTCAGAGGGCCGATCTGTCAGCATAAATACATTAATTTCTCTTTAGTTTCTCCTCCTGTTTCAGCGTTGAATACACACACACACAAACACACACACACACACACACACACACACACACAGGCATGCACACGCACACAAACACACACACTAGGTCAAAGACAAATATTGACATTGAGAGTTGTTAGAGGCAAGCATTGAATTGGAAAAGATGGCGGAAATGGGTAAACCTAGGTAAACAGCATTCCACAATGTACCGAGTAGACCACTACATTGATAATTACTCTAACAGTAAATGTCTATGGGGCAAGCGTCATTGCAGATAACACTACAGTAATATACACTGACTTTGACCCCATTTAATGGTAACACACACACATAGAGTACCAGTAAAACGTTTGGACACACCTACTCATTCAAGGGTTTTTATTATTTTGTACTATTTTCTACATTGCAGAATAATAGTGAAGACATCAAAACTATTAAATAACACATATGGAATCATTTAGTAACAAAAAAAGTGTTAAACAAATCAAAATATATTTTAGATTTTGAGATT
Source organism: Thymallus thymallus (assembly GCA_023634145.1). NCBI lineage: Eukaryota > Metazoa > Chordata > Actinopteri > Salmoniformes > Salmonidae > Thymallus > Thymallus thymallus. The sequence continues at coordinate 17,859,232 of CM042386.1, read as the reverse complement.
GTTCAAAGTAGCCACCCTTTGCCTTGATGACAGCTTTACACACTCTTGGCATTCTCTCAACCAGCATTATGAGGTAGTCACCTGGAATGTATTTCATTTAACAGGTGTCACTTGTTAAAAGAAAATTTGTGAAATGTATTTCCTTCTTAATGCGTTTGAGCCAATCAGAAGATAGCCCTATTTGGTAAAAGACCAAGTCCATATTATGGCAAGAACAGCTCAAATAAGCAAAGAGAAATGACAGTCCATCATTACTTTAAGACATGAAGGTCTGTCAATCTGGAAAATGTCAAGAACTTTTAAAGTTTCTTCAAGTGCAGTCGCAGAAACCATCAAGCGCTATGATGAAACTGTCTCTCATGAGGAGACCCAGAGTTACCTCTGCTGCAGAGGATAAGTTCATTAGTTACCAGCCTCAGAAATTGCAGCCCAAATAAATGCTTCACAGAGTTCAAGTAACAGACTCAACATCAACTGTTCAGAGGAGACTGTGTGAATCAGGCAAAAAAAACACTACTAAAGGACACCAATAAGAAGAAGAGACTTGCTTGGGCCAAGAAACATGAGCAATGGACATTAGACCGGTGGAAATCTGTCCTTTGGTCAGATCAGTCCAAATTTGAGATTTTTTTTCTCCAACCGCCGTGTTTTTGTGAGACGCAGAGTAGGTGAACGGATGATCTCCGCATGTGTGGTTCCCACAGTGAAGCATGGAGGAGGAGGTGTGATGGTGTGGGGGTGCTAGAATTCAAGGCACACTTAACCAACATGGCTACCACAGCATTCTGCAGCGATACACCATCTGGTTTGCGCTTAGTGGGACTATCATTTGACCCAACACACCTCCAGGCTGTGTAAGGGCTATTTGACCAAGAAGGAGAGTGATGGAGTGCTGCATCAGATGACCTGGCCTCCACAATCACCTGACCTCAACCCTATTGAGATGGTTTGGATGAGTTAGACTGCAGAGTGAAGGAAAAGCAGCCAACAAGTGTTATGTGTGGGAACTCCTTCAAGACTGTTGGAAAAGCATTCCTCATGAAGCTAGTTGAGAGAATGCCAAGAGTGTGCAGAGCTGTCATCAAGGCAAAGGGTGAACTAAAATCTAAAATATATTTTGATTTGTTTAACACTTTTTTGGTTACTTCATGATTCCATATGTGTTATAACATTGATGTCTTCACTATTATAAGAAAAACCCTTAAATGAGTAGGTGTGTCCAAACTTTTGACTGGCACTGTACATCATACATGATGTAGTACATATACGTGTGCCCTGCACACAACAAAATTGCTTTTTCATGTCACATTCCAATGAAATCACTACATTTCACAGATAGACAATACAATGTGTACATTTTAGTAATTTAGCAGACAGGAGCAATTAGGGTTATGTGCCTTTGCTGAGGTCACATTGACAAATTTTCACCTAGTCGGCTCAGGATTCAAACCAGCAACCTTTCGGTTAATGGCCCAACACTCCTAACCGCTAGGCTAGTGTATACAAGTAATAGTGTCAATATTGTGTATTGGTAACATCACTTCCTCTCTCTCGTCAGATTTGAACATGGACTTCCTCCTCAACTTCCTGTTCAGCCCTCTGCCCACCTCGGTCATCGTCTCCCTCTTTGCCCTGATGGGGGCTGCCCTGGTCTACCTCAACACCAGGCCTAAACCCCTCACCATGCCTGCAGACCTCTACTGCCAGACGGTAGGAGTCAAGGTAAGGACACTCTCCGGTTGAATTCCAAATGTACTCCTAGACCCTACCGACACCCTAGGCACTCCTGTATCTGAGAGGATTGGATCACAGGGTTGGGGGTCAATTCCATTTCAATTCAGTCAATTCAGGAAGTCATAAACAGATTCCGATTCCAGTTTTCCTCATTGCTTTTTAATGTGTCGTCCCTGATATGTCATTGCTCTCCCTCATATGCAGGGTGGAGCGAGGAAATGTGCCCTGCAGGAAGATGACAACCTGATGTCGTATTTCCATGACGACGCCAGAACTTTGTACGAAGTCTTCCAGAGGGGACTAAAAGTGTCAGGTCACCACCATATCTCCTTCGTCACATACATCTTGTTCCTGCACTAAGAGTAAAATAGAGGTTTTTGGAATCAACATTAGAATTAGAATTACAACATTAGAATCCCCTCAGTTGGTTGATCATTCCAACTACATAGTAGTAGTGATGTCTGACTGAGCGTGATAAGGTCAGTGAGATTATGAGGTTTATGATAACGAGGAGATCAAATCCATGTCTCTTTTACAGGTAATGGACCCTGTCTAGGCTACAGGAAGCAAGGGCAACCGTACCAGTGGCTGAAATACAAACAGGTACGACACTATTACCGATACTACTTACATAGGCCAGCATATCTCTGGGTCTGAATTCAGAATGAGATTTTGTCTAAACTCACTGATGCAGGCAGTAAAATCAGGTTTATAAAAAACAGACAAAACTACACTTTATGGAACGAAGCATTCGTTGTTTTGTAGATATGTAGTGGTGTAATACTGTTATATGACGTACTGTTTCCACAATGTGTTAGGACAGGACCTAATGAATGGGTATACCCAATGAATACACATACAAAAACAAATAATGTCAACGCATGAGCCACTTAGAAAAGCCGTTGGCTCACTCTATATTTTTTATAAAATATGGAGTGAGCCAATGGCTTTTCTAAGTGACTCATGCGTTGACATTCATTTGTGTTTGTATGTGTATTTGTCATTAGTGGCAGTTCATTAGTAAAGATTGAAAAAAAGTGAGGGCCTAGACAACGTCCCTGGGGAATGCCTGACTCAACCTGGATTATGATGGAAAGGCTTCCATTAAAGAACAACCACTGTGTATTAAAGCCATAATAATGTGTTTTTACAGCAGCAGATTATATTTGATCATGTAAAAAGCTCCCACAACCTTCTTATTATCAATTTCTTTCAGCAATTATATCTGGTCAAACACAATTATTTCCAAAAATGTACTAAGGGTTAGGGTGCTTTGCTATTCTTGGGTAGCGGAATTACTTATGTTTCCCCCCAGGCCTAAGGACACACACTTTCCCGTAGGCTTAGATTGAAGATGTGGCAAATAGGAGTGGCAATATAGTCCGCTATCATCCTCAGTACTTTCCATCCAAGTTGTAAGACCCAGGTGGCTTGTCATTGTTGATAGACAACAATACATTCTTCCACACTAATTTTACAGAATTCAAAATTACAGTGCTTGTCTTTCATAATTTGGTCAGTTATGAATGGATGTGTAGGTTCAGAGTTTGTTGTTGGCATGTCATGCCTAAGTTTGCTAATCTTACCTATGAAAAAATTATTAAAGTAGTTGGCAAATATAAATTGGGATTAATTAACCATCTGATTCAATGAAGGATGGAGCTGAGTTTGCCTTTCATGGCCAAAATTTAAGCTGCTCCAAAGACTTTTACTATCATTCTTTACATAATGTATCTTTGTTTCTTCTTCTTGATGAATGCCAGCCAATATTTAGGTAATCCAGAAGGTACACCTCTCTGTTGATATCACATACATTATCAAGCATTTCACACATATTATCCAGATACTGACTGTTAGCACTTGGTGGTCTAGAGCAGCTTCCCACCAGAATGGGCTTTAGGTGAGGCAGATGAACCTGTAGCCATATTACTTCCAACAGCATAAGCTTTACAGGAATATGACTGTTATAACCATATATTGCTACCCCTGTATCATCAAAGTAATTATCTAAGTGAGTTTCAGAGATAGCCAGTATACGAATGCATTCTGTTTCTAGCAAGTTGTCGATTTCATGAACCTTGTTTTTTAAGCTACACATGTTAACGTGGGCTATTTTCTGCGCTTTTCTGGGTTGCTCGATTGTTTTTATTGCTTTACTGGGAGGCATAACGACGGATCGCCATGACCCATGTCCAAGTGTCTTAATGGAAAGCAGGACAGTGACTTGTCCGTAATTTTTGCATACATAGAACTTTTGATGGACAGACGGATGCATAGTGCATTCTTTGTGCATTTGATCAAGCTCTTTGCTGTAATGTGTTCCACCGCAGGTGTCCACTCGGGCTGAGCACCTTGGGTCAGGGCTGATCCACAGGGGCCTGAAGCCGACCCCTGATACCTTCATTGGTATCTTTTCTCAGAACAGACCAGAGGTGAGACATTTGTTCTAGGTTGAGTATATTTCATCTATCACTGTCATATTGATGCATACAGAAGTTGCAGTTATTGAACTGTTTTAAAATAAAATCTGAATCGGTTATGTATTCTAAATGGGCAACACATGAGCTTTTGATTTCAAATGAGACCAGAATGTTGATCCATTGAACATTGATCCTGTATGGCTTATTATTGCTCCTTTGATCCAGTGGATTATCAGCGAGCAGGCCTGCTACACCTATTCCATGGTTGCGGTGCCCCTGTACGACACCCTGGGACTCGAGGCACTGGAGTTCATTATTAAGAAAGGTAATTGGGCCTTCTCCACCATGTACTGCACTTCATTAACAGTGTTAATGAGGCCAGGTTTAGGCCCGTTGTTCCCTAGGGGTTCCACAAGGCTTGATGCAGAGTCCACTATATTTTACCTTGACTAATCTTCTTATTTTTCCTCTCTCACTTGTTAACTCCACCTCCTCCCCTCTATGCCACTGCTAGTATAGAGCAAGCCTTCATAAACACTTTATAACGCTCACATAGATGCTTCAGAAATAATTTATCAGCAAATGTAATGCTATAAAGAAGGAAGCAAAAGGGTTGTGCCACATTTGGCAAAATCAAGATGCATGGACCTGTTACAACCTAGTATGAGCTGTTACAACCCAGTATGAGCTGTTACAGCCCAGTATGAGCTGTTACAACCCAGTATGTGTTTCTAACATACAGTATATTGAATACTTTTAATCAAGCTATATTAGTGTTTTATTTTATTTTATTTTAATTTTGAACTTTTTAACAAAATGTGAAAACATCCAAGGGGGTGAATACTTATGATACCCACTGTACATACACTACCGTTGAAAAGTTTGGGGTCACTCAGAAATGTCCTTGTTTTTGAAAGAAAAGCAAACATCAAATTGATCAGAAATACAGTGTAGACATTGTTAATGTTGTAAATGACTATTGTAGCTGGAATGGAATATGGAATATCTACGTAGGCGTACAGAGGCCCATTATCAGCAACCATCAATGCTGTGTTCCAATGGCACGATGTGTTAGCTAATCTAAGTTTATCATTTTAAAAGGCTAACTGATCATTAGAAAACCCTTTTGCAATTATGTTAGCACAGCTGAAACTGTTGTGCTCATTAAAGAAGCAATAAAACTGGCCTTCTTTAGACTAGTTGAGTATCTGGAGAATCAGCATTTGTGGGTTCGATTACAGGCTCAAAATGTCCAGAAACAAATACTTTCTTCTGAAACTCGTCAGTCTATTCTTGTTCTGAGAAATGAAGGCTATTCCATGCGAGAAATTGGCTCTAACCAGAATAGAAAGAGGAGTGGGAGTCCACGATGCACAACTGAGCAAGAGGACAAGTACATTAGAGTGTCTAGTTTGAGAAACAGACATCTCACAAGCCCTCAACTGGCAGCTTCAATAAATAGTACCCGCAAAACACCAGTCTCAACGTCAACAGTGAAGAGGCGACTCCGGGATGCTGGCCTTCTAGGCAGAGTTGCAAAGAAAAAGCCATACCTTCCCCTGTCCAGTGTCTGTGTTCTTTTGCCCTTAATCTTTACTTTTTATTGTCCAGTCTGAGATATGTGCTAACATAATTGCAAAAGGGTTTTCTAATGATCAATTAGCCTTTTAAAATGATAAACTTGGATTAGCTAACACAATCTGCCATTGGAACACAGGTGTGATGGTTGCTGATAATGGGCCTCTGTACACCTATGTACGCAGATATTCAGCCGTTTCCAGCTACAATAGTCATTTACAACATTAACAATGTCTACACTGTATTTCTGATCAATTTGATGTTATTTTAATGGACAAAATGTTTTGCTTTTCTTTAAAAAACAAGGACATTTCTAAGTGACCCCAAACTTTTGAACGGTACTGTACATGTTCAAGCTGCCACATTTTCAACTGATTGTTTGTGATTTCAGCGGACATCTCCACAGTGCTGTGTGACAAACAGAACAAAGCCGAGACACTGCTGGAAAACTGTGAGAAGGGAGAGACGCCTGAGCTCAAAACCATTATCCTCATGGATGCCTTTGACGCCGAGCTGACCGCACGGGGCGCAAAGTGTGGGGTGGACATCCTGTCCCTGAAGGAAGTGGAGGTACTGTACTGTATGACAGCATAAAGGGATGTATAAGAAAATTAAGCATTTTACACACTTTCAATGGCTTTGAGCAGGTGCTGGACAACAACGTAGTTGTTAAGTAAAGAAAGAAAAAGACTGCACACTGCAATCTATGGTTCCAATTTGTATTGGAATAGCTTTGACACTCTGGAGCAACAGGCTTCCAATAAGTCCAGCTGTATTTTACCCACGCTCCGAGAACAAATTGACCTTAATCATAGATAGGGTCAATGTAACATTCCCAAATCCTAGCAAAACATTCGGGAGGTAATACTGCAGGACTAGACTTACATTTCCAACTAAAGCTGCCGTATCTCTGATCCTGTATTTTCTTAATGAGGTCCCAACTGTAATGGGTCAAGAAAGTTCTGGTGATAATCACTATTCTCTAGGGCAGTGTTTAGCAAATCCCCCCTCAAGTCCCTCTACTCAGTTCCACTTATTTGACCAATTCCAGATAAACCTCAACTAATGAAGTGCACGGTGATTAGTTGACGAGTTGAATCAAGTGCACTTGACCTGAAATGCCATAGTCTTCCGCTAGTCTTACGCCAGCATTCAGACAATGCTGAAATGCATAACATTTGTGGAACTGGCTGGAGAAGAGGTCTGGTAAATTATGCTCTAGGTTGGTTAAGCAAGTACTAGTCCCTAGTGTTTCAGCGGCCCAAAGTAGAGCAAATGCTGTCCAATTTTCAAACGTTGCTTTAGAAAAATTTATTGAATCCTAAATATGTTTTAGGCTCTGGGGAAGGACAATCTACACAAGCCAGTTGTAAGTAAAATTCATACCAATAAGTCACTTGTATATTTATTATTCAAAACAATGTTATAAGGAATATTCAGCTGTATTTACCCCCACCTGCTTTCGATTTCAAAATAGTTATTTTCTGGCAACATTGTATGTAGAAACAGTAGAGTGTTTTTGCTCCCCATACAGCCACCAAAGCCAGAGGACCTCAGCATCATATGTTTCACCAGTGGAACTACAGGTTGACCATACTGTACTTTACTCTGTGTCTGTGTGTCTGTGTGTCTGTGTGTGTACACCCTCCTAATATTACTTGTTGATTTCAGGTGACCCTAAGGGAGCCATGCTGACTCATGAAAATGTGGTCTCGGATGCAGCAGGTGTGATTAAAACCTTTGAGGTATGCATACTCTCCCAGGAACTGAAATTAAAACAGTACTCTGCTTCAGGGTAAAAGGAACATTATCTAACCCATAGAATGACATGTAGAATCCCTTATAGTAATCCAATTACATATACAGTGGGTTCCAAACGTTTTGCGACTGTGACACATCTTTTGTTGTTTTGGCTCTGTTCTCCACCACTTTGGATTTGAAATTATACAATGACTATGGTGGATTAAAGTGCAGGCTGTCAGCTTTAATTTGAGGGTATTTTCATCCATATCGGGTGAACCGTTTAGAAATAACAGCACTTTTGGCCTTTTTCCCTTTATTGAGATTTCAACCTCTCACTTTCAGATATTTGAAAACTAAATAATCTCCAAAATATTGCTATTTTAAAAACAAACCATGGAAAGTTTGTTTCAATTTCAGTTTAATCCACCAGAAAAGACAGAACAAATAATACAACAAATATTAAGGTTAAACTCAAATATACTAATAGCAACAAAAAAACGTATTAAAAACCCTTAGTAAATGTTAGTAAATTATATCATAAATAGGACTGGTGGAGTTATATCACACATGCAGCTAACACAAATATATGGAAATGTCTCAAAGTTACAACCAACTAATTACGCATTACAAGAAAAATGGAAGAGGCAAGTGGAGAGGGGAGAAAGTAAGGAACTTGTCTGTCGGCCATGAAGCATTACAGACCACAATAAATAAATAATAATAAATAAAAAAGTATACTAGTTTCATTTAAGGACCAACAAATTGACAGCTGTGCCATGGGAAGAGATTTTCGATGTACCGATTCCATGGCACAAGGTTTATAAACTGATACAAAAACGGATTCAAAAATCCTTGCATCCAATAGAATGTTATATTGGGGATAGAACCATCCCAGGTCTGCAGTTTTTGCTGCAAAGAGACAGAATCATCAGATAATTTATGTTGGTACTGTCCATATGTAGCTTGTTTTTGGTTGTATAACAATATAAGAAAACATATTTAATTTTTTTTACAATCTAGAAAATGTTTGAGACTAGAAAGGTTCAGAACTTTTGTGAAACATCACAACACAGTTGAAAAATATATGGCAAATATAAATCAAAACTGGATTGTGTTCAGAGATAGATGGGAGGGGTTGAGTGGAGCTGAAGGGTGGGACTAAAAACAAACAAAAAATAACTATTGTAAAATATATTGTGTCCGTAAAAAGTATATAGTATGTATAAGCAGGAAGTAGTAGCCTAAATGTTGGTGTCCATTAGTTTACTCCAATTAGGGGAAGGATGGTATGGTTAGGGGAAAATAATCAAGGAAAATATATTATACAGTGCCTGACTTTTTCCACATTTTGTTGCGTTACAGCCATGTTCTAATTATTATAATTTTTTGTTTAATCCTCAGCAATCTATACACAATACCCCATAACGGCAAATCAAAAACAGTATGCAAATGTAATAAAAATAAATAAAAAACTGAAATACCGTAGGGCCGTTGTCCTTTTGGCAATACCCCATAATTCTTCGTCATTATGGGGTATTGTGTGTAGATTGATGAGGGAAAAAAACAATTTTATCAATTTTAAAATAAAGCTGTAAGCTAACAAAATGTGAAAAGTCAAGGGGTCTGAATACTTTCCAAAGGCACTGTACTGAACAAGAATATAAACGCAACATGCAACAATTTCAATGAGTTACAGTTCATATAAGGAAATCAGTCAATTTAAATGTATTAATTAGGCCCTAATCTATAGATTTCACATGATTGGGCAGGGGCGCAGCCATGGGAGGGCATAGGCCCACCCACTGGGGAGCCAGGCCCAGCCAATCAGAATGATTTTTTCCCCCACAAAAGGGCTTTATTACAGACAGAAATACTCATCAGTTTTATCAGCTCGTGTGGCTGGTCTCCGACGATCACGCAGTTGAAGAAGCCGGATGTGGAGGTCCAGGGCTGGCATGGTTACACATGGTCTGCGGTTGTGAGGCCAGATGGACATACTGCCAAATTCTCTAAAACTGACATTTGAGGCGGCTTATGGTAGATAAATGAACATTCAATTATCTGGCAACAGCTCTGGTGGACATTCATGCAGTCAGCATGCCAATTGCACGCTCCCTCAAAACTTGAGACATCTGTGACATTGTGTGACAAAACTGCACATTTTAGAGTGACCTTTTATGTCCCCAGCACAAGGTGCACCTGTGTAATGATTTTTTTCCTGTTTAATCAGCTTCTTGATATGCTACACGTCAGGTGGATGGATTATCTTGGGAAATGAGAAATGCTCACTGACCCAATACTCACTGTAGTAATTTTATAGGATCACTGTGATCTTATCCTTGTTTGTGGGGTTGCATATCTGTGTGGGAGAAAAAGACAAACAGAGATCTTATAAAAATGTGTCTCCTGTGAAAGGCGAAGAACAGAGGCAAGCATTCACACGTGATTTGGTTATGGGTTGCCGAGATTTGTAGTCATAACTTTCAGAACCAATTGTGTCCCCCACAGATTTCCGTGGTTCCTACTACTCAGGATGTGTCCATCTCCTTCCTGCCTCTGGCACACATGTTTGAGAGGGTAGTACAGGTGAGTTCATAGTCTTACTGCAAACTAGTCTTGATTTAACTAAACCTTATCTTTGAGCACCTCCAGCTAGTATGACTCTTTAGCATGCATACATGACCAATACTTTATAAATATACAAATATTAACTTTTTACTATGTATTTATTTATTTAGTATTTATCCAGGCAAGTCAATGAGGAGCAAATTCTTCTTTCTTGTTACAAAAAATATGTTTTCTATTGACAAGTGACATTTATCTCTTACATTTTTCACCAATGAGAGCAGAGGACACTGAGTTGTCTAGAGTTGAGTATTGAGGCTATATGGGTGCTAGTCTAGAAGTGCTTGTGTTCTCTCCCAGACAGTGATGTACGGTGCTGGGGCCAGGGTCGGATTCTTTCAGGGAGACATTAAACTATTGCCAGACGACATGAAGAACCTGCAGCCCACCGTCTTCCCCGTGGTGCCTCGACTTCTGAACCGCGTATATGACAAAGTGAGTTATTAGTCTGCGGTCCTTCTCCTGAAGTGTGCACTCATACTGTACACTAACCCCACCTCTAATCTCAACGCTTTACCTAAACCTATTGTTACATGTCAACAGAGTTACAGTTACAGGGTTACCGTTACAGAGTTACCATTACAGAGTTACCGTTACAGAGTTACCGTTACAGAGTTACAGTTGATAGCTGTAATGGATCATTTGTAGTTCTGTTTTTGGAGCTGTTCTTATCTATTAATGTTCTGTATTATGTAATGTTTCATGTTTTGTGTGGAACCCAGGAAAGAGTAGCTGCTGCTTTTGAATGAGCTAATGGGGATCCTGATAAAATACCCAAAATACCAAATCTATATGAATCTAACTTTCTCTTTCTACTCTAGGTACAAAGTCAAGCCCAAACCCCCTTCAAAAAATGGCTGCTGAATTTAGCCGTTGACAGAAAGCTTGCCGAAGTTAAGGAGGGTGTCATCAGAAAAGACAGTATATGGGACAAGCTCATCTTCCACAAAGTTCAGGTATGGCACTCTGCAAGTAGGAGTCATTGTGTTTAAGGAAGTCAACCATGCTATTGCCAATTTTCTTGCCAACAATCCTTGGAGGCTACATATAAACCGTTTCCTGTGCCTAAAAAGGCAACAGGAGAGAAAAAGAATGTTGCACTGCACAAGACAGTGGCTGTGAATTGGGGAGGTTGTTATGGTACAGAATGCTCTACAATCTAGAACGTGTCATGTCGGTTCTCTGTAGGAGTCGTTGGGGGGACGTGTGCGAGTGATGGTGACGGGAGCCGCGCCCATCTCTCCCTCCGTTCTCAACTTCCTCCGGGCATCTCTGGGGTGTCAGGTACTTTAGCACCATCTACCCATCCACTGTCTACCATAGATCTACCGTCTACTCATCAAATATCTTCTACCATTCAAAAGGGCTTTTCACACTGCATGTTCTTGGCCCATGGCTATCCTTTACCCCAGCTTACCCTCCTTTTGTACAAGCACGTGTTAACCCTGGGCTAACTGAAACCCAACGGTCACTTTTTGGAGTAGAATATTCCGATTAGTTGACAACGGAGCTCTGTGATTGAAGTGAAGTGGGAACAGGACTTATGTGTGTTCCATAACTCTTTGATTCGACACCTCCGTCAATAATTATATTACTGTATGACAGGGTTTCTTAAACTTTTTCAGCCTGGGACCCAAATGAGAATTTCTGTGTTTTCCTGGGACCCAAGTTTAGGAAAATATGCAACTAAACGTAAATATTGGTACATTTCATTGCCCTTATGCCTAAAATAAATTGCAATATAGACAAAAACGAATAACAATGAAATATATATATATTTTCATGTTTATTTTCCCCCATTAAAAACACTCTTACATACCTGTCTAGGTTGGAACTGTTGCTGTTAAAATACAATAAATAATTTCATTCTGAACTGGAATAAACGGATTGATCCCTTCACACAGATGTAGACCAGAAAACACACACACAGTCCCAATGAGAGGTGTATAGCTGGTTGTCTATTCTGGGCTCAGTTTTTGACAGTGCAACACTGAGGTCATGCTCAGCATTGACACTGTTTCTGTACTTGAGAACCCTGACACGCGTATGTCGGGAGGCAGGTAGCCTAGCGGTTAGAGCGTTGGGCCAGTAACCGAAAGGTCGCTGGTTCAAATACCTGAGCTGACAAGGTGAAAAACCTGTCGATGTGTGCTTGAGCAAGGCACTTAACCCTAACTTGCTCCAGTGGCTGACCCTGTAGGCAGGCTGTCATTGTAAATAAGAATTTGTTCTTAACTGACTTCCCTAGTTAAATAATGTTTAAATTAATTAATTATAATGAAACCAATCCTGTGCCATTGTGGATCTTGTAATAGCACTGAGGCCATGTGCTTTTGTTTGGAGGGCAGAGGTTCTCTCAAATGTATTGATATGTGTATGTTGCTATGACAACCAGATCACGCTGACCCTACTGATCTCTCTGTTCTGATTGGTTCTCAAGATTTTTGAGGCGTATGGCCAAACAGAGTGTACTGCCGCCTGCTCCTTCACCATGCCGGGAGACGCCACTTCTGGTATGTCACTATTTACAACCTCACAGAGGATAAAAAGGATAGTTCACCCAAAAGTTTTTTGTGTTTGTTTACCTAGCCACTTTTACCAACCGCAATATAATTGTGTAATTTGATTGAGCTATCCCTTTAAGCTGAGAACACTTGCATCACTTCTTCTTACTTCCTGTATTGGGGAAGCAGGTTTGAGCGGAGGGACCTTATATATTCACCCTAGTTACAAAACAGGTGTTTCTTTCCTTAGGGCATGTCGGAGCTCCTATATCTTGTAACATTGTGAAACTGGTTGACGTTGAAGAGATGAACTACTTTGCTTCCAATGGTGAAGGGGAGGTAAGTGGTTGTCACTACCTAGTCATGCTGCAATGTATGGAAAAACTACAATTTTTTGAAGATTTGAATCACTTTTAACAGCTTATATTTCAACTTCCCGGAGGTGTTGTTGTTTTCTTCAAATGTTTTCTTCATTTTTGAAGAATGCAGCAATGCTAGAGGAAACAGATTGTTTTATATTAGGGGTCATTCCAAAAAGCATGGGGGGGGGTTCCCCAGGGCTTGATCCAGACTCGACCAAATTAACATAAAACTCCCAGACCCTGTTTAGAACACAAGGAGAACACTTCCCTTACTGATTCATACTGTTCTATTCTCTCAGGTCTGTATCAAAGGTAAAAACGTGTTCATAGGCTATCTGAAAGACCCAGAGAAGACAGCAGAGGCCCTGGACAAGGACGGCTGGCTACACACGGGAGACATTGGCAAATGGCTGCCGGTGAGATTCTCATAGAAACAAGCTGAACCTTAGGAACAATGAAATAACCTTCTGCATTTATATCAGCATACAATCAATCTGACATCAATTTCCATGACAGGGGTAGAGGAGTTTAATATCAGGACCTAATAGAACAGTTTTCCAGCTCTCTCCAGGACAACTGGCTTTGCAGGCTGACATAGGGGCCGATTCGGACAGGAGTTAAACGCATGAATGGAACGTACAGTCATTCCCCTTTTATGCATTCTAACCTTGAACTTAAGCATGATAATAGTGTGCTGTTCACCTGGTATTGGTTTTGGTCCCGAGTCTAACTTAGGATATTGCACTTCTCAGTAGTTGGTATTTAGACTTACCTTATGAAGGTGCGTAATGGGTTTTGCAGGCATGGTTCCCTTGCGTGCGCTGAATAAATGTAATTCAACCACTGACAACCCTCCCACTTTCTGACTAACAGATATTCTTGTGGATTTTTAATTTCAGCACATTTATCTTAAGCCATCCCTTTAAATACGCTCTAAGTTAGAATTAAGTTTAAAGACTGAGTATAATATATCGAGAGAACGGGTTCAAAATATTAGGGATCAATGAAAAAAGCCATCTAAATATATGCATATTCGTCTCCGTTTCAGCAGTAATTGGTAGATAAAAGATGACAGATTTTGTACAATAGTAGGCTGTACCCGCGTCTATTTCATGCACTACCCATGGAACTGTGTGATGAGTATTGCGTCATGCATCGGGTTCAAACTGTTACGACTTTGTAAAGTAGACGCAGGAAGCAAGTGCAGTTAGTGAGTTTAATTACGGAGAACATGGAACAATACGAAACAAGGGACGCGTCTAACATGGTGTGCGTAATGAGGGTTGCCAGGTGCGCGTAATGATGGGTTGCCAGGACCGGTGGTTAGTAGGCCGGCGACCAGCGCCAGAGAGGGGAAGCGGCAGTAGACGTGACAGGCTTGGTTTGCGCACTGCTCCATTTAATTAACCTATATGTGACCGACTGCCTTGATTCCATCTTATGTAGCAAAATTTGAAATGGTGTTTTTTACATTGGATAAAATCATAGACACAGAGCTACAACATGGTATATACTACACTGCATTTAAGGGAACAATGGGAAAGTAGTTCTGCTTTGATCGTTGATAAAAAATTTGAGAAAATGGCCTTTGACTGTTTTGGTACCTAGTGAAGAACTTTTCTTTGTCTACACACATTCAGCATCTTTCACACCCTTTTAAGCTTTAGCCCCACCTATCTCATTGCGCTCTCTGAGCGTTCTGAACTCACAACTGCAGTCAAGCACCCAAGCTAACTGGTTAACATTTGCTAGCTTGCTATTTACTTTCAGACACAACATTTGGTTCATTGTTTACCTCTGGATAACATGAAAACAGCCTAGCCAACTCTGCTGGCAACATTTTAATTATGCTTTTATGCTGACGTTTACTGACACCGGCTATATTCAATGGGTGTTGTGCTTTCGTAAATTCATCACTTATTCTGCGCTCTGATATACTCAGATTGAATTTACGAACGAATCCGAAATGGTTACTTGCATAGTGGAGTCTTTTGTCAAGACATGTAGCTAGCTAGCTAGGTAAACAATGTATAAGATCATACATGTCACGTAATGTTAGCTAGCGAGCCAGCCAGCTAACGTTAGCTAGCTAGCTAAACAATGAACCATAATCCCAACTCATGACATCACTACCCTGCATGAATCTGCTTGTAGCTAATCAACCAGGTTCAATGTTAGCTAGCTAACATTAGGCTCTAACTAGCAAAGCAAATGGCTCTGAGATACGAATCATACACGTGAAGTTAGCTAGCAAGCCACCCGGCTAACGTTAGCTAGTTAAACAATGAACCATAGTGCCAACTCATGACGTTACTACCCTGCATGAATCTGCAGATAGCTAACCAACCAGGTTACCAACCTGACTCTGATATACGAATAATAAGATCATACACGTAACGTTAGCTAGCGAGCCAGCCAGCTAACGTTAGCTAGCATGCTAACAGTGTGTTGTTATGTGTTAATAACATTTAGACTACGTTACCCAGCAGGCTAGGCGGGGGGTCACGTGGTGGTGGTGGTGGTGGTGGAAGATTGCCTTGCATGGCTTAAGAACGGAGTTTGCTAGCTGAAGTATATGTTCATTAAAAAGTAGTTAAACCTACGCCCCGGTTTGTCATTATATAAGGAACAAACATAACAAACAGTACACTTTAACTTGAAATGAAACCGCTTTCTGTCAAAATTAGAAACATGTAATATCTAGAAATGTATCTAGCTAGACTATCTTACCCATATACATCATGCATGATGTACGCGTCTCCCTGTCACGGATGCCATGGTTGCTCTTAGTTTGAAGATATAATCCGGAGACAAGTGTTTTCTCCATCTCTTTAGCTCATAGTCTAATTCCACTGATTTCAAAACTCAATCCTCCAGAAAGTGGAGAGCAACACATTTTATTTTAAACTGCGTTAGACAGGATTACCTACACATACTGACGAGCTCAAATAGACAGAAGCCTTCTATATGGCTGACCAATCCGAACTCCTCTCTCTGCATGTCCAGCCCACTCATTATCTCAGCAAATCATGGCTAGTGGGAAGGTTCCTGTCTTTTTCTGTGGCTTAACCAACTAGGCTCGTAATTTAACAATTGGATTTGTATTTACAAATGGCATACAAGTTTGTTATTAAGGCACGTGGACGTTCACATGTTCCAGAAGGCATTTCTGCCGAAAAACGCATTTTGATCAAAACAAAAAAAGTTGAAGTTCAAATGGCTCTCCTGTGAAGTAGTGACCCGGGACATACGCCTAGTTTCCGGAAACGAGTCACAAACGCCATCATTTATTCGAAAAGTGCAAAAAAAAGGAATTATGTTCTATTTACTTGTGCACCAGTGGAGGCTGCTGAGGGGAGGACAGCTTATAATAATGTCTGGAATGTAGCCAATGGGAGTGGTATCAAACATGGAAACCACGTCTTTGATGTGGTTTGATACCACTCCCATTGACTACATTCCAGACATTATTATAAGCTGTCCTCCCCTCAGCAGCCTCCACTGGTGCGCAGAACTCGGGTCAGAATCGGGCTGTTTGGGTGGAGAATAAATGAAGGTGTGGAAGAGGTGTCTCTACAGAGGTATTCTGTATTCTGACCTTGACTTAATTCCCCAGTGGTAGAAAAAGTACCACATTTTCATGCTCAAGTAAAAGTGAAAGTCACCCAGTAAAATACTACTTAAGTAAAAGTCTAAAAGTATTTGGTTTTAAATATACTTAAGTATTACAAGTAAATGTAATTGCTAAAATATACTTAATTATCAAAAGTAAAAGTATAAATAATTTCAAACCAGGCGGCATCATTTTTCTTGTTTTTTAACTTTATGGATAGCCAGGGGCATGCTCTAGCTCTCAGACATAATTTACAAACCAAGCATGTGTTAAGTGAGTCCACCAGATCAGAGGCAGAAGGGATGACCAGGTATGTTCTCTTGATAAGTGTGTGAATTGGACCATTTTACTGTCCTGCTAAGCATTCAAAATGTAACAAGTACTTTTGGGTGTCGGTGAAAATGTATGGAGTAAAAAGTACATAATTGTGCTATTGAAATGATCGGAAACTCTGAAACTTGGCACTAAGAAACTGATGTAAAGCACCCAAACGTGTCATAACTCAGAGCTTTTGATGTCCAAAACTGGTCTTGAGTGGGAAATATTAGTAGGAGACTCAGTTTCACAGTTGGATAGTGTTTCCCAATTCTGAGTAGCACATGAATGCTGCATGACTTGACATAGGCCCTGGGTCAGTTTTAAATGAATTCACACACTGTGTCACAGATGTCACAGACGTCAGAGGTTGGACCTGTCCTTACCCCCGAAGCCCATTAGCCTAGTTTATAATCTATTTCGCTCTGCACTCTGTGGCCTCACCAGCCTCAACATGGGATGTACATTATCTGAGAAAAGGAGTGTAATTGAGAGAGAGAGAGAGAGTGAGTGAGATAAAGGTAATTCAGTTAATTGATTTGCTCTGTCATAATGTAGGGCCTCTAATTTCTCCAGAGGACCCTTTCTTTCTCGACACAGACAGATGGCATGTCCATTAGGGACCTGTCTAAGCTTGCTCTGAGGTTTCAGTAATTACACACGCATGTGTGTGTATGTGTGTATGGAATGGAGTCAAACATGTGGTTTCCATGCGTTTGATGTGTTCGACTCCATTGCATTGATTCCATTACAGTCATTATAATAAGCCCGTTCTCCTATAGCTCTTACCACCAGCCTCCTCTGGTAAACAGACGTACATACGCACGCACACTTTTACTTAACTCAGTGATTCTCTTTTCTCATTCTATACCATCATCCTATAGGAATATTTTGTTTTTAAGGCTCAAAATGTAATAATGTGCAATCACGATGACATGCTGTATTACTCAAGGTACAATCTAGACCCTTGGTGATTTCCTTTTGACAAACGGATTACATCATTACCCAAGCAACACTGCACATCTTGTTGAAAATGCTCTCCCTGGCAGAGTGGAGTTCTGAAGATCGTCGACCGCAAGAAGAACATCTTCAAGCTGGCTCAGGGAGAGTACATCGCCCCGGAGAAGATAGAGAACGTGTACATCCGCAGTGCACCTGTAGCCCAGGTGTTTGTCCATGGAGAAAGTCTTCAGGTACGAAACACACGCGGAGCATAAACGCATACACATATGCACGCCAAGCACGACTCACATTTCAGCAGCATACAATAGTTAGACAGAATGTGTGTGTGTGCGGTGTGTATGTGTGTGTAGGCCAGCTTGGTAGCCATTGTGGTTCCTGACAAGGAGGTCCTGCCAGGTTTCGCCAAGAAATTAGGAGTCCAAGGTTCTCATGAGGAGCTGTGCAAAAGCCAAGTGAGTGCTCTATCAGAACCTTTCCACTAATAACGTTATCAGATTATTTGAACACACCAGCATCATGTTCATTACTTAGCCACCAAATGGAAGAAAATGGACTGAAACAGAGATGGACTATCTATAATAATCAATATGTTTCAAAACGTTTTTAAAAAACACTGTCCATTACTTGACCTAATGAACATGACCCTGGATTAGTTCATTAAACAAAAGTGAATGTCTATGATACTCTGTATACATTTGCACAGATACAAAGGACATACATATATTTTATAAATAATTGTCCATACATTGGGTACCACTGAACACAGAACTGCTACTACAGTACAAGTACTTCACAAGACCATGTTTACAATGCACTCCTGATTGAAGCGGATTGCTTCTGTGCCAATGAGTTTGACCTCTCCCTTTTTCCTGTGGCAGACAATCAAAAAGGCCATTATCTCTGACCTGGTCAAGCTGGGCCGGGAAGCAGGGCTGAAGTCCTTTGAACAGGTGAGTGTGTCTCAACATCTTTTCACCAATCCCCATTAAGACCTGGGCCCGTATTCACAAAGCTCAGAGTAGGTGTGATGATCACGTCTATGTAATCTTTTTCATTATGATCTAAAACAGTGGTTCTCAAACCTCTCCTCGGGGACCCCCAGCTATTCCATGTTTTTTATCTATTCCAGAGCTAGCACACGTGAATCAGCTGAGCTAGTTCAAAACTACAACCAATTTGTGAAACATGTAGGGGTCCCAGAGGAGAGGTTTCCTATATCAGCACTCCTACTCTTAAGATACTTTATGAATACTGGCTGAAGTGCAGTCATGCCATTAACTCAGAAACTCCTTGCCATTCTTAATTGTCTTTCACTTGACTTTTCACTTCAAACATATTAACTGCAGTTAATCCTAAATGTGTTGAGCTGTGGACTTGCTGTGTGAACTAGCTGATGGTGGTGGTGAAATTTCACCACTGAGCAAAGATGGACAAATATAATATAATGTGAATTTGGTTTGACAACAAACCAAACCATGAAACTCTGTTGCTCATTTTAGTTTGATGTCTTGGTTACACGTGTTTAAGCAAACAGCCACATTGTATGTTGACCAGCTCTGTTGCAGAAAAGGTTATGGCTAGACTTGGGACAAAGGACAAAAACCCTCATGGCCATAACTCCAAACTTATTTTTCCATGTAATCAATAAATGCACTTGTTGGAGCAGTAGTACTGTACACAGGGATTATTTTGGTTCTTACACAGTGACTAAGCCTCAGCCACAGTTTTTGCCTGGTGGGAATGACCCAACAACAATGGGTCATGTTCATTAGGCACCAATTGGAGGAGGAATTGTTTGAAACAAGGAGGGACTACCTTAAAGAATCTATTGCAAAAAATTGAAACGGTTTTCCATTGTGACCTAATGCTCTGTTTCTCTGTGCTGTGCAGGTGAAAGACCTGTACATGCACCCAGAGCAGTTCACCATAGAGAACGGCCTTCTCACTCCTACGCTGAAGGCCAAAAGGGCCGACCTCAAGAAGCTCTTCCAGCCGCAGATCGACAGCCTCTATGCTAGCATGCAGTGACTGGTCTGAAGGGGCAGGAGGAGGATGAAGTAGCTTCACTTCCTGTTGACCTTTTCGGTAAATAAATACTGTACATGGGAAATGTGGAATTACTTGTTTCTTTGGGATTCATTAAAACAAGCACCACCACTATCAGAGTACCCATTGTTACCACATCATTTAATAAATACCAGATAAATACTGTAACAGGAATGAGAATTTCTCAAAAACGTTCACGTTGAATCCGTGGAAAATTATGATTAAATTATTATTTTTTATATTCAGTCCAGAATGATGTAACATTGTGAACTGTATATCTCAAGGGCAGCTGGTACTCCCATTGAAATATAATTCCTAGAAACAGAATTATAGTTTTATGGGTTCTCAAATTAGCCATTTACCAAGTATTGAACACGTCACCATTTTTCTCAGTAAATATATTTCCAAAGGTGCTATTGACATGACATTTTCACCAGATGTTGGTAACAACCCAAGTAATCCATACATACAAAGAAACCAAAACAAATAAGTTCAGAAATTAAGTTGTGTAATAATGTGAAATGACACAGGGAAAAAGTATTGAACAGACTTACTGATATTTATTTAATACTTTGTACAAAAGCCTTTGTTGGTAATGACAGCTTCAAGACGCCTCCTGTATGGAGAAACTAGTCGCATGCATTGCTCTGTTGTGATTTTGGCCCATTCTTCCACACAAACAGTCTTCAAATCTTGAAGGTTCCGTGGGCCTCTTCTATGAATCTTGATCTTCAGTTCTTTCCATAGATTTTCAATGGGATTTAAGTCAGGTGATTGGCTGGGCCATTCTAGCAGCTTTATTTTCTTTCTTTGAAACCAATTGAGAGTTTCCTTGGCTGTGTGTTTGGGATCATTGTCTTGCTGAAATGTCCACCCTCGTTTCCTCTTCATCATCCTGGTAGATGGCAGCAGATTTTTGTCAAGAATGTCTCTGTAAATTTGCCCATTCATCCTTCCTTCAAGTATGTGAAGCTTGCCAGTACCATTTGCTGAAAAGCAGCCCCACACCATGATGTTCCCACCTCCAAACTTCACTGTTGGTATGGTGTTTTTAGGGTGATGTGCAGTGCCATTTCTCCTCCAAACATGGTGTGCATTATGACATCCAAACAGTTCAATTTTGCTCTCATCTGACCACACTATATTCTCCCAGTATTTCACTGGCTTTTCCAAATGTTGTGCAGCAAACTTTAAACGAGCTTCAACATGCTTTTTTTTCAGCAATGGAGTCTTGCGTGGTGAGCGTGCATACAGACCATGGCGGTGGAGTGCATTACTTACTGTTTTCTTTGAGACAACAGTACCTGCTAATTGCAGGTCTTTTTGAAGCTCTCCACAAGTGGTCCTTGGCTCTTGGACAACTCTTCTGATTATTCTTTTCACTCCTCAGTCAGAAATCTTGCGAGGAGCACCTGGTCGAGGCAAATTTATGGTGAAATGATTGTCTTTCCACTTCCGTATTATGGCCCCAACAGTGCTCACTGGAACATTCAGAAGCTTAGAAATGCGCCTATAACCAATGCCATCATTATGTTTTGCAACAATTAGGTTGCGAAGGTCTTGAGACAGCTCTTTGCTTTTACCCATCATGAGATGTGTCTTGTGTGACACCTTGGCAATGAGACCTTTTTGTAGGCCATCAGTTGGGACTGAACCAGCTGATATTAATTTGCACTGATAGTTTTCAGCTGTTGTCTCGGCTTTCCATGCCTTTTTGAACATCCCTTTCTTCATGTGTTCAATACTTTTTCCCTGTGTCATTTCACATTATTACACATAACTTAATTTCTGAACTTATTTGTTTTGGTTTCTTTGTATGTATGGATTGTCAATAGCACCTTTGGAAATATATTTACTGAGAAAAATGGTGACGTGTTCAATACTTATTTCACCCGCTGTAGTTCTGCAAATTGAATTGATAACAGATATGCCATTTTGGTGACCTGGGCCCGTATTCCTAAAGCCTGCTGACCTCTCTAGCACCCCTACTCTGAGACACTTTAGGAATACGGGCCCAGGTAACCAGTTCAACAATATCTCAACCACTGGCTTGTGGTAAGAGAAGCGGACCAGCAACTGGAGTGTTACTGGTTCGAATCCCAGCTCTCAGACAGAAAAATCTGGTGCAGAGTAAGCTGGCAACCAAAGGGTTGCTGGCATCATCCTAGATACCAACGTCTGCCGATGTACCCTTGAGCAAGACATTCTCCAAATGTATTTACAAAGCCATTTTTACATCAGCAGTTGTCACCAAGTGCTTATACAGAAACCCAGCCTAAAACCCTAAACAGCAAGCAATGCAGATGTAGAATTGTTTCAATGGCCCTGCACTAAGGCTGGCTCATTGCTTCCAGCCCCTCAGGGTATGCGTGTGTGTCTCAGGGGGTTGGGTTGTGAGCATAAAGACACATTTCCGTTCTCTGCAAGTTAATGGACAATAAAGTACATCTTGATCTAGGACCAGTCTTTCAAATCATAATGTATAAGATTATATGGACAGAGGGGTCCTGATCCTAGACCTGTACTGAAACGGTTTGTGATTAGGGGCCCTGAAGGTTTGCATGACTTCGGCACAAGACATTAAGCGACACAGCAGTAATATATCTAAAAATAAAAGTGTTTCACAATAAAGGTAATTGTAAAATTCAAAAATAAGTGACACTGTGCCGTTATAGGGAGGACATGTTTAATAATTGTTTTTTAAATTCACTTTGAGGGAGACAGTGTTTTACAAAAATAATAAGAACAATTTAAAAAATCCAAATAAAAGTTGGCATTTTCTTTCAGCTGTACAAAGAATACAGGGAAGAAACTGCATGACGAAGCCCTGGGTTAAAGAGGCATTTGCATAATTGTATAATTGGCAAAGGACATCAGGAAAAAACTATAAAATAGCGGATTCAAGTAAAAGGCTCAACTCCTTAACAAATTAAGTCCCTACTGTTTAAGACTATAGTTGTCTCTTCCTATGGCGGCGGTATCAAACTAAACTCCTGGAGACCAGCGGCGTACGCAAGTTTGCGAGGCAGCAGGTAGCCTAGCGGTTAAGAGCGTTGGGCCAGTAACCCAACGGTCGCTGGTTTGAATCCCCGAGCCAACTAGGTGAAAACTCTGGTCGGCGCCCTTGAGCAATGTACTTCACACTAATTGCTCCTGTAAGTCGCTCTGGATAATAGCGTCTGCTACAATGAAAACGATTCCTTGGAACTAGAATCTGATTTTGACCTGGGAAAGCAGGGATGCATTTCAATAGGCTAAAGTGACTTCCTTTTCTGCTTTTCATCATCTGCACTGATGTGATTTTGACAGGTGATTTTTTTTTTTAAGAACTTGAAGTCCATAAGCATTCACCATATTGCTCTCATCGATCCTACGTATCCAGATCAGTAAAGACGAAGTGAGAAAGTCACTTGACCCAAGTCACTGACTATTCAGAGACGTCCCAGGTGTGTGAACACCCCAGTTAATCAGTGACTGGGGGTGAGTCTCAATAGTATTTCATAGCGCAAAAATACAATTAAGATTCACCCATTGAAAGACACACAAATACCTCTGTGGCTCAGTTGGTAAGAGCATGGCGCTAGCAACACCAAGGTTGTGGGTTCATTTTCCACAGGCATTCACTATACTGTAATTGGCTTGAATTAAAATAATTAGCCAAGACAGACACTGCAGACCTCCAGGAATTGAGCATCATACCGCTCCCTGCTCTGTATCAAATTATTTAACTTTCTTCTCCTCACTGCTGGTCTCACTGGTCATTGCACTAGTCACTGCTGTGTCGTAATGGCACTTCTCTACGCACCGGCGGGGAAACCACCCCCTCAGGCGAACTCCAGCTGAAAGAAGAACCAAAAAAGATAACCAAAACATTAGAAATACGCAGTAACAGAAATGAGCATTTTGTGTTGAGGGCCAGATTCGCATGTCATTCACTTGGATCTTTGCTCCATTCTTTCTCTCTCTGGAAGTTAAAACCAGAAAAGGCAAATATAGAATCGCACATTAAAAAGTGGGTGACAATAAAGATGACTTTAACAGCTCTGTTTGGAAGTTCTCCTTCTCTTCTGCAAAATTGCTGAAGAATGTGCACTGGCAAGAAAGCTTTGGGTGAACCTGGTATTCTTCCATGTTCGGAGTCATACCTTTAGTCTGCTCTTCATCCAGCACTTTGTCCCCATACATCCACCATCTAAAGAAACACACAGAAAATAAATAATGGTTCTGAAATTCTCCGAAAATGTAGAAAAATCTATTAATTCTCTGACATTCTCCGGCCATTCGGGAACAGTAATTTATCAACTGACAGGCATGCTGGAAAGCACTCAGCTGAAAAAAGACGCTCAGAATAGCCCGAACATAATACCTGGCAGCAAATGGAGACTAAGAACCAAATGATAGAGACAGGCTAATAAAAATAAAAAATATTTCCCTTTCTGTTCTCTACGGAGGCACTTGTAAGGCCTTGTAAGTAAGCAGTTCACAGCAAGGTCTACACCTGTTGCATTCGGTGCATGCGACAAATACAATTCGATTTGACTACGGATTTTTCCAAATGGTACTATCGCTATGGCAATGGGTAATACCATGACTAGGGTAACTATCAGTCCGGTTTTCGCCATTCAGAAGAGACGTGTGTATCACCATGGAGGTCATGGAGTTCATTTTAGTGGTTCTGCCTCAAAACCCTGCAGATTGGATCCCCCAAAGCCTTAAGATACATTCCCCACAAACAACCTGCAGATTGTTTATAGCCATAGACCTGCAGATTGGTCCTCAAAAGAGACTCACTTGGTCCCCCGGGTGGCGAGGATGGTCTCCCCCTTGTGGAGGCCGATGCGAGGCTCTTCGGTGCAGGGAGTCCTGAAGAAGGTGTTGAGGCCCTTGCTCAGTGGGCAGCAGACTCCGTTGTAGTCCTCCACTACCCTGTACTGAATCTGCTGGCCGAGCCACAGGATATAATATGGTTATTATACCATAATGACCAAAACATCAGAAGTTCAACATTTAAAAGTGTATTATAGTGACTTATTTGTAAAAAATATTATGCAGGCGTGGCTTTAGAAAGGTATGCCAATGCAGCCGGCGATTTTGCAAAGTACAGTGCATTCAGAAAGAATTGAGACCCCTTTCCTTTGTCCACATTTTGTTACGTTAGTCTAAAATGGATTCAATATTTTTATCCCTCATTAATCTACACATAATACCCCATAATGAGAGAGCTAAAACTTTTTTTCAAAAGTATTCAGACCCCTTACTCAGTACTTTGTTGAAGCAGGGATTACAGCCTCGAGTCTTCTTGGGTATGACACAACAAGGTTGGCACACCTGTATTTGGAGAGTTTCTCCCATTCGTCTCTGCAGATCCTCTCAAGCTCTTGTTGGATGGGGAGCATCGCTGCACAGCTATTTTCAGGTCTCTCTAAAGATGTTCAATCGGGTTCAAGTCCGGGCTCTGGCTGGGCCACTCAAGGACATAGGGACGTTGCTCCAGTCTGAGGTCCTGAGCACTTCAATCTTGGTTTCATCAGACCAGAGAATCTTATTTCTCACGGTCTGAGAGTCCTTTAAGTGCCTTATGGAAAATTGTCATGAGGAGTGGCTTCCGTCTGGCCACTCTACAGTAAAGGCCTGATTGGTGGAGTACTGCAGAGATGGTTGTCTTTCTGGAAGGTTCTCCCATCTCCACAGAGGAACTCTGGAGCTCTGTCAGAGTGATCATCGGGTTCTTGGTTACCTCCCTGACAAAGGCCCTTCTCCCACTGTTTAGCCAGGCAGACAGCTCTAGGAAGAGTCTTGGTGGTTCCAAAATTCTTCCATTTAAGAATGATGGAGGCCACTGTGTTCTTAGGGACCTTCAATGCTGCAGAAATGTTTTGGTACCTGTCCCCAGATCTGTGCTTCGACACAATCCTGTCTCGGAGCTCTACGGACAATTCCTTCGACCTCAGGGCTTGGTTTTATATAGACAGGTGTGTGCCTTTCCAAATCATGTCCAATCAATAGAATTTACCACAGGTGGACTCCAATCAAGTTCAAACACCTCAAGGATGATCAATGGAAACAGGATGCATCTAAGCTCAATTTAGAGTCTCATAGCAAAGGGTCTAAATACTTATGTAAATAAGCTGGTTTCACTTTGTCATTATGGGGTATTATGTGTAGACTGATGAGGAAAAACATGATGTTGATGTTGTAACTTAACAAAATGTGGAAAAGGGGAAGGGGTCTGGATGCTTTCCGAATGCTCTGTATACAGACATATTTTCAGAATGAATGGGGAAATAGAATAACATTATATTGTCTGGAATACTGAAGACACTGCAAACATTCACCTAACTAGGTGAGGTTGCAAATATTTCCTCATCCATCAATACATACGAGATGTCTTGGAAACAATTCCACCCACTGCTGTCTGAACAGGAAAATGTCAGCTACTTACACTTCTCACCCGCTTGTCAGCTTTTTGTTTCAGTTGCTCAATCTAGAAAACAAACAAACACAAGAGAAGTGTTGTGTGACAACCCATGTTCCGATGGTTCAGTTGGCAATACCAGAATGGTGGATTTGATTACCAGATGGACCACAGGTAAGAAAACACGTGGAATTCAGAATTACAAAATGTATTATATCCATCTATATTTATCTATTTCCCCCGTTGCTGACAGGTGTATAAAATCGAGCGCACAGCCTGCAATTTAAGTGCTGTTATTGTAAAGTGGAAACTTTTAGGAGCAACATCGGCTCAGCCGCGATGTGGTAAAGCCACACAAGCTCATAGAATGGGACCACCGGGTGCTGAAGTGCACAGCGCGTAAAAATCGCCTGTCCTTGGTTGCAACACTTACTACCGAGTTCCAAGCGGCCTCTGGAAGCAACGTCAGCACAAGAACTGTTCGTCGGGAGTTTCATCAAATAAAATGTATTTATAAAGCCCTTTTTACATCAGCCTATGTCAAAGTGCTATACAGAAACCCAGCCTAAAACCCCAAACAGCAAGCAATGCAGATGTAGAAGCACGGTGGCTAGGAAAAACTCCCTAGAAAGGCAAAAATCTAGGAAGAAACCTAGAGAGGAACCAGGCTCTGAGGGGTGGCCAGTCCTCTTCTGGCTGTGCCGGGTGGAGATTATAACAATTCATGGCCATTAAGGCCAGATCTTTCTCTAAGATGTTCAAACGTTCATAGATGACCAGCAGGGTCAAATAATAATCACAGTAGTGGTAGAGGTTGCAACAGGTAAATACATCAGGAGTGAATGTCACTTGGCTTTTCATAGCCAGGCATTTAGATGCGGTAGAGAGCGCAGGTACGGTACAGTTGAAGTCAGAAGTTTACATACACCTTACCCATATACATTTAAACTCAGTTTTTACTCATTTAATCCTAGTAAAAATTCCCTGTCTTAGGTCAATTAGGATCACCACTTTATTTTAAGAATGTGAAATGTCAGAATAATAGTAGAGAGAATGATTTATTTCAGCTTTTATTTCTTTCATCACATTCCCAGTGGGTCAGATGTTTACATACACTCAATTAGTATTTGGTAGCATTGCCTTTAAATTGTTTATCTTGGGTCAAATGTTTTGGGCAGCCTTCCACAAGCTTCCCACAATAAGTTGGGTGAATTTTGGC
The DNA here is from genome assembly GCA_023634145.1 of Thymallus thymallus. NCBI lineage: Eukaryota > Metazoa > Chordata > Actinopteri > Salmoniformes > Salmonidae > Thymallus > Thymallus thymallus. The sequence goes on along the minus strand of CM042386.1, from coordinate 17,831,695 downwards.
CCATTCCTCCTGACAGAACTGATGTAACGGAGTCAGGTTTGTAGGCCTCCTTGCTCGTATGCGCTTTTTCAGTTCTGCCAACACATTTTCTATAGGATTGAGGTCAGGGCTTTGTGAGGGCCACTCCAATACCTTGACTTTGCTGTCCGTAAGCCATTATGCCACAAGTTTGGAAGTATGTTTGGGGTCATTGTCCATTTGGAAGACCTATTTACGACCAAGCTTCAACTTCCTAACTGAGGTCTTGAGATGTTGCTTCAATATATCCACAAAATGTTCCTTCCTCATGATGCCATCTATTTTGTGAAGTGCACCAGTCCCTCCTGCAGCAAAGCACCCCCACAACATGATGCTGCCACCCCCGTGCTTCAAGGTTAGGATGGTGTTCTTCGGCTTGCAAGCCTCCCCCTTTTTTCCTCCAAACATAACGATGGTCATAATGGCCAAAAAGGTCTTGGGTGATTTCTTTTGATTTTCCCATATTGTCGAGCAAAGAGGCACTGCGTTTGAAGGTAGGCCTTGAAATACATCCACAGTTACACCTTCAATTGAATTTTTTATTTACTTTTTCATTTTCTGGAATTTTCCAAGCTGTTTAAAGGCACAGTCAACTTAGTGTATGTAAACTTCTGACCCACTGGAATTGTGATATAGTGAATTATAAGTTAAATAATCTGTCTGGAAACAATTGTTGGAAGAATTACTTGTGTCAAGCACAAAGTAGATGTCCTAACAGACTTGCCAAAACTATAGTTTGTTAACATGAAATCTGTGGAGTGGTTTTTGAACCTAAGTGTATGTAAAATTCCGACTTCAACTCTATGTAGTCATATTGGATTCCATAATACATCATCTTACTTGACAATACAAACATAGTGTTCTCTTTAAAAATGAATATAAGTAAACTTTGGATAAAAATGTATCTTAATGCTAACTGACCATATTACGCCAACGTCATTATCACTTACGGTTAAGGTGTGCTGGTGACACTTGGCGTGGATGGGCCACTGCATGCCGTCGCCCTCCGGGGTCCCTGACCAGGTGAACACCTGTTTGAAGTTCTCCCAGCGCCGGCCCAGGTCGTAGGGGAAGATGAACTCTTCCCCTGTTTGGTAGTACTGAATTCTGTCTTTGGCCTGAGGATGGAGGAGATGGAATGGAAGAAAGAGAGAGACGAGGCAGGAGTGAGAGAAAGCATGAAAGAGAGAAAAGATTAGTGAGTGAAGGAAGGAAGGAAGGAAAATGACAGAGCGAGAGAAAGAGAAATAAAAAAGTGAGAGAAAGTGATAAGAGAAAGGCCGCGAGACAGAAAGAGAGAGAGACAGAGAGAGAGAGAGAGAGAGAGAGAGAGAGAGAGAGAGAGACAGAGACAGAGAACACATGGTTATTTCTGGCTCCAATGTTTGTCTTAGGGTTTTGCCAACCATCCTAGTGTCACATAGCTAAGTTATTCTGTACTAAGCCCTTGACAGTCTGAGAGACCACTAGAATAACACTGATGTCTAGTCTATTAAATTAGCTGAGATCTACTGGATTAGCCTGCCCTTTGGACAACAGTGGCACGGCTGTTGACAAACACACTAGCACCAGTGATCATGAAGGTTAGGGTACAAGGAAAGGAAGTCACTTAACACTAGTGTTAACACTATCAATAGTGTCTCAATGGTTTCCATAGTGTCAAGTGGCTTCCTTTCCTTTCGTCCTTCCCTCTGTGATTAATGGTCTGGCTTGGCCTGGCAGGTGAAAAAAACAATGAAGAAGAAGAAGGAGACGAGGAGTATTGAGGTTGTAATTTTAAAACATGGTAAGGTTGTATAGTGGTTATACAAAACCTTTTTCAAACTCCTTATTCCACGACAAACACTCACCTTTTCCTCGATCCAGGCCTCAATGGAGGTCTTGTTTCGAAGAATGACTTTCATCTTGGGTGGAGAGAAGAAAAAAACTTTTGGTGGGAATTCATTGAGAGGAACATGGCAACTTACAGTTAATACCTATCAAAAGTACTACCATCTCTTAAAGAGATTTTGTATACTTTTTAGCCAGTAGTTCTGAAAGTAGGCTCACGAGCCAAAAGTGGTCCACGAAAATTGCTACTACGTCACATGTGCAGATATGTGCACCACGTCATTGCTCTCCCTCCTGTGTGTGCATCTTCCTAGCTGTCACTCAAATGGCGACGGGCTGAAGCTCATTGGCTAGAATTCAAAATTCTAGGGGGCACGCCCACATGTGGGGAAAATGGCGCTGCACAGCTTCCAGAAAAACCGTTGCTTTCAAACTAGGGATTTCATGGCTAATAATACTTATTAGTCGCCAAAGTTCCGGAGAATGTCTTTAATTAAATACACACTCAAGTATACAGCGTCATCTACTAGAGGTGAATCCACTAGACATTCATATGGGTCGCTCCTGCACCTGGAAAATAGCTAAATGTAGACAGTGGGCACACTACTACTATCAGTATTCTATCACCCCCAATGTGCAGGTTACCTGTATGAAGAACAACATGCCAACGGCTATGGTGGTGCCCAGCGCCAGCCCTAAGGCAAAGAGAGTGGCGGCGAAGGCGGGTACGCTGAACGGCATGATGGGTTGAAACCGTCTGACGGCGCTCATGTCGATCTTCACGGTGCTCCAGCCAAAGGATATCTAGAATAACAATGAATAAGAATGCATTTATATTGAGTTTTTCTAAGACCCAAAGACTACTAGACGAAAATGCACTTTCCATTTAGAATCTACATTGAGCATACTTTTCAGTCCAGGATTAATCTGGTACCCTTTTCACACTACTGAGTCAAGTCAAACTGAGCCAAGGTGTACTGTGCTGGCATGGTTACGTATCCACCATAGTTGCTGGAAGCATAAAAAGTACTGTAAACATCCAAACGAAACAGTACGGTTTCGGGTCGGCATAAGTGTGAGGGTATCGGTCTGGGAAACCAGCCTACAATGACCAATTGGTAAGAGGTCAAATGCGAGTGTGTCACTGACTCCTCACCCTCTCGTAGAGCTGTGTGTACATGGTCATGATGAAGATGAAAGCGGCGTGCGAGCAGCCTAGAGGCGCCAACAGCAGGAAACTGGTGAAATAGGCGTGGTTCTGGTGGCCGCAGCAGTTGTTGATCCACGGGCAGTGGTGATCCATCTTCATCACACACCTGAGGATGAATAAATTCATGAAATTATTTATACATTTTAAAAAAGCATAGAAACTTGTCCCAGCCATGTGAATACAACAATTCACACATTAAGCATAATTGAGGATTAAAAACACAATCAAGTCAGACTTATTTTCATTGTGGATCTCAAAGAAGAGGTGGAGGAGAGAAGGAAGAGGAGAAAGGCGGAGTAAAAAGAGGAAGGAATGTGACGTTACAGAGCAGACAATTTCCTAATTATGAATCGTAGCAAGTATGAATGGTAAAAACCTGTGTCTATTCTATGTGGTTAATCTCTACCTGCAACCTCCTTTGTTTCACCTAGCTGAGCTCAGCCCAGATTTAAGTGAGTGAGTAGATCTACGGCTTAGAGATCTACTAAGAGATAAAGAATTAATAGATGGTTGCATACCTTTCATTAAGTTGGCTTAAAATATACTGGTGATTATTCATTAGTGCACACTGTAGTAAAGCCGTAGCAAAATGTTTTGTAATTTATTGGTCAAGTTCAGGTTAGTCCCTCCCTGTTTTGGCCTGTGTGTACAAGTGAATAAACCCTTTCGCTTTACAGCACAACATGTGCTATTCAAAAAACACAGTAAGCATACGCTATAAAGAAGCACAACCAGAGCACAGTGACAAGCCCGGATCAGGGTTGCCAAGTCTACCTGTTGCACTTGCGGCAGTGGTGGGATCTCGGGGCCTTGTAGCCTTGGCACATTCTGCAGAACTGAAGGTACTTAGTGTCATCTTCCTTCTCCTGTTAAAGAAGAAAACCAAAACAGGTCAAGGGCCTGATGCACTCAAAACATGTAAAGGGCCTGATGCATTCAATGTCTACTCTTCAAGCATTCAAGGGTAGAGATTCTGGACACCAACCCTGGTCTAAGGATGGGAATTTGAAATTATTTCACTTTTCAAATAATACCATTTTTCAGATATCCGGATGGTCAAAAAAAATCTATAGATTTTTAATGCTACTGATTATCGACCAATCAGAATCACGCAAATACACATGACAGAGGAAAACGGGACATGCTGCTTTTCTCTGGTAGTTTAGCTAAAAGCAACAGAGAAAAATAAGTCTGATTTTCAACCCATGATAGAACTGTTTCTATTACAAAAAAATATTATCTGGTAAGTGTTTTGCATTTATCTGTGGAAACTCTTAGGTGAGCACCTGTAATGCTATTTGAAGAGGGGAAAATCACATACCGATGTCAAGGCTGCCTGTAAGGATAAATGCGCAGCAGTAGCATCTCAGCGCACCATTATAAAAACTACATTCAAAGGTTTGTCATTTTATTAAATTAAGAATTTCAAATGTCACGGTATATCCTTCTATGTAAAGGATGATATGATTTAATTTAGACAAAGCTTTTCAATGTTAAAAATGTTCTCTCCACAAATTAACACTCACTCAAGTAAGTAATCGGATTAACCGTGCCCATCCCTACCTTGGTCCCACGGGATGTGCAGGCTTTTGTTCTAACCCAACACCCACAATACAGATTCAACCAATCAAGGCCTAGTGCTGGGCTCGAACAAACGCCTGGCTGCACCCAATTGGCTCTCCAGGAGGACCAGGGTATAAGGCTAAGTGACCACTCTGCTCTACAACACAATTTCACACATTGTTGTGTAGTAGCAAAATGATCAGTTTCCCTTGTCTCTATATGATGGGTCAATAAAGATGTATATCCCAGCTTAACTGCTTACCGGTTTCCAGCCAAGGGGGATGTACCCGGGGCCCACAAACATGGCGTTGAAGTAGTTGTAGAGAATGAGCACGGCCCAGTTGATGAGCATGATGAAGTTGAAGCTCCCTCCTGTGGTGTCTAATGGCCAGTACCAGATAATGGAGTCTAATATGGCCATGGAGGAGCACACGGCAATGACCGTCAGGGCTATCACTGGGCCCCAGTGACACAACCTCCGGACCTCATGGAGGTTCTCGAACGTCACGAGGGCTGTGAGAAAGTTCATCGTTTTTTTTTGTTGTTTTTTTTTAGTGTTGTGTTTAGGTTTTAAAGGCGTTGGGGTTAGGGTGTTTCGTCAAACACAGAGGAGGTTAGCTGCGCTGCTTCTCTCTACTATCTGGCACAGACAATGATCAATGACGCATCTTTTCTCTCGTCTTCTGAACACCCAGCAACCGGCCGGGCCGCAAGTTACAGAGGCAGTCCGTGTCCCAGAGTTCTTTGTGTTCCTGGCGATGAGCGGCATCCTTTGACAGCACGCTGGACTGGACTATCCCTGTGAGAGATGCAAGTTCTCCATCTGAGAGAAGGAGATAAATATGACCACATTGTGAGTGACTGATAGGAAATTGACTGTTTAAAAGATTGACACCGTATACTTAAGTTTATAACAATTGTTTGGCTGAACAACACTGAACCAGGTTAGGTAGTTCAAATGAGTAGCTAGAAAAGTTACTGTTTATGGTCTCCCAAATACAATAACCAACTATAAAGCCACGTATTGTCAACAAGTTATGTGAAACACTTGACTGTGAAAACGTTATAGTTATGCCAACGTTTACAATAAAGCAGCCTATGGTTTTGGTCAATTTAACCAAAGCACCTGTGACTTGCCAAAAGCTTACACTTAACACACGGCCTGAACCTTTTGTCATGATTTTACTGACATTTAGGTAGTTAGCTAGTGAACATAAAATGAGCAGGCCAAGACAATGCCCCCCGATTAGCTAGCTCATGGTAATGAGCTAACTAGCTGGCTAATTCGGTCAGGCAGTTAGCTATCGTTAAAATGCCTCCCTGCTCACAAAGTCAACAGAACTGGTTTGTTGTCAGTGTCAACGAAAGACAACAACAGACTGTCAGTTTGACGAAGAAGAACCACAAGGACAGGTGAAAGTAACTGTATTCTCAAAGCAAATTCTGGCTCAGCTAGCTAGCTATTATCTACGCTAGCTAACGTTACTAACGCTGTCGTTGCCTGTCCTGACGGTTTGTTCCCACTGGGGAATCCCAGGGCGAGCTAGCCTAGCATTAATGTTAGCCCATCGCCGATATTTCAGATTGACATGAGATGTACGGGCCAAAAATGCAGGCGTTTTTCAAAGACCATTAATATATGATTTAGTAGATCATCGTGACTTTAATATCTACCGACAAAATGTAAATGTTCATTAATGAAGTGAACTACCCACCTCGCTACTTCCTTGATTTAAGTCGTGTTCCCGTCTATCGCGAGATTACTGCGAGACCTGGAGTCAACTTTTTTTAAAAATGAATTTCAAAATAAACGTCTCGTCTGAAGTATTTACTTTTTTGAAAAGAAACTTGATACAAATGATTATGATGATTTTGACACACAAAAAAACAAACAAGTCAATTAAATGTTTTAAATACCAATAATTGGAAATACAATAAAACCATGTTAAAGTATACATCAAATTGTGTAGAATTAATTAATTGGACAGTTGGAGAACCCTGTATGAGAACTATGTTTTACCTAACTGTGATATGTAGAGGAGATTGTAAAACTATCTCCAACCAAATCCCCCAGAAAGAGAGAGAGAGAGGTTATTAAAAGTGGTGTTGTGGGTAAAACATATGACATAATTCAATCAATGTATATACAGGCAATAGGGTGCAGCATCAAAATGGGCAAGAAAATAACAGAATTATTTAACCAGGGGCAGGGCCTTCGCCAGGGTTGCAATCTCAGTCAGCCCTGTGCTCTACAATATTTACATAAACTAATTGGCCACTGTTGTAGAAAAATCCTCAAACACAGGTGTTAAGTCTGCACAATTCAGAGGTTAAATGCCTTCTCTTCTCAGACGACCTATGCCTGCTGTCACCCACAGCACATGGCCTAGAGCAGAGCCTGGACCTGCGAGAGCAGTACTGCCAGACCTGGGCCCTGGCAGTAAACCGCAAAAAGACCAAAATACAGATTTTCCAGAGAAGATCCAGATCTCAGGGAATTAGACCAAAGTTCTCAACTGGTACAAAACATATATGGGCGTTTTGCGGACTGAGTTTAATTGACTAATTCTACTTAAATTAATCCAGATTTTAAAAAATGCCTTTCTAAAACGTTGTTTAACCAGATTAATTAGTTCTAGACTGCACTTGGTGCCGACCTGAGGATGTTTCAGAAACCAGAGACGGGACAGCATTGTGTTGAATTGGAGCAAGTCACCTAATCCAGAAAATGGATAGAGGTAAAAAAAAAAACATTCAGATAATTTCTGTGACTTTGAAAATACCTCTGAAAGCGAATTGTGTAAAAAAAAAAAACTAATTATTGAGAACAAACAGCATGACTTATCAACAGAAAACAAGAAAAATAATGGACTAGCATTTGTAACAAATTCAACTCAATTGAAAAAGTAAACAAAAGAATGCTACAACAACTCCAGGTAAGATACTGTATTTATTGTGGGCCCACTTCTACAAATCAGTCACTTTGAAATGTTGTTCTTGTGTAACACAACAAAGTAGGGCCTAAATTTAAGAAATTTCCCCCTCGGGGATCAATAAAGTACCTATCTATCTATCTATCTATCTATCTATCTATCTATCTATCTATCTATCTATCTATCTATCTATCTATCTATCTATCTATGTGTGTGATAGAAATTTAACAAAAACAATATACATAATTACTCAAATAATTTCTATATTGTCTTGTCATTCTAAGGTAATCTACTTCAAGAAGACAAATGCTGTTGCTCAGGTGGAGCGTTTCAAGACTGGTGGCGGAACCCCAGTAAGACCAGAGACAGACGAGCTGGGGGACTGGTGGACCAGGATCACTGATAGCCAGCAACCCCTGGATGGTATCTCTGATGTTGACCATTTAAATGTATTTGTGTGATAGAACTTTAACAAAAACAATAAACATAATTACTCAAATCATTTCCATATTTTCTTGTCTTTAAGGTCCTGTAGAAAAAAATAAAATAAAAAATCTACTTAAAGACAAATGCTGTTGCTCACGTGGAGCGTTTCAAGACTGATGGCGGACCCCCAGTAAGACCCAAGCCATAGACTATTCTCTTTGCGTCCACACGGCAATCGGTACCGGTACATCAAGTCTGACACTAACAGGCTTGTGAATAACCTCTATCCCCATGCCATAAGACTGCTAAATAGCTAACAAAATGTCTACACAGACTGAGTTAACCCTTATATTTAATTAGAAATGTTTCTTGCTGGCTTTATGCACGTTCACACACTTACATACACTGACACATACACAACACACATACAAACACTCACTAATTAGCTCACACACACATAATATGCACACACTGTACAGTACATTTATACTGACATTACACACACACACACACGCACACCCACATACAATCATTATATACGCTGCTGCTACTCTGTTTATCATACAGTACATCCTGATGCCTAGTCACCTTAGCCCTGTACATATCTACCTCTATCGATCCAGTATCCCTGCACATTGTAAATAGAGTACTGGAACTGACCCTGTATATTAGAGGAGGCTAGTGGGAGGAGCTAATTGTAATGGCTGGAATTAAATCAATAGAATGGTACCGAACACATTAAACCCATGAAAACAACTTGTTTGACTCCGTTCCATTGATTCCATTTCTGCCATTACAATGAGCCCGTCCTCCTATAGCTCCTCCCACCAGCCTCCTCTGCTGTATATAGTATGCTTACTTACTTCCTCGTTCTTCTTATTTCTTATTTTTGTATCTTGTGTGTTTTTTGTTCTACCTTGTTATTTGTAGTATTCAATTGTTATTGATTACTGCATTGTTGAGGTTAGAGCTGGAACAAAGGCATTTCATTGTACTTGTGCATGTGACATTAAAACATGACACTCCATTGAAACCTTGCATGCAGAGTTCTATAAGATTCTCCTACATTGTCCAGAGGAAATCTACAAACAATGCACGCCGGATAGAATTCTATCCACTAATAACAGAAAAAAAATAACAATTACGTTTTGGAAACACTGAAATCCAGTGACCCCGTCATATCATTACCAAGCCCTGCAATACCAAGAGCTGAGCAAAGAAAAGAGTCCCCTCATCCAGCTGGTCCTGGGGCTGAGTTCACAAACCTGCTCTACTAAAACACACCGAAGCCTCGAGACCAGAATATCCAATCAATTAGAATAAAACAAAGTGACAACACAGTCCAAACCAGGAAACACAAGCACAAAGCAAAATGCAGTGCTATCTAGCCTTACATCGACAGTACACCAGTGAACACAGCCTCAGTGAACACAGCCCCTAGCCATAGACAAGGCTGTGTGATCACTGCATTATGAAAGAAACAGAGACAGAGCTGCACAAAATACACAACAATTTAAGAACATCACTTCCACAAATGTGAAATTATAAGAAAAGCTACCAATCCTACTAGTAGAGAGGGAGAGGGAGAGGGAGAGGGAGAGGGAGAGGGAGAGGGAGAGGTGGGTGGGTGGATGGATGGATGGATGGATGGGTGAGATATACAGAAATGACCTGCTAAAGGCATCACCACTGTAAGAGGAAGTAACAGCTAGGGACAAAGGTAAATGGATGAGAAACAAAATCACATCACCAATCTAATTGTTAGACAGGCGCAAACAAGTTTATTTCTACCTTATCTCATGTACAGAATCAATTTACAGTTTACAAACAGCTGACTGTTTTTTGTTTTTTTTCACACATAATAATATACAACGTTTTATGTCCTCTTACACTCCTATGGGTGTTTTTAATATACAGCTGCTCTTTATACACAAGAGTGACAATAATGTGTTTTTGTGCAATCGGTATATTGGATGGAAATCAGGTGACCCCCAACAGACATCTATTGAATTCACAACCACAAGTAAGAATTGCAGGCCATTATTTAGACTTGTGTACAGGTACGTTTGTTATTTGATTTTGTAATATCACAAAACTTTTTTTTATTTTTTTTTTTTAAATACATTGGGAAAAACTTGAATGAGGTCTACATTTTGAATGCATCTATTTTAGTAATTTTGCTCAATTCAAGGTCTGGGGTCAAACTAGGCAAATCCACAATTGCACATAAAATCAAGATGCTGTCATATCTGGCCTAGTAAGGGATATTCAGAAATGTATTTTTCCTCTTGTAACCCAACCAAACACCATATATCAATGTCTTACTGCATGGGAAAAGGTTATGGACAGCTTGTATGAAAGAAGTACATAATTTGGCAAGAATAGACCTGGGAATCCATTAGAACAGCTACACAATTTTTAATTTAAGTCGACATTATTCAGAACAACTTTGAAAATAGCAAAAACAAGAAATTCATAAAAGTCTGTCATTTATAACAGGGAGACAAACTTTACTGCAACAAAAGTATGTTGTCGTACGATTGTGTATTTCTATTTTTAATAACTTTCTGTCTATTTTTACAATCTCTCAATGGTATTACATCCATGTATAGTTTTGTAGTTATGATCCTGCACCAACTCTTTGTGACTGTATTGTACTGTAGCCATGCATTACATTTACATCTGTAAGAAATATGATTCACAGTTGTTGAGTGTCAAAGGCAATTGTGATGCAAGCTACAGTGAGAGCATATTGGCCAGTATTTTGTACTTGTAAACATTTAAGACCGGAAGTGAATTTGTAAGAATAGAGCAAAATTCAGTGTATCTCCATCTAAAATGTGTGTACATTTGGCAACAGAATTTGATATACTTCATGTGTGCCAGCAACATTCTGGATATTATCAAAAAACGGTCCATTAAAAACACTCTACTCTACATATTACATGCACATATACACACACAATCTTATATAGTTCTCTGAATTTGTCAATTATCAAACATGTACAATAAATAACAATCACTTAGTCTAAATGTTTGGTGAGAAAGGGTAGATAAGCGAAACTATGAGCACAAGTACATATTGAACACAAAATGAGTCATTGATAAATTTTGGCATACATGCTCTCCCCCGAGGAAGATATGTGTGTTCTTAACTAAATGCAGTGTGCTTCCATTTTTTTGTGTCCGTCCATTTGACAACACTAGCTTAGGTGATGTAAACCTTCTTGGACTGCATTTTGAAAAGGCCCTCCATGCCAGTCACTTAACCCTATGTAAAAGGCACTTACAGGAGAAAAGTGGTACGGATTTGCATGGCCTTTTTTTGGTGCCTTCTGCTTAATTCATACATGCAACCTTCAACCAAAGGGTCTCTCGAAGCTAAATATTATTTACAGCAAGCAAATAACCAAATGGCACAGGATAAAAGTAGAAATGTCTAGAAATTTGGCAAAGTTTATCACTACTACACAAATGAACGAAGACCCTGGATGTAAAGGAAAAGTTGTGCATCATGACCGACATTTCAAATTGTTATCATCTTTGATAGCTATTTACAATACACCAATAGATTGGATTAATTTAATCCAATGCAATTTAATCTTTGTGGACTGCAACCATCACAGAATTGTTCACTCAATAATCCCACCTTTAAAACACAAATTCATGCTCCTAATAAGCTATTTGCAACTTCCCATTTATTTAAAATGTTATGTTTATTTAGCTCACCGCCAAATGTCACTCTACGTGTGTAATATTTATATGCGACTCCCCGCCAGAGACCTGGGTTCAATCCCTGAGTTGACCCGTCCAACTTCTCCCCTCTTAACCTCTGTATCACCTTGTAACTGAATCTGTCTAAATAAAAACCAGAACATTTATGTGATAGTGGGGGAATTAATTAAGCTACTCATTTTGAATCCACAGGTGTTACCTTGTGTGACCATAAAAGTCACTATGCGACGAGGTACAATACAATGATTTGGTTGCAAAAGTTACTGGCCTGACCTACACAATAGAAATATAATTACTATTGTGATGCATAATTGCCACGGTAATTTGGAATGTTCAGTCAATGAGCATTATAATAATAATAATAATAATAATACATGTTATGTGAAGCACTTTTCACGACACACAAAGTCACTTTATATACACACGAGAAGCAGTAATATAACAACCATTAAAATCACATAATAAATGAATGAAGTATATAAAAACACACTAAACATAAGGACATACTAACCATGAACAACACTAAACATGATGATAGTTTAACCAGGGAAGTGAACTTCATAAAGGATAAAAGCCCGTGTGAAGAGGTGTGTATTTAGTGTGGACTGGAATATGTGTTGGATTGTGAGGTTCTGACATGGAGCGGGAGGGAGTTCCAGACTTGGGGAGCTGCACAGCTAAAAGTCCAGTCTCCCATGGAGCAGAGCCTGGTGCGAGGGATGGTGAGGAGGCCAGTGTTAGAGGAGCCTCTGTGAACAGGTGGGAGTGTCGGGGTGCAGGAGGTCAGTAAGGTATGTGGGCGCCAATCCATTGAGAGCTTTGTAGGTGAGCAGGAGCAATTTGCAATTTTAAGATGATACTGTATTCAACTGGGAGCCAGTAGAGTTTGATGAGGGTGGGGGGGGGGGGGGGGGGAGGACGTGGTCTGGTGTGTGTAAGTACGTTTTGAAGTCTGCCCAGTGTTTTTTTCAGGGAGTCCGTGGCGAATGGCGTTGCAGTAGGCCAGGCATGGTAAAACAAAGGCGTGGATGAGGGTTGCTGGGTCAGTGAGTTTAAGAAGGCTGACTTGATGAAGTTAAGGATGTGGGGTTCAAATGTAACGCCATGTTTCCTGACTGTGGAGTTGGAGTAGATGGTGCAGCCGTTGATTGTCATGTTGAATTGACCCAGTTTCTTGATGACGGAGCTGGGGTCCATCAGCATGATCTCTGTTTTGTCGTTGTTAGGTTTTTGAAAGTTATTGCTCATCCAAGTTTTCAGACAGTCAACAACAGAGGGGGGTGGCATAGCGGAGTTGGGTTTTGTGTGGATGTAGATTTGTGTGTCGTCTGCATAACAGCGAAATCTCAGAGGATCTGACCAAAGGGTTGGATGTAAATACTATACAGTAATGGATGTAAAAACACTGAGACTTGTAGGACACCTTGTGATACAGGGGCTGGGGCAGACCTGCAGTTGCCAAGGGAGACAAACTGTTGTCTATAGATAGGTTGTTCCGGAAACTACAAGAAGCCTCTCCATGCGGTCAGTTAAAATCTGATGACAGACAGTGTCAAATGATGCAAACAGGTCCAGTTGGATGAGGATGGAGATGTTCCCAGCATCAGCAGCACAGATGAGGTCGTTGACTACCTTTACCAAGGCAGTTTCAGTGCTATGCATAGCCCGGAAGCCCGACTGGAGGCTTCATGAGAGGTGTTGTTGGATTTGTGATGCTACCACCCACTCAAAGCAGTTTGGCGAGGAAGGGCAGGCTTGAGATAGGCCTGTAGTTGGTGAGGATCTCAGGGTCCAGGCTCTGTTTATTCAGTATTGGAGTTATAGCCGCTATTTCTAGAGTAGGAACAATGCAAGATGTAAGGGATGAATTTACACTCTTGACAACCAGGGGCAGAGAACAGGGAGGCATGCCTTAAATAAGACAGTGGGCATGGGGCCAAGGGAGCAGGTTGTGGTTCTGGATTTAGACAAGAGTTCAGTAATGGTGGTTTCATTGACAAGGGAGGACATTAAGTCTGTTCACAGGTGGTGAGTCAGGTAGTCCTGGGGCCCATCTACCATCTGTTGGTAGATAGCCTCCACTTAGTTTTTGAAAGAAGGCCAGAAAACTGTCACAGAGGTCGGTGGTGATTGTGAGAGAGGGGCTGCCCAACGGACGGAGACGTTTGTTGATGGTTGAGAAAAGCATTATAGTTAATGCAATTATTCTACTGTTTCGAAATTGACCTAGAAAATGCTTACATCACATGATCTCTCGTAACAACCGTGGCATTCCAGACACAAATTAATAAAACACAATGGAATATGAAGTGGTCTGTAACAGGACGACATGCTTATTTTGAGCCTAAAATGAAGAAAAGCTGTGCAAAATTGTAGGAGATCCTCCCCCTCAGATAAGTGGCTTACAGTATTATAATAAATAAATCAACACATAAAGAATTGCAAATACATTTCCCTGAAGGAGTAATGCACATTTCACATTAAAAGTACATAATTGTACGCACAACCCATCAAATGGAGATCAACAGATATTTTACACTAACTATCAATCCATAAAAATCCTCCAAAATAGAAATCCATAAAGAAAGAAACCACATGATCTTCACACATTTATGCTTTGGGATAATGTGTGCTAATGTTTCGGTTTACTTCCTGAATTGACTGAACTGAAATGGAATTGACCCTGGCCTTCATAAATGTGTAGTACAGAAGTCCAGGAGAGAAGAGGGTAGTCCTGTCCTCGATGTGCCTTGTCTTTCTCATATAGAAATTCCAAGTCCATTCACAATACTGGGCAAATTATTTCAGTCGCAACAAGATCCTGTAGGTTAGTTCTCTCCAAATGTAACCATTGGGGTTTTCTTCGTTAAGATGGTTATTTCAAAGTCAGTGGCTCAGAGTAAAATTGACTAAGAGGGGGATTTGGAAAGACAAGGAGAAGAATAATTGGGGAAAATGGGAATTAGTTTGATCGAAAATGTGAAACACAATAACCATAGAAAGAGGCTCCCATTAAGATTATCAAGCCGGCTTGTGCTTTTCTAGGATCTTCTTTCGGTCAATTTCTGCTTCCTTTTATTGTTTCTCTAGATTCTTAAAATGGCTGTATATCCCCTGACTACTGGACCAACTCTTATGTCCCATATGAGTGGGGCCTAAAATGTTAGCCTACAACTTTTTAGGGGGAAATACCATGAGAGGCCGGTCTTCGATCTTCTGCCACGGGCTCTTCTTGTTCTCATCCTTGCTGTCCGGGTCATCCTCTGGGCTAGTCATGGAGTCACAGCGGTTCTCGTTATTGCTGTTCATGCGGCTGCGGCCTCTCCGGGGGATGGTGGAGCCCCGTGACGAGGGCCCCTCGTCCAGCAGCGGGGTAAGGGAGTTCTCCTCGGGCGACACCGGGCGGCCCTCGCTGCTGCTGGGCTCGCTGTGGTCCTGGTATGCCAGCTTGGACATGCCCTTACTGCCACCACCCTTCCGTCCACCAGTTCCCCACCGTTCTTCCTTACCCTTACGGATTGCTGCTGCCTTGCGCTCTTGTGTGCCGTTCATGGGTCCTTCGAGGTTAGCTTCTCGGATTGTGCCACAGCTGGGGCCACTGCCTCCCCCGCCAATTCCGCCGCTGCTGAGGTCGTTGCTTACGTCGATGTAAGAATGGCGCACGTGGTTGGCGCGGCCATCCATTGAGATGAACCAGGCGCGTGGGTGCTGCTTAATGCCCAGCTCCAGGAGCTTCTTCTCGGTCAGCCCCTGCAGTTCGCCATTCATCTGTGCCATGGTGGAGTCGTTAAAGAGCACAGGGATCCGCACAGGACCCTGGGATGGGTCAGAGTTCCAGTTTTGACCCTCTGAGTCGTCCCCTTGGGAGCCGCCCTGCTGCTGGTGCTGGCTTTGTTGCTGGGGATGGTGTGACTGACCGGCACCCATCTGCATCCCCCCGTCCTTATCCTGCTGCTGCTCTTTCCCGGAGAAGTCTGAGGACATGCGCATGTAGTGGGCCGGTATGACCAAGGTGGGCACCATGCTTCGGTACATGTTTTCCTTCATCTGGTCCATGGAGTGGCAGAAGATGATCTGGCCCGGTTGCGTGTTGAGTGATGTCGGGCGGGCCAGGTGGTCGGCGGTGGCCGCAGAGTACTCGGGAGGTTTGTCCGACTTGTCTGACAGGAAACGAGGTGGGGAGCCCCCATCCGAGGTGTACCCGCGATTGTCGTTGGCGTTGTTGCAGCGTATGTGGTAGTCCGAGTCCTTGTCGTCCTCCATGATGGGGCTGTAGTTCCGTGAGTAGTCTTCTTGCAGCAACAGGGGGTTGTCGAGATTGTTGGTGTCTGTGGCACGGGTCACCTTCATAGGGAAGCTCTCACCCCTCTGGGGTCCCGAGGCTCCTTTCCCCTTCGAATGCCGCAGCTTGTGGGTGGGGACGTGCTTGGCGAACTCCTCCCGCGAGCTCTGGTAGTCTCGTGAGGGGGATGGGTCAGATTTGCTGCCGTCATTGGATGGACCGGATTCAACATGGCCGCCACAGATGAGGTTGAGGCGGGAAGTGGACGTGCCCTGGTCGCGTTTGGAGCTGTTCAGAGCCGTGTGTGGCTTGCCCTGTTGTCGCCGTGGTTTCAGACACTTCCGTCTGGAAAAAGAACAAAACTAAAAAGTCAGACAAAACAAACAAAACCCCAGACAAACAACCCAACATTTTGACAAAACAAACAAAATCCCAGACAAACGACCAAACATTTTGACAAAACAAACAAAACCCCAGACAAATAACCCAACATTTTGACAAAATAAACAAAACTCCAGACAAAAGAAACAAAAAACTTCGAAACCCCAGACAAAACAAACCAAAACATTTATTATTTTGTTATTTGTTCCTAACGCATGTTCATAATGTAGAAGCCCATTAGAAGTGAGACCTGTGTCTATGTGCTCCACACCTGCAGTAGTAGAGCAGCACACAGAGCAGGATGAGCACCAGCAGGGCCAGCGAGCCCAGGATGGAGAGCAGGAACAGGGTGTGGTAGGTGGTGATGTCCCTCAGGCCCGAGTGACCCTCCAGACCCACACCTGCATGGAAGACAAAGCCCATAGGAGCAGACCTGGGTCAGATACTGGAGCTGCGCTTGATTTAGTTTGCCTGATACAATTGAACCAATATGGTAGTCCCAAAGGTGCAAACTCCATGCCAAATCAAGGGCACCTGAAATCCAGGACCAAGCCTGCGTGGAAGACAAAGCGGAGCAGACCTGGGTCAAATACTTTAAAATACTGGAACGCGCTTGATTTAGTCTGGTAAAATGGAAAAGTGGAGTAGACCCAAAAGTGCCAATTACGAGCTAAACCAAGCACACCAGTAATACTATAGTATTTTACATAATGTATTTTGAACCATGCTTGAAGCAGAAATCTATTTACAACAAGGGATTTCAGTGCATTCAGAAAGTATTCAGACCCCTTGACCTTTTCCCCATTTTGTTACGTTACAGCCTTATTCTAAAATTGATTAAATGTTAATTTTTTGGTCATCAATCTACACACAATACTCCCATATTGACAAAGCAAAAACTGTTTTGCACATTTATTACAAATAAAAAACTGAAATATCACATTTACATAAGTATTCAGACCCTCTACTCAGTACTTTGTTGAAGCACCTTTGGCAGCGATTACAGCCTCTAGTCTTCTTGGGTTTGATGCTACAAGCTTGGCACACCTGTATTTGGGGAGTTTCTCCCATTCTTCTCTGCAGATCCTCTCAAACTCTGTCAGGTTGGATGGGGAGCTTCACTGCACAGCTATTTTCAGGTCTCTCCAGAGATGTTAGATTGGGTTCAAGTCCGGCATCGGGCTGGGCCACTCAAGGACATTCAGAGACTTTAATGGCGTCAGACCAAGGCTCTGCATCTGTCCTCGTGCTCCTAGACCTTAATGCTGCTTTTGACAGCATCGATCACCATATTCTTTTGGAGAGATTGGAAACCTTAATTGGTCTACATGGATGAGTTCTTGCCTGGTTTAGATCTTATCTGTCAGAAAGATATCAGTTTGTCTCTGTGGATGGTTTGTCCAAGTTTCTGTGTTCCTCAAGGTTCCGTTTTAGGACCACTATTGTTTTCACTATATACAGTGGGGAGAACAAGTATTTGATACACTGCCGATTTTGACTTACAAAGCATGTAGAAGTCTGTACTTTTTATCATAGGTACTCTTCAACTGTGAGTTACGGAATCTAAAACAAAAATCCAGAAAATCACATTGTATGATTTGTAATTAATTAATTTGCATTTTATTGCATGACATAAGTATTTGATACATCAGAAAAGCAGAACTTAATATTTGGTACAGAAACCTTTTTTGCAATTACAGAGATCATACGTTTCTTGTAGTTCTTGACCAGGTTTGCACACACTGCAGCAGGGATTTTGGCCCACTCCTCTATCCAGATCCTTCAGGTTTCGAAGCTGTCGCTGGGCAATACGGACTTTCAGCTCCCTCCAAAGATTTTCTATTGGGTTCAGGTCTGGAGACTGGCTAGGCCACTCCAGGACCTTGAGATGCTTCTTACGGAGCCACTCCTTAGTTGCCCTGGCTGTGTGTTTCGGGTCGTTGTCATGCTGGAAGACCCAGCCACGACCCATCTTCAATGCTCTTACTGAGGGAAGGAGGTTGTTGGCCAATACGGTGCAGTCGTCCTGTCCCCTTTGCAGAAAAGCATCCCCAAAGAATGATGTTTCCACCTCCATGATTCACGGTTGGGATGGTGTTCTTGGGGTTGTACTCATCCTTCTTCTTCCTCCAAACAAGGCGAGTGGAGTTTAGACCAAAAAGCTCTATTTTTGTCTCATCAGACCACATGATTCTCCCATTCCTCCTCTGGATCATCCAGATGGTCATTGGCAAACTTCAGACGGGCCTGGACATGCACTGGCTTGAGCAGGGGGACCTTGCGTGTTCTGCAGGATTTTAATCCATGACGGCGTAGTGTGTTACTAATGGTTTTCTTTGAGAATATGGTCCCAGCTCTCTTCAGGTCATTGACCAGGTCCTGCCGTGTAGTTCTGGGCTGATCCCTCAACTTCCTCATGATCATTGATGCCCCACGAGGTGAGATCTTGCATGGTGACCCAGACCGAGGGAGATTGACCGTCATCTTGAACTTCTTCCATTTTCTAATAATTGCGCCAGCAGTTGTTGCCTTCTCACCAAGCTGCTTGCCTATTGTCCTGTAGCCCATCCCAGCCTTGTGCAGGTCTACAATTTTATCCCTGATGTCCTTACACAGCTCTCTGGTCTTGGCCATTGTGGAGAGGTTGGAGTCTGTTTGATTGAGTGTGTGGACAGGTGTCTTTTATACAGGTAACGAGTTCAAACAGGTGCAGTTAATACAGGTAATGAGTGGAGAACAGGAGGGCTTCTTAAAGAAAAACTAACAGGTCTGTGAGAGCCGGAATTCTTACTGGTTGGTAGGTGATCAAATACTTATGTCATGCAATAAAATGCAAATTAATTATTAAAAAATCATACAATGTGATTTTCTGGATTTTTGTTTTAGATTCCGTCTCTCACAGTTGAAGTGTACCTATGATAAAAATTACAGACCTCTACATGCTTTGTAAGTAGGAAAACCTGCAAAATCGGCAGTGTATCAAATACTTGTTCTCCCCACTGTATTTCACCTGTTGGTGATGTCATTTGGAAACACAATGTTAACTTACATTGCTATGCGGACAACACACAGCTGTACATTTAGATGAAACATGGTGAAGCCCCAAAATTGCCTACCCTGGAAGCCTGTGTTTCAGACATAAGGAAATGGATGACAGCAAATGTTTTACTTTTTTAAACTTTTAAACTCGGACAAAACAGAGATGCTAGTTCTAGGTCCCAAGAAACAAAGAGATCTTCTGTTGGATCTGACAATTAATCTTGATGGTTGTACAGTCATCCCAAAAAAAACTGTGAAGGACCTCAACGTTACTCTGGACCCTGATCTCTCTTTTGACGAACATATTAAGAATATTTCAAGGACAGCTTTTTTCCATCTTCGTAACATTGCAAAACGTTGCAAAACGTTGTCCAAATATGATGCAGCTAATCCATGCTTTTGTCACTTCTAGGTTAGACTACTGCAAAGCTCTACTCTCCAGCTACCCGGATAAAGCACTAAATAAACTTCAGTTAGTGCTAAACACGGGTGCTAGATTCTTGACTGGAAGCAAAAAATGTGATCATATTACTCCCGTGCTAGCCTCTCTACACTGGCTTCCTGTTAAGGTAAGGGCTGATTTCAAGGTTTTACTGCTAACCTACAAAGCATTACATGGGCTTGCTCCTCCCTATTTCTCAGATTTGGTCCTGCCATACATACCTACATGTAAGCTACGGTCACAAGAGGCAGGCCCCCTTATTGTCCCTAGAATCTTTAAGCAAACAGCTGGAGGCAGGGATTTTTCCTATAAAGCTAAATTTTTATGAAATGGTCTGCCTATCCATGTGAGAGACGCAGACTCTGTCTCAACCTTTAAGTCTTTACTGAAGACTCATCTCTTCAGTAGGTCTTATGATTGAGTGTAGTCTGGTCCAGGGTTGCGAAGGTGAACGGAAAGGCACTGAAGCGACGAACCACCCGTGCTGTCTCTGCCTGGCCCGTTCCCGTCTCTCCATTGGGATTCTCTGCTTCTGGTGATGTTGGGGCTGTGCTTTGGCAAAGTGGGTGGGGTTATATCCTGCCTGGTTGGCCCTGTCCAGGGGTATTGTCGGACGGGGCCACAGTGTCTCCCGACCCCTCTTGTCTCAGCCTCCAGTATCTATACTGCAATAGTCTATGTGCCGGGGGGCTAGGGTCAGTTTGTTATATCTGGTGTTATTCTCTTGTCTTATCCGGTGTCATGTGTGAATTGAAGTATGCTCCCTCTAATTCTCCAGCCTTAGGACCATGCATCAGGACTACCTGGCCTGATTACTCCTTGCTGTCCCCAGTCCACCTGGTCGTGCTGCTGCTCCAGTTTCAATTCTTCTGCCTGCGGCTATGGAACTCTGACCTGTTCACCGGACGTGCTACCTTGTCCCAGACCTGCTGTTTTCAACTCACTCTCTACCGCACCTGCTATTTCAACATCTAAATGCCCGGCTATGAAAAGCCAAGTGACATTCACTCCTGATGTACTTACCTGTTGCAACCTCTACAACCACTGTGATTATTATTTGACCCTGCTGATCATCTATGAACGTTTGAATATCTAGGAGAAAGATCTGGCCTTAATGGCCATGTATTGTTATAATCTCCACCCGGCACAGCCTGGTTCCTCTCTAGGTTTCTTCCTAGGTTCCTGCCTTTCTAGGGAGTTTTTCCTAGCCACCGTGCTTCTACATCTGCATTGCTTGCTGTTTGGGGTTTCAGGCTGGGTTTCTGTATAGCACTTTGTGACATCGGCTGATGTAAAAAGGGCTTTACAAATACATTTGATTGATTGATTGATTGACTTGTCCTGAAACCACTCCTACTTTGTCTTAGCTGTGTCCTTAGGTTCGTTGTCCAATTGGATGGTGAACCTTCACCCTAGCCTGAGGTCCTGAGTGCTCTGGAGCAGGTTTTCATCAAGGATCTCTCTGTACTTTGCCCCGTACATCTTTCCCTCGATCCTCTCTGTACTTCTCCCCCGATTGCTCAGTTTGGCCAGGCGGCCAGCTCTAGGAAGAGTCTTGGTGGTTCCAAACTTCTTCCATTTAACAGTGATGGAGGCCACTGTGTTCTTGGGGACCTTCAATGCTGCAGACATTTTTTGGTACCCTTCCCCAGATCTGTTTCTCGACATAATCCATAATTCCTTCGACCTCATGGCTTGGTTTTTGCCTTGACATGCACTGTCAACTGTGGGACCTAATATAGACAGGTGTGTGCCTTTCCAAATCATGTCCAATCAATTGAATTTACCACAGGTGGACTCCAATTGAGTTGTAGAAACATCTCAAGGATGATCAATGGAAACAGGATGCACCTGTTTCGGAGCTCAATTTAGCAAAGGGTCTAAATACATTTATTTAATCAATTTTAGAATAAGGCTGTAACGTTACAAAAAGTGGAAAAGGGGAAGGGGTCCGAATGCTTTCCGAATGCACTTTATATTTCATTCCAAGCAGTCTCCCTGTACCTTCGATAGGTCATGTGTTGTTTGTTTATGTTCGGGTTTATTTGAACATCTTGGATTAAATGCAGCAACATACATAACATGTGTTGTCATACAATATAGAACACAAGTATAATATATGATCAACCTAACTACATGATACATGCATAATCAATAAATAATTAGTCATAAACATCAAATTGGCCTACCACTAAATCAATACACATGCATATCAATGTCTTTAGTGATAGAGAGGTCATTAGTGATAGAACACGTCACCATTTTTCTCAGTAAATATATTTCCAAAGGTGCTATTGACATGAAATGTTCACCAGATGTTGGTAACAACCCAAGTAATCCATACATACAAAGAAACCAAAACAAATACGTTCAGACATTAAGTTATGTGTAATAATGTGAAATGACACTGGGAAAAAGTATTGAACACAAGAAGAAAGGGAGGTTCAAAAAGGCATGGAAAGCCAAGACAACAGCTGAAAACTATCAGTAATTAAAAATCAATCCAGCTCCCTGTCAGTGCAAATTAATATCCGCTGGTTCAGTCCCAACTGATGGCCTACAAAAAGGTCTCATTGCCAAGGTGTCACACAAGACACATCTCATGATGGGTAAAAGCAAAGAGCTGTCTCAAGACCTTCGCAACCTAATTGTTGCAAAACATAATGATGGCATTGGTTATAGGCGCATTTCTAAGCTTCTGAATGTTCCAGTGAGCACTGTTGGGGCCATAATACGGAAGTGGAAAGACAATCATTTCACCATAAATTTGCCTCGCCAGGTGCTCCTCGCAAGATTTCTGACAGAGGAGTGAAAAGAATAATCAGAAGAGTTGTCCAAGAGCCAAGGACCACTTGTGGAGAGCTTCAAAAAGACCTGCAATTAGCAGGTACTGTTGTCTCAAAGAAAACATTAAGAAATGCACTCCACCGCCATGGCCTGTATGCACGCTCACCACGCAAGACTCCATTGCTGAAAAAAAAGCATGTTGAAGCTTGTTTAAAGTTTGCTGCACAACATTTGGAAAAGCCAGTGAAATACTGGGAGAATATAGTGTGGTCAGATGAGAGCAAAATTGAACTGTTTGGATGTCATAATGCACACCATGTTTGGAGGAGAAATGGCACTGCACATCACCCTAAAAACACCATACCAACAGTGAAGTTTGGAGGTGGGAACATCATGGTGTGGGGCTGCTTTTCAGCAAATGGTACTGGCAAACTTCACATAACTGAAGGAAGGATGAATGGGCAAATTTACGAGGAGTACCTGGTCGAGGCAAATTTATGGTGAAATGATTGTCTTTCCACTTCCGTATTATGGCCCCAACAGTGCTCACTGGAACATTCAGAAGCTTAGAAATACACCTATAACCAATGCCATCATTATGTTTTGCAACAATTAGGTTGCGAATGTCTTGAGACAGCTCTTTGCTTTTACCCATCATGAGATGTGTCTTGTGTGACACCTTGGCAATGAGACCTTTTTGTAGGCCATCAGTTGGGACTGAACCAGCTGATATTAATTTGCACTGACAGGGGGCTGTATTGCTTTTTAATTACTGATAGTTTTCAGCTGTTGTCTTGGCTTTCCATGCCTTTTTGAACATCCCTTTCTTCATGTGTTCAATACTTTTTGCCTGTGTCATTTCACATTATTACACATCACTTAATTTCTGAACTTATTTGTTTTGGTTTCTTTGTATGTATAGATTACTTTGGTTGTTACCAACATCTGGTGAAAATTTCATGTCAATAGCACCTTTGGAAATATATTTACTGAGAAAAATGGTGACGTATTCAATACTTATTTCACCCGCTGTAGTTTGAGTGATCTTACCAAAAAAAGATGGTGTCTTGTAGTGCGGCTTGTTGAATTATTGCCCTGAACTTCTCAGATCACATTGTCTCTGTGTAGTATTTAGAAACGTGTGTCTGAGGCCTGAGTCGTCAGCATCAGTGTATTTGTATTTGAAATACTTATTTTCTGTATATTTTAGTATTTTCTAATAATGTGGCAGAATCAACGACTTCTATTCTAAATATTTTAAACTATTTTAAAATACTTGTTTCCAAATAAAAATGTTTAAATTCCCCCAGGACAAAACCGACCTGGGTTCAAATGCATGGAATATTTAAATATTTGTACTTGAAAATACACTTGTCTCAAATAGATAGCCAATACTTTCCAAGTGTATTTCAAAATGCTTTCCAATATTCAACCACTAGTATTTCCAAAGAAAAAATATCCAAACACTTACTTCGAAATGTATGTGAAAGTAATTGAAATACAATAAATAGTATTTGAACCCAGGTCTGATCAGTATACTGTAGCATGGCTCATCTTCTTGGGGGATTTGGGGAAGGACATAACACCTGTGTCATTTCATCAAAGATGTTTAACGGAGAAAGTATACCACTATACAGGAAGAATGGTACAAACTGTACATGTTGTTTAGCATGGCGGACCATTGATGTAGGAGAATATCACCTTTACAGCTACAATATTTCAAGTGATTAACGAAGTCCAAATAGTGTTTATGTGCTAAATCGGATGTCATATTTTTGGAACAAAACATTTCCCAACGGGACATGGTACTGGGCCTATCTTTAGGAGCCAAGGTGTTTCCCAGAGCCTTCGTTAGTTAGGTGGCTCTTAAAAACCTTTTTACATATATGAGTGATCCAGACCCCTCGCAGAGCAGCCAAAGTGCATAGTTTGGGTTATTTTCTTACCTCACAAGATATCATTCTAAAACTATTTATAAGTATTTTGTGTGAATGGGTATGATTGTACAATGATAAATGTTTAATTTGGGTAATGTATAGGATCTATTTTCTAAAATGTTGCCAAGCTTAGTTTAATCGAAAGCTGAATCTTATCCAGTACAAATTGGAAACACCTGGAACACTATAAACGGCAAGCCATTGTCAGAAGTCAGAGGTCGGCGGAACAAAAATAATACAGCACTCCGTCACAACCACCGCACCGGCCGTGCAGTCGGTTGGTTTATATAAATGTGCATATTCGCAAACAACCTGAGCCCGTTACAGACTCACAATGATGGGGCAAACCCTAAAAAATACAGGCTCCCACGAGAGGAAATGCTCGACCTGCACTGACATTCACAGGCAATGGACACAGGGACATTCTATGGGCGAAATGAGTCTAGTCGAGCAGTAAGGATCATACCCTCTGACAGTAAGGACAGGTTTGAGAGGCAGTGAATTACTAGTTTATGCCCAACTTGTATACAATAATTACTCCTGGAAGAAATAACTATTCCAAACCAAGACTAAACGAGACAATCGGAGACAGAGACAGGGGAGGACAGAGAGAAACAGGAGAGGACAGAGAGCCGAAGACAGCTAGGACATATAAACAGACATGAGACAGAAAGACAGGGACAGGAGTGGACCGGGACAGGAGAGGACAGGGACAGGAGAGGACAAAGGGATAGAGACAGGGACGAGAGAGGAGGGGAGACAGAGATAGATAAAGAGATTCGGACATATGGAGACAGAGAGACAGTGGGGAGGGACAAGAGGGAGGGGAAAGGGGAAGGACAATTGTGCTTAATGCACAATACAAACAAGTCCTGAACACATTCTTCTTATGAAAAGAGTGCTTGTTTATGCTATATTTTATTTAAAATAAATGTTTTGAAAATATCAGATTTTAGTACCCTTTTGGCACAACTTTGTCTGGGTGTAGGGGGTAAGAGTCATTTAAAAAAATGGGGATACATGAGAAAGCCTAAATCTTCTAAAAAATGTTTCAATGAAAAACCAAAATATGTGCAGAAGAGGGTTAGTTACTGGTACTCTATGTTTGTGGGTTAAAGGGGAATATCTGAGCGATATATTGTGGTGCAAAAGCACTGTTGAGGAAAGAAGACGACTGGGGTTCAATGAACATTACATGACGAAAATGGTTAGTTTGTAGATTATGGTATTACAGATGTAGGATCTTAATTTGATCACTATTTTGTTGCTGAGAATTTTCCTGCCCGGCAGGAAATGCAAACGTGTAGTGTATTTGAGTTTTAAAAAGGCTTTTTTAAAGTGTGTCATTTCGACTTTGACATTTCAGACTTGATTTACCCTAACGAAAAATGTATCAACCATTACAAAAAGGTCCATTAATTAATGTTGCTGCAGGGTTATTTCCTGCTGTAGCAAACTGGCATAAATTAAGATCATCGCAAAATGTCCAAGACGTAGCACAAGGCAATTAGCCAGTTACAGTACCTGCAGATGAAGGGAAGGCTGCGACCCAATACCCCAACTGAGGAACAACCACGTTCCAAATTAGGTGTGTGCCTTCTTTTTTAATGTAGCCAGTCCCATTCCTGACCCACAGACCTGCAACAAAATCCACACACCCAACATATAGATGTTTTAGTAGGCAACAAGTTAAAAGCATTCAAACATATGTCATTTTGGTAGTCTGTAATAGGTCTCTAAAAGCAAATAATACAGGGATTTAATAATACATTAACGAAGCATTCCTCAATGCAGTCCAGGAATATGCTTAATATACTGTAGGTTAAAGCTGCAATATGTCACTTTTTGGGAGACCCGACCAAATTCACATAAAAATGTGAGTTATAGATCTGTCAGTCTCATTGAAAGCAAGTCTAAGAAGTGGTAGATCTGTTCTATGTGCGCTATATCTATGCTTCCCATTCTTAAATTATGTTTTTTGCATATTTTACTTTCAGCTTTGTAAACCAGCTTCAAACAGCTAAAACTACTGTACAATATTTTTGGTTATAGTAAATATATTTCACAGTGGTTTTAGCCGGTACACTGATTCTCTAAACTAAACTGTACATGTACAATAAAGTATCTATCTATCTATCTATCTATCTATCTATCTATCTATCTATCTATCTATCTATCTATCTATCTATCTATCTATCTATCTATCTATCTATCTATCTATCTATCTATCTACCTACCTACCTACCTACCTACCTACCTACCTACCTACCTACCTACCTACCTACCTACCTACCTACCTACCTACCTACCTACCTACCTACCTACCTACCTACCTACCTACCTACCTACCTACCTACCTACCTACCTACCTACCTACCTACCTACCTACCTACCTACCTACCTACCTACCTACCTACCTACCTACCTACCTACCTACCTACCTACCTACCTACCTACCTACCTACCTACCTACCTACCTACCTACCTACCTACCTACCTACCTACCTACCTACCTACCTACCTACCTACCTACCTACCTACCTACCTACCTACCTACCTACCTACCTACCTACCTACCTACCTACCTACCTACCTACCTACCTACCTACCTACCTACCTACCTACCTACCTACCTACCTACCTATGCTTGTTTTGTCACAAACTTAAATTAGGAAAACCACTCGATTTTTGCGGATCGATTCCTGCAGCTTTAAAGGTTAAGGAGTAATTCAATCCCAGATTACCTATTTCTAATGTTAGAGTCTATACATATAACACCTAACGATGGATGGGTGAATATGAGATTTTCAAAATATGATATGAACATATGATCCGAGTAGCTTTCACATACCCGTCTTGGGCTGGTACAGCCAGGCAGGAATGCTGGTGGCGATCCTGGTGCGAGTATCTGAGGGCAGCGGTACGGAGACGTGGACTGGATCGGACACCTGGATGACAGTCCCATCGTGGTCAAAGAGCTGAACGCTGACCACCGCCAGTGCTGTTAATTCTGTCCATCCTGTCTCCGCCCCTGTAGTGTGCATGTTATTGTTATGATATGTTGACCATCCATAGCCTATAACAACAAGCATACCTAACATTATGCCCTTGATAACTACCACAAGTACCACCAGAAAAGCTACCATGGTTGCAGGCTTTCGCTCTAACTTAATCTGCGCACAGTTGACTTCACTACGTACCTGCTCATTTGTACCTTGATCGCTGAATCAGATGTGTTACAACAGGGGTAGAACAAAAACCTGCATGCATACTCAGTTGCTCTTCAGGAGGAGGACGGGCCAATCGCGATTTTGTAATGATTGTCATGATACGTAGTTATCTTACCTACTTTAGTTGAAGGCACTTATTGTGCGCCACTCCGGATACGAGCATCTGTCAATTAACTAAAATTGTACACGTTCTTTCTCCCAAGCTAACCTGTGCTGTTGGTTTCCAGGCCCAGGAGGTAAGGGAAGCCCCCGATCTCATACTGGCTTCTGGCAGTAGTCAGCACAGCCGACAGTGCTGTGTAGTTGGAATTAGCTGGCAGCTGAAGGGACTTTCTCTGGAGCTGGACCAACGGCTGGTTCCGTGCACCTATAAAGGAAGCAACAGATGCTCACCCAGCCAATTGTGAGACATATGGGTCATGTGCATTCAGGTATGTAACAGGAAATGTAAAAAAATATATATATATTGGACAAATCCTGGTAGTCACCCCCGTTTCAGTCCCTTTTCTTGTCTGGTGCCTATTGAAAAAAGACCCAAAGTCTGGTACAACCATAATAGCACTAGCCTGGCAGTGACTATTTTGACATAAAAGCTGCTGGTAAAATACTAACTCACTGTCAACACTTAAAGGGGCAATCTGCAGTAGCTACATAAATGTTTGTACTTTTACATGAATGATATATACATCTATAAACATTGATTCTTGAACAATACAACTTATAAATGCCTCATGGGCTTATTAGTTCAACTGTCGTACCCCATCAGAACCCAACATATAAGCTTGTTTTATTTCATTGTTTGTAAAAATGCTACTCAAAACAAACACTGTACAGCCTCAAAACATGGTTAAAACTATGATTTTGATGTCACGGAAGGTCAGTCCTTGCATCCATAGCTCTGTTTATGAATTTGAGAGGTGACATTTCTCTAGGCCCAACACTCAGCTGTTTACCAAAAACAGTGGCAGGGTGGCGCTTTGTTGTTCTATCTATGGCAGATTGCCCCTTTAAGGCAAAAGTACTGTATGTTTGAGACATGAGACATGCAGTCATGAATTTGGAAAATGGACTGCAGCCAAGTACTCCACTGCGGTTGTTGCTATGGAGACAGCAGAAAGAAATAAGAGTGTCACGTGAGAACCTCTGGAGGCCGTTGAGTGCAACAACAGAGAGGAGTCAGGTGCAAATTGTACCTTCACTCCCCTCTTGGAAGGAGGTGGATTCTGGACAATAAATGTTTGTTATTGGCCTCAGGGTAATTAAAGAACTCTGATCAGATTTCAAATAGTGCATCAAACCTCAATCACCACATTCCTTCCACAATTTCTGTAATAGTCTGAGTAAAGACGGCCCCTTTTGGAGGAAAAGGAAATGCAGAGAGCCAATCAAATTAAATCAACTGCATTGGTCACATACACGTGTTTAGCAGATGTTATAGCGAAATGCTTGTGCTTCTAGATCTGACAGTGCAGTAGTATCTAACAAGTAATATCTAACAGTTTCCATGTAATGGCACAAAACAATTCCACAAACAAAATACTGCAGAGTGTCCTAACAACTAGTCGCCAAGCAGCCATCTTGGTCGGCGCTCAATCATAATAGAGCAGGACAAAGATGCAGTGTGTCCCTTACCAATAGCAGTTAAGAGCACTGAGACAGTAACCGAAAGGTTGCTGGTTCAAATCCCTAGCTGACATGGTGAAAAATCGATGTGCCCCAGAGCAAGGCACTTAACCCTACTTGCTCCTGTAAGTTCCTCTGCTAAATCACTACAATGTATTGGCAGGAAGGGTTCCCCGCACCGAAGAGAGTTTGGCTTCTATTCATTTAAATTGATAATTTAGATCCTAGTTTGTCTGGATGTTGCTCTAGGGGGAAAGACTGAAAAAGACCAACTAGGTAATACCACGTAGCTCATTATTGTAGCCTACCTGGGGATCCATGCAGCACCTGGATGACGTCATCGTAGAGAATGAGGGTGCCTGGCCTCTGGACTAGGAGGTACAGGCTGACCGATGCATACACTGCAAGAGAGAAAAACACCAATGTTAATGCGGGACTGAATCTAGCTGGCCAATTTCTTACATCTACCCTATGATTTCAGATCTACCGGACAGAAAAACAAAGGATTGTATCACTTCTGCCTGGGTCAGGATGTGGCAGACCAGACTATTTCCCCTTTAACCAGTGGATACAGTTACTATTAGAAGTTATAACATTAGAATTACCGACAGCGAAACGATTGAAGCCTGGGCAAATATACTTGACTCTGTAAAGAACAGTCTCAGCTAAAGCCCCAAACATTCTAACCAATTAGAGTGCCTTCAGAAAGTATTCATACCCCTTGACGTATTCCACATTTTGTTGTGTTACACCCTGAATTCAAAAATATCTCACCCATCTACAAACAATACCCCATAAAGACAAAGTGAAAACATGTTTTTAGACATTTTTGCAAATGTATTGCAAATTAAATACAGTTGACGTCGGAAGTTTACATACACTTAGGTTGACATCATTAAAACTCATTTTTCAACCACTCCACAGATTTCATGTTAACAAACTATAGTTTTGGCAAGTCGGTTAGGACATCTACAGATTATTTCACTTATAATTCACTGTATCACAATTCCAGTGGGTCAGAAGTTTACATACACTAAGTTGACTGTGCCTTTAAACAGCTTGGAATATTCCAGAAAATGATGTCATGGCTTTAGAAGGAGGTGTACCTGTGGATGTATTTCAAGGCCTACCTTCAAACTCGACATCATGGGAAAATCTAAATAAATCGACCAAGACCTCAGGAAAACAATGGTAGACCTCCACAAGTCTGGTTCATCCTTGGGAGAAATTTCCAAACACCTGAAGGTACCACGTTCATCAGTACAAACAACAGTATGCGTGTATAAACACCATGGGACCACACAGCCGTCGTACCGCTCAGGAAGGAGACGCGTTCTGTCTCCTAGAGATGAATGCACTTTGGTGCATTTGTCACAAATGGGTCTTCCAAATGGACAATGACCCCAAGCATACTTCCAAAGTTGTGGCAAAATGGCTTAAGGACAACAAAGTCAAGGTATTGGAGTGGCCATCACAAAGCCCTGACCTCAATCCTATAGAACATTTGTGAGACGAACTGAATGTGCGAGCAAGTAGGCCTACAAACCTGAGTCAGTTACACCAGTTCTGTCAGGAGGAATGGGCTTATTGTGGGAAGGCTACCCGAAACGTTTGACCCAAGTCAACCAATTTAAAGGCAACGCTACCGAATACTAATTGAGTGCATGTCAACTTCTGACCCACTGGGAATGTGATGAAATAAATAAAAGCTGAAATTAATCATTCTCTCTACTATTATACTGACATTTCACATTCTTAAAATAAAGTGTTGATCCTAACTGACCTAAGACAGGGAATTTTTTATAGGATTAAATGTCAGGAACTGTGAAAAACTGAGTTTAAATGTATTTGGCTAAGGTGTATGTAAACTTCCGACTTCAACTGTATGTATAATGTACATACAGTGGGGAGAACAAGTATTTGATACACTGCCGATTTTGCAGGTTTTCCCACTTACAAAGCATGTAGAAGTCTGTAATTTTTATCATAGGTACTCTTCAACTGTGAGTGACGGAATCTAAGACTTTCAGCTCCCTCCAAAGATGTTCTATTGGGTTCAGGTCTGGAGACTGGCTAGGCCACTCCAGGACCTTGAGATGATTCTTACGGAGCCACTCCTTAGTTGCCCTGGCTGTGTGTTTCGGGTCGTTGTCATGCTGGAAGACCCAGCCACGACCCATCTTCAATGCTCTTACTGAGGGAAGGAGGTTGTTGGCCAAGATCTCGCAATACATGGCCCCATCCATCCTCCCCTCAATACGGTGCAGTCGTCCTGTCCCCTTTGCAGAAAAGCATCCCCAAAGAATGATGTTTCCACCTCCATGCTTCATGGTTGGGATGGTGTTCTTGGGGTTGTACTCATCCTTCTTCTTCCTCCAAACACGGCGAGTGGAGTTTAGACCAAAAAGCTCTATTTTTGTCTCATCAGACCACATGACCTTCTCCCATTCCTCCTCTGGATCATCCAGATGGTCATTGGCAAACTTCAGACGGGCCTGGACATGCGCTGGCTTGAGCAAGCGGACCTTGCGTGCGCTGCAGGATTTTAATCCATGACGGCGTAGTGTGTTACTAATGGTTTTCTTTGAGACTGTGGTCCCAGCTCTCTTCAGGTCATTGACCAGGTCCTGCCGTGTAGTTCTGGGCTGATCCCTCACCTTCCTCATGATCATTGATGCCCCACGAGGTGAGATATTGCATGGTGCCCTAGACCGAGGGAGATTGACCGTCATCTTGAACTTCTTACATTTTCTAATAATTGCGCCAACAGTTGTTGCCTTCTCACCAAGCTGCTTGCCTATTGTCCTGTAGCCCATCCCAGCCTTGTGCAGGTCTACAATTTTATCCCTGATGTCCTTACACAGCTCCCTGGTCTTGGCCATTGTGGAGAGGTTGGAGTCTGTTTGATTGAGTGTGTGGACAGGTGTCTTTTATACAGGTAACGAGTTCAAACAGGTGCAGTTAATACAGGTAATGAGGGGGGAACAGGAGGGCTTCTTAAAGAAAAACTAACAGGTCTGTGATTCTTACTGGTTGGTAGGTGATCAAATACTTATGTCATGCAATAAAATGCTAAATAGTTATTTAAAAATCATACAATGTGATTTTCTGGATTTTTGTTTTAGATTCCGTCTCTCACAGTTGAAGTGTACCTATGATAAAAATTACAGACCTCTACATGCTTTGTAAGTAGAAAAACCTGCAAAATCGGCAGTGTATCAAATACTTGTTCTCCCCACTGTATATATTCAAAGCCCTGAGTCAATACATGTTAGAATCACCTTTGATTACAGCTGTGAGTCTTAGTTAGGACAAATAAGTAGTTGACAAGTATTTTTAATGAATTATTGTTGACGAAATGAACACTGCTATGACTAAGGCATTTTCACTTACGAGGGATGCGGCTTGCGTGCCAGGGGACGGAGTTGGTGACGTAGTCGTGTTTGGACGCTGAGATGATGACCCAGGTCCCCGGGTGGTACAGGAAGGTCACCCTAAGCACGCCATCACTGCCCGCCTGGCTGGACGCTAACACAGACCGGTTCCCATGTACCTCTATGGCGGCGTCTGCCAAAGGTGAGAGGTCACTGTTGTCAAACACCTGAACTCTGATCTGGACCTCTGCAAAGGAATGAAAACAATCAGTGCTTCAGGGGAATCATCTTGATCACATAATTAGTAGTTATTTGGCATGCAGGGTGATTTTTAGATCAGTGATCTGCTCAGTCCGACTGTAGTCGATCTCAAACACGCACAATGGGGCTGTCATAATTCAGCTTCTATGGCATCCTATTGACATTGCGAGAGCTTGGGACTCTATCTGCAAAAAGATGATTCTCAGATAATTGGCTTAAAGGTTCCGAACCCTCATTGGTTTGAATGGTGTCAGCAATTTCTTTTTTTTACTCATCAAACTCGCGATTGCTAACTTGCAAAGGTAAACGTGTGTTCTGCTGGTGTTATTGTTGTTGTCAAAGTCCAGTATTTGGTTTTCAATTTGCATATACCGATACAAGAAACACACGCAACAGATAGAATGGATCAATGCATCCGTTCCAAACCTATCCAACTCTGTGAGTGCTGTGTAGATTCACACCCAAGTATGCACTTTTTGGAACCCTCCCCTCCCCGCCTCCCCTAGACAATATATCACATTTCTGTTTTTGCTCTGTCATGTTCTCTGCTGATAATTTCCTCTCAGAACATTTTTTCATCTTGTTTCTCTAATGCCATAAATATTGGTAATACTTTGGAGGTCTTTAAATATGTTTAAAAAATGGCAAATAAAAATGCTAATGAAATGGGTCTAAAGTATGAGACCTCGGCCGACTGTTAAATAGACAGATATTCTGTCCAATAGTAGGCTACATGCATGCATGCAGGCATCATTACAGAGCCCTACTGTTTCAACAAATGTATTTGGTTTGTTTGAGGACACAGGCTCCAATAAATAATTGCTGGGGGTGTATTTATACAATTAATATATTCCAGAACCAATTATTAAATATGAAGGGCTGAATAGAATAAATACAGAATATTTTGTTATTAGGAGTGGGACTATTCTTGACATACTATATAGGCCTGTATATATCTATGCCAATACCTACATGAGCTGTTTATGAATGCACGAATGGCCAGAATACATTGTTACTGTTCAATGAATTACTATATTGACCCCTGGCTAGCATAGCTGCTAAAGGGACATCTATTTAGGACTAACAAGAGAAACCATTGCCATTGTCATGTAGAGCCCTTTAAATAGCCTGACAGGGAGAATTTGTCTGTAACAATTTGATTAGCCTATTTTACGTTTTGTGATTGATTTGACTGATTTTACATATCTTCAAAAAGCTGGTAAATATTAGTTGACCAATTGCTATAAACACATAAGCTTCATGGCATGACTAGGTATTTAATTTGATTAGGATGCTCCGGAGATCCATTTGATGCAAAATACACATTAAAAAAAAACTATACAATTTAAGATCAACGGTGACTCGTGTCATTTCGCAAGAATCCTTCCAAACCAACGGTTTCAATTTCAGCAATATGTGTCAACAAAAGCCATGCACAAAATGCAACCACTCCCATCCTCCATCATTGTGCTGCATCCCATATGGCGTGAGCTTACCAAGTGCTCCTTGATCTGGAAGAGATTTGGCTCGCGCCTCCCAGACCGCGGAGAGAGAAATAAAGAGCAACAACCGAGAGATGTAGATGGGTGACATCCTTGAAACTACATCTCTATTCCAAGTTTTGTCGGCCATACATCCATATTTCTCCCGGGGCAGGTTACTAGGCTATTGACTATTAATTCGCAGTCATTTATCGGATGCCCAACCCCTTAAATAAGGATGCTGATGTTGAGTCTGAGCTGCCGTCTGTCCGCTATCTCTTGCTTTTATTGTCTGGTGTGGCCGCTAGGTTTCACTGTACTACCCTCTAGTGGTATCGAAATTAAACTGCGATAAACATCTCGAATATTATTCCGATTAAAAAGTAAAGGGGCGGGGGGAGGTGCAGTTGAATTTAATATAATGTATTAATTATTCTTCAAGTTAATTTGAACATGGTTCTCGATTAGCTACTGTTTTTGTGCTTATTAAGTAAATAAACTTGGGAACTTCCTTCCACTTCTTTGTTTGCTGAAATTTATAGTCTACTTATTAAGAAAACGTTAATCAAATACAACCACTGACTGTTTCCTCATTCCTGTTGCTCTAAGATGTTAACTCGGCGCGAAGGCACATGTGCAAATCACATCTCAACAAGAAAACAGTCGGTGGTTGTATTTCGCTTCATTGGAGTTTCTCAGTCGCTTTGGTACATTTCTCGAATTCTTAACATTTGCAAACCAGTAAGTCGATTTCTCAAAACAATTATTACAAACAGCACAACACAATGGATGACCTGCAAAAG
This sequence comes from Thymallus thymallus, assembly GCA_023634145.1. Lineage (NCBI taxonomy): Eukaryota > Metazoa > Chordata > Actinopteri > Salmoniformes > Salmonidae > Thymallus > Thymallus thymallus. The sequence goes on along the minus strand of CM042386.1, from coordinate 17,796,340 downwards.
CCTGTAACTTGCTCAACATCTCTAGTCCATTCCTCAAAAGTAAATCTTTATGTCAATGAACATGTCAGTGCCATCAGAATGTCAAGTCCTTGTGTCATTGTTCACAAAGAAGATGCTTAGTTTTGTCAAAAAGCTTAGCGTGTTGTCAATATAAAACTGTACTCTTTAGGTATTTTCTAATGTACACTATGGCTACATTTTTTATGACAATGATTGAAAATGCACAAGGCTGCACTTTTTCTGTATGGAATTTATACATTTCAACAGTACAAAGTCACACATTCCTTTATGTGAGATTTGGATTGCAAGAGATTGGACAGGATTCACATTTATGCTTTTATTTTTGGTTTTCAACAAATTACAGTGTCATTGCGATTCAGAAAGAAAAACACAAAACTATTTTATAGCACAAAGAAAAAAAATACTATGTCAATGTTCCTTTCAGATGGTACCTGGTACAGCTGTTTCATGCTCATATGGTTTCTTTTCAGCTCCCTGTCCATAGTTGAGATGCAGATTGGATGCAGGGGAGCCTCCAGGGATTTTGGGCCCCATGAAAATATATAACATTGGGCTCCAAAATGTTTTTACCTAATGCTGGAATAATATTTTAGGGCCCCTGTCAGTCACAGGCCCTTAGAATCATCCTAACTTTTCCCCCCCATATGGCGCCCCTGATTGGATGTTTACAAAGACATTGTTGTCTTCTATAATGGCACTCTGAATCTCCCTTAGTCTAATGGCATTATTTTCTCTGACCATCGTGCAAATAGCCTCCTGCTGTTGAGGTGTGAAAAGGGGCCCTGATCTTCATCTAAGTCACCACAATAGACAATTGATAACACACAGATTATTGTATTTTTCTTGTCTATATCGAATACATAATTTAAACATTCACAGTGTAGGTTGGAAAAAGTATGAACCCCTAGGCGAATGACTTCTCCAAAAGCTTATTGGAGTCAGGAGTCAGCTAACCTGGAGTCCAATCAATGAGATGAGATTTTTATAGGGCAGGGCAGCTCTAACCAAACACTCACAAAATGTGAGTTTGCTATTCACAAGAAGCGTTGCCTGGTGTGAATCATGCCTCGAACAAAAGAGATCTCAGAAGACCTAAGATTAAGAATTGTTGACTTGCATAAAGCTGTAAAGGGTTACAAAAGTATCTCTAAAAGCCTTGATGTTCATCAGTCCACGGGAAGACAAACTGTCTATAAATGGAGAAAGTTCAGCACTGTTGCTACTCTCCCTAGGAGTGGCCGTCCTGCAAAGATTACTGCAAGAACACAGCGCAGAATGATCAATGGGGTTATGAAGAATCCTAGAGTGTCAGCTAAAGACGTACAGAATTATTATTCATATATATTTTTTTATGTAACCTTTATTTAACTAGGCAAGTCAGTTAAGAACAAATTCTTATTTACAATGACGGCCTACCTACAGGGTCAGCCCCTGGAGCAAATTAGGGTTAAGTGCCTTGCGTTTGGTTGAGATTATTGCACTGTGAATGTTTACACGGTGAGTTCAATAAAGACATGAAAACAAATAATTGTTTATGTGTTACTAGTTTAAGCGGACTGTGTTTGTCTATTGTTGTGACTTAGATGAAGATCAGATAAAAATGTTATGACCAATTTATGCAGAAACCCAGGTAATTCCAAAGTGTTCACATACTTTTTCTTGCCACTGTATGTTGAAGAGCAGGTGAGGAAAAAATATTCTGCAGTCATTAGTTTAGGTTACAATACATAACATGTGCTGGGGGCATCACCTCTCCATAGAACAGATGACCCAGATGACCCAGTGACCGTTTAAACAGTAGTTGATCAGTGATGTAAGGAAAGGCCTCTTTCACAAGTACACTATATATACACAAAAGTATGTGGACACCCTTCAAATTAATGGATTCGGCTATTTCAGCCACACCCGTTGCTGACAGGTGAATAAAATCGAGCACACAGCCATGCAATCTCCATAGACACACATTGGCCGTAGAATGGCTTTACCGAAGAGCTGTGACTTTCAACGTGGCACCGTCATAGGATGCCATCTTTCCAACAAGTCAGCTTGTAAAATTTCTGCCCTGCTAGAGGTACCCTGGTCAACTGTAAGTGCTGTTATTGTGAAGTGGAAACATCTAGGAGCAACAACCACTCAGCCGCAAAGTGGTAGACCACACAGAACGGGAGTGCCGAGTGCTGAAGCGCGTTAAAATCGTCTGTCCTCGGTTGCAACACTCACTAGTGCCTCTGGAAGCAACGTCAGCACAATAACTGTTCATTGGGAGCTTCATGAAATGGGTTTCCATGGCCGGGTAGCTGCACACAAGCCTAAGCACACATCACCATGTGCAATGCCAAGCGTTGGCTGGAGGGGTGTAAAGCTCACCGCCATTGGACTCTGGAGCAGTGGAAACTCATTCTCTGGAGTGATGAATCACGCTTCACCATCTGGCAGTCCGACGTTAGAATCTGGGTTTGGCAGATGCCAGGAGAACGCTACCTGCCCGAATGCATTGTGCCAACTGTAAAGTTTGATGGAGGAGGAATAATGGTCTGGGCCTGTTTTTCATTGTTTGGGCTAGGCCCCTTACTTCCAGTGAAGGGTAATATTATATGCTACAGCATGTAATGACAATGCAATGTCTTCCAACTTTGTGGCAACAGTTTGGGGAAGACCCTTTCATGTTTCAGCATGACAATGCCCCAGTGCACAACGCGAGGTCCATAGAAATGATTTGTCGAGATCGGCGTGGAAGAACTTGCCCCATCTGCACAGAGCTCTGATCTCAACCCCATCAAACACATTTTGGATGAATTGGAATTCTGACTGCGAGTCAGTCCCTGCAGCAATGTTCCAACATCTAGTGGAAAGCCTTCCCAGAAGAGTGGAAGCCAGTATAGCAGCAAAGGGGGGACCAACTCCATATTAATGCCCATGATTTTGGAATGAGATGTTCGTCGAGCGGGTGTCCACATACTTTTGTTCATGTAGTGTATGTGATGCTTTAAAACTCTTATTCTCTTTCTGTAGACTTACAATGAATATACCATGTTCAGCTTTTGACTCTTTTATTAGATTCAAACAACATGCATTTTGTTATGTATTCTGTGTTCCATATTGAAGGTTTGAGCTGTTGTTCAAATGGAGGATCAGGGATGACAAAGATCTGAAAGAGTCTTTACAAGTGAGGAAGGAAGACATTTTGGACCAGACCAAAGTTGAGACCACCTGAGTGAAGAGCCCCCAGATTGACAGTGGGTACAACTCGCTACCTGGTCCAAAGCCATGCCCACTTACCTGCAGAGCCCTGGACTTAAAAGGTGCAAAATGTTTGACCAAACCTCCAGTTGTTGAGAAAGTGTCCCACTTTTTTCTCCTCCCTACTGAAATTGTTAACTGGTCCAAAGTCAAGCCCAGCAACATGCAGCGCCGTACACAGTGCATTCAGAAAGTATTCAGACCCCTTCCCTTTTTCCTCATCAATCTACACACAATACCCCATAATATATATTTTTTTACTAATGAAAAAAGCGAAAAATAAATACCTTATTTATATAAGTATTCAGACCCTGTGCTATGAGACTCGACATTGATCTCAGGTGCATCCTGTTTACATTGATCATCCTTGAGATGTTTCTACAACTTGATTGGAGTCCACCTGTGGTAAATTCAATCGATTGGACATGATTTGGAAAGGTACACACCTGTCTATATAAGGTCCCACAAAAACCAAGCCATGAGGTCGAAGGAATTGTCTGTAGAGCTCCGAGACAGGATTGTGTCGAGGCACAGATCTGGGGAAGGGTACCAAAACATTTCAGCAGCTTTGAAGGTCCCCAAGAACACCTCCATCATTGTTAAATGGAAGACGTTTAGAACCACCAAGACTCTTCGTAGATCGGAAACGAGAGGAGAAATTATAGAATGGCGTGCGCAAAAAGTCAGGAAGGTTGATACAGAAAATCGAGCTTTCAATATGCCTTTATCCTTGTGCCAATATGCCAAACCACTCTGCCTGATATGTTCAGAGACCGTGGCTCTAATAAAAAGTGCCAACAGTGAAGCGCCACTACGAGACACAGATCTTTTGAGCAAACATATCCACAGCAGTCTGAGGTGAGGGCACGCAATATAAACAAACTCAAAGCCCAGTATGATCGGTCCACCAGAGTCCTCTCCCATGCATTCACTGCCCAACAACGTGCAAACGAATGTTCACTAAAAATAGCTTGGATTACGGGTCAACACCAAAAGCCATTTACCGACGGGGGAGGGGTGATGGAGTGCATGAATGCTGCTGCTGAAACTTTACTTCACGGTTAACAAAAAGACGAGCTGTGTGAAAAGATCAAGCAAATCCCAATGTCACGGTCAACAACAGCAAGACAGAGTGAAAAGCTAACAGAGTGTGTGTTAACACAGCTTGATGAAGCTATTCGGACTGCACCATGCATAGCATTAGCAGTTGATGAATCTACTGATGTGGAGGATAATGCCCACCTCCTGGTGTATGTTGGATTTTACCACACAGAGAAGAAGGAATTCTGTGAAGACCTGCTAGGTGTAACACCACTCGAGACACATACAAGAGGAAAGGACATATACATAGCCATAAAGGAGATGCTGAGAAAGAGTAGGATAGATCTATAACATGTGGTCTCGATCACCTCATACGGGGCCCCTGCCATGATCGGAAGAGAGAGAGGAGCTGTGGCACGGCTGAAAGAGGACAACCCTGATCTCACGGCTTACCACTGCATCATTCATCAGTCTGTCCTGTGCGCCAATCTGTCAGAAGAGTATGCTGAAGTGATGAATACAATGATGAAACTCATCAGCTTCCTTAGGGCTTCCTCATCTCGTCATCATCGCCTGCTGAGAGAACGCAAACGACCTACTGCTGCACAAGAACATAAGATGGCTCAGTAAAGGCAGGGCGTTGAAACGCTTTTGGTCCATTCCAAAGGAAATAACAGCTTTCCTAGTACAGCTCAAGAGTCAGAAGGCAACGCAGTTTTCACTTTTTTTGCAAGACGAGAGCAAAATGGATATTGTTGCTTTTTTGGTAGACATCACACCTTAATGAGCTCAACGTGAAACTACAGGCCAAGAACAGTTCAGTTTGTGATTTGATGACATCTGTCCGCTCCTTCCAGAGGAAACTGGAAGATCTTCAAGGAGACTGTGCACACTTCCCTAAAGTGCAGGAACAGACTCAGGGTGAGAGATGTTTCTCCTCGTGTTGACTTCATAGATAAACTGATTGGAAGCTTCAGAAATCACTTAGACAGCAGCTCCTTCTTCTCATTGAGAATCCATTCCTCATCACAGATGTCAGGGGATTTTCAAAGGAGGTGACGCAGACCTTCAAGTGGGACCATGCTGGATCTCTACAGATGGAACTGATTGATCTGCCAGCAAATGTTGCACTGAGAGAGCACTTTCAACTAAATGATCATGACACTTTCTGTCTGCGACTGTTTTCCCTGGTCTAACCAAAGTAGCACTACACACCTTGACCATGTTCGGCTCCACATACAGTTGTGAGTCTTCTTTCTCCACTATGAACATCATTAAAAATAAATACCGTTCTAGACTCACCAATGAGCACGCAGCTACATACTGTATGTGCATGAGAATGGCACTGACTCCATTCCAGCCAAGGTTCAAATTACTGGCAGGGCAAGCAAATGCCCATTTCTCTCACTAAAGAAGAGAGATGGGAGAGAGTAGGAAAGATAAATATTAAACCTGTGTTTGCTTTGATTTTTGAACATATAATAACTTTTTTCAGAAACAGGCACCTTTTTTTTTTTTGTGAAGATGCAGTCTTGTTTTGCTTGAAATGAGAAAATTTGTGATAGGCCTACTTTTATTTATGGTTAGACTGCATATTTATTTTACCTCGTGTTTAATGTGTCTGCATTGAAAATGTGCAATAAATATTGTTGAAATGTAGTACTTTGTATATTAGCTATACATATACAAGAAATACATATGCCCCCAAAGCATAGCGCACGTTAGACATTTTAATGGTTTGGACCTTTGGGAGGGATAAAATGTTAGTCACTGGACCTCTTTGAATTCTAATTGTGCATCCCTGCTCTAGACCATGAGAAACAAGATTCTCTGGTCTGATGAAACAAGATTGAACTCTTTGGCTTGAATGAACCTGGCACCATCCCTACAGTGAAGTATAGTGGTGGCAGCATTATGCTGTGGGGATGTTTTTTCATCGGCAGGGACAGGGAGACTAGTCAGGATCGACGTAAAGATGAACGGAGCAAAGTACAGAGAGAGATCCTTGATAAAAATCTGCTCCGACTTCAACTGTACTCACAGAAATGTCACGTTATTACATGTGCCTTCCGCCATGGCTGTCTCGTTGTGCGGTGGGGAGGAGGCCTCCGATGATGATTTCTTGTCCTTTAGTTGCTTATTACCCAGCATGTTGACATAAAAAGTTTCACTATTTTATTAAAAAGAGACTTATGGTGCAAAAAGTGCAGTAGAGTAGGTTAAGTTAGGCTCCCGCAACTTTTTACGAAACAATCTATCTCAAACACAGCTACTATCTCCGCAGAAACTGAGCACTACCGGAGAAGGTTGAAAACACTATTGTGGTACTTCGAATCCTGTCTAGTGCAGAATTACATCCCTTCTTCTGGAGTTTCCAAATGCTGTAAATGGGAGTCACTCCTCATTTTGTGTATCCCGTGCTCTTATATGGTGTGTTGAAGACCTCCTCATTGGTCATTCCAAAAGGTCAAAGTATTATGCTCAAACAACAGGCACAAGAAAAGATAGGTTTGTGCAAATACAAATTGATAAGAATGTCCAGGATGTTAATAAATTAGTACGAAATATATTTTTGGGAAAAATGATTTAGAAGCTTAAAATGCTTTGTCTTTTTTTTGTGAATAACCTAATGACAACAAAACATTACAAAAAAAGATTAACAGGTCTCTCACATTTTCATATTAATAAAGTAAGACAGTTCTTAGATATGTAAGGTATTTATCTTATTCATAGTCTTGAAAATCAAGGGAAATATGGCATTATACTTCACATTCATGGAGAAAGAAATACAGGAAATGACTGCTAATGTTAGCGGTAGCACATGTAAAAAAAAACGTCAGCCCGGGGCTCAATGCTGCTTACCATTCATCCATTATACTAATGAATGTCTGTCCAGGCAAAGGCCTGGTTAGGGAGCAGACGGAGGCAGAGATGTAGTTATGAGTCTTCATACATAATAAAAACGACATCTCTGACCTTAATCTTTATATTAAAATGATGGTACATGGCACGGAAGGTTGTTCAAATGGATGGATTACAGCTAGTTTATATGTGACAGTTGACAGTTCAGTCGCCATTGGTCTGTGATCCTTTGTCTTTGGTTAGGGTTGACCAGCCGGTAGGTAACGCAGTATTTATGTATGTTTTTTTCTGCAGGGATACAGAGAATAGCATATCAAGCAGTATCTGACCATGTTTAGCAGATCATTCATTGTTAAGCAAGTGAGGAGTTTTTGTATGGGGGACAGAGAGTGTTGAATTTAGTGAAGATAAAAATGAATTGCTATTTTGATACGCGAGGCTTATTTGATCTAATAGAAGTTTCGTAATGCTTAGGTTGTTACGAGTGTACTGATGTAATTGTGATGCACGTGACTTCCAGGCATCTTTGAGAAAAAAACACTTTATATATGAGTTCTCGCTGTTGAAATTCGAGATGGTCTATGCATATCCATGAGGCTAGCATATCATCTCACTCTACGTTGAATACAGGTGGTTAACGTAAACACCCCTTATCGAATATTCAAAAAAGTATTAAAAGAATGAGATATATCCACCAATCCAAAGTCAGGAATAGGCGTGACCTTCAAAGCCCACTGTTTCCGCTCTGTGGACAGCGAATCCCATTATTAGGGCATAGAAATAGGCATCTAGTCATTACATCCAGTATCTCTGCTCTTACTGTCTGAGTTCATTAAGGATCCTATTAGAGGGAGGCACCCGCAAACTTGCCTGTTTTTATACTTGACCATAGAGTTTGCTAGAGGGCATACCTGCCAACAAATGCCCTCTCTCCACCTCCATGTCCCTGACTGAAGGGATTCTGTAAACAGTACGGCAGCACAATGTTTGAAGATCACATTTTGCCTTTAATCTAAACATTTGTCTTCTGACATGGGGGCCCAAGCTTTAGCTAAGTGGGATTCACAAGTTCATCACGTTACATGGCTGTGTGGTTGAGTGGGTAACATTCCAAAGAAATTCAACATCTAACTGCTCCTGAAGTCCATTCCTGTTTTCGCCTCTACTTGGGTTTAAATGCAAATATTAGCTACATTTGATTAAAGGGATTCAGTAGTGTGTTTATAACTTTGCACACCTCAAGTAACCAATAAAAGGTTGAGAACCACTGCCCTAGAGCATCTCTGGAATCTCCCAGATAGGCCCAGTCCCAGGAGAATGTTCTTATATTTAGCCCTTTGGTCTTTGATTAAAATATTAGTCTCCAGTTTGCCCTTCACGCCTGCCTTCACCCACTGCAGGGCTTAGGTAACATACACTACATGGTCGCCCCTTTGCTGCTATAACAGCCTCTACTCTTCTGGGAAGGCTTTCCACTAGACCATTGCTGCGGGGACTTGCTTCTATTCAGCCACAAGAGCATTAGTGAGGTCGTGCACTGATGTTGGGCGATTAGGCCTGGCTCACAGTTGGCATTACGAAACACTTCAGTCTGGTTTTAGACCCCATCATAGCACTGAGACTGCACTTGTGAAGGTTAATGGTGTCAGACCAAGGCTCTGGCATCTGTCCTCGTGCTCCTAGACCTTGTAAGTTTAGGTGTACCTCAAGGTTCCGTTTTAGGACCACTATTGTTTTCACTATATATTTTACCTCTTGGTGACGTCATTCGGAAACACACATTTTAACTTCCTTTGCCATGCGGACGACACACAAATGAACATCTCAATGAAACATGGTGAAGCCCCAAAATTGCCTACCCTGGAAGCCTGTGTTTCAGACATAAGGAAATGGATGGCGGCAAAACAGAGATGCTAGTTCTAGGTCCCAAGAAACAAAGAGAACTTCTGTTGGATCTGACAATTAGACTTGATGGTTGTACAGTGTGGACAGGTTTTTTCCATCTTCGTAACACTGCAAAAATCAGAAACCTTTTGTCCAAAAATTATGCAGAAAAGCTAATCCATGCTGTTGTCATTTCTAAATTAGACTACTGCAATGCTCTACTCTCCGGCTACCTGGATAAAGCACTAAATAAACTTCAGTTAGTGCTAAACACTGCTGCTAGAATCTTGACTAGAACCAAAAAATGTGATCATATTACTCCCGTGCTAGCCTCTCTACACTGGCTTCCTGTTAAGGCTAGGGCTGATTTTAGGGTTTTACTGCTAACCTACATAGCATTACATGGGCTTGCTCCTACCTATCTCTCAGATTTGGTCCTGCCGCACATACCTACACATAGGCTACGGTCACAAGAGGCAGGCCCCCTTATTGTCCCTAGAATATCCAAGCAAACAGCTGGAGGCAGGGATTTCTCCTATAGAGGTCAATTTTTATGGAATGGTCTGCCTATCCATGTGAGAGACGCAGACTCCGTCTCAACCTTTAAGTCTTTACTGAAGACTCATCTCTTCAGTAGGTCTTATGATTGAGTGTAGTCTGGTCCAGGGGTGCGAAGGTGAACGGCAAGGCACTGGAGCGACGAACCGCCCTTGCTGTCTCTGCCTGGCTGGTTCCCATCTCTCCATAGGGATTCTCTGCCTCTAAATGCCCGGCTATGAAAAGCCAAGTGACATTTACTCCTGATGTACTTACCTGTTGCAACCTCTACAACCACTGTGATTATTATTTGACCCTGCTGGTAATCTATGAACGTTTGAACATCTTGGAGAAAGATCTGGCCTTAATGGCCATGTATTGTTCTAATTTCCACCCGGCACAGCCAGAAGAGGACTGGCCACCCCTCAGAGCCTGGTTTCTCTCTAGGTTTTTGCCTTTCTAGGGAGTTTTTCCTAGTCACCATACTTCGTGCTTCTACATCTGCATTGCTTGAGGTTTGGGGTTTTAGGCTGGGTTTCTGTATAGCACTTTGTGACATTGGCTGATGTAAAAAGGGCTTTATATATACACATTTGATTGATTGATTGTTGGCTAGCTAGCAAAGGAGAAGAAGCCAGCTTGAATAGCAAGCTTTTTTGCTTAGAATGGACGACCAGTCCGCTTGCAACCATGACAATAAAACAGACGACCAGCCAGTTTGGCTAGCAACTTCAGAATCTCAGAGCTAACGACTGGTTTTTGTCTGGACTAAATCAGCTGGTGGAAGAACGTTTTTAATGCAATAACGAACTCAAACGTGGTTATCATCGTGAATAACACCCTCCTAATGCAGTAGCGGTGCATGGGTAAACATCTCTGTGGAAACCAAGCCCCCCACCACCACCAAAAACCCATATTACAACCTAATTGCGTTGTTGCTGTTAATTCATATGCCTTGCTACCGTGATATACAGTGCATTTGGAAAGTATTCAGACCCCTTGGCTTTTACCACATTTTGTTCCACATCTTATTCTAAAATTTAATAGATACAGTTTTTCACCCAATACCCAATAATGAATTTAAAATGTTACACATTTATAAAGAATTAAATATCACAATTACATAAGTATTCAGACCCTTTACTCATGACTTTGTTGAAGCACCTTTGGCAGTGATTACAACTAGGGCCGGCCCTAGCTATTTGGGGGCCCTAAGCGAGATTTGGTTTTCGGGTCCCCCACCTCGCGGGTAAAACTTTTGGTGGTCCCCCTCTTGATGGTAGAGAGATTTTGTTTGTACGTTTCCTGTAAATCTCTCAATTTTGCCATGAGGCATAGAGAAAATGTTGTGATTTTAAAGCAAATTGGGGGGGTTGGGGGCCCGTTAGCATCTGGGGGCCCTAAGCGACGGCACACCTGTATTTGGGGAGTTTCTCCCATTCTTCTCTGCAGATCCACTAAAACTCTGTCAGGTTGGATGGGGAGCATTGCTGCACAGCTATTTTGAGATCTCTCCAGAGATGTTCGATCGGGTTCTGTCTGGGCTACTCAAGGACATTCAGGGACTTGTCCCGAAGCCACTCCTGCGTTGTCTTGGCTATGTGCTTAGGGTTGTTGTCCTGTTGGAAAGTGAGCCTTTGTCCCAGTCTGAGGTCCTGAGCGCTCTGGAGTAGGTTTTCATCAAAGATCGTTAATCTTTCCCTCGATCCTGACTAGTCTCCCAGTCCCTGCCACCGAAAAATATCCCCACAGCATGATGCTGCAACCACCATGCTTCACTGTAGAGATTGTGCCAGGTTTCCTCCAGACGTAACGCTAGGCATTCAGGCCAAAGAGTTCAATCTTGGTTTCATCTGTCAGAGTGACCATTGGGTTCTTGGTCACCTCCCTGAACAAGGCCCTTCTCCCCCGATTGCTCAGTTTGACTGGGCGCCCAGCTCTAGGAAGAGTCTTGGTGGTTCCAAACTTCTTCCATTTAAGAATAATGGAGGCCACTGTGTTCTTGGGGACCTTCAGTGCTGCAGAAATGTTTTGGTACCCTTCCCCAGATCTGTACCTCGACACAATCCTGTCTTGGAGCTCTACAGACAATTCCTTTGACCTCATGGCTTGGTTTTTGCTCTGACATACACTGTCAACTGTGGACCTTATTTAGACAGGTGTGTGCCTTTCCAAATCATATCCAATCAATTGAATTTACCACAGGTGGACTCTAATCAAGTTGTAGAAACATCTCAAGGATGATCAATGGAAACAGGATGCACCTGAGCTCAATTTTGAGTCTCATTGCTTATGTAAATAAAGTATTTATGTTTTTTATTTTTAACAAATTTGCTAACATTCTGTTTTCGCTTTGTCATTATGGGGTATTGTGTGTAGATTAATGAGAAAAACAATTTATTTACTCAATATTAGAATAAGGCTGTAACGTAACAAAATGTGGAAAAAGTCAACGGGTCTGAATACTTTCAGAAACTACTGTACAGGACAATAAGAAGACAACCACACCTTTGTTGTTTCACAAAACCGGATAGCAACCTCTGTCCGGTGAAGTCCACCTCCATATTGCATGTAACAGACAGTTGCATGACCTACAGCATGGTTAAGCAAGTTAATGTTTCCGATATTTTCGGACCACTAAAGTCTCAAAGAAAACAAGAACTTCCTCCACTATTCCAGCACCATTTCAACTTCAAAATGTCAACATCATCAAATCACCTCTTCTTAGTTTAATACTGAAAGATACCTAGAACAATTTAGTCCAATCAACATAAGCTAAATATGATGTGGCTGATATGGCTGTTGGTCGGGTGTTATTCTCACGATAATCCCTGGGTTCTCATGTCATATTGCTTAAATATATTTGAAAGAAACATGCTCTATGAACCCAGGTCTTGTTGTTTAGTATACCACCGACCGTTTGCCTCATGCAGCACGACACATAAATCTTACAGTAAATGAGGCATAGCTCTGCACAAACATAAGCATAACCGTCCCTGCTGTTTGAAATAATAACCATCCCATGGTTTCATCCTCAAACAATCCTCCTTTTATCTTGACTGAGCAGAAGATTGATGTTGGGGGAGACATTGTGTTTATTGTTATTGGATGGTTAGATAAGTTGTTATGAATGGTCAGGTTATGTAGTGTCAATGTGTCATATGACTCATAACACACACACACAGACAGACACACACACAGACACACTCTGCTCTGTGGGCATCAACATGCATAAAGGTTTGGCACAATTCCAACCATTTTGACTCATATCCATGACAACATGACACTTAGAGTAGTATAGTGGCTGCAACAGAATATTGTTTTAATCAAATATGAAACATTATGGGAACTTGCTTTAGGAAGCACTTTCTGATCTATCAGTTTTCATCTTATCCAAATGTTTGCATTTCAAACTGTATGCTGCATTGTATCCCCAAGGCATTTTTAACTCAAATACTTCTAGTAAGTTGAACTCAAAGTCAATAAAAAGTAATTATTACTTATTATACCACAGAATTGTTGAATACTAGTTTCTGATTGGCTAGAAGGGCATTCTATAATGGACATTGGAAAAGATATCCGGACACCTTTATGCAATACTTGCTACAAAGTTACAGAAAGCTAAACCAACAACCACACAAAATGAAATTGGATACATTGTAAATGCAGGTCCAACGACGAAAAACGTAGATAGCTTGCTAGCATTTGATTTGTTTTTGCAGAGACATCTTTTTTTGGAGCATCTGATGACCTAACATGGTGGGTGATGATGAAGATGACTTTCTCCGGTCCCTACTGTAGTCATGACGCAAGTGGCCCTATGCTGTCAAATCCTCCCACATGTCTGTGGCTCTGCTCTCCTCCGCAAAGCACAAGAAGATAGATAGATAGATAGATAGATAGATAGATAGATAGATAGATAGATAGATAGATAGATAGATAGATAGATAGATAGATAGATAGATAGATAGATAGATAGATAGATAGATAGATAGATAGATAGATAGATAGATAGATAGATAGATAGATAGATAGATAGATAGATAGATAGATAGATAGATAGATAGATACTTTATTGATCCCCGTGGAAGTATTCATGGATGCCAAGGGAAACCAGGCTTCCCCAAAAAAATGTACCAAGAAAAATAAAATGTTAACTAGATGGGTCATTGTTGCCCATGAAAGGAAGTTAGGCTAGCGAGCAAACAATTTAGCCAGGTAGCCAATGACTATAAAAACTAAAAGCGTACTGTATGACGGAGTCATAGACCGTTTCGTCAACATGAAGTGAGTTTGTTTATGACCTCCTGCATGCCTTCAAATTAGGGGATTCGGCTATTTCAGCCACACCCGTTGCTGACAGGTGTATAAAATCGAGCAAACAGCCATGGAATCTCCATAGACAAACAATGGCAGTAGAATGGCCCATACTGAAGAGCTCAGTGACTTTCAACGTGACACCGTCATAGGATGACACCTTTCGAACAAGTCAGTTTGTCAAATTTCTGTGCTGCCAGAGCTTCTCCGGTCAACTGTAAGTGCTGTTATTGTAAAGTGGAAACATCAAGGAGCAACCATGGCTCAGCCGCGAAGTGGTAGGCCACACAAGCTCACAGAACGGGATCGCCGAGTGCTAAAGCGCGTAGCATGTAAAAATCGTCTGTAACACTCACTACCGAGTTCCAAACTGCCTCGAAGCAACGTCAGCACAAGAACTGTTCAGCGGGAGCTTCATGAAATGGGTTTCCATGGCCGAGCAGCCGCACACAAGCCTAAGATCAATGCCAAGCATCTGCTGGAGTAGTGTAAAGCTCGCCACCATTCGACTCTGGAGCAGTGGAAACTCTGGAGTTTTCTGGAGTGATGAATCACGCTTCACCATCTGGCAGTCCGATGGATGAATCTGGGTTTGATGGATGGCAGGAGAACGCTACCTGCCCCAATGCATAGTGCCAACAGTAGTTTAGTGGCGGAGTAATAATGGCCTGGGGCGGTTTGTCATGGTTTGAGCTAGGCCCCTTTAGTTCCAATGAAACGTGAGCGATCCAGAGCATCCCAAGGACGCTCAATCAGTGACATGTCTGGTGAGTATGCAGACCATGGAAGAACAGGGACATTTTCAGCTTCCAGGAGTTGTGTGCATATCCTTGCGACATGAGGCCGTGCATTATGATGGTGAAATATGAGGTGATGGCGGTGGATGAATGGCACAACAATGGGCCTCAGGATCTCGTCACGGTATTGTCTAAAACGACGTTGGTGGCGGCTTATGGTAGAGAAATTATGGTGGACATTCCTGCAATTAGCATGCCAATTGCATGCTCCCTCAAAACATGAGGCATCTGTGGCATATGTGTTGTGTGACAAAACTGCACATTTTAGAGTAGCCTTTTATTGTCCCCAGCACAAGGTGCACCTGTGTAATGGTCATGCTGTTTAATCATCTTCTTGATGTAGGACACACATCTGAGTATAAATGAGACAACAGTTGAGTAATCAACTTTATAAAATTGTGCTGCTTTCGTGTGTCCCGTTTATCAGTCCTAGCTAGGCTATTAAAATGTTGCAGTCTGGCTTTGGTTTTTAAAGCTTGACAATGAATAACCCAAAAATAAAATCTGCAACAAAACACCATGCAAATGAGAAACATGTAGGTATATTACAGCAACATTTGAGCAGTAGCCTGGCTACTCAACTACAATACATTTTGAGTGCACCATACAGTACTGTTGCATTCAACCGCACCAGTAATCCATGCAGTGCGAAAGAATGAAAAACATCTTTAAATGGAACAACAAACCAATAGCTACATATTTGTTTTTTGGAATTATTATATACTTTTTGATTAGGGTCGTAGCATATTATGCACAGCGTTGTCCGGGTTAGGGGAGGGTTTGGCCGGTGTAGGCTGTCATTGTAAATAAGAATTTGTTCATAACTGACTTGCCTAGTTAAATAAAGGTTAAATCTAAACAAAATAACTAAAATCTCCAAGCATAGCAGCAAAGACAAATATTATTTATCTCTTGTTTTAATATGTTAAAATTCTATATACAGCATCCTATGTACACAGTGGACATTAGAATGTGACATATTTTTTTCAAAAAAAAAACAATGGCCAGTTTGTGTCAAAGAAAAAAATGTCTGGCACGCAATTTCGTTGTAGTTTTTCAATTTCGTTGTATTTTTTCAATATGGCCTGTGCTGTGATTGATTTTGACACCTCTGGGCTAGTATTTATCTAGCTATTAACGTTAGGTAGCTAGCTGCTGGGAGGATGTCATGTTACTGGAGGAGTGACCGACTTTTTCCCCCCTTCATGTCGTTTTTCAGTGGCTACAGCTAGAGATGCAGGTGTCATTTGGTTAGCTAGTAAGAAATGTGAATCCCTTTGCTAGCTAGCTAGGCATGCTGAACTTGAACGACTGTTATCCACAGTTAGCATATATCTTAGCTGTCAATCAAATGCATTTTGCATCGATCAAAATGGCAGGAAGGCAAGTGCCCATTCAGTTGTCAAAATGTGGGTTGGGACAAGCATGCATTGGCAGGCAAGCTGCAGAAGGATGAGCAGGCCACTATTCCCCATTGTTTTAGGGCAATTCTGACAGTCAACTAGGTTAAAAAGTTTGACAGGGTTTATCTAATGTTCCCTCATTAGATTTTAACTTATCTCGCTCTGGCTAACATTAGTTGTTGTTGTTGATGTGCATAGGCAACTGAGGAGAGAGAGAGCCTACCTTTTCATGGTTGTTTGATCAATAGGACTGTGAAGTTCCCAAATGTAAAAGGACTCCCGTGGTATTTACATATTTGCAGAAATCCATTCAAGTGTGATCTAAAGTTGCGCTGTTTCTACTGACTGTAAACACACAGTCCAGTTCAGGGAATGATGGCAGGCCTGTGTGGCAAATGATTAGCATATAGGCCTACTGTAGCTCTGATTGGCTATGGCGCACCGGTCTGTGTAAACTCCGGTCATGGACAAGACAGATGTTTTTATTAGGTTTTATTTACTGCAGTGTCTATTAATTGTCCAAATACACGTTAGCTTTTCCACTCTATATTACTATAGAATTTTCTCAAATACCTTACTATATGTAATTCCCAAATGTTCTATGAATTTATGAAAACGACCATATCTAAGTGCTTGCTTGTCAGAAAATGTTTTTAAAAATACGGTGTCCTATTCTTCCTGGGGGTGTATATGAACAGATTTGAATAAGATTTTATGTTGCTAAAACACTGTCAGTTTCACTTTAACTCTGCGAAGGGACTCGGTGAACTGCGTCGTCCATTATTTCCAAGGTAATGTACAGAACGACTCAAAACTACATGAAAAGTCACATCAACTCTATTTTTTAGTTAAGTTAAGATAACGTTTTAAATTTTTACCCAATATGGTTTACTGCTGTATTTTTGCAAGCCAGCATAATGTGACATGCAGGTAGGGTTGCAAAATTCTGTAAAATTTCCCAGGTTTTCCAGAAATCCGGCCAATAAACTAGGCCTCAAAATAAGGCCTTATGAGAAATGTAATGTATTGTCATAAAGAGTTTAATTATAGGCCACAGGACTGAAAATGAACTAATTCAACAACCATGTATCATTCACTAACAAATACAGTCATGGGTGGTAACGATAGACCGTAAAAAAAAATATGGACGAGGCCAACGATGACGTCACCCCATTGTTTCCTATGCGAATGCTCAGTGGCGCGTTTGAGGATCAGGAAGTGTTTTTTCTGCGTGTCGCCATCTTGCTACATGGAGAAAGTGACGTTGCAGACTAGCTCAGTGCTGCCCCGTTTCAAATGAAGGCTGACCGAGGTACTGCAGGCTGCCATTAGCAATTAAATTATCCTTATAACTTCATCTGTGTGTGATTTTAAAGTAATCGGTTCAATGACGTACATCTGGTGAAATATAAGTAATTATTGGTACCATGACTTTGTTAAAAAGAAAATATATATATATACAGTGGGGAGAACAAGTATTTGATACACTGCCGATTTTGCAGGTTTTCCCACTTACAAAGCATGTAGAAGTCTATAATTTTTATCATAGGTACTCTTCAACTGTGAGTGGCGGAATCTAAAACAAAAATCCAGAAAATCACATTGTATGATTTTTAAGTAATTAATTTGCATTTTATTGCATGACATAAGTATTTGATACATCAGAAAAGCAGAACTTAATATTTGGTACAGAAACCTTTGTTTGCAATTACAGAGATCATACGTTTCCTGTAGTTCTTGACCAGGTTTGCACACACTGCAGCAGGGATTTTGGCCCACTCCTCCATACAGACCTTCTCCAGATCCTTCAGGTTTCCGGGCTGTCGCTGGGCAATACGGACTTTCAGCTCCCTCCAAAGATTTTCTATTGGGTTCAGGTCTGGAGACTGGCTAGGCCACTCCAGGGCCTTGAGATGCTTCTTACGGAGCCAATCCTTAGTTTCCCTGGCTGTGTGTTTCGGGTCATTGTCATGCTGGAAGACCCAGCCACGACCCATCTTCAATGCTGTTACTGAGGGAAGGAGGTTGTTGGCCAAGATCTTGCGATACATGGCCCCATCCATCCTCCCCTCAATACGGTGCAGTCGTCCTGTCCCCTTTGCAGAAAAGCATCCCCAAAGAATGATGTTTCCACCTCCATGCTTCACGGTTGGGATGGTGTTCTTGGGGTTGTACTCATCCTTCTTCTTCCTCCAAACACGACGAGTGGAGTTTAGACCAAGAAGCTCTATTTTTGTCTCATCAGACCACATGACCTTCTCCCATTCCTCCTCTGGATCATCCAGATGGTCATTGGCAAACTTCAGACGGGCCTGGACATGCGCTGTCTTGAGCAGGGGGACCTTGCGTGCGCTGCAGGATTTTAATCCATGACGGCGTAGTGTGTTACTAATGGTTTTCTTTGAGACTGTGGTCCCAGCTCTCTTCAGGTCATTGACCAGGTCCTGCCGTGTAGTTCTGGGCTGATCCCTCACCTTCCTCATGATCATTGATGCCCCACGAGGTGAGATCTTGCATGTTGACCCAGACCGAGGGAGATTGACCGTCATCTTGAACTTCTTCCATTTTCTAATAATTGCGCCAACAGTTGTTGCCTTCTCACCAAGCTGCTTGCCTATTGTCCTGTAGCCCATCCCAGCCTTGTGCAGGTCTACAATTTTATCCCTGATGTCCTTACACAGCTCTCTGGTCTTGGCCATTGTGGAGAGGTTGGAGTCTGTTTGATTGAGTGTGTGGACAGGTGTCTTTTATACAGGTAACGAGTTCAAACAGGTGCAGTTAATACAGGTAATGAGTGGAGAACAGGAGGGCTTCTTAAAGAAAAACTAACAGGTCTGTGAAAGCCGGAATTCTTACTGGTTGGTAGGTGATCAAATACTTATGTCATGCAATAAAATGCAAAATAATTATTTAAAAATCATACAATGTGATTTTCTGGATTTTTGTTTTAGATTCCGTCTCTCACAGTTGAAGTGTACCTATGATAAAAATTACAGACCTCTACATGCTTCGTAAGTAGGAAAAACTGCAAAATCGGCAGTGTATCAAATACTTTTTCTCCCTACTGTATATCCACGAATATTGACCACGAAGATCCCTATTTCACAATTCAATATAATTGGGATCCTTAGCCTTCAAATGGACTCCGTTGTACAAATTAATACATTCAAATGAAATGTGTCTTCCACATTTAACCAGAGAGGTTAGGGGGCTGCCTTAATCAACATCCACGGCGCCCAGAGAACAGTAGGTTAACTGCCTTCTTCAGGGGCAGAATGACATATTTTTATCTTGTCAGCTCGTGGATTCGATCCAGCAACCTTTCAGTTATTGACCCAATGCTCCTACCCTCCAGGCCACCTGCCGCCCATACCCAATGCAAGGAGGCAGTCGTACTCCCCTCGAGCAATTATACAATTCATTGTCAAGGCATAAAGTCAAGGCATACTGAGAAATTATATTGGAGGCGTGGGTTTTTAATTTTATTTTTTTTATAGGGGGTAGATCAGCCTTAATATTGTAGATAGATTGTAGCTTTGTTATCTCTACCTTCTTGCTCTTTGTGCTGTTGTCTGTGCCCAATAATGTTTGTACCTTGTTTTGTGCTGCTACCATGTTGTGTTGTCTCTCTTGTCGTCATGTCTGTTTTGGCCTATATTTTTATTTAATGCATTTATATTTTTAATCCCAGCCCCCGTTCCTTTTGCCATCTTGTAAATAAGAATGACTTGCCTAGTTAAATAAAGGTTAAATAAAAAATTAAATAATTAAAAAGTAGCTTCCATCAATGTAATTGTCTGCATCACTTCCAATCCCCCATATATTTTTTTGCAGAAAAGGTTTTAGAACACCTACTCATTCAAGAGTTTTTCTTTTATTTTTACTGTTTTCTACATTGTAGAATAATAGTGAAGACATCAAAACTATGAAATAACACATATGGAATCCTGTAGTAATCAATATATTTTATATTTGAGATTCTTCAAATAGCCACCTTTTGCCTTGATGACGCTATGCACACTCTTGGCATTCTCTCAACCAGTTTCATGAGGTAGTCACCTGGAATGCATTTCAATTAACAGGTGTGCATTTTTTGTGGAATTTCTTTCCTTCTTAATGGGTTTGAGCAAATCAGTTGTGTTGTGACAAGGTAGGGGTGTTACAAAAGACCAAGTCCATATTATGGCAAGAACAGCTCAAATAAGCAAAGAGAAATGACAGTCCATCGTTACTTTAAGACATGAAGGTCAGTCAATACAGAACATTTCAAGAACTTTGAAGAACTTTTTTTTTTAAAGTTTCTTCAAGTGCAGTCGCAAACACCATAAAGCGCTATGATGAAACTGTCTCTCATGAGGACCACCACAGAAATGGAAGACCCAGAGTTACCTCTGCTGCAGAGGATAAGTTCATTAGAGTTATCGCAGAGTGAAGGAAAAGCAGCCAACAAGTGCTCAGCATATGTGGGAACTCCTTCAAGACTGTTGGAAAAGCATTCCAGGTTAAGCTGGTTGAGAGAATGCCAAGAGTGTGCAAAGCTGTCATCAACGCAAAGGGAGGTTACTTTTAAGAATCTAAAATCTAAAATAAATTATTATGATTAACACTTTTTTGGTTAATACATGATTCCATATGTGTAATTTCATAGTTTTGATGTCTTCACTATTATTCTACAAATTAGAAAATAGTACTTTTTTTGTTACAAATAGTAAAAATAAAGAAAAACCCTTAAATGAGTAGGTGTGTCCAAACTTTTGACTGGTACTGTATATATACACACACACACACACACACACACACACACATACATACATACATACATACATACTGGAGGCGCAGCTTAGTGGTGGCGCTAAGCTGATACAACTCATATCACAGTGACTCTAACAGTTTGAGAAATTACTAATGATATTTTAAATGCAACGGGTTTCCTCCAAAGTTCCGAGTAATGACAGCACATTGGGGTTTACAGTGTGAGAGCACAAATGTCCTGGGTCCTATGGCTCCACTGTTGGGTGATATTGGGAAAACAATGGGGATAGACCACTGACCTTACCCTGAGACTAGGTCATTGGTGTAAAAAATGTTCAGTGTTTTAGGGATGCATATTTCGTTACATTTTACTGCCAACTAACTGACCCTTGCAAGTTTCGTTCAATTTTGCTGCCAACTAACCGGACCTCATTTAACCTAGTTAACCTGCCATCCAGGACCTCTATACCAGGCGGTGTCAGAGGAAGGCCCAAAGAATTGTGAAAGACTTCAGCCACCCAAGCCATATACTGTTGTCTCTGCTACCACACGGCAAGTGGTACCAGTGCATCAAGTCTGGAGCCAAGAGCACCCCGAACTGCTTCTACCCCCAAGCCATAAGACTGCTAAACAAAACTTCTAAATAGCTACCCAGACTACCTGCATTAACCCTTCTTTGCACTAACTCTCTTGCACTGACTCCATGATTACACACTGGACTCTACCCACACACTCATACATACTTACACCCCACCACATATACACACCCCACCACATATACACACCCCACCACATATACACACACACACACACACACTTTTTGCACCTAGTCTCCTGCACTGACTCTATGTACACAAACTAGACTCTCTGTATGTAGCCATGTTATTTTCCCTCATTATTGTTATTTGTTATTAACTGTGTATTTTTCCCTCGTGTCAGTATCTATTTATTTATATTTTTTAATCATTGTCTCTAACTCTACATTGTTGGAAAAGGACCCGTAAGAAAGCATTTCACTGTTAGTCTACACCTGTTAGTACACCTGTTAGTCTACACCTGTTAGTCTACACCTGTTAGTCTACACCTGTTAGTCTACACCTGTTAGTCTACACCTGTTAGTCTACACCTGTTACTACACCTGTTAGTCTACACCTGTTAGTCTACACCTGTTAGTCTACACCTGTTAGTCTACACCTGTTAGTCTACACATGTTAGTCTACACCGCATAATATTTTCTGTCGGTTATATCATTTTACTATTTGGAACAAATGTAACCGTTTGTCAAATCAAATTGTATTTGTCACATCCCACTGGGCACAGACATCAATTCAACATCTATTCCACATTGTTTCAACGTAATTTCATTGAAATTGAACATTGAATCAACCAGTGTGTCCCCAGTGGGATGTGACAAATAACATTTTATTTGACAAACGTTTACATTTGTTCCAAATAGTAAAATATTATCCGTGCATACAAGGAACATACATTTTTCATGATGTGTTATACAGTACATACTGAACAAAAAACAATAAGCTAGTGGAGTTCAACGCCTAACTTAACAAAATATACTGAACAAAAATATAAATGCAACATGTAAAGTCTTGGTCCTATATCTGACATGGTACAGGTGTGAGGTGTGTGAGGTGTATACTTTTGTTTCAATGTAGATTTAATTAAGACTACCAAGAAACACTCTGTGTGACCGATTTAGCCCACTGCAGTAAAACAAACCAAAAATATATATATATATACAAACATTCCATTCCAGCTAAACAATGGACATACAGCATAGCGTTTACAAAAGAAAGAATCTATGAATAGAAAATTGGAGAACTATAATATATTTTCAGTTCCCTGCAGATAGCGACTGGAACGAGCTGCAACAAACACTCAAACTGGACAGTTTTATCTCAATCTCTTCATTCAAAGACTCAATCATGGACACTCTTACTGACAGTTGTGGCTGCTTTGCATGTTGTATTGTTATCTCTACCTTCTTGCCCTTTGTGCTGCTGTCTGTGCCTGATAATGTTCGTACCCTGTTTTGTGCTGCTACCATGTTGTGCTGCTGCCATGTTGTGTTGCTACCATGTTGTTGTGTTGCTAACATGCTGTGTTGTCATGTGTTGCTGCCATGCTATGTTGTTGTCTTAGGTCTCTCTTTATGTAGTGTCGTGTTGTCTCTCTTGTCGTGATGTGTGTTTTGTCCTATATTTTTATTTAATTTATTTATATTTGTAATCCCAGCCCCCGTCACTGCCTTTTGGTAGGCCCTCATTTTAAATAAGAATTTGTTCTTAACTGACTTGCCCAGTTAAATAAAGGGGTCACAGGAAGGCCAAGAAGCTCATCAAGGACCTCAGCCACCCGGGCCACAACCTGTCCACCCCGCAATCATCCAGATGGCGAGGTCAGTACAGGTGCATCAAAGCTGGGACAGAGAGACTGAAAAACAGCTTCTATCTCAAGGCTGTCAGACTGTTAAATAGCCGTCACTAGCTGGCCTTCACCCAGTACCCTGCCCTGAACTTAGTCACTGTCACTAGCCAGCTACCACCCGGTTACTCAACCCTGCACCTTAAAGGCTGCTGCCCTATGTACATTGACATGGAACACTGGTCACTTTAATAATGGAACATATTATATACTATTCTAGCCACACTGTCCGTAATGACTATACATCCCATCAACTATATACTGTAAATATTTATACTCCGGACTCCAACATTGCTTATCCTAATATTTATATATTTCTTCATTCCTTTTTTTTTACTTTTAGATTCGTGTGTATTGTTGTGTATTTTTAAATATTACTGCACTGTTGGAGCTAGGAACACAACCATTTCGCTACACCCGCAATAACATCTGCTGAACATGTATGCGTATGCGACCAATAAATTGTCATTTAATCTGATGATTTGGTTTGCGGCAAGAATTTGCGGCAAGGGAACTGTGGTGGAATTTGATCAATACCACTTGATTTTGTGTCAAATTGACCTGAACGATTCATGGAAGGTATGCGTAGGCTATATATCTATTAGTTTGTATGTCAAAATAACTGTTGAAGTTTACATTTTAAAAATGGTTAAGGTAAGGGTTATAGACGTCCCAAGGATATGGGATAGCACTGACCCTTCACTATTTCCGTTGTTAAGGCTGTTAACAAAGAACGACAGCTACGTAATCCAATAAAACAAATGCAGATTCAAAGGACTGGCCAATCGCTAAGCGCGTAGGCGGGTCTTATCGCTCAATGAGTGCTTGGTTACTGCACGGACAGGTGAGGATGCGTATTATTGTTTTTGTTCGGAAAACTAATTTAATGGAGAACTTTTTTTTTTAAAGCATTTAGTTAATGTCTAACTACATACCTGTTTGTGATATCGGTATTTTCTAAAAAAAATTAGCAGTCCAACAGCCCCAATAAACAGCATTGTATTGGTTAGTGCTAGGTAGCTAACGAACGTTGTTAGCTAGCTACTTAGCTAACTATCTTTTGCGAGCGTTCTGAGTGAGAAAGTATAAAAACATTTTAAATGACCTTAAAATGCGATTATATGATTTCAGACCAACTGGGGAAGTGTTTATTGCTGTTATATCATGCCCACCGTTGTACTGAAATGCACTGTTACACGCGTTAGCTTGATGTGAACTTGTACAGTAGCTTTGCTAGTTAATAGCTACGTAGGTAACGTTGTCGAACATCACTAGTCCAGAATAATAATAATAATTGTATCTGTAGTTTTCAGATCTCGAAGGTGGTCTTAGATTGAGAAATCCCAGGTCATATTTTGTAGATGTGGCTATGCCATTCAATTGGGGTTGAAACATAAAGTTGGACACAACCAACGGTGCCTTTTTTATATTGCTATTTATTTGTATTAACGTACATTTTTTTGTTAGGTAGTATCTTCTTGCAATGAGTTTTGGAGATTTGGATCCAGGCTACTGTTTTTCACAAATGGACCATACATTACAGGTAAGTAAAAAACAATGTGAAGGCCTAACTACATTGTAGTACAACACATCATTAATCTTATTGAGGTATGTATGTATGTATAATTGCTTCAACAGGTCAATATGTACTAATACACAATAAATACTATGTGCAGTGATGTACAGCAGCCTCGTAAAAGAACATGCGGGTTAGGGCTGGGCAATATGGCCTAAAAATCATGTCTTGATTTTATTCAAACTTGTGAGCAATTCACGATTAAAAACATATATATTTTCTCTAAATAAGCTTGGTTGTACAATTAAAGATCAAGTACACTGCACTTCGAACAGTCAGCAATAATCTAATGAATTCAGGGCTTGTAAAAATTATACCTAATAATCACTGATCTGGTTTTCAAGTCCGTCTATGGAAATGCCCTAGTTTGTTACAAATTTAACCATAACCATGTATAATGCACATTCATGAATAATGACTAAATGTAATAATGAAGTTGTGTACAGATCTCATGAACAGTCTCTCAAGCACAAGCGCTAGTGAGTAGCCAGCTAGTTGTATTATTTCAAGTTGAGCCAACTTGGATCTATTTACCAGCTAACAAGAGAGCAGTTTGAATTGTTATTAACACGTTCTTCAGTACGTCTCCAACAGTCTGAACAGAATGCTAGCCAGTCCACTTTGTTCAGATGTTGAAATCAAGTGGCCTACCTTGTTTCTATAGGCTGAGAACGAGTTGCTAATTCCTTTAAATAATTGTTTTATGCTTATTACACATTTATAAAACAGGCTAGCTAGTATAACAGTCTCTGGCTAAAATGTTGCTGTTACCGCGTGTGACAAACTGAGCATTCATTTTCCCAAATCAATGTTCATTGATACTAACTGTTTTAGTAGTGTCTGCTCTGTCCTCAATTTGAGGAGTTGAGACATATATAAAGGGTCTTGTTAGAAAGGTTAAAATAATGTCTCAATGTCTTTGGGAGTCCATAGGACTGATTCTGTTGGATCAAACCTTGAATGCAAATAGCCAGTTGAAACTGCTTGTCAGAGAGGAAGAAGTGATCTCTCACCTTTGTTGTGAGTGGCAGGGGGAGGGGCTTGGTGTAATTTTGAGTTAATGGGAAGGTGCACACAGCACAGAAGGAGACCAGACCAAAAAGAAGAAGCGGACAAACGCTCATATATTTTTTGTGCAAAACTATATTCATGTGATACAGGCATTTTGGAATATCACGTTAAAACATACAATCAAATTAATTGCCCTACTGCGAGTCAGAATGTTGAATACAATTCAATTTCAACTTACTGGTTTGTCAGGGTCCCTAACCCCGTCCTACAGCTATTTAACCTTTATTTAAGCAGGGGGGCCCATTGAGAACATGGTCTATTTTGCAAGGGAGCCCTGGTACTAATCCCGAGCCGACAAGGTGACAAACCTGCCGATGTGTCCTTGAGCAAGGCACTTAACCCTCATTTGCTCCAGGGGCTGACCCTGTAGGTAGGCCGTCATTGTAAATAAGAATTCGTTGTTAAATGACTTGCCTAGTTAAATAAAGGTAAAAATCAAGTAGTATGTAGGCCTACCAATGGAACGTTTTTGTAGGACATAAAATGTACTGTTAGATCAATTGCATGGCTATCTAGCAACAATATCATATTTAGAGTTAGCAATCTAACGTATGTATTTTGAGTTCCCACCTCATGTGGTAAATAGCCTAGGTCAATATGCACAGAAACATGCAGGTAAAGGAATCTCAAAAGAGCCAAACGTATATCTGATTACTCTGGATACTATTTTGACATCATCAAAATATATCCATCATGAATTACCTGAATGAATCGATGAAATAGCTACAGTGTCTTCAGAAACTCTTCATACCCTTTGACTTATTCCACAACATTGTTGTGTTACAGCCTGATTTCAAAATTGATTTCTCACCTATAGTGCATTCTGAAAGTATACAGACCCCTTTTAACTTTTCCACATTGTTACGTTAAAATGGATTCAATTAGATGTTTTCCTAATCAATCTGCACACAATTCCCCATAATGACAAAGCAAGAAAGGGTATTAGATCCTCTCAAGCACTGTCAGGTTGGATGGGGAGCGTCACTGCACAGGTATTTTCAGGTCTCTCCAGAGATGTTCGATTGGGTCCGGGCTCTGGCTGGGCCACTCAAGGACATTCAGAGACTTGTCCCAAAGCCATTCCAGCGTTGCCTTGGCTGTAAACCTTTACCCCAGTCTGGAGCATGTTTTCATGTACTTTGCTCCTTTCATCTTTCCCTCGATCCTGATCCCAGTCCCTGCCGCTAAAAAACATCCCCACATCATGATTCTGCCGCCACTATATTTCACCGTAGGGATGGTGCCAGGTTTCCTCCAGACATGGCGCTTGGCATATAGGCCAAAGAGTTCAATCTTGGTTTCATCAGACCAGATAATCTTGTTTCTCATGGTCTGAGAGTCTTTAGGTGCCTTTTGGCAAACTCCATGCGGGCTGTCATGTGCCTTTCTCTGAGGAGTGGCTTCCGTCTGGCCACTACCGTAAAGGCCTGATTGGTGGCGTGCAGAAATGTGTGTCCTTTTGGAAGGTTCTCCCATCTCCACTGGGGAACTTTGGAGTTCTGTCAGAGTGACCATTGGGTACTTGGTCACCTCCCTGACCAAGGACCTTCTCCCCCGGTTGGTCAGTTTGGCTGGGCGGCCAGCTCTAGGAAGAGTCTTGGTGGTTCAAAACTTCTTCCATTTAAGAATGGAGGCCACTGTGTTCTTGGGGACCTTCAATGCTGCAGACATTTTTTGTTACCCGTTCCATAGGGCAGCGCACAATTGGCCCAGCATCATCCGGGTTTGGCCGGGGTAAGCCATCATTGTAAATAAGAATTTGTTCTTAACTGACATGCCTAGTTAAATAAAAAAAAATCCACTGAGCTGCACTGGGGTCAGAACGCAATCATGGTTACATTAAGACATGGAGCCGGCGTGAGATGTGGGTCGGAAAACGTACCCATTAATGCAGGGATGGGATATGCTTCTTTACTCCAAATGTTTATCCACACTGCTCCATTGAAAATTGAAATACTTATATTTTTCCCGGACAACTGCCCTTTTCGTCTTGTTAGCAAGCAGCCATTATGGTAAAACTAGAGCCAGCCCTAAAAATACTACTTTTTGACAACATGGGCTCATTTCTAGAGAGGAATATTAGCAGGTATGTGGCGTGCGAAATAGGTTTAGGTATTAAATTGCATTCCAAGTGGCATTACAAAGGTCTTGCAAAGTCTTAAATTCATCTTAATGGAATCTGCAGATACCCTGTGATTAATTGGTCCCTGTTCAGGTTGAAATATCGTACAACGTATTTACAGGAACGTTTTAGTAAAGACCCCACATAACAGAACGGTCGTCCGAGCGCAGTAGGCAGACGTCCATCACTTGCTGTTACCACAGTGTGTTATAGAAACCACCTGCCCAGTGGAAAATCTTTGGAAAATGTTTACCAATATTCTGGTAATAAGCGCTCTGTTGCATTCGGCTGTCTGTTGTTCAGATGTTTGTCTTACCAGATTTTACACCAACTTTTCCTAAAAATGGGTCTCCAGAGCAGGTTAATTTCATTATCACTTCACAACACAGCAAAATAAAAGTCCCCTGCAAGAATCTTCATTATGCCTGCTTGCGCACACTTTTAGTTTGACATGCAATTAAAGGGATAGTTCACCGAAATGATTGAATTACATATTGGTTTCCTTACCCTGTAAGCAGTCTATAGACAAAATATGACCACAGTCCGTGCATTGGTTTTGTTTACCTGTCCACTGTTTCAAATGCTAACTTTTATGCATTTGTGGCACAAATACAATGCAAGTCAATGGTACCTATATTAGCATTTGTGCTTCATGTCCAACTCAATTAAGTTACTTACAGATGACAAAGAAACAAACCTGGATTGACTTATATTTTAGAAAAGTCTGTGTAATAATACTTTGCTGTAAAGTGTAACATTGTGTCTAATGTCTAGCTGAACAAGGACCAACCCACTGACCAACCTGGGGTGTATTCATTAAGTCTTGCAAAGGAACCATTTATCGTTTTTAAGAACCAAACACAAGCAAATGAAACTGGGAGGGACCTACCTGAATTTGTCCAATAGAAACTTGTCTTTGTTGCAAAATGTTCAGCTTAATGAATACACCCCAGGTGTGCGTTTTTTTTAGTTTGTGTCAATGTGTGCTATGTTGTGTGATGGTTTTGTATTGAACGACACGTTTCCCCAAAACGGTGTGCACTGTTCTTCAACAGCCTTTGAGGTACATTTGCTCCTGTTTGGTGGGTGTGGCCTGATCAATATGGGTGTGTTTATTTTGGAATGACAAAACTCGTCATCATAATCAACTTGTTTTTTTAACTGGTCGTTCAGTGCAGTACCGTTTCCTTTAAATTCAACATTGCACACCGTTCTGTCATACTGAATACACCCCGGGAGAGTAACAGAGCTGCTGCACTGAGAGCGTTTGAGTAACCAAGGTGGAAGCAATTGCACTAATTAGTTTTGCATCACCCAGTTCCTTGGGTGGGCGGAGTTTGTATATCTTGTAAACCATGTGTCAAACTGGTTTATTGAATAGCCAGCCATTTGGGGCTGCAGGTAGCCTAGCGGTTAGAAAGTTGGGCCAGTAACTGAAAGGTCGCTGGTTCGAATACCCGAGCCCACAAGGTGAAACCTGTCGAAGTGTCCTTGAGCTAGGCACTTAACCCTAATTTTCTCCAGGGGCACTGTACTACTATGGCTGACCCTGTAGAACAATGTAGGCTGTCATTGTAAATAAGAATTTGTTCTTAACTGACTTGCCTAGTTAATTCCACTGAGGGCACCGTGGGATTTCGCTCCACCTTTGTACTTGATTGATGAATTAAGGTCACTAATTAGGAAGGAACTCCCCTCACCTCATTGTCTAGGTCTTAATTGAAATGAAAAAAAACAAGAACCTACAGACACTTGGTGCTCCGTGGAATGAGTTTGACACTTCTGTGTTAAACCATTCCATTGATCCTAAAATAAAATCCACCCACCAGGGGCACCGGGTGACGCAATACAGGCGCACCCACTATATCGTTTCGCACTTTCACTCAGCTGCCAATGTAGCAGACATTTCCAGTGTAACTTTAGACAGTTTGCTTGGAGGATGTATACAGCTCTGGTGCACTTGGTTCTAGCAGCACACCGTTTTGGGGAAAGGTGTCGTTCAATACAAAACCATCCTTCCACAGTCCATTGTGTGTATCATTGTGTATTGGTACATCAGCTGTATGAATAGCCTAGCCCTAGTACAACTAGGTCATACCTTTACTCTGTTTATGACTCATGATAAAAATAACTTTGGCAAAAGGTTGTTCTGGTGGAATTCCATTCATTGAGCACTACAGATATATTATATAAATAATGAAAGTACAATTTTGTACCTTGCCCCTTTTTGTTCAGGTTTTGGATTGTGGCCCACATTGAAATGCACATAAGAGTAAGGCTTTAAAAAGCTCCCTCTTGTGGCACTTTGGGGCATTTCATGTAGTCTAGTCTGCCCTTCACTCTAGCGGCGAGAATTAGAAATGTCTCCCGCCTACCAGAGTTCACACACCACTTCTGTTTGTCAGACTCAAAACCGAGGGAGAGGAGCAAGCCGCCATTTTCTGAGCGTCTCTCCCTATAAAGAGAAAATAGGCTATTCTCAAACACCAGAAAAAAAAAAAAAACTGTCCTTCTCAAACACCTTAGGTTGTGGGGAACGGTGTTTGCGACAAAGGATTGTTGTAAAAAAAATAATAATAATAATTAACAGCAGTATTTTTGATCAGAAAGGACAATTTTTACACTTACTTGCTATTACTAGCAGCGACGCGAGCTAGCTAACTTTAGCGCGTTAACGTTAGTTAGCAAGCAAGGTGTAGCTAGCTAGTTGATTCGCCCATTGCTTGGTTCCGGAATCCGGGGCTATTGAAACGGGGTCTTGAATAAAAAGGGATTGCATTTTTAGAAAGGGGAATGGCTGATTAATCGATTCAAATCGTGTTTTTTGTGGTATCGGTTTACATTTTCCTTCAAAAACTGCGGGGGATTTGTTGCCGAAATTCACTCGGATAGTGCGCCTCGTCACGTGGTAGGTTCCTCCTTTTTCTTTGTTAGCTAGCTAACAAGACTGCTTAGTCTTTGCTCCGACTAACTTGTCTAACTTTCGACAAAATGTACTAATCCGAGTAGACTAAAACCCAATTCCAATGATTTAGCAATCACACAAATTGTCAAGGAAAGCGTGGGTTGCATGTGGCTTATTTTAGAGAACAAATTACATTTGCCAGAGTCATGTGCATGTCTAGAATAGCCAGCCATTGTATATTATTTTTATTAAAATATGTTAACTTAAGTTCCGCTTTGAAATGTCTTGTATACATGTTTTAGCTCTTGCTTTATAAACATGTTGTTTACGCTACAATCTAACATTAGCTACCTAGGCCCGCTAAGGTTGTGTGCTTATTGATTTAACGTTAACTAACCGTTCAGCCAAATGTTGGCTAACGTGAACTGCCCTTTTAGAATAAGATGCATACTGATTTACTGTACACGACTTGGCGAGAGATGAAATGCATTATGTTCCTCAGTAACTGGGAACGTGCATTTTGAAGACCCAACAATAAAAGTAAACATTTGTAGAGGCATTGTGCGAACAAATCTTTTTTACCAAGGCGTCATGGAAAATAAAGGGAACGTTTGATATTGCGTAAAACCATTAGCCATTTCATGAATTGCAATCTTAACGTTTTGATCGTAATAATAACAATTAGATTTGACTTTTTTTTTCTCTTTTTTTTTTTTAAACGTCAAGTCTTTGATAGGAACACGTTTAGTGGATTTGTCAGAGCGGAATAGGCGGTTTAATGTGGATGAATTGGATTGCATCTCGCTCGGAAATACAACATGGCGTTTGTGCGCGCTGACTAGAAACTGCGGTGGAATACTGAGCCCCCCATTCATCTCGCCTGACAGATGATACAGGGAGAAGCTGAACGCCTTTTATCATTGAGGATTATGTCTGAAACTAGAATCCCTAGATCGAATTTTGACCAGATTCTCATGTTTACCGGAATTACATACCAACCCAATAATAAACGCCCCCCAATTAAATCATGCACTCTGATTGCACCACTAGCAAGGCTGTACCTTGTGATCAGTATCCCTATCTAGTAGCCTAAATATGATTTGGGAAATGTGGATACTTGTGTGCCTGAGAATTTCACACAGGCAGTCTGCATGACATCATGTGCATTGGGCTATTACTAGGGCTAAATCCACCTGCTTACACCTCCAAACCCTGCTGCATCTGCCTTAGTAGGGCAGTAGGGTTTGAATAATTTGCATTGGCTGCTTTGCTCTTCCTCTTTATCTGACTATCCTTGAATTCAATGGGCACAGGGCACATATAATTATTCGAGGAGGAGCCTTGGGAGTAGTCCTAAATGATGAAGGCCAACTTGTTCACACAAGCACAGGTGTAGTTAGTCGTAGGGTTTATTAGCATGAGGTTCAGCGAGGCTAGTTTCTTGCTCTTGACCTCATTGTTTTCATTATTTCCTACATGTTAACTATGTAGGCTAGTCAAGCAAGGTCAATCACAAAGAAATGTGCTCTCGTAAATCTACTTGCCTGGATTTTTATTACATCAAAATGTCGTCTAGCCGGCTAGATATTGATTTTTTTTGCCCAAGAATCATTTGATTAAAGTCATCACTTTAGTTACGTTTTTGATACATATGAAAATGTTAATATTTGTTTAACCTTGTTTTCAGGCAATCATACTTATCGCCCTGACTGGTTTATTAGGGCTTAGGCAGTGTCAACATAATGACTTGTCTGCTAGGCTTATTGACATGAAGATTGCTATTTAACATGCAATTAGACATTCCAATCGCATGCTTCAAAAAAATGAATAGGACAATTTAAAGCAGAGGCAACATACTGCCTGTTTTCTCAACTTAACTAAGTATTTTTTTTATTATGTTATATGAATTCTGTTGGATTTACCAATTGAAGCACAAAATCTTTAATTTCCCTTAGTCCTAATAAATTATGTTAATCATTGTAGGATTTTAAGGAGTTGTTAGCCTACTATTGTAATTACTTGAGGCAGGCCTGTTGGTCACCGACCAGGATTGGGTGGGTCTCATGTCTCTCATACCTTTACTGTGTGGTGCTAGTGTCTGACCTTGTCTCTTGTCCACTCAGGCTGTCCTCTGGCAGGGCAGTAAGCGGGTGGTGTGGAGCAGGCCGCGGGGTCCGTCTCGCTGCACTGCATGGCTGCGATGGCGCCCGCTCTCACCGACGCCCCAGCCGAAGCTCACCACATCCGCTTTAAACTGGCTGCCCAGTCCTCCAGTCTCACCCCGGGCAGCGCAGAGAACGGCAACACCAGCGACATCCTCAACAGCAGTGGCACCGGCAAATGCAAGGTCTCCGCCGACGACGAAAACTCCCACGACTTCTGCGGCGGGAACCCGGAGCAGCCGACCCAGCAGCATCAGCAGTCCCCGGCCTCAACCCTGGGCAAGCTCCAGCCGCTGGTGGCTTCCTACCTGTGCTCCGATGTGACACCTGTCCCCTCGACCAAGGAATCTATTAAACTGCAAGGTGTCCTCATCAAGCAGTCTGTGCTGAAGAGTCACGGCATCCTGCCCAGCTCGCTGTTCAACGGTGGGGGTGACTTCCTGCTGAGTAAGCGGCAGACTTTGGAGCTGTCCGGAGGCCAGCTGAAGAGCCTCATGAGCAGCAAAGGCGGCGGCCAAGCCGTAGCGGCCATCAATGGCCTGGCCAAGAAG
Organism: Thymallus thymallus; assembly: GCA_023634145.1. Taxonomy (NCBI): domain Eukaryota; kingdom Metazoa; phylum Chordata; class Actinopteri; order Salmoniformes; family Salmonidae; genus Thymallus; species Thymallus thymallus. The sequence continues at coordinate 17,762,660 of CM042386.1, read as the reverse complement.
CTGGCCATGTCCGGCGCAGCGGGCTCCGTGGTGGCGGTGAACAGGAGCAAACCCTCTTCCAGCGCAGACTCTCAGCCCCTGACGCCTCCACCGGACTCCAAGGGTTTCACGGGCGCCATCTTAAAGGGATCCAACAAGCAAAAGCATTCCCTGGGGGTTTCTCACAGCACAGGAGGAAACGGCCTCCAGCAGCAACCAGCTCACTTTGCAACTCCTGACACGCCCTCAAATCAGCCGGACACACCCTCAAATCAGCTGATTCCGCCCGTGACTGACTGGGAGAGGGCAGGCAGAAGCCAGCAGGGATCGCCAGTCTGCTCCCCGGCACCCCAGTCCCGCTCCTCCTCCACCCTCTGCAGCCTGGACGCCCAGGTGAAGGAGCGCACTCTGCTCAACTGCAGCCGCCAGGGTGAGATCGAGGGCCGGATGCGGCGGCTACGCAAGCGGCTGCAGGTGGTGCAGGCCAAGCAGGTGGAGCGCCACGTAAAGCAACAGCTGGGGGGCTTCCTGGACTCATCCCTCAGCATGCTGCCTCCAGCCACCACAACCCGTAAGGGGGACACTACCGCCACATGGCGCCCGGGCCGGCACTCCTTGGGCACCAGGGACAGCCTGGGCAGGTTCTTGAAGAGCGGCTCCATCCCCACAGAGTTGGAGCGCCTCTACCTCAGTGGCACGGCCAACCTGCATGTGGCCGAGAGCAACTTCGACTCGGATGTGACGGAGAGCAGCTCAGGAGGGGACACTGACCTGGAGGAGGAGGTGCTGACCAGAGTGGACATTGAGCAGCGGCACATCAAAATGTAAGTACCACAGGACGCACCGCTGTGACAGGAGAACCCCCACCTTCCATCATATAAATGTTTAGAAAATGATGAAAGACTGAAGTGATGAGGGTGGCAAGCTAAAGGCAATATGGGTCTTTTGGAGAACCAAAACTCGTTTTACACCTTGTGACCATCAGTGTGTTGAGCAGAAGGGACTTATCATATTGGCTCGAACAGCATCACAGGCTGATAGAGCTTTTCATCAACCAAATCATGTAATCTTCTTAATGTTTGTTGCCTGGCAGAAGGGGACAGAGTGGGACTATCATAGATAGGTGAGATAGTGTTCCCCTAAATATTGTACTCGGAAGAATGTCATCTTAATCTACATGGTACAAAGGGTCCCCAGCTGTCACCTAGAAGGCTGTGCTCTGTGCAGATGGACTCAATCTTCTGTTTGGGCTTGCAGGTGCCAATGGCAGTTAGAGATGCCCTATCTCCCTGAATGGAAGGGTTAAACTCGAGGAAGGGGGCGATACGCCAGTCGCTTGGAACAGCTTGTTGTAGTGTGGGTGTGATGCCGTAGTTACTGGAGAGACTGAGTACACTGCCTGCATCTATTCAATTCCCATCCACAGTAGTGTACTGCCACAACCAAGGCTAGAGCGGAATGTACTGTTAATATGCAGAGAGAATAGAGAGCACATACATAATACATGTTTTGATTTAGATAAAACCAAGGATGAAATGAGTTATTCATCACGCAAAGGGCATCATTTTCACATTCTCTCCTATTGGGTTTTCCTCAGCTGGGGGGGGGGGGGGGGGGGGCTTGCAAATGTATTCCACGTGAGGCGCAAGCCAGAGTGACTAATTTCGGGGGGGGGGGGGGGCTTGCAAATGTATTCCACGTGAGGCGCAAGCCAGAGTGACTAATTTCTGCTTATGTTTTTGAAAGTGAAAATAGACTGCCAGGTGGGTCAGCAGCGTTAATGGACTTGGTGGCCTGTTTGGTAGATGATTAACAAAGCGGAGAACTTATTTTACAGCCCCTTCCTGTTGCTTTTGGACTTTTGTCCTAAATGTCTGTGTCCATACAGGGAGAAGCCGGAGTTACTGGCACAAGCATAACGATTAACATTAATTTAATTTACTAACCCCATTTATAGCATATTAATTAGATTGCAGTTTGGGTAGAGCTTTGTTGTACCTGGGACTGGAAGACTAGCTTAGTGGTGTTGGGTGATATCGGTGGACGTCGTGATGCGACAGACGATGGTTTAGCCCCTTAAACGAAGCCAGTTCCACTGCATTTTTTTGTAATTGTTCCCCTCTGATCGGGGATTCATTTAGACCTGGGTGGTAGAACAGAAAACCCAGCAGGCCCTGTTGTTGAGCTTATTTGAACTATACTGACAGCGCATAGTGAAGAGCAGTCTCGCAGGGCAGCGCACGCTTTCCTGTTTGCTATAGCCTATTTCAATAAATGTTATATTACAGAATGCAAGCGAGGAATGTAGGCCGGGCAGAGTGGAGAATTCCACCGAAAAAAAAAAAAAAAAAAGCAGCACAAAATGTCCAGTTAGAAAATCAATTTTTTTTCTCACTGGCTGTGACTCTGTCGGGTACGTAGGCCTTAGGCTATAGCCTGAACCTATTACATTTTATTTTTATTTTATAGCAGACCCTCTTTAACTTTCTTGTCTTGCTGTTCAATTTTGTTTTGCCTATACTCTCGCACTCACACTTTTTATTTATATATATATATATACTCTCACATAGTTGAAGTTGGAAGTTTACATACACCTTAGCCAAATACATTAACTCAGTTTTTCATAATTCCTGACATTTTAATCCTAGTAAAAATTTCCTGTCTTAGGTAGGATCACTACTTTATTTTAAGAATGTGAAATGTCAAAATAATAGTAGAGAGAATGATTTATTTCAGCTTTTATTTCTTTCATCACATTCCCAGTGGGTCAGAAGTTTACATGCACTCAATTAGTATTTGGTAGCATTGCCTTTAAATTGTTTAACTTGGGTCAAACGTTTCGGGTAGCCTTCCACTAGCTTCCCACAATAAGTTGGGTGAATTTTGGCCCATTCCTCCTGACAGAACTGGTGTAACTGAGTCAGGTTTGTAGGCCTCCTTGCTCGCACACACTTTTTCAGTTCTGCTCACAACTTTTCTAGAGGATTGAGGTCAGGGCTTTGTGATGGCCACTCCAATACCTTGACTTTGTTGTCCTTAAGCCATTTTTCTACAACTTTGGAAGTATGCTTGGGGTCATTGTCCATTTGGAAGACCCATTTGCGACCAAACTTTAACTTCCTGACTGATGTCTTGAGATGTTGCTTCAATATATCCACATTATTTTCCTTCCTCATGATGCCATCTATTTTGTGAAGTGCACCAGACCCTCCTGCAGCAAAGCACCCCCACAACATGATGCGGCCAGCCCTGTGCTTCACGGTTGGGATGGTCTTCTTTGGCTTGCAAGCCTCCCCCTTTTTCCTCCAAACATAACAATGGTCATTATGGCCAAACAGTTCTATTTGTTTGTTTCATCAGACCAGAGGACATTTCTCCAAAAAGTATGGTATTTTTCGCCGTGTGCAGTTGCAAACCGCAGTCTGTCTTTTTTATGGCGATTTTGGAGCAGTGGCTTCTTCCTTGCCGAGTGGCCTTTCAGGTTATGTCAATATAGGACACGTTTTACTGTGGATATAGATACTTTTGTACCCATTTCCTCCAGCATCTTCACAAGGTCATTTGCTGTTGTTCTGGGATTGGCTGATTTCTTGTGATTTTCCCATGTTGAGCAAAGAGGCTGAGTTTGAAGGTAGGCCTTGAAGTACATCTACAGGTACACCTCCAATTGACACAAATGTCAATTAGCCTATCAGAAGCTTCAAAAGCCATGACATCATTTTCAGGAATTTTCCAAGCTGTTTAAAGGCACAGTCAACTTAGTGTATGTAAACTTCTGACCCACTGGAATTGTGATATAGTGAATTATAAGTGAAATGATCTGCCTGTAAACAATTGTTGGAAGAATTACTTGTCATGCACAAAGTAGATGTACTAACCGACTTGCCAAAACTATAGTTTGTTAACATGAAATCTGTGGAATGGTTGAAAAATGAGTTTTAATGACTTCAACCTAAGTGTATGTAAACTTCTGACTTCAACTGTATATACATACATACACTGGGAGCCCAAAGTTTGGAATATTACTCATTCAAGGGTTTTCCCCTTCTTCTTTTTTTTACATTGTAGAATATAAGTGAAGACATCAACAATGACATAACACATATGTAATCATGTAGTAACCAAGAAAGTGTTAAACAAATCTAAATGTATTTGATTTGAGATTCTTCAAATAGCCACCCTTTGCCTTGATGACAGCTTTGCACACTCTTTGCATTCTTTCAACCAGCTTCTCCAGGATGCTTTTCCATCAGTCTTGAAGGAGTCCCCACATATGCTGAGCACTTGTCAGCTTTTCCTTCACAGCGGTCAGACTCATCCCAAACCATCTAAATTTGGTTGAGGTTGGAACCAAAAATCTCAAATTTGGACTCCAGACCAAAGGACAAATTTCCACTGGTCTAATGTCCATTGCTCATGTTTCTTGGCCCAAGCAAGTCTCTTCTTCTTATTGGTGTCCTTTGGTAGTGGTTTCTTTGCAGCAATTCAACCATGAAGGCCTTATTCACGCAGTCTCCTCTGAACAGTTGATGTTGAGATGTCTGTTACTTGAACTGTGTGAAGAATTTATTTGGGCTGTAATCTGAGGCTGGTAACTCTAATGAACCTATCCTCTTCAGCAGAGGTATTTCTGGGTCTTCCATTCCTGTGGCGGTCCTCATGAAGCTGGTTGAGAATGCCATGAGTGTACAAAGCTGTCATCAAGGCAAGGTGTGGCTACTTTGAAGAACCTCAAATATAAAATATATTTTGATTTGTTTATCAATTTTTTTTGGTTACTACATGATTCCTTATGTGTTATTTCATAGTTTTGATGTCTTCACCTTTATTCTACAATGTAGAAAATAGTGCAAATAAAGAAAAACCTTTGAGTAATATTCCAAGCTTTTGGCTCCTAGTGTATATACAATCTGAGAACAATAGCCTATAGAAAAATCTAATGACAAGTTTAACCAAGTTTACTTATTAAGAAAATGTATTTATGCGGGCTGGGAAACCCCTCAATGAGAGGTTGAAAACATACTAGCCATGTATAGCCACTGTATAGGCAAACAATCTAGGCCTTATTTTTTTACCAAATGTTGCAATTTGACTAGCGATTTTAGATGCAAAACACTTGTGTGAACTGTTGGAATCAAGTTCTATAGAATATAATCGGGGTTACTTACATAACCGCAAATTAACATGCCGGGGAGGAGTTATTGTGACAGGGTAGGAACCAAAGTTTGATTCGTTTTTCCTAGGGGGGGCCCTAATCTTTGGCGACATTGAATGTATTCTCTTATCTACTTCATGTAGCGAACACATTCATGCTTCATGTATTCCTCTGATTTAGAAGATACTGTTGCACAAACATGCTGATTTAGGTCTACACCATCACTGGTATTATCAGGCTGTATATAGCTAGTTATGTTTGCTCTGACTCAGTACATTTATGTCCAACTTCCTAAGAAAAGGAATAACTAGCCATTTTGTAGATTTTAAGAAACGCAAACTAATTGTGTAATTTTTATAAAACGCTGTTGGATTTATACTAAGAAGCAAAGTGAAAACCTGCATCGTTGTCTTCAACGTTGTTGCATGTGCTACATGCAGACTGAACGCAAGTGTCTCGTGGTCGAGGAACAACAAATGCGCTCCTTGAGTAAGTCTGTGGAAAGCGGCATGGAGAGGGAGCGGGGAGAGATGACTCGAGTAGCGGTGTAAACTATAAAAATGGACGTTACGCACAGCGTATCACATTTAACAAAACAGACGTTAAAATACCCAAACCTGTATGTGCATCAATACCGGTATATCGTAAAATAATGTATACCGCCCTGCCCTATCTGCTCCATGGTTTTGGTTGTGTTTGGTCCTATGTCAGGGGTAATAAAGTCTGATCATTAATTGCTTCTACCTGGTGTCCCAGGTCTAAATCAGTCCTTGATTAGAGGGGAAGAGTGAAAATACGCAGTGGAACTGGCTTTGAATTCCTGATTTTAGAATTTGCCAGGCCTATAATCCTTGCTTTTGAAATGGTAAAGCGCACCAACCAGTCCAGGACTTCCGATTAGGCACAACATAATTTTGTGGATCTTGTCACATTGGTCTATACTGTAGAGACGGGTTCCCATACCGCTCTTAGTTAAAGCGAGCATCTGTTTACCATGCTTATGATGCATCTCAGTATTAATTAGAAACAGTGGTCCGGTTTAAGTGGTTTCCTTTATGAATACTAGCAGGCCTTTCCCCTGGTTGTGTATTTGTATTATTTTCTATACACTTTAGCATAATAGCCTAGTTTTATTTACCATGGCTGAGGGCTGCCCATATTGAGAAATCAGTGTTTCTGAGGCAAGAATCTCATTACATCACACGCTTTAGTACTTAATCGGAAGTAGTGCCTGGAATTGCCAGGGACCTCTGCAATATCTATTTTCATTCTCTCAATTCTAAATGTATTATGATTTAATGGCAATTGGTTGTTCCAGACATATTGGTCACCATATGTCTGAAGCAGAGGGACAAGGGAGCAGTGAGAAAACAACCAGTCATTAAAACAAGTGTTGAAAAAAAACATTGGCTCACTATTTAAAATGATACAGAGCATGTTTTGAAAGAAAAATACTACAGCCAACTAGCGTCAAAACGATACGATATATCGTCATATGCCGAGATTTAATTATTCACTCAATCACTAATATAAAGTGTCTAAATCGGTTTGAGGTTGCAGTTCTGCTCTTGAAGATTACATTTTTCAAGAGAACTTGAAGACCTTATCCAGTTCCTGTTTATCTCTGAATACATGGGCCTAGTGCAAAAATGTTTTCTATTAATCAGGTCTACTAAGTTGGCTGAGGCCATGGCTTGCAGCTCATGCTATTGCTCAGCATTACTCTGCAGTCTTGTAGTATGCCCCCCCCTCCCCCACCGCCCATGTGTACCGTTTACCATCCTGTTCGACACATCTGGATATGTTTAGCTCCAGCGAGTTCCTCCCCATCGTGAACCCACAGCCAGAGTTACATAACCCCTTCTCTTTATGTAATGATTGCAGCTCTCCAGCTGAATTTGATCCTCTTCATACCCCACACCCTCTGCCTAGTGCGGCTGTGATTCAACTATCATGCGCAGGCTCTTATTCACGCTTCTTCTAAAGGTAGGAGTTCACTTGTTGGGTGTCTCAACAGCTCAATTCAAGCCCACTGGCAACTTACCTGAATAACGTTAGGGTGCCATCTTTAATGCCCAGCGTTGTTTCATGCCGCTTTTCCAAAATGCTAGCCTTTTTTCATGTGTTTTGAAAACCCATGACTCTTAAGAACAATGAATTTGAAGTGATGGACGTCCCTTTGTCATTGGCCATATGCTGAACATCAATCATGCCTGCATGGCTTATGAAGGGTAATTACGTGGTGATTGATTTTTACCATGTGCAGTCAGAAGTGGGATTTCTGTTGTCCTTTTGTTGTGTAGTTCATTTGTTTCTAGGGCTGTAACGGTACATGTATTCCTACCGAACCGTTCGGTACAGGGACCTCTGTTTGGTCCGAATGACTACATACAAATGTACTACTGGTGATATATGTAATGGGGAATTGATATACACTAACAATCAAATGCAAACAATTCACACAATGAAGTTATGTGCACTAATTGGTGGGAGTGAGCGCGTTCTGGAGAGAGAAGTGCATTGTGCGTCTGGGCGCATGGTCAATCCGATGTCTGCATTGGCCATGCAGCATTTACAGTCATATGGCCTCAGCAGAAGTCAGGCCATATATACTTCGTGGAGCAGTGTAGAGCGTTTGTCAAGGAAGTGAGTGTGTTTTCTACATGCGGTACCACCCCCACCTACCGTCAAGCAATCATGTCAATGCGGAGCTGCACAGAGCCTTCCGCATTGTTAAAAATTTTGGGAGGCGCATGGCGATGCGGTATGGCGCTCGATTTGGCCTCTGGAGGCTCAGCAATTGTTTCACAACCTCCATATTGAGCCTCCGACCACATTTTCGGATTAAGCATAAATTGGGTTTTAGTCTTGGCCTCAAATGGATTAGTTCACTGAAAAGTACTAAGTTGTTTTTGTGGGTATCTGTACTTTACTATTAATATCAGACAACTTTTCTTCACTACACTCCTAAAGAAAATAATTTACTTTTTACTCAAATTGTCTAATTCACACACTTATCAAGAGAACATCCCTGGTCATTCCTACTGCTTCTGATCTGGCGGACTCACTAAACACATGCTTTGTTTGTAAATTATGTCAGAGTTGGAGCGTGCCCCTGGCTATCTGTAAATAAATAAACTATACAATGTATCGATTTATACTTAGGGATGCACATTTTGGGAAATATTCAGAGGTGAAAACTTTCCGTGGGAATTAACGGGAATATATGCAAATGTATATTGAAATTCAAATGTAATTTAATAATATATATTATATTATTTACTTTTTATACTTAAGTATATTTAAAATAAGGTATTCCATTCTTGTGGGCTGGTTAAGGAGTATTGGTGTCTGAGGGGTCTTTGGTCTGGTTTGCTCATTACCTCAGAGTGCAGTGTATAAAGTCAGAAAATCTGATGTCTCAGCCACTGCCTGTCACTAAGGGAGTACCCCTAGGCTCAATTCTAGGCCCCACACTCTTCTCAATTTACATCAAGAACATAGCTCAGGCAGAAGGAAGCTCTCATCCATTCATATACAGATGATAGTCTTAAACTCAGCTGGCCCCTCCCCCGAGTTTGTGTTAAATGCTCTACAACAAAGCTTTCTTAGTGTCCAACAAGCTTTCTCTACCCTTAACCTTGTTCTGAACACCTCCAAAATAAAGGTAATGTGGTTTGGTAAGAAGAATGCCCCTCTCCCCACAGGTGTGATTTACTACCTCTGAAGGTCTAGAGCTTGAGGTAGTCACATCATACAAGTACTTGGGAGTATGGCTAGACGTTACACTGTCCTTTAGCTGCAGGCTAAAGTTAAATCTGGACTTGGTTTCCTCTATCGTAATCACTCCTCTTTCACCCCAGCTGACAAACTAACCCTGTTTCAGATGACCATCTGATGGCAGGTAAGGGTGTTCTTGGGCGGCTAGATGTTCTTTACCATTCAGCCATCAGATTTGCCACCAATGCTCCTTATAGGACACATCACTCTATACTCCTCTGTAAACTGGTCATCTCTGTATACCCGTTGCAAGACCCACTGGTTGATGGTTATTTATGAAACCCTCTTAGGCCTCACTTCCCCCTATCTGAGATCTATACCGCAGCCCTCATCCTCTACATACAACACTTGTTCTGCCAGTCACATTCTGTTAAAGGTCCCCAAAGCACACACATCCCTGGGTCGCTCGTCTATTCAGTTCGCTGCAGCTAGCGACTGGAACGAGATGCAACACTCAGCTGGACGAATCATGACGAAAGATTCATGTTTTTGAAAGCATGGGCAGAGGCTGTAGAGGCTATTTTTTTAATATTCCTTTCTTTTGGAGGCAGCTTCAGTATGGAACAGGTGTCTGTGTGGCGCATGCATGGAACAAAGTAAGGGAGAGATGTGCAAGTTGTGCTGCAACGGGGGAGGGGGCGATGTGTTTGAGATGGGAGCGGACAGGAGAGACTCAGTAGTAGCCGACTAAGCCAAGCCAATTTAAAGTTTATTTATCATCCCATCTCAAATCCGAGATTGAACTTTACTCAACTTCCTACAGTTTTCCCCTTTTTAATTAACACTATCAACGTTTCACTTTACTATGGGAATTGTTATCGAATCAACGCTATATTAGCCACTTTCAATGTAATATACAGAAACAAAACAAACTATGCAAAATGTAATATGCAGAACTTACTGCAAGAATTGTTATTGTAGGCAGAGCGATTTCTATTGCATTGACAGGCAGGACTCGGGACCCTAACCAATCAGAGCTTCTGTAGGCCATATGGATCTGTGCCATTCACCTTTATTTAACTAGGCAAGTCAGTTAAGAACAAATTCTTATATACAATGGCAGCCTACCTACAGGGTCAGCCATAGTAGTACAGTGCCCCTAGAGCAAATTAGGGTTAAGTGCCTTGCTCAAGGACACATCGACAGGTTTTTCTCCTTGTCGGCTCGGGTATTCGACCCAGCAACCTTTCGGTCACGAGTAGATGTGCTTGTTTTGACATCAAATTGAAAGCTGCGTGTAGTCGCGTGCACATTTGTTAATTTTCTTTCTTTGTTATTAGCCCAGTTATAGCTCATTTCTAGTCAACAATGGGAGGGGGGTATGAAGTCTTATGACAGTTATGAGTGCGCTCCATTAAAAAAGACACACGTTTCACAGGTGTAGCTTATTGTCGGTCAGTCAAAGCATTGTTAGTCTGGGGCTCTGTGTGTAGCAAGTGAAGTGGGAGATTTCTAATCAGTGCTAAATGGAATAAAATATTATAGAATTAATTTGGCTAAATGAGGAGTAGGCTACAATGATCAACCAAACAGTTAGGCGGCGTTCATATGAATGGAGTTGTTGTAGACTAGGATCCCTCAATTACCCTTGCTACTTTAGTTAACTGGCTAGCTGGCTAACTTAGCTGGCATACTGTAGCTATCTAGCTAGCTTTACAACAATTTGATGCAGTCAAGACGGGCACTACCACATAGTATGATAGACAACCTATGGCAGCTACAAGTCGGTGTGGCTTCTTTCTCTCTCTCCCCCTCCGTGCCACACCGGCTCCCTCGAGTCATGCGAGCAAGTCTCCATTGAAGTAAAAACATATATAGTCTTTAAAACACTATATATATATATATATATATATATATATAACATTATTTCATGACCATCCATTGTTTGCAGTGTAATTGATTAAACTAACAGTAAACATGTCCTACAAAACCTTGGAGAATGTAATGATACTACCCATTGCTATATAGGCCTATGCAATCACCGTAAATGGCAAGACTGCCTACAGAGAGCTAAGACTGCCTACAGAGAGCTAAGACTGCCTACAGAGAGCTAAGACTGCCTACAGAGAGCTAAGACTGCCTACAGAGAGCTAAGACTGCCTACAGAGAGCTAAGACTGCCTACAGAGAGCTAAGACTGCCTACAGAGAGCTAAGACTGCCTACAGAGAGCTGTTTTTCCTCTCCGTCTACAGAGTTAGTAAGGAGAAACGGGCTCAGGGCAGACACTTTGATGCAGGAACCAGGATATTAATGCACTTTAGGCTATCGTTTTGACCCAACAGTTTTAGCCAGGGGCGCAGCTTTGGTTTTAGAAGTTGGGTAGACATATCCTGGCAGGGGTGTCTGGGGGAGCGCCGCCAGATTTGTTGGGGTCATCTAAAGCTAATTTCCTGCATTTCTACACAATCCAATATGACTCATGACCCTTCTAGACGTCTCTATTTAGAACATCAGAAAATAAGCAAAAATGCCCCCAGTCGTCAAGCTAGGGAAGAGCTCATTGTTAAATGTTTAAGTGATTGATAAGACTGAACTAGATCAAAGGTAATTCAATAATAAATATTGTGTTGCATCTTTAACCAATAGACTAACTCTTAAAAAAAAAAAAAAATCACTAAAGACTTTGTATTGTCTCAAGACATCCACCTGCACACCCGACCCCCCACCAGTCTAGTCAATACTCTCTCCCAAAACATTTTTTTTTCCCCACACCTTTTTTATTCCCAAGGGAAAGGTAAAAAAATAACAATAAAACACATACAACTGCATCTATACATTAACACACAAACAGCACATCCTCCATATACTATACGTAGTATTGTTGAGGTCTTTCACACAATATAGCTGGGTCGCCCGGCCTGTCCCTAGGTGGGCCACCACCCTGCAGCGCCCCAAGCCAACACACCCCACTCAGATTTAAGATTTTAGTGAAACATCCATTCATTGGTTTGGGTGTGTAATGCCAAGGCCAGAGTGAAATAACCCCCAGGGCCAGGACTGAGCGGCCCAACAGCTAGGGATTGCCTAAATAGGTATCTCCCCTGACGTGGGAATGTTTTCAATAGACTCCGTACTGTATAAAAGACATCCAGACCTTATGCAATTTTCCCAGTCAAACCTTCATCTTGGAAGTAAATCAAATCTGGTGATTCATTTCTGCCACCCGTTGTGACATTATGGGAGGAAAACCAACCTTACAAATGAATGGCAATGCATTTCTTAGATGCTTGGTTACACTGTTTTTTTTATAGGTCTCCAGTATCAACACTTACAAGCAAACAGGAAGGGAGAATCTTTAGACATGTTGACATAAAAGACCATAACATATGCAAATATGTCCCCTTTTGTGTTTTACACCTCCAGTAGAGGCGTTACATTTCGGAGTGCCTGTTATTGAGTTAGTTACTTTATTGATCCCAGAGGGGAAATTTGTTTGTCAATCATCTACGAAAAAACACAGGGCAGGTACAAAATGCCAGAACGAAAATACACAAAAGACTGATACATGATACATAGTGCGGCAGTATGAATAAGTATAAAAATACAAGAAGTCTGGAGTGCAAAAGCTATAAAAAGACATTGCATAGTATGGGTGAATATGTACACTATACATTGTTAGTGTTAGGTGGAAAAAATGTATAAAGATATATTGCAAGTTGATATAGATAAATAAGGAGTATTTGCATGGTTAACTATACTATACAGGTCGATGGCAGAGAAATATTTAAATAGCTAAATGTGCGTATGATATAATTTAAAAAAAAATTAAAAATACAGTCCAGTACAGGGTTTGATTACAGATAAATGCATGTATTGCACATTCGATATACTAAAAGCAATGAAAAAGATACGACTGATAGGATACTAACATGCATTCCTGAGTGAATGACTACGTACGTTCAGTCCAATAATTACTTACAATATTGCATGTGATATGATAACTTTACATGAATATGTATATACAGTCCTGAATGAGTGCTGAATGAGTGATTACAGACCAGAGTTACTCACGGATGGATGCCTAATTGTTAAACTAGGTCCTAACACCCCAAAAGTTCCAGGTCTATGTTGCCGACGGCACTGCACCCTGGTGAGGCATTCTATGGATGTTCTTAAACTGCAGTAATTTGTCTTGAGATTATATGAACATGACTGGGCATGCCAACATAGTGGCAAGAAAAAATGTGAACCTTTTGGTATTACCTGGATTTCTGCATAAATTGGTCATAGAATTTGTCACAAAAATAGACAAACAGTGTGCTTAAACTAATACACAAATTATTGTTTTTCTTGTCTATATTGAATACATAATTTACACATTCACAGTGTAGGTTGGAAAAAGTTATGTGAACCCCTAGGCTAATGACTTCTCCAAAAGCTAAGTGGAGTCAGGAGTCAGCTAACCTGGAGTCAAATAAATGAGACGAGATTGGAGATGTTGCTTAGAGCGGCCCTGCCCTCAAAAAAAAAAATACCCCCATTTTGAGGTCGCTATTCACAAAATGCATTGTCTGATGTGAACCATGCCTCGAACAAAAGAGATCTCAGAAGATTTAAGATTAAGAATTGTTGACTTGCATAAAGCTGGAAAGGGTTACAAAAGTATCTCTGAAAGCCTTGATGTTCATCAGTCCATGGGAAGACAAATTGTCTATAAATGGAGAAAGTTCAGCACTGTTGCTACTCTCCCTAGGAGTGGCCGTCCTGCAAATATGACTAAGAGCACTGCGCAGAATGCTCATTGAGGTTAAGAAATACCCTAGCGTGTCAGCTAAAGACACAGAAATCTCTGGAACATGCTAACTTCTCTGTTACCACAGAAGAACCATTGCTACACGTCTGAAGTTCGCAAAAGATCACCTGGATGTTCCACAATGCTATAGGCAAAATATTCTGTGGACAAATTAAACTAAAGTTGACTTGTTTGGAAGGAACACACAACACTATGTGTGGAGAGGAAAAAAAGGCACATCCCACCAATATCAAAACCTCGTCCCTGCTGTAAAGTATGGTGGAGGGAGCATCATGGTTTGGGGCTGCTTTGCTGCTTCAGGGCCTGGACAGCTTGCTATCATCGAAGGAAAGATGAATTCCCAAGTTTATCAATACATTTAGCAGTAGGATGTAAGGCTATCTGTCCTCCAATTGAAGCTTAACAGAAGTTGGGTGATGTAACAGGACAACAAACCAAAAAACAGAAGTAAATCAACAACATAATGGCTTCAACAGAAGACAATACCCGTTCTGGAGTGGCCCAGTCAGTCTTGACCTCAACCCAATTAAGATGCTGTGGCATAACCTCGAGAGCGGTTCATACTAGACATCCCAAGAATATTGCTGAACTGAAACAGTTTTGTAAAGAGGAATGGTCCAAAATTCCTCCTGACCGTTGTGCAGATCTGATCCGCAACTACAGAAAACATTTGGTTGAGTTTATTGCTGCCAATGGAGGGTCAACCATTTATTAAATCCAAGGGTTCACATACTTTCCCCACCATGCACTGTGAATGTTTACACGGTGTGTTCAATAAATACATTAAAACGTATAATTGTGTGTTAGTTTAAACAGACTGTGTATGTCTATTGTTGTGACTTAGATGAAGATCGGATCAAATTCTATGACCAATTTATGCAGAAATCCAGTTAATTCCGAATGGTTCACTTCTTCCAGGTCTTCCTCACATTTTTATTTTACATGCATTGTCATTGGGAAAAGCCTCTTTCAACCCTTGTTACAGTTTGGAGGTTTTTCAGACTGCCTTAAAATAGTATAAATCTTTGAAGCATCTGGCTTGTCCAGTGTTTGCTGCACAGAGAGAATAAAGTGTTGCATCCCCAAATATTCACCTCGGCTGCGTCACAGCCTGGTCTTCCCTGGCTGCCTGACCCTGCTGTGACCCGTCACCATCTGATCCTCTTAAGATGAGGCATGATGAAGTATTACCTTTGTGTAAATGTACATATTATCCAATAACTGAAATGACCATTATTCTCAGATCCCAACTGTAACTTTAAGCTTAAGCGGCTGTCCTGTATCTACTGTAAGTCTACCCATCAACTCAAGATGGCGCTTTGTCATTCACTGAAATTGTGAATTTACTGCAAAAATCACCTGAACTCCGTAGACTGGTCTTCCCTGTCTGTCTGACCCTGCAGGGACACCTGTCACCATCTGATCCTGCTAAGACATGATGAGCATAGTGCTGTGTACTGATGCTGCACCATGACAGTGACGCCTGTAGAGCTGTTTATTACAGTCCGTGTGAAAAGTTGGGAATTAGCTAGGGAAACTGACATATCAATAACATTATTAGAGTCAGTACAGCAATGTTAAGACTCATAATACACACACATTTTTTTTATCGGTCTTCAATCATTTTGCTGCTAGTTTCATCGTTTGATTCAGGTCTAGTGTGAATGAGGCAAAAATAATACCTTCTTTTGGCAAGCTCTCTCTAACTGTACAGCAACTGGTGAAAGCTAGCTAAGTTAATTTACTTCTGTTGAAACGGGACAAAAAGGCTACAAGACATTTACATTCAAACAACGGCTGTTAGATGGCGGTATGGCTATTATTAATATCTACCACAGCTGAACTGGCTGTGGTAACTACTAGCTAGCTAATTCATTCACCTCAGTCGAGGGGTTGAAACATAAGCCAACGTTACATGCCAGTTACACTACTAGCTCAGTACTGGGAATAATCACTAGTTATTTTTTTCTGCTAAGTTAAACAGCAGATACCTTGCCAGCTACATCAGTCAACTAAATTAAACTAAATTGGGTGTACTCTGGAGCCCTTCTGTAATGCACAGGCCCCAATGCATAATCAGTTGTAAATCACATCTATGGCCTATTTTTTGTCCAATTGAGATTAAAACTGATGTTGCACTGTGTTCTAGGCTATGAAGTTGGTCACATAGGTGACAACCAGTCATTGATTGAGATGTCCCAACTGAAGGCCTTAAATTACCGTTGCACTGGCATCTACATTTGTCTACGTCTTTCAAGTGGTGCTTGTGATGCCTGGCCCTGAACGTCAAGCCTTATGCTGTTGGCTAACCTGCTGGTTTTTGGAAGCCTTTAGCTTGACTATTGCGGCGTGTTGGTGTTGTAAGCCAAGCTTAGTATGATGCTATGGTGCTGGTTACCGTGTAGAACATGTGCTGTGTCCAGAAAAGCACCACGTTGGGGAATGTGCTGACAGACAAAAACAGGCTGGTAGGGAGCGCTGCTGGTGGGGTGTGAAGTGGGGGAGGATGGTGGGTGTGTGTGTGTGAAGCTGGATGGGAGATGGCAAGATGGAGCTCCTTGTTTTATTGGGAGGGAGGATTTTTTTTTTCCCCTGCTCAGTTCCCTCGTCCTTTAGACCTTTACTCTGATAACTGAGGTCATTGATCCTCAAGCCAGAAGTTGTCTTTGCAAGGGTAGGGATATTTGGTAGTTGGAGACTATCTGGGTTGTGTTCAATAAGTAATGCATCAGAAATAATATAAAATACTTTACAACTGAAATGTAAATCCCTCCCTGTTTCTTTTAGTCCCCCCCCCCGCGTTTCAGTCTGTTTTCTTCCGTTTGGTGCCTAAAGAACATGCCCCCAGGGCTGCGTTCAGCAGGACACAACATTGTTGATTGCCGTGCTATATTATAGAACACCTGCCTCTTGCATGTTAGAAAAAATGTATCGCATCAGCTCTAGTAATGTGTTAATCTGGAAACTTCCACAACGCTTGCCTACTAAATGTGACCCAGGCCTGTCCACAAGTCTTTTTTAATAAATTAAGATTATTTAATTAATTGTCCCTGTAGTTTTCTCCATCCTGCTTTCCTTTCTCTGTGACCTTTCTACCACATGGCATTGTTTTGTTTGCCAGCTAGATCAGCCTACTACAGCTTTGTGGGAGTGGCTAATACAGTGGGTGAATCTCCATTTGTATTTCTTTGATTCCTTGTGCCGCTCTCCTTGCCTCCCTACTTAATGCATTGGAGGAGAAAATCAGAGGGGAGGAACTCATTTGACAGGCAAGTGAGGAATCACCTACAACACGGGTCTAGACCAGCCTGGTCCCCCACGGCAGATCAATTCAACACTTGCCTATCTGCGAGGCACGCTACTGTCCCTGAATAATTGGGTGCAATCTAATGTGCAATGTGGTGTTTCATGCTGGTACTGTTAGGGTGCCAATTTGGGACGCAACCCCAGAGATGTAAATGAGATATCGGTTCATTGATTAGATAAGGGTTTGTTCAGGAGGGTACGGTGTTATGGAAAAGAATACATGCGTGTAGATCTGATCAGTTTCTTTAGCCTGGGAGGGGGAATCTGCTTTAATCTATGCTTTACATTTTGTATCTGTAATACCCCTAGAGAAATTGCATTGCGTTTAATAAGCCACCATGGAGCCTGACGAGAGTGGTGAACATTTATATTCCAGTTTTCCTCACTGCTTTTCAATGAGGACATTTGGAGTTGGAATTTCAGTTTACTTCCTGTATTGACTGAATTGAATTAATCCTATACCACACTAGGTCACTTTTGTCCTTCATCCAAATGAAAGCAGATGTTGACCACATGCCTCGAATTTCCCTCTTTTATGGTGGTAATCAGTGATGTAGTGGTAAAAAAATAAAATAGGTACGTAAACTGAAAACAGTTTGCGGTGAATACAGTAACGCTCCCTATACTTTCAATGTTTTTTTACGCAAAAGGTGGGTAAAAATTCTTATGCACCAATGCCCGTGTTCAGGTCCTTCTCACAGCCCTTGGCTCAAAGTTAAGGTGAAGACCGACGCATCATGGATGCAACGTCTTAGTCCTTCTTATTTATTGGATTTTGGAAAAAGTATTGCTATGCCTACCGGCGGCCACTGCTCTTCCCCATTGCATGTGCTAATACAAAATTGTTGGTGCCACTCCCAAAATGTAGAACATGAAAAGATATTTTAGCAGAGGCGCACTTTGAAGTTGTTAGAACTGTCCACTTTTACTTTTCCTCAGGCAAAAAGATAATTAACAAGCAGCAAAATGACTTTCAATGTACTATCCTCATAGTAGAATAGTTTACCCTTTTTGGTTGTTCAACTTGTTCTGTGTGAGGGGAAAAAATATTAAGAAATTACATTTCCACGAGCAGCACCGCAGATATTGCGATGAATGAAATGTAATGCTTTGCACAGTCACACACACAGTATATGCACATGTGCTTGGGGTTCGCTTCGCACTTCTACAACGTGGCAGTCACGGGACCAGAACAGCGGCAAAGTTGAACCTTGCGCCCTAAGTATTTCCGGAAATTGACCCACTATATGTACTTTCTACATCATATCACAGTCCACCTTTAAAGTCTTTGTAGAAGATCATGGGTCAGTGCATTAGAAAAGTATTCAGACCCCTTGACTTTTTCCACATTTTGTAACATTACAGCCTTTATCTAAAATTGATTAAATATTTTCTTCCCTAATCAATCTACACCCAATGACAACGCAAAAACAGGATTTTAGAAAATCTTTCAAATGTATTAAAAATAAAACACAGATGCCTTATTTACACAAGTATTCAGACCCTTTGCTATGAGACTCGAAATTGAGCTTTGGTGCATTGTTTCCATTGATCATTGGAATTGAGGTCGAAGGAATTGTTCCTAGAACTCTGAGTCAGGATTGTGTCGAAGCACAGATCTGGGGAAGGGTACTAAAACATTTCTGCAGCATTTAAGGTCTCCAAGAACACAGTGGCCTCCATCCTTCTTAAATGGAAGAAGTTTGGAACCAACATGACTCTTCCAAGAGCTGGCTGCCTGGCCAAACGGAGCAATCGGCGGAGAAGGGCCTTCGTCAGGGAGGTGACCAAGAACCTGATGGTCACTGACTGAGCTCCAGAGTTCCTCTGTGGATATGGGAGAACCTTCCAGAAGGACAACCATCTCGACATCACTCCACCAATCAGGCATTTATGGTAGGGTGGCCAGACGAAAGGCACATGACAGCCCACTTGGAGTTTGACACCTAAATTACTCTGGAGGAAACCTGGCACAATCCATACTGTGAAGCGTGGTAGCAGCAGCATGCTGTGGGGATGTTTTTCAGCAGCAGGGACTGGGAGACTAGTCAGGATCAAGGCAAAGCAGTGATCCTTGAAGAACCTGCTCCAGAGCGCTCAGGACCTCAGACTGGGGCACCGGTTCACCTTCCAACAGGACAACGACCCTAAGCACACAGCCAAGACAACGCAGTAGTGGAATATCATTGAATGGCTCAGACTTGAACCCGATCAAACATCTCTGGAGAGACCTGAAAATATCTGTGCAGCAACCTGACAGAGCTTGAGGATCTGAAGAGAATAATGTGAGAAAATCCCCAAATACAGGTGTGCTAAGCTTGTAGCGTCTTACCCAAGAAGACTCAAGGCTGTAATCGCTGCCAAAAGGTGCTTTAACAAAGTACTGGGTAGAGGGTCTGAATACTTATGTAAATGTGATATTTAAGTTTTTGCTTCGTCATTATGGGGTATTGTGTGTAGATTGGGGGGGGGGGGGGGACAATTTAATTAATTTTAGAATAAGGCTGTAACGTAACATAATGTGGAAAAAGTCAAGGAGGTCTAAATTTTCTGAATGCACTGTATACATGGTTTCTAACTTGAACAATTGTTTTATTGTACAATTTATGCTCCCTGCATATAAAACCACAAAGCCTTTTGCATTTTAGTCATTTAGCAGATGCCCTTATCTGGCGCGACTTGTAAGTGCCTTAATGACCTAGTCAGCTCGGGGATTCGAACCAGCGACCTTTCGGTTACTGCCCCAACGCTCATAACCACTAGGCTACCTGCTGAAGATTGGAAAAAAAAAAAAAAGGACCCGAACGCGTGATTGTAATTTTGATGACTCACACGTCGTGCCTACTGTAGTTTAAACATGGTAAGCTGGTGCGCACCAAGTTGTTCTCTGTTGTAGAATGGAAAACGGCTGAGGATTTTTCTACAGTATTCACAACATATTGACACCACTACAAGCCTTTTAGAATATAAATCTAATTTAATAAATTACATGTGGAAAGATGTATTTGAGTGAACGTCCTGAAGCCTGCAGCAGATGAAACAAAGTGAATTCTCTCCCCCCTCTGCTTTTAACTTGTGGCCACCACTGTCTAGCTGGCTAGCTTAGGATATTTACTAGCCCATAGCAGTGACAGACTTGGCAATGTTATCAGCTATATGGCAGTACACAAATAAAATCTAGCTCACTTGTTTTGCTAGCTAGAAAGAAACGGCCGCAAATTAATTCAGAAACGGTAGAAGAGGATTGCTGGCTATACAAGCTAGCTTTAGCTGATGCCTATTCAACAAGAGGCAACTGGGACTTGTCTCTCAGTATTGATACTTTGTCACAGAAGTTGAATATGTTTAGGTCAAATAGCAAATGTTAATATGGTGTGATTTGTGAATTACCCAATGTTGATATTTTTAATTTGGGAACCTTTTATTTAACTAGGCAAGTTCTTATTTACAATGACTGCCTACACCGGCTATACTCGGACGACCCTGGGCCAATTGTGCGCCGCCCTATGGGACTCCCAATCACGGCCGGTTGTCTGGATTCGAACCAGGTTGTCTGTAGTGACGCCTTTAGACCACTGCACCACTATTGGCATTAGTGTGTGGCTTTAGTATTCATTTGTTTAGGCGTTCAAATAAGAAATTAATCCAGTTACAGAGCAATTCCATTATTTTATCAATGTAAAAATTCAGACAAGTAGGTTGGATGAACACTTGTTCACCCCTGTATGTTTGCGTGACTTTCCGATTTTAGATGGAAGCGGGCGGAGAGTCGCTACACCATCGAGCGGGCCTCCATCATCAGCCACTGGAACTGGCTCCAGGCCCACATCTCAGACCTGGAGTACCGCATCCGCCAGCAGACTGACGTCTACCGACAGATCCGTGCCAACAAGGTACAGCACCGCCTCAACATCGGGCTGACTGTGTACTGTTTAATAATATTATAGTAATATGGTCATTTAATCCAAAGCCACTTGCCGAAGTGACAACCTTGTCACTGACATATTCAGTATGTGTCGCCCATGCGGTAGTCAAACCCACACCCTTGTTGCTTCTACTATGCTCTAACCCACTTTGCCATCCGAATGTCCATTTCTGTCCAGACCTGCAGCACGTGCATGTGAAAGTGGCCTGTAAAGAGATTAGCATGAGCAGTAACACAGATGCCGTGTAGCCTAAAAATAGTAGTGCCACTTCACGCTATTGTGGTAGTACTAGTACACACATGACCTATATAAACGTCCTATACACGTTAGGCCGTCTTTTAATTTTTTTTTTATTAGGTCTTAATTGTCTGGCACCTTCAAGTGCAGTTGCTTTCACGTAAAATATATCACATTACGAATCACTTGATACAAAAGTAGTATACAGCAGGTAAATTACACCATCACACCTTGTGTAAGATGTGGGTTTGTCTCTCACTGTAGATGGTAGCCTATACAGTATTAAGTCGTGGCTGATGTAAGGTATTTGACTCCATCCCTCAGGGCTCAGTAGAGTTGGGAGGCGTGGCCCCCAGTGCATTGGTGGTGGGTGGGGCAGAAGTTAAAACCGAGCCTACTCCCCAGGATTGTCACGTCACCATCACAGAGTCTGGACCCTGGAGAGGCCAGAATGGCAGGCCAGTCAATGGGGTCCTCAACAGGTACACACACACACACAGAATGCTTAAACTAACAAAATCATGAATTCTTCAAGTGCGTCTATTTGGAGGAAGAACCGTACGAAAATAAGGCATTAACTTTCTCTTTTCTCGTGTGTAGTAACAATGATTTATTTGATACGTAATTCATTCACATTGCTGTCTAGTGTCCGTTTCAGCCTGCTTTTGTAAATGAGTATTGAGGCCTAGAAGGAATGTAAATTGTCTCCCAAGTGCCAATGACTACCTTATTCAAAGAGCATCTTGGTTACCAGTCTCCGAGCTGTACGGTTTTTATCCATTTGAGCGCTCCTCCTCAGTGTGTCTCGTCTCTCCTCTCCAGGGTGTCAGAGAGTAACGGCAAACACCAACACAGCCCCAACGACAGCACCTGCGTGGCCGCCCGCACGCGCCCCTTACTCAACTGCAGACGACGAAGACTTGTACAGCCTAACACAGTACCTAACCTCAATGGCAAGGTATGTTTCTGTGTGCACTTACAGACGCACATAGATCCGTGGTCTGCTTTCCTCCCGCCTAGCACTAAAAAATTACCTTTCTCCGGTGTTGGAGTGTTTTTTTTATTTCTCCTCTTGTGCTCGTGGATTACATTGGACTGTATTGTGTTATCGATTCTATTGTTGTGTGTTTGAATGGGCTATAAACCTAGGAAAATAAGTCCTGAAGAACTAATGGGTATATTAAAACACATTTGTTCCCAAATATTTCCCAGACATGCCGCTTATGACATTAGTATCCTAACCAGTAATCCATATTGTAAGAAAAAAAAAGTGTGTGTGTGTGTATATATATATATATATATATATATATATATATATATATATATATATATATATATATATATATATATATATATATATATATATATATATATATATATATATATATATATATATATATATATATATATATGCACGCACACACACTATTTATTTTTGGCCATTGTAACCAATGGAACAAGCAGTGATCTACCTCAAAGTGTATTGGAAAGTATTCAGACTTTCCACACTTTGTTACATTACAGCCTTATTCTAAAATGGATTCAATCGTTTCTTTCCCCCACATCAATCTACACACAATACCCCATAATGACAAAGCAAAAACAAGTTTACAGACATTTTTGCAAATTTTATTACAAATACAAATTAAAAAAAAATGGAGACATTTACATAAATATTCAGACTTCTTTCTCAGTACTTTGTTGAATCACATTTGGCAGCGATTACAGCCTCGAGTCTTCTTGGGTTTGACACTACAAGCTTGGCACACCTGTATTTTGGGGGAGTTTCTCCCACTCTTCTCTGCAGATCCTCCCAAGCTCTGTCAAGTTGGATGGGGAACGTCGCTGCACAGCTATTTTCAGGTCTCCAGAGATGTTAGATCGGTTCAAGTCCGTGCTCTGGCTGGGCCACTCAAGGACATTCAGAGACTTGTCCCGAAGCCACCCCTGCATTGTCTTGGCTGTGTGCTCAGGGTCGTTGTCCTGTTGAAAAATGAACCTTAACCCCAGTCTGAGATCCTGAGCAATCTGGAGCAGGTTTTCATCAAGGATCTCTGTTATTTGCTCCGTTCATCTTTGCCTTGATCCTGACTAGTCTCCCAGTCCCTTCCGCTGAAATACATCCCACCGCATGATGCTGCCACTATGCTTCACCATAGGGATGGTGCCAGGTTTCCTCCAGACGTGACGCTTTGCATTCAGGCCAACGAGTTCAATCTTGATTTCAATAGACCAGAGAATCCTGTTTCTCATGGTGGGAGTCCTTTCGGTGCCTTTTGGAAAACTCCAAGCAGACTGTCCATGTGCCTTTTACTGAGGAGTGGCTTCCGTCTGACCACTTTACCCTAAAGGCCTGATTGGTACTGCAGGAATGGTTGTCCTTCTGGAAGGTTCTCCCATCTCTACAGAGGATCTCTGGTGCTCTGTCGGAGTGACCATCGGGTTCTTGGTCACCAAGCTCTAGGAAGAGTCATGTTGGTTCCAATCTTCATCCATTTAAGAATGATGGAGGCCACTGTGTTCTTGGGTACCTTCAATGCTGCAGAAATGTTTTAGTACCCTTCCCCAGATCTGTGCCTCGACACAATCCTGTCTTGGAGCTCTATAGACAAATCTTTCGACCTCATGGTTTGGTTTTTGCTCTGACATGCACTGTCAACTGTGGGACATTATATGGACAGGTGTGTGCTCTTTCAAATCATGTCCAATTGAATTTACCACAGGTGGACTCCAAGTGCTGCTACTCTGTTTACCATATATCGAGATGCCTAGTCACCTTACCCCTATACATATAGTATCTACCTCTATCACTCCAGTATACCATCATATTACTTACTTCTTATTTCTTGTGTGTTTTTGTTCTCCCTTGTTATTTGTACTACATTTATATTGATTACTACATTTTTGGGTTTTTAACGCTAGCAAGAAAATCATTTCACTGTATCTGTGAACATGACTTGAAATGGTGTTTTCCAGACCTGGAAAAGTTTTGAAAAATTATAATCTTAAGTTTTTGGAAAAGTCAGGTTAAGTAATTTCATACATCTGTTAATGTAATTGTATTTAGGCGTAGTTATTTTAATATTTGATCAATCAAATAATCTCCATATCAGCCAGGATCAGAATAACACTTTAGCGTGTCTGTGTTTTGTTCGCATCGTCTGCATGTGTGCGAGACGAGTGGGCCGTAGCTCAAGGAGAGAGACAGTCTGGCATTTCAGCAGCAGGTTGGCATTGAAGAACCCAAGAACACAATGGCCTCCATCATTCTTAAAATATAATGAAAGACTAAGTAGCCAATTCAAAACATATCTAGTTAACTGTTTAGGTATTATTAGCATGTATTCATGTTTTCCTTATGTCGTGTCCCAAAAAAAACCACGCGTTTTATACAGTTGCTCAACAGGTATTCTACTTTGGGGGGGTTAATGTCATTGCACAATGACAGGAGATTAGTACATAGGATCAGAGAGCAGCCTCCCAGTGGCAATGTCGCATTACGCTTACTTTTTAAAATGCACATCGATACGCCGCCAGTTGTTGGGGATGGAAATTTGATGACAAGTCATGAAATGCCGTCTCTCAAAATGCGTATGAATCCTTCAGTTACCTCCACTGTATTTTCCCGCTGGTTACAATTGTGAAAGACATTTTCATATACTACATGAATTCAATGTATTGAAGCCTAGAGGTTAGAGCGTAGGGCTCACTAAACGAACGGATGCTGATTCAAATACCCAAGGTGAAAAAATATGGCGACGTGCCCTTGAGCAAGGCACTTAACCCTAATTTGTGACAATTAAAACATGTTCTCCATAATACAATATGAAAACACTAAACCCTTTAAACGTGTTATATTTACAAATAAATAATTGTTCTAACAATATGTTTCTAATGCTGTTAAAAGTACACCGTGGAGAGATGCTTTTAATAAATACAATTAAAGGTGTGCAGTTGGCGGTACTCGAGGGCTGGAGTTGAGAAACACTGCTCTAAATGATACTAGACACCATAATGTCTAGGAGGCCATCACTGTAAATAAGAATTTGTTCTTAACTGACTTGCCTAGAAAAAATAAAGGTAAAAAATAACATGACACGAGGTACTACTTTAACTTCTCTAGAGTTTAAAGTACTAACGTTTTGTGCGGTCGCTATTGTGACACATGGGATTAAATGGTTTAATAAAAAAAGTGACGTTTGGTCTGTCCCTTCCCAGGTCCCGAGAACCAGCGCTGTCCTGTGCAGCTGCAGGGTCAACCCCTCCTGTGTGACATGCGGGGGTCGCCCCAGCGCCCCCAGAGAAGACCCCCAGTACGAGCTGCCCTCACTGGAGCGCTTGTCCCACCTGGACCCAGGCGTCCACCCCATCCTCTCCCTCCCTGACGGTAAGGAGCCAGGAGCATAGAACCCAAATCTATTTGTATTATTTTTCTATGAGCCAGCCTTGTACAGACTGATACCATGCACTCCATATATCCCTGTGCCCCTGCTTGGCCTGTTAGAAAACAGTAGTGTGGGCGTAGACTGGTCCAAAGTTGTCACTATTCCTGATATTTTTGTTGGTAACTAGCAGCTAAGCTAGCTACTTGCTGTTACCTAGATCAGTCAAAACGGCTTAATAGATTTCATCTTGACATCCAACCACAGGATTTGAAATGGAATGGAATGGCGAGATGGTTGTGTGGAGGATATGCTTTGACTTGCTTTCTTGTTGGCTAGCTATGTTAGCTGCGATAGCTAGTGATAACTGCTTCTAAACAGTCAACATGCCAACTCTTAACTACATTTGAAATAGTGACTGGCGAGTTGTTCTATGGTCCTTTTTTGTTAACACCAGGTGTGGATTGCTTGGGTTGCTAGCTAGCTTGTGTGCACACCTGAGCCTGTCTCCCCTAGTCTCTTTTTCCCCACCATACAATTTGAAGAAAAAATGTAAAGCTGCTGTTCATTTGCGTAATACTGGTCTTCAACCAATCAGACTTGCCCTTCTCGGCCAAAGAGCATCATATTGAAAGCAAATTTCAAGCAAAGTTTGAGATGGGGTTTTAATTCATGGTTTTTCACTACTTTATGCTTTGGCCACAACTACAAGTAAAGGACAAATCAACATCATTTTGGGTACGAGTTTTTAGAATGAGCAAAAAAAAAAGTATTACAAACCCAAAGGCCTGGCCTCAGTGGCTTTTGGTTATTTCGACTTGTGACTTTTTAACATGACATTTAGGATAATTTACTTCAAACCTGACAATGTGCTTCTGAACTAGTCTGGTTTGTTTATCTGCAGACCAACAGAAAAAGGAAAAGAAAAGTGAGGGAGTTTCAGCTAAAAACTGTAAATAAACGTGAATATCTCTCTAGATACTTTAATGATCCCGCGGGGGGGACATTTCATTGTCAAGCAGCTACAACAAAACACAGGGCAGGTGCAAAATGCCACAACGAAAGTACACAAAAGACAGATACACGGTACATGATACATAGAGCGGCAGTATGAAAAAGTATAGAAATACAAGATATCTGGAGTGCAAAAAAAAAGCTATAAAAAGACATTGCATAGTATGGGTGGTTGGCTGAGTATGTACACTATACATTGTTGGATGGTTAACTATACTATACAGGTCGATGGCAGAGAAATACTTCAGTAGCTAAAAATGCGTATGATATGAGCGAGGGTAGTAATAGTTTACTTAATAGACAGACTGGCTAAATGAACAGGTAAGTGAACATTTTGCATGGTTAAATTAGCTGTACAGGTAAGTATACAGTTATATTTACAGATAAGTGAAAACTTGCATGGTTACACAAACTGTACAGGTAAATGACAGGAAGAGATACTTTAATAGCTAAATGTGTGTATGATATAATTTGGGGTAATAATAGTAATTCCCTTAAAATACAGTCCTTAGTGCGCAGGGTTTAATTACAGACGACTGCACGTATTGCACATTCGATATACTAAAAGCAATGAAAAAAGGTGCAACTGGCAGGTTAGCTAACCTAACTGTGGGGCTAAGCAATTCACTTATTTACAATTTGTTAACTACTGTAACTTTCTCTCTACACGCTCTCGTAATGTTGCTTTATGCCTCCTAACAAAGGTGACTCCAGTAATGTTAACATTTTGCCGTTTGATGTAACCACCTTTTTATAGTGGTTCAGACTAGTTGACTGCCATTCCAGAATGTTAATTTTACCTCCCTACTGTACAATGTATCGTCATGGAGAGTGAGAAACAGCCTATGTTTTATTTAAACACCTCTTTCCTCAACTGTTTACCCTTTTCCCTCTCCTCTGCACCGACCATATCTTCTCGGGCATAACCGTGAGTGTGCGTTTCTCTCCTTAGATGTGTGTATGAGCCTGTGGCTGCAGCAGGTGATGAAGAGCCACTGGCAAGGCAAGGCCCCCGAGAGGACCAAGCCCCTCAAGAAGCTCTCGCTCAAACATAAGCTCTCCTCCAAAGACAAGCACATTAAGCTGGCCAACTCGCTCATGTCACACAGTGAGTATATGCGTGCAGGAGCACACACACACGCATATGACGCTATCCAATACACACCTAGTGTAGTCATACACACCTACTTATGTACTAATACACACAACCTTTGGAAAGCAAATGTTTTCCACAAACAGTCAGGGAGTACACATATGACCCCTTGTGGAGACACAGGTACACCCACTCACACACAGGCACCCAAAAGAGATAAACGCAGCCTTTGGAAATCAACTTGTCAGCCATTGTCGAGTATACACAAGGACTTTGTCACATTAGTTTTTATTTTTACCAGAATGTCTCTTAACATACACAAATACACCGCCCTAGCTGTGTAGAATTAAAATCCCCTGACCAGTGTCTCTCCCCTCCCCCACAGGACTGTCTCACTATAAGAGCCGGACTGAGAAGCTGCAGCGACGACAACACCACCTGGAGGGCAATGGTGGGATGCGGAGTGCCGCCAGGCTGGAGGGCCAGACCCTCTGTAAGGCCGAGCGGCTTCTCCACGGCCTCCCCTCACCCTCCACAGGGCCCTATGACCGGGGCTACAGTCGCAAGAGACCCCGCGAGCACTTGCTAGACAGGACCCACGGCTGTGAGTTAACCGCACTACTCAGAAGAACCAGACTTGGTCAAATACTTCCCAATAGTTGAGCTTGCCAGGTGCAATGGACTCAATGGACTAGTCCCAAAAGTGCAAATCCGAAGCTAAATCAACCTCATGTACTTGAAAGTGTAATTTTACATACAGTGCAAGACAAAGTATGTGATCCCTTTGGAATTACCTGGATTTCCGCATAAATTGGTCATAAAATGTGATCTGATCTTCATCTAAGTCACAACAATAGACGAACACTGTGTGCTTAAACTAATAACACACACTTTATTGTATGTCTATATTGAATACATCATTTAAACATTCACAGTGTAGGTTGGAAAAAGTATGTGAACCCCTAGGCTAATGACATCTCCAAAAGCTAATTGGAGTCAGGAGTCAGCTAACCTGGAGTCCAATCAATGAGACGAGATTGGAGATGTTGGTTAGAGCTGCACTGCCCTATAAAAAACACTAACAAAATGTGAGTTTGCTGTTCACAGGATGCATTGCCTGATGTGAACTATGACTCGAACTAAAGAGATCTCAGAAGACCTAAGATTAAGAATTGTTGACTTGCATAAAGCTGTAAAGGGTTACAAAAGTATCTCTAAAACCCTTGATGTTCATCAGTCCATGGGAAGACAAACTGTCTATAAATGGAGAAAGTTCAGCACTGTTGCTACTCTCCCTAGGAGTGGCCGTCCTGCAAAGATGACTGCAAGAACACAGCGCAGAATGCTCATTGAGGTTACGAAGAACCCTAGAGTGTCAGCTAAAGACTTACTGCAATCTCTGGAACATGCTAACATCTCTGTTGACGAGTCTACGATACGTATAACACTAAACAATAATGGTGTTCATGGGAGGACACCATGGAAGAAGCCACTGCTGTCCAAAAAAAACATTGCTGCACATCTGAAGTTTGCAAAAGAGCACCTGGATGTTCCACAGCGCTATTTGCAAAATATTCTGTGGACAAATTAAACTAAAGTTGAGTTGTTTGGAAGGAACACACAACACAGAATCATGGTTTGGGGCTGCTTTGCTGCCTCAGGGCCTGGACAGCTTGCTATCAATGACGTAAAAATGAATTCCCAAGTTTATCAATACATTTAGCAGTAGGATGTAAGGCTATCTGTCCTCCAATTGAAGCTCAACAGAAGTTGGGTGATGTAACAGGACAACAAACCAAAAAACAGAAGTAAATCAACAACATAATGGCTTCAACAGAAGAAAATACCCGTTCTGGAGTGACCCAGTCAGAGTCCTGACCTCAACCCAGTTAAGATGCTGTGGCATGACCTCAAGAGAGCGGTTCACACTAGACATCCCAAGAATATTGCTGAACTGAAACAGTTTTGTAAAGAGGAATGGTCCAGAATTCCTCCTGACTGTTGTGCAGGTCTGATCCGCAACTACAGATAAGATAAAGACATGAAAACATATTGTCTGTTATTAGTTTAAGCACACTGTGTTTGTATATTGTTGTGACTTAGATGAAGATCAGATCAATTTTTTTTGACTGATTTATGCAGAAATCCAGGTAATTCCGAAAGGGTTCACATATTTTTTTCTTTCCACTTTAGGTTATGTATTTGACCCAGGTCTGTGTCGAACACACAATCTGCTATCCATTTACAATGCAAAAGATGTGTGTCATAACAATCATTAGTAGTTGTTCATCTCTCTCTTCCAGCCACCCCAAAGCTCTTCCTGGACTCGGGCAGCCCCTGCTCGTCCTTGGCCAGCCTACACTCGTCCCTCCATAGCCCCTCGCTGACCCGCCAGCTGTCCACCTCCTCTGAGAACTCCACCCCCATGGGCCCCAACAGCCTCAGCTTCTCCAACACACCTGTAAGATCATTACAGCTTCTATTGACTGTGTGTGTGTGGGGGGGGGGGGGGTCTAAGTGGACCATGAATGTGACAGCAGGGGTTCTGTTTACAAAGGTGCAATGTTACAAAACATTCAGATAAAATATGCATTTTGTATACTGTGTTTTTCTGTCTTGTAGAATTGACTCGTTTCAGGAAACTAGGCGTATGTTGCGCGTCACTACTTCACGGGAGCGCCATTTGAGCATAAACGTTTAAAAAAAATCAAAATGACACGTGCCTTAATAACAAACTTGTATGCCATCTGTAAATACGAATACATTTGTTAAATTACGGGCCAAGTTGGTTAAGCCACGGAAAAAGACAGCAACCTTCCCTCTAGCCATGATTGGCTGAGATAATGAGTGGGCTGGACATGCCGAGAGATGAGTTTCTCCTTTAATCCAATGTTAAAAAAAATACTTTACTTTAAATCTAAAAAAATTGGCTACATAAAAATTATTTGAGCCAGTCGTTCACAGTTGGGCATCATATCAGCTCTGTTTAATTCTGTTTCTATCTGCACTGTTCTGAACGTTTCCAGTCACTAAATACACCACATACCATTTGAGTGGTTAAATGAAATGTAATAAATAAATCTCCGCAGCCCATCCGGAGAAGGCGAGGCGAGAGCTCCTTTGACATCAACAACATTGTAATCCCCATGTCGGTGGCGGCCACCACCCGCGTAGAAAAGCTACAGTACAAAGAGATCGTCACTCCCAATTGGCGGGAAGTAGACATTTTCTCCCAGCCTATGGCAGAAGAGGAGAACGACACAGAGGTAAGACGTTGCTCCATTCCTAAGCCCTGCTTTGGGAACTGCCATGCATTTTGAATGACGCATATTTTAATTCGCTTATTTCTTTTAACTCTTTATTGATCAAAGAGTCCTATCTAAATAACACATTTCTGTGTAGATGGAGGACCTCTCTGATGCGGCCTTCTCCCAGCTCCACCAGCCATGCCAGGATCATGAGCGTTCTCGCTGGACCTGGATGGCCCTGGCCCCCGCCAAGAGGAGAGGCAGCAGGTCAGTAGGGGGCGCCTACAGCACACCCAACACACACTCATACACAGCACCTCGCCTCCACTGCCATACGTCTCAGTTTTAGATAAATGTGCTTAACTTACTACATCTGTGACCTACTTGATCAATGGCAACACTTTATTTGGTAGGAAATATTTTAGTGGAGTATTTGCACATTGTCAATATGCACTGAGTGTACAAAACATCTTTCCATGACTTAGACTGACCAGGTGAATCTAGGTGAAAGCTATGATCCCTCGTTGATGTCACCTGTTAAATCCACTTGCATCTGTGTAGATGAAGGGGCGAGAACAGGTTTAAAGAAGGATTTTTAAGCTTTAAGACAAATGCGACATGGATTGTGTATGTGTGCCGTTGAGGGGAAACTCAAAATATTTAAGTGCCTTTGAACGGGGTATGGTAGTAGGTGCCAGGCGCACGGTTTGAGTGTGACAAGAACTTCAACGCTGCTGGGGGTTTTCACGCTCAACAGTTTCCTGTGTGTATCAAGAATGGTCCACCGCCCAAAGGACATCCAGCCAACAAGCATTGGAGTCAACATGGGCCAACATCTCTGTGGAGCGTTTTCGACACCTTGTAGAGTCCATGCCCCGACGAATTGAGGCTGTTCTGAGGGCAAAAGTGTTCCTAATGTTTTGTACACATCCAAAGGCTTAAATAATGTCCTTATAAGAGTGTTTTCCTCTATTAGTGACTTGATAAATGATAAGGACAGGGCGCTCTATAAAGAAGTGTTGGGTAATAACAGGGAAGTTAAGTTTGGTCTTTATTTGGGGGACATTTCCTGTGTTCTACAGTCCACTCACACCACAAAACTTTGTCCCTCAGGTCGTACAAGTCCATGGACGGCAGGACCACACCGCTGCTGTGTGGCACCAACCCTCCCACTCCCCAGCCGGCGTCCCCTGACCCGGGACACTGCCCCCTGCTGCACGAATACAGCCACGTGGCGTCGCCCATAAGCCCGGACGCCACTTCCAACCCCCACACGCCATGCTCGCGCGACTCCCACCGCCTGCTGTCCAGTGAGGACACGCGCTGCTCCACACCCGACTTCACCTTTGAGGAGAGGGTGAGAATAACAGCGCCTGGTCTTCGAGTCACTGTGCCCAGTAGTATTTATGCTGTGATGATGACATGATATTCAGACATGATAGAAGTGAACTTTGTAGTTTAAAAAAAAGTATAGTTTTTCCATGGCTAATGATTGTATAATCAGATTAACAAATTCATTTTTATGGTATTCATTTGTACTTAAATTGACCCAATAATTTCCCCGAACAGACGGTGGCCCCGTGGGAGCATCGAAACTTCCCCCTGCCGGAAGACCCCACTCCGGAGCCAGAGGTGGAGGGGGAAGATGAGAGGAGGTCGCGAGAGCGCAGCGTCTCGTGTTGCCCGTCGACAGGCTACGACACAGACAGCCCCTTGCCTTGTGATGACGACGCCCCCAAACAGAAGGGCTATGCCCACCAATGAATGACTGATAGGCCGAGGTCCTCCTCAACCCCTACCCTTCTCTGGCATTAACAAGCAGAACCTCAAAAACTGAGAAAAAAAGGCTATTAAAAGGGTTCCTGTTTGATATTCAAACACCAGTCTAATACTATTTCACAGTTTTTAGTGAATATTATACGGAAGATGGAAGCCTTTCCCTACACTCTTGATGTTACAAAAATAATTTCTGTTGTAGGCTAAAACGATGTACATGGGGCTTAGTGGTTCCATATGTGGCGTGTACACTTATAGAGAACTATGTAGCCGACTCTTTGAAGTATGGCCAAAGGGTGTTTTTTTTTTTGTTTTTTTTATTGACTAGTTTGCTTGTATTTTACATTTTCTAGTGGTGTGACAAATTAACAAAACAAGAAAGAAAGAAAAAAAAAAAGGTAAATTTGGGATGTTTGTGTTTGTGTGTGTGCTTTTTTTTCTCTGGGGGGGCATTTAGAAATTGTGGAGCCAAGTAGTTTTGTTGGGTTGCTTGTCTCAATTTTATTTTAGTTTCATTCCTTTCCTGGCACTTTTTTTTAAAAATGTTTGTATCGTCTGTTCAATTAAGTCTTTCTTTTGATGTTTTGGACAGTAATCATTCCTTTAGAAAATCTCTTTGCAGAGTACCCACCAGGTCTGATCCCGCTGAGCTCTCGCTGTCTTGTTTGCTGGAGTGACGGCAGTAGAGGGGAACCAGGGTGTCCTAAGCACTTGTCCGACCTACAGGGATCACTACCGCATGCTAATGCCTATCAAATCACCAGAGCACAGAACCGAACAGGAACTTAACGCACAGACAGGAGATTACCCTACCATGGGTTTAGTTCTACTTGATCTTTTCCTCACACGACAATTGGCGTATTCATGTCAACGCAGTCAATTTGATTTAAAATGGTAAAATCACACGGGTGATAGTTTTTCCAATTTTGTTTTCTGGACATTTTGTATGAGGCTACATGCTGGTGAATTATTAGAAAATGTTTAAGTTGTTTCTGGTTCAACTTGACAAGAACAGGTGTGTTCTCTAGTTTCATATGTAGCAGCTCTTGGCTAGAAGCAACCCAGACCTCAGGTTTTAGTTTTAAGGGAATATTTCCCCCTCCCCCTTCAGAAGATCAATCTGATCTAAAGAGACTACTCTGCAGAATGTCACC
Source organism: Thymallus thymallus (assembly GCA_023634145.1). Taxonomy (NCBI): domain Eukaryota; kingdom Metazoa; phylum Chordata; class Actinopteri; order Salmoniformes; family Salmonidae; genus Thymallus; species Thymallus thymallus. Next base: position 17,728,856 of record CM042386.1, on the reverse strand, counting down.
CCACAATGTCATAACCACACCATCATTTCCCCTCGGAACTAATTGCTATGCAAAATCTATGTTTGTATAATTGTACATTTTTACCCCAGTCATTCAATTTTTGTTTTGTAGTTATTGTAAATGTACATGTTGTTTCAGCAGTTAACCTAATAAAAATAATAGTTTTTTTGTAAATAGTATAATTAAAACATTTGTTAAACTTGTGCTAATTGTCAGTGTTATCATTAACTTTCTCACACATTATCTATAGTACCATGGCTGTTCAGTATTGTAGTCATTAACATTTTCTCAGTGTAAAGTACATAGTTTTTTGAGGTATCTACCATCTATATTTTTGACAACTTTTACTTCACTACATTCCTAAAGAAAGGAATGTACTTTTTACTCCATACATTTATCTGACACCCAAAAGTACATATTACGTTTTGATTGCTTAGCAGGACAGGAAAATGGTCTAATTCACGCACTTTATCAAGAGAACATCCCTGGTCATCCCTACTACCTCTGATCTGGCGGACTCACTAAACACAAATGCTTTGTAAATTCTCTCATTAGTGTTAGTGTTCCCTTGGCTATCTGTAAATAAAAACAAGAAAATGGTTCTGTTTTGTTCCGTGAGGAATTTGATGCTTAAGTATATTTTAGCAATTGTATTTACTTTCGGTACTTCAATATATTTAAATACTTTTACTCAAGTAGTATTTTACTGGGTCACTAACGGTTACTTGAGTAATTTTCTATGAAGGTATCCTGTTTTACTTAAGTATGACAATTGGGTACTTTTCCCACCACTGCATGTTCTTTACTGCATCAAATCATGTTCAGGAGGCAAGTGTTTGTTTATTGTAAAACTCAGACTTTCTTTGTACACCATATACCTTGGTGAAGGAACTGGGAGGAAGAGGGATGTGCCACGTCCACAAACATCTGCCAATGACGTCATGCCTCGTTAAAGGAGATAAAAAGGTAGAACCGTGTGCCAGCCTCTCAGCTCTTCTCACAGAACCTAAGACCGTGCTTTATCCTCTTACCCACCCCAACATCTTCACCATGTCAACGCTTCTTAATTTAGTCTGTACCCTTAGCCTGGCTCTAGCTGCCATGCAGGGCACTCCCTTACCTGACCAGGATCCATTTTAGCCCCAGAACCGTTGCCAAAGTGGTTGGGAATTCTCCAAAAACTGCTGCTTTAAGCCCTTCTCCACATGACTGACCTGGGAGTTGCACTACCTGACCCATGGAACGAACCTGGCCTCAGTGCACAGTTCCGAAGAGTACGAGTTCATCAGCAAGCCTGCAAAGAGGATCGTCTGAGCGACCTCCACAAGGAAGGTGCATGGATTTAATCTGACAGGTCGAAGGTGGACTTCGTCAACTCTAACCCGAAATAGCCTAATAATGAGAGAGGAATGGAACACTTGTCACAAACTGGGGTGGAGGTGCCGGTACTAAAGCCAGTAGGTGGAATGATCTCTCCTGCAAGAACATGTTTCCCTTTGTCTGCGCCAAATGTCTCCTCTAGTCTGCCACGTCTGAACCTGACTGTCCTGAGACTTGGAGGGGTTCTGCCACGTCTGAATCTGACTGTCCTGAGACTTGGAGGGATTCTGCCACGTCTGAACCTGACTGTCCTGAGACTTGGAGGGGTTCTGCCACGTCTGAACCTGACTGTCCTGAGACTTGGAGGGATTCTGCCACGTCTGAACCTGACTGTCCTGAGACTTGGAGGGGTTCTGCCACGTCTGAACCTGACTGTCCTGAGACTTGGAGGGGTTCTGCCACGTCTGAACCTGACTGTCCTGAGACTTGGAGGGGTTCTGCCACGTCTGAACCTGACTGTCCTGAGACTTGGAGGGGTTCTGCCACGTCTGAACCTGACTGTCCTGAGACTTGGAGGGGTTCTGCCACGTCTGAACCTGACTGTCCTGAGACTTGGAGGGGTTCTGCCACGTCTGAACCTGACTGTCCTGAGACTTGGAGGGATTCTGCCACGTCTGAACCTGACTGTCCTGAGACTTGGAGGGATTCTGCCACGTCTGAACCTGACTGTCCTGAGACTTGGAGGGATTCTGCCACGTCTGAACCTGACTGTCCTGAGACTTGGAGGGGTTCTGCCACGTCTGAACCTGACTGTCCTGAGACTTGGAGGGGTTCTGCCACGTCTGAACCTGACTGTCCTGAGACTTGGAGGGATTCTGCCACGTCTGAACCTGACTGTCCTGAGACTTGGAGGGGTTCTGCCACGTCTGAACCTGACTGTCCTGAGACTTGGAGGGGTTCTGCCACGTCTGAACCTGACTGTCCTGAGACTTGGAGGGGTTCTGCCACGTCTGAACCTGACTGTCCTGAGACTTGGAGGGATTCTGCCACGTCTGAACCTGACTGTCCTGAGACTTGGAGGGGTTCTGCCACGTCTGAACCTGACTGTCCTGAGACTTGGAGGGATTCCGCCACGTCTGAACCTGACTGTCCTGAGACTTGGAGGGATTCTGCCACGTCTGAACCTGACTGTCCTGAGACTTGGAGGGATTCTGCCACGTCTGAACCTGACTGTCCTGAGACTTGGAGGGGTTCTGCCACGTCTGAACCTGACTGTCCTGAGACTTGGAGGGATTCTGCCACGTCTGAACCTGACTGTCCTGAGACTTGGAGGGGTTCTGCCACGTCTGAACCTGACTGTCCTGAGACTTGGAGGGGTTCTGCCACGTCTGAACCTGACTGTCCTGAGACTTGGAGGGATTCTGCCACGTCTGAACCTGACTGTCCTGAGACTTGGAGGGGTTCTGCCACGTCTGAACCTGACTGTCCTGAGACTTGGAGGGGTTCCGCCACGTCTGAATCTGACTGTCCTGAGACTTGGAGGGATTCCGCCACGTCTGAACCTGACTGTCCTGAGACTTGGAGGGGTTCCGCCACGTCTGAATCTGACTGTCCTGAGACTTGGAGGGGTTCCGCCACGTCTGAATCTGACTGTCCTGAGACTTGGAGGGGTTCCACCACGTTTGAATCTGACTGTCCTGAGACTTGGAGGGGTTCCACCACATCTGAACCTGACTGTCCTGAGACTTTGATAGTGGATAAAATGCCATTTTCTATAATAAAACACCTTTCATCTCACAGGAAAATATGTACTATACGATTTCTTACATTTAAATGACAAATCTGGCCATCCATGATATCCGAGTTTACTGAAGTGTGTCCCCATGCAGCATCCAGACTGAAATGCTTCATTTAGGACTTAGTACACATGCAATAATTCCATAACATACCATATTTTAGAACACTTCCTAGTATACACCAATCAATGGCAAACCCTTCATTATTCAGAGAGAAGTGTGTCCTTGTTATTGCATCTGTTAATGGTGTATACAAGGCCTTCTAAGTGTGGCCTGGCAGTCATTATTTTTCTCAGTTTGATGTTTCAGTATTGGAGAACATATTGAGACAGCCCAGCGGAAATCTATTTAGCATTATAAAAACATCCCGATCAAAATCTGTCCGTTTAAACTAGAGATATCTGTTTTTGCATTGGATGCGTCTTAATCCGCCTATATCGCACTTCCGCATCTGCGGTGAAAGGTGGCAGAGCCTGAGCGGTGTTTGTCAGACCATGAGACATCCCGAAAATTGGTCTCACTAAATCGTCTGTAGCATCCGAACGGTTTGGTACTTCATTCAAAATCAAATAGCTAAATTATCCTTGGTATTACCTTCATAAAACAATTCCATATGTTAGCTTAGACAGGGCTTGGACTGTAGAGGGTTTAGGGATGACGCAGTATTGGAAATAACAGTTAAAGGGATAGTTGACCACAAGCGTTTGTCAGATGTTTTCGCTGTCAGTAATGTGAATCGGAGATTTCAGAGCGAAGGACAAAACATGGTTTAACAGTTTATTTTTAAATTCACAGCGACAAGAATCATACACCAGTTATTGATAAAATGCACAATAACAATATCGACAATCACATTTTCCACACAACTGTACAATGGTTAAAATAACGAAGGGGTGATGATGAAATGTGTTACTGCAAACCTTTCCATTGATCCTCTAGAGGATCAAAAAAAACAACAACCATGTCTCCAACTTTTTCCCTTGAGTACTGATAATGTTATCACTGGAACTCATCAGTACCTGTCCTCCAACATATTAGCCCCAGTAATCCACACAGAACACAGTGCACATACCCATTTAACACGTTCAAACAAATGTTGCCCATTATGATGAAAAGTAACCAACAGTTCAGCATGCAGATTGTAGTGTTTGCAAGCACACGTTTTCTCTAATACCCTGGCCAGTCCTCAATTAAATATATTTTGGCAATACAAGTCAAACATACACATACACTGGAAAATCTTATGTTATCAATGCATCTTAATCTCCACATAACGGAAAGGGTTGCCTTTTGGGTTCTATTCCCTCGCACTAATACCTACATGTATCCTCATATAGGCAAAGCAGATATTACATGATATACAATGAAAGTACAGTGTAAAAGGAGAGGCAGACCGCTTACTCTTACATGAAATGCATGCAAGGACTAAGATGGTATGTTTGCTCGGAGTTAGGAAGGCAATCGATGAGGAGAATAATATAGTGGTGATTGGAGAACCACCGTGGGTTTACATTAGGATAAAACACTTCTTATGCATTTGAACATATGAGACAGTTTCGTAACTTTTTGTCGTATACAGTACCAGGTAAAAGTTTGGACACACCTACTCATTCAAGGGTTTTTCTTTATTTTGTACTATTTTCTACATTGTAAAATAATAGTGAAGACATCTAAACTATGAAATAACACATATGGAATCATGTAGTAAGCAAAAAAGTATATTTTAGATTCCTCAAAGTAGCCACCCTTTGCCTTGATGACAGCTTTGCACACTCTTGGCATTCTCTCAACCAGCTTCACCTGGAATGCTTTTCCAACAGTCTTGAAGGAGGTCCCACACATAGCACTTGTTGGCTGCTTTTCCTTCACTCTGCAGTTCAACTCATCCCAAACCATTTAAATTTGGTTGAGGTCAGGTGATTGTGGAGGCCAGGTCATCTGAATCAGCACTCCATCACTCTCCTTCTTGGTCAAATACTCCTTACACAGCCTGGAGGTGTGATGGGTCATTGTCCTGTTGAAAAACAAATAATAGTCCAACTAAGCGCAAACCAGATGGGATGGCGAATCGCTGCAGAATGCTGTGGTAGCCATGCTGGTTAAGTGAGCCTTGAATTCTAAATAAATCACTGACAATTTCACAAGCAAAGCACCCCCACACCATCACACCTCCTCCTCCATGCTTCACGGTGGGAACCACACATGCAGAGATCATCCGTTCACCTAATCTGCGTCTCACAAAGACACAGCGGTTGGAACCAAAAAGCTCCAATTTGGACTCATCAGACCAAAGGACAGATTTCCACCGGTCTAATGTCCATTGCTCGTGTTTCTTGGCCCAAGCAAGTCTCTTCTTCTTATTGGTGTCCTTTAGTAGTGGTTTCTTTGCAGCAATTAGACCATGAAGGCCTTATTCACACAGTCTCCTCTGAACAGTTGATGTTGAGATGTCTGTTACTTGAACTCTGTGAAGCATTTATTTGGAATGCAATTTCATGAGTGCCAGTTTCATCATAGCGCTTGATGTTTTTTGGGACTGCACTTGAAGAAACTTCCAAAGTTCTTGAAATGTTCCGGATTGACTGACCTTCAACAATGGACTGTCGTTTCTCTTTGCTTATTTGAGCTGTTCTTGCCACAATATGGACTTGGTCTTTTACCAAATAGGGCTATATTCTGTATACCACCCCTACCTTGTCACAACACAACTGATTGGCTCAAATGCATTAAGAAGGAAAGAAATTCCACAAATTAACTTTTAACAAGGCACACCTGTTAATTGAAATGCATTCCAGGTGACTACCTCCTGAATGTGGTTGAGATTGCAAAGCTGTCATCAATGTGGTTGAGATTGCAACGCTGTCATCAAGGCAAATGGTGGCTACTTTGAAGAATCTCAAATATAACATATTTTGATTTGTTTAACACTTTTTTGGTTACTACATGATTCCATATGTGTTATTTTCATACAGTGTAGAAAATAGTAAAAAAATATACATAAAGAAAAACCCTTGAATGAGTAGGTGTGTCCAAACTTTTGACTGGTACTGTAAGTTTCAGGGAAAGGCCCACAGCTTTATAACCCGTGAGACAAGTTGAGGAAAGTGAGGACCGTGCAATTAGTAGGCCAAAAATCTAAATATTTCCGAAAGGTACCTTGCTCCATGTGACACGTGGTTAAAACATTTTAGGGTAAAACATTTTTTATTTAAAGGTAGACTCAGCAATATGACATCATCACTTACAGCGGGTCAACTTACAAAAATCAATTAACAACACAAATCTAATCTGCCAAGGCTGCCAATTGGCTCCCCCCAATGTGGACATACCACAAGGGAGGGTGAAAACCGGGGGGAAAAAAACAATAACGGCAGTCTTGGGCGAATGGAATTCAGTTGTTGCTTATGATGCGCTCAAGACAACTGGGAATTCTGAAAGAAAAAAACAGCTCTGACTGGGAAAAACACTTTTTCAATCGGAATTGCAATTCATAAACTCTGGCATCATCATAGAGTTTTGACTTCTCTGACCTGAAGATCACCGATGTCACAATTTTTCCCAGTCTGTATTTTTTTCCCGATTTTCCAGTTGTCTTGAACGCACTATTATGGTTGTGTTCCCCTGCTCAGGTGTTGGATTGCATCAACCAATGGTTGCGTGAGACATCATTGACGGTGCCGTCGGGCACCATATTTCTGTATCATGTGTTCAGCTGATAGTTAAAACACCTTTCCAAGCATTGTGAGATCTGGCAGGCGTCTGCAATGTAGTCGGGCAGCATCATTGTGTAAGCAGGAAGTTGCCTCACTGTGAATGATGATGTCATATTGCTGAGTCTACCTTTATTCTGATAAATGTAACTGATTTCTTCATGTCACTTCAGCAATTTTTCATCTGTGTTTTGACTTTCCTTTGACTGCCTGTTTTGTAAGTATTTTCTATTGACTTTTTGGTTCTAGTACTTGGCTGCTCAGCTGGTTATGAGGCAGTTAGCCTATACATTTTTACAAAGCCATGTCCATGAAACTGAAAGTCTAGAAAGCGTGGGTCATAAAAAAAATGGGTGAGTTTACCAACTACTCCGTTACTGTGATCTAAAGCAAAATTAGTGAAAAATTAGGCATCAGTCCCTGACTGAAATGATGTGTCTTACGTTAAATAACACAATCCATAATTGGTTTGACAATTTGCCTGGCATAGCTAAGCCTGTTAATTTATACATTTAGTAATTCAGTATTCCCCTCGAATTCATGTCTTCTTCTTTAAATATGAACAAATATTTTGTCACTAGTAGCCTACGTACGTTAAATGTAAACCGCCACACTGAATAAGACAGAAGCTGAAACGCGTTTACAATAGAGCCGTAACAGAATCAAATCGGAAAATAAATTAACACTGACAGTAGCAGGCACAATACAAATGTTTCCATATCAAATACATGTCATATCCACAGAATATAATTAGAAAAGTGTGTGCCCAACACAAACAAAAGGTTTTTACGCTAAACTTTCTGTATCTCTCTTCTTATGTCCATAAAGGAAATGTTTACCTCTGAACTATACTACATTGGTATGCAGTGTATAGAGGCACCCTAAGCAGAGACAGCAGGTTGGGGAGGTCTAAAAGCATTTTACTGTCTGAGACAGCAGGTTGGGGAGGTCTAAAAGCATTTTACTGTCTGAGACAGCAGGTTGGGGAGGTCTAAAAGCATTTTACTGTCTGAGACAGCAGGTTGGGGAGGTCTAAAAGCCTTTTACTGTCTGAGACAGCAGGTTGGGGAGGTCTAAAAGCATTTTACTGTCTGAGACAGCAGGTTGGGGAGGTCTAAAAGCATTTTACTGTCTGAGACAGCAGGTTGGGGAGGTCTAAAAGCATTTTACTGTCTGAGACAGCAGGTTGGGGAGGTCTAAAAGCCTTTTACTGTCTGAGACAGCAGGTTGGGGAGGTCTAAAAGCATTTTACTGTCTGAGACAGCAGGTTGGGGAGGTCTAAAAGCATTTTACTGTCTGAGACAGAAGGTTGGGGAGGTCTAAAAGCATTTTACTGTCTGAATGAGAGCTTTTGCTACATTAGCCCCACCTTTCCTCACCACTTCATTGCCTTATATACTACCCTGTAACTAGATTATGTGTTATCTTATGTTCAATACATTGTAAAAGTGGGCCCACTTCTCTCAAACCTCTTGTTTTCCATGTATCAAAAAGCAATTCAGGAGACAGCCATCACAGATCATTTGCACATCAAAATGGACATTTGTAAATTAAGGGCTTCGAATCGCAGTCTTTGTGACAGTAAAATTATTTATCGAGTAAAAGTGAATTAAATATTGGGTGAACGTCCAGAAACACTTGCAGGAATCTGATTTGTTTGGCTGCTTGTTTTCTTGAAACTCTTAAAAGGGACATCTATACAATGACAACAAAAATAGATCAAGAGAGAAACTAAATAATCTAACTTGACCTACTTGCATGAAGAAGAAGAACAGTCAGTGATGGAAGAGAAACGGTGATGGGTATAGCTAAAAAAATGTCCTGTGAAAAGAAGGAGGAAGGCGACAGGCGCCATGACTTGGGCGGTCGAAGTAGTGTCGGTCAGGAGACCTCCGCTCGGCCATCGTGTGCCATCAGCCAATCACAAGCCTTGGCTGGCCAGCGAGGCAGATACCTGGTCGGCGAGTGTGGAGAGCTGCGGTGAGTCGGCCATGTTGATGGAGCCGGAGGAGGACAAGGTACTGAGCTGGTGGGACAGGGGGTCGTCTTCCAGGGAGACAATCTCGGCGCCGTGGTCAGTGCGTGCCTTAGCCGTCTCACGGAACGTTAGCTTGTGGCTCTCAATCTGCCGATCGAAGAGAAGGTATATCATAAGGTATATAAGGTATCAGAATCACCAAGTACATTTTCACACACCCGAAATGTGACTTAGTGAAGTGGTGCCTATATTAATAGACAAAACAGACAGAATATAGACAAAGGACTTTACACATAATCTACATGCACTATATACAATGTAAATACAATAAACTGAACAATTACACATGATAGGACGAGCAATGACCGAAACATTATGATTATACTGTACACTCTGAGGTAATGGGTACACTTTATTTTAAGGTACATAAAATATTATGTATATATTACCAACTATTAAATTACCGATTGCTTTAAAATGTTTGAGGTATGTAACAGAACTTACACATTGTTACGACAAAGTTTCCTATTGATACTAGGTAAATACCAGTGGAAACGCTATGCATTCTGGGTGGACATCCTGACTCCTATTGATACTAGGTAAATACCAGTGGAAACGCTATGCATTCTGGGTGGACATCCTGACTCCTATTAATACTAGATGAATACCAGTGGAAACGCTATGCATTCTGGGTGGACATCCTGACTCCTATTGATACTAGGTAAATACCAGTGGAAACGCTATGCATTCTGGGTGGACATCCTGAATGCTATTGATACTAGGTAAATACCAGTGGAAACGCTATGCATTCTGGGTGGACATCCTGACTCCTATTGATACTAGGTAAATACCAGTGGAAACGCTATGCATTCTGGGTGGACATCCTGAATGCTATTGATACTATGGAAATACCAGTGGAAACGCTATGCATTCTGGGTGGACATCCTGACTCCTATTGATACTAGGTAAATACCAGTGGAAACGCTATGCATTCTGGGTGGACATCCTGACTCCTATTAATACTAGATGAATACCAGTGGAAACGCTATGCATTCTGGGTGGACATCCTGACTCCTATTGATACTAGGTAAATACCAGTGGAAACGCTATGCATTCTGGGTGGACATCCTGAATGCTATTGATACTAGGTAAATACCAGTGGAAACGCTATGCATTCTGGGTGGACATCCTGACTCCTATTGATACTAGGTAAATACCAGTGGAAACGCTATGCATTCTGGGTGGACATCCTGAATGCTATTGATACTATGGAAATACCAGTGGAAACGCTATGCATTCTGGGTGGACATCCTGACTCCTATTGATACTAGGTAAATATCAGTGGAAACGCTATGCATTCTGGGTGGACATCCTGACTCCTATTGATACTAGGTAAATACCAGTGGAAACGCTATGCATTCTGGGTGGACATCCTGACTCCTATTGATACTAGGTAAATACCAGTGGAAACCGTATGCATTCTGGGTGGACATCCTGACTCCTATTGATCCTAGGTAAATACCAGTGGAAACACTATGCATTCTGGGTGGACATCCTGACTCCTATTGATACTAGGTAAATACCAGTGGAAACGCTATGCATTCTGGGTGGACATCCTGATTCCTATTGATACTAGGTAAATACCAGTGGAAACGCTATGCATTCTGGGTGGACATCCTGACTCCTATTGATACTAGGTAAATACCAGTGGAAACGCTATGCATTCTGGGTGGACATCCTGCCTCCTATTGATACTAGGTAAATACCAGTGGAAACGCTATGCATTCTGGGTGGACATCTTGCCTCCTATTGATACTAGGTAAATACCAGTGGAAACGCTATGCATTCTGGGTGGACATCCTGAATACTATTGATACTATGGAAATACCAGTGGAAACGCAATGCATTTTGGGTGGACATCCTGACTCCTATTGATACTAGGTAAATACCAGTGGAAATGCTATGCATTCTGGGTGGACATCCTGACTCCTATTGATACTAGGCAAATACCAGTGGAAACACTATGCATTCTGAAGTGGACATCCTGACTCCTATTGATACTAGGTAAATACCAGTGGAAACCGTATGCATTCTGGGTGGACATCCTGACTCCTATTGATACTAGGTAAATACCAGTGGAAACGCTATGCATTCTGGGTGGACATCCTGACTCCTATTGATACTAGGTAAATACCAGTGGAAACGCTATGCATTCTGGGTGGACATCCTGACTCCTATTGATACTAGGTAAATACCAGTGGAAACGCTATGCATTCTGGGTGGACATCCTGACTCCTATTGATACTAGGTAAATACCAGTGGAAACGCTATGCATTCTGGGTGGACATCCTGCCTCCTATTGATACTAGGTAAATACCAGTGGAAACGCTATGCATTCTGGGTGGACATCCTGAATGCTATTGATACTATGGAAATACCAGTGGAAACGCAATGCATTCTGGGTGGACATCCTGACTCCTATTGATACTAGGTAAATACCAGTGGAAACGCTATGCATTCTGGGTGGACATCCTGACTCCTATTGATACTAGGCAAATACCAGTGGAAATACTATGCATTCTGGGTGGACATCCTGACTCCTATTGATACTAGGTAAATACCAGTGGAAACACTATGCATTCTGGGTGGACATCCTGACTCCTATTGATACTAGGTAAATACCAGTGGAAACGCTATGCATTCTGGGTGGACATCCTGACTCCTATTGATACTAGGTAAATACCAGTGGAAACGCTATGCATTCTGGGTGGACATCCTGACTCCTATTGATACTAGGTAAATACCAGTGGAAACGCTATGCATTCTGGGTGGACATCCTGACTCCTATTGATACTAGGTAAATACCAGTGGAAACGCTATGCATTCTGGGTGGACATCCTGCCTCCTATTGATACTAGGTAAATACCAGTGGAAACGCTATGCATTCTGGGTGGACATCCTGAATGCTATTGATACTATGGAAATACCAGTGGAAACGCAATGCATTCTGGGTGGACATCCTGACTCCTATTGATACTAGGTAAATACCAGTGGAAACGCTATGCATTCTGGGTGGACATCCTGACTCCTATTGATACTAGGCAAATACCAGTGGAAATACTATGCATTCTGGGTGGACATCCTGACTCCTATTGATACTAGGTAAATACCAGTGGAAACACTATGCATTCTGGGTGGACATCCTGACTCCTATTGATACTAGGTAAATACCAGTGGAAACGCTATGCATTCTGGGTGGACATCCTGACTCCTATTGATACTAGGTAAATACCAATGTTTTTAGACTATTCTGATAATATTATGGCACCCTATGGTGGTAAAGCGGTGAAAGAGGCTAATTGAAGCGTTAGATGTGAGCTGCCTGCTCCTGAAACTTGGTGTCTACATTTTGAAAATGGTGTCCATTCACCCTGACAGGGACGCATTATAAACTATATCCAAGATATACTGCAGTGTACACACAACATTCCACGCACTCTCCCTGCTTGGCACCGGTGGATGTGGTGTACTTACTGGAGTCCTCAATCTTTATGAGCGGGTTCATCAGGATGGGTGTGATGGGTGCTGAGGGGAGGGGCTGGGGTGACTGTGGGGGGGTGTCGGCAGGGGGAGGGCCGTACGTGCCCTTGTTTGATGGGCTGTCTTTGGGGCTGCCTCCTGCTTCCTTCCCCTTCTCTCTCTACAGAGGACACCCAGCGATGGGGGAAGATGACAAAAAAAATGCAAAAACAAACACGTGATGGAAACAACATAAAAATGTAAAGATAAAAGATGATAATGATGTGCCAGGTGATGTACAGTAAGTGACAAAATATTTAGTTGGATGGAAAATAAATAATTTAAGTTGATTAAAAAAAGGTTGAGAATAAATTGTGGAATGAGAAGAGGGCAAGAATATTTCTATAGCTGTGGTGTTATTAATGTGGCAGAGGGGGAACCCAGTTAACTTAAACAAGAAAAGCAGTACTCAATCCCAAATTAACTCCTAGACCCTACACACTTGTAGAGATCTGAGAGGATTCAACAGGTGCAACTAACATGGTAATACCTTGCCCTCTAATAGGCTACCATTTTACTTGGTAGCTGTACCAATTAAACCCTCTCAGATTTACACAAGTGCATAGGGTATTGGTTCTATGGATCGATTTCAGATTGGGCCAAGGAAGCCAGAATTTAAAGATTGTGGGTATAAACAGATAGCAGTGAGATGAAGCACACAGGGGAGGAGTTTGGAAGAGAGAAGGGTAAGGAGAACAGGTGGTTAGGCAGCCACAGTCACCCAGGAGACCAACGCAGCCTATTTTCAATGAGACCACTCACTAGTCCTAACACTCATGTATGTCTTAAAGGTCAAATGCAGACAGGCAAACACAATACAATCATTGATACTTCGAAGTATCAAAAGTATATACTGTGCATGTATTTAGCTTAATGCAAGAACAAGCTAACAACAGCGCTGTTGGTCTATGTCAGGCGCAGCAATCTCAGTTCAGCCATATGATGTTAGTATGTATGAAAATATAGAATATCAAAGTAATATATTTTTGTATCTGTAATTTGTAACAAGGATGTATTTCCATACCTTGCCATGTTACGGTAACCTTGATCAAGACTGATTTTCACAGAGCATTTGCCAAGCAAGGTATTAAATTCGGAGCTATGCCATAAAAGAAAAGCTTAAGCAAGCAATAGAGAAGTTCTTCAAGACAGAGGGAAAATATGAAAAACATATCACTGATATTAGATGTGTAATCCACTGACATAGCTACTTTCCCCCTTAGGGCCACTTGGATAATGTTTTGTCGTCTTACCCTCCTCTGTCCACCTCCAGCCACGTGCCCAATGTTGTCCATGGAGCCGATCTTTGATTGGACCTTGAAATCCAATTTCTCAGATTTGATCTCAACATTCCCACCACCTTATTACAGAAATGACAAAATTATACAATTGTTAAAAAAAAGCACCATCAGCACCTTTTCAACGACGCTTTATATGGCGGTACTTCCTGAACTTTCGACTTTGAAGGCACCAATGTCTTCTAAACTCCCATTGGTAGTTGCAGGTGGAACGTTAGAATTTAGAAAATGCTGCGTTATTAAATGAAATAGATTTTTACTCAATGAAGTAATCCAACAACGTATATACCGCCATCTTAAGAGTATCTTCATGTTCTCTTATTGGGTGTCCATCCCAAAGTGTTGCACTTCATGTTCTCTTATTGGGTGTCCATCCCAAAGTGTTGCACTTCATGTTCTCAACTCAGAAATCAAGCGCCACTCTAAATGACATTCACCAAGTCTTGATCAAGAAGAGAAGCCAAGGACACTCTAAGATGGCGGCGTATACTTTGTTGGATTACTTCATTGAGCAAACCATTTTATTTATTTAAACTACCGATGGACGTTTAGAAGGCACCAAACCTAATGCGTTGAACCATCATAATTATATAAATTATAATTATCATAATTATATAAAAAAATCCACCTTGCATCAATTAAGGTTGAACATTTTATGGCCCCCCCTAAACTGGGTCTGTGCCCCACCTTGGCCACCCCATTCAAAATGTTCTGGATATTACACTGGGGAGGTGAAGACTACTTTAGACTACTTTAGACTACTTTAGAAGTCAAAAAATGTATCAATAAATTTAAGCCTTACCTGGCTTGTGGTGGATGTTGGCTGTGGAACCGCATTTTGATTTAACATTGCTCAGGTCAATCTTTTTGTGGACTATTTGAACCTGTGCAGGGAGATAAAAGAGAACAGAAAGACCTATAAATATCATTTTATGAAATGTTTTCTCCAAGTAGAGGGGAAATGTGTACTGATGATGTTGACTTGCGATGCCATGCAACCACATAGGACCTTGCCCTCTGCATTGGCCTGTTAGTGTAAGTCAGATGGTCGTTGGGGAGAGTATAACACTGTTAACAAGATCCATATAAACACACATTATTACTGGACAAAAAGTCAAGATCACCACGCTGATTTAATTGTATAATTTGAAACTCAATGATTACTTTAAATAGAGTGTTTTCAGTTTATTACACTAACGTTCAAAAGTTTGGGGTCACTTAGAAATGTACTTGTTTTTGAAATAACATCAAATTGATCAGAAATACAGTGTAGACATTGTTAATGTTGTAAATGACTATTGTAGCTGAAAATGGCTGATTCTTTATGGAATATCTACATAGGCGTACAGAGGCCCTTTATCAGCAACCATCAATGCTGTGTTCCAATGGCACGTTGTGTTAGCTAATCCAAGTTGATCATTTTAAAAGGCTAATTGATCATTAGAAAACCATTTTGCAATTATGTTAGCACAGCTGAAAACTGTTGTGCTGATTAAAGAAGAAATACAACTGGCCTTCATTAGACTAGTTGAGTATCTGGAGAATCAGCATTTATGGGTTTGATTACAGGCTCAAAATGGCCAGAAACAAATAACTTTCTTCTGAAACTCGTCAGTCTATTCTTGTTCTGAGAAATGAAGTGATTTTTAATGATATTCAAATCAGCAGTTTCCAGCTACAATAGTCATTTATAACATTAACAATGTCTACACTGTATTTCTGATCAACTTGATGTTGTTTTAATGGACAAAAAATGTGCTTTTCTTTCAAAAACAAGGACATTTCTAAGTGACACCAAACCTTTGAACGGTAGTATTCTCACATTGTATGCTGTCATTCATTTATAATGAAAACTTTGTAACTATATCTCGAATTGAGACATTGCTGTTATTTCAAGTTGATACATACAGTTATTGCATTTTACAGTACTGTACATTGATTTTACAGTACTGTACATTGATTTTACAGTACTGTACATTGCTATTTGACTTGGTCAAGTTTTTATCCAGAAGGGTTAAAGTAGCTTTTAGATAAACTCAACATTCAACAGCCAAGTTTCACAATCCAAGCTCTGGATCTGAGGATCTGATGACCTCATCACATGCAGCCAGGCTCCCGGAGTGAAGGGCCCGGCTGGTGTCTCTTGACACAAAGCTCTTTGTCTCTCTTGAGTGAGGTCACTTATTCGCTGTTCACTACAATAGGCCGGCAACTCCGAGCAGAAGCATAGTACAGACACACTTTTGTTAATGGGCATTAAGGATGGCGTCTGTCCCATTTTATGCTTGTGTGCTTGACATCTGCAAGGATTTATTTCATTTCATGAAAAAAAGCATACTACCAGATGCAAAACTCAGCAGATTAATTTATTGAGTACCTGGCCAAGTACTCCATGCATTTTATTTTAAGGTCTAGTTTATGGACGTTAATTTCATCAGCAAAAACAGACAGGTACACATATTCTCCAGAGGAGAAACATCATTAAAGCCTACTTTAGGATGTCATGAGCATTACATAAGATTTCCTTGGTAGTTGCAGCTGATGTCATATGATATAACAAGGTCCTGCCACAAACAGCAATTTATGTCAGCTAGCACATGAGCCAACTAGCTAGCTAGCTAGCTAGGGTTGGGGTCAATAATTAATAATTAATTTAAGTCATTCAAACTTAAATGATGACTATTGAAATTGGAATTACAGTTTGCTTCCAGAATGGACTGAATTGAAACGGAACAGACACCTAACCCTGATGCGTACCACTGCATGCATCATTCAAGTTTTGGACCGTTTCACCAACATCTATTGTTATAATTATGTACAGCATATGACATGCTCATGACAGTTGATAGAGGCTTTATGACCACTTGTTAACACAACATATTAATATCTCTTAGTTGTAGTAGTGGGAAAGTTGTAGTCACACAGATTGGGACAGATTAACACAATCGAGACAGGGATTTCCGTGCAAAGGTGTTCGACTCGTTCCTTAGTGCAGATGCAAATGATCCCATTGGAAAAGGGAAGGGCTTTGGCAAAAGCTGTAATCTCTGCAGGGAGCCGTGGGTTCATCCCTTTAGTAAGGCCTACTCACATTGCCACCTCCGGGTGTATGTTTGATATTATCTTTGGAGCCACAGCGAGACTGGACATTGCTTACATCCACCTTCTGTTCTAGTATTTGTACCTGAAAAAATGCAGATGTAAAGTAAGAGACTGTTATCCTTGAGCAATCAGAAAGCAGCACGGCTGCGTACGAGGACCATGGTAAAGGAGGCAAAAACCAGAACTCTTGTAGGGATGTATAATAAAATACATTTGACTGGTTGTAGGTAATGACAAGGGACCATTAGAGAAGGAAAGGATCTTTTCAGGAACTTTAACCAATGTTTACATCCATGCTCATAACTGTAGAGAGACTGAAGACGCAGGAGGTGTTGAGGTCATCCCTTAGTTACTCACATTGCCACCTCCGGGTGTATGTTTGATATTGTCTTTGGAGCCACACTTAGACTGGACATTACTAAAGTCAATCTTCGGATCAATTGTTTTTACCTGGAAAAGCACAGAGGTCTAGGAAAGAGACTGTTACGCTGGAGTAATCTGAGGTAGTGAAATCTGTTATTATAAATGACCTACCCTGACTAGTATACCCTTGTCCCTTTCCCAGTGAGCACAACTGGTTGAATTTACATATTTATTATGTCTTTACATATACTGGTTTTAAAAGGATGTTTTTCAACATATTTCTAGCAACCAGAAAAATATGTCTTTATCTGGTTGTAATCTGACCAGTTAACAACCAAAGATGTCTTCCCCATGAGCTATTGATCCCATCATGAAAAATACACCTTTACTGCAGCTGGTTATAACAGAGACCAGTTATTATGATGTCTTTTCAACCAGAAATGTAAGTCATCAAAATACTTATAGACCCCTAAGTAGCTGCTGCCTTAATGATACTACAGTGTACTGCTTGTTATTGGGAGATGTTCGCTTATTTGATTATTGTACTATTCTCCTATCTTTTGTCATGATTCCCACAGGGTCAAAAAGACAGGGAGCAGAAAGGACAATGTTTGTGAATAAGGTTTTGTCTCAAAACGAGTTACTCACTCTGCCTCCTCCAGGAGTGTGATTCAGGTTGGCTTTGGATCCACAACGAGCCTGGACATTGCTTACATCCAACTTCTTCTCAAGGATTTGGACCTGTAAGTAGAAGTAAAGGGAAAGGAGTATTAGCCTTGAGTAGTCGAGCGCAGCGAGGCCGCAGATGAGGACCATGCCAAAAGAAAGGGAGAATCTGAACTCTTGTAGGGAGGAGAGCATAGGGCAATAATATTTTGACTCACTTAATCCTTTAAAGGCATACACTGTAGAGTTTGTGCACCTATGATAATTAAGCTTGTGATGAGCAAGGACATGAGATCCAGTAAAGATTGGGTAGGACATTTCCAATTTCGAAAAGGGTTGCTTCCATGATCATAACTGTAGAGAGACTCAAGACGCAGGAGGTGTTGAGGTCATCCCTTAGTTACTCACATTGCCACCTCCGGGTGTATGTTTGATATTGTCTTTGGAGCCACACTTAGACTGGACATTGCTTAAGTCGATCTTCTTTTCAATTATTTGTACCTGGAAAAGTTCAAAGATAGGGGAATTGACTGTTATCCTTCAAACACTGATTCAACTGAGCTGTCTGAGACGGATTGAAAATCTCTCAAAACAAAAACTACTAGGCCACGCAACAGTTCGTCATTGCAGTGAGAGCAGCCAACCCTGTGTAAAACACTAAAGCAGATCGAGACAGTGAATGAGAGGAATGGAATATCAAGGTTGTGTGAGGCACAGTGCCATGTAATAACACCAAATAGAGCCTGAACTCACTCGTCCTCCTCCGGGCTGGTGCTTGATGTTGTCCGTGGAGCCGATCTTGGACCTGACATTCTTCAGGTCCGGCAAGGGGGCTGCGGCGGTGAGGGGTGCAGGGGTGCGGCTCTTGAGAGAGCCAGGGGACTTGGGTGGGGTGCGCACCACCGCAACCTTCTTCACCTGGTTGGTGGCCACAGCCAAGGGCTTCCCGGGAAGAGTCTTGCTGGAGGGCGACTTGGGAGTGCCAGGGCTGCTCTGTCCACTGGTGTTGTCTTTAGAGAGTATTGAACAGGGTACAGTGAGCCTTTTTGAAGACCGCAGATTTACAGTTATTTCAAGGCCAGTGAAAGATTGTACTAAGAAACAACTGAAGGCAAGTCCTGAACGAAACGGTTTCAATAAAACTAATAAATGTTTCTATTTACCTTTGTTCTTTCCGCTTGCTGTATCACAAAACAAACAGTACAAATTAGGCATAATCAGAGGTTTGTCAATCATACTTTTTGTGCTGCACATTGCAGGCTAGCTAGCTACATACCTGGAGCTGGGGTTTTGGCGGGAATCTTGGTTCCGGGGGCCTGAGGCCTGGCACCACCTGGAGTCTTTACATCCCCAGAAAAAGAAACAAAGGGTTGAAAATGACATTAGTGACAAATTACCTATTGACAATGTAGCTAATGCTAGCTATGGCTACCTAAGGTATCTTTTTTTTTACTCGAAGCAAGCATAAAAGGCATTTAGCTCGCCTCGTAGGCTTGCGTCACTGGACAGCTCGCGGCTGGGTTTCCCTTTGTAGACTGTAATAGTTTTCAAGCCCTGACACATACGACGAGCGTCAGAGCCGGTGTAGTAGGATTCAATTTTAATCCTGTATTGACACTTTGCTTGAACATATTCCAGTCTATGCTAGTAAAACAGCGTCCTCTGACCACTTCCATTTTGAGCGAGTCACTGGTACTTCCTGCTTTAGTTTTGACTGCGGTCTTAGTAATCGGTCTGTGTTGGTAAATAGACTGCTACGAATAATATAGATGAGAACTCTCTTGGTAGATAGTGTGGTCTACAGCTTATCATAAGGTACTCTACCTCAGGCGAGCAATACCTCGAGACTTCTTTAACATTAGACATTGTGCACCAGCTGTTATTGACAAATAAACACCCCCCTCCCCCCTGCCCTCGTCTTATCAGACGTAGCTTCTCTGTCCTGCCTCTTTATTATCCGTGTCGTCATTCAGCCACGACTCGTTGAAGCATAAGATATTACAGTCTTTAATGTCCCGTTGGTAGGATATCCTTGATCTTAAATCACCCATTTTGTTTTCCAATGATTGCATGTTGGCCAATAGAAAGGATGGTAATGGGGGTTTACTCACTCGCCTATGAATTCTCAGAAGGTTGCCCGACCTCTGCCCACCTTTTTCTCTGTCTTTTCCTCATGAAGATGATGGGGATTTGGGCCCGTTCCAGAGAAAGCAAATGACGGGGATTTGGCCCGTTCCCGAGAAAGCAAATGACGGCGATTTGGGCCGTTCCCAAGAAAGCAGATGGCGGGGATCTGGGCCCGTTCCCGAGAAAGCAAATGGCTTAGATTTGGGCCCGTTCCTGAGAAAGCAGATTACGGGGATTTGGGCCCGTTCCTGAGAAAGCAGAGGACGAGGATTTGGGTCCGTTCCCGAGAAAGCAAATGACGGGGATTTGGGCCCGTTCCCGAGAAAGCAAATGACGGGGATTTGGGCCCGTTCCGGAGAAAGCAAATGACGGGGATTTGGCCCGTTCCCGAAAAAGCAAATGACGGTGATTTGGGCCGTTCCCGAGAAAGCAGATGACGGGGTTTTGGGCCCGTTCCCGAGAAAGCAAATGATGAGGATTTGGGCCCGTTCCTGAGAAAGCAGATTGCTTGGATTTGGGCCCGTTCCTGAGAAAGCAGATGAAGGGGATTTGGGCCCGTTCCCGAGAAAGCAGATGAAGGGGATTTGGGTCCGTTCCAGAGAAAGCAAATGATGGGGATTTGGGACCGTTCCCGAGAAAGCAAATGACAGGGATTTGGACCCGTTCCCGAGAAAGCAGATGACAGGGATTTGGGCCCGTTCCCGAGAAAGCAGATGAAAGGGATTTGGGCCCGTTCCCAAGAAAGCAAATGACAGGGATTTGGGCCCGTTCCCGAGAAAGCAGTATCTCCTTCTTCGTCCAGTTCGAGGTGAGCAATCGCTGTTCTGATGTCTAATAAGTTATTTTCAGTCATAAGAGACGGTCGCAGCAACATTATATACACAATAAGTTACAAATAACGCAAAAAAACTAACAAAATATTACAGTTGGTTAGGAGCCGTAAAACAGAAGCCATCCCCCCCAGTGCCATCATACCAGCAACGCTGGGCCAATTGTGCACCGTCCTATGGGACTCCCGGCCACGGCCGGTTGTGCCATTTGTGGCATAGCCCGGGAATAAACCCGGGTCTGTAGTAACGCCTCTAACACTGTGATGCAGTGCCTTAGACCGCTGCGCCACCCGGGAGGCAGACAACATCATTTTTATTGATCTGTTTGTCAGTGTCAGCAGAGTAGGCTACCCTGTAATTTTTGTTGTATAAAAAAAAATGAATATCTACTTTCACCCTTGCCTATACATCAGATTGGACTACTGTAAAAAAAAATAAGAAAAAGAAGAAGAACCCCTAACAAGGACTAACCTCCCTCTCTAACCTACTCTACAGTGAGAGATGAAGGTCCCTGAGAGACGCGAGGAGGGACAGGAAGTGGACACATTGACATAGGCACTAACACACATGCATGGAGAAACACACACGTAATTAACAATGATATCATGGAAAAACATGTATTTTCTTAATCCTTTTTTAACTATGAATGATGTATTTACATTTCGCAAATAGCAATACAATTGCACCTATTATTAAAATAAAGGCATGAGCAATCCAGAGTGTGGGACCCATTTCATCTAATGTATATATCGAAAACCTTCAAACATACCCTTACAATCATAAGGGGTTACAATCGTAAAAAGGCAAGACAGGGGGGTTAGTGAGTGTTGTTGTTAGTTGATACACAGGAAAACAATGCTGTATGTTAGATGGTGTTAAAGTCTAGCCTGTACCCCTATCAGCCGTATGCAGGGGTGCATGGGTCGTACCCCTATCAGCCGTATGCAGGGGTGCATGGGTTGTACCCCTATCAGCCGTATGCAGGCTTGTGCCATACTTACACGGGGCTGCCTGGCCCCTACACTGCTGGCTGTAGTGGGTTCTGAGGTGGGCCCATTTCTGATTCTGTTGACTGGGGAGGGTCTTTTAAGGGCAGATGTGGGTCTAGCTTTGGTGGCAGTTATGGATGTCTTTGTATGATTGGAAGCAATGAGTGTAAAAAAAAAAGTACAGGAAATATGATTTCAAAAAAGGTTTTAAATGACAAATTTAGAAGAAATGTGTAGCATTTAGCATTTAGGCTAAGTTTCCTACCTTCTTATCAGCATTGTCGTTTTCAATCTTCGCTTGAGCTGTGGAAGAAAAAGGGGAAACTGACATTTAGCATATTGGAGTCTTCAGACAAATATATCTACTGCCCCTTGGTTTGGTCACCGAGTGTATGTATGTATGTATGTATGTATGTATGTATGTATGTATGTATGTATGTATGTATGTATGTATGTATGTATGTGTGCACAGGGAAGTGGAGACCAAATGAAAGACAGTCACAGGGATGAGGAACTCTCAAAAACATGCGTAGTGACAAACTTTAACACACAGGACTTGTTGACTGGAAACACTCAAGGCATTTGTGAGATCAGTAAACCGTAGTGGATTCTGGGTCTGCAAGGCTAGCAGAAAGAGCAAGCAGACAGCAGGAAACAAAAACAAGGAGAAGGGAGGATGACAAGCTTGTCTTCAGCCAAACGTGAAGTTCCATAGCGCATTTTCAGGGGAGCGAATGCTGCATAGCATACGCTGGCTGTTTTGTAAAAAAAAAAAAGTGGAAGAAATTAACTGAAGAAGATTTAGTTTGGGATTTGGTGAAAAGAACTGTAAACAGACCTTTGAATATAGCAACCGGGACCAATGACTTTCTCGCGGGAGAACTTTGGGGAGTTTTCTGGAGTTCGCTTGCGGTCTCGGTGGACTGTACAACATCTCTCGTCTTGGCATCCTCAGCGACATCAGGTATGGACATATGGCTTGCTATTTCAAATTCTATAACAGGGTTAATTACACCTATGTCAGATAGCGCTGTTGTCAAATGTTTGTCACTGTCAGAAGACGCCATGTTTCCATTGACCTGTGGCTTTATTTTTCCATCCAGCTGCTTGTCCACATCGAAATGGGCAGTGTCCTTTAGAGATGATGAGACGGCTTCATGTACCTCCTGGAGATGTTCTGAATAATGCCTGAGGCTTCTGTCCACTGGTACAGAGTTTTCTAGAACAAAGTGGGAAGAGGATGGACTGTGAACTGGGAAGGAATCAGGGCTTCCTGGCACAAACTGCTTAGAACCAGTACTAGAAGCAGCAGCAGCCTGTTGGAGAGACTCGGCACAATCGAAAGCCAGTCCTTGTTTTGTGGCTTCTTTCGAAATCCTTAGACCCTGGTCTTCATCTACCCAAAATCTATCCTCTTCAACGGAGGTGAGGTCCTCAAAGGCTGTGCTGCGGACTAAAGAGGTGCCCAGCGGATCGCTCTGCACAGAGGAGCACTCAGGTGCATCAAGACTGACCGCTCTCTGAGAATCTGGACTGGTGGATGGGAGGTCCCCTCTCCCCTCTGACCACTGGGTATGGTTTCTGGAGGTCCATAAAGAGTTACTCAACTTCTTCCCAAAGTCCCCTGCCCCCTGTGCCCCCTCTGAGTCTGCAGCTTCAGAGTCCAGAGAACATGAAGCTCCCAAGGTCTTGAAGCCAAGTCCTGAGTCTTCAGCAGCTTCCGATCCACTAGGTGGCGCCAACACAAATCCAGTGAGGTTTCCCACACCAGGTTCCTCTAGTTTTTTTGAAAGGCAGATTTAATGGTGAATTTACTACAGTCGATTCCGTCTCCCCATTAAAATGTTATTTGAGAAGAAGTAAAGAAGAAATTAATTTGACAGTGAACTACATAGTCATGATTTGGACAAACAAAAATATCCAATGTACTGTTGCCCTTCATTGGAAAAACCACAGAAACGTTTAATGTTTAAAAAAATAATGTTTTGTGTTTATAATGGTGTCATGAAAGCAGTCTGTCCAGCAGCTATGAAAAGTGCGGAATAGATATGATGTACATAACAACTTACATTAACATTAATGACATAAAGATGGACAAAATGCTTCACAACTGGATCAATGGAAAAGATTGACAACAGATGACTATGAGACAAATGTAAACATAACTGTGGGATGATGTGCTAAAATGATGTGCTGGGATGATGTGCTGGGATGATGTGCTGGGATGATGTGCTGTCACACACACTGAATGGTGCATATTTAATTCCAAAATGTCCCTTTAAACAAATACTTCTAATTATCCTGCTAACTTTTGAACATTCATCAGTCTTTTAAACATTCATCATAGTCTTTTGAACATTCATCATAGTCTTTTAAACATTCATCATAGTATTTTAAACATTCATCAGTCTTTTAAACATTCATCATAGTCTTTTAAACATTCATCAGTCTTTTAAACATTCATTATAGTCTTTTAAACATTCATCATAGTCTTTTAAACATTCATCATAGTCTTTTGAATATTCATCATAGTCTTTTGAACATTCATCAGTCTTTTAAACATTCATCATAGTCTTTTGAACATTCATCAGTCTTTTAAACATTCATCATAGTCTTTTAAACATTCATCATAGTCGTTTGAACATTCATCAGTCTTTTAAACATTCATCAGTCTTTTGAACATTCATCATAGTCTTTTAAACATTCATCATAGTCTTTTAAACATTCATCATAGTCTTTTAAACATTCATCATAGTCTTTTAAACATTCATCATATCAGTTTATATTACTGTATTATATTTGGCACTTTGGCACCAATAGTATTGTAGCAGCGATGGTTAATATCATAAAGTAGTGATCTGGACATTATCTAAGATATTCCCAGAGCGTTAGCAAACATTGTCCACAGTGTGATCAAACTAAAATACCTGTTGAGGCTGCTCCTCCCGTCGCTGTTCAAACACGGTGAGGCAGAAACAGAAAGAGGATCCAACTATTTTAGGTCAAACACATTACATGCTACAGTACATAACATCCAAAAAGAACCACGCAACGGCAAAGAAAGAAAAAGCAGCCTAGATTACTTTACACCATGCATACAGTCTTCGGTTAAAGCACAAAAGCCACAGAAACTCATCTTTACCTCTGCATTTTCCGCATACTTCAAAAAAGTAATTTGATGAAACAATCCATATCTAAATTCAGATGTGTGTGTGTGTGGGTGGGTATAGGTTTTGTTAGATGTGGGAGACGCTGAGCCTTGACACACTGTTTACATTTCAAATCCTGGTCCAACACGACACCTAACCTGGTTCCAACTGTGCTCTCCATTAATGTTTTACCTTCCATATCTGTTTATCTTTTTAACAATATCACAGGGTTCTTTCAACCTGCTGTTTCCCCTTTCTCTTGGGCTCTGTAACATTGTAACATGGCGTGCAGTGTACTACAATACCCATAATGCTATGTGTAACATATCCGGTCTGGTTTCAGAATGGAGGCGTGTGTTTTTGATCCCGCTGCTGACACTGGTGTGTAGTCATTTCTAGTTGAGATACTGTAGCAATGGCATTGTGTAATGGACCAGGGAAACAGTTATGCTTTGGGATTTGTCTGCTACAAACTTGACCACACACACAAACACGGGGGAAATTAATGAAAGAAATACGAGTATTAAGAGAAGTGATTCATAAAAGACAAAAGGGGAAAAAAAGGTTAATAACCCAGAAATAACATTCAAGTAAGCATTAACGAAAGCCAACCAAAAAACTAACTCTCTTCAGGTTATGGCTCTGAAACCAACACATATTATTAAGAAGCTGATACAGTACATAATATAATGACGTTACGTACAAAAGAGGGGCAGAATTCATATAAAAGAACAACATTCAAACATTCAGTGGTGGTTCTGGTGGTGGGTGCATACCAGGTTGCACCTCTTCGTCACAGGGGGAGCTCTCCAGTTCAGAGAGCTCAGACTGTGGTTCAGCCACCCTGTCCTTTGGTGTGGCTTCCTCAGGCTCCACTGGGAGAGAAAGGCAAGCTTTAGGTCAGAAACCTGGTTGGGCATGTCATGGATGAATAAATAACAATCTGTTTATTATGACAGATTATCAAAAGGCAAAATCCAAAACACAGAGCCAGACACAATCAATCAACCTGAGAAGAAAACAAAGGTTAGTCATATAGGTCGTCATAAATTTGTAAAGCAAAAACAAGCTTTCTTGGGGTTATGGCTCTGAAACAAACAAATAGTTTAGCAATATTAAAATGGCATCCTGCATAGAAACACATACTGTACATAGTGAAGGAATTATATTTAAAAATAAAACGGATTGGTATTAAAGCTGAATGCAAAGTGCAGTGGTGGTGGTGGTGGGTGCATACCAGGTTGCACCTCCTCATCACAGGTGTTGCTCTCCAGTTCAGAGAGCTCAGACTGTGGTTCAGCCACTCTGTCCTCTAGTGTGGCTTCCTCAGGCTCCACTGGGAGAGAAAGGCAAGCTTTAGGTCAGAAACCTGGGCCGTGTTCAGAAGGACATACCGTAGGAAAAGGTTATGAAAGGGAAAAAGTCAAATTAGTCTTTCATATTGGACATGTGCATGTTGTCCGTGCTGTTTCAGTCCGTTTGTTGCCTAAAGAACTCAGCTGCTTCATTAGTAGACGGCCACAAGCCAAGCAGTCATGTATCTATGGCCCTGGCCCCAAGTGCAGATGGTGTGTAGTACTGGAAAACCTCCTCCACATTTTCCACACACCAAACACTAGTTATGGAAGTAGTGAATGTCACAAACGCTGTGCAATGGAATCAAAAATACCTTTTTTTCAACATTTAAACACAGCCATTGGGTGTTTAGTCCCTAAATCCAGGCTTAATGTTGCACCCGTTGACCAGCTCTGTAATTCCCCTTTCAGAGAGTTGATTGGTGCCCGTTCCTTTAGCTCTTAACGCAAGATGATCAAGCAATCAATTGCCAACGTATTTCAGTGCAAAAAAAGAAGTGACGATTATTTAAGTTAGCAGTAGTCAGTCTGGTAACGAAATGGAAATTGCTGAAAGGGCGAAAACCAGCTCTTTAACCATGAAGAATTATCACCAACGGCCAATGACTTCACATGTTCTCATCCACCACTAAACTACACAAAACACGCATGACTCCATTGTGAAGTCAATATTTAGTATCTACACTAAAAGACTACTAACAAATCCCAGTGGTCTCCAGTAACTACTAGTTAGTAAAGTGTACTCACTATGTGCCGTACAGTCGGTGCACATGCTGTTAAGCTCTGTGGGGGAACCTGACTCAGAGGGTTTCCTGCTCGTCCGAGTGCTAAGGGGAAGGGCGAAGGGGGAGAACGAGTGCACTAGTGAGGGCTGTAAACTGGGGAAAGCTAGACTACGTACTACTAGGCCAGAACAGCCATTTGGGGGCACAGCAGGAATAAAAAGAGAAGGTTATCATCGTTGTTGATGCATTCGTTGCAACACAACAGCAACCCCATTGTGAAAGGTTGGCAACCCTGACTGTAGTCGGCCCAGTACAGCTACTGTGCTCTTCTCTCCATTCTAGATAAAGTGCCTTCAGAAATTATTCACACTAATTGACTTTTCACACATTTTGTTGTGTTACAGCCTGAATTTTTTATATATTTTTTTGTCACTGGCCTAAACACAATACCCCATAATTTCAAAGTGGAATTATGTTTTTCAACATTTTTATAAATTAAATAAAAATGAAAAGCTGAAGTCAATAAGTATTCAACCCCTTTGTTATGGCCAGCCTAAATAAGTTCAGGAGTAAAACATTTGCATAAGAAGTCACATAATAAGTCGCATGGACTCCGTGTGCAATAGTGTTTAACATGATCTTTGAATGACTACCTCATCTCTGTACCCCACACATAAAATTATCTGTAAGGTCCCTCAGTCGAGCAGTGAATTTCAAACACAGATTCAACCACAAAGATCAGGGAGGTTTTCCAATGCCTCACAAAGAAGGACACCTATTGAAGCCTGTGTATGAAAAAAAGGAAGCCTCTACAAATTCACCTTTCATCAGGACAATAACCTAAAACACAAGGCCAAATCTATCTGGAGTTGCTTACCAAGACAACATTGAATGTTCCTGAGTAGCCTAGTTACAGTTTTGACTTAAATCGGCTTGAAAATCTATTGCAAGGCTAGAAAATGGCTGTCTACGAAGGACCAACAACCAACTTGACAGAGCTTGAAGAATAAAAAAATTATAATAATGTGCAAATATTGTACAATACAGGTATATTTACCCCAAAAAGACTCACAGAGACTTACCAAAAAAAGACTCAGCAGTCATTTCTGCCAGAAGTGATTCTAATCTGTATTGACTCAGGGGGTTAAATACTTATCTAATCAAGATACAGTATATTAGCGTTTTTCTTTAAAAAAGGTTTTTACCAACATTACAATTTTTCTTCCACTTTGACATTACAGAGTATTTTGTGTAGATTATTAAAATTAAATCCATATTAATCCCATTTTGTAACACTACTTTTCTTCTTCTACGCCATCAATGCCATGGAGCAAACCTCCCTGTAGCCAAGTCTTTTCCTACTGTACGTATCTCCCCATTCCTTCCCTAGTCTAAGCCTTCCATTGACTCCCCATTTGATTATTAATGTGCCTTTACAAAAGGTTCAGGATCTATGTACTGTCCAGAAAGCTTGTTTGTTTACGGGCTGAATTGGTAACAGTGGCGGTGGACGGAGGGGCAGGGAGCGTTCTGAGGCCCTGACCCAGATCCCTGTACTGCAGAGCGGGAGAGCGGGAGAGCGCAGCTGTAATCTGGGGACTGAAGGCCCAGTCAAGCATGCCTTGTTTGCTTTATGTGAAGGGATTAAAACAAAGCACAATCAAAAGCCTCAGCCTCTTGGCCCGTTCATTGCAGAGAAAATAAATGCTCATCATTCAAGACATACATCTAGATTTGGCAGTCTTGGACATGTTTTTGTGGCTAGGATAATGCTAACAATACATTGCTTATGTAAAGCTATACAAATAAGCACTTTTCTGGCTCCTGCAGTTTTAATGAAGACATTCTTTTTTTTCTTTTACCCTTCAAGCTCCTTTGCACGCCCATCTTCTAAGGCTATTTTGGGCCTCACAGTAGCAATAGCCTCAATAAAACATCCCTCTGTTTCTATCTGGAGGTTAATTGAGCAAGCGTGTGCTTTGATGGGCTGTGCTAGTTTATCAGCCTATTTTACAGGCTGATAGATAGATATAATAGCTGATACCTTTCATGGGGCCATCCCCTGGGCTCCTGTGCCCCAGCTGGACCCCGTTCTCCTGGTGATGCAGGTCGTTGATGGTCATGCCGGCTAAGGAAGCGGTCATGGTGTCCCCAGAGTTGTAGCTGTAGGTGTTAGGGGCGTTGTTCATACAATCCTGTTGTTGATCCATAGCAGGTTGGGTTTAGGCTATACAAAAGAGGAATAGAGGAAAGTGCCAGATATATGTTACCCAGATATGACGTCATTGTTTTTTAGCGCTATCCACTTTTAAGAACCTCAGCTATTGAGCTCAACAGAGAATTTCAATTTCACTCAAGGTGGATCAAGTCAAATTGTTTTGCATTGCAGAGCCTATTCTTCTGAGAGCTACACGTGACTATCGGGAGTCCAATTGAGATAATCAATGATGCAAAGGAACTTGCCAGTACCTGGTTCTGAGAGTTTGGCAAGTTATTCAATGAACAACCTTTGAAAGATTAGGAGTCTCTTCCGTCTGACATAAGCCAGTCAGTCAGCAGCAGCTCAATGTAAACAGACACTGCGCCTGTGAAAATGGGGTTATTTATATTCTTAACATGGGGACCTGGTGTAGAGTTACAAGACGAAAATAGTCCCCTGTGCCCATGTGCGTTGCGTCCTAACTGTGATAACCCGCACTTCCTAAACAACCTCACAGAAGTGAAAAGCCACTTGACTGTTAAGCTTGGTTTTAGCCAAAATATTTATTTATTCTTGTTTTTCAGTAACATCTTTAGAAATATGTCATTAAGATGTATATCAACCATCAAGCATGTCCTCCAATGTATGAGGACATGCTCGCTCCACCAGATAGCTGTGAATGGCTTCAAATCTCATAAAATGAGGATTACATACTGTATCAGATTAAATCAAAGCCTATGGTTACGTCAGCGTTTTTTTCTATCCGTTTTTTTCTCCAGCTTTCGCTCTCTCTCACACACCACGCGCATAGCCTTTTGATACCCTGACCACCCATTGCAGTCTTTCCAGCTTCAGTTTGAAGTGATTGTGTTAGCTGTGTTGTTGGTTAGCTGGGTACAACGCATTTCGTGTGTATTACACCATTTTCTTTCATCATAACGCATTCGTGTACATTACACAAATTCCAATTTGTTGTGGCTATTGTTAGCTATGCTAGCTAGGTGGCTCACG
Source organism: Thymallus thymallus (assembly GCA_023634145.1). Classification (NCBI taxonomy): domain Eukaryota; kingdom Metazoa; phylum Chordata; class Actinopteri; order Salmoniformes; family Salmonidae; genus Thymallus; species Thymallus thymallus. Next base: position 17,698,658 of record CM042386.1, on the reverse strand, counting down.
TTAGCTAGGCTAGGGGTTAAGGTTAAGGGTTAAGGGTTAAGGTTTAGGGGTTACTAGACGTTCGCGTTATACGCCCACCCATTCCCCCAGACCAACCTCCCTCCTATTGTTTCTGGCTTAAATAACCTACTGTCTTCATCTGTGATTGAAATGCACTGTATACAAAATTGTGTACTGGCCTGTCACAAGTGTCCAATAAGCAATTTGTGTCTATTTCACAATAATATGTGATACTGGGTTGGTGTGGGCTGCTTGGCCTGAACACCTGACCTCCACTGGGTGCACCAGCATGTCTTCTGTCCTTGACTGTTTAAACAAACACACTCCTGGTCCTCAAATACAGCAGTACCATAGTAGGCCATAGTAACCCCAGACCAGGGAATCAAGCCCTCAGAGCACCCTAGATTAGGAACCCTTAACCGGGGTGCAAAAGCCCCTGCTCGTTAGTAGCAGTGATCTCGTTAGTGGCAATGTGCAACTGAGTTATTCATTAAATATGTATTGAAATATGTAACTGTACATTTATAAGTAAAGTGATGGGTGTGAGGCAATAAAAAGTATAACTAAAAAGTAATAAATATAATGTTTAAACAGTTAAATTGTCATTGATTTTTTTATGCATCCCACATACAGGTAAAAATAGAGAAAAGACCAATGAAAAGTGTCTTAATAGGGTGTCTGGAACTTTCTTCTACAAGAAATTACATAATTTGGTGTTTTGTTGAAGGTGGTGGAAAACGCTAGCTGTGTTCGAATACCCATACTAACATACTGTATACTGCATACTTAATGAGTATAAACTACATACTATAAATTCATTTTGGTATACTGTAAACAAAAGGTTTCTTTTCACTTGGGTATACTAGCGCTTCGCCTGTCTACCGGAAGTTGATGCTGTTGCTAGCTTGTTTGCATAACAAATTACTAGCTAGACATCTTACGACTTCATTAACAATGTCCATTGAGAACGCACAACGACTATACCACTTCACTAAGCTAAGAATGACGTGAATAATCAAGTCAATGAACGTTGGGTAGTTAATATAGTTAATATACTGGCAAGTTCCTTGTATTAGTAGCCAACTAACATTAGGTAACTAGCTAACTTACCGGTAAATACAAGTAACTGCTGTAATGATATGCTATGAGGTTCGTAAGGCTAGCGTAACAAATTGTCAGCCAACATAACCTAACAAATTGTCAGCCAACATAACGTGTAACGTAACTTATTTGAAAAGTAATTACTTTATTAAATTGCTCAACATTTTCTTAACATTTGCCATAATTAGCTAAAACAATGAATTTGTATACGCTCTCGTCGGACTTCTTAAAATCCGAAAATGTTGTGAAGCTACGCCCATTTTCTGAAGAATTGCATTATGGGCCCTAAAATCACGGAAATAGTGTCCACTGCTTGTATACTTCGTATTTTGGCGAATGTAGTACGACATCCGGGAACTTTTGGCATACTAACTATATCCATACTATGACCAATAAGCATACGACATACTCAATTTATGTCACAAATAGTATGGTTAATGCTGTTAGCATGAGTATTCCAACACCACTGCTGTCTCAGGCGCCGCTCCAAAATCTACCATAAGTGTTCAATTGGGTTGAGATCTGGTGACTGGGACTGACATTGCATATGGTTTACATCGTTTTCATGCTTATCAAACCATTCAGTGACCATTCGTGCCCTGTGGATGGGGTCATTGTCATCCTATGGGGGCATAGCCGTGGTGGCCAAAATAACGTCCTGCCCAGAATTTGTATAAATAACCCTAAGCATGATGGGATGCTAATTGCTTAATTAACTCAGGAACCATACCTGTGTGGAAGCATCTACTTTCAATATACTTTGTATCCCTCATTTACTAAAATGTTTCCATTATTTGGGCAGTTACCTGTATATTCTACCACAAGGGCATCAACTTTCACTTATGCAGTTACTCTCAATACTTGACACACCTCCCTCACAACACTCCCCTTGTGGATTTACACAAAACAGAAGTCAAACAACAAGTGAGCTGCTGCGTCCGGGCCAAATAAAACAAACGCTCAGAGAAAGTTGACGCTCCATGTCCGGGAGCTTTGATGATTAGGAGAACTAACAGAGGCAAAGGTCAAAAAGAACTTGATCCCTTATCTGACAACCAGCATATCTCTCTTATGCTTTGCTTCTATGCTTCAGTCCCCAGGTTGGCAACACTAATTTTTCCCCATGTTCTAGTGCCTATGTAGAAAACACAGTGTTAATTTAATCTGATTCTCCTTTGAGAATCCACTCTTTCAAAAAAACTAAAAAACATTTGAGAAACAACAAACAAAGACACCCCACCAGGTCATCTTTTGCGGTAGAAGGAGCTGCATTTAACAGAGACATTCCCACTGGGCACAGATGTCAATTCAAGGTCTATTCCACGTTGGTTCAACTTAATTTTCATTGAAATGGCGTGGAAACAACGTTGATTCAACCAGTGTATGCCCAGTGGGTTCTAACGAATTGCTGTTGGCAGTAAAATAAACATTTAGAGGACCAGTCTCTTGCAACAGGATTCAATCTTCGCTGGCTTCAATTTCAACTGCTGAATAAAACAATTACTTTATTCCGTGTTGGAATTTCATGAAAGCACAGAAAGGTTGGCTCTGACTTGCAGCCGATCCAACTTGGAGCGTGTGAAAATGGGATCTTGGCAAACAGGCCCTGGTTCGAAAGCAAACCCAGCAAGAGCATAATCAACAAAGATATTGACATAGCTCTGGGAGAACCAAGACGTGCCCATAGAAATTACTGACATTATTACTGTGAACCAACAGAGAGCCCTTCTTGACCTATAGAACCATGGTTGAGAATAAATTAAATGGGGGTATTTGCTGACAGTTTTTTCTTGTAAAACTTAAGGATTTTCTACAAAGAAAATATACAAATATGTCTTAAAAGGTTTATGCTAAGGACTCAGTTGTAAAAAAAGAAATAAAAAAAAGCAACAGCTGTAATGACTGAGTAAAATCATAAAAAAGGGTTCCTTCAACACCAAAGATGACAGAGAACCAGTAACAAACTGTAAAAATGATCAAACAACATACTAGGAATTAATTTTCTAGCCAGTTCAATGAATTGTGATACAAAAAAGTCTATCTGATGGCAGGCTCACTATTGCTGCATAAGCTAGCTAATGCTAGCTCAGCTGTGAGCCTAGGATGCTGCTCTCATGCTTGACTGCTTCTGTATCTCTGACCTACTTTCACCACGACTCTCTCTGTACACTCCTAGTCTCCATCCTCAGGCAGGAAGAAGTACCATAGAAACAACACTGAATTCTACCTCTAAAACAGGCCTAGGCCTACCAAGTGGTTAAGGATAAGCGTTAAAGTGAGCCTCAGTTTTCCGCATCATACTGCTGGAAGCTAGTGAAACAGCTTGCAACACAGCCTGTGTAATGAGTATGGTATACTCAGCATCGGATGGCATTACGTCATCGTCCGCAAACACACTCTGGCTTAGAAACTGTGGGCATACTTTTCACAGTGGCGGGATATTTTTTTTCAGGTCTTTGGCTTCATGACTCTAGGCCAAGATCCCTCCTCCACATTTAATTCAGGATTCGGAAATGTCCTTTTTTTAACCAACAATTACAGCGTTGAAGATATTTTTTTTTTGTCATTAATTTTCCTTCCTATAAAATAATTATATTATAAGCACATTTATAAGGCCTTATGAGCAATGCATAATGCATTCATAAAATGCACACCATATGTGCTAATGAATTAGTATTCTTTCATTTACAGTCATAGGAAGTGTTAACAATTTTTGGGGTCTTGAATTTGATTGAAGCTTACCATTTTCCTTAGGCGCTGGAATTCAGGATATCTGGAATTCTGATACTGTTGTGATAGAGCCTGAACTGTGATGGCCTCAGACGCTGCAGCTGTGATCCGCCACACACCCCCATGTCTGCCACTTTAATGAAGACTAGTGGTGCAATGAGCCAACGTCTTCCATCAGCATGGTGCCAATTAACCATGTACAAGAATGCAGTTAAAAGCCCAGTATGACTTTTATCCTCCCTTTAACAATGCAATACAATCCTTTTCAATAAATACCTATTTTGGACTTGTTATGCTACATGTTACAATTGTCTGAAGACATAGTAGTCTAGGACTAAGTCATTTTTAATAGTGCCTTTTTAATGAGGAAAAAACTGCTGCAATGATTGCTTTTTGAGTTGAAAGTGATAAAAACATGCAGGCCGTAGGATATTTTGAATTTGTAGGCCTACTATAGACTGTTCTAGCTAGTCTGTTGCCACCCGTAAACGCTTGAATATATCCTGATCGCCCCTACACCATGTAGGGTTCCAACCTGGTCTCATAGAATAGGCGTAACATAGTAAATGTGTATCCAGGATGCTCAAATTAGTACGGTATGTTACATTTGGTTACATAAGACAGATGGTACATAAGGTTAAAAAGAGAAGAGGGTGGTTGGTCGGGGTGGATGGGTTGACATACAGTGAGCACCATAATTAATTGGACAGTGACAATTTTTTTGTTTGTTTTTCTTTTCTGTACTCTAGCACTTTGAGTTTGAAAGGATACAATGACAATGAGGTTGGAGTGCAGACTGTCAGCTTTAATTTGAGGGTATTTTCAAACATTTCGGATTAACCGTTTAGAAATTATAGAACCTTTTGTACATAGTCCCCCCCATTTTTGGGCATCAAAAAACATTGGACAGTTTAACATAATGAAGAATAAAGTAATCATTGTTAATACTTGGTCGCATATCCTTTGCATGCAATGACTGCTTGAAGTCTGCGATGCATCGACATCACCAGACGCTGGGTATCTTCCCTGGTGGTGCTCTGCCAGGCCTGTACTGCAGCCATCTTCAGTTCCTGCTTGTTTCAGGGACTTATTGCCTTCATTCTCCTCTTCAGCATGTAGAATGCATGTTCAATTGGATTCAGATCCTGTGATTTTCCACTTTTTGGCCATCAAAAACCCCTTCGTTGCTCTAGCAGTATGTTTAGGGTCATTGTCTTGTTGCATGATGAAGTGCCGTCCAATGTGTTTGGAGGCATTTGGTTTTATCTGAGCAGATACATATTTTTTGTAGACTTCAGAATTCATTGTTCTACTTCTGTCTGCAGTCACATCATCGATGAAGACAAGTGAGCCTGTTCCACTGGCAGCCATACAGGCCCAAGCCATAACACCCCCTCCACCATGTTTCACGGATGAGGTGGTATGCTTTGGACATTTATTTTTTCTTCTCCACACTTTCCTCTTTCCATCACTCTGGTACATGTTCATCTTTGTCTCATCTGTCCACAATACTTTTTTCCAGAACTCTTGGGGATCTTTTAGGTGCTTTTTAGCAAACTGTAATCTGGCCTTTCTGTTCTTCAGGCTTATCAGTGGTTTGCATCTTGTAGTGAAACCCTCTGTAGTCCTGCTGGTGGAGTCTTCTACGTACGGTAGACTTTGACACATCTACACCTGCATCCAGGAGAGTGTTTTTGATCTGTTGGGCTGTTGTCAGGGGGGTTTTCTTCACCATAGAGAGTATTCTCCGGTCATCCACTACTGTGGTCTTCCTCGGTCTACCGGGTCTTTTGAGATAATTGCGTTCACCGGTTGTTTTTTTCTTGTTAATGATGAACCAAACTGTTGACTTGGGCATGCCCAGGGTTTTTGCAATGTTCCTGATTGATTGATTTTCATTTCTGAGCCTTATGACGGCCAGCTTCATTTGCATCGACACTGCTGTCTTCCTCATGTTGTCACACCCCAACAACAACATCCAAAGGCAATAGCAAAGTCAATAGCAAAGTCTAGAATCAATACTATTCACCAACAGCTCTCCTGCATTCACTAACGACACAAATGAATACACCTGCCTAACGACACACGTCTATGAAGCCAAATCAACAAATTCAGCTGTCATTTCTAAACGGTTCATCCGATATGTATGAAAATATCCTCAAATTAAAGCTGACAGTCTGCACTTCAACCTCATTGTCATTGTATCCTTTCAAACTCAAAGTGCTAGTGTACAGAACCAAAATAACAACAAAATGGTCACTGTCCAATGAATTATGGTGCTCACTGTATAACACAAACATCTATATACCCAAAGGTTGCGAGTTTGACATCTAGATACCCAAAGGTTGTGAGTTTGAATCTCATCATGGACAACTTTAGCATTTTATCTAATTAGCAAATGTTCAACTACTTACTTTTTTTGCTAATTCGTAACATATAATACAAAGTGGGTGATGGACATCCAGAAATGTATACATACCATACAAAATGTAACATATCATACTAAATAGAGTGTCTTGGATTTATTTACAGAATAATACGAAATGCTCTGAGACCAGGTTGCTGGAAAGAAATCAATACTGAAATAAGATTTAAAATGTATAAGATGCTGGCGGAAGCTGTGACAATTTATCTTATTAATGAATTGTATTTAAATTCATATCCTGAATTGGCTGATTTTCTGCTTTAGCCTATACACGGAATAACTTTTGGATGGTTTCTTCAAGAGGAAGGAATTTGTTGGGTTGGCCTCTCACCCAATTTGGGTGTAAGAGTCGTTTAGGAAAATCATTCCAATTGGTTGGTTGCCGTAATTAACTTAGAGTATTCAAGTTCAAATCAATTACATTTATCATGGATTTGTCTGTCAGCTTTGTGGAGGATTGGAACACAGGTTCCACTGCAAATATAAAACGCACATACCAGAACTGCCAGTAGGCTACATTCCATTAGTGCCAGTGCATCAATACTGCTGTAGAAACTTGCAGCTGGGTGTATCAACACCCCCACACATGTCCAAAAATATGTAAACTCGTCCACTATGTGTCTTATTTTTACAAGCTTGCCTATAGGCTACTGTAGCCTATGAGTTTACATGTCGATGCTGCAATGGCTTTCATTCAATTTACTGACCATGCAATCCATTTTTACAGAATGTAATCCATTTTATGAAAGTCTCCCTAATGCTTTCTAGTTTTTATAAATGTACATTTCATTCTCATTTTAGTTATATTATGCACTGGCGCAAACGGTTGGTTTCCCCCGAGCAGGCTGTTCCATCATTGCACCGCCGCCGCTCCTCGAGACATGAGAAGAGAGGAGGAAAGGCGTGTCCGTGGAATGAAATGGAGACTTGGCTACTACTGACATCCATTCTAACCATTTCATACCAAGCCTCTGAATAAACCCACAGCAATTGATGACACGTGTCATCGATTGCCTCAAGTATTTTCCTTCCAAGAGGGAGGCTGGCATACAATAGGCTTGTCATTGTCTAGATTCGACTAAAGGCGAATATAATGTGCTCACGGATTTTGTGCACACCTCATTTCAATAGATTACACCCCTCGACCAACACAAGCGGATTACTGTGCTAAACAAACCCATCACCCATATGTGTAAAATGACCAGCAACACTGGTGCAATGGCTGCATGTCTTCTCAAAGGTTTGACTGCACTGCACACGGAGGAAAGGGCGGAATTGCATACCATCGGTGCAATATTCATCAACTAGAAATGGGCATGGTTTTTCTGTTGAGTGCAGGCTATGAAAAATTCACACCACTTTTGTTCAGTCGCTCATAAAAAATAATTTTACAATTTGATAAACCCTAATTATGCAAATATCTAATGAGGAATATACAACATGATAATTGAGGCACAATAACGGGGCAGGCTTGTCGTTGTGACTCACAACGATGACATGTTTTGGTAGGCCCTCGGATGTAAGGAATATGCGAAAGATCTAGAAAAAACTGATCCAGAAAAAAAAGCGGATCTGAAACGCACTTTTATCCTACAAATAGGTAGCCGACGGTTCCGTGGTTTAGAAATAGTCATTACAAATGGCAGACCAGAAACAATACGGGGATAATTTGCTGTCCTGGCGTAGTGTAAATGCCATCAAATGATGTCGAATCACTCTTATCCTCATAGTAATGACATTATAAATATTTGATGGATTATCCTTGTTAAAAAATGTGCCCGTTCGAAATGAGACCATATGCCGACACCAGATTTTTGTTCATCCGTGCAACCGATGACACTGAGAAATTGTGTTGTAAGAATAGCCTATCGTGAGGACATTTATTGCATTGTGTGCAACGATAAATAATGGCAGCTACAAAAACATGTTTGTGTATTATTGCATGATGAACACTAATAACCAATAAAAAATAATGCGCATTTGTTTTTAATACATTTGCATAGGCTATGTCTATGAAAACAGGATATTTGGCACAATATTATGCTATACTGTTACAATATTACATTTGAATATGAACACAATCTGTATACGTGCTACCCAGGGCCAACCTCTCCCACCTCATGGAAAAACATAAATGACAAGACCAGTGCCGATTGAGAATTACGACGCTATTGTGTAAACGTTTCATTTGACGCGCATTGCAATCGAGTCCGCTTTGCAATAAGAAAAAACACGGTGTAATTTACAGTGGATTTGGGTCAAGTAAATAATATAATTATCTAGGTTTCCTTACCTGTGTGCAGACAGTGTGGTTGTTTCTACAGCTGCACAGTTGTTCACAGTACGCACGGTCGTCGGACGCTGTTCACCAAGATGCCATAACGGGAGACAGTCGCCAGAGAGCAGCAGATTTGTGATGGTGTCTCGGAAGTGTCTGTCTGCCTGGCTCTGTCTTTGTCTATCAGATAATTCAAGTAACAGTCATATGTATACCAGCCAAATTATTCCGTACCATAAAGTCATATTTATCAATCATAGTCTATGGCCTATAATAACTCCAATTACACTTGACATTGAATGATTTGACAGGCAATTTACTGAAAGTACATAATAGCCACAGAGGGGACTCTGTTTACAAAGAAAAACGGAGTGGGACTTCTATCGCCCTCTCTGCCCTCTCTGTGGCATTTACTGCCACACACCCAGTGCCAACTTTTACACTGACTTGAGAAACCAGTCAGCACTTGAAAAAAGTAGCAGGGGATTTATTGTCAGACAGTCAGAAACTCTATGTAAATGTTGAACCAACTATATCTTGGCAAGCAGAAAAACAACCTCGCCCTCTCTCCCCCATACCCATCTTTCCTTCTCTCTGCCTCTCTCGGTCTCTCTCTCTTTCTCTCTGCCTCTCTCTCTTCTATCTCTCTCTGGAATTCTGCCCAGAACAACATCTGCCACTAGTTTTTTTAGCTAAATATTTTGGATTTGGATTTGTCCTGGGTGGGACTTCACTGTCTCTGCCAAGGTGCTTCTGTAAGTCCTCATCAGACTAACCCTAAGAACCTCAGACTATTTTCTTAATCCTGGGTCGGCACTCTAGCACTCTGCCACCAGGAAACACTGTCATTACAACAATAGGCTATTTGGATTAGGGTGAAGTTACCACTAGATGCTGATTTAGGGTCAGTTTATCATTCCCCCCCTCTGATTGGAGGAGGCAAAGTTGATCCTAGATGTGTACCTATAGGGAAACGGACCGGACCAGGCTATTTCCTTTTTTCAAGTGAGAAAAGCTCAAATGGCACAAAAGACGGCATAAGATACATTAAAAGTTGCAATAAGACACCAAAAGGAACTACACACATGACAACAATATACGGCTATAATACAGGCTATATCTTCCTGCAATGGCCCATTCTTAACAACACTTTACAATAGGGTAGTTGTAAGGTCTGTTGGAAAGTAGTTTTTTTGTAGTTTATAAACAGCTCATTATTAGTTAATAAGTTGTTTTGTAAATCTTCTTTTCACCATAAAATGGTTTTAATAATGTAGACATGCTGATTACTTTTCAATCTTTGGCTTATTGTTGTGCCAAATAAGTTATTTTTCACACCATTTGCCTAATTTCGGACTAAACTGTGTCTATAGACACCATCACAACACGTTTGGTCATAAAGTGGCTTATGTGTGTGTATTTCAGTCATTGTCCTTGTCTTGGAGAATATCCACATTCAATGGTGTCATTTTTGTAGTGTACCAATAGGTGGCATGGCATTCATGCTTTACAGTCAATTTCACATACCTCAAATGTATGTTGAACAGCCTACAGTATGCATGAAGCTATGATAATTATGTAACTGAGTGGACCATTAATACATACAGTGTGTACATATGGAAAACTGTCTCTGGTTGAAGCAATATATCTTGTACATAATGGATGGTTCCCCTGTCCAGTAGCATGCAAACTGATTGCTCTCCTAAACTTTCAAGATGGTCAAATGAATAATGAGAGGTTAAATTAACTTGAAAGCAATAATACTGCAGTCGTATTAAAAACACTGTCAACAAACACTGTATTTCCTCAAAACATGGGTCAAACTATAATTTTAAACTCATGGATGGTCAGTCCTCGCATCCATAGCTCTGTCTATGAATGTGAGAGTATGGTCGTCCATATATTAGTCATTTATTAAGACAAAATACATTTGAAAGCTTAAAAAACAAGATTTTAAAGCAATTGTAGAATGTCTACAATTCATTTTTTAAATATTTGATGTCAATTATCTAAAGAGGCTTAAACTAAAGAGTAAGCTGTGTCTCAACTGATGGCAGGCGTTTTTAGATCATTGACATTGACCGTTCCTGGTGCAAGCTAAAACAATGTCCTATCCTGGAGCTCGAGTAAATTACATTACTAAGCTTCCCCTGAATGTACTACACCAGGACATGGAAATCGATTCTAATGTAGTATGGTTTGAAGGGCATCTCTGAACAGTTGAAACTGGATTTTAAATAGCTAATTGACTCTCTGCTAGACACTAACAAAATACCCATCATATCTGGCCCTGTGCCCTCTCTGAATCGTGGCAATGAACGCTTTAGCGGGATTCTTTCTCTTCACAACTGGCTACGTGATTATTGCAGCTCAATGGCTGTAACTTTTGTTGACAATTTCGATACCTTTTGGAAACAAAACACGTTTTATAAGGAGGATGGGATCCACCCAAATCACAGCATTCTAAGGCTGCGTTGAGACAATGACTTATCAATGACCCAAGCCCAGCTCATTTAATCCCTACCATTGCGCTGAGTCATCATAATGCTGCAGCAAATGTACATTAACCCAGGGGCATTGGTAGACAAAATGTAAAAGTGGAAGTCCACTGTGTGCAGCTCATCCAACATACATAACATGAGCACATCTACTGCTGCTAAGCTTCCAAGTAAAGCAATACAAACAAGTAAGCATCCCAGAAGAAAAGTGCTCAAAATAGCCCACGTTAACATATGTAGCTTAAGAAACAAGGTTCATGAAATCAATAATTTTCTCTGAAACTCACTAAGATAATACCTTTGATGATACAGTGGTAGCAATACAAGGTCATAACATTTACGGAAAATGAACATTTAGAAATGCCAAAGGTGGAAGTGTGAATGTTTATATTCAGAACCACATTCCTGTAAAGCTTAGAGAGGATCTCATGTTAAATACTGTTGAAGTAATATGGCTACAGGTTCACCTGCCTCACCTAAAGCCCATTCTGGTGGGAAGCTGCTAAGCGCTAACAGTCAGTATCTGGATAATGTGTGAAATACTTGATAATGTATGTGATATCAACACAGAGGTATTTTTTCTGGGTGAATTAAATATTGATTGGATTTCATCAATCTGCCCACTCAAGAAAAAGCTTCAAACTGTAACCAGTGCCTGTAACCTGGTTCAGGTTATCAATCAACCTACCAGGGTAGTTACAAGCAGCACAGGAATGAAATCATCCACATGTATTGATCACATATTTACTACTGCTGCAGAAATTTGCAATTTACAAACAAGTATTTCTGGATGTAGTGATCACAATATAGTATCCATATCTAGGAAAGCCAAAGTTCCAAAGGCTGGACCTAATATAATGTATAAGAGGTCATACAATAAGTTTTGTAGTGATTCATATGTTGATGATGTAAATAATATTTCCTGGTCTGTAGTGTGTAATGAGGAGCAAACAGACGCTGCATTTGACACATTTAGGAAATTGCTTATTCCAGTTACTAATAAGCACTCACCCATTAAGAAAATGACTGTAAAAAACTGTTAAATCCCTGTGGATTGATGAGGAATTTAAAATGTGTATTGTTGAGAGGGACGAGGCAAAAGGAATGTCAAATAAGTCTGGCAGCCCAACTGATTGTCAAACATACTGCAAATTAAGAAATCATGTGACTAAACTGAATAAAAAGAAGAAGAAACTACACTATGAAACAAAGATAAATGACATAAAGAATGATAGTAAAAAGCTTTGGAGCACCTTCAATGAAATCTTGGGAAAAAAGGCAAACTCAGCTCCATCATTCATTGAATCAGATGGTTCATTCATCACAAAACCAACTGATATTGCCAACTACTTTAGCAAAATTAGCAAACGTAGGCATGACATGCCAGCAACAAACTCTGACACTACACATCCAAGTATATCTGACCAAATGATGAAAGACAATCATTATAATTTTGAATTCCGTAAAGTGAGTGTGGAAGAGGTGAAAAAATGATTGTTGTCCATCAACAATGAGAAGCCACCGGGGTCTGACAACTTGGATGAAAAATTACTGAGGATAACTATGGACGATATTGCCACTTCTATTTGCCATATTTCCAATGTAAGCCAACTAGAAAGTGTGTGCCCTCAGGCCTGGAAAGAAGCTAAAGTTATTCCTCTACCTAAGAATAGTAAAGCCCCATTTACTGGCTCAAATAGCCGACCAATCAGCCTGTTACCAACCCTTAGAAAACTTTTGAAAAAAATGGTGTTTGGCCAGACACAATTATATTTTACAGTAAACAAATTGCCACGTTTTCAGCATGCTTATAGGGAAACACATTCAACAAGCACAGCACGAGTAAAGCCAAAGTGTCTATGTATGCGGATGACTCAACACTATAAATGTCAGCTACTACAGCGACTGAAATGACTGCAACACTTAACAAAGAGTTGCAGTTAGTTTCAGAGTGGTTGGCAAGGAATAAGTTATTACTAAATATTTCAAAAACTAAAAGCATTGCATTTGGGACAAATCATTCACTAAACCCTAAACCTCAGCTAAATCTTGTAATAAATAATGTGGAAATTGAAGTAACTAAACGGCTTGGAGTAACGCTGGATTGTAAACTGTCATGGTCAAAACATATTGATACAACAGTAGCTAAGATGGGGAGAAGTCTGTCCATAATAAAACGCTTCTATACCTTCTTAACAACACTTCAACAAGGCAGGTCCTACAGGCTCTAGTTTTGTAGCAACTGGACTACTGTTCAGTCATGTGGTCAGGTGCCACAAAAAAGGGACTTAGGAAAATTGCAATTGGCTCAGAACATGGCAGCACGGCTGGCCCTTGGATGTACACAGAGAGCTAATATTAATAATATGCATGTCAATCTCAAAGTGGAGGAGAGACTTGTATTTATGAGAGGTATTGACATGTTGAATGCACTGAACTGTTTGAACCACCCATGCATACCCCACAAGACATGCCACAAGAGGTCTCTTCACAGTCCCCAAGTCCAGAACAAATTATGGGAGGCACACAGTACTACATAGAGCCATGACTACATGGAACTCTATTCCACATCAAGTAACTGATGCAAGCAGTAAAATTTGATTTAATAAACAGATAAAAAAAACACTTTATGGAACTGCTGGGACTGTGAAGCAACACAAACATAGGCACAGACACATGCATACACACACACACACAATAACATGCATTCGGCTTTCGGTAGTCCATCGTATCCAATGATGACTTCCACTTCTGAGTGAATTATTTCTCTAGTCCGAGATCCACAAACTTTATTGCAGGTGGGTCATATGCAGTCTGTGTTGGCGGGGGCAGACATGGTGTATGTCTCCTAAGCTGTTTTTGTGCTCCTCGCCTCCTCCCACCTCTGTACACCACTCTGGCAGAGCTGCCGCCAGATGGAACGGTCGGCAGCAGAATCCTCTAGGTCTTTGGGTTTGATGTTGCACTTCTTCAGTAACGTTTTCAGCTGGTCCTTGTAGCGCTTCATCTGCCCCACTGCAGACCGCCGGCCAAGATGTAGCTGGCCATACAGGATCTTCCGCAGCAAGCGCTCCTGAGACATTCTAATGACCTGCAGAAGCCAGCGCAGTTGGTGTTGGGTGTCCATGGCCTCTAGTAGTTGGTCTTAGCAAGTATTTCTGTGTGGGTTACAGGGTTGCACCAGGTTATTCGCTGCAGGCATCTTATGTGGAATCGCTCAAGCAGCTTTTTGTGGCGACAGTAAGTGACCCAGGCTTCACAGCTGTAAAAAGTGTGTGATGCAGACAGCTTGATAGACGGCAACTTTGGTGTGGAGGTGGAGACCCCTGTTTTGGAAGACCCCGTCTGAGTTTCCCGAAGGCAGCTGATACTTGCTTGATCCTATATTGAATTTCAAGGTTGAGGCTGCAGTCCTCCCAGGTATTTGAAGGACGGGACTGTTGCCAGTGATTTGTGTTCAATGGTGAAGATAGGCATGGTGGGTGGAGGGCTGGATCTCCATTGGCAGACCACCTCTGTCTTGGTGTTGTTGATAAACAGTCCCATCCGGCTATGGACCCTCACAGTCGCTATAAGGATGGAACGAAGGTCTTCCGGAGTGTGGGCAACAAGAGCACAGTCATCAGCATACTGCAGCTCAAGAACCCGCTCCAGGTGGTTGCTTGGAGCCTCCTGATGTTGAATAGGTTTCCATCCAGCCTGAAGTTCACTGCAACCCCACTGTTGTCCTCAAGCTCCTTGTGGAGAAGTTGGGTGACACATAGGAGGAAGATGTTAAAGAGTACAGGTGCCAGCACACACCCCTGCCTCACACCGACGCTTACTCCAAAGGGCACTGACTCTTGCCCTCCTATGGCCACCCGAGCCATCATCCCATCATGAAACTGGCAAAGGATGTTGGCAAATTTGTCTGGACAGCCAAATTTGAGAAAAATAGTAGTTCCCTTCTCACAGTGTCGAAGGCCTTGGAGAGGTCGACAAAGGCCATGAAAAGGTCCTGATGTTGTTCATGGCAGTTCTCTTGGAGTTGCCGTGCCGTGAATATCATGTTGACCGTACTCCTGTTCTTTTTGAAGCCGCATTGTTCCTCTGTGATGTTGTTCACCAGCCTGTATAGCATCACTTTGGCCAGAACCTTGCCGGCAACAGCCAGAAGGGATATCTCCCGGCTGTTGCCGCAGATGGACTTGTTACCCTTGTTCTTATTCAGAGGCAAGAAAAAGTATGTGAACCCTTTAGAATTACCTGGACTTCTGCATAAATTGGTCATGAAATTTGATCTGATCTTCATTTAAGTCACCACAATAGACAAACACAGTGGCTTAAACTGATAACACACAGATTATTGTATTTTTCTTGTCTATATTGAATAGGCTAATGACTTCTCCAGAAGCTAATTGGAGTCAGGAGTCAGTTAACCTGGAACCTGGAGTCCAATCAATGACACAAGATGTGGTTGTAGCTGCCCTGCCCTATAAAAAAACACTTACAAAATGTGAGTTTGATATTCACAAGAAGCATCGCCTGATGTGAAGCAATGCTTCTCAAAAGAGATCTCAGAAGACATAAGATTAAGAATTGTTGACTTGCATAAAGCTGGAAAGGGTTACAAAAGTATTTCTAAAAGCCTTGATGTTCATCAGTCCATGGTAAGACAAATTGTCTATAAATGGAGAAAGTTCAGCACTGTTGCTACTCTCCCTAGGAGTGGCCGTCCTGCAAAGATGACTGCAAGAGCACAGCGCAGAATGATCAATGGGGTTAAGAAGAATGAAACAAAAGTTGAGTTGTTTGGAAGGAACACACAACACTATGTGTGGAGAAAAAAAGTCACAGCACACCAATATCAAAACCTCATCCCAACTGTATGGTGGAGGGAGCATCATGGTTTGGGGCTGCTTTGCTGCCTCAGGGCCTGGACAGCTTGCTATCATCGATGGAAAAATTTGATCCCAAGTTTTCCAAGAGATTTAGCAGGCGAATGTAAGGCTATCTGTCTACCAATTGAAGCTCAACAGAAGTTGGGTGATGCAAAAGGACAATGACCCAAAACACAGAAGTAAATCAACAACAGAATGGCTTCAACAGAAGAAAATACCTGTTCTGGAGTGGCCCATTCAGAGTCCTGACCTCAACCCGATTGAGATTCTGTGGCATGACCTTGAGAGAGCAGTTCACACCAGACATTCCAAGAATATTGCTGAACTGAAACAGTTTTGTAAAGAGGGATGGCCCAAAATTCCTCCTGACCTGATCTGCAGGTCTGTCACTTAGATGAAGATCAGATATCAATTTATGCAGAAATCCGGGTAATTCCAAAGGGTTCACATACTTTTTCTTGCCACTGTAGATGGTGACAGTGTTTGCATCTCGCCACTGTTGGGGAATGATCTCCCGGTCGCAAACTTCAATGATGTACTGGTGGAGCATTCTGGTGTATAAGTAACCTCCCTTCTTAAGTAGCTCTGCCAGGATGCTGTCAATGCCATGAGTCTTGTTGTTCTTAAGGGACCAGATATCTGATAACACTTCTTGGAAGGTTGGCGAATGGTTGAGGTCTTGGGTGGACGGACAGGCAATAATCAGGATCTGTTGTTGGTCCTTCAAGAGAGTCAGACCATCAGCTGTTTTCATGAGGGTGATGGAGCGATTTCTAGATCCATAGATAGCTTTAGTTGAGTTGTAGAAATTGTGCATGTCATTTTTGTCTGAATAAATTTGGATTTCCTGTGCCTTTTTCGTCCACCATTCGTTCTGCAGCTGTTTGCACTTCCTTGAGCGATGCACGCCATTTCTTGCAGAGGGTAGTAGACGTGGGGCTGTTGAGCCCTGTGCGCTTTGTTCATATTGTCCAGTAAGGTTGTGATGGTGTCAGAGTTCTCATCGAACCAATCCTGATGTTTCCTACCTCTCTAGCCAAAGGAGTGGGCCGCTGCCTGATAGAGCCCTGAGCTAATAGATGCCCACTTCTGGTCCATGGGGTCCTCTGCGCTCAAAAGAGGTTCAATCTTCCTCAGCCTTTCAGCGAGAGAGCAATGAAACTCGTCCCTTACTGCAGCTTTTTCTACCTAGGCACTACTGCACTAGTCGCGTCACATGCACCCTGCGGTTGCCCGCCGACACATACACACTATACATACGTACACATGGATTTTGTAGATATGTGGTGAATAGGGGTCTGAGGGCACACAGTGTGTTGTGAAATCTCTGAATATATTGTAATGTTTTTCAAAATTGTATAAAATACCTTAATTTAGCTGGACCCCAGGAAGAGTAGCTGCTGCCTTGGCAACATCTAATGGGGATCCATAATAAATACAAAGGTAAAAAAATGTCAGACTTTTTACTGAAATTGTTTTCCAATAAGTTATACAATAATTTGTAAGCGTTCAACTGATGTCAAACTCAACTGTTTAACTTTTTCAGCGATGAAGACATGGATGTCTCATGGTAGGGTGGGGTGTGCAAAATGGATCAACTTTGAGGACCTGTGTTGGCATTCAGGTCCAAAAAGTCACTTTCTGATCTACCATGTGCAACGGGAAGTTTTGTTCAATAGTGTAAAATGAGATTGATTTCATATAGAACGACCCAGTAGTTACCTTTCTTCAACCCCATCCCTCTGCTGTTTACCAAAATATTTAATATTTATTGTTCAACACAAAGTGTATGATGATGACAAACTAAAGGGTTGTAACCTAAAATTGTTACTGACTTATTCAGTTATATTTATACTGCGATACATTTTCACCAAGAAACATAGAATGCTAAAATATATATATGGAGCTATAGTGTTAAGTAGACTGACTATACAGTACACTTTCTCTGTTGTAGTACTTTGCAACGCATTCCAGCATAAAGTAGTGGAAAAGGATGTCCTGTGAGAGTTCTTCACATTCCCAGTGGATGCAAATTCAGTGCTGGAGCTCACTCAAAGACAGAGGTCAATCCTTCAGCAGCTGTCTTGGCATTCCCCTTGAGAAAATAATAATTGTACTGTTCCGGGGCTAAAGAGAACACTTTCAGTAGATCACATCTGCTGTAATGATGGATATGTTCATAATTTGGAGTGATGAACAACAGTAGCACTGAGTTGAGAGTAGGATTTTAAACTTATAATGACACATTAAAGGAACATTTACAGTAAAAACGTACATTGATATTTAAAAAACTTTTGAGGGAATAGTGTCTTTGACATAATATAGATGAAGAGGGAATGGTTAGGTTAGTTCCCCTCATGGTTGTCCTTCTGGTAGACCTCTCGTTTGTGTGGTGACCCACAGCAAATATCTCGGCCAAATTTCAATTTACTTTATTTAAAACAATTCAATGACAATGGCCCTTGTTCAACTTACCTGATTGATCACCAGGCATGATATGTTTGACAAAAGCTAAAAAATATAAATAAATGTATATCACAGGAGGCTGGTGGGAGGAGCTATAGGAGGACGGGTTCATTGTAATTGCTGGAATGGAATAAATGTAACTGGACCCTGTGTGTGTGTGTGTGTGTGTGTGTGTGTGTGTGTGTGTGTGTGTGTGTGTGTGTGTGTATGTGTGTGTGTACGCTGAAGCACTAGTTGGAGACATTACAGCTTTGTTTCTTTTCCCACCTTTATGCAGCAATTGGTATCCTCCTGCCCTTCAAGCAACATTTCCACTTCACCCTCCGTCATCGAACAAAGGCCAGGGTCCAACAGGAGCCCGGGTGGCAGGAGTGGGTCCACTCCAGGACCGCGGGGTGGACAGCGTCAGGAACAAACATCGGGTTATCTAGCCCGTGATGGCACCAGCAGACAAGTCAATGAGGGGATTGTGTCACTGGAGCCAAGAGAATCCCAATACCATGGGAACCTAAGGAGACTTAATTAGCAGGAATTGGATAGTCTTGCTGGGGTTCCCTGACACTCATAGGTTGATGGGGGTGGTATTGTGGGTGACCAGGCCTGTAGAGCATCTATGACCCATCAGAGTACTCGCCCCTACCGGTGAGCCTGGTCTTTTAGTGAACAGGAGGGCAATGACCAGTAGTCCTGCAATACAGGCAACTCTGCGTGTGAAGCCTGTGTAGACGTTCGGCTGGAGACAGCCTAGCTCTGCCTAGTTGCATCGGCTTGGGCAGAGGTGAATCGGCAGACCTCGGAGACTCTCGGGGGATCTCAGGTAGCCTCGGGTTCTCTCAGCAACGGAGACATCGGGGACTTCCAGGATGCCTCGGAGGCGAGGTGGAATCCTTGGGCGGGCGAGTGGAGTCGGACCTCCTCTCCTTCCTACGTTCCCAAATCCGCCCATTGATCTGGATGGTCAAGGCGATGAGTGAGTCGAGATCTGTTGTTAGTTCCCGTGCTGCTAGCTTGTCCTTAACCTCCTCCGATACTCCTTGCAGGAACATGACGAACAGCGATTCCGGGTTCCAGGCACTCTCAGCTGCCAACGTGCGGAAATCCACTGCATAGTCTGCCACACTGCGGGATTCTTGTCGAAGGTGGAGTAACGTCCCGGCAGCCTCTCTCCCGGACAAAGGAGCATCGAAAACGTTCTTTACCTCCGCCAAGAACTCCTCCAGACTGAAGCGGTCCGAGGGGAAGGAGGAGGGCTGCAGCTAGATGATGAGAGAACACTGAGGTTCCCCACTTTCCAGCGAAGCGTTCCGGGTGAGGTAAGCAGGGTTCTCAGGAAACTGGGGTGTCCAGGGAGGCTCAGGATCAGGGCAGGCAGAATGGTCAAAACTGGGAAAACTAGAATACATGAACTAGAGCAAAACAGGGAAAAACGTTGGTAGGCTTGACGAGACGAGACAAACTGGCAACAGAAAAACAGAGAATAAATACCCAGGGGTTAATGGGGAAGATGGGTGACACCTGGAGTGGGGTGGAGACAAGCACAAAGACAGGTGAAACTGATCAGGGTGTGACACTGGGATCGAACCGGGGTCTGTAGTGACACCTGTAGTGACGCCTTAGACCACTACGCCACTCGGGAGGCCCAAAATGCCTATATATTTAACAAAAATAAAGTATTTTTTCTTGAATAGTTGGTTTTTGGTATTTCTCCACACATACTACTTTCAATAAAAACATGATCTAGTTTCATCCATTTGCAATAGAAAGTGTTTGCATTGGCTTTGAATATATATATTTTTTATTTATTTAACCTTTATTTAACTAGGCAAGTTAAGAACAAATTATTATTTACAATGACGGCCTACCCCGGCCTCCCCTGGGCCAATTGTGTGTCGCCTTATGGGACTCCCGATCCTGGCCGGTTGTGATACAACCTGGGATCAAACTAGGGTCTGTAGTGACGCCTCTAGCACTGAGATGCATTGCTTTAGATTGCTGTGCCACTCGGGAGCCAAATGAATCATAGACCTTGACCTTATGAGTAATACCTTTAGTGGGGTGTAGAGAGAAATATCACATCCCGACTTATTGATAATAGGCTATAGCTGCATTACAAACACTTAAAAGACACACCCTCTACCCTCAGCCCCCAAATTAAGTGGACACTTCTGATGAAGTATCATGACGTCTGACGAGTTGACACTTGCAGGTCAAGGGGCGAAGGAAGGAAGAATTATTTTTTTCCGCTCTTGCCCGGAAATGTGTCACTTGTTTCAGTCATCATGGAACCACTGGTAGCTGTTTTGTGTGCATTATATGCGCTACAGTCAAAATGATTGCATTTCATATCGTGGTTAGAAGACAAAGCAAATGTTAGCCATCTGACTATATCAGGTCAATTGAAAATTACAATGTATAAGTGTGATGTCAGGGAAAGTTGTATGCGCAAGCTAACGTTTCCAAAAGCTAACCAAACAAAAACATAATTACTTTTATGAAACGTGTTAGAGCCGTTAGGAAATCAAGTTGTCATCCCCAGTTGCTGTGTTTCAGTGGCGATTTTAGCATGTAGATCTTGGTGGGGTAAAAAATGATAAAAGTGGGATGCATGCGAGCGAAGCCACTACACAACACAACACTAAACAATGCACCATAACGGTGACAAACTGTGCCCACAAACTGTTACATATAGCTGTCCCAACAGCCGTGCCAACACCTTACCACTGCTACACCTGGCTATCAGCGGAGCCTTGTCTGGCTGCCTTAAAAAAAAAACATAGCTGATATGGCTGACTTACTTAAACAAATGTGGTTTCTGATGACAATTGAGATGTACAAACTATCGTATAAGGGGACGAAAAGCAGATAAGAGGCAATCCGTAATTTCGATAAAGACATTAATGAGCGAGCTAGGACAGACATAGTCAATATAACTATTTGTTTAGCACTTTTGAAATGTACAGCGAACATGGGCCGTTCTTACAGTGTTCTCCCTGTACACCAAGTCAGAACCGTATGATAAATAAAGGGGGCATATAAGCAGACAATGAAAGCTCTTACAATATTCAATAATTACATTTCTCTAAAACAAGTTATAGGCTACATGTGCATCACCAAGTCAGAACAGTAGGTGAAATTAAGAGGGGTAAATATTATTAGGGTGAGGAACATGCCTACTACAAATTATTAGGGTGAGGCTCATGCCTACTACACAACATATGCTTAGTATTACTTTATTAGCTACAGTATAGTACATATCTTCCTGGCATATTACATAATTTATGCACCACGGTCCTCAGTGGGAAAATGTTGTCATCAAAGTCTGGCATTCTCTGAATTTACTGGGAACTCGAAAAAAACAAGGTTAAATCATGATGGCGTAGCTCTAGAAAGAGGCCCGATTTACAATTCCGAGTTGGGATGACCATTCGAAACGTATTTTCCCAGTCTGATCTTGTTTATTACCGTCTTCCCAGTTGTCTTGAACTCAAGTTTTCGCAGTTCCGAGTTAACAGTTGCTTTGAGCACGGCACAAATCATGCTCATTGACAGCATGGCCAATGTTGAATGTTTATCATTTTAAACTTGAAAAGATACCCTTAATTCCAGATTTGGGACCCTACAGCCACTGAATAGCAGGCTAGTGATTTCTTTGCAATGCTTGCAGTTAGCCACTGTCACTGATTCCTTCCAAACCACTCATTGTTGAATTTGATTTCCAACTTGTTGTGTAATGTTTATGTCCAACGACCAATGAGCACCAAAACATTTTATCTATAATTTTTCTTCATTATTTCTCTTCATATGACAAGGATTAAAAATGATTTGCCAGTAGATTGTCGACTTGATTCATGATGATGACTGCTAGCTAAGATTTTGAAAGTATGATGTTGACATGATCAGTCCAATCAAAGCTACTGTAGATATAACGTCATTTGAAGTCATTTTATCTGTAGCCAATGACCTTGAGCCTATACAAATATTTAGCCTCTTTTTAACATATGGACTTTCTTTCTTTAACTAGTCTTGCGTTGAGGTTCGCCTTTAGCTAGACTACTTTGGTTACTGAATTTGATATTTGATTGGGCCCTGTTGTAATTATTCTTCCAATTTATGAAAAAAGGCTGTAAATTGTAGTTTACACTAGTTAATGCTGGTCGTCTATGGCGATGAAGAGGGGGTGATTGGATGGATAACTGTTTAATTGCTGTCAGGCTCTGGCCATGGAGAAGCATAGGCTTCTCTATGTAGTTATGGTCAGAGTCTGACAGTGTCGTTCTTTTCTGTTTCTGTGTGGGGTTTGGGTTGGATCCCTAATTAGAGGCAGCTGCACAGCATTGTCTCTAATTAGGGATCCCATATATGTTGAGTCTGTCCTTCACTCTGGTGTGGGTCGTTGTTGATGTTATCGTTATATGTCGCAGTCACGGTGAAGTAAGTGTGCCTTTTGTTAAAATATCGTGTTAAAATATCGTGTTTTTTGTTTTAACGTAACGTTTGAAATTCGTGTTTTGGTTTCGTTTAGTAGTTCGTCATTTTTGAGTTTGTTATACATAGTATAAAATAAAGAAAAGATGTCAAACTACTATAATCCCTGCGCTGCGCCTTGGTCATTCCCACACCCTCATCGTGACAATTGCCAACAACATTGATAGTATGGCTTCATTGTCTGCCCCTTTGGACTGTGAGGTGTTCCAGTTACATTCCATAGGGTTACAGTTGAAGTCGGAAGTGTACATACACTTTAGCCAAATAAATTTAACTCAGTTTTTCACAATTATTTTAATAATGTGAAATGTCTGAATAATAGTAGAGAGAATGATTTATTTCAGCTTTTATTTCTTTCATCACATTCCCAGTGGGTCAGAAGTTTACATACACTCAATTAGTATTTGGTAGCATTGCCTTTAAATTGTTTAACTTGGGTCAAACGTTTCGGGTAGACTTCCACAAGCTTCCCACAATAAGTTGGGTGAATTTTGGCCCATTCCTCCTGACAGAACTAGTGTAACTGAGTCAGGTTTGTAGGCCTCCTTGTTCGCACACGCTTTTTCAGTTCTGCCCACAAAGTTTCTATAGGATTGAGGCCAGGGCTTAGTGATGGCCACTCCAATACCTTGACTTTATTGTCCTTAAGCCATTTTGCCACAACTTTGGAAGTATGCTTGGGGTCATTGTCCATTTGGAAGAATCATTTGCGACCAATCTTTAACTTCCTGACTGATGTCTTGAGATGTTGCTTCAATATATTCACATAATTTTCCTTCCTCATGATGCCATCTATTTTGTGAAGTGCACCAGACCCTCCTGCAGCAAAGCACCCCCACAACATGATGCTGCCACCTCCGTGCTTCACGGTTGGGATGGTGTTCTTCGGCTTGCAAGCCTCCACCTTTTTCCTCCAAACATAACGACAGTCATTATGGCCAAACAGTTCTATTTTTGTTTCATCAGACTAGAGGACATTTCTACAAAAAGTACGATCTTTGTCCCCATGTGCAGTTGCAAACCGTAGTCTGGCTTTTTTATGGCGGTTTTGGAGCAGTGGCTTCTTCCTTGCTGAGCGGCCTTTCAGGTTATGTCGATATAGGACACGTTTTACTGTGGATATAGATACTTTTGTACCTGTTTCCTCCAGCATCTTCACAAGGTCCTTTGCTGTTGTTCTGGGATTGATTTGCACTTTTCGCACCAAAGTATGTTAATCTCTAGGAGACAGAACGCGACTCTTTCCTGAGCGGTATGACGGCTGCGTGGTCCCATGGTGTTTATACTTGTGCACTATTGTTTGTACAGATGAACGTGGTACCTTCAGGCGTTTGGAAATTGCTCCCAAGAATGAACCAGCCTTGTAAACTTCCGACTTCAACTGTATGTGGCACTGTTAGAGTTAAGAAACACACAGTGCAACATATCTGGACATGGAAATCAAGGCAAACCAATCATCTAATGTTAATCTGGGAAATTATTGAAAAAATGATTAGTTACAATGCATCTGACATGTTTTATCTGCTGCATTGATATCAGATCAATCATCTTCACATTCTAGTCCATTTCATAGTATTTTGCATAATTTACAGTATATTACAATGTTGCTCTATTCTGAACATTCATCTTTAATCTCCTTGCTCCAATTAATTATTGAAGCCTTGATGAGCAGCTCTGATTTCCTCATGATGTTGTGACATTCAAAAGTGCTTGAGGTTGCACAGGAATTTAATACACCAATCTGGATAGTCTTCATCAAGCAGGGCACTTTACATTGTTATCTACATTAGTAGGTGTCTAAATAGCTTATTTGTATTTGCTGGTTAGATACCAGGCCTGTATTCTCACAAAGCCTCTCAAAGTAGGAGTGCTGATCTAGGATCAGGTCCCCCTGTCCATGCAATCTTATTCCTTATGATCTAAAAGGTAAAACTGATCTTGGATAAGCATAGACCTTTGAGAACTTACCTTCTGGTTTTGACTTGCTCAGCACTTTAATGACCTCAGCATTAGTTGGGTTCTGGCCCAGGTCACACATTACGTCTCCACACTGGGCAAAGGTGATCTTTACATGACTAATGCCATTCTCAGCCTACTGCCATAATCAGTTTAATATCAAATTATTAGTGTGCATGTAAACTAAATCATTGTTGTAAATACTGTTTTTATGTCCAATCATTGGTGGTAAAAAGGGATGCAGCAGGATTGAGTGGTAAAAAGGGATGCAGCAGGATGGAGTGGTAAAAAGGGATGCAGCAGGATGGAGTGGTACAAAGGGATGCAGCAGGATGTATTGGTAAAAAGGGATGCAGCAGGGATGTAGTGGTAAAAAGGGATGCAGCAGGATAGAGTGGTAAAAAGGGATGCAGCAGGATGTAGTGGTAAAAAGGGATGCAGCAGGATGGAGTGGTAAAAAGGGATGCAGCAGGATGGAGTGGTAAAAAGGGATGCAGCAGGATGGAGTGGTAAAAAGGGATGCAGCAGGATGGAGTGGTAAAAAGGGATGCAGCAGGATGGAGTGGTAAAAAGGGATGCAGCAGGATGGAGTGGTACAAAGGGATGCAGCAGGAAGTAGTGGTAAAAAGCGATGCAGCAGGGATGTAGTGGTAAAAAGGGATGCAGCAGGATGCAGTGGTAAAAATGGATGCAGCAGGATGTAGTGGTAAAAAGGGATGCAGCAGGATGTAGTGGTAAAAAGGGATGCAGCAGGATGGAGTGGTAAAAAGGCATGCAGCAGGGATTTAGTGGTAAAAAGGGATGCAGCAGGATGTAGTGGTAAAAAGGGATGCAGCAGGATGTAGTGGTGAGTTCATTCTGGTAGAATTTCATGAAAATACGTTTATAGTATTCACATCTGTTTTGGTTCCCATTTCACCATGTAGATATTCCAGTTAAGTTTCCATAGGGCATCTTTCTTTAACAATGAGATTCCAAATTATTGAATCTAATTTCATTTAGAGATATAGGTACAGTTGGTAATCGCTGCAAAGATCAAAGACCAAACATGGAAAAGAAATGAAGATTCCAAGTAAGTGTCCGGTCACTGCTGGCAGATAGTAACGATCTCTTGACTAACAAAAATATGGATGTGCATTTGGATGTGCTTAAAAATATAAAACCTCTGGGCCTCCCGAGTGTCGCAGCAGTCTAAATCACTGCATCACAGTGCTTGAGGTGTCACTACAGACCCGGGTTCATTACCAGGCAATTGGCCCAGCGCCGTCCGGGTTAGGGGAGGGTTGGGCTGGGGGGGCTTTACTTGTGGCGGGCTGGGCGCCTGCAGGCTGACTTTGGTCGTCAGTTGAACAGTGTTTTCTCTGGCACATTCTTCCGGCTTCCGGGTTAAAAGCGTGGTTTGGCGGGTCATGTTTTGGAGGACGCGTGTCTCGACCTTCGCCTCTCCCGGAGTTGCAGCAATGAGACAAGATCGTAATTGGATATCACAAAATGATAATAATAAATGAATTAAAGCAGATACCTGTACAATGACACTCTTGGGAACAACTTTAGGCTCTGTTGGTGGCTTGGCCTCTGGGGCAGGAGCTAGGACTGGATCTGTAGCAGGGGCTGGAACAGGGGCTTTAGTAGGACCTGGGGCTTTAGTATGGGCTGCTGGGCCTTTAGTAGATGCTGGGACTTTAGTAGGGGCTGGGACTTTAGGAAGGGCTTTGGCTTTAGTAGGGGCTGGGGCTTTAGGTGGGACAGTGGCTGAAGCGGCAGCACAGGCTGGGGCTGGACCTGGAGCAGGGGTTGGAGCAGCATCCTCTTGTTTGGGGTCTGGCTCGTTGGGTGGCATGACCAAGGATCACAAAATCAAGAATAAAAAATAGATGGTGTGGCAGTGTAAGAGTGAGGTGGTTTCTTTTGTTAGACACACATGTTGGGACTAATCTCCCCCTCTCAATACGCATTCAATGCCTTTGGAAGAAACCATATACAGTGTGAGCCCCCGCATGCCATTGTATCCAGGGGTCAGACAAAGAGCTGTGTACATTACTGTATGTTCCATATATGTACAGTACCATGTTCCATCTTTGTTCCATGGACATGCATGGGTAATTTTGGGCTGGGCAACCACCTTAGCGGTGGAATTATTGTTTAGAAAGGATTCCCTGTAATGTCTTACTTTCATTCAAATAGAGAGATCAAAATTGCACAACCCAAAACATAAATTGGTGAAGTACAACCTCATAAGAGGGTTGGATTATTCAAATGGTTAGTGGTGACAAAAAGTCCTTTAATTGTTAGAAAGAAGTGCAAATGTGAACCTAAGCCGTGACGTCTAGTATCTTTCACCCATTTTCCCCTTCTCTCATTTTCACTTATCCATCCTCTTGGTGCTCATTTCTTGAATATTGCATGGTTATTTGTTAGAGAAGGAGACCGCTAAACATTCTTTACCCACTGTCCTTTGCTTGTCATGGTAGAAGGTCCACTGGGAAAGAGACCTATTTCAATAATGCAGGAGCTAAGAACCATGGTCCACCTGTGCTGAAAAATACTTCTAAGTCATTACTGTATACATACTCTACGTAATTTACAAAGGTACTTTTGGGTTGTTGTTAATGTTTTATTTTTAGCATGCATTATGTTCTTGTATGAAAGATACTTCCTTGCTTTTTTTACCTGTGTTCGCCAAAGGTAATCTGCATACCTCCCAGGCGATGATGCCATCCTCTTACCTCGGATATGTAAGTTCAGTCATCCCTTAAATCACTTGACTTTTTACTGCTGCAGAAAGCCCCAATCACGCTCACTTGGGTGAGGACACAGGTAAACAAGAAAGGTAGCCAACTCTGCAGGGAAATAATGCGACAGGACAGAAAGAGACTGCGTTTACATACGCTACTTACTTCACCATGACTGTTTGGTGTGTGTTTGAAGATCTCCACAGAAACGTCTGGAACATTTTTGAGTACTGTTAAAGCCACTGTGAGGACTGTAATACATGTTGGGCTATACCATTTGGGAGGTGGCCGTGAACTCTTAACCATCTGCCAGATAAGGAGGAATCACTTCTTTGCATGGGAAGCTGAGACAGCAAGAGGGACCATAAAGACTGAATGAAAAAGTATGTTTACAAGGCATATAAACACAAGGAATATGGACACCAAGATGGTCGTCGTAGTTTTTACCGTCGTTTGTAGTGTAAGGGTGGTAAGTGCATTTGGGTTCAAAATGTTTGTATTTACAGCACTTGAGCTAATGACTGTAGTATTATATAGTTTGACGGTCATGCTTGCATGACTTTTGTCTAGAGCCGGGTTTCCAGGACAATCATCATGAAACCCTGATCTAGAGAATACATAAAAGTAACGATTCAGTTGAAAGAGTTTAAACTGTTAGTTAAAGGAGTTTGAATGTCTGTGTTTTATTATCCAATGTGCGATATATTGTGTGATGAAATGAAAGTAGTCAAATACTGTATACGTTGGATGGACGGACAGACAGCTGGTGAAATGGTTCAATGGTTTAAATAAAGAATTGATGTCTGTCTTTGTCCGTCCGTCCGGTCCGTCCGGTCCGTCCGTCCGTCGGCCTTTCTGTCTGCCTGCCTTCTTGTGTCTGTCCGTCTGCTCTGTACGTCCATCTGTCTTCCTGCCACTCAGATCAGGACCGTTCACCCTGAATGCTCCATTGTCCTCAAACTCTTGGAGAAAGAGGACGAGTGCAAACTCCAGATGAGGAACACCAAGGCACTGTCCTTGTCAACACCTAACAACACGACAGGTAGCTCTCTCTCCAATGACAATGTTAGGCATTCATCTGTAGAAAAAACTAAGGCGGACATCTTTGCATCTTTAACATCCCATTGCATTATTTTTAAGATACATTTATACAAAATAACATGTACATTTTTTAAAATAAATAAACGTTGTCTCAACCTGTTTTTTTCGTTGTTTACTGCTTGTTTATAACGTTGTGTGGGAAATGACAGGTTGCGTGGTAGAGTGGGATGGTGTGAGCTGCTGGCCTGCAGCCCTAAATGGGGAGAGCCTCTCCGTGTCCTGTCCTCAGCTCCTCCTGAAGCCAGACTCTCCCCCAGGTACAATAAACGCTCTAGATCAGTGCCTAGGGGTGACTTCACCCAACTCATAATATCGTCCACCATCTCATCCAATGAAACAATATAGATTTTAAATCGGTGATATTTTCTTTACAGCTTTCATCACACGTAACTGCACCCGCCAAGGATGGAGTAAGCCAAGCTTGCCGTATTACAAAGCCTGTTACTTTGAGGACAGCAGTGAAGAGGAGGAGGAGGAGACTGAGGATAAGGTAGAGTATAGTTGGTAGCATTTTATGGTAACACTTCAGTAAAAGGATCATTTCACACACAAACTCATTATTTACTATCGTGTGAAGTGTACATGTCAGCTGACATATTTTTTTTGTCAAAGGTGTAATAATAATGATATATGATCATCTCACCGGGAGCATATGTAGGTAGAGAGACAACAAATTGGGTACAGGTACGGTACAAAATTTGCCGTTGTCTACTCACTGAAGGTTGGTTGCATTTGGGCGTAAGGCATACAGAACAGTGACATACAAGTCTGTGATTGGTTGGCATTTATGAGCACTTGTGACAAATGTTAGCTCATGAATATTCATTACAGCAAATTAACGCAAAAAATATGCAGGCATGTTTAAATTACATTTTGTTAACTAGGGACCTTTGACTGTTTTTTCGTGACAATACATATTTTATTCTTTCTTCAAGCAACATTACTTTGCTACGGT
Organism: Thymallus thymallus; assembly: GCA_023634145.1. NCBI lineage: Eukaryota > Metazoa > Chordata > Actinopteri > Salmoniformes > Salmonidae > Thymallus > Thymallus thymallus. The sequence continues at coordinate 17,669,051 of CM042386.1, read as the reverse complement.
GAAGATCATCTACACTGTGGGCTATGGGGTGTCGCTGGCATCTCTCTTCATCGCCATTCTGGTCTTCTGCATCTTTAGGTGAGCTTTGACATTTCAGGAAATAGAAGTCATTCAGAACTAGAACTCAGAATAGCACATTGTGGTAACACAAAAAAAAAAAAAAAAAGTAATGTCATAACAGTACAGTTTAAATAAAGCGATCCCCAAATATTTGTGGTCGGTGACGCTTTCCTCACCTCTTTTCACAGTAACACTTAATTTGAAGGTCTGCTGACTATAAATATTATGGGCCAGTTTCTTGGACACGAGTTAAAGCTTTGTAGACCGCAGGTTGAATAGAGATTTAGTGTTATAGGTGCCTAAAGGCTATTCACAAATAAAAAGGTTCATGAACTGTACCTATCTTCCACTATACCACGGGTTGTTACTTTTATTACTAATTTAATAACTATCTATAAATTAATAATTAACCATCTATAAACTACTTATACAATGGTAGACTTCATGGGTTATAAATGTGTTATGTAGTCCTTATGTAGGTACCTTTCAAGGAAAGTGTTACCCAGTTAAGTCTTCCACAGGAAGCTGCTGTGCATCAGGACCTCCATCCACCTCAACCTGTTTTCCACCTTCATCCTCCGTGGCCTGGCCGTGTTTGTGAAGGACACCGTGCTGTTTGCAGACGAGAACATGGACCACTGCACTGTCTCAACGGTAGGCAGAACCACTGTGGCCACTGTAGATTGTGGAAGGAAGGACATCGACAACAGAAAGTAGGCTTCAGAGTATCATTATCAGTGTATGGAACCAAGTTTGCGTTGGGAATGCTCCTTTATCTAAAAGTCCTGAAATGACCAGTATCAGTGCTCAAATCGAGGGGGTATGTGAGGGTATGCATTTCAGTCACTTAGCAAATGCTCTTATCCAGAGCGACTTACAGTAGTGAGTGCATTCATTTTAATATTTTTTTATACTGGTCCCCCGTGGAAAGCCAACCCACAACCCTGGCGTTGCAAGCGCCATGCTCTACCAACTGAGCCATATCTGACACACTGAGCCACAAGGGACACACAATACCCCTTGTCAGCTTAAGATTTTGAAAATAGATAAAACGGACCCTGGTAATTTCAAGTGATCTATAACAATGCTTAACTCTGCGATGCTTTAGGCAAGAAACAATATTTAAAATGCACAAGAAAGACGTGACTCTGACGAACAGAAGGCTTTCATTGGTTCTTCTTTTATTATAGCTCTGATATATATAAATTCAATTATAGCAACCACAAATAATCAAAAAAGCTTTGGAGGAATATGGTTGATCACTGTAACATTTACTTTACAAATAGGAAACAAAAATAGCTGGACAGATCGGTGGTGGATGAGGTGAATTCCCCTCATACCAATGTAAAGCAATTTGATCACCTGGAAAATTATTTCCAATAATCCAATCTACTATTATTAGTAGCACTATTCAAGCCAATTGAACCATCACCATCAACAATGCCCATTACACTTTCAGTAACTCGTGTTGAATCTACAACACACCCTAAAGCATAAACACTTGAGAACAGCAACAGTAGTCACCGGAATCAGCAGAGCAGAAGCATGAAAGAATGCCATGGCATCCACAGTGGTAGAAGTACCAAGGCAATCCGTAGGACTCAGGTGCGCAGGTGAGTAGCATCTTTTGTGTCTCGTGACAAACTCAATCCAGAACATGGCGAGGTCCATGGGATTCATTGCCTGATCCATGTGCATCTAGGAGAGCCTCTTTATATTTTCCCTGTAGGATGGCTCATGCAGAACATCCAGTGACCGCAGACGGTCAAAATGACCAGATCTAAACGTCTATGTACAGTATATGTGAGGAAGATTTGACATTTGTTTCCCGTCCATTAGGTAAAGTGCAAAGCAGCGGTGACTTTCTTCCAGTACTGTGTCTTAGCCAACTTCTTCTGGCTTCTCATAGAGGGCTTGTACCTGCAAACTCTGCTGGTTTTCACCTTTGCTCAGAAGAGAAAGCTCTTCTGGCTGTACACTGGCATAGGCTGGGGTAAGGTGTGTGTGTGTGTGTGTGCGTGAGCGTCTGTGCACGTGTGTGTGTTTATATGACTGTACATTCCCGTTCCTTCCAGGCACTCCCTCAGTGACCGTCATAATTTGGACCCTGCTGAAGAGTCAGTTTGACAATGAAGGGTGAGGCAATTAATAACTAATGTACACAACCAAATAGTTATTTGGTTGTGTACATTAGGCATAATTACATGTACTACTTAATTACATGTACTACTTAATTACATGTACTACTTAATTACATGTACTACTTAATTACATGTACTACTTAATTACATGTACTACATGTTTCAATATTCCTTTATGGAAGTACGTGAAAAGGGCAAATAAAGGGTCCCAAACAAGGTCGAGAAAAGAGAAGACTGACATGTTGAATGTGATGGTGTAATACTGTAATTCATCAACAGTATCTCCAGCATTATAACGTCTCTGCCCAACAGGTGCTGGGACAACCTTGACAGTTCCTTGTGGTGGATCATCAAAATTCCCATCCTCTTATCTGTCTTTGTAAGGCCCGAAAAAACACTCGGCCCATTAATTAATATTGTGACTTATATGAGAAGTCAACTAGAGGGTTGAGACTTGGTATCAAACCACAATTTTTGTCAACAACAGATCAACTTCGTGGTGTTTGTGAACATCAGTAGGATCATCATTCATAAGACCAAGGCCACTGACCTGAATGGAAGTGAGGGACTTCAGGTCTACAGGTGAGACTGACATGAGCGCTGAACTGGTAGCTGCACAAAATAAAATGGCTGGCTCATCTCACCCACTGGCTCATCTCACCCACTGGCTCATCTCACCCACTGGCTCATCTAACCCACTGGCTCATCTTACCCACTGGCTCATCTTACCCACTGGCTCATCTAACCCACTGGCTCATCTAACCCACTGGCTCATCTTACCCACTGGCTCATCTAACCCACTGGCTCATCTAACCCACTGGCTCATCTCACCCACTGGCTCATCTCACCCACTGGCTCATCTAACCCACTGGCTCATCTAACCCACTGGCTCATCTAACCCACTGGCTCATCTTACCCACTGGCTCATCTCACCCACTGGCTCATCTCACCCACTGGCTCATCTCACCCACTGGCTCATCTCACCCACTGGCTCATCTCACCCACTGGCTCATCTAACCCACTGGCTCATCTCACCCACTGGCTCATCTCACCCACTGGCTCATCTAACCCACTGGCTCATCTAACCCACTGGCTCATCTAACCCACTGGCTCATCTAACCCACTGGCTCATCTAACCCACTGGCTTATCTAACCCACTGGCTCATCTAACCCACTGGCTCATCTAACCCACTGGCTCATCTAACCCACTGGCTCATCTTACCCACTGGCTCATCTTACCCACTGGCTCATCTAACCGTTTCCCCATTTGTTGATAGAGTGATTCTGAATTGGGTAGGATTTCAAAAAGGTCAACATCCCCAGTGTATTGTATCGTAATTAACATAATCTGGATCCAGGAAGATCCTCTTTCTCTGTATCTCTCCCTCCCTACTTTCTCCCCCCACCTTCCTGTCCAGCTTCTCATTTTTATCTCCTCTCTCTTTCCTATCCCTCCCTCTCTCTCTCTCTCTCTCTCCTCTGGTGCCCCCTGCAGGAGGCTGGCGAGGTCCACCATGCTTCTCATCCCTCTGTTTGGAGTGCACTATGTGGTCTTCGCCCTCTTACCTGAGCATGTGGGTGTAGGGGCCCGACTCTCCCTGGAACTGGTCCTGGGCTCCTTCCAGGTATGAGACCCTTTTAGACCGAGTGGTTCTCCAACCCAGCTCTGGGACCCCTAAATATATGCAGGTTTTCAATATTCAATTGATCTGATATCCATATTTATTAATAATTTAACAGATGAATAACTCATAATTACCTCAATAGGAAATGTTTGAATGAAAACCGACACAAAAGGTCATAGGTCACATCTACTTTATTTCCTTCTGATAAAACGTTTATTTTCCTCATGGTGAACGACTATTCATTCGGCTTCATTTCATTACAGGGGTTTATAGTTGCATTGTTGTACTGCTTCTTGAATGGTGAGGTAAGATATGCCATTCTGTTAACCCTGTTTAATTAATCATGATTACATTTACAACCAAAAATAGGCTACAAATTCAATAACTTTAAATGTTTTTGTTTTTTTACAGGTACAAAATGAAATTCGAAAGGCGATGAAGGGGTGTCGTTCTAAGACAGAAAACAATGCCTTCAATCTGGCAACCCAGGACTATGTAGCCTAGACACAAGGTGGTGAAGACTATTTCAGATGGTTTATTACCATTGGATAACCTAAGTCTAAAGACAAATACAGTGTATTTGGAAAGTATTCAGACCACATTTTGTTACGTTACAGCCTTATTTTAAAATTGATTAAAGAATTTGTTTCCTCATCCATCTACACACAATACCCCATAATGACAAAGCAGAAACAGGTTTAGAAATTTTAGCAAATGTATTAAAAATTTAAAACAGAAATACCTTATTTCCATAAGTATTCAGACCCTTTGCTATGAGACTCGAGCTCAGGTGCATCTTGTTTCCATGGATCATCCTTGAGATGTTTCTACAACTTGATTGGAGTCCACCTGTGGTAAATTCAATCGATTGGAAATGTATTGGAAAGGCACACACACCTGTCTATACAAGCTCCCACAGTTGACAGTGCATGTCAGAGCAAAAACCAAACCATGAGGTTGAAGGAATTGTCCGTAGAGCTCCGAGACAGGATCTTGTCGAGGCACTGGGGAAGGGTACCAAAAAAAAAAACATCCCAGGAGAGACCTGAAAATAGCTGTGCAGAGACGCTCCCCATCCAACCTGACAGAGCTTGAGAGGATCTGCAGAGAAAAATGGGAGAAACTCCCCAAGCTTGTAGCGTCATATCCAAGAAGACTTGAGGCTGTAATTGCTACCAAAGGTCCTTCAACAAAGTACTGAGTAAAGGGTCTGAATACTTATGTAAATGTAATATCAATTTTTAATTCTAAACACCTGTTTTTGCTTTGTCATTCTGGGGTATTGTGTGTAGATTGATGAGGGGGGAAAAAAACAATTTATTCCATTTTAGAATAAGGCTGTAATGTAACAAAATGTGGAAAAAGTCAAGGTCTGAATACTTTCCGAATGCACTGTACCTCTCTGTCTGTCTTGGTTATTATTGTATAGGCACATGGTGAAACCTACATTTGCGTTGATGACTGATAATTCTGGTGATGACATTTTAGCTTGCTTATCACTTTTGTTCTTATATCCTACACTTGTCTGTCAGATCATAGAGCCATGAAGTAAACAGGAGTTTTGCAGTTATAGGCTAACTTTACCGTTTTTAAATGTTTAATACATTGACAAATATTTTTTCTGTAACACCATACCAATGGCATTTCACATATTTTGGACCATTTACATAATCCTGTGGTGTAACGATATACTGCATATTGTGTAGTGCTTGAAGTAGTCGACAGGTGGATAGTTTTTTTAATCTCAAGTCCTACTTTCCTATTTATACGACTGTAAACATCGTTTTAGCCTAATGGTGTAGCACAGTATCGCATATACTTAAAACAGACATAGTTTTGCCTCTAAAAATAAAACTTCAATACAAACATTTATAAAATATGAATATTATTAATTGGAAAATACCCAATAAAAACAACCATTCTCTCAGATCTTTCAGCAATCTTTCAGTTTATTTTGATTTAAGTTTGGACACACCTACTCATTCAAGGGTTTTTTATTTTTCTACATGTGATGACATCAAAACTATGAAATAACACATATGGAATAATGTGGTAACCAAAAAAGTGTTAAACAAATCAAAATATATTTTATATTTGAGATTCTTCAAAGTAACCACCCTTTGCCTTGACGACAGATTTGCACACGCTTGGCTTTCTCTTAACCAGCTTCAAGAGGTAGTCACCTGGAATGCATTTAAATTAACAGGTGTGCCTTGTTAAAAGTTAATTTGTGGAATTTCTTTCCTTCTTAATTTGTTTGAGCCAATCAGAAGATAGCCCTATTTGGTAAAAGACCAAGTCCATATTATGGCAAGAACAGCTCAAATAAGCAAAGAGAATTGACAGTCCATCATTACTTTAAGACATGAAGGTCACTCACTCCGGAAAATGTCAAGATCTTTGAAAGTTTCTTCAAGTGCAGTCGCAAAAACCATCAAGCACTATGATGAAACTGGCTCTCATGAGGACCTCCACAGGAAAGGAAGACCCAGAGTTACCTCTGCTGCAGACGATAAGTTCATTAGAGTTACCAGCCTCAGATTGCAGTCCAAATAAATGCTTCACAGAGTTCAAGTAACAGACAGATCTCAACATCAACTGTTCAGGGGAGACTGTGTGAATTAGGCCTTCATGGTCGAATTGCTGCAAAGAAAGAAACACGAGTAATGGACATTAGACCGGTGGAAATCTGTCCTTTGGTCTGATGAGTCCAAATTTGAGATTTTTGGTTCCAACCGCTGTATTTTTGTGAGACGCAGAGTAGGTGAACGGATGATCTCTGCATGTGTGGTCCCCACCGTGAAGCATGGAGGAGGAGGTGTGATGGTGCTTTTCTGGTGACACTGTCAGTGATTTAATTAGAATTCAAGGCACACTTAACCAGCATGGCTACCGCAGCATTCTGCTGCGATTCGCCATCCCATCTGGTTTGCGCTCAGTGGGACTATCATTTGTTTTTCAACAGGACAATAACCCAAAACACACCTCCAGGCTGTGTAAGGAGTAATTGACCAAGAAGGAGAGTGATGGAGTGCTGCATCAGACAACCTGGCCTCCACAATCACCTGAACTTAACCCAATTGAGATGGTTTGGGATGAGTTGGACTGCAGAGTGAAGGAAAAGCAGCCAACAAGTCCTTCAATTCCTCATGAAGCTGGTTGAGAGAATGCCAAGAGCGTCATCAAGGCAAAGGATGGCTACTTTGAAGAATCTAAAATGTAAAATATATTTTGATTTGTTTAACACTTTTTGGGTTTTACTACCTGATTATTCCAGGAATACAGTGAATTAAAACTAAAATCAAATGTACCCAGCTAGGCGGCTGGTCATTCTGTGGCAGTATGTCAACACAGAGTGAACGAACAAGCTCGGGATTAGGTTTCTGTTCAGCTGTTTTATCTAGAGCAGGGCTGCCCAACCCAACCTTCCTGGAGATCTACCGTCCTGTGGGTTTTCAGTCCAACCCTAATTGAACACACCTGACTCTACTAATTAGCTGCTCATGAAGACCTTAACTGGCTGAATCTGATATATGCTAAATTAGGTTTGGACTGAACCAACAGGACAGTAGATCTCCAGGAAGAGGGTTGGGCAGCCCTGATGTAGATCAACAAAGGTTGGAATGAGCAAGTGCGAAGAGAAGAGAGAGGGAGGGATGGGGCGGGTGGAAAAGGTGCGAAAAAAAGCTATATCTTCAGAACTTCTGGGTCTGCAAGGAGAGATAAGGAGCGCCATTTCGTTGATGACATATCAAAACCGATTTGCTTCTTTTTATATTAATTTGGAAATGAAAATTATTTTGTTTTAAGAGTAGGCTATATAGCCTGCTATAACCATGTGTCAAACCGATTGAAGGCTTAAAAAGATTTTACCTCTGACAAGGCTCTAAAAACAATAACACTATTTTTTTCAGTCCTATCATTAAGTTGAATGGCAGAAAAAAGTAATGCTTCTAATAATCCAATATATTGTTTATGGATAGTTAGCCTATAAAGACTGTGCTTTAGGCTTGAGTTGTCCAGCTAAAGTCCTGAAGATAGCCTCCATGGGCAGGGACGTGGGAAAATCGCGTTGGAGGCACTACAAGTTCCAAGAAGCAGAGGACGACACTAAGTTAAACGTTTGTAAATCACATATCATTTTCCATGTATAACCATATTACGCACCTTGGGGCCAAATTTAGCTTTTTACAAGGATAGGATTCCTCTCACTCAATCGAATTGTGGGCTCGCAGATGGGCCCTCTGTAGGCACAAGATTAATTCCCTCACTGCATTTCCACCTGTCGGCGCATGCGCGTTCAAATCTATTGTGCAGGTGCGCATGAAAACTAACCAATCCGGTGTTGTGCATTTACATACAATTCGTTTCTTCCAGGCCACTAATCCGGAACGTTTATTCAACGAGGAAAAAAATATAGCCTACCTTTATAAAAAAATATACACCAGTCATTAATGACAAGAAGGTCATGTAAGGAATAAGAAAACCGAAAAATGTAAGGTAAAACATATGGAGTAGCTACTAGCCTACACGTTGCAGTTCAAAACATAACACACAAACTGTAGCCGTTCAGAACCAGAACGAACCCGCAAGGTCTAGGTCACATTGCACGGCTCTCCACATTCTGAGTAGGTCGACATATTTCAAGGAATACCTGTCACACAGAAAGCTGCATGCGATTGCTAAAGAAAAACCCATGTCCTCCATAAATACTGACGGTTTAAGCCGACTGAGTTGCACCGAGGACGGACTGGACCGAGTGTGGGAACTTCGAAGTGTCAAAAAGTTTTGACGTGATGATCCTACCTGAAGCAACTCTCAGGTTTCATTCAAGACATCACTGCGTCAGCAACAGCTGTCTTGGAGCATGCACTAGCCTCCAAAAGGAGAGAATTAAGTCTTCAGTAAAAGGCTTGACGGAAGACGAATTTCTGTGGAGTTTCTTCAGATCTGTGGAAATCTATTTATTTTCCTGGGCAAGGTAAAAGCTCCAGCGCTCTCTTCTCTGTTTTGTGGCGTGCGGGTCAATGCAATCCGGGATCCTTGGGACACCCCGACCCATTGAAGTTGAAATGTAAAATGGTTAAGGTAAGGGTTAAGGTTAGGGTAGGGGTTAGGGTTTATGGTCTGGGACGTATCAAGGTTCCCGGGAAGCACTGACCCTTCAGAACTAGGTAAAGACCCAGGTCGAACTGTTCTGGGAGTTTTGCCTAATTGTTTACCATTGGTGCTATTTTTACGTCTTACCTGTTAGATGGTCAGCAGCTTTTCTCTTTCACCTGTTCCACCTGTTGATATTTGCATATATTAATTATTTTGGTGAAATTGCATCTGAAAAAAGTTTAATTATTTATCATATCCCAATGTGCTGCTTATCAAATCATTTGTGTTTTACGCGAAACAAACGAACTAAATCACTGCTCCTCATTGTAACCTTTTCAATGTAGCTACTGTAATAGACCATGGTTAAATTGAAATAAAATTAGGATAGGCTAGCCCTAAATTATGTTCTGTATGAACATACTCATTTTAGTTGAATGGACAATCGAAAACTCCTGCAATGATCACAGGTGAAGACGCCTGACAAATGCAGTTAGATTATTATTTTTAGATGTTATTGCTATGAGCATATTTGGGAGTGATGTTTTGCTTGGATTTCATTGTTTTATTATACTAAACCAGCTTTACAGTGTCTCCATTTGTCTGTCGTGTCTCTCTCGCTCTCTCTCTCTCTCTCTCTCTCTGTGTGTGTGTGTATACATATGTTTAACATGCTACTACACTGTTGCAATATAGTAGCACATTTCAGGGGATCGTTTGTAGTGTAGTATCTATGTTGTCTTTCTTTGAAACCTGGCAGGTGAGGGCAGCCTGACTCGTCACAAGCACACTTCAGGCCAGGCACCTGGTCCGTTAGTCCAGTTTGGACAATATCCCTCCCTTTCTCTCTCTCCTTCCCAGGGGGCAGTTTATATAGCAGTTTATATTTAGCCTGTGTCTTAATGGAAGGCAGGCAGGGTACTGTGATGCTGTGGATGTTCAGTTGTACCCCACCATTCCTCCGCCACTAATCCATGTCGCCCAAATCAGAGGTGTGGGGAGATGGAGACGGCCAGGCCCCCTGCCCCGCCATGCCGTTCCCTGGACAGCCGGGCAGACTCGGAGATCAGGTGGTAGCGGCCCGTTCGTATTATTACCTGTCAGCAGTACGCCAACTCTTACACAACCTGGCTGGCTCCCCAGCCACAATGGACCCTTTAGGGACGGGGACAAGTGCAGTTTGGAGCTTTATAGAGGCAGAGGTTTGTGGTCATTGAAGCAGTTAACATTTTTTTTATATACATTTTTTTTTTTTACACACTTGTTATAACATTTGTCCAGTCATAAAGGCTGTCTCTAAAACCAGAGACATGGATATGTAGGCTAATACTCGGTGTGGTTTTGTGCCTCGTAATGAGACACTTTGCGTAAATCATCCATTGATGTCAATAAGAGATTTTCTTGGAAAGTAGACCGTCAGTCAGGCATCCAGCTACTTCACTGTCACGTGATTGGCAAATAATTTCTGCAGCATCATTGTGAAGTGGTCTGTTGGGACAGAATCAAAGGTGTCGCTGTTTGGATAAAAGGTGTTGCCGGTTTGCAGTGTGTGCGTGTGTGTGTGTGTGTGTAACGGTGTTCTCAGCCGTTTGTATACCAATCTGCTCTGCCTGTGTGTGTCTGTCGCAGCACCGAGTATCACATGCTCTTGGACGCAGAAGGTGTTGGTTTTGGGTTTCTTTCACCAAGGGAGGGCATGTGATCGCTTGGAAACACCTCCCCTATTTTTCCGTAGTAGGCAAAGGGTGAAATGAGGTCAAAGTGAAAGAAATCATCAAAATGTGGTGTTTTCCAAACTCACTTTGTCATTGGGCATCTTCTCCTTCCATACATTTTCCCCAATCATCACTACATGAGTCATATCTCCATGTTGTACTGTAATGTGAAACTGTCTCCAATAACTTAGTTTGTCTCATTTCAACATTTGCATGTAGAGCTATCATAACTGGCTATCAGGTTCTCCGTTTAGGTTAATTGAAGGTTTTTTATCGGCCTCTTTATAGTTGCTCAGAGTTTTTCCCCGTTATACGTGGGACTTTTCTATTCTCAGTAAATGTTTTAAAGACAAAACCAAGGGGGTGAAGTAGTCATCGAGTAGGTTAGTCAGTTTTTGTTGGTGGGAATTGGTGGGTTAGTCAGTTCCATTTTGTACCAAAAAAAAATAAACAAAACTACTACTGTGATTGTAAAGTAATTGTAATCTTGTACTCTAACCTGTATTTAAGACACTTTAATTAAGGTTGTTCACCATTGTTTAGATCTCTTTAGACAAGTTATCCCAATTTGGTTCTGGTTGGTTAGTGGTTGCAGGGCCTCTCTACGCCTAGGTATTTGGGGGCCCTAAGTGAGATTTGGTTTTCGGCCCCCCCCCCCCCCCCCACCTCGCTGGTAAAACCTTTGTTGGTTCCCCTCTTGATGGTAGAGAGATTTTGTTTGTACATTTCCTGTAATTCTCTCCATTTTGCCATGAGGCCTAGAGAACATGTTGTGGTTTTAAAGCAAATTGGGGGGGTTGGGGGCCCGCTAGCGGCTGGGGGCCCTAAGCGATGCCTTATATCGCTTATGCCCAGGGCTGGCATATTATTGGATAAGTGTGAAGGGTTGGAGTAAGTATGACAGCACAAATTATCTCATGGCCATCACAGTCGCTTGAATTGTTTTAAAGACAGCACCTATCTTTATTACAGCCCTTCACAGCTTCGAGGAATGTAGTGACACACATGTCTAACGCTATCACCACACCATGCATGGGTGCAGTTTCTAGATCATTACAAATGGTATTTATTTATTTGCACTATTTTTTACATTGTAGAATAAAAGTGATGACATAAAAACTATGACATAACACATATGGAATCATGTAGTAACCAAAACAGTGTTAAACAAATCAAAATATATTTTATATTTGAGATTCTTCAAATAGCCACCCTTTGCCTTGATGACAGCTTTGCACACTTGGCATTCTCTCAACCAGCTTCACCTGGAATGCTTTTCCATCAGTCTTGAAGGAGCTCCCATATATGCTGAGCACTTGTTGGCTGCTTTTTCTTCACTGCGGTCCGACTCATCCCAAACCATCTAAATTTGGAACCAAAAGTCTCATATTTGGACTCCAGACCAAAGGACAAATGTCCACTGATCTAATGTCCATTGCTCATGTTTCTTGGCCCAAGCAAGTCTCTTCTTATTATTGGTGTCCTTTAGTAGTGGTTTCTTTGCAGCAATTTGACCATGAAGGCCTGATTCACACAGTCTCCTCTGAACAGTTGTTGAGATGTCTGTTACTTGAACTCTGTGAAGCATTTATTTGGGCTGCAATCTGAGGCTGGTAACTCTAATGAACTTATCCTCTGCAGCAGAGGTATTTCTGGGTCTTCCGTTCCTGTGGCGGTCCTCATGAAGCTGGTTGAGAGAATGCCATGAGTGTACAAAGCTGTCATCAAGGTGGCTACTTTGAAGAATCTCAAATATAAAATAAATTTTGAGTTTAACCCTTTTTTGGTTACTACATGATTCCATATGTGTTATGTCATAGTTTTGATGCCTTCACTTTTATTCTACAATGTAAAAAATAGTGCAAATAAAGAAAAACCCTTGAATGAGTATGTATGTATGTATGTATGTATGTATTATTTATATATATATATATATAACTGTTCAAAAGTTTGGGGTCATTTAGAAATGTCCTTGTTTTTGAAAGAAAAGCACATCTTTTTGCCCATTAAAATAACATCAAATTGATCAGAAATACAGTGTAGACATTGTTAATGTTGTAAATGACTATTGTAGCTGGAAACAGCAGATTGTTAATGGAATATCTACATAGGTGTACAGAGGCCCATTATCAGCAACCATCACTCCTGTGTTCAAATAGCACGTTGTGTTAGCTAATCCAAGTTTATCATTTTAAAAGGCTAATTGATCATTAGAAAACCCTTTTGCTATTATGTTAGCACAGCTGAAAAAAAAGCCATATCTCAGAATGGCCAATAAAAGATTAAGGGCAAAAGAACACAGACACTGGACGGAGGAAGATATGGCTTTTTCTTTGCAACTCTGTCTAGAAGGCCAGCATTCCGGAGTCGCCTCTTCACTGTTGATGTTGAGACTGGTGTTTTGCGGGTACTATTTAATGAAGCTGCCAGGTGAGGACTTGTGAGGCGTCTGTTTCTCAAACTAGACACTCTAATGTACTTGTCCTCTTGCTCAGTTGTGCACCAGGGCCTCCCACTCCTCTTTCTATTCTGGTTAGAGCCAGTTTGCACACAGCGTTGTACGAGATCTTCAGTTTCTTGGCAATTTTGCGCATGGAATAGCCTTCATTTCTCAGAACAAGAATAGACTGACGAGTTTCAGAAGAAAGTTCTTTGTTTCTGGCCATTTTGAGTGGAAATGCTGATGCGGCAGATACACAACTAGTCTAAAGAAGGCCAGTTGTATTGCTTCTTTAATCAGCACAACAGTTTTCAGCTGTGCTAACATAATTGCAAAAGGGTTTTCTAATGATCAATTAGCCTTTTAAAATTATAAACTTTTGCTAACACAACGTGCCATTGGAACACAGGAGTGATGGTTGCTGATAATGGGCCTCTGTACGCCTATGTAGATATTCTGTGAAAAATCAGCCGTTTCCAGCTACAATAGTCATTTAAAACATTAACAATGTCTACACTGTATTTCTGATCAATTTGATGCTATTTTAATGGACAAAAAAAAAAGACATTTCTAAGTGACCCCAAACTTTTGAACGGTAGTGTGTGTATAGAGGAGTAGGATAGTCATATATATATATATATATATATATATATATATATATATATATATATATATATATATATATATATATATATATATATATATATATATATATATATACACACAGTGGGGAGAACAAGTATTTGATACACTGCCGATTTTGCAGGTTTTCCCACTTACAAAGCATGTAGAAGTCTGTAATTTTTATCATAGGTACTCTTCAACTGTGAGTGACGGAATCTAAAACAAAAATCCAGAAAATCACATTGTATGATTTTTAAGTAATTAATTAGCATTTTATTGCATGACATAAGTATTTGATACATCAGAAAAGCAGAACTTAATATTTGGTAAAGAAACCTTTGTTTGCAATTACAGAGATCATACGTTTCCTGTAGTTCTTGACCAGGTTTGCACACACTGCAGCATGGATTTTGGCCCACTCCTCCATCCAGATCCTTCAGGTTTCGGGGCTGTCGCTGGGCAATACGGACTTTCAGCTCCCTCCAAAGATTTTCTATTGGGTTCAGGTCTGGAGACTGGCTAGGCCACTCCAGGACCTTGAGATGCTTCTTACGGAGCCACTCCTTAGTTGCCCTGGCTGTGTGTTTCGGGTCGTTGTCATGCTGGAAGACCCAGCCACGACCCATCTTCAATGCTCTTACTGAGGGAAGGAGGTTGTTGGCCAAGATCTTGCGATACATGGCCCCATCCATCCTCCCCTCAATACGGTGCAGTCGTCCCCTTTGCAGAAAAGCATCCCCAAAGAATGATGTTTCCACCTCCATGCTTCACGGTTGGGATGGTGTTGTTGGGGTTGTACTCATCCTTCTTCTTCCTCCAAAAACGGCGAGTGGAGTTTAGACCAAAAAGCTTTATTTTTGTCTCATCAGACCACATGACCTTCTCCCATTCCTCCTCTGGATCATCCAGATGATCATTGGCAAACTTCAGACGGGCCTGGACATGCGCTGGCTTGAGCAGGGGGACCTTGCGTGCGCTGCAGGATTTTAATCCATGACGGCGTAGTGTGTTACTAATGGTTTTCTTTGAGACTGTGGTCCCAGCTCTCTTCAGGTCATTGACCAGGTCCTGCCGTGTAGTTCTGGGCTAATCCCTCACCTTCCTCATGATCATTGATGCCCCACGAGGTGAGATCTTGCATGGTGCCCCAGACCGAGGGAGATTGACCGTCATCTTGAACTTCTTCCTTTTTTAAAATAATTGCGCCAACAGTTGTTGCCTTCTCAACAAGCTGCTTGCCTATTGTCCTGTAGCCCATCCCAGCCTTGTGTAGGTCTACAATTTTATCCCTGATGTCCTTACACAGCTCTCTGGTCTTGGCCATTGTGGAGAGGTTGGAGTCTGTTTGATTGAGTGTGTGGACAGGTGTCTTTTATACAGGTAACGAGTTCAAACAGGTGCAGTTAATACAGGTAATGAGTGGAGAACAGGAGGGCTTCTTAAAGAAAAACTAACAGGTCTGTGAGAGACGGAATTCTTACTGGTTGGTAGGTGATCAAATACTTGTCATGCAATAAAATGCAAATTAATTATTTAAAAATCATACAATGTGATTTTCTGTATTTTTGTTTTAGATTCCGTCTCTCACAGTTGAAGTGTACCTATGATAAAAATTACAGACCTCTACATGCTTTGTAAGTAGGAAAACCTGCAAAATCGGCAGTGTATCAAATACTTGTTCTCCCCACTGTATATATGACTATCCTACTCCTCCTCTGTTCCTCTGGTGATGTAGAGGTAACCCCCAGCATTACACCTATTCCCCAGGCGCTCTTATTTGTTGACTTCTGTAACCGTAAAAGCCTTGGTTTCATGCATGTCAACATCAGCAGCCTCCTCCCTAAGTTTGATTTATTCACTGCTTTAGCACACTCTGCCAACCCTGATGTCCTAGTTGTGTCTGAATCCTGGCTCAGGAAGGCCACCAAAAATTCTGAAATTTTCATCCCCAACTACAATATTTCCCGTCAAGATAGAACTGCCAAAGGAGGTGGAGTTGCAATCTACTGCAGAGATAACCTGCAGAGTTCTGTCATACTGTCCAGGTCTGTGCCCAAACAGTTTGAGCTTCTACTCTTAAAAATCCACCTTTCCAGAAAAAAGTCTCTCATTGTTACCACCTGTTACAGACCCCCCTCAGCCCCCAGCTGTGCCCTGGACTCCAAATGTGAATTGATTGCCCCCCATCTATCTTCAGAGTTTGTACTGTTAGGTGACTTAAACTGGGATATGCTTAACACCCCAGCTGCCCTTCAATCTCACACAAATTATCAAGGAACCTACCAGGTACAACCCTAAATCCGTAAACATGGGTACCATCATAGATATCATCCTGACTAACTTGCCCTCCAAATACACCTCCTCTGTTTTCAACCAGGATCTCAGCGATCACTGCCTCATTGCCTGCGTTCGTAATGGGTCCGCAGTCAAACGACCACCCCTTATCACTGTCAAATGCTCCCTAAAACACTTCAGCGAGCAGGCCTTTCTAATCGATCTGGCCCGGGTATCCTGGAAGGATATTGACCTCATCCCGTCAGTAGAGGATGCCTGGTTGTTCTTTAAAAGTGCTTTCCTCACCATCCTAAATAAGCATGCCCCTTTCAAAAAACTTAGAACTAAGAACAGATATAGCCCTTGGTTCACCCCAGACTTGACTGCACTTGACCAACACAAAAACATCCTGTGGCGCACTGCATTAGCATTGAATAACCCCCGCGATATGCAACTTTTCAGGGAAGTCAGGAACAAACATACACAGTCAGTTAGAAAAGCAAAGGCCAGCCTTTTTCAAACAGAAATTTGCATCCTGTAGTACTAATTCCAAAAAGTTCTGGTACACTGTAATGTCCATGGAGAATAAGAGCATCTCCTCCCAGTTGCCCACTGCATTGAGGCTAGGAAACACTGTCACCACCGATAAATTCCCGATAATCGAAAATTTCAATAAGCATTTTGCTACAGCTGGCCATGCTTTCCACCTGGCTACCCCTACACCGGCCAACAGCTCTGTACCCCCCGCAGCAACCTGCCCGAGCCCCCCCGCTTCTCCTTTACCCAAATCCAGACAGCTGATGTTCTGAAAGAGCTGCTAAATCTGGACCCCTACAAATCTGCTGGGCTAGACAATCTGGACCCTTTCTTTCTAAAATTATCCGCCAAAATTGTTGCAACCTCTATTACTAGTCTGTTCAACCTCTCTTTCGTATCATCTGAGATCCCTAGAGATTGGAAAGCTGCCGCGGTCATCCCCCTCTTCAAAGGTGGAGACACTCTAGACCCAAACTGTTATAGACCTATATCCATCCTGCCCTGCCTTTCTAAAGTCTTTGAAAGCCAAGTTTATAAACAGATCACTGACCACTTCGAATCCCACCGTACCTTCTCTGCTATGCAATCTGGTTTCCGAGCTGGTCATGGGTGCACCTCAGCTACGCTCAAGGTACTAAACGATATCATAATAGAAGACAGTCTTCGATAGAAGACAGTACTGTGCAGCCTTCATCGACCTGGCCAAGGCTTTCGATTCTGTCAATCACCGCATTCTTATTGGCCGACTCAACAGCCTTGGTTTCTCAAGTGACTGCCTTGCCTGGTTCCCCAACTACTTCTCAGATAGTGTTCAGTGTGTCAAATCGGAGGGCCTGTTTTCCGGTCCTCTGGCAGTCTCTATGGGGGTGCCACAGGGTTCAATTCTTGAGCCAACCCTATTCTCTATATACATCAACGATGTCGCTCTCGCTGTGGTGACTCTCTGATCCATCTCTACGCAGACGACACCATTCTGTATACATCTGGCCCCTCTTTGGACACTGTTAACTAACCGTCAAACAAGCTTCAATGCCATACAACACTCCTTCCGTGGCCTCCAACTGCTCTTAAATGCTAGTAAAACTATATGCATGCTTTTCAATCGAACGCTGCCTGCACCCGCCCACCGGACTATCATCACTACTCTCGACGGGCCCGCCTTATCTCAGCTCACTGGTCACCATAGCAACACCCACCCGTAGCATGCGCTCCAGCAGGTATATTTCACTGGCCACCCCCAAAGCCAACACCTCCTTTGGCCGCCATTCCTTCCAGTTCTCTGCTGCCAATGTCTGGAACGAATTGCAAAAATCCTTGAAGCTAGAGGTTCCTATCTCCCTCACTAACTTTAAGCATCAGCTGTCAGAGCTGTTTATCGATCACTGCACCTGTATACAGCCCATCTGTAAATAGCCCACCCTACTACTATCCCCATATTTATTATTTTCGCTCATTTTGCACTCTAGTATCTCTATTTGCACATCATCATTTGCACATCTATCACTCCAGTGTTAATTCTAATTTGTAACTTATCACCACTATGGCCTATTTATTGTCCTACCTTCCTAACCTTACTGCATTTTGCACTACATTTGCACTCTGTATATAGATTCTCTATTGTGTTATTGACTGTACGTTTGTTTTATTCTCATGTGTAACTCTGTGTTGTTTTTGTCGCACTGCTTTGCTTTGTCTTGGCCAGGTCACAGTTGTAAATGAGAACTTGTTCTCAACTGACCTACCTGGTTAAATAAATAAATAAAAAGTATAATAATAATTCTAAGTAATATAAATAAAATAAAGAAATATATAAAGAAATTGATATAACAAATTGGGTAAAACAGTATGTAAACATTATAATTATTATAGCGTTGGGCTGACCGCACCACTAGGGCTGTGGCAAATTTTGTCAACCGGTTATTGTCATGCAAAAGGCAGGCGGTCTCACAGTAAATGACCGTTAATTAACATAACTTTTAGTATCTCCAGACCTCCACGCATACAATCTGCATCTTTTATTAATATGTCAAATTAGTTTTGATTTAGAATGGCCGTTCACAAATGAGCAGGAACAGGGGCAGGGGGAATAAATACATGCCGTCTGAATTGTGAATGGATGCCACATGCTTTCCGTTTTTCAATGATGCCAGGTAGGCTACTTCGGTTTTATAGTGGAGCTGTGCTTAATATGAGAAATTAAATATAAGAACACTTATTTCACTTCACAGATCAACCACTGATTGAGGAGCATGCTCTCGATGCGCCATGGGCTCTCCAACCCAGTGCTTAATTTGCGAAACCAAGTGAAATCTGTTCGGGAACATCGATAGGAACATATTTTCGCCATGAAACATATTTCACTAAACTGTTGACAGCCCCTCTTCACGCTCGAGAAAGGAATAAAGGAGAGAGGAGGAGATGGAAACACATGGTGGTGAGATATTCTGTAGTTAAAGGTAACGCCCTATTACGAGGCTATTCAAAATCAAATACAAATTCACTATAATTGTAGACTAACTGTAAGCCGCTCTGCAACAGCATCGCCTAGGGCTATACGTTCTCTCCCAGACTTGTAGATAGACATATTGGAGCGTGGCATAAGGTAACCAGTCCATCCAGTATGCATAATAATACAGTCTACACTCAAAGGCGATTACTCAAATTTGGGGCGGCAGGTAGCCGAGTGGTTAGAGTGTTGGGCCCGTAACTGAAAGGTTAAAGGTAAAAAAGAAATAAAAGTGTTTAATTTTAGAGTATATGCTAGACTAATTATAATATATTAAATCATTTTTGTTTTATGTTTTTCTGCCATGTCTAATATGCAGTAGGCTATGTATTGTATAACGGCAAAATCGTAATATCCTCTTATGCACTCTGGACATGCTTTGGTACCCAACTTGCTAACGGCCATCAGCTCCTAATGGCCTGGTACTAAGGGCTCTATTGTCCCTCTACCATAAATGCAAATGCAATCAAAAATCACAAACACTTTTCATCAAAACAGTATCATGCTTTTAAAATTCACCTCACTGTGACGATCAAATTGAAGAAAGAAGTTCAACAGCAGGTTGAAACAGTGTAAAACATGGTCGTTGTGGATGTTGTTTCAAGGCATAAATGGACAGCTTTCTAAGGTGATTATTAATTCAAAACACCCATGTGCATATTAGAACTTCTGCATAGGCTTATGAGCCCAAGCCTGAAAAAAAAAAAAAACTGAATTAAAATTACGATTTTTTTTCACCTTTATTTAACCAGGTAGGCCAGTTGAGAACAAGTTCTCATTTACAACTGCGACCTGGCTAAGATAAAGCAAAGCAGTGCGACAAAAACAACACAGAGTTACACATGGGATAAACAAACGTACAGTCAATAACACAATAGAAAATCTATATACAGTGTGCGCAAATGTAGTAAGATGTCAGGCTCTGGCCATAGAGAAGCCTATTGCTTCTCTATGTGCCATGGTCAGAGTCTGACAGGTCTATCATTTCTGGGTCTGTAGGTGGTTTGTGTGGGATCTCTAATTAGAGGCAGCTGCAGTGCATTGTCTCTAATTAGGGATCCTACATATGCATGTATGTTTCCACACCGGGGCTGTGGGTCATTATATAGGTTATATCGTTACATGTTCATATATTTCGCAGTCACGGGGTGAAAGTAAGTGTGCTACGTTCCGTCTATATATCGTGTTTATTTTGAACGTTACGTTATCGTGTTTTATTTGTGTGTGTAGTTCGGTCATTTAAATTGATTAATCAGTAAATAAATGTCGAACTATGATTGCGCTGCGTCTTGGTCTCTCACCGTCCCGACTCGTGACATAAGATTAGGAAGGTAAGGCAATAAATAGTCCATAGTGGTGAAATAATTACAATTTAGCATTAACACTGGAGTGATAGATGTGCATATGATAATATGCAAATAGAGATACTGGGGTGCAAGTTAGCAAAAAAATAACAATATAGGGATGAGGTAGTTGGGTGGGCTATTTACAGATGGGCTGTATACAGGTGCAGTGATCGGTAAGTTGCTCTGACGGCTGATGCTTAAAGTTAGTGAGGGAGATGGTAGTCTCCAGCTTCAATGATTTTTGCAATTCGTTCCAGTCATTGGCAGCAGAGAACTGGAAGGAATGGCGGCCAAAGGTGGTGTTGGCTTTGGGGATGACCAGTGAAATATACCTGCTGGATCGCATGCTATGGGTCGGTGTGATAAGATAAGAGATAAGGCTGGGATTTACCTAGCAAAGACTTATAGATGACCTGTAGCCGGTGGGTTTGTAGTGAGAGCCAGCCAACGAGAGCATACAGGTCGCAGTGGTGGGTAGGATATGGGGCTTTGGTTACATAACTGATGGCACTGTGATAGACTACATCCAATTTGCTGAGTAGAGTGTTGGAGGCTATTTTGTAAATGACATCGCCGAAGTCAAGGACCGGTAGGATAGTCAGTTTTACAAGGGCATGTTTGGCAGCATGAGTGAAGGAGGCTTTGTTTGCGAAATAGGAAGCCGTTTCTAGATTTAATTTTGGATTGGAGATGCTTCATGTGAGTCTTGAAGGAGAGTCACCAGCAGCAAGAGCGACATCCTTGATATATACAGAGAATAGAGTCGGCCCAAGAATTGAACCCTGTGGCATCCTCATAGAGACTGCCAGATGTCTGGACAACAGGGCCTTCGATTTGACACACTGAACTCTATCTGAGAAGTAGTTGGAGAACTAGGCGAGGCAGTCATTTGAGAAACCAAGGCTATTGAGTCTGCCGATAAGAATGCGGTGATTTGACCGCGTCGAAAGCATTGGCCGGGTCGATGAAGACTGCTGCACAGTACTGTCTTTTATCGATGGCGGTTATTATATTGTTTAGGACCTTGAGCGTGGCTGAGGTGCACCCATGACCAGCTCGGAAACCAGATTGCATAGCAGAGAAGTTACGGTGGGATTCAAAATGGTCGGTGATCTGTTTGGTGACTTTAGAAAGGCAGGGCAAGATGGATATACAGTCGTGGCCAAAGGTTTTGAGAATGACAAAAGTATTGGTCTCCACAAAGTTTGCTGCTTCAGTGTTCTTAGATCTTTATGTCAGTAGTTACTATGGTACACTGAAGTATAATTACAAGTATTCCATATGTGTCAAAGGCTTTCATTGACAATGACATTCAGTTTATGCAAAGAGTCAATATTTGATGACAGGCCATTCTTGCATAATCAATGCTTGGAGTTTGTCAGAAGTTGTGGGTTTTTGTTTGTCCACCCGCCTCTTGAGGATCGACCACAAGTTCTCAATGGGATTATGGTCTGGGGAGTTTCCTGGCCATGGACCCAAAATGTTGATGTTTTGTTCCACGAGCCACTTAGTTATCACTTTTGCCTTATGGCAAGGTGCTCCATCATGCTGGAAAAGGCATTTGTCGTCACCAATCTGTTCTTGGATGGTTGGGAGAAGTTGCTCTCGGAGGATGTGTTGGTACCATTCTTTATTCATGGCTGTGTTCTTAGGCAAAATTGTGAGTGAGCCCACTCCCTTGGCTGAGAAGCAAACCCACACATGAATGGTCTGAGGATGCTTTACTGTTGGCATGACACAGGACTGATGGTAGCGCTCACCTTGTCTTCTCCGGACAGGGAATTCACCAGAGAAACTTACTCTACCCCAGTCCTCAGCAGTCCAATCTCTGTACCTTTTGCAGAATATCAGTCTGTCCCTAATGTTTTTCCTGGAGAGAAGTGGCTTCTTTGCTACCCTTCTTGACACCAGGCCATCCTCCAAATGTCTTGGCCTCACTGTGCATGCAGATGCACTCACACCTGCCTGCTGCCATTCCTGAGCAAGGTCTGCACTGGCGGTGCACCGATCCCGCAGCTGAATCAACTTTAGGAGACGGTCCTGGCGCTTGCTGGACTTCCTTGGGCGCCCTGACGCCTTCTTCACAACAATTGATCCTCTCTCCTTGAAGTTCTTGATGATCCTATAAATGGTTGATTTAGGTGCAATATTACCAGCAGCAATATCCTTGCCTGTGAAGCCCTTTTTGTGCAAAGTAATGATGACGGCAAGTGTTTCCTTGCAGGTAACCATGGTTGACAGAGGAAGAACAATGATTTCAAGCACCACCCTCCTTTTAAAGCTTCCAGTCTGTTATTCTGACTCAATCAGCATGACAGAGTGATCTCCAGCCTTGTCCTCGTCAACACTCTTACCTGTGTTAACGAGACAATCACTGACATGATGGAAGCTGGTCTTTTTGTGGCAGGGCTGAAATGCAGTGGAAATAGTTTTGGGGGATTAAGTTAATTTTCATGGCAAAGAGGGACTTTGCAATTAATTGCAATTCATCTGATCACTCTTCATGACATTCTGGAGTATATGCAAATTGCCATCATCAACGCTGAGGCAGCAAATTTTGTGGAGACCAATACTTGCGTCATTCTCAAAACGTTTGGCAACGACTGTAGGTCTGAAAACGTACTTTTGTGTGAAAATGTACTTTGGTGTTTTGTCGATTATAGGACTCGTTTTACTGTGGATATAGATAGTTTTGTACCTGTTTCCTCCCGCATCTTCACAAGGCTCTTTGCTGTTGTTCTGGGATTTATTTGCACTTTTCGCACCAAAGTACGTTATTCCCTAGGAGACAGAACGCGTCTCCTTCCTGAGCGGTATGACGGCTGCGTTGTCCCATGGTGTTTATACTTGAGTACTATTGTTTGTACAGATGAACGTGGTACCTTCAGGCGTTTGGAAATTGCTCCCAAGGATGAACCAGACTTGTGGAGGTCTACACATTTTTTTTTTGAGGTCTTGGCTGATTTCTTCCATGATTTTCCCATGATGTCGAGCAAAGAGGCACAAAGTTTGAAGGAAGGCCTTGAAATGCATCCACAGGTACACCTCCAATTGACTCAAATGATGTCAATTAGCCTATCAGAAGCTTCTAAAGCCATGACATAATTTTCTGGAATTTTCCAAGCTGTTTAAAGGCACAGTCAACTTAGTGTATGTAAACTTCTGACCCACTGGAAATGTGATATAGTGAATTATTAGTGAAATAATCTGTCTGTAAACAATTGTTGGAAGAATTACTTGTGTCATCCACAAAGTAGATCGTTTGTTAACATAAACTGTGGAGTGGTTGAAAAATGAGTTTTAAGGACTTCAACCTAAGTGTATGTAATCTTCCGACATCAACTGTAGGTATTTCTCTTGTCCAGGTGGGATAGAGCAGTGTGCAGTGCATTGGCGATTGCGTCGTCCATGGACCTGTTGGGGCAATATGCAAATTGTAGTGGGTCTAGGATGTGGGGAGGTGATCTGGTCCTTCACTAGCCTCTCAAAGCACTTCATGATGACAGAAGTGAGTGCTGTGGGGCGAAAGTCTTTTAGTTCAGTTACCTTCACTTTCTTGGGTACAGGAACAATGGTGGACATCTTGAAGCAAGTGGGGACAGCAGACTGGGATAGGGAGAGATTGATTATCTATGTTCCCAATGCGGAGGTTTGCACATGACCCCATTGAACATGTTTGATTACTTTCAGGGGTAACTTAACTGTTTTTGGTTAGCTTAACATGCTACAGTAATACGCTTGAGCTGGTGAACTGGTAGACCTAGGAAATTTGAACAGGTTGGGGCCACATTATAGGGGGTCATATTGTTAGTCAGAGTTGGAAGTACAAGGTTATCTGGTGGGTGACAGGGTGTTGAAGATAGCAGAGAGAGAGGGAGAGCTCTACGATTTTACACCATAAGAAAATGGAGGAACCGGGTGTGCGGCAACTGTCAACCGGGGTGGGGGGGGGTGGGGGGGGCTGTGTGGATAACAGCCCTTGTTTGCTCTGTATATCTTTCTTTTACAACTTACCACATTCCATCCATGGCATACTGTTGTAGGCCTGCTGAATAACAATGGGATTGAAATGTAGAGGTCTGTAAGTGTTGTTCTTTTAGGGATTAGTTGTCTGTATCACTCAATGGTTTCTGGTTTGTTGTATATCCGTGTAATTGAATCGAAATGTAAATAAATATAACAAATATTTCAATGATTTTATTGGGACTTTTTGCTAGACTGCATAGCTTTGATTGACTAATCCTGTACATTTTCAAACCACAATGACAGCTGCCTGTCTTGAGTTCAAAATGTTATGCCTTTCATACAATCAATATATTGCTGGATTTCAATTATAATTTGTTAAATTTTTCTAACAGCATTTTTATGCTTGTATGTTTATCATGCCTTAATTGTTAACACATGAGACATTGAGAAAAAATGCGATTCAACAGTCCAAACTGTCGACGGTTTTACTTTTCAATGCATGTCATCAAGGCCTTGCACTGTATGAGCTTATATATCTAGACCTCTGTCCTTGTGCAAAAAACCCAAAGCTTTCTAAGTTAGTTTCCGGATAGATATATCGGTGCTCGCATTCCATGACCGTCTAGTGTAACGGCCAGGGTCTGTATTACCCTCTCCATATCCTCAACGGGAATGTCGTGTCTGAGCGGATGGGTGTCCTACATTGATATGTACGGCGGTGACATACAGTATGAGGATGTCTGGGACGGCCATGAAAATCTCCTCTTCCTTTTACAGAGTTTGTGCCACTATGGATTGTTCATTGAAAGTTCAATCATATGTACAGTTGAAGTCAGAAGTTTACACTTAGGTTGAAGTCCATTAAAACTCATTTTTCAACCACTCTACAGATTTCATGTTAACAAACTATAGTTTTGGCAAGTCAGTTAGGACATCTACTTTGTGCATGACACAAGTAATTCTTCCAACAATTGTTTACAGATTATTTCACTTAATTCACTATATCACAATTCCAGTGGGTCAGAAGTTTACATACACTAAGTTGACTGTGCCTTTAAACAGCTTGGAAAATTCCAGAATATTATGTCATGGCTTTAGAAGCTTCTGATAGGCTAGTTGACATAATTTGAGTCAATTGGAGGTGTACCTGTGGATGTATTTCAAGGCCTACCTTCAAACTCAGTGCCTCTTAGCTCGACATCATGGGAAAATCAAAAGAAATCAGAAAAGACCACAGAAAGAAATGTGTAGACCTCCACAAGTCTGGTTCATCCTACTCCAAAACCGCCATAAAAAAGCCAGACTATGGTTTGCAACTGCACATGGGGACAAAGATCGTACATTTTGGAGAAATGTCCTCTGGTCTGATGAAACAAAAATAGAACTGTTTGGCCATAATGACCATCGTTATGTTTGGAAGAAAAAGGGGGAGGCTTGCAAGCTGAAGAACACCATCCCAACCGTGAAGCACGGGGGTGGCAGCATAATGTTGTGGGGGTGCTTTGCTGCAGGAGAGACTGGTGCACTCCACAAAATAGATGGCATCATGATGAAGGAAATCTATGTGGATATATTGAAGCAACATCTCAAGACATCAGTCAGGAAGTTAAAGCTTGTTTGCAAATGGGTCTTCCAAATGGACAATGACCCCAAGCATACTTCCAAAGTTGTGGCAAAATGGCAACTTATTGTGGGAAGCTTGTGGAAGGCTACCCGAAGGGTTTGACCCAAGTTAAACAATTTAAAGGCAATGTTATCAAATACTAATTTAGTGTATGTAAACTTCTGACCCACTGGGAATGTGAAGAAAGAAATTAAAGTTGAAATAAATCATTCTCTCTACTATTATTCTGACATTTTCACATTCTTAAAATAAAGTGGTGATCCTAACTGACCTAAGACAGGGAATTTGTTACTAGAATTAAATATCAGAAATTTTGAAAAACTGAGTTTAAATGTATTTGCCTAAGGTGTATGTAAACTTCTGACTTCAACTGTATACATGTACACTATATAATTATTTATTGATTTCTGAATGTGGAAGTCATGTACATTTTTTATTATTTCGACACATTTTTGTGATTTGCTTCCAGGAAGAATCAACAAGGTCTGGTGGACCAAAGCTTCAAAATGTCCTCGGTTTATCCAATAGAAAGGTTGTGAGAAAGTCCAGATGCCAATATACATTTGGTGCATAGCCATTGGCTTAATCTATCAATCATCTCTAACAACACCTCCCCCCCGTCTTGGGTACCTCAGTTTGTGTTCATCTGTTGCAACATGGAGATTTCAGAAAATATAGCTAGCTGCTTTCCCCGTAAGCGGAACATACATTGACCACAGATTTGGACAGCGTATAGCCGGCAAGGCTGCCTCCTACATTAAGTTAGCTAGCTAGAAGTTCAAACTCGGGGGAATGTTTGCTCGCACACATGTTTCTGATTCTAAGCAATGCCTTGCAGTCGTGTGATTCGCTCAGATCAAATAATTATGAACATTTCACTCAGTAAGTTAACTCCCACGAGGCCAAATTTGAGTCGTTGGTGTTCCAGGCTTAAGTTGGGTCTTAGGTAGAATAGGACCATAAGAATAGTACCAAATGGGCTTTCCGAGTGACGCAACGGTCTAAGGGACTGCATCGCAGGGCTAGAGGTGTCACTACAGACCCGGGTTCGATCCCGGGCTGTATCACAACCAGCCGTGATCGGGAGTCCCATAGGGTGCCGCACAATTGGCCCAGCGTCGTCCGGGTTAGGGAGGGTTTGGCCGGGGGGGCTTTACTTGGCTCATAGTGCCTGTTATTTATTAAAACATTTGGCAACTTCAGACCTATGCCCTTGGCTGCAGGTCACTGAATGTAACCTACAAATGCCGCCAAAGCTATTATTTACTTAATTTAAACAGAATTCAGGAGACCACCATCTCCGATCTAACTTTTCCGATGGGAAGACACAAGCCATCCCGTTCCAGATTGGCTAGCTCTTAAAATATAAAAAAATAAACCTGTATTTTCCAGGGGATGGCCTTTGATTAGTGGGCAGGCCCCACAGTAAATAATGTGGCATAATGCGATCAGGAAATGTCTCCAATAAGCCCCAGAGGAACAGATCCGTCCCCAGGATGTGTATTTTAAGGCCAGCCATCCTTCTCAGGGAAGGAGAGAGGGGCCTCTTGTCTCCTAGAATTGGGTCTTGAAATGGGTGAGGTGGGGGTGGAGGGTGACTGTGGGGGAAGTAGAGCGAAGGGGTTATTGAGGATGGCAACCAGAATGGCACAGTGAAGCCTAATAGATGTGGGGAAATGACCGTCCAAAGGCCATCTTTGGCAGGAAAGTTGAAATACGGACTAGAAGTGGGAGGGGGGTGGCGACGGCTAGGGTTGATGGGAGGTTGGAAGGGCAATGGATGTTTGAGTGGTGTGAACGGAGATTTAGCGCCTTGGGTGTCCTGTGTGTGTGTGTGTGTGTAAGAGAAGGGGGTGTGTGTGTAGAGGCGGATGCCCAGTGGATTTGGGCCTCATGTAAAATAGAAGGTGGCGGAGCGGGGAGTTAGCCCGGTAAGTTAAGTTGGCATGCTGGCCTGTTTATCGGAGGGATGTGAGGGAGAGAGTGAGGGTTCAACGGGGGAGGAATGAGCAGAGTCATCAGGCTGCTGTAACATGATGCTCCGCAGTGATTGCCGGTGGCAGCTGGGCAGCCACCGTATCTATGTGTGAGCGTGTGTGTAATGTGTATGTGTGTGAATGTATGGTTATCTATAATTGTGTTTGTGTGTGTATCAATGTACAGTTGGAAGTCGGAAGTTTACATACACCTTAGCCAAATACATTTAAACTCAGTTTTTCACAATTCCTGACATTTAATCCTAGTAAAAAATCCCTGTCTTAGGTCAGTAAGGATCACCACTTTTATTTTAAGAATGTGAAATGTCAGAATAATAGTAGAGAGAATGATTTATTTCATCATCACATCATCACATTCCCAGTGGGTCAGAAGTTTACATACACTCAATTAGTATTTGGTAGCATTGCCTTTTAAATTGTTTAACTTGGGTCAAACGGTTTGGGTAGCCTTCCACAAGTTTCCCACAATAATTTTGGCCCATTCCTCCTGACAGAACTGGTGTAACTGAGTCAGATTTGTAGGCCTCCTTGCTCGCACACACTTTTTCAGTTCTGCCCACAAACTTTCTATAGGATTGAGATCAGGGCTTTGTGATGGCCACTCCAATACCTTGACTTTGTTGTCCTTAAGCCATTTTGCCACAACTTTGGAAGTATGCTTGGGGTCATTGTCCATTTGGAAGACCCATTTGCGACCAAGCTTTAACTTCCTGACTGATGTCTTGAGATGTTGCTTCAATATATCCACATAATTTTCCTTCCTCATGATGCCATCTATTTTGTGAAGTGCACCAGTCCCTCATGCATCAAAGCACCCCCACAACATGATGCTTCACGGTTGGGATGGTGTTCTTCGGCTTGCAAGCGTCCCCCTTTTTCCTCCAAACATAACGATGGTCATTATGGCCAAACAGTTCTATTTTTGTTTCATCAGACCAGAGGACATTTCTCCAAAACGTTTGATCTTTGTCCCCATGTGCAGTTGCAAACCGTAGTCTGGTTACGACTCGCATTACTGTGGATATAGATACTTTTGTACCTGTTTCCTCCAGCATCTTCACAAGGTCCTTTGCTGTTGTTCTGGGATTGATTTGCACTTTTCGCACCAAAGTACGTTCATCTCTAGGAGACAGAACGCGTCTCCATCCTGAGCGGTATGACGGCTGCGTGGTCCCATGGTGTTTATACTTGCGTACTGTTGTTTGTACAGATGAACGAGGCATTTGGAAATTGTTCCCATGGATGAACCAGACTTGTGGAGGTCTAATGACTTCAACCTAAGTGTATGTAAACTTCCGACTTCAACTGTATATACACTGAGTATACAAAACATTAGGAACTCCTGCTTTTTCCATGACAGACTGATCAGGTGAAAACTGTGATCCCTTTATTGATGCCCCTTCAATCATTGTAGATGAAGGGGAGGAGACAGGCTGAAGGATGTTTAAGCATTGAGACATGGATTGTGAATGTGTGCCATTCAGAGTGTGAATAGGAAAGACAAAATGATTAAGTGCCTTTGAACGGAGTATGGTAGTAGTTGCCAGGCGCACAAGTTTGAGTGTGTCAAGAACTGCAATGCTGATGGGTTTTTCACGCTCAACAGTTTCCTGTGTGTATCAAGAATGGTCCATCACTCAAATGACATCCAGCCAACTGTGGGAAGCCTTGGAGTCAACATGGGCCAGCATCCTTTTTGACACCTGTAAGTCCATGCCCAGACTAATTGAGGCTGTTCTGAGGGCAAAAGGGGTGTGACTCAATATTACGAAATTGTTCCTAATGTTTTGTACTCTCAGTGTATGTGTGTGTGTGTCTATGGCTGTGTGTTACTGTGTGGTCATGTTGCCATCAATTCCCCTCACCTCTGAAAACACACTGATTCGACTCAGTCACATATTCTGTATCAGTATACCTCTGGTCCCCCAGTTGCCTGCTCAGATGTATGCTGTTGCGTCTGTCTGGCTTGGTTTGTGGCACAGTGCATTTGTCTACAGAAAATCTGTAACTTATCCTGCTGTTAGATGAAAAGACTTACAAAGACTTGCCCAGATGTCTACAGAGATTAAAGGGGAAGTCCATCTCCAGGGTGGATCACCACAGGTGATTTATGTCAAAAGGTAATAAACGCTACCACCCACACTATTGAATAAATTGATCAGGGGTGAGTTCCCCAAAGCCTTCACAGGACTAAGGTCATCATTAGATCCCACTTAAAGAGCATCTGAGCTGACCTTAACTACGAACTGTAACTTTAGCTACCTGGCTAACTAACTTGGCTAACTTAAGGGCGGAACAATTCACTTTACAGTTAGCTATCGCACCACTTGTTGTAAACTTAACAGTTACTCCAGGTGGCTCCACTAATGACTGAATACATTTTCACGTTTGTAAAGTAGTATTAGTAGTATTTATTTGGATCCCCAATTCCAAACAGGAATAAAAACAAATAAAATGCATAATATATAAAGAACAAAAATATAAACTCAACATGTAAAGTGTTGGTCCCATTTTTTTAATGATCTGAAATAAAAGATCCCAGAAATGTGCACAAAAATCTTATTTCTCTCAAATGTTGTGGACAAATTTGTTTAAATCCCTGTTAGTGAGCCTTTGCCAAGATCCATCCACCTGACACGTGTGGCATATCAAGAAGCTGATTAAACATGATCATTACACAGGTGCACCGTGTGCTGGGGACAATAAAAGGCCATTCTAAAATGTGCAGTTTTGTCACAACACAATGCCACAGATGTCTCAAGTTTTGAGGGAGCTTGGAATTGGCATGATGACTGCAGGATTGTCTACCAGAGCTGTTGGCAGATCATTTAATGTACCATAAACTGCCATAAACAGTACGTCCAACCGGCCTCACAACCGCAGACCACGTGTAACCACACCAGGCCAGGACCTCCACATTTGGCTTCTTTACCAGTGGGATCGTCTGTGACCAGCCACCCGGACAGCTGATGAAACGGTTTGTTTGCACAACCAAAGAATATATGCATAAACTGCCAGAAACCGTCTCAGGGAAGCTCATCTGCGTGCTTGTCATCCTCACCAAGGTCTTGACCTGACTGCAGTTTGGCGTAGTAACCGACTGTAGTGGGTAAATGCTCACCTTCGATGGCCGCTGGCACGCTGGAGAAGTGTGCTCTTCATGGATGAATCCCGGTTTCAACTGTTTTTATTTCACCTTTTATTTAACCAGGTAAGCCAGTTGAGAAAAAGTTCTCATTTACAACTGTGACCTGGCCAAGATAAAGCAAAGCAGTGGGACAAAAACAACAGCACAGAGTTACACATGCGATAAACAAACGTACAGCCAATGACACTATAGAAAATCTATATACTGTAAGTGCAAATGTAGCAAGATTAGGAAGGTAGGACAATACATAGGCCATAGTGGTAAAATAATTACAATTTAGCATTAACACCAAATATGCCTTTGGTGCGGGCAGGGATACTGGGGTGCAAATGGTAGTTGGTGTGGGCTATTTACAGATGGGCTGTGTACAGGTGCAGTGATCGGTAAGCAGCTCTGACAGCAGATGCTTAAAGTTAGTGAGGGAGATAGGAATCTCCAGCTTCAAGGATTTTGGCGGCCAAAGGAGGTGTTTGCTTTGGGGGTGACCAGTGAAATATACCTGCTGGAGTGCAGGCTACGGGTGGGTGTTGCTATGGTGACCAGTGAGCTAAGATAAGGCGGGGATTTACCTTGCAAGGACTTATACATGACCCAGAAGCAGTGGGTTTGGCAACAAATATGTAGTGAGGGCCAGCCAACGAGAGCATACAGGTCGCAGTGGTGGGTAGTATATGGGAATTTGTAACAAAACGGATGGCACTGTGATAGATTACATCCAATTTGCTGAGCAGAGTGTTACAGGCTATTTTGAAATCAGGGATTGGTAGGATAGTCAATTTTACGAGGGCATGTTTGGCAGCATGAGTGAAGGAGGCTTTGATGCGAAATAGGAAGCCGATTCTAGATTTAATTTTGGATTGGAGATGATTAATGTGAGTCTGGAAGGAGAGTGAACAGTCTAACCAGACACCTAGGTATTTGTAGGTGTCCTTATATTCTAAGTCAGACCCGTCCAGAGTAGTGATGCTAGTCAGGCAGACAGGTGTGGGCAGCGATCGGTTGAAGAGCATGCATTTAGTTTTACTAGCATTTAAGAGCAGTTGGAAGCCACGGAAGGAGTGTTGTATGGCATTGAAGCTAGTTTGGAGGTTTGTTAACACAGTGTCCAATGAAGGGCCAGATGAATACAGAATGTATAGATGTGGATCAGAGAGTCATCAGCAGCAAGAGCGACATCATTGATATATACAGAGAATATAATCGGCCCAAGAATTGAACCCTGTGGAACTGCCATAGAGACTGCCAGAGGTCCGGACAACAGGCCCTCCGATTTGACACACTGAACTCTATCTGTGAAGTAGTTGGTGAACCAGGCGAGGCCGTTATTTGAGAAACCAAGGCTATTGAGTCTGCCAATAAGAATGCAGTAATTGACAGACTCGAAAACCTTGGCCAGGTCGATGAAGACTGCTGCACAGTACTGTATTTTATCGATGGCGGTTACGATATCGTTTAGGACCTTGAGCATGGCTGAGGTGCTGTTGACCGGAGTAGGGGTAGCCAGGTGGAAAGCATGGCCAGCCGTAGCAAAATGCTTATTGAAATTCTCAATTATCATAGATTTATCGGTGGTGACAGTGTTTCCTAGCCTAGGAGGAGGTGCTCTTATTCTCCATGGACTTTAGTGTCTCAAAACCTTTTGGAATTAGTACTACAGGATGCAGATTTCTGTTTGAAAAAGCTAGCCGTTGCTTTCCAAACTGACTGTGTATGTTGGTTCCTGAGTTCCCTGAAAAGTTGCAGATTGTGGGGGCTGTTCGATGCTAATGCAGTGCGCTATCTGTTCTTAGTTATTAACTTTTTAGATGGGGCATGCTTATTTAAGATGTTGAGGAAAGCACTTTTAAAGTACAATCAGGCATCCTCTACTGACGGGATGAGGTCAATATCCTTCCAGGATACCCGGGCCAGGTCGATTTAGAAAGGCCTGCTTACTAAAGTGTTTTAGGGAGCGTTTGACAGTGATGAGGGGTGGTCATTTGACCGCGGACCCATTACAGGATGATATCTATGGAGGTGCCCTTGTTTACGGACTTAGGGTTGTACCTGGTAGGTTCCTTGATAATTTGTGCGAGATTGAGGGCATCTAGTTTAGATTGTAGGACGGCCGGGGTGTTAAGCATATCCCAGTACGGACTCTGAAGATAGATGGGGGGCAATCAGTTCACATAGGGTGTCCAGGGCACAGATGGGGGCTGAGGGGGGTCTGTAACAAGCAGTGAGAGACTTATTTCTAGAGAGGTGGATTTTTAAAAGTAGAAGCTCAAGCTGTTTGGGCACAGACCTGGATAGTATGACAGAACTCTGTGGTAGATTGCAACTCCGCCCCCTTTAGCAGTTCTATCTAGGCTTTTGATGTTAACATCCATGAAACCAAGGCTTTTACGGTTACAGAAGTCAACAAATGAGATCTCCTGGGGATGGGTGTAGTACTGGGGGCTACAGGGCCTGGGTTTACCTTTACATCACCAGAAGAACAGAGGAGGAGTAGGGTAAGGGTACGGCTAATGGCTTTAAGAACTGGTCGTCTAGTGCGTTGGGCACAGAGAATAAAAGGAGGTTGCATCTCTGGAGGCTGTACCGGGCAGATAGCAGATGTGTGGGCGAGGGGTTTGCTGATGTCAACGTTGTGAACAGAGTGCCCCATGTTGGCAGTGGGGTTATGGTATGGGCAGGCATAAACTACGGACAACGAAGACAATTGCATTTTATTGATGGCAATTTGAATGCACAGAGATACTGTGACAAGATCCTGAGGCCCATTGTCGTGCCATTCATACACCGCCATCACCTCATGTTTCAGCATGATAATGCACCGCCCCATGTCTCAAGGATCTGTACACAATTCCTGGAAGCTGAAAATATCCCAGTTTTTCCGTAGCCTGCATACTCACCAGACATGTCACCCATTGAGCATATTTGGGATGCTCTGGATCGACATCATGTACCAGTTCCAGTTCCCGCCAATATCCAGCAACTTCGTACAGCCATTGAAGAGGAGTGGGAAAACGTTCCACAGGCTACAATCAACAGCCTGATCAACTCTATGTGAAGGAGATGTGTCCTGCAGCATGAGACAAATGGTGTTCACACCAGATACTGTTTGTTTTCTTTTTTATCCACGCCCTATTTTTTTTTAAAGGTATCTTATATTACAATTTAGTCATTTAGCAGACGCTCCCATCCATAGCGACCCACAACTAGTGCATTCATCTCAAAATAGCCAGACAAGACGACCACGTATCACATATTTACTACATAATACAATGCAAAATACAATGCAAAATACAATGCAAAATAAATACATATGTGTGTGTTTCTCTTCACAGTCCCTGTCGTACCGCTGTTATTTTTATAATCTGTTTTTATTACTAGCTTGAACAAAGTTTGGTACCTTCAACACCTTGCACAAAGACCAATAGTGATGCAGTCAATCTCTCCTCAAATTTGAGCCAGGAGAAATTGACATGCATGTTATTGACATTCGCCCTCTGTGTACATCTAAGTGCAATACGTGCTTGTCTGTTCTGGACCAACTGCATAGGCTTTATTCAAAGTCAGTGGAAGGTCATTAGTAAAAACAGAAAACAATAATGGCCCAAGCCGGCTGCCCTGCTGTACACCACACTCAACTGAATTTGCATTAGAGAGGCTTACATTAAAGAAAACCCTCTGTGTTCTAATAACTTATATATATATATATATATTAGTTATACTCAATTAGTATATTCACCCAAGTTATTTGGTAGCGTTGCCTTTAAATTGTTTACCTTGGGTCAAACGTTTCAGGTAGCCTTCCACAAGCTTCGCACAATAACTTGGGTGAATTTTGGCCCATTCCACCTGAAGGAACTGGTGTAACTGAGTTAGGTTTGTAGGCCTCCTCAACACACTTTTTCAGTTCTGCCCACAAATGTTCTATAGGATTTGTGGGCAGAACCTCCTTGATTGCAAACAGTAGTCTGCCTTTTTTTATGGTGGTTTTGGAGCAGTGGCTTCTTCCTTGCTGAGCGGCCTTTCAGGTTATGTCGATAGTTTTTACTGTGGATATAGTTACTTTTGTACCTGTTTCCTTCAGCATCTTCACATGGTCCTTTGGCTACTTTGAAGAATCTCAAGATTTGTTTTTTTAAACTGTTTTTTGGTTACTACATGATTCCATGTGTGTTATTTCATAGTTTTGATGTCTTCACTATTATTCTACAATGTACACTATCCCAAAACAGCGGAGTGGGCTAATCGCAAACATGTCCTAATTCACTTTTTAGCAGAAAAGATTAGCAAATTTAGGCATTACATGCTAACAAACGCTAAGCCTGTATATTCACAGGGGAAAATGAACACCTAACTGAATCGTTTATGGTTGGTTAAATTAGTTTAATTTTTTGAAGTTCGGAGACACTTGAGAAACAAATTAACATATTACTGGTGCAATCAGGAGCTTAAAGGTCAACTGCCCCTTAGAGGAAAATTATGGTCATCAAGTCAGTCTCATCCAAAAGAGTTTTGTAAGCGAGTTCGTCACGACTTACTGGAGGGTTGGGTATGGATTACGATCATGCCCACTTTTGACAATGATGCCCGATTGCCCAGAGAAAACACGTTGTGGTCCGCCTCCAGCTGCCACGTGAAAATTTGTTGTACCTCCAATGCATTTCAACAATGTTGCCAGGAATTGATTACATTCGACACGGTCACTCCTGCTGCCTGTCAACCGTCAAAACCACTGGTGTTTGTGAGTATGTTAGGTAAGTAGATAGTTGATACTAGTTAGCTAGTAGCTACCTTTGGTTATACAACATTATTTGATAATGCTAGCGAACCAGGCTAGCTATGATGCCACAGATGAAAGGGGAATGATACTGTAGCTAGCTAAATTATACTGTAGCTAGATAAATACCTAAAGCTAACGAGTAATGTGATGTAGCATGTCAGAGGAAATTGTGCATAGCTCACATTAGCTAGCTACCTTGCTAACAACAGCTAACTGTAGCCCATTGGCATTTAGGGTCAATACAGGGCGTGCACTTGGATACTAACTAATCAGAGGATGTAGCCAGCTGACTTTCAATTATGTTTCAAATCTATTTGGCTAGCTAATGCTAGCTAGCTAGTTAATTAATGTTAGCTAGCTAGCCAAGTCATTTAAGCTCAGACAAAGATATGATAACTAACCCGGATTTGCAAGTTAGGTAGCTAGCTAGCTAGAATTCGGAGACTTCGTCTGTTAACCCAAAACAACAGGCCTGTTCTCATAAAAGTTTATAGTGTTTTTTTTCTATGGCAAAAGTAAATGAAGTATATTACTTATATAGCTATGGTTCTGGTAGCAAATACAAGCGTTCAGCATCATTACACAGCTGGTTGCATAGTAACGTCGTCAGTCACCAGCCTAAATTTGTTCTGTAGTTACAGTCCCTCTATTGGCATATAAATTACTTCCAAACTAGAGAACGTTTTTTTCCCTCTCTATATGTTTATTGAGTGATGATATTTGATTTAATTCACAAGCTACGTACAAAATCTGGTGGAGTTGTAGTTCAGCAGCGTTGTGGGAACCCCCCCCTACCATATCAGGAGCCGTTACAGAAGGCTGAGGCTGTGGCCAGACACCAGTCCCGCTTCAGAGTAATGGAGGACACTTGAGGGTTGGTCACATTTGATCTGGTCAATATACTCTCTGTCCTGGAATTCACCTAACCCCCATTGATAATGTAATCAGTGCCGTGTGTATATGTGTGTCTTGTACTGTATGTTGTAATTAAGGTGCCCAACTCCACTGTGCCAATGGACTACTGGGCCCAAGTGAGTAATGCCAACCAGTCAGTGCCATGCTGGCACGTGTCCCTTGTGAATCAGGATCTCTGATTGGCTATATTCATCCTTGTATTTACTGTTGGCTTCCATGACTGTATGGTGACAGTCTTTCTCTCCCTCCCTCTGTGATATAGGAGCTGGGTCGGATATAGGAGCCGAAGTCGGGCTTCTGCATGACCAGTATCTGTGACTAGAGGGACCTGGAGAGGATCTACGCAGCCATGCCAATCAGGCGTTGGCAAACACCTCAAAAGGGACAAACAGTGATTACAGTACACCCACATGTGTTTAGTAATATCACCCTTACAATGTGTCACTCATCAACTCTTCCTTGGTTTTCTACAGATGGGAAGAAGAGTTGCTTTTCAAATGGAGTCCTCTGACTGAAAGACAGGTTAATACTGTCTGAATTGGGAGAGACCTTGCACTCAGCATTAAAATTATACAAGACACACCTATTACTTGTTATCATCTTTTGTTTAATATATTGGTACTAGCAGAACACTGCGTATACAGTATTATGTAAAGTAAGGTTTATTCTACATGGAACTGTTACAATTGAAAGTAATCAAAATACTGTCTAGAATATCTACATAAGTTCAGCAATTGAACACTTCTCATATTACTCTGTAGGCTACTGACCGATGAATTGTCAGTAACCTACAGAGTGGTATTTGAGGAGTGCCATCCTCCTGTATCTCACATTTGCCTGTACTGTTGTTATTGAACTGCTGGACCCATGGTTTGAGGCAAAATCTGTCATATCCATGACTTTACCTGTCCATAACCTGTCATACATTACATAGATGAAGGGACTTCATCACCCAGAGAGCTGTGCATGTCAGTGTGTGGTTAGACAGTCAAATCCTTGGATTTGGTCAAATAGAATGCCATTCTAGTTCTGGTTAGACAGCTGAAATTGTACTCTACACACAACTAGGAAAGTGTAGGCATACTAGATTTTTGTTGTTGATAAATGCATGTACACTCAAGCTGGGCAATGTTTGTGCAATATTCACATGTAGGCTATACCAGATATTAGTAGTTCTGGGATTTTGTCCCCTGGGAAAGATCTAACAGTGGACATAAGGAGAGACGAGACAAAACTAGGCAGTTATAGAATGTTGTAGGACAGCTGAGCTGACTCAAGACCAGGCATCTTGTAATAACTGATTTGACTGTGAAATATCAGCTAGATAGGATAGCCAGCTGCAGCGATCACCAAGCTATGCTAGCTAGCTGCTGTCAGCTTGGCTAAACACAGGGTCAGCGCAGGCTTTAGACTAGATAGATAGATAGATAGATAGATAGATAGATAGATAGATAGATAGATAGATAGATAGATAGATAGATAGATAGATAGATAGATACTTTATTGATCCCCGGGGGGGACATTTCATTGTCAAGCAGCTACAACAAAACACAGGGCAGGTGCAAAATGCCACAACGAAAGTACACAAAAGACAGATACACGGTACATGATACATAGAGCGGCAGTATGAAAAAGTATAGAAATACAAGATATCTGGAGTACAAAAAAAAAAGCTATAAAAAGACATTGCATATTATGAGTGGTTGGCTGAGTATGTACACTATACATTGGTGGATGTTGGATGGTTAACTATACTATACAGGTCGATGGCAGAGAAATACTTCAGTAGCTAAAAATGCGTATGATATGAGCGAGGGTAATAATAGTTTACTTAATAGACAGACTGGGTAAATGAACAGGTAAGTGAACATTTTGCAAGGTTAAATTAGCTGTACAGTTAGGTATACAGTTCTATTTACAGATAAGTGAATACTTGCATGTTTACACAAACTGTACAGGTAAATGACAGGAAGAGACACACATTTAGCTATTAAAGTATATGATATCATTTGGGGTAATAATAGTAATTCCCTTAAAATACAGTCCTTAGTGCGCAGGGTTTAATTACAGACAACTGCACGTATTGCACATTCGATATACTAAAAGCAATGAGAAAAGGTGCAACTGGCAGGATACTAATATGCATTCCTGAGTGAATGCCTACGTAGGTTAAGTCCAATAATTACTTACAATATTGCATGTGATATTATATAACAACTGTACATGAGTATGTATATACAGACCTGTATGAATAAATAGGTCCTGAGTGGATGAGTGCTGACGGACCAGAGTTACTCACGGATGGATGCATAATTGTTAAACTAGGTCCTAGCACCCCAACAGTTCCAGATCTATGTTGCCGACGGCACGGCACCCCGGTGAGGCATTATATAGTCTAATAGCCGCCGGCAGGAAGGACCTCCTGTAGCGCTCTCTGGCACACCGTGGTGGGATCAGTCTGTGACTGAAAGTGCTCCTCTGCGTCATAACCATAGCGTGCAGAGGGTGGGTGACGTTGTCCATGATGGCCAGCAGTTTGGCCAGGATCCGTCTCTCCGCCACCTCCTCTAGAGTGTCAAGGCTCATCCCCAGGACAGAGCTAGCCTTCCTGATCAGCTTATTTACCCGAGAAGCATCACCGGCTTTGATGTTTGCTCCCCAGCACACCACTGCAAAAAAGATGGCACTGGCCACCACAGACTGGTAGAAGGTATGCAGTAGTTTACTGCACACGTTGAAGGACCTGAGCCTCCTCAGAAAGTAGAGTCGGCTCTGGCCCTTTTTGTACAGGGCCCCAGTGTTACCGGCCCATTCCAGCCTGTTGTCCATATGGACTCCCAGGAACTTGTATGACCCAACCATTTCCACATCCATCCCCTGTATAGGGACTGCAGTCAGTTGTGCCTTGGTTCTCCTGAAGTCCACCACCATCTCGTTTGTTTTGCTGATGTTGAGCTGAAGGTGGTTCTGCTCACACCACAACACAAAGTCACTGATTATGCTCCTGTACTCCTCCTCCTGCCCAACCCTTGATGCACCCTACAATAGCAGAGTCATCCGAGAACTTCTGTAGGTGGCATGTTTCAGAGTTATATCTGAAGTCTGAGGTGTAGAGGGTGAACAGGAAGGGGGACAGGACCGTACCCTGGGGGGCCCCTGTGTTGCTAACTGCCCGTTCTGACACACAGCTCTGTAGTCGCACAAATTGTGGCCTACCGGTCAGGTAGTCCGTGACCCAGGAGACGAAGGGTGCTTCCACTTTCATCCTCCTCATCTTCTCACCCAGTAGCAGGGGCTGAATGGTATTGAAGGCACTGGAGAAGTAAAAAAACATAACCCTCACAGTGCAACCTGCGTTGTCCAGGTGAGAGTAGGCCCTCTGCAGAAGGTAGATGATTGCATCATCCACCCCGATGTTGCACTGGTATGCAAACTGCAGGGGGTCCATTGATGAACACACCAGGGGTCTGAGGTGAGCGAGGACTAACCTTTCCAGGGTCTTCATGATGTGGGATGTTAGCGCTACAGGTCTGAAGTCATTCAGGACAGTGGGGTGTGCCTTCTTGGGCACTGGGACGAGGCAGGATGTTTTCCACAGCACAGGGACCCTTTCTAGGCTCAGGCTAAGGTTGAAAAGACGCTGGAGTATTCCACACAGTTGGTCAGCACAGACCCTCAGCACCCTTGGGCTGATGCCATCAGGGCCCGCCGCTTTCCACTGGTGTAGTCTCTCCAGCTCTCTCTTCACTTGGTTGGTGGTGAAAGCCAGCCCAGGTGGGGAGGTGGGGGGAAGGGGGTTGTTGAGGATCAGTCCAGGGGGAGCAGGGGCGGAGGTGGGGTCACTGATTGTCTCAGCAGAGGTGCTGTGAGCAAAGTGGGGGTGGGACAGCCGTGAGGGTGTGTGGTCTGGGGAGCTGGAGGGGAGGTGGACAGGGCCAGTATCAAACCTGTTAAAAAATTGGTTCAGCTCATTGGCTCTGTCCTGGGTCCCCTCCGTCTGCCCACTGTTTGACTTTTTGAAGCCACTGATATTTCTCATACCCTTCCACACCTCTCTCACCTGGCTCTGCCTCAGCTTGTCCTCCATCTTCTCCTTATACACTCTCTTCCCCTCAGCAATCCGCAACTTCAGCTCCCTCTGGACGCATTTCAATTTGTCCTTGTCCTTGTCCCTCTCCTTGAAGGCCCTCTTCTTCTCATTCAGCAGGGCCTTCAGGTCGCTGGTGACCCAGGGTTTATTGTTTGGGAAACAGCGTACCTTCCTGGTGGGTACAGTGTTGTCTACACAAAAATTAATATAGTCTGTTATGCAGTCAGTGAGTCCATTGATGTCCTCCCCATGAGCCTCACAGAGCACATCCCAGTTTGTTGTTTCAAAACAGTCCTGTAGGGCCTCATTCGCCTCCGGGGACCATCTCCTAATAGTCCTGGTGGTTGCAGGCTGCTGTTGGACCAAAGGCCTGTAGAGTGGGGTGAGGTGG
Organism: Thymallus thymallus; assembly: GCA_023634145.1. NCBI lineage: Eukaryota > Metazoa > Chordata > Actinopteri > Salmoniformes > Salmonidae > Thymallus > Thymallus thymallus. The sequence continues at coordinate 17,627,778 of CM042386.1, read as the reverse complement.
ACAAGGTTGTGATCCGATCTACCGAGGGGAGGGAGTGCAGTGGAGTTGTATGCATCCTTCACATTAGCATATAACAAGTCCAGAGTTTTATTATTCCTGGTTGGGCACTTCACAAACTGTTTGAACGTGGGCAGCGTTGAAGAGAGAGATGCATGGTTAAAATCCCCCGAAATGGCAAAGAAAGCACTGGGATGCGCTGTCTGTAACCTCGCCATAACAGAGTGGATGACGTCACACGCTGCGTTTGCGTCAGCAGAGGGCGGGATGTAAACAATAACAGCAATGGCCGCCGTGAATTCCCTCGGCAAATAGTAGGGTCTCAGGCTAACGGCTAACAGTTCAATATCCGGGCTACAAAACTTTTCCTTAAGAGTAATATGGTTCGGATGACACCATCTGTTGTTAACTAATAAAGCCAGCCCACCACCCTTACTCTTACCGGAAGAGACGCGATCCCTGTCCGCTCTGATAGTCTGGAAACCGTCGATAGTGACGTTCTGTATGGGGATGTTATCGTTCAGCCAAGTCTCAGAAAAAAACATTAGGCTAGTTTCCCGATAAATCCTTTGTCCACGAACAAGTCCCTCCAGCTCATCCATCTTGTTATGTAGAGACCTCACATTACCCATAATAATAGATGGTATAGCCGGCTTGTACTTGAACATCCTCCGCTTTGCCTTACATTTCAATCCCGCCCTGCGTCCACGGCGTCGTCTTTTCAATTCGTCCGGAATATCAAACGTTTCCCCGGAGAGCAGCAGCGCTGCGTGGGCTAAATCCAGAAGCTGGGCTTTGTTGTAAACAATAACAGTTGACGACTCCTGTCGACGTTCAGCTGCGATAAAATCCATAATCCTGAACTAATCCTGAACTATTATAGTTCAACTGTAGCAAAATAAAACTAAAGAAAAGAGACGAAAGAAAACGAACTAAAACAACAATTTATGCACGAACCACGGGAGCTGCTTAACAGGCGACCACTCAGGGCGGCGCCAAACAAGCCATAGGACTACACATAGGACTGAATTAGTGGACTCTCTTGAGATGGTGAGTCAGTCAGGAGAGGAGAAGTCCTCAACTTCAAAACTGTGTTCTCTCCATAGCAAAGCTAGCTTAACTTACCTCGCTGTGCTCAATACTGTTTGTTGTGATTGAATGGCAAAGAAACACACACGTCAAACCATACCCCCAAGACAACTCTCATTGGCCTGGATACTGGCCGTCTGCTAAGCTAATAAGTAATATGGGGGGAGGGGGAGGTTTACATGGGAACTGGATCTGGATCAAGGCATCGAAGCCTGAGATTGTTATCAACTCGCAGACATACACATACACTCTTAGAAAAAAAGGTGCTATATAGAACCTAAAACCGTTACTTGGCTGTCCCTACAGGAGAACCCTTTGAAGAACCCTTTTTGGTTCCATGTAAAATCCTTACTACAGAGGGTTCTACATGGAAACCAAAAGACTTCTACCTGGAACCAAAAAAGGTTTTACCTGGAACCAAAAAGGGATCTCCTATGGGGACAGCCAAATAACCCTTTTTTTCTAAGAGTGTACAACATACTGTACATACACTTAGTGCTTGACTTGAGCAGGAGCTCACCGGAGTTCCTGCACCTCACATTTATTTTTTTCTTCCTGCACCTCTTATAGAATATTAGCTCAAAAGTATTGTGGGGTTCCTGCACCTAAATATAAACCATATCGGCACACAAAATGAGTACCAGCACCTATTTCAGTCCAAGTCAAGCACTGCATACACTCTTTCGCACACACTTATACACACATACCTCCCTGCACATATACACACATAAGCGTGATACTTACAAGTGTGTAACTAATCTTTGTATTTGGTTTCATCAGCTACAAAAAGAGTATCTACACCAATGGTAAAGGACTTGGCACCATGTATCCCAAGCAACAATTTCATACCAAATGTGGATGGACCCATTGGGCAACGTTTCAGAACTGATGCTCTGGTTGTGTGCTGTTAATAAAAGGTATACTGAAAATAATTGCTGCTGTGAGAGTATGCATAAGATATACAGTATATCCAGACTGTGGGACATCTACATAAGTACAGCAATGGCATCAGTGTCATGTTTTAAGGTACCAAAGATAAGTTAATGTGTTCAATAAAACAGGTACTAGTGTAACGGAGGTGGTTCAGTGAAACATGCTCATGTTATGAGTAAACTTTCCTGAGATCTAAAGTCTTGCGTAAACTCCCTGAGCTTTTGCCTATAGGCTTAAGCTCTGCAGGCTAATACAGTCATGTGTCACACAGACGACCCAGGTTCAATATCTGATCAGTGGCATTGGTGGGGTGGCCAGGATTTGGTCAACTGATGTCTGTCAGCTGCTTGGGTTGTTACGGAGAGAAGGAGGAGGTCAAAGGGAGGTGAAGTGTAACGGAGCCGGAAGTGTTTTTTCTCACAGAAGACTGCATTGCTGATACTCACATTGTCTATCTACCCTAGCATAATCTAATGAGATGGTATGTCCTTGCCTGAAGTCTACCGTTTACTCCCCAAGCTAATTCCTAGGCTTTAGCTCAGCAGGCTAATGCAGTGGTGTGGCCCGCAGACACAGGTTCAATATCTGGTCAGTGGCATTGTTGGGATGACCCGGATTTTGTCACTTAATGCCTGTCAGCTGGTGGGTTTGTTCCATAGAGGAGGAGGTCAAAGGTGGTGAAGTGTAACAGAGGAGGTTTGGTGAACCACGATCGTGTGATGAGTAATCGCGACTGAGACTTTACAATTTGTGTTACATTTTTTGAGCTAATACCGAAGATTTAGCTCGGCAGCCGTTTTATGGCACGCCGACAACTTATGTTTAATACCCAGTCAGTTACACTAGCAAAGTGTGATGTATCTACTGTGCACTAGAAACAGAGCTGGGTTCAGAATACTACTTGAAATCATTTCAAATACTTTCTCTGTGCTCGATTGAGCTTGCCTGTTGCAATAGAACTAATAGAGTCTGTGGAAAGGTTCCAACCCCGTCCCCGCCCACCTGGCACCCCTGGTTGGTTCCAAATAGTATATGACCCCAGGTTTGACTAGAAACACCAGAGTTTTGCTATCTTGTCTCACCCTCTCTTATCCTGGCTCACTAAAGAGACTCCAAGGTGTTTTTTTTGTTTCACTGTCTCTCACTCCCTGGCTGACTTTATAGAGACCCTTGTGTGAAAGTATCTATTTTCACTGTCTCTCCTTCTCTAAAAATACCCTTATTGCATGGTATCTTCTTGTATGTTGTGTAATTGTTAGGTATTACTTGTTAGATACTACTGCACAGTCGGCGCTAGAAGCACAAGCATTTCGCTACACCCGCATTAACATCTGCTAACCACGTGTATGTGACCAATAATGTTTGATTGCTTTTAAAAGGCCTCCCTCCCTGTTTCTCTGTTCACTCCAGGGCAGCGTTGTTCAACTCCTGGCGACCCACAGTGTTTTGTTCGACTAATCACCTAATTTAAGACCCTTAATTAGCTAAAATCAGGTGTGTTAGTACTGGGCAGGAACAAAAGCCTATATACCTTGTGGGTCCTCAGGACCATGATTGAAGAACACTGCTCTAGAGAGAACCAGCTATGGCACATGACTCCATAGAGATGTGTTCTATTTAATTCTGTGGATGACTCTCTCTCCCTCGCTCTTTCTTTCTATAGCTCACTCTAGACTAGAGCGACTCTGGTGTGGTAGTATCTCTTCGCAATGCGAAGATGGCACCCCTGCTCCCTCCCACAGGCGCTGATGCGTTCCGCCGCTTCACCCCGGAATCCCTGGCAGAGATCGAGAGGCTCATGGGGGAAAAGCAAATAGCCGCGGAGGTAGAGGGGTACGTAGATGATGGGCCGTCGGAGCCCAGCAAAGACCTGGAAGCCGGCAAGAGTCTGCCCATGATCTTCGGAGACGCCCCAACGGAGATGCTCAACACACCTCTGGAGGACATAGACCCCTTCTACAAAGCACAGAAGGTCAGTCCAGGACACCTAAAGCAATTTCACTGGACTGTATTAGCATCTTTGCCTTTTGTTTTAGTACTTTTTTTTACATTGTCATGACTCAAGCGAAGTAGACTAATGCCAAAGATATTATATTCTGACATGTCATGACAGCTGACTTCACATACATGTGTTGCCCCAATTTTATCACTTGCCAATAAAGGAAAACCGCACTACGGGTTCACGAGATTCGCAAGGTTCTCAAACGTTAATGCTGTTTCAGTGGTGTTAACTGCATGCGTTCAAAGAGACACACCCCACACACTGTTGCTTTCAGGGACATTGTCATTGGATATTGCCACTAAACCAAGCCTGTCATTTAACATTCTGAGTGAACCCACAGTGTTGAATTGGGGGCTACGAGGGGTTACTAGGCTGCTGGCCTGGATTGGTTTGCTGGAATGTCACTGCAATATGACAGGGTGGATGACTTGACAAATAGGATTCCATATGTTGTCCGGAGTGCATGTAATATCCCTTATGTCATGCATAAGACTGCATTACCACTATGTAAGCTTTGTGTTCAGAGTTTAAATCTTTATTATTATTTACAACAGTCATTATTTTAGTCCTTCACTTTGCGGTGCAGTAATGTATTTTTATGTTCTGTTTTTCCAGACCTTTATCGTGATCACCAAAGGAAACACAATCTTCAGGTTCAATGCTGAATCATCTTGCTACATTCTAAGCCCCTTCAATCTTCTTAGAAGAGGAGCCATTCAAATTCTCATACATTCATATCCTTTTTTTAATGTAGGGACTCTAGCTGCCCTGTGTAGGGAAAGTTGGGGGATTGTAAGAAGGACGGTCTTGTATTTGTTGTGTACTGTATATAAAGCTGTACCCCATCAAGGTTTAGCGACCCTTGATGTAACCATATTGTCTATTGCAGTACAACCAGTTTTGCCTTGACTCTATATTAAGTTATTTAGCATGTTCATCATGGTTACCATTCTGTCAAACTGCTTTTTTATGACGATGAGCGACCCACCGTCATGGAGTAAAACTGTTGAGTAAGTACACCAACCTGTGATGAATTTCACGATTGATTGCTGAAAGGGCTATTGTATGTGTCACTGTTTTACCACGATATCTAATGGTTCAGTGTCTTAGGTAATGTAAACGGTTCATTAGCTCACAAAGAGAGAATTGCAAAAAGAGTGCAGGACTAGTGCGTTGGAAAGATGTTAACCGTTTTCTCCTTGCAGGTATGTTTTTACTGGTATTTATACCTTTGAAGCCTCGTGCAAAGTGTTGTCAAGAGGCTTTGTTGTCGGACCTTTTACATTCCTTCGAGATCCATGGAATTGGCTGGATTTCATGGTGATCAGCATGGCGTGAGTATCTGAGCACCTGACTGGCTCTCAACCCTGTTTCACCAATTATAGAATTGTGTGACGAGGCGAGTGGTGATGGCGAAAAAGGAGGCAAAGTACCTAAATAAAAAAACAAAAGCTTATTTAATGACAGAAAGGAAATAACTACAGCAACATGGCGTGAAAACAATAACCTGTGTGGGGAAACACAAACGCACAGAACTTAAAGAGAACATAATGAGCTAACACAACACAGGTGTGGATGATAAGGGTGTTGCTGCCATCGTACTACTGCCGCCGGTTAGAACACCGGCGAGGACGAGCGCCGGAGAGGAGGAGGTCCCGCAGCTCTACGCGGGGCATTCGTTACAGTACCCCCCTCCCTAGGCGTGGCTCCTGACGTCGCCTCTCGCCCGCGACCCTGAGGGCGAGGAGCTGGCCGATCCGTACGGCGTGCGTTGAACTGCTGTGATGGAGGGGTCGCATATGTCCACCGCCCAAACCCAGTTACGCTCCTCAGGGCCGTAACCCGCCCAGTCCACTAGGTACTGGATCCGGCCCCGCCATAGCCGAGAGTCCAGCACTTTCTCCACCCTGTAAGCCAGACCCACGGCTACCTCAGTTGGGGGTGGAGGCGCCACTGCAGGGACGGATCCCCCCAGCGGACAAGGAACCATCGGTCTGAGGAGAGAGACATGGAAAGATGAAGAGAGATTAGTGTAAGGTGGGGTTGTCCCTTCGTGGACAGCCAGACCTTGTCCCCTGGACGGTAAACCAGACCCTCTCAGCTTTCCTAAACTACTCCCCCACCGCCTCTACCTCACTCTAACCCCTCCTACAGGGGCACAGAGGTGGCTGGAAAACCGAGTACCACCTGGAAAGGGGTTAGACCTGTGGAGGAATGGCGTAGGGAGTTCTGAGCGCCCACTGTTCCATACAATAGGATCGGAGGAACCTCCCGAGCTCCTGGTTTGTGCGTTCCGCCTGCCCGTTAGCCTGTGAGTGGTACCCGGATGTGAGGCTGACCCCCAGTCTTGACATGAACGCCTTCCAGACTCGTGATGTAAATTGGGGGCCCCGGGCCGACACTATGTCCTCCGGAAGTCCATACAAATGGAAGACCTGCTGAAACAGCACCTCAGCGAACTGGAGCGCAGAGGGGAGGCCGGGCAGTGGCAGGAACCTGTTCACTACTTCGAGAACCTGTTCAATACTACGGCGATGGTCATTTTCCCCTCTGCTTGCGGTAGATCCGTGACTAAGTCCACCGCGATGTGGGACCAAGGCCGCTGAGGTACTAGAAGGGGGTGGAGTTTGCCCGTAGGAGCCGTTCTCAGCGCCTCCCCATCCCAGGCCACCAATACTTCTCTCGGAGCGCCTCCAGGGTCCGGCTGATGCCTGGGTGGCCAGTGGCGGGTGTAGTGTGGGCCCAGGTCATCAACCTTCCCTGCACTCTCCGGAGTACATATGCCTTCCCGGGGGGGGGGGGGGGGGGGGTGCATGTTGCTGGGGTGGGATCCCGTCTCCCCGCCCGCTGAATTTCCACATCAATGTCCCACGATGCAGGACGGTGGTAGGATGGGTGTGTCTTTAGCCAGGTCAGCCCCCCGGTCGTGGATACGGGAGAGTGCGTCACCCCTGCCATTCTTCGTCCCCGGGCGAACCGGAAGTGCTCAAAAGGCACCGGGCTGCCCTGACATACTCCAGGTTCCGATGATCCGACAGGACAGTGAACGGCTCATGAGCACCCTCCAGCCAATGTCTCCACTCCTCTAATGCCAACTTTGTATTGTTTTCTAACACTTTCTATACATACTTTTTATGCATCCTTTATTTATCCAAGTAAATCAATTCTTAAGAGAATGTAATTTTTGCAATGACCCCATGGCCACATTCTATTTAAGAAATACATTATGTGCATTTTTGCCAAAAACATTAGAAAAACAAATGTAAAACATTTTAAAACATACCCAATAATAATGCTAAAAAAAAAGAAATTATATCCGATAGTTTGTGACATACAACACGTCTTGTTGCGAGGTGGATAAATGGTTTTGGCTGTGCTCTCAAGCAGTGCGTCCATTTGGCCCAAGAAGTGGACCAATATAAAAATAGTCTCTATAAAAAAAAGATATCATATACCACAGCGAACACCATGTCTGATGTTTTGTGTACTATTTTGTAATGTTTTTTTTTAACACACTAGATTTTCTTCAGTGACAGGTCCACTGTTGTCCACTTGTCCGTCAGTCCACAATTAAATAACGTTAACATGATTAACTGAGTAATTATATTGCTTGTACTATGTGTCTCTCCACAGGTACGTCACAGAGTTTGTTGACCTAGGCAACGTGTCAGCTCTTCGGACGTTCCGTGTACTCCGAGCCCTTAAAACAATCACTGTGATTCCTGGTATGTTTTCATCCAGCCTGGTCTCATAGACTAGACTTAACATAGTACATGTAAAGCTTTGACACTCTTAATTAGTAAGATATGTTACTTTTGGGATGGTTACATAAGACAGAAGGTTACTTAAGACAAAAACTAAAGTAGGGTGGTTCGTCGGGGTGGATGGGTAGGCGTATGACATGAACGTCTAGCAACCCCAAAGGTTGTGTGTTCAAATCTTATCACGTTTCAAATTGAGCATTTTAGCTAATTAGTAACTTGCAACTACTTACAAATGTTTTGCTACTACTTAGAGTGAGGCAACTACTCAGCATGTTAGCTTACCCTTTAACCTAACTTCTAACCGTTAGCCACCTAGCTAACGTTAGCCACCTAGCTAACGTAGCTACAACCAAATCGCAATTTCGTAACATATTGTACAAATCGCAATTCGTAACATATTTTACGAATCGCAATTCGTAACATATTTTACGAATCGCAATTCGTAACATATTGTACGTATCGCAATTCGTAACCTATCATATCATGAAAATTGTAATTCGGAACATATCATACAAAATGGATGATGGATATCCACAAATTCATACTGACATGCATCCATTTGACCAGGATTGAAAACCATCGTGGGCGCCCTGGTCCAGTCTGTAAAGAAAATGGTGGACGTGATGATCCTCACTGTGTTCGCCCTGGCCGTGTTCGCACTTATCGGCCTGCAACTCTTCATGGGAAATTTGCGCAACAAGTGTGTCCGATGGCCCATCCTCAACTCGACGGTGTTCGATGATTACAACTCCACCTTGTCGCTTGACGGCACCATGGGTTTTGGCGAAACGTCAAATTCCACTATTCCTTTCGATTTCAAGGAGTACATCAGTAATATAGGTGTGTTTGAACCACTGAGACAAGTAATCTGTTCCTCTACTTCAGGCTGACGTTATGACCAGTACTTTTAGTTTTGTTTGATTGGCTCTGTCTTTTGGCTATAGAGAATCACTACTATTTGGAAGGCAGTCTGGATGCTCTTCTCTGCGGAAACAGCTCTGATGCTGGGTATGTTACTTTGTGAAAACATAAACAGCACAAAGATACAGTGGCAAGAAAAAGAATGTGAACCCTTTTGGAATTACCTGGATTTCTGCAGAAATTGGTCATAAACAATAGACAAACAGTCCGCTTAAACTAATAACACACAAACAATTATACGTTTTCATGTCTTTATTGAACACACCGTGTAAACGTTCATTTATGCAGGGTGGGAAAAGTATGTTAACCCTTGGATTTAATAACTGTTTAAACCAGCAATAACCTCAACCAAACGGTCAGGAGGAATTTTTGGACCATTCCTCTTTACAAAACTGTTTCAGTTCAGCAATATTCTTGGGATGTCTGGTGTAAACCGCTCTCTTGAGGTCATCCCACAGCATCTCAATCGGGTTGAGTTCAGGACAGACTGGGCCACTCCAGAAGGCGCATTTTCTTCTGTTGAAGTCATTATGTTGTACAGCAGTGGCTTCTTCCGTGGTGTCCTCCCACAAACACCATTCTTGTTTAGTGTTTTACGTATTGTAGACTCGTCAGCACAGACGTTAGCATGTTCGAGATTTTGTCTTTAGCTGACACTAGGATTCTTCTTAACCTCATTGAGCATTCTGTGTTGTGCTCTTGCAGTAATCTTTGCAGGACGGCCACTCCTAGGGAGAGTAGCAACAGTGCTGAACTTTCTCCATTTATAGACAGTTTGTCTTACTGTGGAATGATGAACATCAAGGCTTTTATAGATACTTTTGTAACCCTTTCCAGCTTTATGCAAGTCAACAATTCTTAATATTAGGTCTTCTGAGATCTCTTTTGTTCGAGGCATGGTTCACATCTTGTAAATAGCGAACTTACATTTTGTGAGTGTTTTTCATTGGGCAGGGCAACTCTAACCAACATCTCCAATCTCGTCTCATTGATTTGACTCCAGGTTAGCTGACTCCTAGCTTTTGGAGAAGTCATTAGCCTAGGGGTTCACATACTTTTTCTAACCTACACTGTGAATGTTTAAATGATTTATTCAATATAGTCAAGAATACAATAAAGTGTGTGTTATTAGTTTAAGCACACTGTGTTCGTCTATTGTTGTGACTTAGATGAAGATCAGATCACATTTTATGACCAATTTATGCAGAAATCCAGGTAATTCCAAAGGGTTCACATACTTTGTCTTGCACTGTAAGTCATGTAATGTATTTCTTACATTTAGTAAAGCATTATCAGGGTTTTGATGGAAGGATAAACACCACTTGTAGCAAACAGAACACTATTGTAAAATGTTATGTAAGCTATACACACAATACACCTACCAGATATAAGTGATGATCTTGTCTCTGACAAGCAGCATTCTAGATGTTGAGGATTGTGGGGTCAGGGAGGGTGGCCGGCTGTGTGCAAACTGATTCTTCACCACTGTTGATAGGAAGTGCCCAGAAGGATTCACGTGCATAAAGGCTGGGAGAAACCCCAACTACGGCTACACCAGCTACGACTCCTTCGGCTGGGCCTTCTTGTCCCTCTTCAGACTCATGACGCAGGACTACTGGGAGAACCTGTTCCAACTGGTTGGTACTTACACTGGGGGCCAAAAGTTTGTACTATTACTCATTCGAGGGTTTTTCTTTATTTGCACTATTTTTTACATTGTAGAATAAAAGTGAAGACATCAAGACTATGACATAACACATATGGAATCATGTAGTAACCAAAAAAGTGTTAAACAAATCAAAATATATTTTAAGTAACCACCCTTTGCCTTGATGACAGCTTTGCATTCTATTTTGGCCCCCAGTGTATATTATATAGTATGTAATTATATACTGTATAATAGGTAAACATTTAAGCCTTAAGTTTGTGACTTTTCCTGAACTTTTTCCTGTAAAAATGTGAGTGCTCTCCATTCCTCGAAAGTAACTGCAGGGAGTGTGCCTAAAATGAATTTCATGAGGCTTACTACAAACTGCATGTTGGCTTACTATTTTGTGTCATCCTCCAAACGTGTCTTTGCATGCCTCTCCGAATGCAGACACTTCGAGCTGCTGGGAAGACGTACATGATCTTCTTTGTGCTGGTCATCTTCCTGGGTTCCTTCTACCTCATCAACCTCATCCTGGCCGTGGTTGCCATGGCCTACGATGAGCAGAACGAGGCCACTCTGAAAGAGGCACAGGATAGGGAGGAGGAGTTTCAGAGGCTTCTGGAGCAATACAGGATCCAAGCCCAGGTCAGGTGACTACTACTGTAAATCCTTATGACTAAACAGGCCAAATCAAACGACTTTCTTAGCGCTATGGCAGACTGTTAGTGATCCTTCTAAATTCTGGAAAACTGTTAATTCACTGAAGCGAGGTAATTCCTCTACTTCCCTGTCTAAGAAAGTAGTTTTAGACTTCTGCATCATAACTGAAAAAGTTAAGATTTGTGATGCTTTTAATCAGCATTTTATCTCAGCTGGTTTCTTATTTGAAAGAAATGGCGGTCATAATGGTCTTGGTCAGTCAGTTGACTGTTCTTTCCACATACAGCCTGCAGTTGCCAGATCAGTCAACCTTACATGACTTGGGAAATGGTAGTCAGGGTTTTTCTTTTTGGCAATTCACAGAAGCAAAAGTTATTGCTGCCTTATTAGCTATTGACTCCAAGAAGTCATTAGAGGCTGACAATTTGGACCCGTCTTTACTTAGTAGTCAGCGCCCCACATAGCTGGCTCAGTAACACACATTCATTTAAATTTAGTACCAGGAAATATTCCAAAGTGTGGAAAGCAGCTTTTGTGGTGCCACTCCATAAGGGTGGGGACAGTAGTGATCTTGATAACTATCAACCCATTTCCAGGCCTCCTTTTCTTGCTAAAATCCTAGAATCATTGGTCAAGAAAAAGCTATGTTATTCAGACATAAACATAGTACCACTACATCTACCATGCTGGTTGTAAATGCCATAGATGATAGAAAGAATTGTGCTGCCATGTTTGTAGACTTGTCAAAAGCTTTTGATACTGTAGACCATGTTATTCTGTTGAATAAGCTGTCCTCAAAAGTGTTGGGTAATGATGCTCCAATTAGCTTTTGTAGAAGTCATTAGCCTAATGGTTCACATACTTTTTCCAACCTACACTGTGAATGTTTAAATGATTTATTCAATATAGACATACAATAAAGTGTGTGTTATTAGTTTAAGCACACTGTGTTTGTCTATTGTTGTGACTTAGATGAAGATCAGATCACATTTTATGACCAATTTATGCAGAAATCCAGGTAATTCCAAAGGGTTCACATACTTTGTCTTGCACTGTAAGTCATGTAATGTATTTCTTACATTTAGTAAAGCATTATCAGGGTTTTGATGGAAGGATAAACACCACTTGTAGCAAACAGAACACTATTGTAAAATGTTATGTAAGCTATACACACAATACACCTATCAGATATAAGTGATGATCTTGTCTCTGACAAGCAGCATTCTAGATGTTGAGGATTGTGGGGTCAGGGAGTGTGGCCGGCTGTTGATAGGAAGTGGTCATAAGTGTTGGGTAATGATGCTTGCCGTTAGTTTCTTATTTATCTGACAGAACTCAGGCCATCAAGGTAGATGGGGTCAAATCGGAGTTCTTTGAGTTACATAAAGGGGTGCCCCAAGGTTCGGTACTCGGCCCACTACTGTTTACAATCTATATAAATAACACTGGCAATGCTGTAAAAACAATTTAAATATTAATTTGTATGCAGATACAGTGTTTAATTCCATTGCTCCATCAGTTGGCCAAGCCTTTTAAAATGTGAAAATCTGATTTTCTAGCAATGCACAGGTCACTATTGAATCTAAAGTTAGTGCTAAATGCAAACAAAACCAAATGCATGCTTTTTTCTAGGCCCCATAACCTATATTTAAATGAATTTGTTTATAGAACTCACCATTGTGTTTTGTATTAAAACATGGGTTGGGCCTCTTTCTATGTAAGAAGAGAGCAGAATTATATTATGTTTATTTACAAAGCACACAAGCAGAAGCTTCCTATGCGTCTATCATTAATTAAATGTAGACTTATAAATTACCAAACCCGGTCACTTGCTTGGATAACACTGGAGTTCCCTTCAGTCTCCACAGAGTTGGGTAAAGCTGCTTTTAGTTTTTTGTGCTCTTTATGTGGAACAACTCACAGAGATCTCTGAAATTAGATGTTCTGGTCCCCCTTGGTCAGTTCAGAGACCTCTATGTTGATAAATGTGTCTGTTTTTCTTAATTTGGTTTGTAATTTTGTACGTTGTGTATGTTTGACGTATTTATGCTAGTCTCACTATGACTTCCCTGTCAAAATAAAAGTTGAATAATAATTTAAAAAAAGATATGAGACATTATGACATCAAACTGAACACCTCTATGTAAATACAATTTTTTAAAGCCTCAGTATATATGGAGTAATTTAGGTTGGGCGAATGGTATACTGAATGGCAACCAAAATAGCACAGCTTGAGCTAACTGTCAGGGATGCTGGCCCACTAAAACGAAATCATTATCCTTTACACTTGGGCTGCATAATGAATTGAATTCACATCAGAATCGCAATAATAACATGTGCAATAGGGTAAATCAATTTGAATGCAATAACCTTTTGACAGAATCCCTTTTGATTTAAACAACTTTCCGTATGCCCATGGAAGAAGTGGTCAGAAAAATTTAGGGGATAGAGATGCTCAAAGTTGACCCATTTTGCCAACATACATCTTTTATTCATCATTGGATAAGATAAACAGTGGAGTTTTGATCTAATTATTATTTTTGTATTTTATTACCCACCAAACCCTCCCCTAACCCCGGACGACGCTGGGTCTATGTTGCGTTCCCGACTGCTGCGGGGGGTGGGTCCAGTACGCCAGTGGCAGCCCTACTTACACAATTAACTCTGATTGATTTACCATTGGTGTTTAACAGGAGCAAGCTGATACCACTGCTGGAAGTCAGATGACCCTGACCAGTCGGAAAGAGCTCAGTCATCACTCTGGGTCACACGGGGGTTCTGCGGCTGACGAGCAGAGCCTCGGAGATGATGTCATCAAGGACTGTAACGGGAGAATCGTGCCCCGTCTGTCCATCGAACCAGTGTCCTCTGAGTCGGAGGTCAGTGTGACCTCTCCTTGCTGATGTTTATCTTATCAGGTCAACGTTCATACAGTAGGTCAGAATGGGTCCAGTGGTGGGAATGCAGTATGTTTTGTCTCATTCTTTTGATGTGAATTTGTAAACGCAGGTTTTGGCTATTGGTTTTTGTTGTCTTGTATACACAATCTTTCTACGGTAAGAGTTCAATGACAGCTAAGATGTTTAGCGGCCAGTGATGAGATTTAACCCCCGACCCCCCCAGTCGGTTCCAGAGGACGAGTGCAAAGAGGACAGCATGCTCCATCTGGAGCAGCCAGGCCTGAAGAACAGATCGGCCAGTGCTGTTAGTGTTCTCACCACCGTCATGGAGGGTAAGAGAGCGACACATAGTGAAATTATCATGATTATGATGACAACAATGGTGAAAATGCTGATGATGATGATGCTTGAATGATAGTATTACCGTTGTGATATCATCAACAATGGTACTCCCCCCTGTAATGATCATGCTGTTTAATCAGCTTCTTGATATGCAACACCTGTCAGGTAGATGGATTATATTGACAAAGGATCAAATGCTCACTAATAGGGATGTAAACCAATTTGTGCACAAAATTTGAGAGAAATAAGCTTTTTGTGTGTATGGAACATTTCCGGGATCTTATTTCAGCTCATGAAACATGGGACCAACACTTTACATGTTGAATTTATATTTTTGTATGTCTACTTCAAGTACTATCATATACATGTACAGTATATGCCATGAAATATACTGCATGTCACTGGTCTGTTTCTTGCCTGTGAGACAAACATAACCGTCCACAGTAGGAGACATGTCAAGTCCCTCAGGCAAGTTTAGAAATACACTAGGCTTAGTTGGGAGTGGATACAGACTTCGCTCTAATGTGAAGTGTAATTGCCTAGCTTATCATATGGTTGTAGACATGGCCTTCTGACCTGAGCTACCCGTTACAGTAGCATTGTCTGAAGTCTGTCACACACAGAGCAGCCAATCACATTGTGTGTGTGAGGGGGGGATAGAACCTTGTTAATGTACATTGCATGGCCTCTTGGTGCTAAGCTTGAGCTATTTCAGCCTTCCAGGGTGGGCTGGCACCACAGGCATGAATTCTGGTGTTACCCACCGTTGCATTTCATTTAAATGTTTTTAGTATAGAGCTGAAAGAATGCCCATATTTGTACACTTTTAACGACACATGAATGTCACCAATGGATGTTCTTAAAATCAGAGAACGTTGAACTAGGGCAATGAATGGCAAATGTCCCGAATCCTGTCAATAATCCACTCATACCCAGTTTGCTCTAATTCCATATCAATATTCTAGGGTTTTATTTATTAGTCTTGGATAACTTTGTTTTGTTGTATTTTTTACTTCATAACAACAGCAAGAGGAATGAAAAGCATGTTACATTTTTGGGGGGGTTTATTATGTTATATCAAAACATTATCATTGATCTGGTCATCTAAACCTCTCCTCTCTTTCTAATAGAGCTGGAAGACGCCCAGAAGCCTTGTCCGCCCGGCTGGTACAAGTTTGCCGACATCTTCCTGAAGTGGGACTGTTGCGTGCCCTGGGTGTGGTTGAAGAAGTGGTTGCTCTTTATTGTGATGGACCCCTTTGTGGACCTAGGCATCACCATCTGCATCGTGCTCAACACCCTCTTCATGGCCATGGAGCACTACCCCATGAGCCCAGAGTTTGACCACATGCTCTCCGTGGGGAACCTGGTAACAACTTTTAAAGGGGTAGTTTAGAGGCTGATGTTAGCTGTGTAAAGCTAGCTGTGTTGCTAGCTCAGGTGTCATGTTGTTTCGCTTGACTCGGATATTACTTAAGTCTTTTCTTGTGTCGATGAGAACACTTCTTAACATCCAAGTTATGTTTTTTTGACTTGATGTATCCAAATGACAACCGGTTTATATTTCTGATATGAATCCCTCTCTAGGTTTTCACTGGGATCTTCACAGCAGAGATGGTCTTCAAGCTCTGCGCCATGGATCCCTACTACTACTTCCAGGTCGGCTGGAACATTTTCGACAGTATCATTGTCACGTTCAGTCTGGTGGAGTTAGGTCTAGCCAATGTCCAAGGCCTGTCCGTTCTCAGGTCTTTCCGTTTGGTAAGACACACTGATTTCCAGTCAATTAATGTCTGAGAAATAGTATTCATAGATTAACTTTATTGTACTCATTTACTTTACAGGGACAATGTACAATAAGGAACTTGCATCAACAGCACATCAAGCCATGAAAAATGCAATTTGTGTGTTGTCTGTCTGTCTGTCTGTTAATGTACTATGTGTTGGAGGCAGCTGCGTGTCTTCAAACTGGCCAAGTCGTGGCCCACACTCAACATGCTGATCAAAATCATTGGCAACTCTGTGGGCGCTCTGGGCAACCTGACCTTGGTGCTGGCCATCATCGTCTTCATCTTCGCCGTGGTGGGCATGCAGCTCTTCGGCAAGAGCTACAAGGAATGCGTGTGTAAGATTGCCACCGACTGCGAGTTGCCACGTTGGCACATGCACGACTTCTTCCACTCATTCCTCATCGTGTTTCGCATCCTGTGCGGGGAGTGGATCGAGACGATGTGGGACTGCATGGAGGTGGCCGGAGCCGGGATGTGCCTGGTGGTCTTCATGATGGTCATGGTCATCGGAAACCTGGTGGTGAGTGCAGCAGAAACCCAACTGTAACCCTCATCCTTAAAGCTGAGATCCGCAGTGTCGGGAAATGGCGCCACGGACAACGCCTCCAATGTTGTTATTGTTGCCGAGCTCAGGAGCGTCACGCAGCATGGTTAAAAAAATGGCAGTGCGTGTTGTGTTCTTCTCTTGCATGTGCAATGATGTTTTTAGTAACTTTGTTGTTGTAAAATCGTAAACGGACGTAGCTGTTTCGCCATAGAGTCGATGGCCAGTCCCGCACGAAAATCGAATTAGCGTAATAAAATAAATCGGCATCATAATCTGTCTGTTTATGCTAGAGATATCAGGTTTTTTGCATGGGGCTGCGTCTCAACCCACCGTATCCACGAATGTCGGCCTTCCACATCTGCGGTGGAAGGTGGCAGAGCTACAGTTGCGTTAGTCAGACCAGGAAACGTCCCGAAAATCGCTTCTCAGAGTCCGAACGGTTTGGGCTAGAAACTATAATATGACCCACTATGGAAAGCTGAGACACTCTCGAATACGTAGCGATTGTTTTGCTCTACGACGCTCACAAGACTGGTCTGAGGGTAACCTAGTACCAGGCTGGAACATTTATGGAAGTGAAATTTCCACATTTCACTGTAAATTAAAATGTTTTTAGATATAGGACATACTCTCAAATATAGGACATACACTTCAAAAGATAGTCAAAAAAATATATCAAAATAAACTGTTTTGCCATGTATGAATGTGTTACTCAATACGTTTATATGGGCTAATAGCAGTAAGCACCCCCTCCACCCCCCAGAGGCATTCACTTTAGGATAGCAGCTTTAAAGGGATAGTAAAAAAAAAAAAAAATGTTACCTTATTTTCCATTTACAGGATGTTGTCTGTTGCCAGACAGATTTTAAATCCATTAAGTGTTTATCTAGAAACGTACAATATCTCCGGTTAGCATTTCTTGGAGCATGTAGCAATTATAGTGAAAGCGGCTGGTGTTTAATGCTGTGCTCTCAAGAGCACGGAAATGTCCCACAAAACGTCTCCAAAACATTACTTTCTTTGGGAATTATACATATAAACTGATATTGTTAATCCTTAATATATTCTCTATCATAAGTGTAAATGGTGTCTTATCTGGTTACGTAAAGACTGGCCCTTTAATTAGGGTTGTATGGAAGTATAAATAGATATTCAATGAGAGGGCACAATAAATCTTTTAAGTACAGTGAACATTCTAGAGATCCTAGATAATGCCTCTCAACAACACACACAGTCCCTAACTGTGAACATCTGTCACTACTGTCAACTTGTAAATCTCAGTAACAGTTATCCGAAATCTCTGCAGACCTAACAATTATAGAATTGTAATGCTCAGTCAATCCAGGAGATATTGTGCACACAGCTGATAGCGAGTCCATTTCTGGCCCTCTAGAGACACTAAGAACAGACAGACACACTACATGGATAAAAGTATGTGGACACCCCTTCAAATTAGTGAATTTGACTATTGCAGCCACACCCGTTGCTGACCGGCGTATAAAATCGAGCACACAGCCATGCAATCTCCATAGACAAACATTGCCAGTAGAATGGCCTTACTGAAGAGCTCGTTGACTTTCAACATGGCACCATCATAGGATACCACCTTTCCAACAAGTCAGTTTGTAAAATTTCTTGAGCTTCCCCGGTCAACTGTTAGTGCTGTTATTGTGAAGTGGAAACGTCTAGGAGCAACAACGACTCGGCCGCAAAGTGGTAGGCCACACAAGCTCACAGAACGGGACCGCCGAGTGCTGAAGCGCGTAGCAAAGTAAAAATACATTTGACCTTTTGGAATGACCAACGAGGAGTTAATCAACACATACCTTGTCATGTTTCAAAACACCTCAGGATGAATGTTTCAGTACACCTTAAATCAGTCCTAATACCTTTACAACCAAGTGTTTCAATACTTCAGTAAAGTTAAGGTCTCGTCTCCTTTATGGTGGTGGCAGCTCAGTTGCCATTAGATTTAATGTTACAAGGCACTTCATTTTAACAGTGTCTCTGTTTTTATGCTGTTTGCCATAGGCAGCGGGGAACTTGGACGGGAGTTGAGGGGTTGTGACACAAACAAAAGCCATGTTAGAGTTGGCACAGGCGCAAGTCCCCAGTGCTTTTGTTAGCTCGTCGAGATGAGAATAGCCATTTCCGCTTGATTCTATTAATAACCACCAGAGAGAGGAAATGCATTTGGCCTCACGCCGCAAATATTGTGCTTGTGTGATCAGCTGCTAACAGCTCATCTGCATGTCCTTGTTCTGGAAGACGAGGAGTAATGTCAGGGACAGGGCCTCCCGTCCTACACCACATCATAGGTGGAGTGGATTGTCTTAGCCGCAACTTGTGGTTCAATGCAATACCAAGGTACAGTGGGGAGAACAAGTATTTGATACACTGCATTTGCAGGTTTACCCACTTACAAAGCATGTAAAAGTCTGTAATTTATCATGGGTACTCTTCAACTGTGAGTGACGGAATCTAAAACAAAAATCCAGAAAATCACATTGTATGATTTTTAAGTAATTAATTTGCATTTTATTGCATGACATAAGTATTTGATACATCAGAAAAGCAGAACTTAATATTTGGTACAGAAACCTTTGTTTGCAATTACAGAGATCATACGTTTCCTGTAGTTCTTGACCAGGTTTGCACACACTGCAGCAGGGATTTTGGCCCACTCCTCCATACAGACCTTCTCCAGATCCGTCAGGTTTCGGGGCTGTCGCTGGGCAATACGGACTTTCAGCTCCCTCCAAAGATTTTCTATTGTGTTCAGGTCTGGAGACTGGCTAGGCCACTCCAGGACCTTGAGATGCTTCTTACGGAGCCACTCCTTAGTTCCCCTGGCTGTGTGTTTCGGGTCGTTGTCATGCTGGAAGACCCAGCCACGACCCATCTTCAATGCTCTTACTGAGGGAAGAAGGTTGTTGGCCAAGATCTCGTGATACATGGCCCCATCCATCCTCCCCTCAATACGGTGCAGTCGTCCTGTCCCCTTTGCAGAAAAGCATCCCCAAAGAATGATGTTTCCACCTCCATGCTTCACGGTTGGGATGGTGTTCTTGGGGTTGTGCTCATCCTTCTTCTTCCTCCAAACACGGCGAGTGGAGTTTAGACCAAAAAGCTCTATTTTTGTCTCATCAGACCACATGACCTTCTCCCATTCCTCCTCTGGATCATCCAGATGGTCATTGGCAAACTTCAGACGGGCCTGGACATGCGCTGGCTTGAGCAGGGGGACCTTGCGTGCGCTGCAGGATTTTAATCCATGACGGCGTAGTGTGTTACTAATGGTTTTCTTTGAGACTGTGGTCCCAGCTCTCTTCAGGTCATTGACCAGGTCCTGCCATGTAGTTCTGGGCTGATCCCTCACCTTCCTCATGATCATTGATGCCCTACGAGGTGAGATCTTGCATGGTGCCGCAGACCGAGGGAGATTGACCATCATCTTGAACTTCTTCCATTTTCTAATAATTGCGCCAACAGTTGTTGCCTTCTCACCAAGCTGCTTGCCAGGTCTGTGAGAGCCGGAATTCTTACTGGTTGGTAGGTGATCAAATACTTATGTCATGCAATAAAATGCAAATTTAATTATTTAAAAATCATACAATGTGATTTTCTCGATTTTTTTAGATTCCATCTCTCACAGTTGAAGTGTACCTATGATAAAAATGACAGACCTCTACATACTTTGTAAGTAGGAAAACCTGCAAAATCGGCAGTGTATCAAATACTTGTTCTCCCCACTGTATCTAATCCAACCACTATTAGTTGTATTTAGGGCGGCAGGTAGCCTAGCGGTTAGAGCTTTGGACCAGTCACCGAAAGGTCGCTGTTTTGAATACCCGAGCCGACAAGGTGAAAAACTTGTCAATGTGTCCTTGAGCAAGGCACTAAACCCTAATTTGCTCCAGGGGCTGACCCTGTAGGTAGGCCTTCATTGTACATAAGAATTTGTTCTTAAATGACTTGCCTAGTTAAATAAAGGTTAAATTAAGGTTGAATAAAATATCACGTCCCTCTTCGAATCCCGTAATCATATTACACAATATTACAACATACCAGGCATGAAACAATATACAATATTTTCATTTTTATTAGGGCTGTCAAACGATTTGCTGTGATAAATTCCAAATTTGCTCAAAGTGAGCTGTAGAATAATAATAGTTACTCAAAGCGCATAAAAAGCAAAAACTTTCATACGGAAAACCTTCCAAGAATATTGCCTTCCTGATCGTTTCTAAAGTAACAGGTAGCATAACCTCAATGCAGGGTGTCCAATCAAAAGCACATCTTTTGACCAATGGGTAAAATAATGTTAATTGTGTATACTGTATAATCCTCTAAGAAAACGAATGGTCCAAACCTCATGTCTATCATAATCCGTTCAAAGTTATTGCAGTGTTTATCCTTGTAGGATGGCCAGAATTATGGTGATTAAATCAGTGAAGACCAGAGAAAAAAATGGTCAAATATCAGGAGAATTGCATAGTGTCAGCTAGGATGGATTCTGTGCAAGAATTAAGGCTACTGGCTTCCTGACATACTCACCTTTCTTCTTGAATTAACAGGACTTAAAACAATGTAGAGGTAAGACCGATATCAATTTTGAGACATGACATGTAGTATTTCTATTTTTGTCTACATTTCATATTAATTACAGATTTTAAGATTTCACACAAAAACAAGTGTATCTCTGTGAAATGGCAACAGAGCGCTAAGTGGATACCAAGTTTTTTTATTTTCAAAGCCTTTTACATTTAATTCAGCTCGTATCATGGTAATTTTGATTTTTGTTAACAAATTTGAAGATGACCACCGCAAAATGTAAAATCTTAAGAAGTTGTTACGAGCAACCTGCACCTCTCTGTCAACAGTGCTTGGTGCTTATTATGGGATATACTGTTAATGATATGTTAGAGAAAGACCCCACTGAATGATTCAGAACATGAATCATATTTGCCTTTTTAAAATGTATTTTATAACATAAGGAAGTCAAATTTCATCACCAAAGTGCGTTTTTCTCCACCTCTGGGTATAGTTGGTGGACACCCTACTCAATGTCAACTTGTTTTTACATTGCATTGTAGATTTTATCTGTGTAGATTATGTATTTTGGATGTTTTCAGTGTATTTTCAACGCTTTCAGACAATGCGATTAATCATGACCAAAAATAAATTTATGCACTTAAATTACTAAAAGTTTAGAATCTAGATAGAAGTCTATCAATCTAAGTAACATAATAAAATAAATCCCCATAAAAATCTGTCAGTTTAAGGTAAAAATATCAGGTATTCTGCATCTCAATCCACCACCTTCCTTATCTGCGGTGGAAGGTTCCCGAAAATCAAACTTCTCACGAAAACATCTCCGCTTTTGTTAGTTGTGTTGCCCATTTAAATGAATGAAAGTATGGAGGTAGTTTTTGTGCCAACAAAAAATAAGGGGTTAAATACAGTATGTGTCCAAAAAATATATATATATTTTTATCTTTCTTATATCTTCTAGATTTAGAACAGACACTTCAAACCTTTTTCCTTATGATGTATTTTTGCCATTTATGAATGTGTTACTAAATGCATTTCTTTGGGCCACAAATGCAATATTTTCTCAAATAATAGTGTAAAAAAAATTTGAATACCTAAAGGGTTTCCTTAAATTCCAAATCAAATAGCTAAATGATCCATGGTATGACCATCTTAAAAACATTCCATATGTTAGTTGTTTTTAATAAATGAGTTCAAGTTACGTTTTTATTATCACGTGCATTAGTACAGTGAAATGGCTTTCTTGCTTGTACTTTCCCAACATACTATAACAAATAATATAAAAATGTAAAGTAGAACAAAAGCACACAAGAAATAGAATAGCTTTTCTACTTCCTTCTTCAACGTGATAGCGTTTTGTATTCATGTTTTATTTGACGCATACTTTCTTGGATTGTTTCAACTGAGCGTTTAGTGTGCTCTTACCTGTCTGGGTTCATGAAGGATCCGAATACAGGGGAGGTGCCCGAAAACTTGCCTGTTTTTATACTTGACCATAGATTTTGCTACCTGCCACGTATGCCCTCTCTCCACCTCCAGTACGGCAGCAAAATGTTTGAAGTTCACATTTAGCCTTTATTCGAAACAGTTTTCAGTTTTCTGAAATGGTGGCCCACGTTTCTTACATGGTACATGGCTGGGTGGTTGAGTGGGTAACGTTCTAAACGGAATTTGCCGTCTTACTGCCTCAGCAGTCGTGGGTTCAATTCCTGCTTCCAACTTTTACTCCTTCTCTGTCTCATCCTGTTTCTAAACAAAGCAATGGAATTTCACACAAAAAATATTCGGACTATTCAGACTTCAGATATGTTGATTTAACATTTTTTTTTACTTAAATCCATGTTAAGTCTACTTATCTCAAGTCTGAGTCGGGCCCCATTTTGTTCAGTGTAACGAGGGTTGGTTCAGCACACCAGTTTATTCCTGAAGACTGGCTGAGTGGATTAAGAAACCTGGGTTCACATCCACCTTCTCACATGAAAACCAGTGATGAAGACCCACTTTACACGTCACCTCATGTTATCTCTGCTATAACTTACATAACCCTTGTATGAGAGACACAGTCTGACAAAACATATTATTTGTGTTTTGATGCTGCCTGGCACTAAAACCCCCAAAAGTGTTTTCACAACCCTCTCTTAAAAACACAATTATTCAGATTGAAAAACCACTGTGGGTGTTTCAGAGTAATTGTATTCTGTTTTGAAATACATTCAGTATATCAGAATACACATTGAGTTTACATTCAAACAACCACCAAACACCAGATCTCAGTTTAGGTGCATTACATTTCATGGTCTACTACACAATGATGGTGTTTTGAGTCTTTCTATGTTAACAGTGTATTTATTCAGCGGGGGGAGGGAGGGCTTCTATCTATTTAAGTCAAATGACTTGAGCCAGCAAACAGTGGTTCTGACCTTGAGTATATGCTAAGACCCATCTCAAGTGAGCCCCCTGGCACGGACGGAACAAACACGGACAGCTGAGCGGCCCACGGCGAGAGGGGCTCGGGGATCAGATCCAAGAGAGAGACGTCTGCAGAATGCATCACTAATTGATAGGGAAGGTAATCAAATGTCCCATCGCATGAACACACGCTCTATGGAATATGGGGGATGTTCCTTTGAGTACAGTTGCGACTTACGAGTACAGTAACGATAGGCCGCTATGAGTGGCAGCCTCCAGACCCCGTTCCTCCCCCGATGTCTCCCCTCCAGACCCTGTTTCTCCCCCGGTGTCTCCCCTCCAGACCCTGTTTCTCCCCGATGTCTCCCCTCCAAGCCCTGTATTTGCTCCAAGAGACTACTTCTACTGTTCTCAGTCCAGTTTGCCGTTGTATTTGGGGTGGCAGGTAGCCTAGTGGTTAGAGTGTTGGGCCCGTAACTGAAAGGTTGCTGGATCGAATCCCCGAGCTGACAAGGCAAAAATCAGTCGTTCTGCCCCTGGACAAGGCAGTTAACCCACTGTTCCTAGGCCGTCATTGTAAATAAGAATTTGTTCTTAACTGACTTGCCTAGTAAAGTAAAGCTACACAAAAAATATTAGCTCCAAGTTAGCCCTTAGTCAGCCCTATGTCTCAACACACTGTGTGATTCTCTCCACAGCCCTATCCACTGCTACCATAGCCCTTCATTTCTAGCCCTTTGACTCGGCTAGTTTTCGAGCCCCCGGTCCTGCTGACCCCTTAGCCCTTGTGTTTCTGGCCCTCTCAGCCCTTTCCCAGTGCCTCCGGCTTTTTCACAGCTCCTTACAGAGGAATGAGAGGGATCAGCCTTGCCCAGTCCACCATGTAACCATGATCTACATCTTAATCTGGGAAATAGGAACCCAGATATGGACTAACAGGGTTTAGACACTAAAGATAGCCACCTCCACAAGAGCCGAGGACAACATAATATTGATGCGTAGTCACCATCGTCACCACAGAACGACATCAACTTTATATAAGTTGTGTATACGAGACGTCCGGGTTTATGGTTAAACAGATTTTACAGCACGAGGCTTGGTGACAATGTTGCCTGGGTGACACATGTCCGCATGTGAAAATAGTGTAGGTTTGCTTCATTATCTCTCTCTCTCTTTACCACTTTAGAATATTTGATGGGTTAGCATTTTAGTCATTTAGCAGACGCTCTTATCCAGAGCGACTTAGTTAGTGCATTCATCTTAAGATAGCTAGGTGGGACAACCACATATCACAGTCATTGTAAGTACATTTTTCCTCAATAAAGTAGCTATCAGCAAAGTCAGAGCTAGTAAAATAAACAATAGTTAATTGCGAGTGTTAGTTCATGAAAGACAATCTTTTAAGATACTCTTTGAAGGGTTTCGAATGTTTTCAGAAGATGGGCAGTGACTCTGCTGTCCTAGCTTCAGGGGGGAAGCTGGTTCCACCATTGGGGTGCCAGGACAGAGAAGAGCTTGGACTGGGCTGAGCAGGGCAGAAAACCCTTGCAACTGATCCAGAACGCTGCAACCCGCCTGGTCTTCAACCTTCCCAAGTTCTACCATGTCACCCCGCTCCTTCTCACACTCCACTGGCTTCCAGTCGAAGCTCACATCCACTACAAGACCATGGTAGTTGCCTACTGAGAAGCAAGAGGAACTGCCCCTTCCTACCTTCAGGCTACGCTCAAACCCTACAGCCCAACCCGAGCACTCCGTTCTGCCACCTCTGGTCTCTTCCAGAGTTGTCCCCTTCTCAAAGAATGTCTCATGAACTAACACTCGCACTTAACTTTTACTTGCTCTGTCTTTGCTGATAGCTAGCAACTTTATTGAGGAAAAATGTACTTACTATGATTGATTGTGTTATGTGGTTGTCCTATTTAACTATCTTAAAATGAATGCAATAACTGTAAGTCACTCTGGATAAGAGCAGGGGGCAGTTCCTCTTGCTGCTCTGTAGGCAACTACCATTACTTTTTTAGTGGATGCGAGCTTAGACTGGAAGCCAGTGGAGTGTGAGGAGGAGACATGGGAGAACTTGGGAAGGTTGAACAAAAGGCGGGATGCAGCGTTCTTAATAAGTTGCAAGGATTTGATGGCACACAGTGAGTTGCAGTAGTCCAGAGGGGAGATGGCCAATGGATTAGGACCTGTGCCGCCTCCTGTGTGAGGTAGGGTCGTACGGTTGTTGTAGAGCATGAATCTGCAGTAACGAGTCACTGACAGTGTGTTGTCCAGGGTCACGCCAAGGTTCTTTGCACTCTAGGAGGGGGACACGTGGAGTTGTCAACCGTGATGGAGAGGTCTTTGAGTGGCCTTCCCCGGGAGGAAGAGCAGCTCTGTCTTGTCGAGGTTGAGCTTGAGGTGGCGGGCTGACATCCAAGCTGAGATATCTGTCAGGCACAGAGAGATGCGTGTTGCCACCTGGGTGTCAGAAGATGGGAAGGAGAAAAGTAATTGAGTGTCATCCGCATACTAATGATAGGAGAGACCATGTGAGGATATGACGGAGCTGAGTGACTTGGTGTATAGAGAGAAAATGAGAACCAAGCCATGGGTGGACACCAGTTGTGAGAGTACATGGTGCAGACACAGATCCTCTCCATGTCACCTGGTAGGAGCGGCCTGCCAGGTAGGACGCAATTCAAGAGTGTGCAGTGCCTGATGGTTCACGGTGTCGAAGGCAGCGAATAGATCTAAGAGGATGTAAACAGAGGATAGATATTTAACTTTGGTAGTGCGGAGAGTAGGTCTCGAATCCAGTCCCGAGACCCTATTGTGAATGTCTCGGTCTTGTCTTTGTGCCGGATACATTTGTACTCGGTCTTGTCTCGGTCACGGACAATGAGGACTTGTAATTTCTTCCAAAGACCAGCGGAGTAAAAAAAACTCATGATTATCAGCTTCCATTCAGTAAGTGCATAAAACTGCTTCACCAGGCCAAATATATACACTCTTTTCTTGAAACATGAATACCTGCAGTCTTTATTATAGACATGTTTGCGCATTGGCGAACCTATTGGACCTATGCACTTGTTGTCAAATACAAAGGGC
Organism: Thymallus thymallus; assembly: GCA_023634145.1. NCBI lineage: Eukaryota > Metazoa > Chordata > Actinopteri > Salmoniformes > Salmonidae > Thymallus > Thymallus thymallus. The sequence goes on along the minus strand of CM042386.1, from coordinate 17,601,123 downwards.
CAGTGGCATAGTGGAGGCTATATGCAGGTATATACCCTATTATTTTATGGGCATTGGGTATACTCACTTCTTAATCCCCACTGATTCATATCAAAGTAGTATAGTGGAGGTATACAGTACGCTCAATTATGTAGTACAATAGAGACGGTTGTTCATGGAAGATTAAGGAGGGAGGAGAAGATGGAAAGTAGTTTCCTAGGGTTAGAGGCATAAGCTTGAGGAAGAGAAGGTAGAGAGGAGGGGGCGGAAGGATGATAGGTCCTCCGGAAGTTTTCGCTCAGCTGCCTGTAAGCTCACAGTGAGTCACTCAGCCAAGGAGCAGAATAGAATAGATTTGCATTGTCCATTGTGAAATTGAAATGTCTTTTGGCTGTCTTTTTATTCTCCCAGGACACCTCACTCATACAAACACGCAAGAGGCTGGGAGTAGCTGGGACTAAAGTAGGGTCAGATTCCCCACGCTGCCTTGTCAGACCTCCTCCTCTTTAACCTTCTAAGCTTACTGCCACCTCTATCTCCCTGTAGGTGCTGAACCTCTTCCTGGCCTTGCTGCTCAGCTCGTTCAGTGGAGACAACCTGTCCAGCGATGACGACGGTGAGATGAACAACCTCCAGATTGCCATCGGCAGGATCAACTGGGGTATCGACTGGGTGAAAGCCTTTGTCCGCCACATGGTCCTGCAGCTACTGGGCAAAACGTCCACAGAGGACAAGGAAGAGGGCGAGGGGATCGAAGGAAACCCCGAAAAGGAGGCCTTTGCACTAAACCACTTAGACATGTGCCAGGATTCCAAGATGGCCGACGGGATGACCAACTGTGTGGACGGGCTTCAGGCAGACTCGGAGATGAGCCTTAACGTGCCCATCGCCCAGGGGGAGCCGGACTTTGAGAACGATGATGATGATGACAGTGGGTCTTCTACATCAGATGAAGAAAATGGACATGGTGATCACCTAAAGGTACAGTATGATGGCAAACTGAAGACGATAATTGTACTCTGCTTTATCTATGAACTAATAATTATCAGTTAATAAACTACTTATAAACCCTTCACACATAAGTATACCATGTAAAGTGTTACTTGGATATTTAAGCAAACAAGTACAAGGATCAGGTCAGATCTAAGTTTTTAAAGACAGCTTGTGGTCGTAGGACATTCATCCTAGAATTACTTGGTGGTTCTCTTCAATCCGAGTTCACATTCCTACATGAGTTAGATTTCTCCTGTCTCTCCTATCCTGAAGTTGTGGCTGACATTTTGTCTCAGCCACTCAGTCTCTCTCCTCCCCATCCATAGTTGTTGGGTGCAGTGGGTGACGAGTACTCGGCATGCAGCACGGTGGACTATGTACCTGAACCAGAGCCGGTGGAAGAGGAGGAAGAGGAGGAGCCAGAGCCAGAGGAACCAGAAGCTTGCTTCACTGATGGTATGCAGGAAATACTGTCCCCTGCTTTAATAGATCTGAGTTGGGTTTCCTGATTTTCATGGTCTTTACAATGTATTGTTACTCAATTACAAAAATGCAACGCTAATATCAAGTGTTTGATAACTCATTTACTTGTGGAAATATCTGTCAACTTTGTCCCATATCACACACATTGGCAGATCAGCATTCACAGAGGGTGAGTTACTATATTCTATTTCATGTATGGTGGGACCAAAGAGTTTGGAGTCACGTCTTAATAACATCGGTAAAGACATCCTCAAGCAGGGGATTGCCGTGATTCGTCACATCGGTTCCCTAAAACCTGGACATTTTATTTGCGGGATTGTCCAACTCGCTCATGACGTGGCTAGACTGTAGGCTATGCCACACAGACAGAACCTCAGGACATGTGAAACAGTCCAAGCGAAGCATAATAAGACACCTAGTTGGCATTTCTCTCTTTCTCTTCAGGCTGTATCGCGCGATGGCCGTGTCTGACATTTGACGTCTCTCAGGGCAGAGGCAAGAAGTGGTGGAACCTCCGCAGGACCTGTTTCACCATTGTGGAACACGACTACTTTGAGACCTTCATAGTCTTCATGATTCTCCTAAGCAGTGGAGCTCTGGTGAGCGAGTCCCTGGTCGTTGACAGTTGATACTCCGTTACTGAGATATTCGATTTTTGTCCTGATGACCTTGGATATTATCAGAGCTGGCTCACCTGAAAAATAATTATATTTAGAAAGTGTAAATTCATAGTTATATATATATATTTTTGTTTTTTTTGTTTTGTTATGTTTATAAATAAAGGCCACTAGTTATATTGAGATCCATTTTCTTTGGCTCACTTCTGATAGGCTTTTGAGGATATTTACATTGAGAGGCGAAGAACTATCAAAATCATCCTGGAGTATGCAGACAAAGTCTTCACCTATGTCTTTATCATTGAGATGCTCTTAAAATGGGTGGCGTACGGCTTCAAGACCTACTTCACCAACGCTTGGTGTTGGCTGGACTTCCTCATTGTGGATGTAAGTTTCCATTTAATTGTTTTTTGAGTGATATTTATACAGAAACATTAGTGGGTAAAGCAATAGCACAACTATTACCACTGTTGTGGGTTCAATAATACATGTACGTCAAAAAACAAGGAAGATATTGAAAGTTGTATTCCCCGCAAGTCATTGATATTTGTGTTATCTTGCTTCATACAAGCATATAACGAGTTGTTGGGTTACTACAATGAAGTTACGATCCTGCCTCAGGTTTCCTTAGTCACTTTAGGAGCTAACTGGATGGGCTACTCTGAACTTGGACCAATCAAGTCTCTCAGAACACTCAGGGCTCTAAGGCCGCTTCGAGCCCTGTCAAGATTTGAGGGAATGAGGGTGAGTAACTGTTTCAAACCTATCAGTACATACACACTCAAATATCCACGCAGACACAGAAAGACACAGATCGACAGACACACCGACAGAAACGCTGATACAGACAATCCTAAACACACTGACAGTGACGTGTTGTGACAGAGTTGACTGTGGTTGGCTATGACTATTGCCATGGAGGTGATGTAAGTGGTCATGACTGACTATTATGATGTAGGTGGCGTTAGGGGTCATCACTGACTATTGTGATGGATGTGACTATTGTGACGGAAGTGTCTTTATTGTCATGACGGACTATTGTGACAGAGGTGATGTGGTGGTGAACGCTACATCACTGACTGTTGTGATGGAGGTGGCGTAAGTGGTCATGACCGATTATTGCGACAGAGGTGGCGTAAGTGGTCATGGCTTACTATTGTAGCGGAGGTGGCGTTAGTGGTTATGGCTTACTATTTTGACTGCAGGGAGCATAGCTTACTATTGGGCGGTGGTGACTGCAGTGTTCATGATTGACTATTGTAATGGAGGTGACATTAGTGGTCTTGACTGCACTGTGTCCTGTCTATGGGAGAAAGGTGGTGGTAAACGCTCTTGTCGGCGCCATCCCCTCCATCTTCAACGTGCTGCTGGTGTGCCTCATCTTCTGGCTCATCTTCAGCATCATGGGGGTCAACCTGTTTGCCGGAAAGTTCTACCGCTGTATCAACACCACCACGGAGGAGCTGTTCCCCATCACTGAGGTCAACAACATGACCGACTGCCTTACCCTGCAGCACGCCACCCAGGAAGCCCGCTGGGTCAACGTCAAGGTCAACTACGACAACGTGGGCTTGGGCTACCTCTCTCTGCTGCAAGTGGTGAGGCCCAGGGTTTCTGAGATGCATGGGTGCTGAGGACTGGCTCTCAAGCTGTGGTCCAACCCTCCTCCTAGAGATCTACCCTTCCTCCATCAGGTTTTTGCTCCAACCCTACTCTGCTAATTAGCTGCTCACCAGGAACTCGATTAACCGAATCAAGTGTGTAACAACAGGTTTGGAGCAAATTCCTGCATACCCAGTAGCTCTGAAGGAGGAGACTTGGCTACAGTATTTAATATGGTTTCCACCTCTGAGGGTGTTGGTGTACTTGAAAGTATCTGAAAGAAGTGCCCTGTCTCTCTACAGGCCACATTTAAAGGCTGGATGGACATCATGTATGCTGCAGTGGACTCTCGAGAGGTAGGTACTTATAGAAATATAAGATACTGTAATGTAAACCTTTGGTTTGGGGAGCAGTTATTACCACAGAATACAATGTAATAATTTTAATGAATAAGCCATTGAAAAATGTGTATACATTATTAATAAATAGTCTTAACTGTGATTTATGCCTGTGAATTGTACTGCTTATCATGCTTAAAAATGCTTTTATTAAAAGTGTATAGTTATACACAGTTAGTCAGATATTATTCATGCTTATTCAGGAAAGTCATTATAAAGTATTACCCGGACAGTTGAATTGTTTTAAGTAATGAGATTTTTTAGTTTTTTTGACGAGCAAACCTATTTATGGTCCCTAGGTGGAGGAGCAGCCCTCGTATGAGATCAACCTCTACATGTACATCTACTTTGTCATCTTCATCATCTTCGGCTCCTTCTTCACCCTCAATCTTTTCATTGGTGTCATCATAGACAATTTCAACCAGCAAAAGAAAAAGATAAGTACCAGCTCTTTTTTTTTTTTTTTTTTTTACTAGTATTTAAAGTGATTAATGAACGTTGGATATAGAAATCCCCATCAACTGGATGAGTCACCATTTTGTAAAGCTTTGGAAATGATCCAACCATTTATGTAGAAATTATGTTGAATACAATAGTAAACTACATTGATCAATCTGAATCTCCAATATTATGTGAATGAATGCAACAGGCCCTGTACATCTCTGGAGGAATCTAGTCAAGGTAGCGAGCCTCGCATCAGCTCTCAGTATGACAATAATGAACGTGTGTCTAACTTGCACCGTTATGCAATTATTAAGAGAGTAGATACAAATAGCTTGTTCTTTCGTTAATTTACTGAGGAAAAGAGATGTCAAGGTGGTACCCAAGCATATGCTATGTGTATAGTGTAAGTAACTACAAATAGACTTACTAAATTATAAGCGTATAGTTAATCAAAGAATGACTCTGTAAAACGAGAATGCATTTACTCAATTCAACTAATATAATTTATTAGCTACAAAATAATTAACACTCAAACATTTACAGTGTACTTGAAATACATGATATACAGTGCATTCGAAACGTATTTAGACCCCTTGACTTTTTCCACATTTTGTGGCGTTACAGCCTTATTCCCAAAACATGTTGGGGGGCCACTCAAGGACATTGTGTCTTGGCTGTGTGCTTAGGGTTGTTGTCCTGTTGGAATGTGAACCTTCGCCCCAATCTGAGGTCCTGAGCACTCTTGAGCAGGATATTCATCAAGGATCTCTCTGTACTTTGCTCCGTTCACCTTTCCCTCGATCCTGACTAGTCTCCCAGTCCCTGCCGCTGAAAAACATCGCCACAGCATGATGCTGACACCACCATGCTTCACCGTAGGGAGGTTAGTCAGGTTTAGGTGCCTTTTGGCAAGCTCCAATCGGGCTGTCATGTGCCTTTTACTGAGGAGTGGCTTCCGTCTGGCCACTCTACCATAAAGGCCTGATTGGTGGAGTGCTGCAGAGATGGTGGGCCTTCTGTAACTCTAGAGCTCTGTCAGATTGACCATCGGGTTCTTGGTCACCTCCATGACCAAGGCTATTCTCCCCCAATTGCTTAGTTTGGACGGGCGGCCAGCTCTAGGAAGAGTCTTGGCGGTTTCTTCCATTTAAGAATGATGGAGGCCACTGTGTTCTTGGGGACCATCAATGCTGCAGACATTTTTTGGTACCCGTCCCCAGATCTATGCCTCGACACAATCCTGTCTTGGAACTTTACGGACAATTCCTTCGACCTCATGGCTTGGTTTTTGCTCTGACATACACTGTCAACTGTGGGACCTTTATATAGACAGGTGTTTTCCTTTCCAAATCATGTCCAATCAATTTCATTTACCACAGGTTGGACTCTAATCAAGTTGTAGAAACATCTCAAGGATGATCAATGGAAACAGGATGCACCTGAGATCAATGTCGAGTCTCATAGCAAAGGGACGGAATACTTATGTAAATAAGGTATTTCTGTATTTTATTTTTAATACATTTGCAAAAACATAATTCTCATTCTCTGAGTGGAAACATTGTTTGCACAGTTCACAACCTGCTACACTTGTGAGAAACAAGTTTTGGTTTATTTCATACCATAATTAAGGCCTGACAAGTTTTGTAAATGTTTTAATTGTCTTTTGTATGGAGCGCTCCGTGTGAGCAAAATGAGCATGTGTCTGGACTCTGGCTTGTGTCTCTGTCCTTTTAATGTTGACGGATTGTGCACACCTGAGCACGTGTAAAGTAGGCTACCTGGCCTGCTGCACACATACAGTATATAGGAATGTTCCCCCTTTCTGATTTCTGACTAATAATAAGCTGAGCTTCTCAGTAATTTCACCTCATCCGTTTTTTTTTTTTTAGCATCCATTGCGAATGATAGGCTAATAGGCCTAGTTCCTTCCAACACTCTCCTCCTCAATAATCACCAAGCCTCAGTGTGAAAGAGCAAAATATCATGATAGATTCCAGTGGAAACGTCATAAAATGCCTGAACACTTTTCCCTTGCGTAAAAACAGCGGTCTGTCCTAGCTCACTGGGGCAGGTTGGAATAGGCTAGTTGATACAATGTCGCTAGCCACAGCTTCAGGATGGATCCAGTTGATTGATTTGATACATTGTTGCACTTCACTAGCAATATCTCAAGTCAAGACAGATAGAGGATATTTTCTACTATTTTAACTTGTCGGCTTTATGTATTTTTTACTTAGTTGACAATGGAAGTTATAGGCCTACTGCTGCACTGGCCAATTTGAGTTCCATGCACTAATTTCTTTAGCCACCAATGGCTCAAGGTGTAGGCCTATCAACGTGTCCATTTGGCAGAGGCTGGTGCTCTCGCATTAGTTGAATTTTAACAAATCATTTTAGTTCAGATATGTATCATTAACCACGTGGCGATCACGACTCAGGATATGACCCATGTCGCAACGTTGGCTTTGATTAATTTGGTGTGTTATTTTATCATGCAAGAATTAAATGATTAATAAACTAGGGCAACATTGGAATCTGTCGTTTACAAAGTTACCGATTCCAGGAATTAACTTTGGATATTATATATCGTATCGTATAAGTCAATCGTTAACCATACCTCAGTCTCATTCTGATGATCGTAAGATCTAAATCTGTACGAATCCTAGCTCATGTTGAATCAGCGTACACAAATTGGCTTAATGATTTATTTACTAACTAGCTAAATTATATATATATATGTGTGTATATATATATATATATATATATATGTGTATGTGTATGTGTATGTGTATGTGTATATATATATATATATATATATATATATATATATATATATATATATATATATATATATATAATGTATGTGTGTGTGTGTGTGTGTGTATATATATATATATATATATGTGTGTGTGTATATATATATGTGTATGTGTATATATATATATATATATATATATATATATATATATATATATATGTGTGTGTGTGTGTGTGTGTGTGTGTGTGTGTGTGTGTGTGTATATATATATATATATATATATATATATATATATATATATATATATATATATATATATATATATATATATATATATATATATATATATATATATATATATATATATGTGTGTAGATCACACACTGATTGCTGCTCATGTCATGAAATGTCCCTAGTGGACTAAACCCGATATGATGGCTGGTTACACAAAGGAAAGGGGTTGGGCTTGAACGAAATTAGCTGGAGAAAGAGAGAGATGAAGTCTCTGTCGGACATGGGAAGTTATGCTCAAACATAAACACAAAATCTTACACTTTAACAGCCGCCCATTCGGAAAGAGTTAATGTAATTATAGATATTTATGATTGAGCTTGGCATCGATAAATGGGTCGAAGCTGGAGGACTCTGGTTCAGCAGAGATCGCCCTTGTCCAAAGGAGAGTCTTCCTGGTTGTGGTGTTGTAGGGCGGATATGTTGAAGTACCCTCAGTTCCTAGGCCACGGATGTTTACAGTTGCCACTGATAACGTAAAATCTAAGATTTAATCACTTCTTCTTTAGTGAAGGATAGTTCAAAGTTCATACCATTTTACCATACTCAGCTGGCTGGTCTTGTCGAAAATCACAATTTTTAACTTGGCGATCATCATCTCCAAGTTATAATTTGCACGATAGAGTTGTAGTTCAACTTAGCCCTTTTTAAATGCATGGACCACAGTCCTAGCGTCATTGGGAACTAAAGTCTAGACTGCCGTCAACGGCTTTTGTAATGGGGAAGAGAAGGGCGTGTTTCGTAGTTCTCAACCAATGGCTGTTCACTTGGGCGTGTCTACTGACTGATGTGAGTTTACTTATGAAATCACTTTTCTCATTTATAAGGCTAAAATCGCATTTCATCTTTTCAGAAATAGGTTCATATTCAAACATATAAATTACACCACAAGTACATGTAAATCTGATAACTAGAATGCGTAGACTTCCGAAGATACAGTTTATGTCGTCCTGTCATCCGATATAATGTTCCTGACAACAACTGATCTGACATCATATTCTTTAAATACCTACAGACACTTTCAACTGTTTGAAAAAGGGAAATATTGTTCATTGTCCAACCTGTTGATGTTACCATAACTTCTCTGTGGTAACAAAAGAAAGCTATTTATGGAGGGTCATAAACTGGTGGGGGGAGAGAGAGAGAAGGGGGTTATGACCACCCCTCCTCCACCCAACAGGGCAACTCCGTGACAGTCCCCCTCTGGTGGGTTCAATCTTGCGATTATCCTGCAAGTTGCAAACCAACATAAAAACGACCGTGGGTTGTCCTGGTTGTGGACCATCGTTGTGGTCCCCCTCTGGTGGTTGACCCGGGTAGGATTTCTGTGGATGAAGCAGACCTCCCCAAGGATGGGCAGCGGATGTCCGGTTTGTGATCGCCGTGGCGGTCCCTCTCTGGTGGTTTCCCTTTCTCTGGAAGCTGCAGAGCACCACAGGAATGTCCAGGGGATGTCCGGGTTGGGGTTCGCCGTTCCGGACCTGTCGTCTGGTCGCCCAGACTGGAAGATCTGGGCAGTAACTTAGGCAGATGTTAACAAAGCACACACACTCACAAAATATATTATTACATTTCCTCCAAAAATGAGCGGTTGTTGTGGTACTAACTGATGGTTGTATGGGGAAGTTGGCTCTATCACTTCCTAAGTGAAACAAATTGAATGTATATATATACGTCCAAGGTCTTGGCTAAATGACTATCATGGCATTGGCTCTAATGTCATATCTAGGGCGTTCCTACTTAGTGGTGTGTTGCTTAGACTCCATCCTAAGTTGATAACTACATGATAAGTCTACAGCTGTAAGGCACTAGCTTTGGGAAGTCTACAGGGATGACCTATGGACTTCTTGGGAGAACTGTTGAGTACTGTGGCTGTAGGGTCAAAGGCCTCAGGGTAAATTTGAAATTTTACCCAGGCTGGTGTTTTGCTCGGACCCTTAAGTGATCCTAGCATAAATCCTATTTGGATGTTCCGTTGTACATGTTTATGTTTACACAAGCGCGCATATCAAGGGAAGAAAACCAAGTATCCCAGTAGACTACAACTTGTTCAGAATGAGTCTGATGTAATCAGGTAATTTTCAAGTCAATGCCTGGAGGTCAGACAGAATTGGTGTCGAGGGAGTCTGTAGTGGTTTTCCTGCGAGTGACTGTCTTCCGCCATTGTAGTGGCGATAGGTAGGAACAAGTCTATTTCATAGCTATGTTATCCACGGAGGAGCTAACCTCACAATGGAAGTACTCTATAAGCACTGAACCAGTCGTACACGGTGTGACCATGGTTCATGACTTCTAATAACTTTCCTCCTGAATGGAGGGTTCTATTTATTAGTGGCATGTGTGTTAACCGTTGGAAGAGTGCTCCGGAGATTCCTTTCCACGTGTTGCAATCTGAGTGACTCCTAACTACTCTGTCGCTGTTGTCAAGGGCAATTTGACTTGTTAGGTCTCTAACCTTCTTACTGATTGTAGCTGGACTGACTATTGCTGGCATTGGTACTGGTACTCAAGGGGACCAGGTATCACTCACCCATTGGTCATTCAGCCTATTTAATCCAGGATGGCATTGAGTAAAGAGCAAGCACAGTAAAATATACATAATGGCGGGTTTCAGAGATCTTTCACCACAGGTGTTCAACGACCAGTATACGTTGTACAGAACGACGTAGTTTTTCCCACGGCCCACGGTGAATCAGGTTTTCCAATCTGGCAACCACTTCTTCGCTCCTAGCCTTCAGTGCGCACCTGCGCTCGAGTAGCAGGCCTTGCGCGCAGACAGACGCTCCTAGCTCCAACTCCAAAAAGGAGTAGGCTACAGTTCACGAGCCTGAGCCACCCCGCAAAAAGATAGTCAAATCTTTGTACATCAAATTTCGTAAAATAGAGACCGAGATCTAAAAATAATTGTTGATATATACAGCATTCACCTTTACATCAAAAGTGTTTTGCTTCTGTAGATATGATCAGGGTCATTAAAACATAGAAGGTGCCAGGCTGCCCAGCACTAATCACTCCTGCCACCGTCATTACGCACACCTGCTTCCCTCGTCACGCTCATCAGCGATTCATTGGACTCCCCTGTATTATTACCTCGCCTGTATCTGTCTGTTTCCCAGCTCTGTTCACGGCTTCAGCATTAATTGTCGTATGTCGTTATGTTACCTGGTTCTGACGCAGTTCCTGTCCTGTTCCATGTCTGTGCTTAGTTAAATATTCACTCCCTGTACCTGCTTCTCATCTCCAGCGTTGGTTCTTACAGAATGCTGAAGCCACCAAATGAAGCATCGGGGAGTGCTGGCTTTTCGGTTGGTGGTGACGTCGGGTCCAGGGGCCGCCGCCGATGGAACCGGGGGTGCCTAAGCTGGCTCGTCGGGCTTCCGCGCCCTAGCTGGCTCCAGAGGTATCCTTGCCCCGGTTGGCTCGGCAGGCTCCCATCCCATGTCAGGCCTCAGCCGGATTGTCAGGTTTTTACACCTCAGCCGGCTCATCGGGCTCCCACGCCTGAGCGGGATCGACAGGCTTTCACGCCTCTGCCAGTTCGTCAGGATTTTACGCCCAGCCGGCTTGTCCATCCCCCGTGCCTCAGCCGGCCTGTCAGGCTCGCCCAGGTGGGACATCGGGTGGCGCACCTAGAGGGTGGGGGGGGACTGTCATGCCTGCTCCCACTCTCCCTCCCTGACACTCGAGGGCACCAGGCTGCCCAGACTAGGCACTCCTGCCACCATCATTACGCACACCTGCTTCCCTCGTCACGCGCATCAGCGATTCATTGGACACACCTGGACTCAATCACCTCCCCTATATCTGTTTCCCAGCTCTGTTCCTGGCTTCAGCATTAATTGTCGTATGTTCTGACGCTGTTCCTGTCCTGTTCCATGTCTGTGCCTAGTTAAATGTTCACTCCCTGTACCTGCTTCTCATCTCCAGCGTCGGTTTGTACATATTTTGAGCCTAAAATTAAGACAATTGGTACAAAATTGTAGGAGTAGACCCTCCCACAGCTGAGAGGCTTACGGTATTATAATATATACTGTATAGATACTCTTCAAGAATCACTCTGTATTTTATAATTAATTTGACTACAGATCAGAGTCTAGATTGAATGTGTACAGTTTTAATACATTTTGTGTACAATGCCCAGAATAATTGTTGTTTTGAATTTTTGATCCTGCACTTTGGTGACGACATCTTTATGACAGAGGAGCAAAAGAAATATCATGAAGCCATGAAGAAACTTGGCTCCAAGAAGCCGGTGAAGCCTATCCCAAGGCCTACGGTATGCAAGGCATAAATGGCATTCGGTTATAGCCACACCCTCATGCTACTCTCTAGTATTAAGATTTATTACATCTTTCTAGTCCAAGACTAAATGTACTCTCTACATAAACACCTTCAATAAATAAGTTTATAGGGATTACATAATTTGATCGATGATCTTTTGTGTTGAAAGTGCATGTCAGTGATTGTGTGATACATGTCATGTACAAGTAACAATTCAATTGTGTTATGGGCAAGGCCGGCTCTGAGTATACCACATTCACAGTGACATTAGAATGCGGGACTTTGCCATGACATCATCGTTGACCCACATGAGCCTCATTGGCTTTAACAGACCTAATGGAATTTGTGTTTGTCTCTCCCTCTTACCCTCTCTTCCATGTGACCCTCGGGCCCCTACAGAACATGATTCAAGGCGCTGTGTTTGACTTCATCACTCAGCAGTTCTTTGACATCTTCATCATGGTCCTCATCTGCCTCAACATGGTAACCATGATGGTGGAGACGGACGACCAGAGCGTGGAGAAGGAGGACGTCCTCTACAAGATCAACCTGGCCTTCATCGTCGTTTTCACCGGCGAGTGTCTGCTCAAGATGTTTGCCCTTCGCCATTATTTCTTCACCATCGGATGGAATATCTTTGATTTTGTCGTGGTCATCCTGTCCGTTGCAGGTATGTAACTCAGGATTCTTTATACTGTATACCTAATTGTATACTGTACATTGGATAAGTTATAACAGGGTTGGGGTCAATTCCATTTAAATTAAAGTACATTTAGAAAGTAAACCAAATTCCAATTAAAACATTCACACTGAAAAAGCATTGCAAATAATTGGAATTGGAATTTCAGTGTACTTCATGAATTGACTGGAGTTGAAATTGACCACAGAATTGACCCCAACCCTGTTTTCAGGCAAGATGAGTTATTTCAACAGTAGATGGAGAGGTGTAATTGGTCATTAACCAGTTTTTATCTCATTTCCCTTCAGGCATAATGCTGTCGGACATCATAGAGAAGTACTTTGTGTCACCCACCTTGTTCAGGGTTATCAGGCTGGCTAGGATAGGCAGAGTCCTGCGTCTCATCAAAGGTGCCAAGGGAATTCGGACACTGTTGTTTGCGTTGATGATGTCACTCCCTGCCCTGTTCAACATCGGCCTCCTGCTCTTCCTCATCATGTTCATCTTCTCCATATTCGGCATGTCCAACTTTGCCTACGTCAAAAAACAGGCGGGCATTGATGACATTTTCAATTTCCAGACGTTCGGCAGCAGTATTATCTGCCTGTTTGAGATCACCACCTCTGCGGGTTGGGACGGTCTTTTGCTGCCAATTTTGAACAGCGGTCCTCCGGACTGCGACCCAGACATTGAGAACCCGGGCTCGGACGTGCGGGGCAACTGCGGCAACCCGGGCATGGGTATCATGTTCTTCTGCAGTTACATCATCATGTCCTTCCTGGTGGTAGTCAACATGTACATCGCCATCATCCTGGAGAACTTCAACACGGCCCAAGAGGAGAGCGGAGACCTGCTGTGTGAGGATGACTTTGTGATGTTCGATGAGACCTGGGAGAAGTTCGACCTGGAGGGCACGCAGTTCATCGAATACGCCAAGCTGTCAGAGTTTTGCGACACCCTGCAGGAACCCCTACGTATCGCCAAGCCCAACCGGATCAAGTTGATCTCCATGGATCTGCCTCTGGTCACGGGCGATAAGATTCACTGCCTGGACATCCTGCTGGCCGTCACCCAGGAGGTGCTGGGCGAAGGAGTGGAGATGACGGCCATGAAGGTGAGCATCGAGGCCAAGTTCAACATGAACAACCCCACGACAGACTCCTACGAGCCCATCACCACCACGCTGCGGCGCAAGGAGGAGGAGGCGGCAGCCATGATCATCCAGCGGGCTTACCGCAAGCACCTGCTCAAGCGCTCCATCTTGCATGCCTCCTTCATGCGCCGCTCCAAGAGGAAGATTAGGCGGGCGGAGAACGAGGAGCCCCCGGAGACGGAGGGACTTCTGGTGCGAAAGATGAACGTGCTCTATGGGAGCGACCTGGACCTTGCCGCAGAGATGGAATTGGCTGGGTTGCGAGCGCAACCCGGCTCGGTCCCTGTGGTGGTGTCCAATCAGCCGTCGGACCTCCCCAAGCAAACACAGCCCACCAGGCCGGAGCCTGGCAGACCACTTCTCTTGGTGGTCCCCGTAGAGGTCACCAGTGAGGTGGTGTTACGCTCAGCCCCTGTGACGTCTGATCCGCCATTGGACCTCCCCAAGCAAACACAGCCTACCTGGCCGGAGCCTGCTGGGCCGAACCTCTTGGTGGTCCCTGTAGAGGTCACCAGTGAGGTGGTGTTACGCTCCTCCCCCTATTTGTGTAGCCATGAGTCAATAGACAACCTGCGAGAGTCGATTGTATAACAAAAAGCACTTGAGGGAGTTCACCATGGTCTTCCTATTGTATTTTTCACTGATCAAGCAAGTAGTTTTATGTGTTGATGGAGTGTCGCCAATATAGTTGAGGCTTCCACATAGCACTACTATGAAGTGATTACAAGTAGCTGATGGTTTAGGTATAATAAATAAAGTCAAGTTTATGGTCTCATTTTCTATTTCTATTTTTGTAAGGCCATTTCTAGACTTGATCTATATTTGACCACTGGACTGTTAGATAACTCTGTATTCTATTTTATACTTACAAACAATTCACAATCTCACAAAATATTAAATGTTTGATAAACAGTATCCATACATTTCCCGTAGGAATTGGGCATGTTTTTGACAGTGAACATTAAAGATAAGCTACACACATCTAATTGTTTTGAAGTAATGCCTAAATGCCATGAAAGTATTGAACAACAATTCATACTCATTTTGGAATCACCTTATTTTTAGGGGAAAATCACCCAGATTCACCTTTGCCTACTCCAGTATGATCTACATTTATGAATTAAGTTTGCCTATGTCAAAGTGGAATTATTTTTTGAATTTTTGAATTTTTATTAATAAAAAATTAAAAGCTGAAATGTCTTCAGTCAATAAGTATTCAACTCTTTTGTTATGGCAAGCCTAAAAAGGTTCAGGAGTAAAACTTTGCTTAAAAAGTCATAAAATAAGTTGCATGGACTCATCCTGTGTGCAATAATAGTTAACATTATTTTTTGAACGACTACTCTATCTCTGTACCCCACACATACAATTATCTGTAAGGTCCCTCAGTGGAGCAGTGAATTTCAAACACAGATTCAACCACAAAGACCAGGGAATTTTTCCAATGCCTGGCAAAGAAGGGCACCTATTGGTAGATGGGTGAATACAAATAAAATGAATATCCCTTTGAGCTTGATGAAGATATTAATTCCCCACTTTGGATGGTGTTTCAATACATCCAGTCACTACAAAGATACAGCCGTCCTTCCTAACTCAGTTGCCGGAGAGGAAGGAAACTGCTCAGGGATTTCACCATGAGGCCAATGGTGACTTTAAAAATGTTATAGAGTTTGATGGCTGTGATAGGAGAAAACTGAGGATGGATCAACAACATTGTAGTTACTCCACAATACTAATCTAATTGACAGAGTGAAGAGAAGGAAGCCTGTACAGAATAAAACTATTCCAAGACATGCATCCTGTTTGCAACAAGGCACTACAGTAATACTGCAAAAAATGTGGCAAAGCAATTCTTTTTTTGTCCTGAATACAAAGTGTTATGTTTGGGGAAAATCCAATACAACACAATACTGAGTACCACTTTCCATATTTTCAAGCATAGTGGTGACTGCATCATGTTATGGGTATGCTTGTAATCGTTAAGGACTGGGAAGTTTTTCAGGATAAAAAACAAACAAAATAGCGCTAAGCACAGGCAAATTCCTAGAGGAAAACCTGGTTCAGTCTGCTTTCCACCAGACCTGGGGGATTAATTCACCTTTCAGAAGGACAATAACCTAAAACACATGGCCAAATCTACACTGGAGTTGCTTACCAAGAAGGCACTGAATGTTCCTGAGTGGCGAGTTACAGTTTTGACTTAAATCTGCTTGAAAATCTACGGCAAGACCTGTAAATTGTCTAGCAATGAGTTTTAATAATGTTTTTAATAATAATGGGCAAATTTTGCACAATCCAGGTGTGGAAAACTCTTAGAGATTTACCCAAAAAGACTCACGGCTGTGATCACTGCCAAAGGTGATTCTAACATGTATTGACTCAGGGGGTTGAATACTTCTCTAATCAAGATTTTTATTTTTATTAATTTTTTAACAAATTTTAGCATTTTTATTTCACTTTGACATTAGAGTATTTTTGTAGATTGTTAACAAAAAATGACAATTAAAACTATTTGAATCCAACTTTGTAACACAACAAAATGTGTAAAAAGTCAAGGGGTGTGAATACTTTCTGAAGGCTCTGTATATCCCTCCAGTTCATGTTCAAGCAGTTTAACGTGTAACTGCTAGAGGCCCCCCAGTCTAAAGGCCCCCCAGTCTAAGGGCCCCCCAGTCTAAGGGCCCCCCAGTCTAAAGGCCCCCCAGTCTAAAGGCCCCCCAGTCTAAGGGCCCCCCAGTCTAAAGGCCCCCCTGGCTGCATCACTTTGTGTCTAACAGCTAACTGGTAATCCTTTATTAACAAGTTAGTTACTTAGAAAATTACTTAATTCAAGTAAGTATACATTAATTTAAATGGTAAGTACCAGTTTCAACTGGGCTGTAACACAAATTATCCTAGATATTATATATCTTGATTTTGTCTCTTCAGCCAAAATATATTTACGTACTGGAGTGGGTATCGGTTGGTTTACAAGGGAATAATTGTCAACTGAATCTATAATGTTTACATGAGCCTTATGTCATACAACAGTGCACTGTTACTGGATGTCTGTCTGTAATGTTTCAACATTTGCCTCTGATGAGTGAGCCAATATAATTATATGTTACAGTTGTATGGATCTAGTTCATCGTGTGAGTGTTGAGTTTGTCTTATTGAGTTAATCAACATTTTCATTTTATTGACTAGTCCATTGTACAAATGTGTGGGAATTGAATGGGTGTGTTGGGGTCTTGAATATACTGGACCAGCCGTGTAATCGAGTCGTAGAACTATTCACTTAGCGCCTGATTCAAAGTTGGCTCAATTAAGTCCTTCGTCTGCCTGATGACTTTTATTACTATTCATTTTTTGCTCATCTTAGATATAGATGGTGTATACGTTCAAACTATCAACAAAATGTTCAACTTCTAGTCTGTTGACATGCAACAACGTGCTGATGTTTGGATTAGGTTTAGGGCTAGGTTTTAGGGTTAAAGTTAGAGCCATGTTTAGGTATAGGGTTAAGTTTAGGTTAAGGGCTAGGTTAGGGTTAGTGGATATTGTTTGAAAAACATTTGTTGATAGTTCAAAGCAGGCAAAGTTGGTTGAAATTACGTAATTTTGACAAATTCTGTCCACTGGGTTAGTTGAACATCCATTAGCCATCAATATGGGACTATCCAAAATAAACTGTTACCGGCTCTTTTTCAACATACTGCCAGATGCCACAAGACTTATCCCACATTTTATCATGAGCAAGACTGCGTAGAGCAAAACATCTCAATACTCACCTTCCTGCAGAATTAGTCTGAATATCAACACCCTGGTGATGTGTGTCAACTCTGACTCACCCCTTTAGTGGGAAAACATGTTTTTAGAATATTAGCAAATTTATTGAAAAATAAATACAGAAATATCTAATTTACATAAGTATTCACACTCCTGAGTCAATACTTTGTAGAATAACCTTTGACAGTGATTACATCTGTGAGTCTTTCTGGGTAAATCTCTAAGAGCTTTCCACACCTGGATTGTGCAACATTTGCCCATTTATTATTCTCAAAACTCTTCAAGCTCTGTCAAGTTGATTGTTGATCATTGCTAGACAACCAGTTTCATGTCTTGCCATAGAATTTCAAGTAGATTTAAGTTAAAACTGTAACTCGGCAACTCAGGAACATTTTCTGTCTTCTTGGTAAGCAACTCCAGTGTATATTTGGCCTTGTGTTTTAGGTTATTGTCCTGCTGAAAGGTGAATTCATCTCCCAGTGTCTGGTGGAAAGCAGACTGAACCAAGTTTTCCTCTAGGATTTTGCCTGTGCTTAGATCCATTCCATTTCTTTTATATCCTGGAACACTGCCCAGTCATTAACAATTACAAGGATACCCATAACATGATGCAGCCACCACTATGCTTGAAAATATGGAGAGTGGTACTCTAATGTGTTGTATTGGATTTTTCCCAAACATAACACTTTGTATTCAGCACAAAAAGTTAATTGCTTTGCCACATTTTTTTGCAGTATTACTTTAGTGCCTTGTTGCAAACAGGTTGCATGTTTTGGAATATTTGTATTCTGTACAGGCTTCCTTCTTTTCACTCTGTCATTTATGTTAGTATTGTGGAGTAACTACAATATTGTTGATCCATCCTCAGTTTTCTCTTATCACAGCTATTAAACTAACTGTTTTAAAGTCTTCCTCACTTTACTGAGTTAGGAAGGACGCCTGTATCTTTGGATTGACTGGGTGTATTAATACACCATCCAAAGTGTTAATTAATAACTTAACTTCACCATGCTCAAAAGGATATTAGATGTCTGCTTTTTTTCAATTTTTACCCATCTACCAATAGGTGCCCTTCTTTGCAAAGCATAAGAAAAACTACCTGGTCTTTGTGGTTGAATCTGTGTTTGAAATTCACTGCTCGACTGAGGGACCTTACAGATAATTTTATGTGTGGTGTAAAGAGGTAGTCAATAAAAAAATAATATAAACCACTATTATTGCACACAGTGTCTTGTTAAGCATATTTTTACCCTTGAACTTATTAAGGCTTGCCATAACAAAGGGGGGGGAATACATTTTAGCTTTCTGTTTTTGTGATCATTTGTAAAAAAAAAAAAAATGTATATATATCTACAGTTGAAGTCGGAAGTTTACATACTCCTTAGCCAAATACATTTAAACTCAGTTTTTCACAATTTCTGACATTTAAACCTAGTACAAATTCCCTGTCTTAGGTCAGTTAGGATCACCACTTTATTTTAAGAATGTGAAATGTCAGAATAATAGTAGAGTGATTTATTTCAGCTTTTATTTCTTTCATCACATTCCCAGTGGGTCAGAAGTTTACATACACTCAATTAGTATTTGGTAGCATTGCCTTTAAATTGTTTAACTTGGGTCAAACGTTCCGGGTAGCCTTCCACAAGCTTCCCACAATAAGTTGGGTGAATTTGGTGTAACTGAGTCAGGTTTGTAGACCTCCTTGCTCACACACGCTTTTTCAGTTCTGCTCACAAATTTTCTATAGGATTGAGGTCAGGGCTTTGTGATGGCCACTCCAATACCTTGACGTTGTTGTCCTTAAGCCATTTTGCCACAACTTTGGAAGTATGCTTGGGGTCATTGTCCATTTGGAAGACCCATTTGCGACCAATCTTTAACTTCCTGACTGATGTCTTGAGATGTTGCGTCAATATATCCACATAATTTTCCTTCCTCATGATGCCATCTATTTTGTGAAGTGCACCAGGCCCTCCTGCAGCAAAGCACCCCCAAAACATGATGCTGCCATCCCTGTGCTTCACGGTTGGGATGGTGTTCTTCGGCTTGCAAGCCTCCTCTTTTTCCTCCAAACATAACGATGGTCATTACGGCAAAACAGTTCTATTTTTGTTTCATCAGACTAGAGGACATTTCTCCAAAAAGTATGATCTTTGTCCCTATGTGCAGTTGCAAACTGTAGTCTGGCTTTTTTAAGGCGGTTTTGGAGCAGTGGCTTCTTCCTTGCTGAGCGGCCTTTCAGGTCATGTCGATATAGGACTGGTTTTACTGTGGATATAGATACATTTGTACCGGTTTCCTCCAGCATCTTCACAAGGTCCTTTGCTTTTGTTCTGGGATTGATTTCTACTTTTTGCACCAAAGTACGTTCATCTCTAAGAGAAAGAACGCGTCTCCTTCCTGAGCCGTATGACGGCTGTGTGGTCCCATGGTGTTTATACTTGCATACTATTGTTGTACAGATGAACGTGGTACCTTCAGGCGTTTGGAAATTGCTCCCAAATATGAACCAGACTTGTGGAGGTCTACTTTTTGTTTTCTGAGGTCTTGGCTCATTTCTTTTGATTTTCCAATGATGTCGAGCAAAGAGGCACTGAGTTTGAAGGTAGGCCTTGAAATACATCCACAGGCACACCTCCAATTGACTCAAATGATGTCAATTAGCCTATCACAAACTTCTAAAGCCATGACATCATTTTCTGGAATTTTCCAAGCTGTTTAAAGGCACAGTCAACTTAGTGTATTTAAACTTCTGACCCACTGGAATTGTGATATAGTGAATTATAAGTTAAATAATCTGTCTGTAAACAATTGTTGGAATAATTACTTGTGTCATGCACAAAGTAGATGTCCTAACCGACTTGCCAAAACTATAGTTTGTTAACAAGTGTATGTAAACTTCCGACTTCAACTGTATACACTACCGTTCAAAAATTTGGGGTCACTTAGAAATCTCCTTGTTTTTGAAAGAAAAGCAATTTTTTTGTGCATTAAAATAACATCAAATTGAGCAGAAATACAGTGTAGACATTGTTAATGTTATAAATGACTATTGTAGCTGGAAACGACTGAATTTTATTGGAATATCTACAGAGGCCCTTTATCAGCAACCATCACTCCTGTATTCCAATAGCACGTTGTGTTAGCTAATCCAAGTTTATCATTTTAATAGGCTAATTGATAATTAGAAAACCTTTTTGCAGTTATGTAAGCATAGCTGAAAACTGTTGTGCTGTTTAAAGAAGCAATCAAAACTGGCCTTTAGACTAGTTGAGAATCTGGAGCATCAGCATTTTGTGGGTTCGATTACAGGCTCAAAATGTCCAGAAACACAGAACTTTCTTAACCTTTTAAAATGATAAACTTGGATTAGCTAACACAACGTGCCATTGGAACACAGGAGTGATGGTTGCTGATAATGGTCCTTTGTACGCCTATGTAGATATTCCATTAAAAAAAACGTTTCCAGCGACAATAGTAATTTATAACATTAACAATGTCTAAACTGTATTTCTGATCAATTTGATGTTATTTTAATTCATTCAAAAAAAACAAGGACATTTCTAAGTGACCCCAAACTTTTGAAAGGTAGTGTATATTTATAATAATAATTTCACTTTGACATTATGGGTTATTGCTTGTAGGCCAGTGACCAACAATCTCAATTTAATCAATTCTAAATTCAGGCTGTAACAACAAAATGTTGAAAAAGTCAGCAGGACAATAACCTAAACACACAAGGCCAAATATACACTGGAGTTGCTTACCAAGACAACGTTCAATGTTCCTGATTGGTCTGGTTACAGTTTTGACTTAAATCGGCTTGAAAATCTATGGCAAGACTTGAAAATGACTGTCTAGCAATGATCAACAACCACCTTGACAGAGCTTGAAGAATAAAAAAATAATAATGGTCAAATATTGTACAATTCATGAGTGCAAAGTTCTTACAGACCCAGATAGACACACAGCTGTAATCGCTGCCAAAGGTGATTCTAACATGTATTGACTCAGGGGTGTGAATACTTATCTAAATGAGATATTTCTGTATTTCATTTTCAATAAATTTACAAAAATCTCTAAAAACATCTTTTCACTTTGTCATCATGGGGTACTGTGTGTAGAATGTTTTTTTTTATTTAATCAATTTTTAATTCAGGCTGTAACACAACAAAATGTGGACTAAGTCGAGGGGTTTGAATACTTTCTGAAGGCACTGTAACTGGATCGACACTGCTGCCATGGGACGTGGACTTAAGTCAACATTTAGTCTGGAAGTCTAAACACAAACTCTGGTTTTGGAATGAACTGTCCCTTAAGTCTGTACTCATGTTGTTAATGATAGCTGCACTTACTGTTGTGTAAGTTGTAATTTAATGAAACGGATATCTTACTTGGAAAATGTATAAATGAATGAAATAAGCACTTTTGAAGTTTAAAAGTTTTCTGTACTAGAGTTTAGGAAGTTGTAGACAATGTGTATTTTTTCAAACTACTTGGAAATAAATAGAGCACCTTATTGTGTGTTCAACTCTGCTTTAAACATCCTCTCTAAAAATGAATGTAACAGCTGCCAGACCTTAACATATTTCTTAAATACGTCTCTTTTCCTTATGAATAAACTGCAATTATGGTAGTAATTCCTATTACAAATACTAGAGACTTGCAGTGGTAGTATCTGAGAAGGTATGTAATTGCTGCAATACTTAAATTGTTTGAGAGCTCGCTCCTTAAATGGAAATGACATAGATACTATATACCATTGTTTACATATTTAATGTAGGAAGAGTCATATGCAAAGCTTTCATAGTAAGCTTACAATCAGTGTTGCCTGTATATACTTTTGGCTCAGTGTTGGAATTTTTATTTTTATTTTTTTGACTTTTTTCTTTGTATTATCTATTTTAAGCCATTTTATTAATGTACAATTTAACGATGTTACTTGAATAAAATTTTCTAAATGGGGTTGAATGAAGTAAACGGGCTGATTTTCATATGTTTCAAACTGTCCTGAAGTATTTGTAATGGAATGTCGTGTTTAGCGTTAAGGGTTACATAATTGACTGTATGAATAATAATGTATGTTGCAATGCGGACTTTCTCTCAGTAATAAATGCACGCCCTCTACTGGTTGTTCTTATGTAACACATGTGACACGCAATATTCTAATATTTGTTGTTGTTTGCACCAGCTATGTTTAGCCCAGGTTACAAGATGTCTTGGTTACAGGTAAAATGCAAGAAGATCTTCAAAATTGTGCCAAAACAATTCTGCCAAATGACATTGATTCTCATAATACATATTTACATTTCAATTTCTTTTCACCAATGTCGAATAAGTAAATATTAATTTCATTAAGCAACATCAGCTGTGCTTAAGTGCTTATTGAGGGGAGAGTGAGTATATTTTAACAGTGGTTGAGATTGGAAATGGAATCCTGGAAGACCAATTATCACATTAAACTATCAGGCTAGTTCCCCCTTGTGACATCTGTTGGGATTAGATGCGTATTGAATGTCTTGTACTTACATACAACGTACCATACTGAGGTTCCTGAAACTTTTGTCATATAGCATTTATACCCATGTAATTAAATACTTTTGCCTTTGAGGGAAATAGCACATTCAAATCAAAGTCTGTCAGATGTTTTTAAACATTAATTTCAAGATGAAACCACGTCCCATGACATTGGTTGTGTGTTATCCGGCTATATGCCTCCAATGCACATGAATGCTAAAGATAAGTGCCAAATAGAACCAGGAAATTAGACATTGCTTGTCTTTTCTATTTATTTGTGATTGATGCAAATAGCTGGATCTGCTCAACCGATGTCATGAGACGTGGCTTCATCTTGACATGACTCTACTTTGAAAACATCTGACTCTACATTGAAAACATCTGACTCTACATTGAAAACATCTGACTACATTGAAAACATCTGACAAACTTCAATTGAAGCAATTGAACAGGTTTAGTGTACTGTTATCCCCTCATAAAACCAGAAAGCTATCCCTTATATTTGTAGTCACAACAGGGAACTGAATATCCAAAGTGGCTATAATGAACCTTTGCCTCTGTGAGTGCTCTTGAGCCAAAAGGGGTCCTCTAAATGGGCTGAAATATTGCCCAGAAATAACCATATTGGACAGAAAGGGGCACACCTACCCATGCCCATGAGCAAAATATTATATTATTAACCTTAAGGATTGTTTGGTTTTATATACGTGTATTTCAACCATACAGGTAATACTCAAGTGGAAATATGAAGTAAACATTTAGCAATTACAATTCTGTACAGCCTTTTTATCTACAGTTTAATACTGTACATAGGCCCCCTCTTCCTTGCCAGTTACGTAGGTAAAAGTGGGAACGTTCATCTGGATATGTGCTTAGGGAATGAGGCGGCCAGAGTTCCACTCAGGCTGCCCAGACAAAAGGTCAGGGGCGGCCAGTGACCTTCAGCCTTCATGCCAGTTGGTGCTAATGTCTCTCCCAGGCTGCGCTCAGAATGGGCACACTGGGCAATGCCTGCCATGCTTGTACACTGTTTAACAAACTTCTATAGCAAGGGATAGGCTATACAAGATATACTGTTGGAGCTGGTTTCCTGGACCCAGATTGAGCCTTGTTATGGGCTAAAAATCTATTCCTTCAGTCTCTGATTTTTAGTCCAGATCTAGGTTTAATCTGGGTCTGGAAAACTGGCCCAATGTTGTTCTCTCCTTTTGTCTTGTTTCTGGAGAGGAAGATGACTCGTAAGGGGAGACAGTCAGTTACTGACCTATCATTAGATGTAGTAGGTTGTTGTTTTAGTGGATATACAGTGTGTGTGTGTGTGTGTGTGTGTGTGTGTGTGTATATATATATATATATATATATATATATATATATATATATATATATATATATATATATATATATATATACACACACACATACATTGCCTTCGGAAAGTATTCAGACCCCTTGACTTTTTCCACATTTTGTTAGGCTACAGACTTTTTTCTCATCAATCTACACACAATATCCCATAATGACTAACTTTTTAGACTGAAATATCACATTTATATAAGTAAGTATTCAGAGTCCCATAGGGTGGCGCACAATTTGCCAAGAGTCTTCCTGGTTTGGCCAGGGTAGGCAGTCATTGTAAATAAGAATTTGTTCTTTACTGACTTGCCTAGTTAAATAAAGGTTAAATAAAATAAATACAAACTTTCTAATCAGCGATTACAGCCTTGAGTCTTCTTGGGTATGAAGCTACAAGCTTGGCACACCTATATTTGGGGAGTTTCTCAAATTCTTCTCTGCAGATCCTAACAAGGTCTGTCAGGTTGGATGGGAAGCGTCGCTGCACAGCTATTTTCAGGTCTCTCCAGACATGTTTCAAGTCCGGACGCTGGCTGGGCCCCTCAAGGACATTCAGAGACTTGTCCCGAAGCCACTCCTGCGTTGTCTTGGCTGTGTGCTTAGGGTCGTTGTCCTGTTGGAAGGTGAACCTTCGCTTCAGTCTGAGGTCCTGAGCGCTCTGGAGCAGGTTTTCATCAAGGATCTCTGTGTACTTTGATCCGTTCATCTATCCCTCGATCCTGACTAGTCTCCCAGTCCCTGTCGCTGAAATACATCCCCACAACATGTTGCTGCCACCACCATGCTTCACCATAGGGATGGTGCCAGGTTTCCTCCAGATGTGATGCTTGCCATTCAGGACAAAGAGTTCAATCTTGGTTTCATCAGACCAGAGAATCTTGTTTCTCATGGTCTGAGAGTCCTTTAGGTTCCTTTTGGAAAACTTCAAGCGGGCTGTCATGTGCCTTTTACTGAGGAGTGGCTTCCGTCTGGCCACTCTACCATAAAAGCCTAATTGTTGGAGTGCTGCATAGATGGTTGTTCTTCTGGAAGGTTCTCCCATCTCCACAGAGGGACTCTAGAGCTCAGTCAGAGTGACCATTGGGTTCTTGGTCACCTCCTGACCAAGGCCCTTCTCCCCCGATTGCTCAGTTTAGCCAGGCAGTCAGCTCTAGGAAGAGTCTTGGTGGTTCCAAACTTCTTCCATTAAGAATGATGGAGGCCGTTGTGTTCTTGGGTACCTTCAATGCTGCAGAAATGTTTTGGTATCCTTCCCCAGATCTGTGCCTCGACACAATCCTGTCTTGGAACTTTACGGACAATTTCTTCGACCTCATGGCTTGGTTTTTGCTCCGACATGCACTGTCAACTGTGGGACCTTATATAGACAGGTGTGTGCCTTTCGAAATTGATTGATTGATTTAAGTTATTTGACCATTTTTAAAATGCACACATAAGGGCGCTCCAGCTGGTGACGCCTCAACATACAATTTTAGAAAACCATCAAGGATAACACAATAAAGCTTAACAAGTTATTTCCATTGTGGTCATTTTGAAGAGGGAAAGGGGAAGTGGGAAAACAACAAGGTTAGGCGGCGATTGTAATGACAACAGACAATGACAGACACAATTGTTATTTGTTTCACAACATCAGATGATTAATACAATTTCCTTTCTTAATAAGAAACTATGGACAGGTACATCTTCCTTGTCTCACGTACCCTTAATATATAAACAATCAATCCCTAATATATATACAGTGGGGAGAACAAGTATTTGATACACTGCCGATTTTGCAGGTTTTCCTACTTACAAAGCATGTAGAGGTCTGTAATTTTTATCATAGGTACACTACAACTGTGAGTTTTAATAATTAATTTGCATTTTATTGCATGACATAAGTATTTGATCACCTACCAACCAGTAAGAATTCCGGCTCTCACAGACCTGTTAGCTTTTCTTTAAGAAGCCCTCCTGTTCTCCACTCATTACCTGTATTAACTGCACCTGTTTGAACTCGTTACCTGTATAAAAGACACCTGTCCACACACTCAATCAAACAGACTCCAACCTCTCCACAATGGCCAAGACCAGAGAGCTGTGTAAGGACATCAGGGATAAAATTGTAGACCTGCACAAGGCTGGGATGGGCTACAGGACAATAGGCAAGCAGCTTGGTGAGAAGGCAACAACTGTTGGTGCAATTATTAGAAAATGGAAGAAGTTCAAGATGACGGTCAATCTCCCTCGGTCTGGGGCACCGTGCAAGATCTCACCTCGTGGGGCATCAATGATCATGAGGAAGGTGAGGGATCAGCCCAGAACTACACGGCAGAACCTGGTCAATGACCTGAAGAGAGCTGGGACCACAGTCTCAAAGAAAACTATTAGTAACACACTACGCCGTCATGGATTAAAATCCTGCAGCGCACGCAAGGTCCCCCTGCTCAAGCCAGCGCATGTCCAGGCCCGTCTGAAGTTTGCCAATGACCATCTGGATGATCCAGAGGAGGAATGGGAGAAGGTCATGTGGTCTGATGAGACAAAAATAGAGCTTTTTGGTCTAAACTCCACTCGCCGTGTTTGGAGGAAGAAGAAGGATGAGTACAACCCCAAGAACACCATCCCAACCGTGAAGCATGGAGGTGGAAACATCATTCTTTGGGGATGCTTTTCTGCAAAGGGGACAGGACGACTGCACCGTATTGAGGGGAGGATGGATGGGGCCATGTATCGCGAGATCTTGGCCAGCAACCTCTTTCCCTCAGTAAGAGCATTGAAGATGGGTCGTGGCTGGGTCTTCCAGCATGACAACGACCCGAAACACACAGCCAGGGCAACTAAGGAGTGGCTCCGTAAGAAGCATCTCAAGGTCCTGGAGTGGCCTAGCCAGTCTCCAGACCTGAACCCAATAGAAAATCTTTGGAGGGAGCTGAAAGTCCGTATTGCCCAGCGACAGCCCCAAAACCTGAAGGATCTGGAGAAGGTATGTATGGAGGAGTGGGCCAAAATCCCTGCTGCAGTGTGTGCAAACCTGGTCAAGAACTACAGGAAACGTATGATCTCTGTAATTGCAAACAAAGGTTTCTGTACCAAATATTAAGTTCTGCATTTCTGATGTATCAAATACTTATGTCATGCAATAAAATGCAAATGAATTACTTAAAAATCATACAATGTGATTTTCTGTATTTTTGTTTTAGATTCCGTCACTCACAGTTGAAGAGTACCTATGATAGAAATTATAGACATCTACATGCTTTGTAAGTGGGAAAACCTGCAAAATCGGCAGTGTATCAAATACTTGTTCTCCCCACTGTATATATATATATATATATATATATATATATATATATATATATATATATATATATATATATATATATACATACATACATACAAGACAATCACAATATAATAAATAAAAGGCACCAAAAAGGCCACCTACTTTAATCTTACCACTCACTTTTGAGACATGCTACTATTTAGCCATTTTTTCAGTGAGAACTTGAGGTTATGAGTTTCAAATTCTTCTGAAGATTATTCCAAAGAATGGCAGCTGAGTATAAAAAAGTGTATTTCCCCATACCACTTTTAAATCTAAAAGGAACAATGTCAGTTTCACTCCTTCCCGCTGAATAGATATGGTTATCCCTTACTAAGTTAAAGTAGTTACATAAGTTCCTGGGGACCCTACTGTGGACAATCTTATGTACAAGACACCATTTTATCTGAGCGACTCTCTCCTCCACTTAAAGCCATCTAAGGCTTTCAAAGTGGGAATAGTCACGATGCGTAAATGCTGGAAGTTTAAGAATAATCCTGACTAATTTGTTCGGAGATGTCTGCAATTTATTTTGTAATATCGTGGGGGCACTATTGTACCAGGAAGAGCAGGCATAGTCAAAGTGGCACTGAACAAGAGCCCCTGCCAAAGTCACCATTGCATTCTTATCCAGATATTTGAGGTGCTTAGGTTCTTGCCGGGAACCTAATTTTATGGTTCAATTTGGAGATAACATTTTGTGCCATGCTCTCCCCTGTCAAGAAGTGACAGCTTATTGTCATATAGCCATTTACTGACATTCAGAAGTTCATCACTGAGGGATATCTCAACCACATTTTTGTCTTTGTGGGAAACCAACAGTGCATAATCGTCTGCATATAGGAAAATGTCATATGTACAGGCAGATTTCAGATAATTTATATAGAATAGAAACAAAAGTGGACCCAGGACACTGCCTTGGGGTACCCCGCAGTTTATGATTTTGGGTTTTGACAGGGTCCCATCCACATCCACCATATGTTTTGTTCCTTGCAGGTAAGAGCTAACAATTTTTACTGCTATGTTGTTAAAGCCCATGGCTCTTAGTTTGACTAACCGAATCTCCACAGTTTCAAACGCCTTTTGGAGATCTAACATAACACTACCACAAAATGTCCCTCTGTCTCCTTCCTTATGTGGTCAGTCAGATATAGTAGGCAAGTGTCATTGGAATGGAATTTCCTAAAGCCAGATTGAATAGGTTATGTAAGGAAATATAACTGTCAATCTGCTTGAGCATAATATTTTCCATGACCTTCGATAAAACACACAGGCTTGAGACAGGCCGATAGTTTCCATGATCTAACTTATTCCCTTTTTTATATAAAGGAATGACCCTTGCAAGTTTTAGTTCACTGGGAAAACACCCTCGTTCAATGGACAGATTCACAATGTGAGTTACACAGGGTGATAATTACTGCAGCATCCCTTAGAAATCTGGCAGGAATGTTGTCAAGGACAGTTGCTTTGGAATGGTCAGGTTCTTTCAGCCTCTCTAGCACAGTTGATTCAGGCATCTGCTTGAATCCCCTGCTGTGAGTAAAACTGCGGGACATGACTCTCCCCATAGCAACCTGATTGACAAGGTAACTTGCTAACTAATGTATTAGCTATAGTTGTAAAATAGCTATTCAGACTGTCTGCAACCATGGTCTTGTCTGATGTAACCTTTCCTCCATGGTCTTGTCTGATGTAACCTTTCCTCCAATGTCAAAACTAAGATTGAGAGCTTTGGTCTTTAATCTGTTACTGTAATCTAACGTCTTGCTCGGATTGTTCCTATTTTCAACGGTTTTGTCATTCAAAATATTTATTTCTTGGCCTTCTGTATCATCCTGTTGACCTAATTTCTTATAGTATATACAGTGAATATATAATCTACCCTGGATTTTCTAAACTCCAGAAAGCGTTCATTTCTACGCTTAAAATTGTATCATTTATCCATGGTTCACTGGAGCCTACTTATCTACAGCATGTAAAAACAACGATTTAAAATTGCCCCAGGCATTCTCCACCTCATTACATTTCAATACAGCAGACCAGTCCAATTTGCTACAAAAAATGTACAAAAATATCTGCACTATAATTCTTCATAGACTGTTTTCTGAACCTTCCTACTACATAAAATGATGGAACGATCACTGAGCCAATAGTTTCCAACCCTTTTGTTTGATATCATTGATCTATCTGACACCAAGACGAGGTCAATGATGGAAACAGGATGCACCTGAGCTCAATTTCTTAATAAAAAATTATTTCATAAATTTTAGAATAAGACTGTAACGTAACAAAATGTGGAAAAAAATCAAGGGTCTGAATACTTTCCGAATGCACTGTATTCACACTACATGACCAAAAGTACACTACTGCTCAAAAGTTTGGGGTCACTTAGAAATGTCCTTGTTTTTCAAAGAAAAGCAATTTTTTTGTCCTTTAAAATAACATCAAATTGATCAGAAATACAGTTTTTATTGGCCAGTCTGAGATATGGCTTTTTCTTTGCAACTCTGCCTAGAAGGCCAGCATTAGCCTTTTAAAATGATAAACTTGGATTAGCTAACACAACGTGCCATTGGAACACAGGAGTGATGTTTGTTGATAATGGGCTTCTGTACACCTATGTAGATATTCCATAAAAAATCAGCCGTTTCCAGCTACAATGGTCATTTACAACATTAACAATGTCTACACTGTATTTCTGATCAATTTGATGTCATTTTAATGGACAAAAAATGTGCTTTTCTTTAAAAAACAAGGACATTTCTAAGTGACTAAGTTTTGAACGGTAGTGTATGTGGACACCTGCTCATCGAACATCTCATTCCAAAATCATGGGCATTAATATGGACTTGGTCCCCCCTTTACTGCTATAACAGCCTCCACTCTTCTTGGAAGGCTTTCCACAAGATGTTTGAACATTCCTGCTGGGATTTGCTTCCATTCAGCCACAAGAACATTAGTGAGGTCAGGGACTGATGTTGGGTGATGAGGCATAGCTT
This sequence comes from Thymallus thymallus, assembly GCA_023634145.1. NCBI lineage: Eukaryota > Metazoa > Chordata > Actinopteri > Salmoniformes > Salmonidae > Thymallus > Thymallus thymallus. The sequence goes on along the minus strand of CM042386.1, from coordinate 17,570,504 downwards.
GCAGTCAGCGTTCAAATTCATCCCAAAGGTGTTTGATGGGGTTGAGGTCAGGGCTCTTTGCATGCAAGTCAAGTTCTTCCACACCGATCTCGACAAACCATTTCTGTATGGACTTTGCTTTGTGCATGGGGGCATGCAAAGTTGCCACAAAGATGGAAGCACAGAATCGTCTAGAATGTCATTGTACCGTTAAGATTTCCCTTCACTGGAACTAAGGGGCCTAGCCCGAACCATGAAAAACAGCCCCAGACCATTATTCCTCCTCCACCAAACTTTACAGTTGGTGGCACTATGCATTCGGGCAGGTAGCATTCTCCTGCCATTCGCCAAACCCAGATTCGTCTGTCGGACTGCCAGATGATGAAGCACGATTCAGTTTGGAACTTGAGTGTTACAACCAAGGACAGACAATTTTTATACGTTACGCGCTTCAGCCCTCGGCAGTCCCTTTCTGTGAGCTTGTGTGGCCTACCACTTTCCGGCTGAGACGTTGTTGCTACTAGAAGTTTCCACTTCACAATAACAACACTTACAGTTGACCAGGGCAGCTCTAGCAGGGCAGAAATTTGACAAACTGACTTGTTGGAAAGGTGGCATCCTATGACCGTGCCACGTTGAAAGTCACTGATCTCTTCAGTAAGGCCATTCTACTGGCAATGTTTGTCTATGGAGATTTCATGGCTGTGCGCACAATTCTTTACACCTGTTAGCAACGGGTGTGGCTGAAATATCAGTGGGCCGGATTCAAACCAGTGATGCAGGAGTATTTGTGTTTCAGGGGCATAGACCTAGGCCACAACACATTTAGGTACTTTTAAAAAATCTGCGTCTGAGACACATGGTTATGTTTCGTCACTGTGTTTCTGGTGCTTTGTGCATTCCTACTGTACATATTTCCAGTACATTCATAGAAGCATTATTCTTTGACTTTGCACGCATCAGCCTGGTTCATATCTGAGCACTGACATACATTTTTTAAATGCAAAAATAGGGAACCATGTAAGAAACTTCAGTGACTGCATCGCCCCGAAGGATTATCGGTGCATCAAATCACTTTTTTTTAAGTGCATTTCAGTTTATTTACAATGACGGCCTACCTACATGGTCAGCCATAGTAGTACAGCACCCCTGGAGCAAATTAGGGTTAAGTGCCTTGCTCAAGGACACATGGACAGGTTTTCACCTTGTCGGTGAAAATGCTGCATTTAACTGTTGCGCTTGAATTGGAATGATTCAAGAAGAAACTCCAACACAACATGCATCAAGCGCTCCCATCTCATTAGTGGTGGTGAGATAATGGTGATTTCAAGACAACTGGGAACTCTGTCGTCAGTGATCTTCAGGTCAGAAAGTCGGAGCTTTAGAAAGAGGCCTGAGTTCCCAGTTGTTTTAAACACGCATTTGAGACATTATGTCAGACTAATTTGCAATTGACTGCCATAGCCCCACATTAAAAGTACTGTATGTTATCGTAAGTTGAGAAGACAATCAGAAATACTGTCCGAATTGTTTTGCAATTGACTGCCAAAAAAGTAAACATTGGCTAATAATGCAAAAAAAAAAAATGCATTGTTGGGGTCGTGAGGATTTTCAGATATCAAAATGGGGTCGTGGACGAAAAACGTTTTGGAGCCCCTGGGTTACGGTAAGGGTGAAGGTTTGGGAGAGGCTTCAATCATAAATAAATGTCTACTTCCAAATGTTGGAATCAGAGGCAGGTGCTTATGGTGGTTAAGGTTTGGGATAGGCTTAAAAAAAATTATTCAAATATAACTTTCTATCGCTGGTTTCAAACTTGCAAGCTTTGGAATCAGAGGCTAATGGAATTGGAGGCAGATGTTTCTCACTTCGATCCCCCAAAACCTTCCTGGCTCGGGGGGGTCGGGACCTCCAGTTTGGCCTACATGATACTAGCCCAACAGATAATGTTAAACACAGCACCACATTGCTTTATCATACTGTATGTTAAATTAGTTGTGGGAGGGAGGGTTGTCCTTTTTAAAATAACGGCTGTGATAAGTATGGTTGAGCGGATTATGTAAAATATCACACAAGTGCACTTTATTTGGACATACACTGTGTGGACACAAGTTATAGAGGAAAGATAATGTTTGTTGGAAAATGTTGAAAACTGTTTTGTTGACTATTTCTTTTTCTAAATGTAGTTTAATGAACTTGGGTCATACCTATTAGTGTGTGACTTGAACAGAGCATGCGCGACCAAACGGTAGTCACACCCACCGATGCTAGTGTCTCTCCACGCTACAGTCAAGGTGCTAGTTTCTGCATAGATTATTTTCGGGCAAGTTCAATTTGTGCTTTTACAATATACAGTAGTAATGTTGACCACCATGCGCTGGCTACTGGTTGGATGCTGTGGGCTCGCCTTTGTGAACCTCTCAGGTAAGAGACTAGTACACTGACTTATTTTGATAGTTATTCCTAGCATGAGACATACATTACTAGAGTCATCACCTTACATAAAGGATTACATTAAACTACTCTTGAAGTTACCTTTTTTATCGATATTTACTAAATGATATTTGTACATATAAACGTTTCGTTTGCATGTTTTTTTTTGTTTTTTTTTGCATTGGACCATGTCTGCAGCATTGTGTTTCCTGCCCATCTGTGTAAAAGAGGAAGTGAAACTAACCTCACAGCATATCAGTAATAAACATTTAGTTACAATTGTTTAGTCCATTCCATTGTTGGTATTTAGTTTTTATACATTTTTTACATTTACTTTTTGGTATCATGGTAAAATAAGCAGAATATCTGTTAGGCTGTTACTGTAAAACAGGCATACGGTTATTTGAAATAGATTAAATAGGCATTATTAACTATTATTAATAGTAGTTAAGTAACTAATAGTAGTTCATAATTAACTACTATTAATTATTAACACATTATTTCATATACTGATGTCTAACACGCTTACACATTTATATATTATATGGTATATTTAATCATATATTAAAGATTATATGAACTATATTAAATATTAGTGTTTGATTATCTATGTGACATTCGTCATTTCATCAGGAAGGAAGTTAAAGCTTGGTCAGCAAATGGTTCTTCCAAATGGACAATGACCCCAAACATACTTCCAAAGTTGTGGCAAAATGGCTTAAGGACAACAAGTGGCCGTCAGAAAGCCCTGTCCTCAATCCTATAGAAAATGTGTTGGCAGAACTGAAATAAGTGTGTGCGAGCAAAGAGGCCTATAAACCTGACTCAGTTACACCAGTTCTGTCAGGAGGAATGGGCCAAACTTCACCCAACTTATTGTGGGAAGTTTGTGGAAGGCTACCTGAAACGTTTGACCCAAGTTAAACAATTTAAAGGCAATGCTACCAAATACTAATTGAGTGTATGTAAACTTCTGACCCACTGGGAATTTTTCTGACATGTCACATTCTTAAAATAAAGTGGTGATCCTAACTGACCTAAGACAGGGAATTTCTACTAGGATTAAATGTCAGGAATTGTGAAAACTGAGTTTAAATGTATTTGGTGTATGTAAACTTCCGACTTCAACTGTATTTCCAGTGGCTTTAAACAGGACCCTGCAGGTCACCCAGAAGCCTCGTTTCTTTGGGATTAAGACCAATCAGATTGTGACCATATTCTGTGTGGGATCGGACCGAACCCAGCCTGCCACGGTGGACTGGTACAAGGCCTCAGAATACAACGTTGCCCCGGAGAAGAGGAATAAAGTAAAAGTAGAGGGGCAGCGGGTCATTGTGACGGAGAAGAGCGTGACAGGAAACGCCTCAATCAGACTCGCCCAAATCAAAACGGAGGACAGTGGAGTGTACTTCTGTCTGATGAACAACAGCACCTGGGGGCCAGGGACAGAGCTACAAGTGATCAGTAAGTAGGCTACATCATAGCTCAATGCAGTCTCGGCTGGTGACCTAAAATGTTAAGAGTGATTGGATGAAAATTGTTTAGAATCTTTTTTGTCAATGACATCTGTTTAAGGAGATGTATTGATTTATTTACTAGTATGATTTAAACCTCTCTCTCTCTCTCTCTCTCTCTCTCTCTCTCTCTCTCTCTCTCTCTGTGTGTGTGTAAAGGACCCTCTAACCTTGAAGGGGAAGAGAGGAGGAGCAAAATGAAGGATGCTTTGATCTTTCTCCAGGGTCTACTCTTAACGTTTTTTGCTCTTGCCCTAATGCTACGCCAGCAATCCCAGGTGAGTCGCATGACACAATAAACATACATAACTGAAAACCCCAGCAAAAACAAAATGTTGTATTTTAATGCATTGTTGGGTGTGATTTTGATATGTTTGAATGTACCTGACACAACAACAAAAAAATGAAATAAGTTATTGACGTTGAATACTCACCTTTTGAGCTCACCTTTGACATTTTCAAAAGTTTCATTATTTTGACAGAAATGTGAGATGGTACAGTGTGTGATACTGTATGTGTAAAATGTATGGGCCAATTTAGATAATACACATTGCATACATACAGTTGAAGTCGGAAGTTTACAAGTCGGTTAGGACATCTACTTTGTGCATGACACAAATAATTCTTTCAACAATTGTTTACAGACAGATTATTTCACTTAGAATTCACTATATCACAATTCCAGTGGGTCAGACGTTTACATACACTAAGTTAACTGTGCCTTTTAAACAGCTTGGAAAATTCCAGAAAATGATGTCATGGCTTTAGAAGCTTGTGATAGGCTAATTGACATAATTTGAGTCAATTGGAGGTGTGCCTGTGGATGTATTTCAAGGCCTACCTTCAAACTCAGTGCCTCTGCTCGACGACATGGGAAAATCAAAAAAATCTGCCAAGACTTCAGAAATACAATTGTAGACCTCCACAAGTCTGGTTCATCCTTGGGAGCAATTTCCAAACAGCTGAAGGGACCACGCAGCCGTCATACCACTCAGGAAGGAGACGCGTTCTGTCTCCTGGAGATGAGCGTACTTTGGTGCGAAAAGTGCATATCAATCACAGAACAACAGCAAAGGACCTTGTGAAGATGCTGGAGTATCTATAGCCACAGTAGTATCTATAGCCACAGTAAAACGTGTCCAATATCGACATAACCTGAAAGGCCGCTCAGCAAGGAAGAAGCCGCTGCTCCAAAACCTCTACGGTTTGCAACTGCATATGGAGACAAAGATCGTACTTTTTGGAGAAATGTCCTCTGGTCTGATGAAACAAAAATAGAACTGTTTGGCTATAATGACCATCGTTATGTTTGGAGGAAAAAGAGGAGGCTTGCAAGCCGAAGAACACCATCCCAACCGTGAAGCACAGGGGTGGCAGCATCATGTTGTGGGGGTGCTTTGCTGCAGGAGGGACTGGTGCACTTCACAAAATAGATGGCATCATGAGGAAGGACAATTATGTGGATATATTGAAGGAACATCTCAAGACATCAGTCAGGAAGTTAAAACTTGGTCTTCCAAATGGACAATGACCCCAAGCATACTTCCAAAGTTGTGGCAAAATGGCTTAAGGACAACAAAGTCAAGGTATTGGAGTGGCCGTCACAAAGCCCTGACCTCAATCCTAAATGTAATCCAATGTAAACTTCTGACCCACTTGGAATGTGATTAAAGAAATGAAAGCTGAAATAAATAATTCTCTCTACTATTATTCCGACTTCAACTGTATGTACAATTCGATACTTGGTTTTTATCATGGAGATTTGTTTTCAGTCGTCTCTCATTTTCTTTCAGTTGAAGAAGAAAGATGCAATTTATGAGGAACCTGAACATAATCACATCTACGAGGTACAGTGTGTTAATGATTATAACCATGTCTTTTGTTATTTTTGATGAAAATGGAACTAAAACCACTTCAATCCTCTATATGTTCTTCCTACTATCTTGTTATATATTTTTTATTTAACCTTTATTTTACTAGGCAAGTCAGTTAAGAACAAATTCTTATTTACAATGACAGCCTAGGAACAGTGGGTTAACTGCCTTGTTCAGGGGCAGAACGACAGATTTTTACCTTGTCAGCTCAGGGATTCGATATGGCAACCTTTCAGTTACGGGCCCAACACTCTAACCACTAGGCTACCTGCCGCCCCGAACATACATATACAGTATGTTCTCCCTACTATCTTGTTATATATACAGTATGTTCTCCCTACTATCTTGTTATATATACAGTATGTTCTCCCTACTATCTTGTTATATATACAGTATGTTCTCCCTACTATCTTGTTATATATACAGTATGTTCTCCCTACTATCTTGTTATATATACAGTATGTTCTCCCTACTATCTTGTTATATATACAGTATGTTCTCCCTACTATCTTGTTATATATACAGTATGTTCTCCCTACTATCTTGTTATATATACAGTATGTTCTCCCTACTATCTTGTTATATATACAGTATGTTCTCCCTACTATCTTGTTATATATACAGTATGTTCTCCCTACTATCTTGTTATATATACAGTATGTTCTCCCTACTATCTTGTTATATATACAGTATGTTCTCCCTACTATCTTGTTATATATACAGTATGTTCTCCCTACTATCTTGTTATATATACAGTATGTTCTCCCTACTATCTTGTTATATATACAGTATGTTCTCCCTACTATCTTGTTATATATACAGTATGTTCTCCCTACTATCTTGTTATATATACAGTATGTTCTCCCTACTATCTTGTTATATATACAGTATGTTCTCCCTACTATCTTGTTATATATACAGTATGTTCTCCCTACTATCTTGTATGCTGTAATGTAGTGTAACAGTTTGGTTTACATTAGAAGGACAAGACGGCAGGGTTTGGGTCAATTCCGTTGACCTCCATGCGCCGGGGAATGTAGGCTTATAAAAAAATCAGGTTGCACCTTATTTTACGATGCAAAGGTAACACTGTAATAACTATGAGTTTCTTTGGGATTCATTAAAACGTTTACCACTCAGAGCCATTTGGTGTCATCACCATTAATAACTACCGTATAGTACCAGAAAGTAACCATTATCATCACACCATTTCTCATTACAGAGTGGCTGTGCCACCTGTGTTCAGGACACCTATTCATGTGCACTAAACAACCTTACGTTCTGCGCACGTTAAGTGGGGAGGTGATTATTTTTTTCTCCCGCAGTCAAAGAACCACATTGAGATCTGTGACGCTAATATTTTCTGTAAACTCTACAGAGTTGAGTTCTGTTGGTGTCACTGAGCATCAGATTTTTTACAATTAACTTAGAATTGTCTTTTGTTCAATTTATATAACAACATTTCAACCTTGTTTAGCGTTATCTAGTCCAATTGAGGCATGACTCCACTATTTATATGCGTTTGTATCAGTTTCAATGGGGGACCTTTATTTTGAAGGCGAACCGCTGATTCCACTGTTGTTGCTCATGTTATGTTGTTCATAACGTCAGCTGGGGGCCAGAGACAGAGCTACAATGGCTCAGTAAGTAGGCTACACTTTAGCCCAATGCAGTCTCGGCTGCTGACGTCAAATGTTGGAATGATTGGAGGAAAATTATTTGGAATCGTTTTTGTCAATGGGACGTACAGGTCGTCTTATTAAATTCTAGGTGAATACCAGAGAAAACATACTGTAAAATTACGCTACCAAGAATCAACAGTGAAGTGAAATGATAACCAAGGTTTCATTCATTGAATAGATTAATTCAATGACAATTCATGTTCCAAATGACCTGGAGTTGAAATACATCTGAGCCTAACTTTAGACGTGATCAGCCCTCAGTGACAAACAGGAAATGGTGCTTTTCCTCACAGCTGCATGCTTCTCTCTCTCTCTCTCTCTCTCTGCTTCAGTAACTCTTTAACCACTTCTTGTTTGTTAACATTGTCATAATGTGGCTAACAACATGTTTTCATCTCAGCATTTGCTAAGGTGGTGTTTCCTTTTTTTGTGTTTGTGCATGTTGAAAACGTTGTGTCGTCATTCGAGCTTAGACTTCTCATTTTCTGCTTTCATTTGGCCCCCCAAATGTGTTTATATAAAGGGTGGGGCTTCATCTTCCTCAAGCACTGCTTCTAATTAAAATATATAGGTACTACTAGTGCTTGCATTTACTAATTCACTTTGCACAAGCTATTGTTGATATACCAGTAATGATATACCAATCAAATTTACATTGAAGTCATTTAGCAGACACTCTTATCCAAAGTGACATACAGTTAGTTAGCGCATTACATGTTCATACTTTTTTCATACTGGTCCCCCTATGGGAATCGAACCCACAACCCTGGCGCTGCAAGTGCCATGCTCGACCATCTGAGCTACACAGGACTGTCATTAATAAATGTGATTCATGTAACAGAAGCATACTGGACATAAACTGTAGCCTACTTTTGTATTTATTTATATGATGTTCTTCATTATATTTCATAACAAAACACCTTTTTTTCCATCCCCAACACCTTTTTCTTTATTTGACGCATGCAGGGCTTGGAGATCGAGCATTGTGGTGATCTGTATGAGGACATCTCAGTGTATGCCCAGCCTGGGCCAGCAGAGGTTGCTGCAGCTTGGAAGGAGGAGTGAGCTGCATGGGAGATGAGCTGGGGACTGAGTTCTCCTGTCATCCACTGCATCTCAATGCATATCTGGGCCCGTATTCATTAAGCGTCGGAAGTTTACATACAATTAGGTTGAAGACATTAAAACTCATTTTTCAACCACTCCACAGATTTCTTGTTAACAAACTATAGTTTTGGCAAGTCGGTTAGGACATCTACTTTGTGCATGACAAGTAATTCTCCCAACAATTGTTTACAGACAGATTATTTCACTTATAATTCACTATATCACAATTCCAGTGGGTCAGAAGTTTACATACACTAATTTGACTGTGCCTTTAAACAGCTTGGAAAATTCCAGAAAATGTCATGGCTTTAGAAGCTTCTGATAGGCTAATTGACATCATTTGAGTCAATTGGAGGTGTGCCTGTGGATGTATTTCAAGGCCTACCTTCAAACTCAGTGCCTCTTTGCTTGACGACATGGAAATCAAAAGAAATGAGACAATTTCCAAACGCCTGAAGGTACCACGTTCATCTGTACAAACAACAGTATGCGTGTATAAACACCATGGGACCACACATCCGTCATACCGCTCAGGAAGGAGACGCGTTCTGTCTCCTAGAGATGAATGTACTTTGGTGCGAAAAGTGCTAATCAATCCCAGAACAACAGCAAAGGACCTTGTGAAGATGCCTGAGGAAACAGGTACAAAAGTATCTATATCCACAGTACCAAAACCACCATATAATAAAGCCAGACTACGGTTTGCAACTGCACATGGGGACAAAGATTGTACTTTTTGGAGAAATGTCCTCTGGTCTGATGAAACAAAAATAGAACTGTTTGGAAAATAATGACCATCGTTATCTTTGGAGGAAAATGGGGGACGCTTGCAAGCCGAAGAACACCATCCCAACCGTGAAGCACGGGGGTGGCGGCATCATGTTGTGGGGGTACTTTGCTGCAGGAGAGACTGGTGCACTTGGCATGGCATCATGAGGAAGGACAATTATGTGGATATATTGAAGCAACATCTCAAGACATCAGTCAGGAAGTTAATGCTTGGTTGCAAATGGTTCTTCCAAATGGACAATGACCCCAAGCATACTTCCAAAGTTGTGGCAAAATGGCTTAAGGAGAACAAAGTCAAGGTATTGGAGTGCCATCACAATGTCCTGACCTCAATCCTATAGAAAATTTGTGGGCAGAACTGAAAAAGTGTTTGCGAGCAAGGAGGCCTACAAACCGGACTCAGTTACACCAGTTCTGTCAGGAGGAATGGGCCAAAATTCACCCAACTTATTGTGGGAAGCTTGTGGAAGGCTACCCGAAACATTTGACCCAAGTTAAACAATTTAAAGGCAATGTTACCAAATACTAATTGAATTTATGTAAACTTCTGACCCACTTGGAATGTGATGAAAGAAATAAAAGCTGAAATAAATCATTCTCTCCACTATTATTCTGACATTTCACATTCTTAAAATAAAGTACATTTTTACTAGGATTAAATGTCAGGAATTGTGAAAAACTGAGTTTAAATGTATTTGGCTAAGGTGTATGTAAACTTCCGACTTCAACTGTATATAAGATGCACATAGAGGAACAGATAGTCTTTGTTTTCTTCGGAGTTTGATTTGGTGTTTCTAGAAAGGAGTTTTAAAGTTGGTGCTACTATTTCGATTGTTATATAACAGGAGGAATGCGACAAAGTTAGTTATTGTAATGTTTGTCTAATGAGGCTTGTCCATAGATAAAGCTCTCTCTTTTTTAGCTTCTCCTGTTTCAGTTGTAAATACTCAACCTGACCTGATTAATATGGAGGCTATCCATTACTGATCACTAATAATGCTATACTTTCGCCTTTTCTATGATATTTCAGTATTGTAAAGTCGCTTTTACAGTTTTTTCTTGTATTTTTGACATTTTTCTCTAGAGAAAGATGTTTTGTCTAGATCTGTCATTTTTGATAAAACATCACAATGCCCCAAATTACTATTGTTTAGGAATATTGAAATTATTACTATAACATAAAACTATTAAAAAGTGATTGCCAAATCCATATGTAGTGGAAATGCATTTAATGAAGTAGCAGGAAAAAGCATACATCTACAGTAATTATGTGTATAGAAATGTCCATTGCATAGAAACATCAAGTCCATTACAAATGTATCCAGCAATCATCCCAACAGAATAAATAAAAGTGAATAAACCCCCATAAATAAATAAATTTAAAACCAGATTATAACATATTTCCATGTGGAATCAAAAAAGATCAATTATAAATAAATAAAAAAAACAGGGGAAATACATGTCACTCATTTGTGACGATAAATTGTGATTATAATTATTAATGATTAATTATTGCATTGCTCTGAGTTTAGATTCTGTTTTACGTAGCTGAACCCAGAAGAACAAGCCTCCTTAGGTGTCTCTTGGCCTCTTTCCTGATCAGCTCCCATGCATGAGCACTGTACGCCTGCAGATTGATGACAAAGTCACAAACATATTAGCAGTTGAATATCAGAATACGCTCATCATACAGAAAGGGAACATTGCCTTTAAATTTATATCGCACTGTAGCTCAGCTCTTCAGCATTAATGATTGAATTGAGCCCTAAATTAGACAAGTATATGTTATTGCAGTGTAGGTAGGCACACATTGTTAAACCTGTTTGCACCATGAACAGCTTCAAGTATTTGCTAAATAAATTGGGATAAACTGAGTGAACTAAAATAATTATTGTATGAGCAATCATGTATTTATTTTAGTATTTACATATACAATGTACTTAGACTGTACTTGCCATTGTAACTACCATTTTCAATGTATGTATATTGTCATGGAAAATATGGAAAATATGATTGTAAACTGGGATCCAGTGGCTCACTGTGGCCAATGATAATTCATGTCATCATAGCCACATATTAAATATTATTTCAATAAAAACTCACCATTTTTTTAAGGACCTGGTTGTTCAGCCTCTTGAAGTACAAATGCAGATTCTTGCTTTTTTTGTTCTTGGCCATAACCTGGATGGATGATAAAAGCATGACTGAATGTTGACATCTCCTATTAGTTATTTTCAATGCGTTGTGTTTCCCTACAAATACATTACCAATTTAAATAAAGGGCCTGTTTAAAGTATAACACAAGTGTGAGTAGTTTAAATAATTTGAGAAAATAAAATGTGCAATATAGTTACAGTCTGTTTGTGGAATAAAAGTAATGTTTTGAATCTAAATATTGCATTCCACCAACTCTCTGACACTCAGTCCATTCATTCATATTAACAAGTGCTCATATTAAAATGTCTAGCCTGCATGGTCCTAGATATGTTTTGATAACTTGGTCATTGTCAATGTCAAACTGAGTTGGCAAGACAGCACAAAACAGATGTTGGACCAGGCCAGAGAACTTACTCCAGCTGTAGAATTATGAAGATGTTATACTTACACATGACTGAAGGCTATCAGCCTGACTGGTGAGAACATTGAGGAAGTCCTCCACTTTCTTTTCATCCCAGACAGAGTCAAGTTCTCCATCGAACAGTTCAGCGATCTCGTTAAGGGTTTGGATGATGAAGCAAATTTTATCATCAGTCTGTAAAATGAAAGAGGTGAGGAAATTATGAGCAATGTCAGTACAATGCAAATGCATACATCCTCTGTGCACCTGTACATCCCATGCTAAATGTTGACTATCTCACAAGACTTACTGAGGATATTTCAGCTTGCATGTACAGGTCCTCTGGGAAGCGTATGCCCACATTGTCTGTAGTAAACTCCCCACCCTATGTTTTAGAGAGAAAAAAAACAACATTATAAATACAAATTATATGGATGCATTCAATAATCATAGAATTCAACTTCAATTTCTGTTGGCATTATCCAATTATAGCAGTGGTTCAGAATAACGAAAAACATAAGAATCTACATACCATAATATTGAGATTGTCCAGTATGGTCTTACTGTGTTGTATGAATTTGTAATCATCCAGCCATGTACAGCCCATTGAGAAACCACTGCACAGGGTTAGAAACAAACAAATAAGCAAAGACTTCGTAGGCGTATCCATTTTGGTAATGAAAAAAAAAAGAATCTCTTTGTAATAGAATATAGGCTTAGCTATGTAAAATGTATCTGTCTTGATACTACTGTTTATGTATACAATCTTACCTGTAGGAATGCGACCTTTTATAGTTTCTCAAAACAAATAGGGTGGTAGACCAATAGCCTATTTCACTTTCCGTACCTGAGAGCGGTTGGAAAATAATTAAGTTCACAGCACATATTTACCACGAAATTCTTACTAGTTTATGTTTTACGGTGTTTGGAAAGTCAATGTATTTATTTTTGCAATATTCACACACATCGATGTGGCTACTGTAAATGTCATACCAAGCCAGCATTGAATAGGACTCTAGGACGCATCTAAACATGTTAGAGACACTATTTCCGATGTGCATGGCTTGAGCTGAGGCTATACATAGCAATTGTTTGCAAGTTTATGTAGGCTTCGTTTGAAAAAAAAAAATCTAACTATTGTTGTAGCCTATTTAAGATGATTTTAACTAGACTATTTGTTTTATTTCATTCAAGTAACCATCGAAATTGAGATACTCTAATGATTGCCAAATTCATATTTATATTAAGGCCGTAATGTTATTAATTTAAAAAAACGTAGGCATATATATATATTTATTTTTTAAACTTAAGACAACAAGTTGAGCCGAGCCTAATGTGTGATATCATGAATATTATCAGAAGCGCATCGAAAATGCATGACCACAGCACTGAAGATGAAATCTTACGTTGTAATAACTTGATGACAGAGAGAGAGAGAGAGAGAGAGAGAGAGAGAGAGAGAGAGAGAGAGAGAGAGGAGAGAGAGAGAGAGACCTGATGATGAAATATTGTGTAGGCCTGCGGACTTTCGACACAGTGACGAGTGGGAGTAGCCTAAAATGAAACGAAACCCCAGCGCTTCACCACAAGATTAAGAAGAAATACGTCATATTTTTCCATTGTTGTCGTAATATTATATCAAGGTGACTGACTACTACCCCATTATTGAACTGGAAAAGCATTTGGTTAATGAAAGAGGGCTGCAATGTGTTTCTTTGGAATCATCTCTAGGGCCTACTGAAAATGATGCATTCCTCTTTGTATAACTTTTATGATATAGGGCTACATAATAGTCAGGCTGACATATTATGATGTTCAATTAAATATTTGGTTACATTATGTTTATGGAATAGGCCATGTTAAAGCATAGGTTACAACACCATCTCATTGCACTGAGAATATGATAATGAGAGTGTCAAGAGCTAAGTAAAATCATTTGTCTCTGTAGGTGAACCCTCTGAAAAAAGGTTCCTGCACCCTTTAGGTCATATAAAACAAGTTTTGGTTTCAAATTTGGTTTTATTTGGAAAGCCAGTTTCCAGCTATCTGCAATGTCTCTCCACTGATTCAAAGACAGGTTATCTAATTCAAAGACAGGGTATCTGATTCAAAGACAGGTTATCTGATTCAAAGACAGGGTATCTGATTCAAAGACAGGTTATCTAATTCAAAGACAGGTTATCTAATTCAAAGACAGGGTATCTAATTCAAAGACAGGGTATCTAATTCAAAGACAGGGTATCTAATTCAAAGACAGGGTATCTAATTCAAAGACAGGGTATCTACAATTTTTCTCTTCTCTTCTTCCAGATTTCTGTCGGCTCACTCTGGACCCAAACACAGCATTCCAAAACTCTGTCTGAGGGAGGAGAAAAGAGAATGCTGAATCAGCAAGAACAACCACATGCTAATCATCCAGCGAGATTTGTTTCGGCCCGGCAGGTGCTGTGTGAGAGACTGTCTGGGCGTTGTTATTGGGAGGTTGAGTGGAGTGGGAAGGATGTTCTTCCGTCAGTCTCAAGACATCAGTAGGTCAAGTAAAGACTGGATTGGGAAACAATGACAAGTCCTATAGTTTAGAGTGCACTAAGCCGAGTTACTGGTTCAGACACAGCCATGTTAAGACTGTAGTGTCAGGCCAACAGTCCTCCAGAACACGGGTGTACCTGGACGACAAGGCAGGAACTCTGTCCTTCTACATTTACATATTAGTCATTTATCAGACACTCTTATCCAGAGCGACATACAGTTAGTGCATTCATCTTAAGATAGCTAGGTGAGACAACCACATATCACAGTCATAGGATGTACATTTTTACTCAATATCGTAGCTATCAGTAGAGAGAGCTAGAAGGGAGTGGGGGGGGGGGGGGGTCAAGTGCAAGTGGTGTGGGTCAAGGTGAGGAGGAGGATTTTTTAAGATACTGTTTGAAGAGGTAGGGTTTCAGATGTTTTCTGAAGATGGGCAGGGACTCTGCTGTCCTAGCTTCAGGGGGGAAGCTGGTTCCACCAAGAGGCTTGAGGTGGCAGAACGGAGTGCTCGGTTTGGGCTGTAGGGTTTGAGCATAGCCTGAAGACAAGGAGAGGCAGTTCCTCTTGCTGCTCCGTGGGTAAGCACCGTCTACAGTGTTTCTGACACAATGACCCTCCTCTACTGTCCAGACCACATTCACACAGTTTATCTTGGGCTTTGATTTTACCACAAAAGCACTGCTAAACTGTCTGAACCAGAGTAGACGTCCATAGTTATGCTTTATTACTGACGCATCTGTGTATATATATATATATATATATATATATATATATATATATATATATATATATATGTATATATGTATATATATGTATATATATATATATATATTTAGCTGCAATATGAAATCTAAATAGATTTGATTATTTCCATCTAATTTGAATCTCAGATGATTGCCTATTGAGTAAATTCTATAATCTGAGGTCTCCAAATCCTTTGATAATCTCTCTCTCTCTGGCTAGAAAGTCCTTGTCTCAACTTAATCATTTTCATTAATGCATTTTAATTAAAAATAAATAAATAAAAACAGTAAAGAAATCGAAAGAAACCTTTAGAAAAAATTTAATTGTGATTAAAAAAATGTATGACTAATGTATGCCAATACAATACAATATGATCAGCCTACAGTATGTGCACCAATGAGCTATGGAGAGAAGAACAGAAGTGCAGAAAGGTTTCTTACCCCCATTTTGTGTTCCACACCACAGCTCATAGTCATACACTAGATGGCGCTGAGTGATAGCTCTTGGCATGCTCCCTCTATTCCACGTCATGGGACCCGGGTTCTGGTCTAGACCCACGGTTTCGACTGCTCAAACAGTTTTGCTTCGGTACAGTTTAACTGATCCCCGGGCCAGAAAGACAGGCCAGAGGTCAGATTTGAAAAGTCCTATTAAGACACTTTAATCATCATCTTTGTGAACAAAACAACCATTGAATTATTCAAATGATTGTCCCTGAGGCCAATATTTTTTCCATCACTCATAGCCGAAGATATTAGCATTTTATATTCATCCATAAGAACACATTTTTATTTACAATCACGGACTACCCAGGCCAAACCTGGACGATGCTGGGCCAATTGTGTGCCGCCCTATGGGACTCCCAATCACGGTCGGATGTTTTTCAGGACGAAGTGACGACGTCGCTGCTCGCGCCGATCCCTGTGCGTACTGTGTAATAGTGCCCATGTGATGTTGGTCCGTATAAACGATATATCATGCATTCGGAAAGTATTAAGACCTCTTGACTTTTTCCACATTTTGTTACGCTACATCCTTATTCTAAAAATGATGAAATAGTTTTTTCCCCTCATCAATCTACACACAATACCTTATAATTACAAATGACAAAAAATAAAACTCTGAAATATCACATTTAAATAAGTATTCAGACCCTTTACTTAGTACTTTGTTGAAGCACCTTTGGCAACGAATTCAGCCTCTAGTCTTCTTGGATATGACGCTACAAGCTTGGCAGACCTGTATTTGGGAAGTTGCACAGCTATTTTCTCTGGCTGGTGCACTCAAGGACATTCAAAGACTTATCCCGAAGCCACTCCTGCGTTCTCTTGGCTGTGTGCTTAGTGTCATTGTCCTGTTGGAAGGTGAACCTTCGCCCCAGTCTGAGGTCCTGAGCGCTCTGGAGCAGGTTTTTATTGAGGATCTCTTTGTACATTGCTCCGTTCACCTTTCCCTCGATCCTGACTAGTCTCCCAGTCCCTGCCGCTGAAAAACATCCCCACAGCATGATGCTTGCACCACCATGCTTCACCGTAGGGATGGTGCCAGGTTTCCGCCAGACGTGACATTTGGCACTCAGGCCAAAGAGTTCAATCTTGGTTTTATCAGATCAGAGAATCTTGTTTCTCACAGTCAGAGTCCTTTAGGTGCCTTTTTTTATTTTGTAAATGTAACCTTTATTTAACTAGGCAATTAAGAACACATTCTTATTTACAATAAGAATTGCTCAAGGACACAACGACAGGTTTTCACCTTGTCAGCTCGGGGATTCGATCCAGCAACTTTTCAGTTACTGGCCCAACACCCTAACCACTAGGCTACCTGCCGCCTTTTACTGAGGAGTGGCTTCCGTCTGGCCACGCCACCATAAAGGCCTGATTGGTGGAGTGCTGGTTGTCCTTCTGGAAGTTTCTCCCATCTACCACAAAGGAGCTCTGTCAATGTGACCATCGGGTTCTTGGTCACCTCCCTGACCAAGGCACTTCTCCCCCGATTGCTCAATTTGGCCGGGCGGCCAGCTCTAGGAAGAGTCTTGGTGGTTCCAAACTTCTTCCATTTAAGAATGATGGAGGCCACTGTGTTCCTTCAATGCTGCAGAAATTTGTTGGTACCCTTCCCCAGATCTGTGCCTTGACACAATAGACATCGCACTGCACACTATCCCATCTGGACAAGGGGAATACCTATGTAAGAATTCTGCTAATTGACTATAGCTCAGCATTCAACACCATAGTACCCTCCAAGCTCATCATCAAGCTCCAGGCCCTTGGTCTGAACCCCACCCTGTGCATCTGGTTCCTGGACTTCCTGACGCCCCCCCCCCCCCCCAGGTGGTGAAGTTAGGAAACAACACCTCAACTTCGCTGATCCTCAACACTGTGGCCCCACAAGGGTGCGTGCTCAGCCCCCTACTGCCTCCAACTCAATCGTCAAGCAGACGACACAACAGTAGTAGGCTTGATTACCAACAATGACGAGACAGCCTACAGGGAGGAGGTGAGGGCACAGGAAGAGTGGTGCCAGGAAAATAACCTCTCACTCAATGTCAACCAAACAAAGGAGATGATCGTGGACTTCAGGAAACAGCAGAGGGGGCACCACCCTATCCACATCGATGGGACCGCAGTGGAGAAGGTGGAATGCTTCAAGTTCCTCGGCGTACACATCACTGATCAACTGAAATGGTCCACCCACACAGACAGTGTGGTGAAGAAGGCCAAACAGTGCCTCTTCAACCTTAGGAGGCTAAAGACATTTGTCTTAACACCTAAAACCCTCACAAACTTTTACAGATGCACAATTGAGAGCATCCTGTCGGGCTGTATCACCACCTGGTACGGCAACTGCACCGCCAACAACCGCAGGGCTCTCCAGACATCGGGTGCAGTCTACCCAACGCATCACCAGGGGCAAACTACCTGCCCTCTAGGACACCTACAGCACCCAATGTCACAGGAAGGCCAAAAATATCATAAAGGACATCAACCACCCGAGTCACTGCCTGTTCACCCCACTACCATCCAGAAGGCGAGGTACAGTTGCATCCAAGCTGGGACCGAGAGACTGAAAAACAGCTTCTATCTCAAGGCCATCAGACTGTTAACTAGCCGGCTTCTACCCGGTTACCACCCGGTTACTCAACCCTGCACCTTAGAGGCTGCTGCCCCATATACATAGACATGGAATCACTGGCCACTTTAATAATGGAACACTAGTCACTTTCATAACGGAACACTAGTCACTTTAATAATGGAACACTAGTCACTTTAATAATGGAACACTAGTCACTTTAATAATGGAACACTAGTCACTTTAATAATGGAACACTAGTCACTTTAATAATGGAACACTAGTCACTTTAATAATGGAACACTAGTCACTTTAATAATGGAACACTAGTCACTTTAATAATGGAACACTAGTCACTTTAATAATGGAACACTAGTCACTTTAATAATGGAACACTAGTCACTTTAATAATGGAACACTAGTCACTTTAATAATGGAACACTAGTCACTTTAATAACGGAACACTAGTCACTTTAATAACGGAACACTAGTCACTTTAATAACGGAACACTAGTCACTTTAATAACGGAACACTAGTCACTTTAATAACGGAACACTAGTCACTTTAATAACGGAACACTAGTCACTTTAATAATGGAACACTAGTCACTTTAATAATGGAACACTAGTCACTTTAATAATGGAACACTAGTCACTTTAATAATGGAACACTAGTCACTTTAATAATGGAACACTGGTCACTTTAAAAATGGAACACTAGTCACTTTAATAATGTTTACACCCTGCTTTACTCATCTCATATGTATATACTGTATTCTATTCTACTGTATTTTATTCTATGCCACTCAGACATTGCTCTAATATTTATTTATTTCTTAATTCCATTCTTTTACTTTTAGATTTGTATATTGTTGTGAATTGTTAGATATTACTGCACTGTTGTAGCTAGAAACACAAGCACTTCGCTACACCCGCAATAACATCTGCTAAATATGTTTATGTGACCAATCAAATTGTATTTTATTTGATCATGTCTCAGAGCGCTACGGACAATTCCTTCGACCTCATGGCTTGGTTTTTTCTCTGACATGCACTGTCAACTGTGGGACCTTTATATAGACAGGTGTGTGCCTTTCCAAATCATGTCCAATCAAGTTGTAGAAACAGGATGCACCTGAGCTCAATTTCAAGTATCATTACAAAGGTTCTGAATACTTATGTAAATAAGGCATTCTTGTTTTTAATTTTTTTTATAAATGTGCAAACATTTCTAAAAACCTGTTTTCACTTTTTCGTATATTAACAGGGGACTAATGAACAAAATATTACATTCAATCTTTTTTGTAAAACATACCTTTCAGAGCACCTATCATTCATAGGGAAATCAGCCCCCTCGGGTAGTGTTGCTGTCGCCGTGTTACCACTGTCAGGGACGACTCTTCTTCATCCCTGTCTGAGTCCGTCTGCAGATCAGAAGTATCCTCTGACTTTTTAAGTTTGAACCGGGCCTGTTCATAGGTAGCAGTGAAAATAAAATATAAAATACTGTATTAAATAGGCTACTGATTTAGTGCAACATTTCAGACTTTATCCAAGGACTCTAAATGGACATCTTAGCTGGAACCTAGTTACGTTAATAACCTTTTGTTTACACAGACAGCCCAATTCTGATACTTTTTTCCCCACTAATTGGTATTTTGACCAATCATATCAGCTTTTTTGCCATTAATTGGGCAAAAGATCAGAACTGAGGTGCAAGTGTGAATGTAACCAAATGGACCCTTTATAATTTTTAAAGGGCTGTAGTTGACATACCGTAACCTTATTTGCTTATGATTATATAACAATCTTCATATTTTTGACCATTCAGAATAAATTCAAGATCATGTCATTTTAACTTTTCTGGTCAGACTGTTCTAACAGGTTGACTTAAGCTAGCGCAATAATTTACAATTGTATTTACTTCAGTTTTTGTAAGAGGCTAAGTTTTTAGTTTCAGTTTTGCTTAAATTTTTTATTTTTACAAAAGTAAAAATATGTAAAATCTAAAATTCCACAAAAAAGACTTGAATCCTTAAATCGATTCTAATAAAAAAATACTTGATTCCTTAAAAATAATAAATTAGCAAGCTAACGTTAGCTTGCTAGCAACCCTGCCAAATATCAGCTAGCTAGCTATCGTTAGCTATAACGAGTCTGCAGCCAGGCAACAGCAGAAAATACCAAAACGGATTTGCTAACTAGCTAACAACATAAAAAACATTACATTTAGTCAGTTCCACTTACCGGTCGAATCACTGATTTCCAGCTCGATTTCCAGCTCCCATTGTCTTGCCTGGACTTGTAGCTACAACCCCAATGTTTAATGTACAATCTTTGGTTTAGCGCCTGAATTTGAAATTCCGTCACATGCACCTCAAAATATTGAATATGCATGCACCTTTCCCCAAAAAAGTGTGACAGCACGCACTAGCTAGCGGCTTTTCAGGCAAAATATATGTTGAAAGGAATTTTACAAGCATAATATAATACGTTTTCATAATTAATCCCACACAAAAATGTTAATGTTGACACAACTTTGTTATTTTACCTTCTCCACATTTCATTAGTTGGTGTTTTTAAAGTGCATTAAAAAAGTATTCAGGGCCCACTTGGGACCCACACTATAACCCACATGGGTTTTCTCCATAGACAGGTTTTCTAATGCGTGACCCAGGTGCTATGCCCAAAGGGGTCCCAGAGACAATCCCTGACCATATTCACACCAGATAGCCCACTTACAACACATTACATTTTTATTCAGGGCCCATTTGGTACCCATGTTGTAGCCCACATGGGATTGCCTGTGTGTAACTCAAATGGTTAACATGATTGGGTCCCAGTCATAATTACTGAAAATATAACACCACATGGCCCACTTACAGCCCATGAAAAAAAAATATCAGGGCACACTGTTACAGCTCACATGGGTTTTCCCATTTATGACCCAGTTGGTATGCCAACTCAAATTTCAAGTTTCACATTTTTACATAAAGTGCTCATGTACAGTGAAATGCTTTTCTAGCAAGCTCTTTTCCCAACAATGTGTCACGTTCGGGTGTGTAGAGAGACCAAGGCGCAGCGTATCGATAGTTCGACATCTTTATTTAACTAAATGACGAACTATACAAATATAACAACTAATAATAATGATAACACACGTAGCACGACACGAGACAATACACAACAATGAACCACGCCAACGGAGTGGAACACAGACATATAAGTAAGATCCCTAATTAGAGGTAATGCATAGCAGCTGCCTCTAATTAGGGATCCCACACACACACACACAACACCAGACAGAAATAGAAATGATAGATCTGCCAGACTCTGACCATAGAAATATAGAGAAGCAAAGCTTCTCTATGGCCAGAGCCTGACACAATGCAGTAGTAATCAGTATCAATATAGTACTGGTTCCCATAGACAGTCCCTTACCATATTCACACCAGATAGCCCAATCACAACACATAAAACATTTATTCAGGGCCCATTGTAGGCAACATGAGTTTGCTTGTGTGTGACACAAATGTATCCCAATCATAATTCCTGAAAAAATAACACCAGTTTGCCCACTTGCAGCCCAAAAAATAATAATTCAGGGACTATTTGGGACCCATGTTATAGCATGGGCTCCCAAGTGGTGCAGCGGTCTAAGGCACTGCATCTCAGTGCTAGAGGCGCTGAGATGCACTACAGACCCTGGTTTGATTCCAGGCTGTATCACAATCTGGCTGTGATTGGGAGTCCCATAGGGCGGCACACAATTGTCCCAGTGTCGTCATTGTAAATAAGAATTTGTTCTTAACTAACTTGCATGGTTAAATAAATAAAAGTGTGTTTGCCTGTTTATGACCCAAATGGTTAACCCAATTGGCTCCCAATCATTATTCCTCAAAGAATAACACCAGATTGCCCACTTACAAACCATATTTATTTAAATTCAGGGCCCATTTTGGACCCACACTATAACCCACATAGGGTTGTCCATGTCTGTCTCAAAAGGTTATCCCAAATGGGTACCATCTATGATAACCATTTAGACCTGTGCCCAGTTGAAACCCATGAAGCCCTTATAAAACCCAGGTGGGGTCCACCTGGACATGTTGGCTGGATTACCATACTCGTTTTGTCCGACTATTCGGCACAACCCTATGGTTGTATTGATACACCATCCAAAGTGTAATTAATAACTTCACTGCTCGACTGAGGGACCTTACAGATAATTGTATGTGTGGGGCACAGAGATGAGGTAGTCATTAAAAAATAATGTTGTACACTAATATTGCACACAGAGTAAGTCCATACAAATGTTTACTTCTGAACTTATTTAGGCTTGCCATAACAAAGGGGTTGAATACTTAAGACATTTCAGCTTTTCGTTTTTAGATCATATGTAAAAATGTCGGGAAAAATAATTCCGCGTTGACATTATGGGTATAGAGTGTGTAGGCCAGTGCCGTTTAAAAAAAAATATTTAATCAATTTTATATTCCGGCTGTAACGCAATAAAAAGTGGAAATGGTCAAGGGACGTGACTACTTTCTGAAGGCACTGTAGCTTCCCTAAATAGCTTCATGTAACTTCCCTCCTGAAAAAAGACCATGAAATTGCAATGTGCTTATGTTTGCAATAGCCTACTGTTACAACAGCCAAATAAATAGTTTGTTTGAACTGTTTTGTGTACAAGCGGCAGTGACTGGGATAATCAATAAGAGGCTATGGTGTGTTCCATGACGCTGAAGTAGCCTTGGTAACCAAACAAACACACCTGCTAGTTTAGCTAACGAAACCATCCGTCCTCAACAATATCGCTTACAAAAGCAGCTTAAACATAGAACATGTAAGAATAAACTATAGCAATTGAAATCTACCGTGCTGTGTTATTACGAAATAGAATGCCCTTGAAGCCAATCAGAAATGAGTATTCAACAATACCATGCTATACAGTTTGCTAAAACATTTGGCCTTAAAGACACAGCATAACTACATGATTCTATAACATATGAGGACAGACATACAGATACATTACATATCTGCAGTGGCGACTCTTCATTCAGGGCAGGTGGGAGACCGACATTTTTAGCAAAAACTAAATGAATATATATGTATATATAAATACATTATTTTATCCACAAAGTCCCTTCCACCAGGTGGCTAATGAGATATGTTGGCATGACTGCCATATTGCATCTCCATCCCAAAGCCCTTGCTTGGAAGTCTACTTCGCCAGACTACCAAGAACCTTGCCCTCATCCAGGCCAAGGTGGTGAGACACAGTAGTGATAACACCATAGGCCTTGTTGATCTCTGCACCATACAGGATGCTCTTGCCAGCATACTTGGGGTCCAACGTACGCTGTGGCGTGTATGGGCTTCAGGCAGAAGTCTTCATGTATTTCAGAACTGTAGTTTCCTCTGCTTGGAGCAACAGTGAAGTGGGCAGGGCAGTACGGATTTCTTCTCTTACATCTGCAAGCAGAGTCTGAACATCTCGTTGAAGTTGATTGATGCTATAACTTGATGACCCTTCACATACCTAACCATTTCCTTGGCTCTCTTGTAGTGTATCCATTGTTTTCAGTGCCATGATGTCCTTGAGGAGCAGATTCAATGCATAAGCAGCACAGCCAATGGGTGGGATGTGAGTGTAGGACTCCTCCACTTTAGACCAAGCAGCCTTCATTTTAGTAGCATTGTCTGTCACCAGTGCAAATACCTTCTGTGGTCCAAGGTCATTGATGACTGCCTTCAGATCATCTGCAATGTAAACACCGGTGTGTCTGTTGTCCCCTGTGTCTGTGCTTTTGTAGAATACTGGTTGTGGGGTGGAGATGATGTAGTTAATTATTCCTTGCCCACGAACATTCAACCACCCATCAGAGATGATTACAATACAGTCTGCTTTCTCTATGATTTGCTTGACCTTCACTTGAACTCTGTTGAACCCTGCATCCAGCAAATGAGTAGATAAAGCATGTCTGGTTGGAGGGGTGTATGCTGGGCGAAGAACATTCAGAAATCTCTTCCAATACACATTGCCTGTGAGCAACAGAGGTGAACCAGTTGCATATATACAATAGTTTATATTTAGCAATTAACAAAATGCAAAGTGAGTGAACAGAAGAAAAATCTACATCAAATCAATATTTGGTGTGACCACCCTTTGCCTTCAAAAAAGCATCAATTCTACTAGGTACACTTACACACAGTTTTTGAAGGATAACTAACCACAATTCTTCTGTGGATTTAGGCAGCCTCAGTTGCTTCTCTCTCTTCATGTAATCCCAGTGAGACTCAATGATGTTGAGATCAGGGCTCTACCATCACTTCCAGGACTCCTTGTTCTTCTTTACGCTGAAGATAGTTCTTAATGACCTTCGCTGTATGTTTGGGGTCATTGTCATGCTGCAGAATCAATTTGGGGCCAATCAGATGCCTCCCTGATAGCGTTGCATGATGGATAAGTATCTGTCTGTACTTCTCAGCATTGAGGAGACCATTAATTCTGACCAAATCCCCAACTCCATTTGCAGAAAGGCAGCCCCAAACTTGCAAGGAACCTCCACCATGCTTCACTGTTGCCTGCAGACACTCATTTGTGTACCGCTCTCCAGCCCTTCGGCGAACAAACTGCTACAGTTAAATATTTCACATCAGTCCAGAGCACCTGCTGCCATTCTCCGGGCATCCCAGTTCCTGTGTTTTCGTGCATAGTTGAGTCGCTTGGCCTTGTTTCCACATCGGAGGTATGGCTTTTTGGCCGGAAGTCTTCCATGAAGGACACTTCTGACCTGACTTCTCCGGACAGTAGATGGGTGTACCAGGGTCCCACTGTTTTCTGCCAATTCTGAGCTGATGGATTGCGAAGGGAAGTAAGGGATGTGTCTTTCATCTGCTGTATTAAGTTTCCTTGGCCGACCACTGCATCTACGGTCCTCAACGTTGCCTGTTTCTTTGTGCTTCTTCAAAAGAGCTTGGACAGCACATCTGTCTGCCTTGAAATTTCTGCCTGGGAGAGACCTTGCTGATGCAGTATCACTACCTTGGTGACTTGTTGCTGTGCTCGGTCTTGCCATGGTGTATGACCTTTGACAGTAAACTGTCTTCAGCAACCTCACCTTGTCAGCTGAGTTTGGCTGTTCCTCACCCAGTTTTATTCCTCCTACACAGCGGTTTCTGTTTCAGTTAATGATTCTGTTTCAACCTACATATTGAATTAATGATCATTAGCACCTGTTTGGTATAATTGTTTAATCAGACACCTGACTATACGCCTACAGAATCCCTGACTTTGGTCAAGTGTACCTAGAAGAATTGATGCTGTTTTGAAGGCAAAGGGTCGTCACACCAAATATGGATTTGATTTAGATTTTTCTTCTGTTCACTTACTTTGCATTTTGTTAATTGATAAATATAATCTATTAACATGTCTATTATTGAAAGCATTCTTACTTTACAGCATTTTTTCACACCTGCCTAAAACTTTTGCACAGTACTGTATAATTGAGTTAATAAAGTCGCATACAAACATGGTCTCTTTTTTTGATTTCTTGAGTAAGGCAGCTCCAAAATGCAGGTGTTTCAGCCTAGCTCAGTGCTTCCTGTGGTGGTGGGGCTGGCCAGAAGAAAATAGGAGCATTGCGCCGTGATTGGCTCAGTGTTCTGTCACTCACTGGGACCTTATGCAATCATCACGTTTAAGTCCTTAGTGAGCTTAGACATCCAACGTTTCAGCCCTTTGGGTCTTGCCATAGACTTATATTACAAGTGTCCTTCTAAGAAGGCTCTAGGTCAGTGGCCACAGAAATGATGTCAAATCAGTAGCTTTGATTGGACTGATCATGTCAACATCTTACTTTCACAATCTTAGCTAGAAATCATCATCATGAATCAAGTCCACTGGCAAATCCTTTTTAATATAGATAAAACGTATCGGTGCTCATCGGCCATTGGACATAAACATTAAACAACAATTTGGAGATCGCAATTTCAACAATGAGTGTTTTGTAAGGAATCAGTAACAGTGGCTTAACTGCAAGCATTGCAACTGGGAAGTCGGGAATAAACAGCTCAAACTGGGAAACTATGTTTTGAACGGTCATTCAACTCAGAATTGTAAGTCCGGTATCTTTCTCTTTGATGACAAAATTTTCCCACGAAGGACCGCCGCGCCACTTTCCCTTTCAAGCACATCACAACAACGTGAGTCAAAAAATGTCTCATGCAGCTGCTTCAAAAATTATGTAGGATGCCAAAGAGATATGTATACTGTAGCTAAGAAAGTAATACTAAGTGTATGTTGTGTAGTAAGCTGTTAGCAGCCCATGTGCCTCACCCTAATCATTTGGTTTATTTTCACCTCTTAATTTCGTCTACTGTTCTGACTCGGTGGTGCACATGTAGACTATAACCTGTTTTTGAGAAATATAATAATTCAATATTGTAAGAGCTTTCATTGTCTGCTTGTATGCCCCTTATGCCATAGTTCAATCTCAATTGTCAGTAGAATCCACATTTGTTTAAGCAAGTCAGCCATATCAGCTATGATTTTTTGAAAGGCAGTAAATGAGGCTGAATGAACTGTTTCGCTGTGTCAGGTCTGCTGTTGGGACAGCTTTATGTAGGCCCTAACAGTTTGTCACTGTTATATTGCAATTAATGTATTGTTTAGTGTTGTGTTGTGTAGTGGCTTTGCTGGCAGGCATCTAAAAAAAATGTTTGGTTTGCCCCACCAAGATTCGCCACTGCATATCTGTCTATATTGCACTTGTTTGAACATATCTTCCTTCCAGACATTTTCCATCAACCAATGGATATTAACTTGGCATTAATAATAGGTACATTAACAACCTTTTGTTGTAAAATTGTAGTACATCAATGCATACTATATTAATTATTTGTAGTATTAGTGTATGAACTATTTTCAAAGGATATGTTTCTGTTACAAAGATAAGTGAGGCAAAGATGAATGTGGTGAAGCTTTAAAAAATATTGAACATTCGGGCCAATATATCACATGAAGCATATTCAGATTAATATTTTCTTTATTGTTTAATTTCAGGTAGAGCTGTCACAAGTGGGAACATACAGTCACAGTCCTACAAGCACTGTTTGATTACAGTAACACACAATGAATGCACATAAGATATATTATACAAGTGGACACTATGATGAAATACAATTGAATAGAATCAATTATCGATGAATGCTATTCTTAATATGAATTTTTAAAGTGAGTCCTGATAAGGATCGCACAAGCTAAACAAAGACCGGTTTAGACCGGTTTGGTTTAGGAGATGCCATCTGAGGTAGGCCTACTAGGGAAGAGAAGCACCTTGTTTGGGCCACAGGGGTGGCTTACTGTTGGAGGCTGATATTTGAAGCTGTGTGGCAGGGTGTCAGGTGGTAGGAGCAAAGGTGAGGTGGGCGGCAGAGGGGAGTTTGTGGTTAAGCCCAGGGAGGTGGGTGATACCGAGCTACAGCTATCTGGGTGAGACCCGGCCCAGCACAGGCAGCCCGAGCCGTGGAGCAGCTTCAGAATGTCCTTCCTGAAGCGGACGCCCACCAGGGCATAGAGGAGGGGGTTGAGGCAGCAGCGGGTATATGCCAGGGTGCAAGTCACATACTCCCTCAGCATTGTGGCAGCCCACTTATCGCAAGTCTGTACTGCAGCCCCTGGCCCTGCCACCTTGAGGGAGAGCACCACGGTGTAGGGCAGCTGGAAGAGCAGGAAGACGGCCACCAGCAACACCATCAGCCTCAGGGTCCGCTGGCGCCGCCAGCCCCCCTGCCCCCGCCCCTCACACAGAACCCGGCCAATCAGCGAGTAGCAGGCTACCATGACAAGGAAGGGCAGGCAGAAGCCGGCAATCTTGGCACTGCGGGCGGCCGTCTTGACCTTCAAGCCCTCCTCCACCCACACATTCATGCCGCAGTGTGCCTCCCCTTCTCTTTCCTCCACCCTGGAGAAGAGGATCTCGGGCAGGCTAAGGAGCAGGGCGGCTAACCACACGCCCAGCGAGGCCAGCTTTCCACCCGTTAGCATGCGGCTACGTAGTCTCAGCGCCTTCTGGGTCCGAGCCACAACCAAGTAGCGATCTATGCTAATGCAGGCTAACAGCAGCAGTCCGCTGTAGGTGTTGACAGCGTAGCTAGCATGCGTTGCCTTGCACAGAGCGTTGCCGAAAGCCCAGTGGCCCAGGAGGGTGTCCCCAACCTGGATGGGCACAGTGAGGAGGAGGAGGAGGTCGGCTAGGGCCAGCTGGAAGAGGAAGATATCAGTCATGGAGCGGAGACGCAGGCGGCGGTAGAGAACAAAGGTGGCGATGACCAGGGAGTTACCCAGCACACCCAGGAGAAAAACCAAGAGCAAGACACAGGTCTGGAAGACCTTAATGGTCAGCTGTTGCTCGCTGGCTTCGCAAAGCTCGATGAGCTCAGTGTCATTGTCAAAGTAGGCTTCTGTCGTCAGGGTGTGATCGTAGTCCTCAAAATATCTTGTGAGATCCATACCTAGGTAACATAATGACAAATCAGTCACAGCTGAGAGAGTGAGCCTATCCATAAGCTTCGTAGGCTATTGATATTTGTAAGATAATGTCGACTTGAGGCTTGTGAGAGATAGTCCTGAATACCAAGGTGTGAATCCTAACTTCCACACACAAAACAAAATAACTTCAAATGGGTTATACTGTATACATCTTACAAATGTGTGTTTGCATAATCAAATGAAGCAAATAAACACATTGTAGAATAATAGTGAAGACTTCAAAACTGTGAAATAACACATATGGAATCATGTAGTAACCAAAAAGTGTTAAACAAATCAAAATATATTTCATATTTTAGATTCTTATAAAGAGCCACTGCCTTGGTGACAGCTTTGCACACACTTGGCATTCTCTCAACCAGCTTTTCCAACAGTCTTGAAGGAGTTGAATGTAGAAAATAGTAAAAATAAAGAAAAACCCTGGAAATAGTAGGTATGTCCAAACTTTTGACTGGTACTGTATATACCTGTAATACCCTATTAGAACATGCATTTTGATAATTGATGACAAATATTATTATTGCAATGTACATTTTATTTAAATTTGTAAAAGTTTCAAGATAAGACAGGGTTTTGGTTATCAATGTACTGTATAGTTTTCTTTTTGTGCATTTGTTAAGTGCATGATCACTTTGTGAACTATTCGTGAAGCCAGTCAGATGTTTTGAGAGGTTTGGGGAGTCGCGTGAGACTGAGGAGTGGGAAAAATGAGGACGAAGTGAGGAGAAGAAGGACGGTCAGATAAATAGTAGTTCAGATAAATATATTTCAAGACAATGTTTTATGAAGAAAAAACGTGTAGTTCACAATTAGATTTTACAACTCATGTGTTCGTCAATAACTGTTAACTGGTAAAAGTGATTGGTGCGGGTTCGGTCAAGGAGCTAGCACGGAAGATGCTAACGCACTGTACGAGACGATTTCATTGCAGGCGAAATTGCTAGTTGGTTTTCTATATAAAGTTGGTTATTATTAACAGATTAGTTAGTTCGCGAAGTCGACAGAGAAATGGAGGAGTGACAACACGGGAGCCGGTGTGGATCGGTTTTCATCACCAGTAGGCCTTATAGAAGACGCAGCACTGAGGAAGACCCGGACCGCGGGACGTTGGATTAAAGCAACGGTTGGTTGAACTCCAGACTTGTGAGTCAAAGTGGATTTATTTTGAGGAGGGGTTGAGCTCGAAGCGTGCCAAATTAGTTAAAAGAGAGTGCACTCTTAGGATTTATTGTTTTACTGTAATGTCATGTACTTTGATTGTATAATGTATACTGTGTATCATTTATTTTAATACTTTCTGTCTGTAGTACCTGTCTGGGGCCTCTGATAGTTTTTTTTCCCCCCTAGCGAGAGTATCATACAAATGTCTTATTACTGGGTGTGCCGTTTCACCATATTTCATCTGAGTCTGTGTTGAAAGGGTTACATACCATTTACCCATAGCAATTAAAATAAGTCCCAAAGAGTTGAGTGCTGCTTTCTATCCGACCCAGGTAAGTTACCATTCTCACACACTTGTCCATAGGCCGTAGCGACATGAAGCCATACTTACACTGTATTCTATACACAGATATGGCCCCACAAATGTGGGTAGTATAAACAAAAAGGTACAGATACTGTAAATATTCCTATTCTAATACCCTAGATCTGAAACACTGTCACGAACACCCTGTTAATGTTGAGTGATTTGAGTAAGCAGCCCTTATATTTCAGTCATAAGAGACTAGGTTGCGTGCCACCAGCTGCAGTCCGTTGGTGAGAGGGAAACAGTGGGTGTCTAAATGTCTAGAGATCAGTCACTGTCGCGTGCTAAAAGTTTTTAAATTAGCTTTCTCCCACCACCATGTTCCATTTCATCTCTGATACATGTACCTGATAACAGAAATTTGCTTGGTTTTTGAGGTAGATAATATTTCTTATTTATTGCATTCATGACTTTAACTTCTAGTGGAAATGGGCAAAGTCGTCTTCCAAGAAAGGTAAGAGGAAACTGAGATATCAAATGATGACAAGAATAATCTACTTTTTTTTTTTTCTTTTTTTTTAATGAATGGCTGTTTTGTTGTTCGGTTTTGTGAATTATTTTATGAGACATTGATATTGAATGAAGAGGATAAGATATCCTAACATTAAATCAATGAACACGTATTTGCTCCGCCTGATTTGTCCTTTAGGATGCATACAAAGTGTGTTATTAAACAGATTAAGAAGATTTATTATTACACGCTTAAACGTTATTCTAGATGTTCACTGCTGTCAAATAAACTCTGTGTCAAGGGCCTAAGGGCCGAATCCTAACTTCCTCTTTAGTGAAACTTTCCTGTAGTCCCACATTTACATCAATGCAAGTGATTTAAGTGGAAGATTTATCCGAATCTCCCCCAAGTGTGCATGTTTGAACTTCCATTAAGAAGTAGCCTACTTTAATTTAACCTATGTGTTACTCAATGTATTGATATTATATCCGCCTACTTTGCAACACATGCAACGTTATGCAAATCTACTAACTGTTATAATATCAATTTCGGTATTAAAGTTTAACATGTTGTGAAAAGTCAGACTTAAACATTTAAAATAATTATGTAACTCTTCTAATTGGAACTAAATGTTTAAGTCTGACTTTAAGTTCCAATTGTATTAAATTATCAAATAAAAATCAATCAATTCAGTCTAACTTTGACAATTCACTGCTATTACATTGGCAGCTGAGTGAATTTGGTACCAAAACAGTAACGCTCCGCTAGTCTATGGATTAGTCAGACAATGAAGTGTACTGGAGAATCAACCACACTGCCTTCTTAGTTGTAAAGGTGTGACCATAATCAAAACACATTTTGCATGCACTAGAATAACAGCAAGGATTATCAACAAATACATTTACGATATTAATGACAATACTACTAATAAGTGCTTTTCGAAGTAAGAATAATGTCATGATATTATTTTGTCACACAAACATCCCATGGAACACTTGGTACGTTTATGACATTATATCACGTAACTTATTTCTGATACACTTACTTATTTCTGCAGAACAATGCGTGTATTTAAAGATTGCATTACCCATAAAGATAATAATCTATATTTGAACCTAACAACTATATTTGAACAATGTAATAGCTATTTCTTAATTTCCATTCATTTTAATAACAACCTGTTCAACGAGGCTAGTTG
This sequence comes from Thymallus thymallus, assembly GCA_023634145.1. Taxonomy (NCBI): domain Eukaryota; kingdom Metazoa; phylum Chordata; class Actinopteri; order Salmoniformes; family Salmonidae; genus Thymallus; species Thymallus thymallus. The sequence goes on along the minus strand of CM042386.1, from coordinate 17,538,495 downwards.
TACTTACTTCTGCTGTCTACGGTGACAGACATGTCTTGAAGCCCTCCTCTGTAGCAGTGACTTGTTTGGGAGATGTCACTCTCTAGGACACACACACCTTTACCATATGTTCATCTTTAGCCTATCAAAGAAGACGTTGCTGACCCCATGCACCTCAAACTTTTCATGGCACTGAAGACATGCAGCACAATGCTAGCAAAAAGGATGTTTGTCATTCAAATGTGTTTTTTTGGGGGGTCAAAAGGTTATTCCCTCAACTGGTTGTATATGATGAGCTGTTATTCATATTTACAGTATCAGTCTATGTAAACTTTTCATATATTTCATAGTCACATAATGTAATGTAGAGATTAATCTTTATTTATTATTTTACAATCAATTTCAGACACAATTTAAAAACAATAGTACTGTTGTCAACTCAATTAGAAACTCAATATCATGTTTATCATGTTATACATAGAAAGGTCAAAGATAAGCATGCTAAAAAATTAGCATTATATAACCAAAGCTAATGGTTCCTTATAAGTGCCTATAGAAAGATGTGTTATAATGCATGTATAAAGTAGGCGGCTCACCTTTATAGTTTGTTGTGTGGTGTTTAAGGTGGTCTGTGGTCATGTTTATGTCATGCTGGTTTAACTTGATGCACTGGGGTTGAAGGGTTCAGATTGCATGGGGAGTTTAGGACATGGGTGTTAGCTGTTAGTTGTGAACATGACAGTTCACAACCTTTTGCTAACCTGCCTGACCCCTATGAGCAGTGTTCCCCTAAGGGAACACCCTAAGGGCAAATCTTACACTGAACTATGCAAGTGATGGAATAAACATTAAGCAACTCTATGGGAAAAAATTGATTCAGTCAACATCGGGACAGATTTACTAAACATTTGCCTGATTTGCACCAATTTCTTTTAGTAAGGTATAAACCCCCTCCCCCCAACTTATTTTTATTTAACTAGACAAGTCAGTTAAGAACAAATTCTTATTTACAATGACGGCCTACTTGTAAAGCCCCCCAGCCAAACCCTCCCCTAACCCGGACAATGCTGGGCCAATTGTGCCCCCCCCGATCACAGCCGGTTGTGATACAGCCTGGGATCAAACCTGGGTCTGTAGTGACACCTCTAGCACCGCGATGCAGTGCCTTAAACCGCTGCGCCACTCGGGAGGCCTAGAATCAACAACAGGGTTTCAAAGCTTGCTTTATTTCAAGTTGAATTAGTTTTTTTTGACAGCTTATTCAAACGTCAACAGCATATAATGCTATCTAATGTCTTTGCCAGATTTCTGGTGCACCAAATTAGATAATAACCATGCCCACTACTTTACTGCGGTGGCATAGAACAGTAAGCTAATGTTTCAATACTGCAGCTTGCTATTTGCTGATTGGGTTAGACACCGGAGTGTTGCGTCTCTGTCATTTTTTTTTCTTCTGCATATGGGAAATGTTTTTCAAGTTCACCGAGGTGCGAGATGTGGTTTCTCTTCAGCCTCTGGCACCACTGATTTCTTTTCTCTACCTTGTTGTTTTTTTTTGTGGTTGACTAGCTGATGGGAACCAAAGAACGACCTTCATTTGGTCTACAAGCTGTTTTGAATGCCAATCTTACCGCTTTGTATGTCAATGTCTCTGAAAGACTAAAGGGATATTTTTGTAATTTGTTAATCAGTGCAATGTTGACATGGTCCCAAAACATTGTGCATGTCAGCAGTAGAGTTTCAAGATAGAGCACTTTCAGTAAAAATCGAAAGATGGGATGCGTTTTGCATCATATCATGGATTTTGCATCATCATCACACTTTTTGGTTTGTACTGAAAGTGCTCTATCTTGGAAACTTTACTGCCATTAATTTGCTATGAATTTAGTATTTATTTAGGGTCTGAAGAGTATTGCGCCTGCATTCTTAATCTCTTGATGGGGAGATGGGCAAACGTACCCATTGGTCGCACTCAAACCTATAATTTATCCCACCCTAATACCCTACTGGATGTTCTGTTTAACTACACTACTGTAGAGCAACTTACCACATCAGTCATCACACCCTTATGAGTTCTCCTATGCAGGAAGTAGACACAATGACACCACTTGCTATGTATCCTTAAGTCTTTCCTGGCCCTCCTTTTCGAGAGGGGTTTCTAAACAATGTCTTTCACAGTGCCAGAGTGCTGTGGTGTTTCCTGCAAAGGCAGACAAAGGTGTACAACCCTGTTCCTGGAGAGCTACCCTCCTGTAGGTTTTCACTCCAACCCTGTTCCTGGAGAGCCACCCTCCTGTAGGTTTTCACTCCAACCCTGTTCCTGGAGAGCCACCCTCCTGTAGGTTTTCACTCCAACCCTGTTCCTGGAGAGCCACCCTCCTGTCGGTTTTCACTCCAACGCTGTTTCTGGAGAGCCACCCTCCTGTAGGTTTTCACTCCAACCCCAGTTGTAACCGACCTGATTCAGCTTTTCAAGCAGCTAATTATTAGAAGCAGGTGCGCTTGATGAGGGTTGGAGTGAAAACCTACAGGAGGTTAGCTCTCCAGGAACAGTGTCGGACAGCCCTGGTGTAGACAGTGCCCAGACTGAACTCTCCTGACATCTTGCAAGTTAAGGCACCTTGGCCTACAATTTCCGTGCCCCTGCATAATAATAATAATAATAATCCCCATCAAAATATGTCTGTTTAAACTAGAGATATCACCTTTTATTTTTGCACGGAATGCATCCACCTCATGCACTTATGTCGCACTTCTTCATCTGCGGTGAAAAGTGGCAGAGATAGAGCAGTGTTTGTCAGACCATGAGACACCCTAACAGTTTGGCCTACAATCTATCATGACCACTCTACTGAAAGATGAGACTCTCACGAACACAATGTTCTCTGTTTTGCTCTAGGATGCCCACAAGCATCACAAGATTTGTCTTAGGTCCCCGGTAGCAGTTTTTAAAAATTTATGGATTATACATGGAGATAGTTTTGAGCCTAAAATAAGGGAATAAATACAGATATAGTAAAGACACTTCCGAACAAACTTCCTTTAGATTTTTTGGGGGGACTATCTGTTGTTCCATGTAGTGAATCTGATATACAATGCGTTTCTATTGGCTAATAGCAGTAATGCCAAATTCAATGTTTCATCCAATAATAAAAAATGAAAAAAATAATACCTTAAGGGGTCTTAAAATTCAAAATCAAATAGCCAAATAATCCTTAAAACAATTCCATTTGTTAGCTTAGAACAAAAAATATACTACTGCTGACTACTACTTTATTATTTTAAGTAAAGACTTAAACCTTAATAGAATCAAGTAAGAACAACTTATTTAATAATTGTTAGATTGACTTTTTATTTTTTACAAACATTTTACAATTATCATAAACTGTAAAAACTCAATAACTTTAGATTAGCAGAACACAAAGTTATATTTACTCAATAACTTCATATTTGTTAACAGTACTCAAAAACATTAAGTGATAAGAAATCTTATTGACATGAGTTAGGACCACTTTTCTGATTTGAGTTCAACTGCCCATTGGAGATATTTGAGTAGCCACTAAGTTACTGGGAATATTCACAGTAACTTAAAGTGTCTTCAGAAAGTATTTAACCTTCTTGACGTATTTTACACACAGTACCCCATAATGACAAAATGAAGATATATTTTTTGAAATGTTTGCAAATTTATTGAAAATGAAACACAGAAATATCAAATTTACATAAGTATTCACACCACTGAGTCAATACATGTTAGAATCACCTTTGGCAGCGATTACAGCTGTGAGTCTCTCTGGGTAAATCTCTAAGAGCTTTGCACATCTGGATTGTACAATATTTGTCCATTATTCTTATCACAATTCTTCAAGCTCTGTCAAATTGGTTGTTGATAATTGCTAGACAACCATTTTCAAGGCTTGCCGTAGATTTAAGTCAAAACTGTAACTCGGCCGCTCAGGAACATTCACTGTCTTCTTGGTAAACAACTCCAGTGTAGATTTAGCCTTGTGTTTTAGGTTATTGTCCTGCTGAAAGATAATTAATGTCCTAGTGTCTGTTGGAAAGCAGACTGAACCAGGTTTTCTTCAAGGATTTTGCCTGAAAAACTCAAGTATGTGAAGTTTGCCAGTACCATTTGCTGAAAAGCAGCCCCACACCATGATGTTCCCACCTCCAAACTTCACTGTTGGTATGGTGTTTTTAGGGTGATGTGCAGTGCCATTTCTCCTCCAAACATGGTGTGTATTATGACATCCAAACAGTTCAATTTTGGTCTCATCTGACCACACTATATTCTCCCAGTATTTCACTAGCTTTTACAAATGTTGTGCAGCAAACTTTAAACGAGCTTCAACATGCTTTTTTTTCAGCAATGGAGTCTTGCGTGGTGAGCGTGCATACAGGCCATGGCGGTGGAGTGCATTACTTACTGTTTTCTTTGAGACAACAGTACCTGCTAATTGCAGGTCTTTTTGAAACTCTTTTGATTATTCTTTTCACTCCTCTGTCAGAAATCTTGCGAGGAGCACCTGGCGAGGCAAATTTATGGTGAAATGATTGTCTTTCCACTTCCGTATTATGGCCCCAACAGTGTTCACTGGAACATTCAGAAGCTTAGAAATGCGCCTATAACCAATGCCATCATTATGTTTTGCAACAATTAGGTTGCGAATGTCTTGAGACAGCTCTTTGCTTTTACCCATCATGAGATGTGTCTTGTGTGACACCTTGGCAATGAGACCTTTTTGTAGGCCATCAGTTGGGTCTGAACCAGCTGATATTAATTTGCACTGACAGGGGGCTGGATTGCTTTTTAATTACTGATAGTTTTCAGCTGTTGTCTTGGCTTTCCATGCCTTTTTGCACCTCCCTTTCTTCATGTGTTCAATACTTTTTCCCTGTGTCATTTCACATTACACATAACTTAATTTCTGAACTTATTTGTTTTGGTTTCTTTGTATGTATGGATTACTTGGGTTGTTACCAACATGTGGTGGAAATGTCATGTCAATAGCACCTTTGGAAATATATTTACTGAGAAAAATGGTGACGTGTTCAATACTTATTTCACCCGCTGTATATGTGTGTCCACCAGTATTTATCCGACTGCATAATATATATATATATTTATATATGTCCCCCCCACCAGTATTTATCCGACTGCATAATATATATATATATATATATATATATATATATATATATATATATATATATATATATATATGTCCCCCCCACCAGTATTTATCCGACTGCATAATATATATATATATATTTATATATGTCCCCCCACCAGTATTTATCCGACTGCATAATATATATATATATATATATATATATATATATATATATATATATATATATATATTTATATATGTCCCCCCACCAGTATTTATCCGACTGCATAATATATACAGTGGGGAGAACAAGTATTTGATACACTGCCGATTTTGCAGGTTTTCCCACTTACAAAGCATGTAGAAGTCTGTAATTTTTATCATAGGTACTCTTCAACTGTGAGTGACGGAATCTAAAACAAAAATCCAGAAAATCACATTGTATGATTTTTAAGTAATTCATTTGCATTTTATTGCATGACATAAGTATTTGATACATCAGAAAAGCAGAACTTAATATTTGTTACAGAAACCTTTGTTTGCAATTACAGAGATCATACGTTTCCTGTAGTTCTTGACCAGGTTTGCACACACTGCAGCAGGGATTTTGGCCCACTCCTCCATACAGACCTTCTCCAGATCCTTCAGGTTTCTGGGCTGTCGCTGGGCAATACAGACTTTCAGCTTCCTCCAAAGATTTTCTATTGGGTTCAGGTCTGGAGACTGGCTAGGCCACTCCAGGACCTTGAGATGCTTCTTACGGAGCCACTCCTTAATTGCCCTGGCTGTGTGTTTCGGGTCGTTGTCATGCTGGAAGACCCAGCCACGACCCATCTTCAATGCTCTTACTGAGGGAAGGAGGTTGTTGGCCAAGATCTCGCGATACATTGCCCCATCCATCCTCCCCTCAATACGGTGCAGTCGTCCTGTCTCCTTTGCAGAAAAGCATCCCCAAAGAATGATGTTTCCACCTCCATGCTTCACGGTTGGGATGGTGTTCTTGGGGTTGTACTCATCCTTCTTCTTCCTCCAAACACAGCGAGTGGAGTTTAGACCAAAAAGCTCTATTTTTGTCTCATCCGACCACATGACCTTCTCCCATTCCTCCTCTGGATCATCCAGATGGTCATTGGCAAACTTCAGACGGGCCTGGACATGCGCTGGCTTGAGCAGGGGGACCTTGCGTGCGCTGCAGGATTTTAATCCATGACGGCGTAGTGTGTTACTAATGGTTTTCATTGTGACTGTGGTCCCAGCTCTCTTCAGGTCATTGACCAGGTCCTGCCGTGTAGTTCTGGGCTGATCCCTCACCTTCCTCATGAACATTGATGCCCCACGAGGTGAGATCTTGCATGGTGCCCCAGACCGAGGGAGATTGACCGTCATCTTGAACTTCTTCCATTTTCTAATAATTGCGCCAACAGTTGTTGCCTTCTCACCAAGCTGCTTGCCTATTGTCCTGTAGCCCATCCCAGCCTTGTGCAGGTCTACAATTTTATCCCTGATGTCCTTACACAGCTCTCTGGTCTTGGCCATTGTGGAGAGGTTGGAGTCTGTTTGATTGAGTGTGTGGACAGGTGTCTTTTATACAGGTAACGAGTTCAAACAGGTGCAGTTAATACAGGTAATGAGTGGAGAACAGGAGGGCTTCTTAAAGAAAAACTAATAGGTCTGTGAGAGACGGAATTCTTACTGGTTGGTAGGTGATCAAATACTTATGTCATGCAATAAAATGCAAATTAATTATTTAAAAATCATACAATGTGATTTTCTGGATTTTTGTTTTAGATTCCGTCTCTCACAGTTGAAGTGTACCTATGATAAAAATTACAGACCTCTACATGCTTTGTAAGTAGGAAAACCTGCAAAATCGGCAGTGTATCAAATACTTGTTCTCCCCACTGTATATATATATATTTATATATGTCCCCCCCACCAAAGTTACGCACCTTATTAACAGCATACCCATAACATGATGCAGCCACCAATATACTTAAAAATATGGAGAGTGGTACTCAGTAATGTGTTGCATTGGATTTTTCCCAAACATAACACTTTGTATTCAGGACAAAAAGTTAATTGCTTTGCCACATGTTTTGCAGTATTACTTTAGTGCCTTGTTGCAAACAGGATTCATGTTTTGGAATATTTTTATTCTGTACTGGCTTCCTTCTTTTCACTCTTTCATTTATGTTAGTATTGTGGAGTAATTACAATATTGTTGATCCATCCTCAGTTTTCTCCTATCACAGCCGTTAAACTATGTAACTGTTTTTGTGTGCGTGTGTGTATGAATTTGTGTGTTTGTGTTTGGGTTTGTTTTTACAAGCACAATAATCTTTCATGTCCATCTAACTTCCTGTTTCCATTGGGCGAGTCGTCTTCTGAGTCACTGAGCTAAGAGGAAATCTCTCAAGAGCCTTGTCAATTCGACGGCAGGAAGCTAGCCTGAGTGGCCCCTACGCCCAAATGGAACCCGTAGCAACTGGCTCTCGTCACACACACTCACTAGTTTACTTGCAGGATACACATATACTGGTGCACTAGCAGAACGATGCAGACACACACACACTTTTGAATATATATTTTGTCTTTTCCTTACTTTGTACTGTGACTCCAATTTATGTATTTTGACCCAGTATAGAGCACCGTAGAGTAACAGCTTGCAAAATTGCAAAATTTGTTCCCACAGGTGTATACAAATCGTTCATTCCCTGTGGATTAGATAGGCCTGTCTCTCTAAAAGCACATAGCAATCTTTGTATTTGACCCTTCCCATATCCACTGCCCTCTGACTCCATCTTGGTGTAAGTTTCCCCTAGACGCTGATCTTGGGTCAGCTTTGCGTTTCCCCTACTAATGGTTAAGGTTAGGATTGGGGAAGGGGAAGCTTATCATAGATCTGTACCTACAGTAGGGGTCAATCCGGAGTCTGTGTCCACAAAGCTATGATATCAATGTAAAAAAAAAGAGTAGAATGATTCGTCAGGACTTTTCTGTGAACAATGGCAGCAGTAACAGGGGTGGGCTTAGAGCTCGCTTCTTGACCTACTCCTGTGCATTTCGGAAGAGAACAGCACTGCTATTGGCTGATACTGACTGGTCCTTGAGTTTAATTTTGCCCTGAGCCTCTCCAGTGTCCTCTCTCCAACATGATCTTTCAACTGCTCTTCCCTGTCCTGGTCTTAGGTACGTATCCTATGGTAACACTTTGCTGAAAGTTAACAGGTCTAACAATTTCTTATTATAAGGATTGTAATATGTGAGGTACTTTTATGTGGCTAATATACTGTATGGGGAGCTGTTATTTAGTCAAGATCATTATAATGGGGTCAAGTATGCTTATTGCAGGTCTTACAATACATTATTGATGTATTATAATGCTTTAAACCTGTTGGTGTTAAGTGTTACCCTGACTCTGTTGTCTGGGTGGTGTGTGAGTGATAAGACAAGACTTCTGCTATAATGGTATTGGTGGTTTCTTCTTCTTGTTGAGTAGCTGTCTTGTCACGGTGGAATGTTTTCCGATTGTGTTTAACTGACTATACAAAGATGGAATCAAGCCAAACTCTCTTGTATATTAGTGGGAGTAAAAAGGCATATTTGACAGTGGGGTTAAAAGTACTCAAATGTCATACTTGAGTAAAAGTAAAGATACCTTAATAGAAAATGACTCAAGTAAAAATGAAAGTCACCCAGTAAAATACTACTAAAAGTATTTTGTTTTAAATATACTTAATTATCAAAAGTAAATGTAACCAGGGGCACACTCCAACACTCAGACATAATTTACCCACAAAGCATTTGTGTTTAGTGAGTCCGCCAGATAAGGTAGTAGGGCTTTAGATTAAGTGTGTGAATTGGACCATTTTCCTGTCCTGCTAAGCATTCAAAATGTAACAAGTACTTTTGAATGTATGGAGTAAAAAGTACCTTATTTTCTTTAGGAATGTAGTGAAGTAAAAGTAAAATCGTAAAGTACAGATATCCCAAAAAACGACTTAAGTACTTGAAAGTATTTTTACTTAAGTACTTTACACAACTGATATTTGACCACACATGACCACGTTCTTTTAACACAATAACGTTAAACACCTCTTAATTTCCAGGTAAAAATCAGTTACAAAGCAATGTATCACTCAACGTAACATTTGAAGATAATGGTAAGTGCTCAAATAAACATTAATGCATTTTAATTACCTTTGGAAAAATAATATTACCTACTTCCAATTAATTTGATTTGTATTGTACCTTGCTGTTGCACAAATATGTTCAAACAAAAATATTTGTAATTGAATAAAGTACTAGGTGTTAGAATGTGACACACTTTTATCCTGTTACCCTGGCCAGATAGTGTCAACCCAACATTCCAACAATACTGTATACCTACCTGATTTAATCTGTGCATACAGTAGGCAATAAAATGGATGGGTGGATTTTAAATGGTGCAAAATATGTTGTGATGGTGTAATATATATGTTCTCTCTGGTTGTACCCCTAGAAAGTTTTCAGGAACAAGATAACTTCCCTTTCTTTCACCACTGCAATGAAAGCCTCCTAGGGCAAATTGGCTACAACCTGTGCTGGAAACAGTTTCACACTGAAATGAAAGACATCAACAAGGAACTCTGGTGTGAATGGGACCAAGTTATCAGGTTTATCTATATGTTGCTTTCTGACTAAATGTTGCTTTCAAACCATTATGTGCTCATCACTCTTTGACCCTACTTACACTTAATATTAAAATGTGACCTACATCCAGAATACCGAACCAAATAACTAAAACACATCTTAATACCAAATGTGACCACATCTTTACATGAAATATATAGTTCCATCGGAAGTGTATTGTTTGACTCCCTTCCTGTTTTAAATGTAATCTACATCACTCTATCATTATTGGTTGAGTCACATCAAACTGTTAGATTATTGGTTCAATCTCCTTACATTCGTTTTAATTGGTTAGAGGCTATACACACTGCAATACATACAGGCTCACAAACAGGCAGGCGCACAGGCACTCTCTTTACCATTCTTCAACTCTCAAATATTTTGACAATTACCATGATAGTAGAAATATCTGATAATACATAACACATGTAATCTTGCTCTAGAAAATAAGGAATAACTCAATAGTCTCTTATAGTCTTCATTGAGCAATAACCTATGATTACTGTAAAAATTACAGAGGTACTCTGCATTTACTGTAAAACTTGATTTGATCTCTCCACGGCAGACCGTACAACGAGCTGACAGAATGTATGGAGAGCTTGACCACCTTATTAAGCTGTTACTTCCCGAACCAAGTGGTGCAAGACTTCTTCATCCAGATCCATTCTCACTTCTTCCAGGCCTGTTCGGAGAAGGAGCCGTTATTTCCTGATGCCCCCTTGGGCGTTGTGCTCATCCTCACCCTTATCCCAGTCAGTCTCATCCCTCTCCTGGTTTTCCTAGTGGTCTGGAAGAGCAAAACCTGGGACTAAGTTGGGAATGTTAATTATGTGCTGTTTGAATATGTCTTAGGTTCCTTCCTGAAAAAAGCCCCTAACATTAAATTCCCTCCAAGTATTTTCATCTAATTTGTTTATATTGTATGTATATTAAGATTGTTTATTTTCTCTAATGTTGCAAAATACATGTACTTATATATATTATAATCTGAAACAACCCCATGTCTTTATGTGTATATTGTAATACAGTATAAATGAAATAAGTACCTGAAATTAATTTACTGTTTTTATATTTATATTTACTTTTAACATATTTACTTTTTTACTATACTGAATCTACGCCATGTACACTGAAATAAAACTAAACCAAACAGCTAATGAACAGAAATATTATCCACAACAGTCCCAGAGTAAAAAAGTGAAAAGGGAGCCCCCGAATCCCAGTGTGACCCAGGTCCGGTAATCAGGTCAGACGTCAGCTTAAGCCAGCCCAATTTCCTACTGAACCCCCCCCCCCCCCCCCCCCTGGTGACTGTCATATAGTCAGTGAATAAGATAACGTACTCTGCTCAGACAACCAAACCTGCTATTGGTCTGTTGAAGTGTTCATTGTGTGCTGCTAAATATCTCTGTTGGATCACTGCATGGCACTCTGGGTATCAATGTGCATCAACTCAATTATGTCATACAGCTAGTTGTTGATACCCAAGATCTTCAGGCAGTAGTCTAGTCCTGGATTGGGACTTCTACTGCTGTAGTACCTGCACAACCTAGCCTTTTGTTACACTGTAATTCAGTGCAATAGCAAATGTACCTTTATTTTCAGTGCTAAGACTACTTTTGTATAATGTTTCCTGGGCTAGTGTGGTTGTGGAGCTGAGTATATAAAGTTAACTGAAGTTACAGAGAGGGATAACTTATTTGAATAATCAAGAAGCTAGTTTTCACCGTTTTTCTGATACAGTGGCTCACCATGGGCATTGTTGAGAGAGAGAGAGAGAGAGAGAGAGAGAGAGAGAGAGAGAGAGAGAGAGAGAGAGAGAGAGAGAGAGAGAGAGAGAGAGAGAGAGAGAGAGAGAGAAAGAGAGAGAGAGAGTGGGGCCCACTTACCAAACAACAATTTAAAAAATGGGACAAACATCCAATTGAAACCCTGCATGCGGAACTTTTGTAAGAATATCCTCAGAGTCCAGAGAAAAACTACAAACAACGCATGCAGGGCAGAATTAGGCCAATTTCCCCTTTTAATTAATATTAAAAAACGAGCCACCACAACTCTTACCACCACAAAGCCCTCCAATACCAAGAGGTGACCATAGAAAAGAGTCCCCTTAGTCAGCTGATCCTGAGACTAAACTCACAAACCAACAGTAATCCAACAAAGCCTCAGAACAGCACTCAGAAAATCTGGCCCAACCAAATTATCAAAAAACAAAAAGAAAATTACATGACCTATTGGAAAGACACCACAAAAATCTAAGTAAACTTCAATGCTATTTGGCACTAAACAGACAGTACACAGTGGCAAACTCTGACCATTGTGACTGATAGAAAACTGAGGAAAACATTGACTATGTACAGACTCAGCGAGCACAGCCTGGCTATCGAGACCGGTCGTCGCAGATATATCTGGCAACCCAGAGATGCCAGGTTGTGTTTACTCTGCCCACAAAACACAATAGAAACGGAAACACACTTCCTCCTAAAATGTGATAATTATGCAGACATACGGGCAACTTTCTTTCCCCAAATTAAAAATAGAAATAAAGAATTTGAAACAGACGATGAAAAATTACAATGCCTATTGGGTGAAAAGGTCCATTGTGCCATTTATGGTGCAAAATATGTTGCATCATACCACACCCGTAGGGACAACCAGTTGACCCAACTACAACCAATAATCTCCCACCAAACTTACACACACAAAACACATACAATTATTTTGAATATGTTTGGTTGTGTATGTGATAATGAATATGTAATGGATCTATACTTTTGTTGTTAATAATAGTATGAACCTTTTATTTTTATTGTTACATTGTAAAGTGCTTTGGCAATATTGTTAAGTTATAACTTTCATGCCAATAAAGCCGGATTTGAAAGAGAGAGAGAGTATAGTTAAATTCCACATAGTAATCAGATAAGTGGGGAAATGCAGATTGCTTGGAACAGGGCAAAATCTTTAGGGTGATTAAACCTTAGAGAAATTCACAGTTTCACCCACTGTTGTGGTTAGACGTACTGCTGACAATCTGCGTTTGACATTTCACAGTTGTACAGAGAGGCTGTGTGTCACGAGTGGGCGTAGAGAGAGACCAAGACGCAGCGCAGGGATTGGAGTTCGACATTTTATTTATACTCTGTATAAATCCACTCGTATGTACTAACTGATTAAACCAACAAACAAAACACGATATACAAAAGTAACGTAACAAGCACGATGTACACCAAACTGAAACACACTTACTGTGACTTTGGAAGTATAATGATCCACACACAGGTGGCTGTGAGTGGTGCCTAAATGCAATCCCCAATCAGAGACAACCTTGTACAGCTGTCTCTGATTGAGGATCATACCTCCCCTAGTTAGGGTGTGAGGGCTCGACTGTGGTTCTACCCAGTAGCGGCTTGTCAATAGGGGGCGCTGGCCCATCAAAATTCCAGAAATTTACATGTATACAAAAATAATATAAAAATGAAATAAAAAAAAAATAAAAAAAATAGATTACTCATACGATGTGCCGGCTGGTAGTAAGAGCCTCAGCATTTAATAAAAACTGTCTTTAATCGGTTAACTATTTAGTATTTTATATGTTTTTCAATATGTTTCATGCGGTTTCATGGGCGAGGGACGCCGGACAAATGGATGTCTATCTGAGTCCATAAATCTTCGGGCAGCATGTGACCTGAAGCTGGTCTCTAATTGGTTTCTTAAAGATCCTCCGCCGGGCGCAGGTCGCTGCGTCCCTGGCGAATCAGAATTGGATACATGTTATTTTATCCAATCTGATTGGTTCTCGTCACCTGTCATTCAACTTTACACTCTTGGCCACTACTGCGAGTGCGAAGCTACACCCGGAGCTTCACTCACGCTTGTTATGAGAAACGGAGGTGACTGGCTGGATGTGATGTTAGCAATGCCCTTTTTTTTGCTTTGCCTGTCTTTTATTTCAAAGTGTCGGCACTGAAGTTTTGTGGACAACAACGGGGGTAAGAGACCTCAAACATCTATCTGAAAAATGCAAACGTCATGACAGTAGCAGCAGCCATCTTGATAATAGCATGCAACTAACGTTTTTGGGCAGAGTTAGCATTGCTGAACAACTAGATGAAGGCTTCTACCAGCAAAGAGGACATAAACCAATCCTAAAAGTTCTCAATACCAGACCCATGACCACAGCTGAAGATGAGAGGTTCTTCTCAACCTTGAAAAGAATAAAAACTATTCTCAGAAACACCATGACCCAGGAGAGGCTGAATGCACTGCCATTGCTGTCCATGGAAAAGAGACTTGTTACTGAGGTGACTGACTTTAATCAGAGAGTCATTGAGAAATTTGCTGGCCAGAAAGAAAGGAGAGCAAAATGTGTGTTCAAGTAGTCAACATGCTACTCTGTTGTTGCTGTTTGGGTTTTTTTCTCATTCAGTTATATGTGGGAAAGGAATGTGTAAAAAGATAAAAGTGCAGACACTGTTTTCTCTTTAATGCTTGAATTTATACTTGTATTTGTTGTTATAAAAATAAAATAAAAAGTAGTCAACATACTGCATGCGCCCCCCCAAAATAATTATCACCAGCCGCCACTGGTTCTACCACTCCCCTTATTGGGAGTGAGGTCTAACCACAGCCAAACCCTCACACTGTGTCGAGATGGTACAAGGCGTCACCTATTGTCTCAAAGCTGTAAAGACAACTCCAGTCAACCGTGTGCCGTTTGTACATAAATAAAGAAAGCACCAATGTAAGTGAGGACTTAGTGGACTCTTTAGGTTAGGTTTCACTTTGTGTGTTCGCTGCCGTGTGCTGGTAATGGCACAGATGACAGACAGGTAGTTTTCCTGTTGAGGTGGTTTAATAAACGCTGAATATGCACAGGCACGGAACAGCACCGCACAGTGTACGTAGTATGGATGGGATGAGGCACCTGGTGGTCTGGCAACTTGCTTCAACCAAAGTGTGTGTGTATGTGTTTGTATGTGTGGTCTGCAAGTAAAGAGATAAATAATGATACAATAGTGAAAGACAGAATACAATCTCCAATTCACATCTCTTACAAACAATACACATGGCTATAACATGACTGGGATGACTTAATGCTATACAGGACCATACAGCGCAATTCAACGTGACTGACTAGACTAATTGAGATCAGTGGTGCCGCCGTACGTGTCCTACAAAGCATAGCACCATCATCTTCAGCACAAGCCTGCAACTGCACAATGAACTTGAATACCTCTAAACAGTGAAATACCAATATATTGATGTACCATACACCTATACAATTACAGAGCATATAAACAACACACTGGGGGACATTATCCTTAAATACAGGGTTAAATGTCCCAAATGCTCACAATAGCTAGCTCGCCGTAGAAATGACTAATTAGCATAACTATAACCAGTGCATCTTCAGACATAAACACCTGAAAGATATGAAATATGTACCTACATATCAACAAGGACGCACACTGGCTTTGGCTAACACAATGAAAGCTAACTGGTGGGAAAACACAAGGGTGGGCGGAGCTACAGCTCTGATATGATGAACTACCATTACTGATATGATGAACTACAAATACTTCACAGCCTTTTGTACAACCAACATAAAGTGTCTTGGGGCGTTGGGCCACCCACCACGAGCCAGAACAGCTTCAATGCACCTTGGTATACAGCGGGTGAAATAAGTATTGAACACGTCACCATTTTTTTCTCAGTAAATATATTTCCAAAGGTGCTATTGACATGAAAGTTTCACCAGATGTTGGTAACAACCCAAGTAATCCATACATACATACAAAGAAACCAAAACAAAAAAGTTCAGAAAATAAATTATGTGTAATAATGTGAAATGACACAGGGGAAAAGTATTGAACACATGAAGAAAGGGAGGTTCAAAAAGGCATGGAAAGCCAAGACAACAGCTGAAAACTATCAGTAATTAAAAAGCAATCCAGCCCCCTGTCAGTGCAAATTATTATTAGCTGGTTCAGTCTCAACTGATGGCCTACAAAAAGGTCTCATTGCCAAGGTGTCACACAAGACACATCTCATGATGGGTAAAAGCAAAGAGCTGTCTCAAGACATTCGTAACCTAATTGTTGCAAAACATAATGATGGCATTGGTTATAGGCGCATTTCTAAGCTTCTGAATGTTCCAGTGAGCACTGTTGGGGCCATAATACGGAAGTGGAAAGACAATCATTTCACCATAAATTTGCCTCGACCAGGTGCAGAAAGTCCATCATTTGGGGTTTTGTTGACGGTTGTGGAAAAACGCTGTACCAGGTGCCACTCCAGATTCTCCCATAAGTGTTCAATTGGGTTGAGATCTGGTGACTGAGACGGTCATGGCATATGGTTTACATCGTTTTCATGCTCATCAAACCATTCAGTTTCCACTAGTGCCCTGTGGATGGGGGCATTGTCATCCTATGGGGGCATAGCCACGGTTGCCAAAATGCCAAAAATAATAACCTGCCCAGCATTTTTATAAATAACCCTAAGCATGATGGGATGTTAATTGCTTAATTAACTCAGGAACCACACCTGTGTGGAAGCACCTGCTTTCAATATACTTTGTATCCCTCATTTACTTTTTTTGGCAGTTACCTGTACATGTTTCGTTCTACCAATTTACAACTACAAATAAAAGTAGTTTGTTATTGTTGGAGTAGGTTTTTTGGTCTATTAACATATATTTTTCTCAAATTTTATTTTGTTATTTTTATTCTAATGATGAAAATGCAAGAAAAGGAAACCAATGTCAAATAAGATAAAAGTCTCTTTGAATGTAGATACATTTGGTTGTGCCCACCATGGATGAAATCTCCATATCTTACATAATTATAACTGACTTGCCAAATATAATATATACACAAACTGTGATAGCCTACATGTATAACATGGAGTGTAAATTAGTATGTCAGCATAAACAAATAACCAAATACCATAAACAAGTCTCCCCAGCCTGTTTGAGGGATGGGGGGCAATAAACAGCATTATAAATGTCTCACACCTCCAAACTGGACCATTCACAGTAACCTCTCAGTGTTTCTTACCCTCCAGTTTGTTTATTCTCAGATTTCTCTTTATATTTGTTGAATATTTCTCACTTTCTCTCTGCACTGCTTGTCTGAGAAAAAATAAAATTATAATAATCATTTTTCAAAGATGAATGTTGTCTCAGACGTATATACGCCTTCAGACCCCTTGACTTTTTCCACATTTTGTTACATTAATTAAATTGTTTTTTCCCCTCATCAATCTACACACAATACCCTATCATGACAAAGCAAAAACTTTGTATGTAAATATCAAATTTACATACGGTTGATGACGGAAGTTTACGTACATTTAGTGTCAGGATTAGTGTTCAGAGAGGTCTCTGGACACTTCTATGTTTGTCAGATTTAGTGTCCAGAGACCTCTCTGGAGAACTCTATCCTGGCCATCACAAAGCCCTGACCTCAATCCTATAGAAAATTTGTGGACAGAACTGAAAAAGCGTTTGCGAGCAAGGAGGCCTACAAACCTGACTCAGTTACACCAGTTCTGTCAGGAGGAATGGGCCAGAATTCACCCAACTTATTGTGGGAAGCTTGTGGAAGGCTACCTGAAACGTTTGACCCAAGTTAAACAATTTAAAGGCAATGCTACCAAATACTAATTGAGTGTATGTAAACTTCTGACCCACTGGCAATGTGATGAAATAAACACAATCTGAAATAAATCATTCTCTCTACTATTATTCTGACATTTCACATTCTTAAAATAAAGTGGTGATCCTAACTGACCTAAGACAGGGAATTTTTACTAGGATTAAATGTCAGGAATTTAACTGAGTTTAAACGTATTTGGCTAAGGAGTATGTAAACCTCCGACTTCAACTGTAGATGGCATCACTGGCCGTGTCCTCAGAGTGTGTGCTGACCAGCTTGGTGCCTTGCAGTCCACCTTTTTGGTATTTTGTACCAGTTTCCATCTCTGTAAAATGGCATGGTCTTCAAGCTTCATAATAATAACATGGCACTTTTTAAGACACCCAACGCTCTTTATTGTGTAAAACTAGGGGAAACTCACCGCCCCACTTACATACTATTTATTTGTATTAATTTCATTATCCTGCCCCTCTTCGGAGGACAAAGGTAAATTGTTGTTTAAAATGTTTGTTTTTTTACAGATATTTTGTTACTTGTATACACAGTATTACATGATAAGAACAGTTTGATATACACATTACTCATACAATGGTACTCGTTATTACACAGCGGTGCCCAGGCTTATTTTATAAAGGGATTTAATACAATGACTGTTCAGCGAGTATTTATAGATTCTTCATAAATCAATTAACTGTTATAACTTACATTTCGTACAAATTAAAATAACCCTGCATCCCACTGCTGACTTGCCTCTGAAGCTAAGCAGGGTTGGTGGTGGTTGGTCCCACGATGGGAGACCAGATGCTGCTGGAAGTGGTGTTGAGGGCCAGTAGGGGGCACTCTTTCCTCTGGTAAAAAAAAGGTTTTGTTGAGGTCCAGTAGGGGACACTCTTTCCTCTGGTCTAAAAATTTTTAAAAATGTCCCCCTTCCCCAGGGCAGTGATTGTGGACATAACACTGTGTAGGGTGCTGTCTTTCAGATGGGATGTTAAACAGGTGTCCTGGCTCTCTGTGATCACTAAAGATCCCATGGCACTTAATGTAATAGTACATGGGGGTGTTAACCCTGGTGTCCTGGCTAAATTCCTAATCTGACCATCATCCCCAGCATCCAATTGGCTAATTTCTCTCCCCTGTAACTATTCCCCAGATTGTTGCTGTAAATGAGAAAATGTTCTCAGTCAACTTACTGGGTTAAATACAAGGGATGCCTGAAGTAAACAGCAACATTGGGCCAATTTCTGCAACAACTAAGACGGTTGAAGTGACCTCTCACTTTCAGTTAATTGCTAAATGGAATGTTTTTCAATATATTAGCCTTTCTAAAACAAGCCATACAATGCTGGTTGCAATTCAATTTTCATCTTCCAGAAAAGATTGAACAAATCTTACAACAAATATTATGGTTAAAATCAAAAATACTAATTGATCAAAACCATTCTTTCTGGATTTTTTTTAAAGGAATTATCTTTGTTAATGATTTTATGAATAGGACAGGCCGAGTTACGTCACATGTGCAGCTAACAAAAATATATGGAAATGTTTGCTCTATCCAGAATTACAACCAACTGATTGCAGCATTACCGCAACATGGAGGAGGCAAGTGGAAGAGGGAGAAGGTAAGCAACTTGTTAGTCTGCCGTTTATTAAAGACCAAAATTGGCTAAATAAAAAATGTCATAAACAGACAAATATACCAGTTTCATATGACGACCAAAATGCTGAAAGCTGCGCCATTCATGTTGCAAAATAGTTGGGAAGAGACTTTCAATGTGTCTCATGGTTTATGAACTGATACACAAAACAACGCTTGATTCAGACTTTCCGTTTTTCTATTTCAATTATTATACAAAAAGGTTGCCACCAACAAAACTTTATGTATATGGGGCATACAACCATCTCAGCTCTGCAGATTTTGCTACGAAGAGACAGAATCAATATGTCACTTATTCTGGTATTGGCCCTATGAAGCTTGTTTCTGGTCACAGGTTCAGGAATGGCTGAAAAGTCACAACATTTTCCTAAAATTAACCCTACATATTACACTGTTGGGAGATTTGGAAAGTCAATCAATCAACAATATAATAATGATTTTAGTACAAATAGGAATCTTTAATTTACAATATGTAGATAATATGTGATTAGAAAGGTTTATGTGAAACATCACAGCACAGTTGAAAACACTGTATATGTATCAGGCTCTGACCATAGGGAAGCCTCTAGCTTGTGGTTGGGCCTGACAGGAGAACTCTATGTATGTCTATGGTGGTTTTGCTTTGGTCCCCAATTAGAGGCAGCTGCTAGGCATTGTCTCTAAGTGAGGGCCATATTTAAGTTGTATTGGTTCCCTCTATTTTTGTGAATTAATATAAGATGTCGAACTATAACTGCTTATTCTCATTATTCGCATATACCTTTCCTGAATCGGATCTACTATTTCTTTATTTCTTTCACATTTAACTGACAGAAGCTAGCCTGCTCACTAGCTACTAGCCATTGCTAGCCACTGCTAGCGGTCTCCACCACTGCTCTGCCTGCACCAGCCCGCTTTAGTTTGGACAATATCGGCCAGTCTGCACAGCGCGCTACCAACCCAGCGCATATCGGATTGCTTTCTCTACCTCATCTCCGGATTTCTGCCGAAATCACAGGACAATTACACCGGATAATCGCAGCGAGCCAGCTGCAACCGAGTGGCTGTTGTTTGGCTAACACTACTGTCCCGAGGCATGCACCAGTTAGCCTTGAGCTAGCCTTGAGCTAGGTCCATCTCCCGGCTAGCTGACGTGTGCTAGCTAATTTCCGGGCTACAGTACCTCTTTGTCAACCGGCCTGGACCTTCCCCGCCGATCCATCACGACTGGTCTGCCGACGTAATCGTCCGACGTGTTATCAACAGGCCCATTTGCTAGCCCCGGCCCGCTAGCATTCTGAACACCGTGCCTCCCGCTCGCCTAGTGCAGTAGCGACTACTGAACTGCTCCCTGGCTCACCTCTTTGCTGCTCATCGGACCTTATGATCACTCGGCTACACAGCTGATGCCTGCTGGACTCTTCCCTTACATGGTACCTCATTCTTTATTTGTTAAGCCTCAGCTCCGAACTCAGGTCCTGTGTGTAGCACAACATTTTCTGTAGCCGACTCTCTCTGTCCATTCATCAACATTAACCGTTGTTGTCTTAGCTCTCCTGTCATTGTTTTATGCCTCTCTCTGTAGCCCCCAGTACTACACCTATTGCCCAGGCGCTCTCATTTGTTGACTTCTGTAACCGTAAAAGCCTTGGTTTCATGCATGTTAACATCAGAAGCCTCCTCCCTAAGTTTGATTTATTCACTGCTTTAGCACACTCCGCCCAACACTGATGTCCTAGCTGTGTCCGAATCCTGGCTTAGGAAGGCCACCTAAAATTCTGACATTTCCATCCCCAACTACAACATTTCCTATCAAGATAGAACCTCCAAAGGAGGCGGAGTTGCAATCTACTGCAGAGATAACCTGCAGAGTTCTGTCATACTGTCCAGGTCTGTGCCCAAACAGTTTGAGCTTCTACTTCTAAAAATCCACCTTTCCAGAAGTAAGTCTCTCATTGTTACCGCCTGTTACAGACCCCCCTCAGCCCCCAGCTGTGCCCTGAACACCATATGTGAATTGATTGCCCCCCATCTATCTTCAGAGTTTGTACTGTTAGGTAACCTAAACTGGGATATGCTTAACACCCCAGCCGTCCTACAATCTAAGCTAGGTGCCCTCGATCTCACACAAATTATCAGAGAACCTACCAGGTACAACCCTAAATCCGTAAACATGGGCACCCTCAAAGATGTCATCCTGACTAACTTGCCCTCCAAATACACCTCCGCTGTCTTCAACCAGGATCTCAGCGATCACTGCCTCATTGCCAGCGTCCGTAATGGTTCCGCGGTCAAACGACCACCCCTTATCACTGTCAAATGCTCCCTAAAACACTTCAGCGAGCAAGCCTTTCTAATCGTTCTGGCCCGGGTATCCTGGAAGGATATTGACCTCATCCCGTCAGTAGAGGATGCCTGGTTGTTCTTTAAAAGTACTTTCCTCACAATCTTAAAAAAGCATGCCCATTCAAAAAATGTAGAACTAAGAACAGATATAGCCCTAGGTTCACTCCAGACTTGACTGCCCTCGACCAGCACAAAAACATCCTGTGGCGTACTGCATTAGCATCGAATAGCCCCCTTGGTATGCAACTTTTCAGGGAAGTCAGGAACCAATATACACAGTCAGTTAGAAAAACAAAGGCTAGCTTTTTCAAACAGAAATATGCATCCTGTAGCACTAATTCCAAAATGTTCTGGGACACTGTAAAGTCCATGGAGAATAAGAGCACCTCCTCCCAGCTGCCCACTGCACTGAGGCTAGGAAACACTGTCACCAACAATAAATCTACGATAATAGAGAATTTCAATAAGCATTTTGCTACGGCTGGCCATGCTTTCCACCTGGCTACCCCCACCCCGGCCAACAGCTCTGCACTTGTCATTTACAAAATAGCCTCCAACACTCTACTCAGCAAATTGGATGTAGTCTATCACAGTGCCATCCATTTTGTCACCAAAGCCCCATATACTACCCACCACTGCGACCTGTACGCTCTCGTTGGCTGGCCCTCACTACATATTGGTCGCCAAACCCACTGGCTCCAGGTCATCTATTAGTATTTGCTATGTAAATCCCCGCCTTATCTCAGCTCGCTGGTCACCATAGCAACACCCACCTGTAGCATGTGCTCCACCAGGTTTATTTCACTGGTCACCCCCAAAGCCAATACCTCCTTTGGCCGCCACTCCATCCAGTTCTCTGCTGCCAATGACTGGAACGAATTGCAAAAATCATTGAAGTTGGAGACTACCATCTCCCTCAATAACTTTAAGCATCAGCTGTCAGAGCAGCTTACCGATCACTGTACACAGCCCATCTGTAAATAGCCCACCCTACTACCTCATCCCCATATTGTTATTTTTGCATATTTGCACCCCAGTGTCTCTATTTGCACATCATCATCTGCACATTTATCACTCCAGTGTTAATGCTAAATTGTAATTATTTTGCCACTATGGCCTATTTATTGCCTTACCTTCCTATTCTTATTACATTTGCACACACTGTACATAGACTCTCTATTGTGTCATTGACTGTACGTTTGTTTTATTCTCATGTGTAACTCTGTGTTGTTGTTTTTGTCGCACTGCTTTGCTTTATCTTGACCAGGTCTCAGTTGTAAATGAGAAATTGTTCTCAACTGGCCTACCTGGTTAAATAAAGGTGAAATAACAACATTTAAATAAATAAATATGTAAAAAAAAGCTTGCTAATCCAAATGGGCCAGATTCTTGAACTTGAGAACTATTCATAAATCATGCATTGATATCATATGTGTATATCCCAGATTAGGATTGATTCTGTCCTAGGTGTAAGACCCCAGTGACTTAAAATCTCCCAGCAAATGGAAGAACACAATAAAGGTGCCAGATATCGTTATTTGTAACCATTTTATTTAATCATAAAGAATCAAACTGTAGTGCTCATAATCATCTCAGGCACTATAGGAGTTAAAAGGTTACAAGGCTAAAGCACAATGGTAATGCAAAATGTATGCTAAAATCAAAGTGAGCTCTCTACAAGGCTTTGCAAAAAAGAACACACCTGTGCTTTATGAAGATATCCTGTTGTTATCCTGTTGAGTACTAAAAGATGTGTTTGAGAGGAAAAAGGGGAACTTATTTGTTCACAGTCATATGGTAAGAAGTGAGGTCACCTTCTGTTGTATTCAAGAGCCAATCCTTACTCTTGTTTGGGTTTACGCTTCCTGCATAGTCTGAGGCACATGAAGTGGATTGAACCCACTGTAATGGCTACCAGCACAAACAAAACAGCCAGTAGGAATCCAATCACATCCAGAGAATGATAGGAGTACCAGGGCATCTTGTAAGACTCTGTTCGCAGGTGGGCAGCTCCTTTGTGTCTCATGACAAATTCGATCCAGAAGAGGGCAGTGTCCAGAGGATGAATGGGCTTATCCCGGTGCAGGCTCGAGAGCCGCTTCATACTGGTCCTGTAGGACGGATCGTGGAGGACGTCCTGTACAGCCTCCAAGAAGCTCTGGCTTGAGATCTTGGTGACTTCGAGCATCTTGGCTGCTCCACGCACCTCCAGGCGTAAGACGTTCTCGAACTGGTCGAAGAGCAGTGGAAGCCCCACCACCGGTACCCCGTGGTACATGGCTTCGTAAAGGCCGTTGGTGCCACCGTGGGCCACGAAGGCCTTGACCTTGGGGTGGCCCAGGAGGTCATTCTGGGGAATCCACTTGACCACCAGGGTGTTGTTGCCCAGGCCTTTGGGATGCTTGCCCAGGTGCCGCCAGATTACCTTCTGGGGAAGTTGGGCGAAAGCGGCGGCTATCTCCGAGGTGATCTCCACGGGCAAGCTTTTGACCAGAGTTCCCAGTGACATTAAGATGACCCCATGTTCCCCCGAGCTCTGGACGAACTCCTCCAGCTCTGTCGGTAGAGGTTTGGAGGGTTTACATTGGAAGCCTCCAATGTAGACAATGTTGGGCATGGTGGGCCGGGGGAACTCAAACACAAAGTCCACCCGCATGAGCCAGAGGTCCGTCCCCTGCAGAAGGTGATAGAAGTTCGTACCCGGCTCAAAGTATCTCTTCACCAGCCTATCGTAGTGCGGGCTGACCACGAACCTATCGATGATCATGTTGAGGAGGTAGATGAACCCATTCCCAACTCGCTGGCGAAAGGTCATTTGGTCCGAAGTGGCATAACCAGAGGTGGGGACATAGGACATGGGCGAGGGGGCCACCACGAAATGCCCCTCTCCGCTGGTGATCCAGCGAACATTGAAGACAGTGGGTAGCCCAAGCTTGTGGGCGACCAGGACCCCGATGGGCAACCCCGGGTCCAAGAGCACCAAGTCGTACTGGCTATCCCTCAGGCTCTGCATTAAAGCCTTGTTCTCAAACATCTCCACTACAAACTGACTGGCCTGCTGGTGCATGCCCGACAACGCCGTCAGCATGTACGAGTAGAAGGACACAAAAGCCAAAGGTGACGCGCCTTCCCTTTGGATCTCCAGCATTTTGACGAGGAAGGATTCAAAGAAGTCTTGTTTTTCAATGTCCATGCCCCCAGGCATAGTGATGGAGATAGAGCGGTAGTGGGGTGATGACTCCTTGATGTACCAACTGCTGGCCGAGCGCACCACAGTGACCTGGTGACCCCGGGTGTGGAGTCCCTCGATCAGGAGGTTCATGTTGACCCAGTGGCTGCCTTCCACGGGGAAGACCAGGATGTTGCCCCCAAGGGCCCCTGGAGGGCCACCGAGGAAGGCCACCGAAACCACAAGGACGAAACCGGTAACTCCATTCAGGCCTCTCATTTTTCTGCTCTGGGGAGAATGAGAGGAAGGATGTCAGAATGTATAAGGGTCATAACCCACTGGCTCCAGGTCAACTATAAGTCTTTATTAGGTAAATCCCGCCCTATCTCAGCTCACTGGTCACCATAGCAACACCCACCCGTAGCATGCGCTCCAGCAGGTATATTTCACTGGTCACCCCCAAAGCCAACACCTCCTTTGGCCGCCATTCCTTCCAGTTCTCTGCTGCCAATGACTGGAACGAATTGCAAAAATCATTGAAGCTGGAGGTTCCTATCTCCCTCACTAACTTTAAGCATCAGCTGTCAAAGCTGCTTATCGATCACTGCACCTGTATATAGCCCTTCTGTAAATAGCCCACACTACTACCTCATCCCCATATTTATTTTTATTATTTTTCGCTAATCTTGCACTCCAGTATCTCTATTTGCACATCATAATTTGCACATCCTTCATTCCTGTGTTAATGCTAATCTGTAATTTATATCACCACTATGGTCTATTTATTGTCCTACCTCCTAACCTTATTTCATTTTGCACTACATTTTGCACTACATTTACACTCTGTATATAGATTTATTGTGTTTTTGACGATGTTTGTTTACTGTGTAACTCTGTGTTGTTGTTTTTTGTCGCACTGCTTTGCTTTGTCTTGGCCAGGTCGCAGTTGCAAATGAGAACTTGTTCTCAACTGATCTACCTGGTTAAATAAAGGTGAAATAAAAAAATAAAAAATAAAAAAAGTCCACGAAATGAGTCCCTTTTGGTTAGTGCAACTTCGTGAAAAAAAGTATACTTTTTATTTCACACGGTTTTAACAATCTGTCATAAAGAGCACATGTTCAACTTAATAAAAATAAAAAACATTTTTGCATATTGAGGTTAAATAAATGAAATACTATAGTAAGTGCCTATTAAGTGCCAAAGAAAGTAACAGGGTTGACAATGTAATTTTAAATCAACCATAAATCCACTTGTGACAGGAGGAATGGAAGATGGTTGTGTGCAACAGGTAGGGGCAATTGAATGCAAGCTACACAAAAAAAAAAAAGTACAATATTGTTACCTTGTCTATCTTTGGGTAACAAGGTTGACGTGTTGTGCTTGACCCGCTCAGCTTCAACAAAATCAGTAGGAAGTCACAGGGGGGGCACAGAGGGACATGCCAGAATGTAAAAATCGGATTTATTGAATTTTACACGTGGTCTCTATTAAACAGTACTTCAATTAATATAGCAGGATTTAAGTGCAGAAATGATCATTTCATTTCATGACACAGTAATGGTCCATAAGGTCTCCTTATGCTGCTGATGGTAACGCTACAATGCTCAGATTGGGGGGAAAAAAACATGACTCTTTCTTGTAAAAGGAAATAGGAGGGAAAAAAGGAAAGTGGCAGAGAATGTGCACGAAGCATTTCAGGCTCTCTTAGTGACGTTCTCGTCTTACGCAACTAAGCAAAACATTGGAACTGTGGATTACACATTTCAGCCTTAGAAGTATGCTATGTACTTTTGTCAAGAGATGGACTGAGTTTAAAGTCCCCAACGAAATGCATATACTGTGGCTAATCTCCTATACAAACACACACATTCACTATTCTCCAGCGCATAAACTGCAGCAGAGACTAAACACTAGCATGTGCGTACAAGAGCATGGTCCCTAAGTGACCACTATGGTCGAGCACATTTCCTGTTCCCCAAAGTCCCTTGGGGGGAAAAGGGGAAAACCTCAACATTTAACTCAGAGAACTATGCATTTAAAAGACAACACTGCCTATGAAAATAATAGAGTGAATGTATAACGAAGACAAAGTCTGCAAATGGGAAATGAAAAAAACTAAGTTTTACAAGTGGCTACATCAAATATCCTACGCAAAAATATAGAGTTATTGTAAAGATTAGAGAAGGAAGAGAACGTTGTAGCCTACCTTGATTCTCAAACTCTGAACAGTAGTGTACTTTGAGCCACCTCTGCCTTACTGGACCTGGCAGTCTCTGTATAATGTTGCATAATGTGTGAGGTTAAAGTGAGGGGAGAAAAGAATGTCTATTCACAATGGACTGCAGATTTGTGTTGTGAGAGAGAGAGGATTGTGGGGAACGGAACAACTAGGCAGCCACTCTTCCCAACCTTTCCACCCCTTCCCGACTCCACCCCCTCAATATCTTTCCATGTACTGAACATTAAATGTTTCCCCACTCTAAGTTATAGAAAAACCATAGCCTGATGTGACTGAGAGAAACTGCTTACTGAGGAATTCTCAGGAAAACAACATTCTATAACAAAGTATTGGAAAGAATCGCTAAACGTAATAAAGAGACACATTTTAACACATCAGGAATAATAACCATTCTTTATTCTGGTCCATTGAGTCTCTCTCTCTCTCTCTCTCTCTCTCTCTCTCTCTGTGTCTCTGTGTCTGTCTCTGTCTCTCTCTCTCTGTGTCTGTCTCTCTCTCTGTCTCTGTCTCTCTCTCTGTGTCTGTCTCTCTGTCTCTCTCTCTCTCTCTGTGTCTGTCTGTCTGTCTCTCTCTGTCTGTCTGTCTGTCTGTCTGTCTGTCTGTCTGTCTGTCTGTCTGTCTGTCTGTCTGTCTGTCTGTCTGTCTGTCTGTCTGTCTGTCTGTCTGTCTGTCTGTCTGTCTCTCTCTCTCTCTCTCTCTCTCTGTCTGTGTCTGTCTCTCTCTCTCTCTCTCTCTCTCTCTCTCTCTCTGTGTCTGTCTCTCTCTCTCTCTCTCTCTCTCTGTGTGTCTGTCTCTCTCTCTCTCTCTCTCTCTCTCTCTCTCTCTCTCTGTGTGTGTGTGTCTGTGTCTATTTCTCTGTGTGTGTGTGTGTGTGTGTGTGTGTGTGTTTACAGAATTTTCACACACATGACATACAAGACATACACAGACACACAAGACATACACAGACACACAAGACATGCACAGACACACACGACATACACAGACACACACGACATACACAGACACACAAACATACACAGACACACACGACATACACAGACACACACGACATACACAGACACACACGACATACACAGACACACAAGACATACACAGACACACAAGACATACACAGACACACAAGACATACACAGACACACAGATGCACAGATAAGAAAAATACAAACATAGCCCCCACTAAAGGGAAAGTATTCAGACTCCTTGACTTTTTCCACATTTTGTTACGTTTCTGCCTTATTCTAAAATTGATCAAATAGTTTTTTCCCCTCATCAATCCACACACAATACCCCATAATGAGAAAGCACATTTTTTAAAATAGAAATGTTAGCAAATGTATAATAAAAAAAACACAGAAATATCACATTTACATCCAAACCCTTTATTCAGTACTTTGTTGAATCACCTTTGGCAGCGATTACAGCCTTGAGTCTTCTTGGGTATGACGCTACAAGCTTGGCACACTTGTATATGGGGAGTTTCTCCCATTCTTCTCTGCAGATCCTCTCAAGCTCTGTCAGGTTGGATGGGGAGCGTCGCTGCACAGCTATTTTCAGGTCTCTCCAGAGATGTTCGATCGCGTTCCAGTCCGGGCTCTAGCTGGGCCACTCAAGGACATTCAGAGACTTGTCCCGAAGCCACTCCTGCGTTGTCTTGGCTTAGGGTTGTTGTCCGGTTGGAAGGTGAACCTTTGCCCCAGTCATCAAATATCTCTCTGTAGTTTATATACACTACCGTCCAAAAATTGGGGTCACTTAGAAATGTCCTTGTTTTTGAAAGATAAGCAAATGTCCATTAAAATAACATCACATTGATCAGAAATACAGTGTAAACATTGTTAATGTTGTAAATAACTATTGTAGCTGGAAACGGCTGATTTTTTTATGGAATATCTAAATAGGCGTACAGAGGCCCATTATCAGCAACCATCACTCCTTTTGCAATTATGTGAAAATTGACATACAAGAAGACATACACAGACACACAAGACATACGCAGACACACAAGACATACACAGACACACAAGACATACACAGACACACAAGACATACACAGACACACAAAACATACACAGACACACAAGACATACACAGACACACAGATGCACAGATATCAGAAACCATCACTCCTGTGTTCCAATGGCACGTTGTGTTAGCTAATCCAAGATAACCATGCTACAATTTGATGGTCTGGGGGTGCTTTGGTGGTGGTAAAGTGGGAGATTTGTACAGGGTAAAAGGGATCTTGAAGAAGGAAGACTATCACTGCATTTTGCAACGCCATGCCATATCTTATCATATACTTCAGGAAGCATGGGGTGAAATCTCTTCAGATTACCTCAACAAATTGACAACTAGAATGCCAAAGATCTGCAAGGTTGTAATTGCTGCAAATGGAGGATTCTTTGACGAAAGCAAAGTTTGAAGGACACAATTATTATTTCAATTAAAAAACATTATTTATAACCTTGTCAACGTCTTGACTATATTTCCTATTCATTTTGCATCTCATTTCATGTATGTTTTCATGGAATATAATTTTTTGCTAAAAGTATTATTATTGATCGATTGACTATGAATTTTTAGATCACCCAGTAGTTCTATCTGCAGAGTTAGCTCCAGGTAAATGTTGCAATTTTTCAGCCATTCCTGGACCAAAAACAGGCTACATATGGACAGTACCAAAATAAATGATATATTGGTTCTGTCTCTTCTGTTGGTTGAAAGAATTTTGTATAATAATTTTAATAATTTCTAAGTTTTGAATCTCACGTCGTTTTGCGTATCAGTTCATAAACCATATGCCATGGATCTCTCTGTACTTTGCTCCATTTATCTTTCCCTCGATCCTGACTAGTCTCCAAGTCCCTGTCGCTGAAAAACATCCCCACAGCATGATGCTGCCACCACCATGCTTCACCGTAGGGATGGTGCCAGGTTTCCTCCAGACGTGACGCTTGGCATTCAGGCCGAATAATTCAATCTTGGTTTCATCAGACCAGAGAATCTTGTTTCTCACAGTCTGAGAGTCCTTTAGTTGCCTTTGTGCAAACTCCAATCGGGCTGTAATGTGCATTGTCCTTCTGGAAGGTTCTCCCATCTCCACACTGGAACTCTGGAGCTCTGTCAGAGTGGCCTTTGTGTTCTTGGTCACCTCCTGACCAAGGCCCTTCTCCCCTGATTGCTCAGTTTGGCTGGGCAGCCAGCTCTAAGAAGAGTCTTGGTGGTTCCAAACTTCTTCCATTTAAGAATGATGGAAACCACTGTGTTCTTGGGGACCTTCAATGCTGCAGAAATGTTTTGGTACCCTTCCCCAGATATGTGGCTCGACACAATCCTGTCTCGGAGCTCTACGGACAATTCCTTTGACGTCATAGCTTGGTCAACAGTAGGACCTTATATAGACATGTGTGTGACTTTCCAAATCTTGTCCAATCAATTGAATTTACCCCAGGTGGGCTCCAATCAAGTTGTAGAAACATCTCAAAGATGATCAATGGAAACAGGATGCACCTGAGCTCAATTTCGAGTCTCATAGCAAAGGGTCTGAATACTTATGTAAACATGTTTAATAATTAGCCACAATTTCTAAAAACCTGTTTTCGCCTTGTGTGTAGATTGATAAGGGAAAAAATCATTTAATCAATTTTAGAATAAGGTTGTAACGTAAGAAAATGTTGAAAAAGTGAAGTGGTTTGAATACTTTCAGAATGCACTGTATTTGGATTACACATTGTAAAACTCCTAAACACACTGCCTAAATTGCTGCTCTAACTGCAACGTGAATAGCCTATGTTCAGTAGCCTATATACAGTAGCCAATATACAGTAGCCTATATACAGTAGCCTATATACAGTGTGCCTCTGGTTCTTTTCCTGTGTTTGGCCTGGACTGCGTTCTCACATGCGTCGGACCGAGACCACTCTTTTTGAGCGAACCATGGTGTGTTGTTTAGTGCGCTCCAGAGTGCCGATAGAGTGTTTACACCAGTCCAAACTAACTAAACTAAGGGGAAATAAGGAGAGTTAGGAAAAACACTTGTGAAAGCCCTCTAACTCACGTGCATGCGTGTTTGTGTGTGTCTGATTATATAATATTGTGTGTGGAAACTCTGTAATCTTGGTTAAATAAATCAGAGTTGCGAAAAATACTAATACTTGTGTTGTGTGTCACTGAAAAAGCACTCAAGATCAATCCGTTGCCCTCACTAAAATGTTACCCAATTGACCCCAGAGGGAAGGGATACAATTAAAACTAGATTTAACTAATTAACTAAACTCCATCCCTCCAAAATAGGCTGAAATTTCAGGCGGCCTTTTTAAACAGCTGTTACACTAAAAGGGCATTATCATCATTTTCATTATTTCACAGTATTATTTCAACGTCATAGTGTGGAGATATATACTGAGTGTACAAAACATTAGGAACACCTTCCTAATATTGAGTTGTGCCCCCTTTTGCCCTCAGAACAGCCTCAATTCATCAGGGCATGGACTCTAACAAGGTGTCAAAAGCGTTCCATAGGGATGCTGGCCCATGTTGTCTCCAATGCTTCCCACAGTTCTGTCGAGTTGGCTGGATGTCCATTGGATGGTGGACCATTCTTGATACAGACGGGAAACTGTTGAGAGTGAAAACCCCAGCAGCGTTGCAGTTCTTGACACATTCAAAACAGTGTGCCTAGCACCTACTACCATACCCCGCTCAAAGGCTGTTAGGCTCTGACTTTAGGCAAGCCTCTGGCTTTCTCTATGGTTATTAAGGTCAGGGCCTGACAGGGGAAGTCTAGCTGACTTTATGGTGGTTTTGTGTTGGTCCCCAATTAGAGAGAGCTTGTTGAATATTTTAAGCTTTTGTTCAATATTTTTAGTCTATGATCCAAAGAACAGAATTGGAAGGTTAGAAACCACAATAGGTTACTCAGTAAACTATAGGATAGCAACAGGATGGAGATAGAGCAGTCAGTGAAGCCCAATAGTTAGAGCAGCCAGTAAAGCCCAATAGTTAGAGCAGTCAGTGAAGCCCAATAGTTAGAGCAGTCAGTAAAGCCCAATAGTTAGAGCAGTCAGATAAGTTAGCAGTCAGTAGGGTTTAATAGTTAGAGCAGTCAGTAAAGCCCAATAGTTAGAGCAGTCAGTAAAGCCCAATAGTTAGAGCAGTCAGTAATGCCCAATAGTTAGAGCAGTCAGTAAAGCCCAATAGTTAGAGCAGTCAGTAAAGCCCAATAGTTAGAGCAGTCAGTAAAGACCAATAGTTAGAGTAGTCAGTGAGCCCAATAGTTAGAGCAGTCAGTAAAGCCCAATAGTTAGAGCAGTCAGTAAAGCCCAATAGTTAGAGCAGTCAGTGAGCCCAATAGTTAGAGCAGTCAGTAAAGCCCAATAGTTAGAGCAGTCAGTGAGCCCAATAGTTAGAGCAGTCAGTAAAGCCCAATAGTTAGAGCAGTCAGTAAAGCCCAATAGTTAGAGCAGTCAGTAAAGCCCAATAGTTAGAGCAGCCAGTGAAGCCCAAGAGAAGATGATCATATGGTTTTATGGGGTACACTTAGACACACATTAGCTATAATATAAGAAGTACTAGAATGGTTGAATAGAACAGTGTCTGTATTGTGCTGTGGTTGTACCAGGTTGTAACAGGCACTAAGAATTAGGGGTCAATGTATGTTAAGATTTATGAGTGTGTGTCTGGTTGCCTTCATGGGTGAATGTGTTTATCTTTGCACCATTTCCATTACTAAGGGGTCGCCACTATGGTTTCACAGTTTCGTATCTTGAAGGTTTATTGCCATGGGGGGAGTGTTTTATATTTTGAAGGTTTAACTGCTGACAGGAAGAGGGGGTAGACGAACCAGAGTTGAAAGGTTTTGAAACGATAGTGGAGGACTGTTAAGAGGTGTTGATCATTTTACCCAAGGGGGAGGGGCTATGTATGCTATGTAACCACAAATGAGTATAAGAAGCGCAAAGGAGTCTGGGAAGATCAGAAGTCTCCGGGGGCTCCTCGGCTTTTGTTGCTCGCGTAATAAAAGTCTATGTTACTTTTCCAAACTTTGAAAGTGCTTTATTTTTAAGAGAAAGAGGGAAGATTTTCTGCATTGAGTTGTCTATGAACATACTCTAAGTTATGGACAGTTCCAGGGTCAGTAGTTACAGTATATACAGGGACAGTTCCAGGGTCAGTAGTTACAGTATATACAGGGACAGTTCCAGGGTCAGTAGTTACAGTATATACAGGGACAGTTCCAGGGTCTGTAGTTACAGTATATACAGGGACAGTTCCAGGGTCTGTAGTTACAGTATATACAGGGACAGTTCCAGGGTCTGTAGTTACAGTATATACAGGGACAGTTCCAGGGTCTGTAGTTACAGTATATACAGGGACAGTTCCAGGGTCAGTAGTTACAGTATATACAGGGACAGTTCCAGGGTCTGTAGTTACAGTATATACAGGGACAGTTCCAGGGTCTGTAGTTACAGTATATACAGGGACAGTTCCAGGGTCTGTAGTTACAGTATATACAGGGACAGTTCCAGGGTCTGTAGTTACAGTATATACAGGGACAGTTCCAGGGTTTTTTATTTTTATTTTTTATTTCACCTTTATTTAACCAGGTAGGTCAGTTGAGAACAAGTTCTCATTTGCAACTGCGACCTGGCCAAGACAAAGCAAAGCAGTGCGACAAAAAAACAACAACACAGAGTTACACATTAAACAAACAGTCAAAAACACAATAGAAAATCTATAAACAGAGTGCAAAATGTAGTGCAAAAATGCAGTAAGGTTGGGAGGTAGGACAATAAATAGACTATAGAGTAGAAATAAATTACAGAAATTATCATCATTAACACAGGAATGAAGGATGTGCAAATTATGATGTGCAAATAGAGATACTGGAGTGCAAGATTAGTGAAAATAAACAAAAATAAATATGGGGATGAGGTAGTAGGGTGGGCTATTTACAGAAGGGCTATATACAGGTGCAGTGATCGATAAGCAGCTTTGACAGCTGATGCTTAAAGTTATTGAGGGAGATAGGGACCTCTAGCTTCAATGATTTTTGCAATTCGTTCCAGTCATTGGCAGCAGCGAACTGGAAGGAATGGCGGCCAAAGGAGGTGTTGGCTTTGGGGGTGACCAGTGAGATATACCTGCTGGAGCGCATGCTACGGGTGGGTGTTGCTATGGTGACCAGTGAGCTGAGATAGGGCGGGGATTTACCTAATAAAGACTTATAGATGACCTGGAGCCAGTGGATTTGGCGACGAATATATAGTGAAGGCCAGCCAACGAGAGCATACAGGTCGCAGTGGTGGGTAGTGTATGGGGCTTTGGTGACAAAACGGATGGCACTATGATAGACTACATCCAATTTGCTAAGTAGAGTGTTGGAGGCTAGTTTGTAAATGACATCGCCGAAATCAAGGATCGGTAGGATAGTCAGTTTTACAAGGGCATGTTTGGCAGCATGAGTGAAGGAGGCTCTGTTGCGAAATAGGAAGCCAATTCTGGATTTAATTTTGGATTGGAGATGGTTGATGTGAGTCTGGAAGTTGAGTTTATAGTCTAACCAGATGCCTAGGTATTTGTAGGTGTCCACATATTCTAATTCGGATCCGTCGAGAGTAGTGATGATAGTCCGGTGGGCGAGTGCTGGCAGCGTTCGATAGAAAAGCATGCACTTAGTTTTACTAGCGTTTAAGAGCAGTTGTAGGCCACGGAAGGAGTGTTGTATGGCATTGAAGCTTGATTGAAGGTTAGTAAACACAGTATCCAAAGAGGGGCCAGATGTATACAGAATGGTGTCATCTGCATAGAGATGGATCAGAGAGTCACCAGCAGCGAGAGCGACATCGTTGATGTATATAGAGAAAAGGGTTGGGCCAAGAATTGAACCCTGTGGCACCCCCACAGAGACTGCCAGAGGATCGGACAATAGGCCCTCCGATTTGACACACTGAACTCTGTCTGCAAAGTAGTTAGAGAACCAAGCAAGGCAGTCACTTGAGAAACCAAGGCTGTTGAGTCTGCCAATAAGAATGCGGTGATTGACAGAGTCGAAAGCCTTGGCCAGGTCGATGAAAACGGCTGCACAGTACTGTCTTTTATCGAAGGGTCAGTAGTTACAGTATATACAGGGACAGTTCCAGGGTCAGTAGTTACAGTATATACAAGGACAGTTCCATACTCTAATTAAAAGTATGTCGAACAACTGCGCTGCGCCTTGGTCATTCCTCACCACACACCGTGACAAAGGCACTTCAATCTTATGTCT
Organism: Thymallus thymallus; assembly: GCA_023634145.1. Taxonomy (NCBI): domain Eukaryota; kingdom Metazoa; phylum Chordata; class Actinopteri; order Salmoniformes; family Salmonidae; genus Thymallus; species Thymallus thymallus. The sequence continues at coordinate 17,503,411 of CM042386.1, read as the reverse complement.
TGCCCATTCACCCTCTGAATGGCACACATACACAATCCATGTCTCAATTATCTCAAGGCTTAAACATCCTTCTTTAACCTGTCTCCTCCCCTTCATCTACACTGATTGAAGTGGATTTAACTAGAGACATCAATAAGGGATCATAGCTTTCACCTGGATTCACCTGGTCAGTCGATGTCATGGAAAAAGCACCCAGTGTCTATGAAACACAAGAAAATCACGTTTTTGAATGCACTGGACCTTTAACTTAAACAATGTTTAACCATAAGATGACATGCTCTGCAATTTCAACATTTTTTCAATGAATAACTCCTGTGTAAACTAAGGCCAGGATTCAGTTAAAGAAGCATTGTCGACACTGTACTTGATTCCTAAAGGTGATTTACGTTTGAGCCGACATCCGTAGTGTTTACCATGAATGTGATCCAAGAACATCGGGGAAATTCTCTTTAAAGACCTATTGTCGACAATGTGCATTTGATTGAATCCCAGATTAAATCAACAGAGTCGAACTCAACAAAATAAGAATAATTTAGGCCATTTAGCAAACTCACTTCAGTAAAGTGAGTGCATAGAAAAAAATGTTTCACTCTTTGCTGGCTCAGCTCTTCTCGTTCTCTATAAAATAACAGTCAAGTGAAAGTGCATAAGAGGCGAGGCGGCCAGCCATCCTTCCTGTTTCATTTGCCACTAATAAGGAAGCTGCTTCTTAACACCCCCTCGCGCTCCCTGCATGTAATTAGTAGTCAGACGCTTAGTCAACCTTGAATACACCCCTAACCTACCAATCCAGAAATATCACGAGTGTGTGACAGCGCATTGAGAACCTATAGCAGATACGGATGTCTCCTCTCAAGTTATTTTTCTTTGGCTTTGCGGACAGTTTCTGATCACATATCTCTGAAGCTGTAAGAAAGACCTTTGTATTGAAACGCATCAGCTTTGAATAACAGGGCACCATGAATTGTTAAGAATACATCTAGTCATAGTACATTTTTTGGCTGTTGCTATCTTTTACGTTTTTCAAAGACTACAGCAACAGCTCCAGCATATTTGCCAGAATGCCAGATCTTCATGCTGTGGGTTTGGCCCTTCTAGCTCTGGCAGGCTGGTGGTCCCTGTGTGCTGCTGATGTGGGGGACTTCGCCCCATGTCTGAACTTCTTCTACAGGTCGTCGCCCCCCAAAGGCCTGTCGGGGACCCCCATCTGTCAGCGCTATGAGAACCAGTACCACTTCGCCTCGCTGTACAGCCGCCCACAACGCTCGCCAAGGTTCTCTGCCTACATTTTCAGTCCGGCAGAAGGGAAGAGGCCCCCAGCATACTGGAAGTTTGAGCCGCAGGTAACAACTGACTTAAAGGGAAGTCTTTTAAAACTTTATGTAAGATGGTTCCTTAGCCTGAAAGTATTTACCGTTAAGTATGTCAAACCAAATAATTAAGCAGATAAAATACACGGTTGTGTCAGGCTCTGGCCATAGAGAAGCCTATTTGCTTCTCTATGTAGCTAGGGTCAGAGTCTGACAGTGTCTTTCGTTTCTGTTTCTGTGTGGGTTTTGGGTTGGATCCCTAATTAGAGGCAGCTGCTCCGCATTGTCTCTAATTAGGGATCCTATATATGTTAGTCTGTCCTTCACTCTGGTGTGGGTCGTTGTCGATATATGTCGCAAGTCACAGTGAAAGTAAGTGTATTCCTGTTGTTACGTCCGTTCTTTATTTGTGTTTGATTTTGTTAACGTGACGTTTTGTCTTTCGTGTTTGTTTGATGTGTATAGTTCGTTCATTTGGCGTTAAAATTACTTAGTAAATAAAACATCTATGTCGAACTATAATCCCTGCGCTGCGCCTTGGTCATTCCCACACCCACATCGTGACAGGTTGCTCCTATCACTCCTATTGATTTTTAGCTAGCAGTGGCAAAAGTTGGCTGATGTTTGTAGTGACTGTTTAAAGTTAATGGGATACTTTGGGATTTTGACAATGAGGCCCTTTATTTACTTCCCCAGACTCAGATGAACTCGTGGATACCATTTGTATGTCTGTGTGCTAGTTTGCATTGGCTTGCAAAACTACCTCTCACTTCCTTCATACTGTACATAGATACATAAAAATGGTATCCACAAGTTCATCTGACTCTGGGGAAGTACATACATGGCCTCATTGCCAAAATCCCAAAGTATCTCTTTAAGATGTAAAATTCTGAACTTCCCCTTTGAAGGGACATTACACCTCATATTCAAACTTTGTTAGAGGTTGTCAGACTACAAATTAGTCTATTGACAAGATGAGTCCACGTCCCAAGCCATCTGTTTTGTAGATCCAGCTATATGCTATAATCTAAAATGAATAGAACAGGTAAGCACAATATAATTTCCAGATTTTCTCATATTTACATTAGACTACTTTGGAGTTATAAAAACATCAGACAAAATTGGATTTTCTAGTGTAATGTCCCTTTAATACAGTTGTGATTCAGAGGGTTGGGAAACAGCCATCACAATCTATTGATTTACGCATGACACTGAATTTCAAAATTTTATATTTTGAATGCAATTTGTAAATAACAAGCGTGACTGGAATGCTCATTTTAAAAATGAGAACAGACACATTTGTGATCGGCACGGAGCCTCACCATCTGCAGATGATGATGTTTCTCAGTTCACTGAAGCCTAAATGTACGTTGTTATGGTTTGCATTGTTGGAAAGTCCGCACTTACTGCAACATTCAACACAAGATAGCTTCTTCAAAAACTTCAATTTTCTAAACCTTAACACTTTTGACCCTCAACGTTTCCTCTTTCCAGTTAGCCAACGCCACAGCGGACGGCAACATGACCCCCTTCCCACAAGGTGAGCTGGACCCGAACGTGGTGAACAGCCAGGCCGTCCAGCTGGATTATATCAACTCCTCCTACACGCGGGGGCACCTCAACCCCAGCCTTCACCACCGGACCCAAGAGGACCGCTCGTCGACCTTCACCCTGACCAACGTGGTCCCTCAGAAGGCCAGCTCCAACAACGGGCCCTGGGAGACATTGGAGAAGCAGGTCAACCACACTCTGGGGTCCTACTGCCTCGGTGTGGCCTACATTGTGACGGGAGTTATTCCCTACCAGGACAACAATCACTGGATCAATGGTCATCGAGTGGCAGTCCCAGAGTACCTGTGGTCAGCCTACTGCTGCTCAAAGTACAACGAGAGTCTACTTAACAAGGTTCATCTTAGCGAGTTTTTCCCCACGTATGCTGCTATTGGACGCAACGACCCTAACAGCACAGAAGAGATTGTGCCCGTTGACAAAAGCAGTCACAAATGGTTCTGGGGTTACGATGTAAGGCGTATGCCTCTAGATATGTTGGAGATGTACCTGAAGGAGCGATTTGGGACCGTCATCAGTGTGTTCTATGGACAATGCTCTGGGTTGCAATGACCATATCTACCATATGCATATCTAATAGATTATCAAGGTCATGTTCTAAGGGCGGTGTATTGTTACATTTTCTTCAATCAATTTGTCACGAATATCACAAGTTGTATGTCCTCAATTTTAGCACACATGCTCTTAAAATTTTATGGATTTGTAAATTACAGACATAAAAAATATGGTAACACTTTATATATAACAGTGCCAAAATAATGTCATACACATGAAATGTGTCCCAAATGTCATAATAAAATGAATGTCAAGCTACAAGAGAGTCTAATTTTGCAAGCATTGGAAACAGTTATGACATACACTCAGTGGCCAGTTCATCTAGTACCAGATCGGACCCCCCTTTGCCTCCAGAACAACCTGAATTCTACAAGGTGTGGTGTTCAAATGTTGCTCAATTGGTATCAAGGGACCTAACGTGTGCCAGAAAAACATCCCCCACACCATTACACCACTGCCACAAGCCTGTACCGTTGACACCATGCAGGATGGCACCATGGAATCATGCTGCTTACGCCAAATCCTGACTCTGCCATAAGCATGATGCAATCGGAGCCGGGATTTGTCAGACCAGGCAATATTTTTTCCACACTTCAATTGTCCAGGGTTGGTGATCGCGTGCCCACTGGAGCCACTTCTTCTTGTTTTTAAGTGATAACGATTGACGGAATGTAGTTCTGCACACCACTGTTGTACTGTGCCTTTATTTCCCTGTTTGTGGCCTGCCTGTTAGCTTGCACGATTCTTACCATTCTCCTTCGACCTCTGTCGCCAACGAGCTGTTTTCGCCCACAGCACTGCCGCTGGCTGGATTTTTTTTGTTTGTCGCGCCATTCTCGGTAAACCCTAGACACTGTCGTGCGTGAAAAGCACAGGAGGCCACCCCTTTCTGAGATACTGGAACCGGCGCGCCAGGGACCGACAATCAAACCATGCTCAAAGTCGCTAAGGTCACTTGTTTTATCCATTCTAACGTTCAATCGAACAGTAACTGAGGTTGTGTCTACACCTGACACTTACATGCGACTTCTGCTATCAGAATACGAAGATTCTGAATATAGCGCTCAGCCTCCTTAAGATAAATGGTCTTATGCCATTTTACATGTGAACAGGCTTATGTCTGTTATTTCCATACAGTCTATCTAACTATTTGTGGAAAAAACTGCCCATTATTAAATTTGTTTAATTGAGATTTTATTTGTATTACTCTTTAATTCACTACAATACTTACTTTTTCTTTTGATGTTGCATTGTCGAGAGGTTACCCTGCAAGTAAGCATTGCATTGCACTGTGTACTCCATGTATTTCATGTGTAATATGACAAACACAGGAGGTTGGTGGCACCTTAATTGTGGAGGACGGGCTTGTGGTAACGGATGGAACGGAATCAGTGGAATGGTATCAAATACATCCAACACAGAGTTTCCAGGCGTTTGATGCCATTCCATTTGCTCCGTTCCAGGCATTCCTATGAGCCGTCCTCCCCTCAGCAGCCTCCACTGATGACAAATAAACCAACTTGAACATAGAAAGGAAGGGTGAGTGCAGCCAGAAAGAGATGGGAAAAGATGGCTACCTTTGTGGTTAGATTGTAGGTGAACAAGATATTGAAAATACATACAGTAGGCCCTTAAATTATGTGTCCTCAAATATGCCATCATTAGCTGGTAGAACTGACAAAATGAAACGAATCATAGAGGTCTTATAACTTATTCCATTCTACAGGTTTTTTTTTTTGTTCATGTCTCTTTACATTCACATACTGTAGCATAGGGGCTAGCTGCTTTACTACAGATCCTGGTTTGATACCGGGCTGTGTCGCAGCCGGCCGGAGACCCATGAGGCGACGCACAATTGTCCCAGCGTCGTCCGGGTTAGAGGAGCGTTTGGCCGGCCGAGATGTCCTTGTCCCATCGCGCTATTTGGTAGTTACAAGACTGTATTTGGGGTGTTTCTCCCATTCTTCTCTGCAGATCCTCTCAAGCGATGTCAGGTTGGATGAGGAGCGTCACTGCACAGCTATTTTCAGGTTTCTCCAGAGATGTTTGATCGGGTTCAAGTCCGGGCCCTGACTGGGCCACTCAAAGACATTCAGAGACTTGTCCGAAGCCACTCCCGCGTTGTCTTGGCTGTGTGCTTAGGGTCGTTGTCCTGTTGGAAGGTGAACCTTCGCCCCAGTCCTGACTAGTCTCCCAGTCCCTGCCGGTGAAAAACATCCCCACAGCATGATGCTGCCATCACCATGCTTCACTGCAGGGATGGTGCCAGGTTTCCTCCAAATGTGACGCTTGTCATTCAGGACAAAGAGCCCACAATGTATTCAAGTAATCAAAAGTTTAGTATTTGGTTCCATATTCCTAGCACACCATAACTACATCAAGCTTGTGACTTGTGACAAACTGGTTGGATGCATTTACAGTTTGTTTTGGATGTGTGTTGCCCAATAGTAACGGAATGGTGAATAATGAATGGAGTAATTGTCTTTCTAAGTGAGTAGATCAAATGTTTCTGAACACTTTTAAATTAATTCTGATAATGAGAAGCTGTATGGACAAACATTTCCAATATAAAGAAAATGTCTGTTGACTGTTTTGCTGCTTATGATATTTTAATAAAACATTGGTTATAGGCTAATTATTATTATTAAGCTACACACTAAAAAATGTGGGTTCCTCAAGGGTTCTTTGGGAAAGGTGATGGTTCTATGCTAACACAACCAAAACAATCTGCGAATTCATCCAAAAAGTTTGTAGAGTTACAAGCTTGATGTAGTCATATATCTTTTTAGGTTTGGCATAATTTATAAGACTTCTAATCAATGTTATAATTCTGCAAGATGTAATAGTGTTTTCTGATTCACCTCAGCAGTGAGATGTAGGGTAGACACTGAATGACACTACTCACTTCACCCTCTTCATCTGACCAACCCTTCAGCACTACTGGTTCCATTTCAGTAGGATGCTCTGTCCTCATTGGTTTTTCACAGTCACGTGACGAGCCAAAATAACCCCAGTTCAGTCTAAACGAACCCACTCTCTTTCCATGTCGACAGTATCGTTGAAACAGAAAATGTTAGAATGTTGAATGTTGAATATGATTTGAAATAATAAAGAGTGTGAAATCAAAAATAAATAAATAACTGGAACCACTTATGCATCAATCTGAGTAAACCACTAGGGTCCTTGTCTAATAATTCTAATTGAGGAATTTTTTGCAACTGTGTCAGTGTCACCAATTTTCCATCCAATTTTTTTAGGCAAATTTGAGGTCTGCTGAGCGCAAACCTGAACGCTGTGGGCTCGTTTACTATTAGAACTGAGGCTGTACCCGCTTTAAGTTACAGTTATATCAGTGGCAAAGTAGGCTTCTGTGGCTATTTGATCACAATGTAGGCCTACCACCAAAAACAACATAACATTTGAACATTGAAATAGCTGTTCTATCATTCAACCTACAGTAGCAGCTATGAGACAAAAGCATGCAGGGCTTATCCACTTGTCCTTCAGACAAGAAGGTGGCTTAAAATGTTGTGTTGTTTGATGTAAGAAACCCCTCTACAAAATAAAATGCATTATTATTCCCAGTCTGGTAGAGTATGGGTCGTGGCTGTCAATGCAATAGAATCCTACTCCAATGCTCCCTGCTTACAAAACAAATATCTTATATAGTTCGTTTTGTTTCGGTATGTTGCATTGAAAGTGGCTAATATTGCGTTGAATCGACCACAATTCTCACAGTAGCGGGAAACGTTGATAGTGTTAACCCATGTGGAAAACTAGGAAGTTGAGTGAAGTTCAATCTCGTGCTTCTCTGTGCTGGCTCATATTTCTTCTGCTGCGCGCCCTTGCACGTGTGAAGTTTAGAGGAAACATTGAGTGTCAGTGACTGCACGAACGTTTTATGAAATGAGGGGACTTTTCACAGATCAGTCCATGGTGGGTTAGAAAGAGGAAATACTTCGTCTGAAAAAGGAAATGATCATTTTTGAAGATTAATGTATTTTTGTTCTGGCCTTTTATGACTTTTCTATTCAAACTAAGAGTGTTGAAAAAAATCGTAGACATTTTGGAGGTATCTTTTTAATTTATTAATTCAAAGTGTTTGGTGACAAAAGCCCACAAAGAAACACAGACACAGCAAATGAGGGTCAAAATAAGTATTAGTGCACATTGATGTCAGAAGTGGGATCCGTTCAATGAGTGTGAATGGGTTAACAAGCTTTGAGGTTAGAGGCTAGTAATGCTGCTGGGGTGAGGGCGTGAAGAGCTTGTGCTACACCTCCACTTTTATGATGGCTTTGCCCATTGGCGACATGGTGGCCTTGATGTCCAGGTAACTGCCTGCGAAGGGATACTGGAGCCATTTGCCTCTTCCCGAACAAAACCCTTCTGCTCCTTGTTGATGTACAACTCCTTAGAAGGAGCCTCATCACATTCTTTGGCGCTGGAGGAGATGGCTGCCAATTGTGCTATTGTGTGTGTTTTTTCGCATTATTTGTAACTCATTTTGTACATCATTTTTCTGCCACTGTCTATTATGACCGAAAAGAGCTTCTGGATATCAGGACAGCGATTACTCATCTCGTACTGGACGAAGATTTTTTCTTTAACGAGTCGGACGCAAAGGATTTACTTCAGACACCGGACAAGGCCCTAATCCCCCATCATTCGCATGAAGAAGAGACAGAGATGGTAGGTCAGGGTGCCTTGTAAGGATCCGACGGCGAGTGGGTAATCCGCCTCTACCATCAGTCGCATTAGCCAACGTGCAATTATTGGATAACAAAATGGATGAGCTCCGATCAACACTATCCTACCAACGGGACATTAAAAACTGTAATGTCTTATGGTTCAGAGTCGTGGCTGAACAACTGCCTCCAGTCAGACAAGGGCTGGCAGTCTGTGTCTATTTGTAAATAACAGCTGGTGCACAGAATCTAATATTAAGGAAGTCTCAAGGTTTTGCTCGCCTGATGTAGAGTATCTCATGATGACCTATAAACCACACTACTTACCAAGAGAGTTTTCATCTATATTTTTTTTGTATCTGACTATTTACCACCACAAACCGATGCTGGCACTAAGAACGCACTCAACGAGCTGTATAAGGCCAGCTGACTGAGTGCGGTCTTAGTGCCAGCATATGTCTGTGGTGGTAAATAAACAGCCACGAAAAATATAGATGAAAACTCTCTTGGCAAATAGTGTAGTCTACAGCTTATCATGAGATATTCTACTTAAGAATATATATTCTACTTCAGAATATATATTCTACTTCAGTAAAAAACAAACTCCAAATGCATTTGTAGGTAGCTAGCTAACAGCCGTGGAGAAGGGTGAAAGGATAGCAGGCCCAACTGTCAAAGTGAGAGAGTAGGCTATTCTGGATAGGGCAGGTACTTTTGTGTAGTTCCAGTCCCTAGAAGTGAGGACAGAGAACATAATATTCAGTGTGGTCTAATTTGACTACAATGAAGCCTATTTCTTGTGAGGTTTTCTGTCCTCAGATACAGAGAGCTGTGAAAGCCTGTCTGCAGATGAAGAGGTCCCAATGAAGAGCCGTGGTTCTCAGTCCTGGGGCACATGTTTGTTTTTGCCTTAGAACTACACAGCTGATTCAAATGATCAAGTCATCATCAAGCTTCAAGTGGTATTTATGTATTCATTTGTGATCCTTAATATAGGAGGCAGGTAGCCTAGTGGTTAGAGCGTTGGGTCAGTAACCAAAAGGTCACTGGTTTGAATACCCAAGGTGATGAACCAGTCCACGTGCCCTTGAGCAAGGCACTTAACCCTAATAAGCTCCAGGGGCGGTACTGCTATGACTGACCCTGTAGAACAATGAAGGCCATTGTTTGTTCTTAACTGACTTGCCTAGTTAAATAAAGGTTAAAATGTTTAAAAAATCCTGTCACTGTCACATGCTACACATGTATCTATCTATCCAATGTTATCATGATTTGTTATAAGGGATATTATACTTTAGTAATCAACAATGACCTGGTAATGTAAAAGTCTAATAATGACATTATCTTCTATTGTTTGTCCGACAGTTTCGCTACGTTTCGGAAATGGAAAAGAAACCGTGTATTGTGCTTGACACATTGAAGTTACTAGACCACACCATTCATATGCAAATCCGTTTGATTCATACACTGGCTTGTCTGCACTTCCCTTATTCACACTGAAATAATATCATTTCAGATGTCCTCTATTATGATTTAAAATCTCTCGCATAGCTCATTAGTACACCCTTGTGGTTGACTACTGTATATGTATCTTATTGTGGGTCCTAATGGATAATGTGGAACTAATAAATACCATCAAAGGATACCTTACAACTTACAATAATGAACACCTTGTGAAACAGGTGTGAAAACCAACCTGGCAATATTTAAGACTTTAATATATAAACATTGATATTTTTTTGGTACAGTTGCGTGATTAATTTATTTTCACAGGTGTTTTGTACACTCACATGGCAATCATTGACTAAAATACTGAATTCTGGTGTGTGGAATATTGCGGAGGTGGTTGCTGTGTGGGTGGGACTTGACAGTCTCAGAAGGGGGACTTGTAAGCTGGTCCCTCTCCGACTCAGAGCACAGAGAATCAGACTGATCCGAACTCACTGGTTCTGTTGGATGGGATACCTATTGGGGGTTCGGACAGTCGATGGTCCTAAAGTCATTTGGAGAGGTAAATTGAAAAGGTTTATTTTTATAAGCTCAGTATAACTACCATTTCTTGCTTTCTCAAATGTCAACCAAAGCTTAAAATACTTTCGTCTATTGGGCTTCATTGAAGTGTAGGGCGTCAGTGCTTTCAGTGGTCGACCTTCTAACTGCTCTAACTGGAGAAGATTGTTGGCTTCCACCGAGGTAACCTTAGGAAGACAAAGAGAAAAATATCAGAGTTAGGGGAACTAAAACTAGCTTCAGGTTATTTTGTGTGCAAATACAAATTGTTATTATCTGAGAGTTGATCGCCCACCATTCCTGGTACCAATCAAGGGACTTGCTCAAGGCAGTCTTGAGGGTCTGGTTGGTCCATTCACCAAACCTGGAGGGGGTAGGAAATCGATATCGATTGACAATGTAAGATATTGAAATATGTTTGATTATGTAACATGTAAAAACTAAAACTAAAACTAAAAAAAAACACAAAAAAAACATTGGTGACAGAATGTAACCTATAACATCGGTACCATGACCTCGGTCACTCGAGATGACCTCAGGAGAACCGTGGGTGTTGAAGATGTGCACCATGGCCTTGGAGGTGGCCTCGCTGGTCTCATCCTTGATGGGCATAATACAAAACAAAAATCTATGTTTGGTTCCAAGCACCCTTTTTAATGGGTTACAGGCGGGAATTTACAGTTAAACAAATACTCTTCCTTAAATGACCTTAATGGATATTAACTCCACCCACTTGGTAAAGTGATCAGTCGCCGTCAGACACCAGCTGTTGCCATTCCTGGATTTCGTGAAGGGTCCGAGGAGGTCCACCCCTAACATTTAAAGTGTTAGAGAGAAGATGACTTCATTCTTACCCGTAACCGTGTCATACAGTATGCACATTTTCATATTTGTATGCATACTGACACACACACACACACACACACATTCTTAACATAAAATTGAACTCTGCTCTGGTCAAATAAAGCAACCATTGCAAAACAACTTATCAGAGCAACATTTTAATTGGGACACTTACCGATCATGTGCCATGGTGAAACAACTGATGGACTTCAACTCCGGCATAACAGTCTTCCCACCTCTCTCCCCCTCTCTCACTTTCATCTGGTTAAACTTATAGCTAGACACCTCAATATGACAGACATATAGCTATATCAGTGGAGGCTGCTGAGGGGAGGACGACTCATAATAATGGCTTGAATGGAGTCAATTGAATGGTATTAACAACATGTAAACATTATTATGAGCCGTCCTCTCCTCAGCATCCTCCACTGAACTATATGTATAGCTAGCAACTAGCTAGATGACAAATTGTTGTTGAACAATGGTTGTACAAAGCTACATCCATCCAGTTATCTGATTGAAGTTAACTGCTTAACGTTACGCCGAATTGTGCATTTCTCTGAACGCATCTCGTCGAGATCAGTGGTGTCTTCATAGTACTTTGCCTGGTTGGAAAATCTCCTCGAGGGATGCCACCGAAGTGCAAGCTACATACAAATCAGAAAGCTACAATAACAGTTACAGTAGCTAGCTAAATTAATCTGTCTTGTTAGCTAAAATGACTAGGCAGGCTGAGCTAAATAGCTAGCAACGTCAATCTAAAAACAGTTGACACGATTCCTTCCTATTGAACAACATTTACTTATATATAAAGGCAAAGATATGGTAAAGAAAGAGTGCTCTCTTTCAAGTCCTCTGAAGCAGCAGGTAGTCCCGCAGGTTGTCACCATCAAAAACACCGTTCTGATGTAATAATTGTGCGCGGACAGCGCGAGCGTTTCTGCGGTGAAATAGAACTAGAACTGCCCGCGTCCACCAAGCAACCAGCATAGCAACGGACGCTTTGGTGCGTTACGTCATCCGGTCAGCATTTTGAAGGTTCTAGCAACAGCTCTAGAACTCGTCGAATAACATTGTGACATAGAGGGGGGCTAGAGACACTTATGTAATTGTGATGAACTGAGAGAATATTAAAATCCATTAATCATATTGTCACGATCGTGGATAAAATGCAGACCAAAAGCGCAGCGCAATTGAAGTTCGACATTATGTTTATTGACTGCGAACTTGGATTACAAAAACAACAAACGAGCACGACCGTAACGGCAGGTTGGCACAAAACACGACAAAATAATAATCCACAACGCAGGTGGAAAACGTCACAAAAGAAATAAGTTCCCCAATTAGAAATTAAACAGCAGTCTCTAATTGGGGACCAAACAAAACCACATAAATGTACATAGAAAACCCCTGTCAGGCTCTGACCATCACAACATAGAGATAAGCCAAAGGCCTCCCTATGGTCAGAGCCTGACACATATGCTGTCTACCCTGCTCCTCTGTTCTTACCTCTTGCCCTTTCTGTCTTCTACTCTCTCACACCTCCTCTTTCTTCCTCTGTTGTTATAATGCACACCATATGTGCATTGAAGTACAGATTTAACTTGTATTTATAATATAATATTACAGTTATAATATTTATAATGCATGTACTATGTATTTATAACACTTGGATAATGAACTTCTTTCAATAAAGCGTTTCACATTCTCCACTGGTTGAAATTAAGTATCTCATTTGATGAAATACTACACCTATGCTGTTTTTATCAGATCAATGCAGATTAAGGAAATTAGATATTGAGATTAACCGGTTATGGAGTATTTACATGATGCATAGGAAGTGTAGTGTACTGTTTTTAAAAATCTATTTCTGTGTATATGAATTACAAATCAGCCTTTAACTAGTTAAATCATGCTTCTAGTCTATTGCATAGTTACAATGTGTAACCATTGATGTCCCAGTACCAGGAGTGGTAAACGCTGTTGAAGTGTATAATTTTAATACATACATGCAGACACAGCATCATTCAATACTGAAATTTGATACTCCTGGTATTGGATATGACTAGAGAAACATTATCTCAAAGACATTCATACCTGAACTATACCTTTATTTGCCAAGGTAGAGTACATGATCGGCTATTAGACTATTTAATGCCTCACCGGGGTGCCGTGCCGTCGGCAACATTGACCTGGAACTGTTGGAGTGTTTGGACCTAGTTTAACAACTTTGCATCCATCCGTGAGTAACTCTGGTCTGTAATCACTCATTCACTCAGGACTTATTCATTCAGGACTGTATATACATATTCAAGTACAGTTGTTATATCATATCAACTGCAATATTGTAAGTAATTCTTGGACTGAACTTACTAGTCATTCACTCAATGCATATTAGTATCCTGTCAGTAGTATCTTTTTTCATTGCTTTTAGTATATTGAATGTGCAATACGTGCATTTATCTGTAATCAAACCCTGCACTAAGGACTGTATTTTAAGGCAATTATTATTATTACCTGTACAGTTAATGTAATCATGCAAATATTCACTTACCTGTACATTTAACTGTACATTTACCTGCACAGCTAATTTAACCATGCAAAATATTCACTTACCTGTTCATTGTATATTAAGTAAATTATTATTACCCTCACTTATATCATACTCACATTTAGCTATTTAAGTATTTCTCTGCCATCGACCTGTATAGTATAGTTAACCATGCAAATATTCCTTATTTATCTATATCAACTTGCAATATTTTTATCATATTTTTTTCACCTAACACTCTGTAACAATGTATAGTGTACATATTCACCCATACTATGCAATGTCTTTATATAGCATTTTGCACTCCAGACTTCTTGTATTTTTATACTTTTTCATACTGCCGCACTATGTATCATGTATCGTGTATCTGTCTTTTGTGTATTTTCGTTCATTTTGCACCTGCCCTGTGTTTTTTCGTAGCTGCTTGACGAAGACATTTCCCCTCGGGATCAATAAAGTTACTATCTATCTATCTATCTATCTATCTATCTATCTATCTATCTATCTATCTATCTATCTATCTATCTATCTATCTATCTATCTATCTATCTATCTATCTATCTATCTATCTATCTATCTATCTATCTATCTATCTATCTATCTCTCTCTCTCTCTCTCTCTCTCTCTCTCTCTCTCTCTCTCTCTCTCTCTCTCTCTCTCTCTCCCTCTCTCTCTCTCTCTCTCTCTCTCTCTCTCTATCTATCTATCTATCTATTAAATGTACAGGCTACAATGTGGGGATCTCATGCATGGTAATAACTACATGTATATACGACTTCATCTCAATCCATAGGCTTCATTCATGTCATTCAGACTGTTTTGAAGTTGATACAACTGGCTATGATAGCTGAGGTTCATAGCTATATTCTGAACTAATATGCATACCAAAGGTTTTAGGGTCCATACACAGATCGGCTACACAGCTAGCTACACATCCATAGGAATACAGGTATTTTTATCGTCCACTACACTATAAGCAAGAAAATAGTTAGCTAGCTACGTTACTTCATCTGCATTGCATGGCAAATATCAGCAAGGCAAGCTTACAAAATTGTACATTCAATTTGCAGTAAATGCTTTAGCTGGTAATTTGCATAAAGTTGGGATAAGTTAATATTTTTCACCGCCTCCCACGCCACCGTGTGATAGTGTGCACGGGGCATAAGCTGTGGGATTCGGCGGTCTCATGCCCCGTGTACACTATCACGCGGTGCCGCACGGTGAGACACCACTTCCCATTCATTTCCAATGGAAGGAACGCTGTGAGAAGGAGGGGACCCTTGTCGGTGCGAGCATGTTGTGGGAGGCGGTGAAAAAGTTAAACTTTTCCCAACTTTATGGAAATCACCAGCAGTGACCGCTGGACGATGACCAATCATATCGAGTGGTTTCCATGACGAATTTAACAGTATGTGACCCAAGGCTGGAGACTTTCTTCAGCAAAGATGGCTGACAAAAATACTAGGATGCAAGCAAATGTAACTGTCATAACGAATCATGCAAAAAATGTACAGTTGAGAGGAATATATTAGTTAATGTAGAGACAAACGATTATGCATATTTTTTTGTCATAAAGTTAATTTACGAACATCGCAATTTAGCAAGCTAGCTGACTAGCTAACATTAGCCAGCTAGCTGGCTAGTTTAATGGGTGCTGTGACATGAGTATGACATTGTAATTCTGGTTGTTTAATGTTTTAGGGACTCCTGAAACAACCAGCAATCCAGGCTGTCTTCTTGTGAAACAGTGGATGTAAAGAATCTAGATAGCTAAAGCATTTAGTGCGAATTTAATGTACAATTTTGTTAGCTTGCCTTGCTAATATTTGCCATTCAATGCAGATGAAGTAACGTAGCTAGCTAACTCTTTTCTTGCTTATTGTGTAGTGGAGGATAAAAATACCTGTATTCCTATGGATGTGTAGCTAGCTACAGTATGTAGCCGATCTGTGTATGGACCCTAAAACGTTTGGTATGCATATTAGTTCAGAACCTAGCTATGAACCTCAGCTATCATAGCCAGTTGTATCAACTTCAAAACAATGTGAATGACATGAATGAAGCCAATGGCTTGAGTAGAGTATAATATAACTTTGTGCCAAGGATGCAAGTCATATATACAGTACATGTAGTTATTACCATGCATGAGATCCCCACTTTGTAGCCTGTACATTAAATATATTCACTGATCATGTATTCTACCTTGGCAAATAAAGATGCAGTTCAGGTATGAATGTCTTTGAGATAATTTTTCAGTCATATCCAATACCAGGAGTATCAAATTCCAGTCTTTGAATGATGCTGTGTCTGCATGAATGTATTACAATTATACACTTCAACAGTGTTTACCAATCTTGGTCCTGAGACATCAATGGTTACACATCTGATAAAACAGGATAGGTGTAGTATTTCATCAGTAGAGAATGTGAAATGCTTTATTGAAAGAAGTTCATTATCCAAGGGTTTATAAATACATGCAAGAAGGGATAAAAAATCTCATTAAATTTGACCCATAGATACAGCTATACTGTATGCTCATCATGTTTAGCTAGGGCAAAATTTAAGGGGATGTCCTTAGCTTAGGGACTATGTTGTTCTTTGCCAATGGGAAAGAGAAATCCTCCTCTCTACTGGGGTGGGGTGGGGTGGGGTGGGGGGGCATGACAGCATTATTGAGTCACCGTCCCCTGGCTTTACTGTCTCTCTCTCTGTTGTGTCTCAAACACCCTCTGGTTGATGACACAATGCTCCTTGAGCCACACAAAACATTTCCATGTCCCCTGTGCACGTATGAGATACAGCTGCGGTTTGGGTGAGAAACATTTTTATCACAGTAGAACTCACAGTGTAATTGAAGACAAAAAAAAAACGGTCTAACATTTCAGAAGGCAAGATATCAAACCTAAGACATTGATGTCTGTGAGCAGTGACGCTTGGTTTTTTTTTCAGCTTACTTTAGCTACTTTGGGTGCAGGCATTTGCTCCAGCCAAGCAGTGACACACCTGAATATAGTATACATTTGACCACTACGGGGTGTCCTTGTCTAAAGTAGCAAGATATAGAACTTGATTGAGATCACATTTTGCCTAATTTAAATTCTATACATTTGATTGAGAGACGCACTTCATCAAAGCAGAACTCACATTGTAATAGGAATCACTTCAATATCTAATTAGCCTATATAGAGAGAAATTAAATAATAAAAAATGTTTTTAAACGCCCATGTTTTTTTTAACTTTAGACTAAACATTTTACATGAAGGACAGTGTGTTAATAATAAATGACCAAGAAACTAGACATGCTGATTAATATCCAGTATGGAACCTTAATTGTTTACATCCAATTTTGGCTTTTTGTATCTAATGAACACCACACAAATCCTTAGTTTTAGGCAAACAATATACTTTTGCTCATGGGTAGGTGGCGCTGTACCCCTTTCTGTTCAACAAAGTAATTTCTGGACAATTCTTCTATCCATGTAACCCTGCTCAATAGCACCCCTATACTCTACTAAGGCAATAGTTACAAATACAGATGTTGATCTGTTATCGCTGAGAAGTTTCCTGCGCTGCAGGAAATGCAAATTAATTGATTGTGATCTACAGACATTCACTGAAAACCCGCACTAACACACGGTTATATTAACAGTATTGCACTTTTCATGTAGCTACATTTTGGCCAGCTAATAGCCTAACCACTGATCAAGAAACGGTAGAGTGAATTCTGCATAGTGTATCTTTAATATTTACACAGATGCACTTCTGCTGCCCCCGAGATTATATCAGTTTTACAACCCAGTATCACAGATTAATGTGAAATAGACACAAATTGCTTATTGAAAAATGTATTTCTTTGTGTGCAGTACACAATGTTGTATACAGTGCATTTCAATCACAGACAGTAGGTTACAAAAAACGATAGAACGGAGGTTGGTCGGGGAGGATGGGTGGGCGTATAACAGAAAGTCTAGTAACCCAAAGGTTGCATGTTTCAATCTTATCAAGGACAACTTTAGCATTATACCTAATTAGCAACTTTGTTACTACTTATAACTACTTAGCATGTTAGCTAAGCCTAACCATAACCCTTCAATCTAACCCCTTAACCCTAACCTTGCATTAACCCTTTAACTACTTAGCTTATATGTTACCTAACCTTAACCCCTAACCCTAACCCTAAACCTAACCCTAACTTTAACCCCTAACCCTAACCTTAATCCCTAGCCTAGTTAACATTAGCCACCTAGTTAGCCTAGCTGATGTTAGCCACAACAAATTGGAATTTGTGTAACGTACACAAATGCATTATGAAGAAAGACAATTGTTTAATACACATGAAATGTGTTGTGCTAAAAATTGTGTAATACAGGTGTGCCTGTCACAAATTTTGAATAAGTAATTTGTCTCTGCGTATTGTAGTTTATATTTCAAGTGACCCGAAGATATGTACAGAAGAAATAGGTGTTTTGTTTGTTTGGATGAAAAATAAGTGTCTGTGTTTTTCAATCCTCTCACCTCAGGGAAGCCCCCAGAGCTGCTCAGTAAAGAGGATTCTCTGTCTCTCTCTCTTTCCCTCTCTCTCTGTCTTTCACCCACAGAGCTGCTCAGTAAAGTGACAGTTCAGCAACATAAAGAGGATTGTCATCTCTCTCTCTCTCTCTCTCTCTCTGTCTCTCTCTCTCTCCCTCTGTCTCTCTCTCTCTGTCTCTCTCTCTCTCTCTCTCTCTCCCTGTCTCTCTCTCTCTCTCTCTCTCTCTGTCTCTCTCTTTCTCTCTCTCTCTCCCAGGCACGAGCCCCTACCTCTTGTTTTCCCCCAACCCTGAGTCATATACATTTGAGTCAGCGGTGAGTGTGAGCTCATTTTGCTCCCTCTCTTCCTCTTGCTTCCTCTTCTTTTTATCTCTGTCTTCCTCTATCTCTCTTTCTCCGTCCTTCTCTCTCTTCTCCCTCTCATTTGATCTCTGTCTACCCTTTCCCACTCTATTTTTCACTCTCATCCTCCTCTTCTCCCTCTGCGCACTCACTCACACGCTGTCTTGCGTCTCACCCGGGAATCCTAAGCGCATACTTGGCCTCGCAGGTGGACGGCGGCCCACTACCCAGCAGACACCATTCCTGCCCCGGAGAGCTCCACGCTGGCAGCGCAGCCCCTTCCGCGGCTCAGCATTGGGAGGAAGACCTTGGTGGCGGCCGCTGTGGGGGTCATGCTGGTCCTGGTGCTGGTGGTCCTCATCCCCGTGCTGGTCAGCTCAGTGGGCGCAGACGACGCAAGCCACTTTGAGATGCTAGGCACCTGCCGCATGGTGTGCGACCCCTATCTGGACTCAGGGGGCACGGGGAAAGCTACCTCCACCACGGGCCTCCAGGCGGAAGCAGAGGCTGAGGAGCTGAGTGACCATAGCATTGGCCCGCCACTGCCCACCTATGGCAGCCATGGTCCACAGGGCAAGGCCGGACGCCCTGGGAAACCCGGACCCCCGGGACCACCCGGAGAACCCGGTCCTCCAGGGCCCAAAGGACCCCCGGGGGACGGAGGAGACGCTTTGAAGACGGGGATACTGGGTCTGGGGGGCCAAGGAGCCATCGCCACGGCCACCTACAGCACCACGCCACGGGTGGCTTTCTCCGCGGGGCTCCGGAACCCCCAGGAGGGGTACGAGGTCCTGAAGTTTGACGACGTGGTCACCAACCTGGGGGATAACTACGACGGCTCGCTTGGCAAGTTCACGTGCAAGATCCCCGGCACCTACTTCTTCATCTACAATGTGCTGATGAGGGGAGGGGACGGAACCAGCATGTGGGCGGACCTGCTGAAGAACGGTCTGGTGGGTGACACCTCCACACTTTAACTCTTACTTTTAGGCCTAGTATTTTTTTTACTTTACTTTTTCCTCTTTTCTCTATGAAAGTACTTGATTCCTCTTACAATTACGGAAGTCAGTCAACGCAGGGCATCCATGACAGAGCACAAAGGGCATACATTTTCAATGACTTTTCAATCAATTCAAAAGGGGAAGCTATTTATTTAAGTATATGTTTTTCTTAAAATAATTTCCTTAATTGACTGACTTCTATTCAAATTGACCCTAACCCTGGTGTAGTGTGAAATCCAGGACCTGTTTTGCTAACATTCCATTACTTGTATGCAATATGTTTAGCATGACAAGGAGTGAAATTATAACTCAGACAGACTGGTAGGTGTGAGGTTGTCAGACATTCGCTATACTCTATGAGGGGCTGATTACAGTAGGCACGATTAAAACGATGATTAGTCACAAGTGTGCTCACACCCCATCTAAACCGCTGTATGCGCATTTGTATTCGCATAACAAGAAATGCATGTTAATGCCAGGTCTAAATACCCACAATGCTCGTGTTCGGAATGTAAGCAGATTTGCCTGACCACCTCCAGAGGTGGACTAGTTCGGGCCTACTTCAGATCATCTGGTCGCAAGAAAAAAACCCATCTGATTATCAAATGGCAGGTGCACTGTGTGCGCTCTCCCGGATGCGCTTCCGGACCCAGACAAAGATCCTTATTGATTAGGTATACGTTTTTATGGACAAGACAAGTATTCTCCCTATCCAACAATACAATGCAATGATGCATTTTATTTTTGTTTTCAAGTGAGTACAAAACTCTAGCCTGTAAACGGCAGTGAATATGTCATTTCAATAACCGTGAGCCCTGCGTTATGAAGGCTGTAGCCGTGCGTGGGTAAAATCACTAGGGGAGCCAAGCAAGGAAAAAATACATATTACAACCTATGGAATGCTTTGATGATTGCTTTGTTTTCTCTAAGCCTATAACCCGTTAGAATTGCGTTCATACGCCACTGTGGGCGATAAGCCATACATCGTTTAAAAGACACATTTCCAGCAGACAATTGTTAGGCCACATAGGCTAGCTATAGGCCTACGTGAGTGTTTCATCACAGTTAAAACCGGAACAAAACAAATCCACAAAACAAATATGGAATGTAACTGTTACATTACCTACACAGCATGATCAAATGAAAGTGTTAGTCTGCCAAAATGTAATTCTCCGTTTGCTCAACTAGTAATACAGGCCTAGACCACCACAATGCACTTAAACTTTGACATGTGGTAAGCTAATAATAGGGAGAAGCCCCCCATAATACTGATGCTAGCCTGTTGTAACCATAGACTATAAGAAATAAAGAGAGTCCTACACTCTGTGTATCTATAGCCTATAGACGTTCCCAGTCATTTATAGTGTGTACAGTTTACGCACCGTTAATCTAAACCAGACATCTATTAACTTTTGGTAACCCTTAAAACGGCGCCCATATGGTTTCAGGACCGCGGCAGTAACGCGAGTCAGCGCAGATGAAACGGCAGCGCAGCCTTGCTATTTCATCACGACCAGCTGGGCACTGCATCTCAACTAGCACATTCACACTCATCGTAATATGTAAGAAACCTGTGCAAAATATATGCCAACAGTTTAGGTAAATAGTTATTATCAATCTTGCGGCAACGATGGCAGAAAATATCGGCGTGTTCATTCAGAAATAACACGTTGCATTGAATTAAATGCATTTGAATTAAATGTATTTGAATCATGACGGTCAAAAGGATGAAGGAAGATGCAATTCATTGTTCACATTAATTAACAGTTCACATCACGTTTTTATAGCACTCCAATTACATCTAATGTACCCTACACTAACGTTTTTATACAAACCTTCAGAAAATACAATTAATTTATTAAATAATTGTGAAGGTGATTCCAATGGTTAGAACTGCTCCCTAAATCTCAAGTGTAACATATCATACAGAATTTACGAACAGCAGAACAATTTGTCGACACAGTGCTAAACTTGAAAAACGTGTGGTTCTCAAGGTGAAGTGAAATTATACCATGTATCGACTTGCTCACCAGTGAGCTCTGAAGAAGAAACGATACAATGTAGCCTAACAAAACTCAACTTTCATTATCCCTATCTGAACAGCAATGATAGGATTACATTCCTAACACGTGCCTCGCATTTACTTGCAATTTAATGTGTTCTCAGTGCCTAATATGATTAATTGAGATACATGGGTGTCGTGATCATGGGCTGGCAGTGGCTTGGTCCGTTAATCTTGGGTCAGTTGCATTTAACCCCACTTATGGTTAAGGTAAGGATTGGGGGAGTGGAAGCTGATCCTAGATCAGCTGATCCCAAACTTCACCCCAGAGCTGTAGGAACATGATTATCATTGATGCTTCCTGAGACATGTCAACAGAATAGAGATATCTCAGTTCCACACACACACACACACACACACACACACACACACACACACACACACACACACTCGCACACACTCGCACGCACGCACGCACGCACGCACGCTCGCACGCACGCACACACACACACACTCGCACGCACGCACGCACGCACGCACGCACGCACACGCTCGCACGCACGCACGCACGCACGCACACACACACACACACACACACACACACACACACTCGCACGCACGCACGCACACACACACACACACACACACACACACACACACACACACACACACACACACACACAAATACAGCCCCTGGACAAATCAATGATGCATTGCCAGTGTGCATATCTGTTATGTTGTTTATCAACGTGTTCAACGCTAGTAGATATTGAATATTGTCTTTTGGATGAGTGTTTTATACTTTTGGATCCCTTTATACTATTATGGATCCCTTTCCTGGGATTCAGTAATATTAAGGTAATTTACATACAGTTAAAACATTACACTTCACAACACATTATTACACACTATTATAACATATCTACAATGCAACATATCTATCTATGTGTGTGTAGAGTGTGTGTGTTAGCATCTGTGTTTGTATGTGTGTCTGTGTTTGTATGTGTGTCTCTTCACAGTCCCCGCTGTTCCATATGGTGTTGATTTATCTGTTTTTTTTAAATGTAATTTTACTGCTTACATGAGTTACTTGATAATGTTCTGTTTTTATTGCTCTGAGTGCAGACGTATGACAGACATTGACGGTGTGGATGTAACTGGCACCGAGGGAGACCTTGACGATGCCATCCCCCATAAAGCTTTACAGGACTCACTTCACATTATAGATTAACATTAATTTAGCAGACGCTCATATCCGGAGCAATTTACAGGAGCCATTAAGATTAAGTGCCTTGCTCAAGGGCACATCGACCAAAGTTCTATTTTATTTTTTATAGCTAGTTTAATTGCTCTTATGTAATTGTCGTACTTTTACAATGTATCATTCATTTTGTAATTATGTGTTACTGCTGTTGAAATCAAATCAAATCAAATGTTATTTGTCACCTGTTCCGAATACAACAGGTGTAGAGCTTACAGTGAAATGCTTACTTACAAGCCCTTAACCAACAATACAACAGGTGTAGACCTTACAGTGAAATGCTGACTTACAAGCCCTTAACTAACAATACAACAGGTGTAGACCTTACAGTGAAATGCTGACTTACAAGCCCTTAACTAACAATACAACAGGTGTAGACCTTACAGTGAAATGCTGACTTACAAGCCCTTAACTAACAATACAACAGGTGTAGACCTTACAGTGAAATGCTTACTTACAAGCCTTTAACCAACAATGCAGTTTTAAGAAAAATGTGTGTAAAAAGGTAGAGCTTAAGTGACTATGCATAGACAATAAAACTTGGTCCGGGTAGCCATTTGATTAGCTGTTCAGGAGTCTTATTTCTTGGGGGTAGAAGCTGTTAAGAAGCCTTTTGTACCTAGACTTAGTTAGTTGTGCGGTAGCAGAGAGAACAGTCTATGACTCGGGTGGCTGGAGTCTTTGACAATTTTTAGGGCCTTCCTCTGACACCGCCTGGTATAGAGGTCCTGGATGGCAGGAAGCTTTGCCCCAGTGATGTACTGGGCCGTACGCACTTCCCTCTGTAGTGCCTTGCTGTTGCCAGAGTCCTTATGGTTATTAATTATTATAAAGAACATAAATACATTGTAGTGGCCACTTGCGGGTCACAAACCATAGGCAAACTTGCTAACCACTGCTCCAATAGGTTTACTTCATTTGGAAAAGAGTATATGGAGACTAATATATGATTCAAATCTTATCGTAACACAGTACTGTATATCAGGGATCATCAACTAGATTCAAATCTTATCGTAATACAGTACTGTAGATCACGGATCATCAACTAGATTCAAATCTTATCGTAATACAGTACTGTAGATCACGGATCATCAACTAGATTCAAATCTTATCGTAATACAGTACTGTAGATCACGGATCATCAACTAGATTCAAATCTTATCGTAATACAGTACTGTAGATCAGGGATCATCAACTAGATTCAAATCTTATCGTAATACAGTACTGTAGATCACGGATCATCAACTAGATTCAAATCTTATCGTAATACAGTACTGTAGATCAGGGATCATCAACTAGATTCAAATCTTATCGTAATACAGTACTGTAGATCAGGGATCATCAACTAGATTCAAATCTTATCGTAATACAGTACTGTAGATCAGGGATCATCAACTAGATTCAAATCTTATCGTAATACAGTACTGTAGATCAGGGATCATCAACTAGATTCAAATCTTATCGTAATACAGTACTGTAGATCAGGGATCATCAACTAGATTCAAATCTTATCGTAATACAGTACTGTAGATCAGGGATCATCAACTAGATTCAAATCTTATCGTAATACAGTACTGTAGATCAGGGATCATCAACTAGATTCAAATCTTATCGTAATACAGTACTGTAGATCAGGGATCATCAACTAGATTCAAATCTTATCGTAATACAGTACTGTAGATCAGGGATCATCAACTAGATTCAAATCTTATCGTAATACAGTACTGTAGATCAGGGATCATCAACTAGATTCAAATCTTATCGTAATACAGTACTGTAGATCAGGGATCATCAACTAGATTAAAATCTTATCGTAACACAGTACTGTAGATCAGGGAACTAGATTCAGCCAGGCTGATTTCTTTCTTGAGCGGATGGTCGGGTGCCGGAACATAATTACAAATAATTTATAGACTGCAGATGGTGGGGGGTGGGGGTACAGCCATGTCATGTCACCCATCATCCATGCACTGACATCCGTCATCGTCCTGTCACTCTGACCAAGCCATCTCCTAGGAGCCTCCAGCTTTTTACTTTCTCGTTCAGCCAGCACTAATTACAACCCCATGCCTTTGTTTTGGTCCTCGCTCTGAAACAGGCAGCAAGACACTCACCCCCGGAGGGTTAGTTGGATTAGACAGTGCAAAACAGTCTAGAGAAGTTAGCTAGCCTAGGCTACAGTGTGGCAGATCTTAGAACACTCCAACCTGGCAACACCAACTCTTAGCTATTAGCTTTAAAAAAATAAGTGTATGTTCTTCAGTGTTGGAAAAGGGCGTTGAAGTCGCACAGTGTCACTTTTTTACCGTCTCGAAATGTGTGAAAGTGGTTCAGGCACTTCGCTACCGATTTAGCACAGTTGTGATTTAAAGGCCCAACGTCCTGTCTCAATATGAAATCATGTCTGGGTAACAATTAAGTACCTTACTGTGATTGGTCAAAAAGAAACAATAATAGCTTCTTAGCAAAGAGCAATTTCGTAAAAGGCTGCTGTTGAAACTCTCTCTCGAGCATCGGACGCGTATTTTCTGCGTTCAACCTTGAAGTATTCGAAAATAGAGCTCTTCTTCCAATCTGAAAGCATGGCTGACTCAGGCTAACGTTTTTCTAGTTTCTCTAGTTGATTCATAGGCCTTATTCACGGTGGATAAAAAAGGGATTTGCCATGGGGGACAGTATTACACAAACATCTTGATGACTTGACTTCTTATTCAATCAGTCCACCCTTCACCCAAAACTGTCTAGTAGACCTTGGTAAAGAAATGAATAGTAAATAGGTGTGGCCGTTGGTCAATGTGCTTCAGTCAGCTAATTACTTTTCATTGGATGTTCGTCACTGGAAAACCAATGCCACCACTGTTTTTGCCATTTCTAATTTGCTGTTTGATGTTGATAAATGGTGTTTGAATTAATGCACGTTATTGTTATTTGTTTTTTGACCCCTGTAAAATACAGCAAAACTAAGACTTATTTTGTGCAATCGAATGTGATCTGTTTGTGTCATTGCTAAAATCTTGCTTTCTCTCACTCTCTCTCCTTCGCACTATTTCCCTCTCTCCTTCACTCTCACTCTCTCTCCTTCACTCTCTTTCCCCCTCTCTCTCTCCCATGTGCTGTATCTTATTCCAGGTCAGGGCCAGTGCCATAGCCCAAGACCAGGACCAGAGTTATGACTACGCCAGCAACAGTGTCATCCTTCATCTGGACGCCGGGGATGAGGTCTTCATCAAACTGGACGGGGGCAAGGCCCACGGCGGCAACAGCAACAAATACAGCACCTTCTCAGGGTTCATCCTCTATGCTGACTGATTAAGGGGTCGTAGGTCAGGGTTCACAGGGCATTCACTTCCTGTCTTTCACTCCTCGCTCTCATTCATTCTCCATATATACCTCCATTTTTTTTAAATGGGGTACCTACTATCATTGTGAAGATGCAGGGAGGTCTATAAACAATAGTGATTCACTTATGGTTGGTCTTTCAGTTATGACGCTGACGTTAAGGGTGACATTTTGGCTGTGCAAAAAAAGCAGCGCAGTTGTCAACCTAAACCTGTATCACTTCAAATGTAAGTCTGGAATTCATTGGTTATGTGACTGTATTGTGTATCAATAATCTGTATCGTTCAGACCTGGGTTCAGATTGTACTTGTTTTCCTTCAAAAACTGGATTGAGCTCCCATGGCACAGTGGAACGAATTGAATAATCCTAAAAGTGCATCTGTCACTAAAGAAAGTATCAATCAAATGCTGAAAGTTTTTCAAAAGATACCAATACTAGTTAAACCCTGGTCTGGTATTGTTACATGGTAAACCCACATTAAAGGGATAGTTCAACCAAATTATAAAATACATATGTTTTTCCTTTCCTTGTAAGCAGTCTTTGGAGACAGAAATCCATGCTTTGGTTTTGTTTACCTGGCTGCAGTCACCAATTGCTACCTTTAGTATTTTTGTTCAAAAACCAATGTCACTTCATACACAAATCATATAAATCAACGAGGAAGCCACGTTTATATTTCGGGTGAATTATGCTACTAGCTTACAAATATTGGTAAAAACAAAAGAGTAGCATTGCTTTTTCACGTTGTCAAAATCGAGGTTCATTGTATCTCTTAAACTGACCCAAGTTTTTTAACCCAGTGTTGTCTGATGAATCAGAGATCTTGTAATATTACCCAGTACATTTTTAAATATTATTCATGTATTACTATGTAAATAAATGTGCGAACACCATTGGAGCCAGGGTTTGGGTCAATTCGAATTGAAAGGCAGTCAATAAAGAAACTAAACTGAAATTCCCATTCAATTATTGAAAAAAGGGCCTCTAGTTTTTACTGAATTCTCAATAAACTAAAAAGTAGAAGCTATTTATTCTAGAAGTGGTTCAATTTTAGAATTTCTAATTCAAATCAATTCCTGAATTGAGTGCCTTCAATTCTAATTGAACCCAACACAGACTAGAGCAGTGCTTGTACTGCACCTTCAACCATATGTGTATGTAAATAAAATTATAAACATACATACACTGAGTGTGCATAGACTGACCAGGTGAATCCAGGTGAAAGCTATGATCCCTTATTGATGTCACCTGTTAAATCCACTTCAATCAATGTAGATGAAGGGGAGGAGACAGGTTAAATAAGGATGTTTAAGCCTTAAAACCATTGAGACATGGATTGTGTATGTGTGCCATTCACAGGGTGAATGGGCAAGACAAAATATTTAAGTGCCTTTGGTGGAGGTATGGTAGTAGGTGCCAGGTGCACTGGTTTGAGTGTCAAGAACTGCAACGCTGCTGGATTTTTCACACTCAACAGTTTCCTATGTGTATCAAGAATGGTCCACCACCCAAAGGAGTCAACATGGGCCAGCATCCCTGTAGAACGCATGCAACACCTTGTAGAGGACATGCCCCAATGAAGTGAGGCTGTTCTGAGGGCAAAAGGGGGTGCAACTCAACATTAGGAAGGTGTTCCTAATGTTTTGTACACTCAGTGTGATGTCATTTACAGTGGGGTCCAAAATTATTGACACCCTTGATAAAGATGAGCAAAAAAAGACTATAAAATAAATAATACAAATACTGAGCTATATTGTATATATAAAAAAAGGGCAGTTATATTATTTTATACTTATACAATTGCTCAGAGAAAGAGATTTTGTTTAACAAGTATCTCTAAAATATAGGGGTACAATTTTTTGGCGCCCCTGTTTTCAAAACTCTTTTCTAAAATGTCCAGAGACTGAGATGGAAAATACAAAATATTGATTTTGTGGACATTTTAATGATATATTTGTGGAATTTGATTAGTGCTATGTTTATTGTCTTGCTGTAGGAGGCAACCAGGTTTTGGGCTAAAATGTCCTGGTCCTTGGCTCTAGGAGCATTAGAAGCTAAATAGCCCCATAACATCAGATATAACAGTAGACATGAGGTACTTTTCTGTATATGCTTCTGTTTTTAGATGTCAAACCCACCACTTGTGTGCTTGGCCAAAGAGCTCTTTTTAAGCAAAGAAATCTCTGAGCAATTGTATTAGTATAAAATAATATAATTGTTTTTGCACACAGTATAGATCAGTAGTTGTATTACTTATTTTACACAATATTTTATCCACATTTTTATCAAGGGTGTCAATAATTATGGACCCCACTGTACTGTACGGTATATGACATACATTGAGTGTACAAAACCATTTTTCCCTCAGAACAGCCTCAATTTGTTGGGGCACGGACTCTACAAGGTGTCAAGGGTTCCACAGGGATGCTGGCCCATGTTGACTCCAATGCTTCCCACAGTTGTGTCAAGTTGGCTGGATGTTCTTTGGTTGGTGGACCATTCTACCATTCTCGATACACACAGCAAATTGTTGAGGGTCAAAAACCCAGCAGCGTTACAGTTCTTGACACACTCAAACCGGTGCACCCGGCACAACCTACTACCAAAGGCACTTAAATCTTATGTCTTGCCCATTCACCCTCTGAATGGCACACATACACAATCCATGTCTCAATTGTCTCAAGTTATAAAAAATCCTTCTTTAACCTGTCTCCTCCCCTTCATCTACACTTATTGAAGTAGATTTAACAAGTAATATCAATATGGGATCATAGCTTTCACCTGGTCAGTCTATGTCATGGAAATGTTATGTTTTGTACACTCAGTGTATATAAATATCCTTATTACACGTTTAGGCTGATCCCAGATCTGTTTGTGCTATCATGCCAACTCCTCGTTTGGCATGAAAAGGAGTGACAACGAGAGCCATGATGACACAAACAGGTCTGAGATCAGGCAAACAAATGATAGAGACATTTAGGATATTGTATAATGTCACACGTGAGTGGTACTTGCATTTTGATGTTCACCACATCCATCTACCAAAAGCCATTGATTCTGATAATGCATGCATATTTTGTTTTCTAATCAATGTTATCCGTTTCAACCAATGAAAGGTAGCTAAGATGTCTGCCAATACATTTGATGGGAGGGAGTGGAAGGGATTTTTCTATTTCATGCTTTAATCGTTCATGACTTTTGGTAACAGATGGGATTTTTTTTTGCTTCTCCTCTAACGTTCCTCGGTTAATGTCACTCCTTTTATTCACGCTCTCCCACTTTTTATCTATCAGAAATTGGTCCGTCCGATCAGCTTCCCACTTCCAAGGACCCACGCAGACCTCGGCTATTGGCATTCTCACACTCCAGAAGGTGAAGGAGGAGATTGAGTCATATCAAAACAGCACAGCGAGAGGCTGATCAAAAGAGAGATAAAGAGATATAAAGGGAGATGGGAGCTCACAGCTGTGTTAAATGCCAAACAACTAAAGACATAATTTCCCATCACAATCAAAGGGAAGCTATCGTTCCTTTCCTAATGGGTGAGGAAGATACGTGTTGAGTTGCCGGGAGGCACAGTGGGAAAGAAGAGGGAGGGATGGGTGTAGTTCGAACAAAAATCCTGATAGAGCTCAGGTCAGGCCTGGTGGAGTGGGAAATTAGGTTCTGCAATGATAAAACCAAGTGCATACAAGTGGCTTATTTCTATATGCCATTTAGTGGACGCTTTTAGGAAAAAAACGTACAGTAGCGCATTTTTGCATGCGTGGCCCCAGCGGGAATCGAACCTGTCTCTGATGTTGCAAGTGCCATGCTCAACTAACTAAGACACACAGGACCATACTGTATGTTGTTAAGACAATATACCTGTTAACTGGACAAATCATTTCCGTGTGAAAAACAGTAATCCTGCATGAATAATAACAGACTCAATTAAATGTAACTGACCTAATGTAATTTTATATAAAGATTTAGAATTAAAATGTAATACACTGTTCAAGCAGCATAATTTCTGATAGATATGAAAGTGACTGTGCACATTTGCTTGAAAATGTACTGTAATTGTTGCAAGGTCATGAATAAATTCAAGAATTGTTTTGAAAAGCACACATGCATGTACGGTACATTCAAATTCAACACTATTATTCACTATTCTTGGAAAGCGGGTGGTCTACTTGCATACCATGCTCGTAGTGCTTCATCTCTTCTTGTCTACCCAACTGCAGTACGCTCAGAGATTCCAAGCGCTTAGAGGCCTTCAGGTTCAAAGCTTCAGCTTCTCTTCAGTCTCAGAGACAGCAGAAATCCTCTGGACACAATTAGAACTGAGGGTCCTTTTCCAAAGCAGGGGTCACTTATCCCTGGGGCGGGGGTGGGGGGGGCATATGAGCACATCTTCAAATTAGTGACTTCATGTCACCATGTCAAAGGCAAAAGCCCCTCCGTCTTCTGAGGGAACTAGCTTCTGTTCTACAAACACGCTGAACTGAACATCAGTGGCAAGTGGCAACATCTGTACTTTTTAAATTCATCCTGCGGCTTTCACAACTTCCACTGCGCTAAACTGTGAGCCGTGATTAGAAAGAAAGAAGTCGGAAGTCCGGCTAGGCTTAGAAGCCGATCTTGTCAATATTCAAGATCGAGTTGTCTTTACGCTGTAAAAATGTCTGCAGAACAAAGCTCTTACAATGTTGCATTATGTTGTTGTGCAGACATTGCTTCAGCGAACATAGCTTTATTGCTATGGCTAATAGACAACAGCCGGACTCCTTGAAATACTGACCATACAATACAGTGGTATATTAGGAGGCAGTCAAGTTAGTTAGCATTAGCAATGGTAACTACTATCGAGGCCACAAATAACTCTAGTTAGCATTAGCAATGGTAACTACTATCGAGGCCACAAATAACTCTAGTTAGCATTAGCAATGGTAACTACTATCAAGGCCACAAATAACTCTAGTTAGCATTAGCAATGGTAACTACTTTCAAGGTCACAAATAACTCTAGTTAGCATTAGCAATGGTAACTACTATCAAGGCCACAAATAACTCTAGTTAGCATTAGCAATGGTAACTACTATCAAGGCCACAAATAACTCTAGTTAGCATTAGCAATGGTAACTACTATCAAGGCCACAAACAACTCTAGTTAGCATTAGCAATGGTAACTACTATCAAGGTCACAAATAACTCTAGTTAGCATTAGCAATGGTAACTACTATCTTCTCGCTACCATACCTTAGGCTTAGAACGCTCATTCCCCCTTCCCAAGTCTGACTAACGTTCTGCCTAGAGGCATATGAAGAGAAGGCAGACAGCTTTAAGTCTCTTGGCGGGCACCATCTTTAATTCCAGACACCGTTGATTGTGTTGGAGTGTACAGGGGAAATACAGCTTCCTCTTGGCTCTGTTGGGTTTTGATAGTGGCTAAACCTTACCCAGTGCGAGCGGTCTAAGGCGAGAGTTTAATTTGTGATTAAACTACGGAACATACAGTTAATGCTGCTTGAAATGTTGACCCCCATTTCACTTTAGTGCAATTATCCTCAAGGTCGGCTGTGTAAAGATAGGTTAAGTGTCAGAATGGTGCTGTAAGCCGCTTCGTCAATACAAGTTCTTTCCCTTGGCCCCGCGTCCAAAGGATCGTATCCTTTGTCATTTAGCCGAAGACATTTGGCTTAATGTTCAAGGGATTCATTCTCAAACTCCTGAACTGTTTAAATATAGGAAATCCCTTGTCTGCAAATAAATGGAAATCATCATTTGCACACCCACTTGTGTGTGGAAGTGCATAGGGCTGACATTTGCAGGAGCCAAATGGTAAGGCTTGGCAACCGGTGAGGCTTGGGCCTTATCAGGATAGCACTGTGTGTGAGGTGTAAGTGGAGCTCCGTTTCCCAGTATAGGCTTAGTGAGAGCTGTTCTCCTCAAAGGTCTGATGCAATGTTAATGGCCCCTTTATATGTTATCTTCAGCATACAGCATCTATCCTTCCCATCAGGCAAGAGAGAAAGATCACAATCACGTTTTGACTGTCTCTTACTTTTAAATTCTCACTCTCTCTCTTAGGCACACCCACAGCGTACCCCATCCCTTTCTCTCTCTCTCCCTCTCTCTCTCTCTCTTTCTCTCTCTCTCCTACTTTACACCTGATCAACGCACTCCTTTAGTCTTCGAGTCGGTGAGTATAACATACTCCTGACATGCATGATTTGTCCAGGGTGGTCGGTGCGTCAGTGACTCAACCCTAACAGGCTTTTCCCACCGCCCTGACCCATCCCGGGCTAATGAACAAGGACAGGTTGAGTCATCGGGTAGGACAGGCTGCCATGTTGGCTGTCTCCTCACCCCCGCAACAGTCATGTGTTGTGTAAATGGGCTGACAAAGGACTTCTGAGCAATATTCTTTTGCTCCTGCAAACCCACTGTCCTCGGCCTTCATTTGTTACCATGGTGAATTTACTATCTGTAAAACAGTACAACAAACCTGGGTTAAAGAGACGCTATTTTACACTAGTATGCTGGATTACTGTAGCATAATGAGCATGGGTTGGGAATTGAAATCTCTGTGAATTTAAAAAGCGGTTTGGGGTGAATGTGTTGGTAATGTTTCATGAACAGACCATTATCAGTGCCTATAGGTGACCCTCTGGGTGCCAGACAGTAATGTTTGTATAGGTGCATACCCCATATGAAATAGAACAAACGTAGTATGTTTGGTGCATGAGATGAATAGTAGTATTTGTAACAATTAAAAAACCAAAACGTACACGTAGTATATTCCAGAAACATTCCTTTTGCATTCAGTGTTTCTATTTCTCTCTCTTTGACTTCCTCTGACAACAGTGGGTGGCAGAGACTGATAGGAAATCACTCGGACCAGAGATTCCAAAATGTCGCCACACTGTGGTGGAGCCTGAGGCTAATCTCTAAATGAAAAAACAGCAAGACACTGTAAACTCTCTATCCCCTGCCAAGAAACAATTATCCTCTATCGTCCCCTCTATAAATTCACACAAAAAAGTATGTGTGAATTAAGTGCGTACGTGCATTTGTGTGTGTGTGTGTGTGTGTGCGTACTGCACATGTATACATTGCTTGTGTGCATGTGTGGTGCTTGTATGCGTGTGTGTACGTTCTGTGGGTCCACTGTGTGTAGGCGCACATGTATGCACTATGCATGGGCCTTTTGCTTCCATATTCCCGATATAGAGACCGCATCTCGAAAACCCCCTCAGTTCCACATCAGGTCCTTTTCTGTCTTTCAGAGGACTGACAAAGGTACACTTGGAATCTTCCCTAGACAGCTGGCTGACCAGACCAGTACGTACAGTGGCCTGTGGACCGACAGCTGAAAAAGAACCCCAAAAACAGACTGTGCTCCATTCCTCTACTGTGGCAGACGGACCGGACAGCTCTGAGGTGATTTCTGGTACAGCCTGTGCGTGTGTGTGTCTGCATCATGTGTGTGTGTGTGTGTGTGTGTGTGTGTGTGTGTGTGTGTGTGTGTGTGTGTGTGTGTGACTGTGGGTCCCCGGCAGCTCAACGCTCTTCAGCCCTTTCAGTCTGCATTAAATCTGCAGTCACTTGATAAAAGAGGAGTTTCGGCCAGCAGCGATGTACGAAGGAACCCAAGTAGCCAAGACACTCAGGCCACCCCAAGTCCCCTGATACTGAGGAGACCCAGTGCAGTGCCAGGGGGACACACACACATATACTTGGTATACACACAGACACACACACACACACACACATATACTTGGTATCCACACACACACACACACACACACACACACACACACACACACACACACACACACAATTTGCTACCCAGCACACAGCACTACACGTTGATGATGTAATTTCCTGGCGCCCTCCCACTAGCCTGACTGCTGCCAACACACTCCCACATAAACAGACAAGGCACAGCCAGGCAGCAAAATCATACATATGGTCTCCCCTCTCAAGGCTGTCAACAATAAACGTCGGCAAGGGCGCCAGAGTCAGTCATCTGTAGCGCTGAGTCTGCGAGGTGCCTTTTTATTTTAAAAAAGTCATTTTGAAATACTGCGCAAATAAAAGTGTTTACTCACCAAACAAATGCAACATTAACGTTATTAGAACTATATCTTTATGGTACTATTGTAATAGTATGACAGAATTGAATATGCCTCTATAAAAAGGTGAGTGAGTATCTTAAGAATATGAGAATGCAATATTACAAAAGGATGTGAAAACACAATGTAGGGAGGGACGTTGTTTATTTTCAAAACAGGAGTAATAGTATAATAGAATGTGTATACCTCCATAAGAAGGTGAGTATGTTAAAGGAATACTTTGGGATAATGGCAATGAGGCCCTTTCTTTACTTCCCGAGTTAGATGAACTCGTGGATACCATTTTTATGTCTCTGTGTCGAGTATGAAGGAAGTTAGAGGTAGTTTCGTGAGCCAACGCTAAGTAGCGTTAACAGTCATTGCGCTAACGCTAGTTAGCGACTTCCTTCAAATGGCAAGCAGAGAAATAAAAATGTTATCCACAAGTTCATCCGACTCTGGGGAAGTAGATACAGGGCCTCATTGCCAAAATCCTGAAGTATCCCTTTAAGAGTATGGGAACGCAATATTATGAAAGGATGCAAAAACACGTTGTAGTATACAGTATAGTTCTGTGTTAATTTTCAGACAGGAATAAGAGATCATTCACATTCTTTGACATTTTTTTTTATAGCAGCTGATAAAACAGATAAAATCTTTTAGTTCCTAATGTGTGCAGATGTTTAAAAAACTAGTTGACTGAAAAAGTACAGAAGATACTGTAGCTTCAAGTGTTCGCAAAGACACAGTGGCATCAAGGAAATCTTCATCTTCATTCCTCCGACCGTTTAGAAAACTCTTTAGTGTGAAAAGTGGATTGTCGAATACCATCACCTATATCATTCTAGCAACATCTTTTAAAAACATTCGTAAAGGGTTAGTTTACCCGTATTACATAGTTACCCCATTCTTAAAATGTTTATCCTAAATCACAAACTTACCTAATTTTATTGATAAACAGGAAGTCATCCAAATCCAAATCTTCAGTCGCTGACTCTCCAGGTCCATAGACCACTCACTAAGGGTAAATATGCAATTTTAGTGAACTATCCCTTTAAAATGTAAAACAAATAGGCAAAATTAGCTAAAAACATTCTTACATCACCAGTATTGCTTCTCAGCCCATGCTGAACTATTCGGTCTAGATATCTCATACGGTGTTAACAAAGAAAAGACATTTGTGTCACAAATAACTTCTTGGCTGTTAAAATGCAAAACAAGGAAACTTAGGTGTTCACTGTTTCCTGTAGCATTCAAAGAGCAACAAGGAATTTACACAAGAAAACATCTCACGTTACTAGACTACTTTCTAAGTACAAACTGCTTGCGAACTTTCAACTTAAGCCATAACACATAACCGACCATTGGACCTCTCACCACACGTGCCGGGCCAGTGGTGAGAGTGCCGCACTCTCAATCACAACACTGCATTGCCATAGGAAGACGCTTCTCGTCAATCTCTCTCTCTCCATTTGCTAAGACGCCAGTAATTTGGCGGCATAGAGAAGTAGTCCGCCCAGACCAGCGGCGGTCGCTATGGCAATGGCCCTGGCCAGCAGGAACTCCATGGAGTCCTCCAGCTTGGTGTGCAGCCGCAGCACCTGGCGCTGGGTGTCCTCGCGACTGCCCGAGTTTTCCACCACGTGACTGGCCAATCCCCGCTTCTCGTTTAGGGGCATCTGGGCGGCCACACGCTGCTCCGCCTGCTCCTGGGTCAGCCCATCCCGGTTCATGAGGCGCGACAGCTGGGTGGCCGGGTCACTGGATCAGGAAAAGAGAACATGTTTGATCCCTTTACACTGGCAGATTTGGACAATGATAAACGCCTAGATTGGAATGCAGTGGTTGTACAGTAACATAATATACACGACATCAGAACTCAGTATCTCCGCTCTGTATGGGTTTTGACTGACAGCCGTTCTGACCTTGAGCACTGCACAACAATAAGTTGCCCCAATCCCTCCAGCTAATTGGGGGGGGGGGGGGGATGTCTGGGAAATGCTGTAACTTACAGAAATGAGACATTTAGTATTCTTATAAATACTGCTTTGATGTCATACAATGCACTCATGACTTCGTTCAATGCACACCAAAATTACGATCTGCTTCTATGAATTGCCTAACACTAATAGTATTTTAGAACTTAGCTAGTCATGTTGGCAATAGAACAAGCTTTACAATTATGCCCACCTGACCCAGATTGCGATTTATAAAGTTTTTGGATAGCATAAACAACAGTAATTGTATAAAAGGTTGGAGATGCAGGACTGTGTTCCAAACAAAATAACTACAAGTATGCTTGCTCTAGTTCCTCATTGTCACAGCTAAGAGAGCTAAAAAAACAACAACCTTTATGACTATTCTTGGAGTCATAAAGGTGCATTGAAATTACTTAGGAACTGTGCACACTTCGGAGAGGTGTGTGGCCATTTGGAAACACCAGTTAGACCTCTCACTCAAACCTTTTTTTTGGTCTTGTGTTGCACCTACCATAAATGTTCCAGAATATTCTTATCAGAGTATTTTCAGATTTTGTTATCAACAATTGCGGCAAAAAGTACAGTCAATGTAAAATGTACAAAATCAACAGTGTAATGTTTTTGATTCAGTCGTGTCAGGTGAACTGTTGTGTCCTCATCTTCAGTCTACTAATTTTCCCATAATCTCCAAACTGTTGCAATGAAATCGCCATCGCACTGCACACTTCCCTATCCCATCTGGACAAGATGAATATCTATGTAAGAATGCTGTTCATTGACTATAGCTCAGTCTTCAACACCATAGTACCCTGCAAGCTTATCATTAAGCTTAAGGGACCTGGGTCTGAACCCCACCCTGTGCAACTGAGTCCTGGACTTCCTGACAGGCCAACCCCAGGTGGTGAAGGTAGGAAACAACACCTCCACTTCGCTTATCCTCAACACAGGGGGCCCACAAGGGTGCATGCTAAGCCCCCTCCTGTACTCCCTGTTCACACATGACTGTGTCGTGACGTGACTTGCATTAATGTGATGACTGTAATTTTATTAAATCAATTAACTGTGTTTAATTATTACGTGATTAAATTAATCATGTAACAATTAACTCTTTAGGAATTTGGGGCACCACAGGATAAGTTTAACGAGTTACCATCTCCCGAATTAAACTCTTAGGAGATATATTAATATCTATCGATAAGAGTCACTTATTAATGTATTATTTCCTCATATCAGTCTCATTCTGAACGTTGTATTTTCTTGATATCTGCAAGAACCCTAACCTCATTGATGAATCAGCAATACACAAATTGGCTTAATTTTTTATTTACTAACTAACTAACTAATCACAGAATACATAAACACACACTAAAGTAACACAATGAATACAGGTCCCTAGTGGACTAACAAAGCATGACAGTTTGGTTATAGTAGGATGGGAGGGATCAGAAAGAGAAGGAAAGGACACTGTCCTTTGTTCTCTGGTAGTGGAGTGGTTGTTAGAGCACAGACATACTTGCTTACCACCCAAACTTTATGTCAATAAAACGAGACATTGGAACATGATTGCCATTATCCGAAATGTGGAAGATGAGGACAGTTGGCCTATAAAAATGAATGTCTGTTTTGTTTTGTCATTAACATTTTGAGAACTTTACGTCAAGTTTATATCCTTTGTGTTGGGTATGGGAATTCCAGAGTGAAGACGATGTTTGCGTAAAGATAGAAATGTTATTTCAGCTGTTTAGCGCTCACAGTATTCATAATGCTTTGACCAGTTTGAAACCACGCTGAAGGGGGAGGGGCTCAGAGAGAGTGGTTTGAATGATGGGACGCCCCTTTTTACCCGAGGGCATAAAAGGGATGAGTTGAGAATTAGCATAGTACACCAAGAGACCCATAGCTGCAGCGTGTGTCTCGGGTGGTTACGACCCTGAAAATCAACACCAAGCAAAGACGACAACGTGGCCTCTAACATTCAATGTTACGGCTGAGTGATTGATCTGAGAACTGTATCTGAGAAAGTGAATTGAAGACAGAACATTCTGTTAAACTCTCAACTATAGTCCACACTCTGCTATCATTATACGGCTAAAATCACGGACACGCGAAGGAGAAGGACATCGTGACATCTGCACCCTTTTGGTCACCGCTGAGATAGGACGGCGAAGAAAGACACTTCAGAAACGTAAATATACTTGTTACCTTTCTTCCCCTTTGAGCCGTGGTTAGGTCGCTAAGTGAGTACTGTGAGCGTAGCTTTCGAATGTATGAATATTGTGTGTCTCTCTCTCTCTCTCTCTCTTTCTCTCTCTCTATTGTGCCATCTGCTGGTGAACCGTCAGTCAGTGTTAGTTCACTAGGGACAGTTTCATTGTAGGGGGCGTTCCACACAATGTCTGTGCTCACTTGGGCGTGGCCACTGACTGAGCAAAAGTTTATATGGAAAACCATCATCTCATTTAGAATTAAAATTCTAAAATTACATAACTATTTTCACAAAAGTACCATCATATCTAATCAGATATTTTATACAACATTTAGATGCAATCCTCACAACTAGAATGTGTACACCCTCAGAGATAGTTATGTTGTTATACCATACTTAATGACATCAAAAAATAATAAATTATATGACATGACTATTTGATGTTAGGGCCACACTCTCTTTAACAAGTTTCATACTGCAGGGCAGAGAGGTAAAGATAGAAAGTATTCACGACCGGCTGTTTAGTCATAAAACTGGCCCAACTCCCCCCTTCCCTTCTGTGGGAGAGGAGAGAGGGTCTGGCTATCTTTAAACCTTCGCCTAGCAGATGTGTCCTTTGATCTTCATCCAGGAGAGAGAGTCATGACAACGGCGTGGCCATGCACGCCTCCAACTCACTCATCAAGTTTGCAGACGAAACAACAGTAGTAGGCCCGATTACCAACAATGACAAGACAGCCTACAAGGAGGAAGTGAGGGCCCTGGCAACAGCGCCTCTTCAACCTCGGGAGGTTGATGAAATTAATCTTGGCCCCTAAGACCCTCAAACCTTTACAGATGCACAATTGAGAGCATCCTGTCGGGCTGTATCACCGCCTGGTACGTCAACTGCACCGACCGCAACCGCAGGGCTCTCCAGAGGATGGTGCGGTGTCCCCAACGTATCTCCGGGGGCAAACTACCTGCCCTCCA
Organism: Thymallus thymallus; assembly: GCA_023634145.1. Lineage (NCBI taxonomy): Eukaryota > Metazoa > Chordata > Actinopteri > Salmoniformes > Salmonidae > Thymallus > Thymallus thymallus. The sequence goes on along the minus strand of CM042386.1, from coordinate 17,464,154 downwards.
GGACACCTACAGCACCCGATGGAAGGCCAAAAAGATCATCAAGTACATCAACCACCCAAGCCACTGCCTGTTCACCCCGCAACCATCCAGAAGGTGAGGTAAGTACAAGTGCATCAAAGCTGGGACCAAGAGAAAAAAAGCTTCTATCTAAAGGCCATCAGACTGTTAAATAGCCATCTCTAGCCGGCTACCACCTGGCTACTCAACCCTGCACCTTCGAGGGTGCTGCCCTGTATACATAGACATTGAAATACTGGTCACTTTAATAATGTTTACACCCTGCTTTACTCATCTCATATGTATATACTGTATTCTATTCTATGCCACTCCGACATTGCTCGTCCTAATATTTATATATTTCTTAATTTCAGTCTTTTACTTTTAGATTTGTGTATATTGTTGTGAATTGTTAGATATTACTGCACTGTTGGAGCTAGAAACACAATCATTTCACTACACCCGGAAAAACATCTGCTAAATACAGTTGAAGTCGGAAGTTTACATACACCTTAGACAAATACATTTAAACTCAGTTTTTCACAATTCCTGACATTTAATCCTAGTAAAAATTCCCTGTTTTAGGTCAGTTAGGATCACCACTTTATTTTAAGAATGTGAAATGTCAGAATAATAGTAGAGAGAATGATTTATTTCAGCTTTTATTTCTTTCATCACATTCCCAGTGGGTCAGAAGTTTACATACACTCAATTAGTATTTGGTAGCATTGCCTTTAAATTCTTTAACTTGGGTCAAATGTTTTGGGTAGCCTTCCACAAGTTTCCCACAATAAGTTGGGTGAATTTTGGCCCATTCCTCCTGACAGAACTGGGGTAACTGAGTCAGGTTTGTAGGCCTCCTTGCTCGCACACGCTTTTTCAGTTCAGCCCACAAATGTTCTATAGGATTGAGGTCAGGGCTTTGTGATGGCCACTCCAATACCTTGACTTAATCCATTTTGCCACAACTTTGGAAGTATGCTTGGGGTCATTGTCCATTTGGAAGACCCATTTGTGACCAAGCTTTAACTTCTTGACTGATGTCTTGAGATGTTGCTTAAATATATCCTCATAATTTTCCATCCTCATGATGCCATCTATTTTGTGAAGTGCACCAATCCCTCCTGCAGCAAAGCACCTCCCACAACATGATGCTGCCACCCCCTTGCTTCACGGTTGGGATGGTGTTCTTCAGCTTGCAAGCCTCCCCCTTTTTCCTCCAAACATAACGGTGGTCATTACGGCCAAACAGTTCTATTTTTGTTTCATCAGACCAGAGGACATTTCTCCAAAAAGTACGATCTTTGTCCCCATGTGCAGTTGCAAACCGTAGTCTGGGTTTTTTATGTCGGTTTTGAAGCAGTGGTTTCTTCCTTGCTAAGCGGCCTTTCCAGGTTATGTCGATATAAGACTCGTTTAACTGTGGATATAGATACATTTGTACCTGTTTCCTCCAGCATCTTCACAAGGTCCTTTGCTGTTGTTCTGGGATTGATTTGCACTTTTCACACCAAAGTACGTTCATCTCTAGGAGAAAGAACGTGTCTCCTTCCTGAGCGGTATGATGGCTGCGTGGTCCCATGGTGTTTATACTTGCGTACTATTGTTTGTACAGATGAATGTGGTACCTTCAGGCAATTGGAAATTGCTCCCAAGGATGAACCAGACTTGTGGAGGTCTACAATTTTATTTCTGAGGTCTTGGCAGATTTTTTTTATTTTCCCATGTCGTCGAGCAGAGGCACTGAGTTTGAAGGTAGGCCTTGAAATACATCCACAGGTACATCTCCAATTGAATCAAATTATGTCAATTAGCCTATCAAAAGCTTCTAAAGCCATGACATCATTTTCTGGAATTTTCCAAGCTGTTTAAAGGCATGGTCAACTTAGTGTATGTAAACTTCTGACCCACTGGAATGGTGATATAGTAAATTATAAGTGAAATAATCTGTCTGTAAACAATTGTTGGAAGAATTACTTGTGTCATGCACAAAGTAGAATTTCCAACCCGACTTGCCAAAACTATAGTTTGTTAACATGCAATCTGTGGAGTGGTTGAAAAATGAGTTTTAATGACTTCAACCTAAGTGTATGTAAACTTCCGACTTCAACTGTATGTGACCAATAAAATTTGATTTCATTTTGTTTAGATGGTTATACATATGCTTTCCATATTTCTTCTGTAAGAAACATTTCAATACAGGCCAATTCCCACGAGTGTAAGGGATTAATAACATCTATTTGCTTCCAGAATTCTCTTATGTATTGATTAGTGATGGTCGATACAGTTACATATCAGGGTATTATTTTTGATGATATATCGTATTGTTTTGACAATATCGCAATATTATTTTTGCGGTAGTTGGCTGTACTAGCATCAAAACTGCAGTAATTTTCCATCATCGCTTTTTCTCCATCTTCTTTTTAAAAAAGGGAGCCCATTTGTTCTCAGGACTTTTATTTCCATGACTGATCGACTTGTTTTCTCATGTCTCTCGCTTGTCCCTCTGCAGCAGACATATTATGAGCAATATGTTTGGAACATTGCAATAAAATTACAGTATAGGAATGCAATACATATCGTATCAGCACCAATGTATTGTGATAATATCGTATTGTGAGGTCCCTGGCAATTCCAAGCCCTAGTATTGATAAATAATGATTTTGAGTGTGTGTGTGTGTGGGGGGGATTGGTGCACGACTCCAACCCGATCAATAAGTTTGCCGACGACTCAACGGTGGTAGGCCTGATCACCGACAACTATGAGAGTGTAGTGCAGTGTAGCGACAGCCAAGACAACAGCCTCTCCCTCAACGTGACCAAGACCAAGGAGCTGATTGTGGACTACAGGGCCTATTCCCCCTCAGGAGACTGAAAAGATATATCATGGGTTCCCAGATCCACAAAAAAGTTCTACAGCTGCACCATCGAGAGCATCCTGACCGGTTGCATCACCGCCTGGTATGTTAACTGCTCGGAGAGCAGTGCGTATGGCCCAGTAACCCGTAACCCCACAGATTGACTCAGTACTGGTGCCCACCGTATATAGCCTTTTTATTGTTATTTTATTGTTTCTTTTAGTTTATTTAGTAAATATTTTCTCACTCTGTAAGAAAGCATGTGATAAATAACATTCACTTGATCGGCGCAAGCCGCAGGTCAGCGTTCAATTTACCTGAACTCTGAGTGCAGCGCACTGACCCCAAAGCGCCGTGCTACAACAGCTGTCGTGATACTCAGTATCATGGGAAGGAAAGTTAACATGAAGCAGAACACATTTCTTGAGGAAAACAGTCCTAAGGTTGGACGCAAACAGATATTGTCACGTTTATTTTCCAAGCTAGAGCACATCATATTTTAGGTTGAAACCTTAAAGCAGGTTCAAACTTTTAAAAACTAAAGGTCGGAGAGCTGTAGTTGGTCTTACCAGTACACCACCACAGTGTGGTTGAGGAAACGGGTGAGCCGCCGCGTCTCGAAGAGCAGGGGCACGTCTAGCACCACGTAGCGATAACCTGGAGGGGGGACAAGCACTACAATATAGCCTTGGATAGTGATATAGTGGCTCTACTGAACTGTGGCTGTGACTCCTACCAATCCACCCTCTATGGAAAGTTACAATGTCAGGTATTTCATGGTTTATTCTCCTTTTGTCCCATTAAGATTTCATATGATTATTACTACGTAAGTTATTCAGTGTCTTTACAATATATGATACATTGACTGTAGATGGGAAGAAAAACGTACTGTTGTAATTGTTTTTTAGACAGACAGACAGACAGACCGATAGATACTTTTACACTTAGTTAGCTAACCTCGGAGGAAGAAGAAGATTATCTGTTTGAGCATGGCCTTGTGGATCTCTGGGTGGGTGATGGAGTTAAGCAGGCGCCGCTTGTCCTCGCTGGCGAAGATGAGCTGACCCAGCTTCTGCCGGTCAATCTCCCCATTTTCCAGCAGGATCTCGGGGCCAAAGTGCTTCACAATCAGGCAGTAGGCCGGACTATGGGGCTCCACCACTGGCAAAGACACAGGACACAGTTAGGTTAACCTGATTAAACACATGAGTCATGTTCATTAAGGCACGCAAAGGAATGTGTTCTCAAATATTTGCATCGGAAAACAAAAATTTGCATTTCTTAATTGACAAGTCCTGGTAGTACCTCTCTGTTTCAGTCAAAATGTTTTCCCCATTTGGTGCCTAATGGATACGACGACCCTTGTAGCGGCTTTTTCCCAGCCATCCAAAATAAAGACGCCTGTGTTGTCTAGGGTTGAATATTTTCCCGGTATTTTCGCGAAGATTGAATGGTTAGGGCCTGAATGAATAGGCTTAACTTCTATAGCCTACCGCGTGCGTTCTCCCTTCTTTCTATTGGCTGTTGTATTTAACATTCAGCAAACAAGAGCTTGCATCCCTCTTCAAAAAAAAAATAGTATATAAAATGCAAAAAAATATATATACAGTGGGGAGAACAAGTATTTGATACTCTGCCGATTTTGCAGGTTTTCCTACTTACAAAGCATGTAGAGGTCTGTAATTTTTATCATAGGTACACTTCAACTGTGAGAGACGGAATCTAAAAAAAAAATCCAGAAAATCACATTGTATGTTTTTCAAATAATTTATTTGTATTTTATTGCATGACATAAGTATTTGATCACCTACCAACCAGTAAGAATTCCGGCTCTCACAGACCTGTCAGTTTTTCTTTAAGAAGCCCTCCTGTTCTCCACACATTACCTGTATTAACTGCACCTGTTTGAACTCGTTACCTGTATAAAAGACACCTGTCCACACACTCAATCAAACAGACTCCAACCTCTCCACAATGGCCAAGGCCAGAGAGCTGTGTAAGGACATCAGGGATACAATTGTAGACCTGCACAAGGCTGGGATGGGCTACAGGACAATAGGCAAGCAGCTTGGTGAGAAGGCAACTACTGTTGGCGCAATTATTAGAAAATGGAAGAAGTTCAAGATGACGGTCAATCTCCCTCGGTCTGGGGCACCATGCAAGATCTCACCTCGTGGGGCATCAATGATCATGAGGAAGGTGAGGGATCAGCCCAGAACTACACGGCAGGACCTGGTCAATGACCTGAAGAGAGCTGGGACCACAGTCTCAAAGAAAACCATTAGTAACACACTACGCTGTCATGGATTAAAATCCTGCAGCGCACGCAAGGTCCCCCATGTCCAGGCCCGTCTGAAGTTTGCCAATGACCATCTGGATGATCCAGAGGAGGAATGGGAGAAGGTCATGTGGTCTGATGAGACAAAAATAGAGCTTTTTGGTCTAAACTCCACTCGCCGTGTTTGGAGGAAGAAGAAGGATGAGTACAACCCCAAGAACACCATCCCAACCGTGAAGCATGGAGGTGGAAAGATCATTCTTTGGGGATGCTTTTCTGCAAAGGGGACAGGACGACTGCACCGTATTGAGGGGAGGATGGATGGGGCCATGTATCGCGAGATCTTGGCCAACAACATCCTTCCCTCAGTAAGAGCATTGAAGATGGGTGGTGGCTGGGTCTTCCAGCATGACAACGACCCGAAACACACAGCCAGGGCAACTAAGGAGTGGCTCCGTAAGAAGCATCTCAAGGTCCTGGAGTGGCCTAGCCAGTCTCCAGACCTGAACCCAATAGAAAATCTTTGGAGGGAGCTGAAAGTCCGTATTGCCCAGCGACAGCCCCGAAACCTGAAGGATCTGTATGGAGGAGTGGGCCAAAATCTCTGCTGCAGTGTGTGCAGAACTACAGGAAACGTATGATCTCTGTAATTGCAAACAAAGGTTTCTGTACCAAATATTAAGTTCTGCTTTTCTGATGTATCAAATACTTATGTCATGCAATAAAATGCAAATTAATTACTTAAAAATCATACAATGTGATTTTCTGGATTTTTGTTTTAGATTCTGTCACTTACAGTTGAAGTGTACCTATGATAAAAATTACAGACTTCTACATGCTTTGTAAGTGGGCAAACCTGCAAAAATCGTCAGTGTATCAAATACTTGTTCTCCCCACTGTATGTCCAGCAAGCTATTCTGCAGAAAGGCAGTAACTGCTCATAGCGTGGAACTGAGGAAAAATTGCTTTTATTTACTTTGGTTTCACAGTAACTTTATGCAGTTACTGACCCCATTTTATCCAAAACACAATACAATAGAGGCAGGATACTTGTCCACATGATTAAGTGTGTATTTAATGTAGCAAAAATGACATTAACTCAATTTTCAACCAAATGAGCAGTTACTGCCTTTCTGGCAGAATAGCTTGCTGGACATTTTTTTTTCTAGTCTAGCTTTCTCATGGGATTCCAAAAGCTAACCCACTTGGAACAGACGTCAATTCAACGTCTATTCCACGTAGGTTCAACGTAATTTCATTGAAATGTTGGTTCAACCAGTGAGTGCCCAGTGGGAAGGAGTGTTTAAGGAGAGAGGCCAACAGAACGCAGAGACTATAAGTTAGAAGCTTATGCATAACCCATCATTCACTAGCTAAATCATAACCCATCATAACCCATCATAACCCATCATTCACTAGCTAAATCATAACCCATCATAAACCATCATTCATTAGCTAAATAGAAGGCTAATACTGCATTCTATTTATTACCTGATTTATATATATATACTGTACAAAAATATAAATGCAACATGTAAAGTGTTGGTCCCATGTTTCATGAGCTGAAATAAAAGATCCCAGAAATGCTCCATACGCACAAAAAGCTTATTTCCCCTCAAATTGTACACAACTTTGTTGACATCCCTCTTAGTGAGGAATTTCTCCTTTGCCAATATAATCCATCCACCTCAGGCGTGGCATATCAAGAAGCTGATTAAACAGCATTTTCATTACACAGGTGCACCTTGTGCTGTGCAGTTTTGTCACACAACGCCACAGATGTCTCAAGTTTAGGGAGCGTGCGATTGGAATGCTAACTGCGGGAATGTCCACCAGAGCTAAACCGCCTCCAAAGTCATTTCTGAGAATTTGTCAGGACGTCCAACTGGCCTCACAACCGCAGGCCCAGTGTATGGCTCTGTGTGGGCGAGCGTTAAGCTGATGTCAACGTTGTAAACAGAGTGCCCCATGTTGGTGGTGGGGTTATGGTATGGGCTACGAACAACAAACACAATTGCATTTTATCGATGATAATCGGTGACCAGCAGATGCATATCTGTATTCCCAGTCACATTTTTTTCAATTGACTGATTTCCTCTTATGAACTGTAACTCAATAAAAAAAATTGTTGCATATTGTGTTTATATTTTTCCACATTTTGTTACGTTACAGCCTTATTCTAAAATGGATTAAATTGTTCTGTTTTTCTCATTAATCTACACACAATACCCCATAATGACAAAGCAAAAACAGGTCTTTAGAAATGTATGCAAATTTATAAAAAATACAAAACTGAAATACCACATTTACATACTGTAAGTATTCCGACCCTTCACTCAGTACTTTGTTGAAGCACCTTTGGCAGTGATTACAGCCTTCAGTCTTCTTGGGTATGATGCTACAAGCTTGGTACACCTGTATTTGGGGAGTTCCTCCCATTCTTCTCTGCAGATCCTAACAAGGTCTGTCAGGTTGGATGGGAAGCGTCGCTGCACAGCTATTTTCAGGTCTCTGCAGACATGTTCAAGTCCAGGCTCTGGCTGGACCACTCAAGGACATTCAGAGACTTGTCCCTAAGCCACTCCTGCGTTGTCTTGGCTGTGTGCTTAGGGACATCGTTCTGTTGGAAAGGTAACCTTCGCCCCAGTCTTAGGTCCTGAGCACTCGGGAGAAGGTTTTCAATAATGATCTCTCTGTACTTTGCTCCAGTCTTCTTTCCCTCGATCCTGACTACTCCCAGTCCCTGCTGCTAAAAAACATCCCCACAGCAGCTCTAGGAAGAGTCTTGGTGGTTCCAAACTTCTTTATGTGGAATTGTGTGTAAATTGATGATGAAAATGTTTTAATCAATCTATTTTAGAATAAGGCTGTAAAGTAACACTTTGAATGCACTGTATACAGTACTAGTCAAAGGTTTGAACACACCTACTCATTCAAGGGTTTTGCATTATTTGTACTATTTTCTACATTGTAGACTAATAGTGAAGACATTAAAGCTATGAAATAACACATGGAATCATGTAGTAACCAAAAAAGTGATCAAATCAAAAAAACAAATCAAAATTATGTACTTTGGATGCAATTTGAATGGAATTGACAGAGAAAGATAAAGACAGTGATTTAAAGCAGAGACAGGCATTCACTCCTTGTTATGTTAACGTAGCATAGGCTATATAGGCCTACCTGTCACAAAACAACTGTTACCATGAGATGATACCAATGATGTGTATAAATCCTAGATGGCGCTGTATTGAAGCCACCGTGCAGCCATCTTGGTACTCCTCCATTGAGAAAAATATTTTGGAAACTTATTTTATAGAAATGCATTTATAAAATGTCTACATCTGTTTTTGACATGTTTATTCTATTACAGACATCTTCATGCATACTCCTAAATTATATTATGTGAACAACAACACTTAAATAGGGTGCATTCGGAAAGTATTCAACCACTTTTTTATGCCAAGCCTAAAAAAAATGTGCTTGACAAGTCACATAATAAGTTGCATGGACTCATTCTGTGTGCAATAATGGTGTTAAATTATCTGTAACGTCAATACATGTTCACTGTATTCTCGGTAAGCAACTCCAGTGTATATTTGGCCTTGTGTTTCAGGTTATTGTCCTGCTGAAAGGTGAATTCATCTCCCAGTGTCTGGTGGAAAGCAGACTGAACCAGGTTTTCCTCTAGGTCTTTGTCTGTGTTTAGCTCCATTCCATGTATTTTTATTCTGAAAAACTCCCCAGTCCTTAACGATTACAAGCATAACCATAACATGATGCAGACACCACTATGCTTGAAAATATGGAGAGTGCTACTCAGTAATGTGTTGTATTTACCTCAACATAACACTTTGTATACATGACAAATAGGATGCATGTTTTTTAATATTTTTTATTCTGTACAGGCTTCCTTCTTTTCACTTTGTCATTTAGGTTAGTATTGTGGAGTAAGTGCAATGTTGTTGATCCATCCTCAGTTTTCTCATATCACAGCCATTAAACTCTAACTGTTTTAAAGTCACTATTGGCCTCATGGTGAAATCCCTGAGCGGTTTCCTTCCTCTCTGGCAACTGAGTTAGGAAGAACACATGTATCTTTGTGGTGACTGGGTGTATTGATAAACCATCCAAAGTGTAATTAATAACTTAACGTCTGCTTTTTATTGATTTTTAAATAATTTCTACAATCTTTAATCATGTTAAACACTATTATTGCACACAGAGTGAGATCATGCTACTTATGTGACTTGTTAAAACACATTAACAAGTCACATTATTTACACTCGCCATAACAAAAGGGGTTGAATACTTGACTCAAGACATTTAAGCTTTTCATTTTTTATTAAAATTGTAAACATTTCTCAAATGTGGTATTGTGTGTAGGCCAGTGACCATTTTTTTCCTCTCAGTTTAATCCCTTTCAGATTTAGCCAGCAGCATTCCACCCTGCATCCCACTGCTGGCTTCCTTCTGAAGCTAAGCCAATTGGCTCATTCATCCCCCCCCCTCCTCTCCCCTGTAACTATTCCCCAGGTCGTTGTTGTAAATGAGAATGTGTTCTCAGTAAACTTACCTGGTAAAATAAGAGTTCAATAAAAACAACAACATTTAGGCTGTAACACAGGGTTTCCCAAACTCGGTCCTGGGAACCTCCCTGGGTGCACGTTTAGTTTTTTGCTCTAGCACTACACAGCTGATTCAAATAAACAAAGCTTGATGAGTTGATTATTTGAATCAGCTGTGTAGTGCTAGGGCAAAAAAAATCTAAACGTGGGGTCCTCAGGTCTGAGTTTGGGAAACGCTGCTCGAACACAACAAAATGTGGAAAAAGTAAAGTTGTGTGAATACTTTCTGAAGGCACTGTAATTTAACAGTTCCATTTCACATCATGCTGTTCATAGAAATGACTTATTATACACTTTACAAAAAAATTAAACGTAACATGCAACAAAAGGAAATCAGTCAATTGAAATAAATTCAACAGGCCCTAATCTATCGATTTCAAATGACTGGGAATACAGACACGTATGTTGGTCACAGATACCTTTAAAAAAAAGAAAACCAGTCAGTATCTGGTGTGACCACCATTTGCCTCATGCAGCGCAACACATCTTGTTGCCATAGAGTTGATCTGGCTGTTGATTGTTGCCTCTTCAATAACAGCGAAGTTGCTGGATATTGGTGGGAACTAATAACTAATGGGAACAAGCTGTTGTACACGTCAATCCAGAGCATCCCAAACATGCTCAATGCATGACATGTCTGGTGAGTATGCAGAACTGGGACATTTTGTACAGATCCTTAGGAACCATGGGACCGTGCATTATGATGCCGAAACAAAGTAATGGCGGCAGATGAATGGCACAACAATGGGCCTCAGGATCTCGCCATGGTATCTCTGTGCATTCATATTACCATCGATAAAATGCAGTTGTGTTCGTTGTCCGTAGCTTATGCCTGCCCATACCATAACCCCACCGCCACCATGGGGCACTCTGTTCACAACGTTGACATCAGCAAACCACTCGCCCACACGACGCCATCTGCCCGGTACAGTTGCAACCAGGATTAATCCGTGAAGAGCACACTTCTCCAGCGTGCCAGTGGCCATCAACGGTGAGCATTTGCCCAGTGAAGTCGGTTACAACGCCGAACTTCAGTTAGGTCAAGACCCTGGTGAGGACGACAAGCATGATGAGCTTCACTGAGACGGTTTCAGACAGTTTGTGCAGAAATTGTTCAGTTGTACAAACCCACAGTTTCATCAGCTGTCCGGTGGCTGGTATCAGATGATCCCGCTGGTGAAGAAGCCAGATGTAGAGGTCCTGGGTTGGGGTGTTTACGGTTGTGACGCCGGTAGGACATACTGCCAAATTCACTAAAACAACATTGGAGGCGGCTTATGGTAGAGAAATTAACATTAAATTCTCTGTCAACAGCTCTAGTGGACATTCCTGCAGTCGGCATGCCAACTGCACGCTCCCTCAAAACATGAGACATCTGTGGCATTGTGTTCTGTGACAAAACTGCACATTTAAGAATGGCCTTTTATTGTCCCCAGCACAAGGTGCACCTATGTAATGATCATGCTGTTTAATCAGCTTCTTGATATGCCACACCTGTCACGTGGATGGATTATCCTGGCAAAGGGATGTAAAACAGGGATGTAGAAACATTTCAGAGAAATAATATTTTTGTGCGTATGGAACATTTCAGGGATATTTTATTTCAGCTCTTTACATGTTGCGTTTATTTTGGTTAAGTTTTAGTTCAGTGTAATTTACTGGTTTCTCACAGTTACTTATCCCAGGAAAAGTGAGTGGGTTTGGGCCTGAAAATCTCAGTAAATTTAGGTAACCCAGTTCCCGCTACTCAATCCTAGTGCTGTCAAAAAGATGGAATCCTTTTAATTAAGTCAACAGGACAGTTCTTTCAAAATGAGTCTGGATTGAATACGAATGATACGTGACGGCATGACATCAGAAGAGGCTGGTGGGAGGAGCTATAAAAGGACGGGCTCATTGTAATGGAATGAATGGAACGGAGAAACGTGGTTTCCATGCGTTTGATACCGTTCCAATAATGCCAATCCAGTCTTTACAATCAGCCCGTACTCCTATAGCTCTTCCCACCAGCCTCCTGTGCATGGCATAGTGACCAATAGAAATAATTGGGTCACGCTCAAGTAAATTGTGCAATGACTTTAAACTGCAAAATGGTTTTAAAATTTGTGCAAATACAAGAGTGTGGAATGTCAAAATGGAACCAATTGTGTGTGTGTGTGTGAGAGAGAAAAAAAAAAAAAAATTCAGTCCCATAGCCCATACCTTTTCTAGCCACCAAATCGGCATCGATGATGGGGCAGCCAAGCTCTCGCAGGAGAGACGACACAGTGCTCTTCCCTGAGGCAATTCCTCCTGTCAACCCCACCAGAAACATCCTACAAAAACACGAAGGTAGGTCAGAGTACGTATTTGTATTGATTACGGATCCCCATTAACTGCTGCCAAGGCAATATATTCACAACAGATTTCACAACACATTAAGGGTGTGCCCTCAGGCCACTACCACATATCTACAACACAAATCCATGTGTACGTGTGTGTATAGTGCGTATGTATGCACGTGTCTGTGCCTGTGTTTGTGTCTCTTCACAGTCCCCACTGTTCCATACAGTGTATTTTTATCTTAAAAAAAAAAAAAAAAAAAAGATTCTACTGCTTGCATCATCATAGAGTTCCATGTAGTCATGGCTCTCTGTAGTACTGTGCGCCTCCCATAGTCTGTTCTGGACTTGGGGACTGTCAAGAGATCTCTGGTGGCATGTCTTGTGGGGTATGGGAGGCGCATGGGTGTCTGAGCTGTGTGCCAGTAGTTCAAACAGACAGCTCGGTATAATCAACATGTCAATACCTCTCACAAATACAAGTAGCGATGAAGTCAATCTCTCCTCCACTGAGCCAGGAGAGATTGACATGCATATTATTCATGTTCGCTCTATTAATGTGGCACCTGACCACACGACTGAACAGTAGGGCCTGTAGGACTGTTAGCAAGCTGGACAACGATTAACCTATTATTGACATTATCCACCGGAAACACAACGAAGCATTAGTGTGGCGTGAGAAAGAAACAGAGGAGAACCAACCAGTAAAAAGCAGAGCCCAGAGAACTGGAAGGAGTGGCGGCCAAAGGAGGTGTTGCCTTTGGGGGTGACCAGTGAAATATACCTGCTGGAGCGTATGCTACGAGTGGGTGTTGCTATGGTGACCAGCGAGCTGAGATAAGGCGGGGATTTACCTAGTAAAGACTTATAGATTACCTGGAGCCAGTGAGTTTGGCGACGAGTATGTAGTGAGGGCCAGCCAAAGAGAGCATACAGGTTGCAGTGGTGGGTAGTATATGGGGATTTGGTAACAAACGGATGCCACTGTGATAGATTACATCCAGTTTGCTGAGTAGAGTGTTGGAGGCTATTTTGTAAATGACATCACCGAAGTCAAGGATCAGTAGGATAGTCAGTTTTACGAGGGCATGTTAGGCAGCATGAGTGAAGGAGGCTTTGTTGCGAAATTGGAAGCCGATTCTAGATTGACAGTGATGAGGGGTGGTCGTTTGACCGCAGACCCATTACGGACGCAGGCAATGAGGCAGTGATCGCTGATATCCTGGTTGAAAACAGCGGAGGTGTATTTGGAGGGCAAGTCAGTCAGGATGATATCTATGAGGGTGCCCATGTTTAAGGATTTAGGGTTGTACCTGGTAGGTTCCTTTATAATTTGTGTGAGATTGAGGGCGTCTATCTTAGATTGAAGGACGGCCGGGGTCTCCATCATTGGGACTCTGCCTAAAGCTGGCCGTTCGACCAAACTGAGCAACTGGTCAAGAAGGAGTTGACCAAGAACCCAATGACCACTGGGAAGAACTACAGAGTTCCTTGGCTGAGAGAAGAACAAAAGTCTCTACAGCACTTCACCAATCTGGACTTTATGGGATAGTGGCCAGACGGAAGCCACTCCTGAGAAAAAAGGCACATGAAAGCACGCCTGGAGTTTGCAAAAAGGTACATGAAATACAGACCATAAGGCAAAAGACTCTGTGGTCTGATAAGACCAAGAAACAAAACTAAGAGAAATGTCTGGAGAAAAGCAGGCACAGCTCATCAACCATCTAACACCATCCCTACCATGAAGAATGGTGGTGGCAGCATCATGCTATGGGGATGCTTTTCAGCGGCAGGGACTGGGAGACTGGATAGAGGAAACAATGAATACAGGCAAACCCTTCATGAGAACCTGCTTCAGAGTGCAAATGCATTTACATTACAACAGGAAAATGACCCCAAGAATGCAGTCAAAGCAACGCTGGAATGGCTTCTGAACAAGAATGTGAAAGTCCTTTAGTGACCCAGCCAAAGCCCAGACTTGAATCCCATTGAAAATCTGTGGCAAGACTTAAAGATTGCTGTTCACCGCTGCTCCCCTTCTAACTTAACAGAGCTTGAAAAAAAAAATCCCCAAATCCAGATGTGCAAAGCTGATACAAACATACCCAGGACGACTCAAAGCTGTAATCGCCGCCAAAGGTGCTTCTACAAAGTATTGCCTAAGGGCTGTGCATACTATTGTAAATTAGATCTGTATTTCATTTTCAATAAACTTGTCAAAATGTTTTCTCTTTGTCATTATGGGGTATTGTGTGTGTATGGATGGGTAAAATATATAGATATATTTTTTTATAAATGTTTCATTCAGGCTGTAAAAACAAAATGTGGAATAAGTTAACCTCTAGAGGATCGTGTCCCGCCCTCAGTACGGTTAAGCTAACGTACGCTAATGTGATTAGCATGACGTTGTAAGTAACAAGAACATTTCCCAGGACATGTCTATATCCATATCTTATATGGGCAGAAAGCTTAAATTCTTGTTAATCTAACTGCACTGTCCAATTTACAGTAGCTATTACATTGAAATAATACCATGCTATTGTTTGAGGAGAGTGCAGTTTTGTACTTGAAAAAGTATTAATAAATCAATAGGCACATTTGGGCAGACTTGATACAATATTTTGAACAGTAATGCAATGGTTCATTGGTCTAAAATTTTGCACATACACTGCTACCATGTAGTGGCCAAAATCTAAATTGTGCCTGGACTCCTAAGTAATATTATGACCTTTCTCTTGCATTTCAAAGGTTATGTGACAAAAAATATATCTATTTTACCAGATCTAATGTGTTATATTCTCCTACATTCATTTAACAATTCCACAAACTTCAAAGTGTTTCCTTTCAAATGGTATCAGGAATATTCATATCCTTGCTTCAGGTCCTGAGCTACAGACAGTTCGATTTGAGTATGTCATTTTAGGAGAAAATTGAAAAAAAGGGTGATCCTTTTAAGGGGTATGAATACCTTCTGAAGGCATTGTAGCTGGGTTTCACTAATTACCACAGCCACAAAGTCGATATCGTAAAAATTCATGAAAACAAACATGTGCTTTTTGGTATTATTTAAGGTTAGGCATGAGATTAGTGTGGTTAGGTTTACAAATCACATTTTGAGAAGATACAATTGTAGAAATAGGTGGGGTTTATTACTTTGTGGCAACCCTGTAGCTCAGCATTTGCCAAACTCTGTCCTCTGGACCGGAAGGGGTGCATGTTTTGGTTTTTGCCCTAGCACTCCACAGCTGATTCAAATAGTAAACTAATCATCAAGCTTTGGTTATTTGAATTAGCGATGTAGTGATAGACCAATAACTAAAACTCGCACCCCTTGGGGGTCCCCAGGACCGAGTTTGGAAACCAGCAGATACTCTTCCTGGGGTCAAAACGCCCCCTACTGGTAACACATAACATGAAGTTGCTTTCTGGAATAAATACACCTCATGTTACAGATTCATTGTAGTTAGGTCTGATCTCACTTTAAATTAAATATTTGCTTTCATTTCATGAATTTCTATTCATGTTGAATATTAGCTAGTAAGATAACGTGTCCGGGCTTGACTTGAACTGACAAGTGCAAGTTGTTCATTGCATGTGTTATGTGGATAGTTGAAATACCTTTTCATGGCTAACAGACGTGACAGCTATGCCTTTTACGTTGTTTGCGCAACGTTGCATTTGAAGTTAGCCTAACGTCAGTTGCAGATAACCAACCAAGTTAAGAAATGGCGATTAATCAGTAAACATAGTTGTATTAACTTACTTTTGATCTCAGGAGTCCTTTATCTCAATTAAAATGATGCAGGGCAATCTGGACCAAGATACTGCACTGCAGCTACCTATAATGTTAGCTCGCTAGAGGACGTTAGTTGTTAACTAGCCATTTGATCCAATAAGTCTGCATCACTGCCATCTCGGTCACATACGTCAAGCATACGGTTGTCGACGATCTCAGTGCGACACAAGCCCAGCTTGACGAAAGTTGACAGTGTTTGGTTGCGTTAGGTCAAATATTTTGTATAACTAACCCACGACGGACCACGTCAGAGCAGAGACTCGTAATCAACGCTTAAAAAAAAATAAAGTACATCCGGGTCACGGAATGTTCAAAATAAAAGTCCCTCGCGTAATAGTAGAAGTGTCAATAGCCTGTATTTATTAATGATATATGAAACATACTTGTCTAAACACGGGTTAGTTAAATGTGGGTTTTAAAACATGTTCCAAGGTCAAATAAATAAATGCCCCCAAAGCAAATCACTGTATATGGAATAAATATTGGCTTACAGCAAAATGTGGTTCTAAATAATACAACGCCTCCTTATTTTCTCTGTGTTTATGCACTGTCCAGACCACAAACTAGTTTAGGATTTCAGGATGGGGTGTCCAGACCTCCAGGGCCCCCACGTCTAGTGGACACTCATTAGGACCCCTGCCTATATCCAGCTTTTGTCATATCATCAAAAGTAGTTATTTTTTATTTTAGCTAAACCTAACCCTTTTCCTAACCCAATTCTCCTACCTGCTACAAAAAGTCAAACCTGACATTAATTTGACAAAAAAAAGCTGGATCCCTTCTAGCCATGACCTGCCTAGAGCCTCACCTGACGGCCCATATGCTCCTACTCCTGTTGCTTTCCATCAGTTCAGCCATGTGGAGGCAAGATGTTTATTGTGCAGCAGTGGCGTGCAACTAAGTACTTTCAGGATATCTGTAGGGTGTTATTTACTGAGGTTATTGGCAGAGATTTCATCCAAATCTCTTTAAGTGCATGTGTTAGAAAGTATAATATTCACTGCAAAACCTAAATCACCACAAAAACGCTGACCTTTGACCTGGACATTCTGTGCTTCCCAAAGTTCTACAGAGTTCAGAATGAACCTCTGAGCGAGAGACCCAACCCAAGTGGGTGGAGGGACTGGAGGGGGCAGGCAGCAGGGTAAGGTCAGGGCATGCTCAGACACTGAAAGAGAGGACCGACACCTCTGGATTATCATGCTATTTCATTTGCAATTCATTCTGTTATGCAGCACAATGAAAACATTAATAATGCATTTTGGAAGGAAGTTGCACATATTCTCAGAAAAGATTAGTGCCAGGTGGCTTAACTGGCTGTGGAAAGATGAGACTGGTGATATAGGCCTATGCGCTCGTGTTATGCAGCTAAAGCAAGGATTAGGCAGGAACTATGTACAGCTACAGAGTTTGTGCCAGACATTGGTGTGATCAAGTGCTTGAATTAATTGAGTCACAGGACGGTGTAGTAAAGGGTAACCTAGTGCCATAGATGACTGTACTGATACTGTTGCCTGTGGTGTTAGACTTAACTGGGGAGGTGACCGTACTGATAAAGGCATAGAGCAGAATAATGACACAACAGATTATAAATCCTGTTGAAACAATGACTTGGAAACATTCAATGCGGGTGGGCGTGATGTTGTGGAGCACCAGAAAGTTAAGAAAAAAAAATTATTATGCCATTTCAACGGCAATACATGCCGTCATGCAGTATACTGAAACTTTTGATTTCCAATTTTGGAAGGAAGTTGACAAAACTTTGCAATGGCCAACGGGAACAACCATTGTCACTAATTGCAGAGTAAAAGTTCTTAGGAATATATAAGGAACAAAAATAGAAGTAACAGTCTTCTTAAACAGATTGAGGAACAGGTTGAGCCTGTTGTGTATGTGTAAGGAGATCAACTTAAGTCAGTGCAACACAGTACACTAATTGACACAAAAACACCAAACAAACACAGTGTGTGAAAGAGAAATGCAGTGACACATAAATATGGTGAGGAATGGGTCACACAGCAGAATAAACCCAAAACACTGTGTTAAACGTTCAAGGTCATCTTTACTTCAAGCGTGTTGCGCAGACGGGCAGATCTTGACATTGATGCATAAATCAGAAATTGCACCAACGCATCCCATCCAAAAGTGAGAATGTTCCTCAACAGTGAAACCCTTGCAAGATTGCATGAAGGTTACATGAAGGAATAAGTTTGTCTTATTTAACCATTTTAAGTACATTTATAAACCATTATTCCACCAAAGCATAAAGCACCCTCACAGTTTTAACCATAACTGTTTATTAATGTGTCTAATTAGGTTTAATTGATGGTTAAAGTAATTGACCAATTGTTAAAAAGCACCACTAACAATTTAAAGTATTTATTTTATGTGAACTGTTTGTAAACCCGTTTTTGGTATAAGGGCCTAAGTTAAGAAAATATTTACTAAATAAACTAAAGTAAAAAAATTAAAAATAAATAAATAAAATAACGAGGCTATATACACAAGGGATACCTGTACCGAGCCAATGTACCGGTTAGTTGAGGTAATACTGTAGGTGTTCCTTTTGTGCAGGTGGGAAAGGGCAGTGTGGAGTCTGTTCAGGCGGTATGCAAATTGGAGTGGGTCTAGGGTTTCTGGGATGATGGTGTTGAGGTTAGCCATGACCAGCCTTTCTAAGCACTTCATGGCTACAGACGTGAGTACTACGGGTCGGTAGTCATTCAGGCAGGTTACCTTGGCGTTCTTGGGCACAGGGACTATGGTGGTCTGCTTGAAACACGTATAGGTATCACGGGGACAGGTTGAAAATGTCAGTGAAGACACGTGCCAGTTGGTCAGCGCATGCTCTGAGTACACGTCCTGGTAATCCGCCTGGCTCTGCAGCCTTGTGAACGTTGACCTGTTTATGGTGCATTGGGATGCTATGGGAAACATTAACATTTGTAACAAGCACTGGTAACACGCGTTCACTGTTCCACCCCTGTAATTACAGACTGCAATTACCACCAGTTACATGTTGTTATTAGTGCAACTATGAATTATTACAATTATTTCCACACCAAACAACTATGCCCCTGTAGCAGTTATGATGAGCGAGGATCATACTGTAGTAGAGCAGTGTTTTATGCAATGAGGGACAAAGGTTAAGCATTACATTAATACAGTACCTGTACAAATGTATAGTGATAGGTCCATAGTGTTGTTGAATACAGCTATGAAAATGTCTAATAGCAACAATATGTTGATGTATTCGTGGCGCTGCTGGACAATAGTTACAGGACAAGCCACGGCAAGAGATCACCAAAGCTTCTCCGTATGTCTTTTCAAATTCCTCAAGCTATACATTCTAAATCGTTCAGTCTTAATAAAAAGACAGGGTTGAACAATGATCAGAATTTACTGTGTAGTGAACCTCCACACCAGATATTCTTGTTATTTTTGTACCCATGTAGCAGAAAATGGTACATTTACGAGACCCCCCCATTTTTCAATCCAGTACAATTTAAATCCCAGCTGTTGGCAGCAAGAAACAGATGTACAGATTGAGTTCTGTAATGTTTCACTCAGGCACCAAATCAACGAGGGGGCTTACACATTTCTGTTGGCACGAGTACAGTAGGAGTTTTATATTTCGATGAAGTACTTAATGAGCCTCAGACGCAAACAAATTGCAATGATGTACAATAACTTTTCACAATAATAGATTTCTGTAATTTCACAGTATGAATACTTTCCAATCACAGAGGATAAAACATTACTCGTTCACATATTTCTCAATAGTGCATCAGCATTTTCTGGACGCCATAATAGATTATTTAGAGCTAACCAAGGGAAACCGTCTCCTCACTTCAAAACGTCTAGTTTCCCAGTTTGAAGTATTTAATTAAGAGTCATTATAATCCATGGTTCTAGAAGAACTTCATTACAGTCGTGTTAAGGACATAGTTGAACATTAGTGTTCAGGAAATTCTACCCGCAAATTTCTTAGCAAATTATCTGCTCTAAATTCAGTCTAAAAATGTCCAGTAAGTGTGATACCCAGGCAGTGTATGGCCAGACTACAAACCAACCGATAGAAGAACGCAGGGACTTTATCCCGCAAAAAGCATAGGCCAATACCTTGTTGGTTCAAATCAATTGAGCAGAGAATTTAATATATCTAAGAATTCAAAAGGCTCTCAACATCCAAGCTTTAATGGAACACATGCCCCACAGACTTTGCTTGTAAAAATAAACACAGCTAGGATACAATTACTTCTAAGCTTTACTTTACCTTGCATATTTAGCAAACATTCATGCACTTTTTCCCAGTAGTCACATTCAGACAAATACCCATTTGTGAAGTTGTATAAATGTCATGACTATTTTTGGCACGTAAACGGCACTGAGACATCAGTCGGCTATAGATTTGAATCACTCAACAAATTGCTGCACAAAGACACATTTTGTCTCGTTGCAATTTACATTTTTATAATTTAGCACAGACGGTCTTAACCAGAGTGACTTACATACAGTAGTGAGTACATACATTTTCCTTCGTACTGGTCCCCCGTGGGAATCAAACCCACAACCCTGGCCTTGCAAGTGCCATGCTCTACAAACTGAGCCACAAGGGACCACATTAGTGTAGTTCTAACTACACTTTGGTCTGAAAGAAGTCATTCACTGTCAACTGCAAGGAATGTGATTCTTCAACATAAAAGGCATTCAAATCAAAATCTTGTCACATGCGCCGAATACAACGGCTGGTAGACCTTACCGTGAAATGCTTACTTACAAGCCCTTAACCAACAATACAGTTCAAGAAAGAGTTAAGAAATTATTACCTAAATAAACTAAATAAAATGAAAAGTAACAATACTGAGTCAATGTGCAGGGGGTACAGGTTAGTCGACTAAGCCAACTGTCTTCATTAACAGCTGAGGATTTTGATACAGTAAGCGATGGGAATTGGTTCAGTGATAACATAATTGATGTGTACCTTGTAAAATCACTGTGTTGTGTTCTGCTTCTTTTTGTTAGCCAACAGTTACAGAATCTCTGTTCTGAGAGGTTGATGTTCTGCCTAAGGTACCTAGAATAGCACACAATTGGTGACATTTAAGCTAGAGATACCTGGGTTTTGCATTGGATACATCTCAATCCACCACATCTGCCCAGCCACTGGGCTTCCTCTCATCCCCATATTTGGTGGTGCGTGGAAATGCCAACCGGAGGCTTCAAATTTATACATCCGGTGAAACGTAAGGTTCATTGTTCCATCTATGGTTAGGTAAGAAACATCTAAGTTAGCTAGCGAGCTAAAGAAAGTTGACTAGCTAGTTTAGCTCAGTGCATCGATAATAAGCCCCCAGTGT
Organism: Thymallus thymallus; assembly: GCA_023634145.1. Taxonomy (NCBI): domain Eukaryota; kingdom Metazoa; phylum Chordata; class Actinopteri; order Salmoniformes; family Salmonidae; genus Thymallus; species Thymallus thymallus. The sequence goes on along the minus strand of CM042386.1, from coordinate 17,442,916 downwards.
TCACGCAAATTCTACGAAAGGTTCCGCCTGATAGTGACAAATGTTTTGACTTGAGCTTCCTTGGTAGGAACAGAGAACCTACTGAATTACTATAATTCTATGGCCACGTAACTTCACAAATCTTAAAATGATGAAAGGTTATTTTAAATCCCCTATCCAAGTTTTACATTACAGACTTAAAATGAGGCACGTCTATTTTTCTTGAATACAATTCAACCCTTTCGGATGAATCTCAAATTGATTTATTCCAGTGATCAACAAATAAAACAATTGTTTCTCCATTAAATAATAAATGTAAAAAAGCTAAATGTAAAATAACGTCATAATATTGGCAGAATTCTTAATGCTGTCAATATTATATGACAAGTCCAATTTCTCTAGCAGGTGTCAATCTTGTGGTTTCTGATTGGCGCTGGGGTCAGAAGGACGACGACACGTCGGGGACGACGGACGGACCGGAGGCATTGTGCGAGTGCTTCGACCTTTTGCCCTTGTGTACCGTTTCACAACCATTTTCCCCTTCTTCTCGTTCAAGCCTGCCTCTTTTAACAAAGTGTTCTATTCTGGACTCCAGGCTCTCGCAGCGTGGACGCTCAAGCAAGGGCCGATAGGTCCTCTGTTTGGTACCTTCCATCAGCGAGCAATGGGGAGAGGAGGTCCCACCTGTTGACGGAGAAAATCTGTTGTTCCGTTACACATCCCCACATACAAAATCCCAATGTAACCCTAGTATAATACAACTAGCACTTGATCATACAGGTAAAGGAAAGTCTTGAGTAGATGAGAGATAAAGTATATTGAAAGCAGGTGCTTCTACACAGGTACAGTTGAAGTCGGAAGTTTACATATACTGAGGTTGAAGTCATTAAAACTCATTTTTCAACCACTCCGCAGATTTCATGTTAACAAACTATAGTTTTGGCAAGTCGGTTAGGGCATCTACTTTGTGCATGACACAAGTAATTCTTCCAACAATGGTTTAGACAGATTATTTCACTATATCACAATTCCAGTGGGTCAGAAGTTTACATACACTAAGTTGAGTGTGCCTTTAAACAGCTTGGAAAGTTCCAGAAAATGATGTTAAGGCTTTAGAAGCTTCTGATTGACATCATTTGAGTCAATTGGAGGTTTACCTGTAGATGCATTTCAAGGCCTACCTTCAAACTCAGTGCCTCTTTGCTCGACATCATGGGAAAATCTAAAGAAATCAGCAAAGACCTCCACAAGTCTGGTTCATCCTTGAGAGCAATTTCCAAATGCCTGAAGGTACCACGTTTATCTGTACAAACAATAGTACGCAAGTATAAACACCATTGGACCACGCAGCCGTCATACCGCTCAGGAAGGAGACGCGTTCTGTCTCCTAGAGATGAACGTACTTTGGTGCAAAAAGTGCAAATCAATCCCAGAACAGTAAAGGACCTTGTGAAGATGCTGGAGGAAACGGGTACAAAAGTATCTATATCCACAGTAAAACAAGTCCTATATCGACATAACCTGAAAGGCCACTCAGCAAGGAAGCAGCCACTGCTTCAAAACCACCCTAAAAAAGCCAGACTACGGTTTGCAACTGCACATGGGGATAAAGATCGTACTTTCTGGAAAAATGTCCTCTGGTCTGATGAAACAAAAATAGAACTGTTTGGCCATAATGACCATTGTTATGTTCGGAAGAAAAAAGTGGGAGTCTTACAAGGCGAAGAACACCATCCCAACCGTGAAGCACAGGTGTGGAAGCATCCTGTTGTGGGGGTGCTTTGCTGCAGGAGGGACTGGTGCACTACACAAAATAGATGGCATCATGAGGAAGGAAAATTCTGGATATATTAAAGAAACATCTCAAGACATCAGTCAGGAAGTTAAAGCTTGGTCGCAAATGATTCTTCCAAATGGACAATGACTCCAAGCATACTTCCAAAGATGTGGCAAAATGGCTTAAGGACAACAAAGTCAAGGTATTGGAGTGGCCATCACAAAGCCCTGACCTCAATCCTATAGAACATTTGTGGGCAGAACTGAAAAAGCGTGTGCGAGCAAGAAGGCCTATAAATCTGACTCAGTTACACCAGTTCTGTCAGGAGGAATGGGACAAAATTCAGCTTGTGGAAGGCTGCCTGAAATATTTGAACCAAGTTATACAATTTAAAGGCAATGCTACCAAATACTAATTGAGTGCATGCAAACTTCTGACCCACTGGGAATGTGATGAAAGAAATAAAAGTAATTAAATAATAATTTTGACTATTATTCGGACATTTCACGTTCTTAAAATAAAAGTGGTGATCCTAACTGACCTAAGACAGGGAATTTTTACTAGGATTAAAAATCAGGAATTGTGAAAAACTGAGTTTAAATGTATTTGGCTAAGGTGTATGTAAACTTCCGACTTCAACTGTATGGTTCCTGAGTTAATGTATAAACATCACAGGAGGTTGGTGGCACCTTAATTGGGGACAATGGTCTTGTGGTATTGACTGGAGCGGAATGGTATCAAATACATCAAACACATGGTTTCCAGGTGTTTGATGCCATTGCATTTGCTCCCTTCTGGCCATTACTACGAGCTCCCCTCAGCAGCCTCCAATGAAAAGTGCTGGGCAGGCCATTATTTTGGATACCATGGCTATGCCCCCATCCACAGGGCATGAATGGTCACTGAATGGTTTGATGAGCATGTAAACGATTCAGACCATATGCCAAGGGAGTCTCAGTCACCAGATCCCAATCCAATTGAACACTTACGGAGGATTCTGGAGCAGTGCCTGAGTCAGCATTTTCCACCAATGGAATTTCCTGTGGAAGAATGGTTTAGCATCCTGCCAATAGAGTTCCAGACACTTATAGAATCTATGACAAGGTGCATTGAAGCCGTTCTGGCTGGTGGACGCCCAACGCCTTATTAAAGACACCATGTTGGCGTTTCCTTTATTTTTTGTCAGTTACCTGTAGCTTTTATATTTTCCTTGCACCACACTCTACACAGTCTCCCTCTATGCAGTGGTAGACAATAGGATAGGGATAAATAAAGTTGGATTTGATTTCAATTAAGGATTGAACGGACCTGTGCTCTGTAAGCCTTGGATCATGCCGTGGATGACCTGGGTCTTGACTGCTGTCTGGGTCCAGTGTTGCTGCAGCGTGGCCAGGGTGTGTTTCGCCTCCTCAGCCTCCCTGCGCCAGCTCAACCCCTCAAAATTGCAGTCGAACAGTACCAGGGGAAAGTCCACCGCCATGCTGAATGATAAAGACCACTTGCTTTTGTACTGGGTTGTGTTCATTAGGGCACACTAAGGCAACACGTTTTATAACTGAAAATGACATGTTTTGGACATGTTTGTGAGAGTTTCCTTTCGTTTGGTGCCTAATGAACACGACAAAGCTCTATGGCGGATATGTTTTCTAATGACTAGTCTTGTTGTCCAAACTAGGTGTGTTATTTGCTTGGAAGGGTCTCTGGATAGCAATGCTTAGACCAACTCACCTGTATTGGGGTTTCCTGGGATTCTTCTTCACATCCAGGAGTTGATCAACTATCTCTGGGGCCTCCAGCTTCTGGCCAATCAGCAGCAGCACTGCCATCATGCAGCGCACCTGGTGGGAAGAACAACAGACAGTATAGCATGTAGGTGGTGCTGGGTAATAGATTTTCAAAAACCGAAAGTGCTAAAACAATTGACAAAACATCCATACATAACCCATATGCAATAAGTCTCAGATGAAAACGTGTATGTCCGATGAGTCATTCTCTGACCTGGTGATAGAGGAAGGCCAGTCCTTTGATCTCAAATATGAAGAGGTCGCATGGGTCTGTGGTAGTAGTTTGATGGACAGGCTGGACCGTGGCAGACAGGATGGTCCTCTGGAACTGCAGCACTCCGTTGCCCACGTCCATCTTGCACAGATTGCGGAAGTCGTGAGTGCCCTCATAGCTGGAGACCGATGAGTTGGGAGAAGATGCGGGGATCTCAGTTCAGCTGCTAAAATGACTATTGTGATTTCAAACTGTGGCAGTGAGAACATAGCAACGGAAGAGTTTCCCCTGCTTTTTATCTACCAGGGAAGGACCCCCCAGGCTAGATCTGCAGCTACCAACCTGACTAAATAATTTAGCTTCAGTCAATATCATTTGACATTTTTAAAAGATCAATAGCCAATATTGTTTAGAAGGTCTAAGCTTTGCAACCTCCCCTATAAAGAATCTAGGGTAAACAAGATGTCTCATTGTCTATTTGACTTGTCTTCATGATGAAGTGCTGGATAATTTGGCACCACTCACCGTTTGGCAGCCTCTGCCATCAACGCTACATCCAAAGCCCCGCGTGGGAAGTAGTACCGGTAAGTTCTAGACTGACAGTCGAAGCGCGCACTGAAGCCATCCGCAGCAGGGGACCAGTCGAGAATCACGATGTCCTGGGGCAGGACTCGGTTCAGCATCTTCACGTAAGGTAGCTCCGCCACGTCCACTTTGTTCTTGACACCAGCGTCAACATTGGACGGGAGGGTCACTCCTAAGCCTACACAAAACTGAGCGGAGCGCAGGTCTATGGACAAGACCTACGTCAAGAAAAAAAATATAGATATATATATATGGCTACGGAGGGCAAAAACAAAATGGGAATTTCTTACAATATACATGTTTATGTCCATGCATGGACAGGTAGCAACCACATAGCCTTGCTAGCTTAACTTAAGGCATAGCAAACATATTATTTGACGTAACAGAGTTGGGTTGGGAGAGGTTGCCCGCTAAAGCTCCAATGTTTTCAATGACTATTAGCATGTTATCGTAGTAGGTGTAGTAGGACAAGTTATCTGACCTGGGAAAAGGCACTGACTCCTTTGTCAGTGCGGCCACAACGGTGATAGTTAGAACTCTGGCGATCCTGGATCAGTCGAGTCTTCAGAAGAGCCTCGAAGAGCCGGGCTTCCACAGTGTTGTCTGTGTTTTCCTGGACAGCAAAGCCCTGATAGGCCCAGCCCAGGTAGGCCAAGCGGAGTGCAACATGGCGCCGAGGATGGGCAGAGAAATCAAACGGTCGGTCCCGACTCCCTCTTTTCCTGCCACCAGTGTCAGGCTTGTCCTTATCCTTCTTTCCATCAGAGTTGGTTGTCACCATCTCATCCCTTGTTCCTTGCTTGACCTTCTCTCTCAGCTGTGCCTTCAGTCTCTCCACCTCTCCTTCCAGGTCTTTCACTCTCTGCAGTAATTCCTCAGACATGTTGCTTTGCAAACGGCAAAAGAGGGAAAATAACTTATCTGGAAAGTAAGTTGGAATGACAAAGAGTTGGACTGTGTTTGAATGTAACTAGTAACAAAGGCCTTCCCTTTTAGAGTATTTCTGACTTAGCCTACACAATTGTCTGCTGCAGAAGGTCAGCTTGCTAGCAGTTTACTGAAGACAGTTTGAAGACATAGACGGCCATCCGTGCTAACTAGCCATCTAGGGTGCACTGATCACCTGTGTGTGTGTAATCATAACTGGGGAGGAAGTGTGGTTCATCAACAGGAGGAACACAAGGCTTGTGGATCTGTTCAAAACTGCTACAGTAGCTCTTTTTCATTCGCTGATATAAAAGATGGGGCATATCAGCATGTTTCGAAAGTTAAGATGTACTTTTCTAAACGTTAACACTGCGTCGGAATTGTAGTTTAAGTGGAGTCAAATGCAGGCGAATGTAACCGCTGAAAACCCTCGCTTCATATCAGTGGCGGCTGCTGAGGGAGGACTGCCCATAATGGCTGGAATGGAGAATGAATGGCATCAAACACATGGAAACCATGTGTTTGGTGTAGTTTAATTTGTATTTATTTAACCTTTATTTAACTAGGCAAGTCAGTTAAGAACTAATTCTTATTTATAATGACGGTCTGCCGCTGGAGCAAGTTAGGGTTAAGTGCCTTGTTCAAGGACACATCGACAGGTTTTTCACCTTGTCGGGTGTTGATACTATTCCACTCCAGCCATTACCTCCCCAATTAAGGTGCCACCAACCTCCTGTGCTACATATTGAGGAAAAAGGGTTTTCGAGAGCTGGCTAGTTAACGTTAGTTAGCTAACATTAATCAGAGAACAAGGCTGGCAGTGAAAATAGTTTCAGCTTGCATCTGCACAAACGACACAATAATATCAACATATCTTACCTTTGCTTTTACGAGTAGCTTTGATGAGTGAGGTTATCATTCCCTATCAAGACACTTTTACTAAATGTAGCAATGCATGCGTCAACTCGTGCCTCTACCTCGGAGTCAATGCTTCAGTTTTCTAGACCGACTTATTTCCTGTAAGGGTTTCTGGGAGTTGTAGTGCTTTCTACAGTAGAGTCATTTCTGACTGTCATTGGTCAGTATTTTAGGCAGCAATATCTTATATTTGTATGTTTATGTTATTGGCTGTAAATAATAATAATAATAATAATAATAATAATAATAATTTGTTAAAAAAGCATGACATCATCATATAAACTTTATTCCAAACAAAGAATACATTTCAAGCTAAAAAAGTTTCCAATGACAGGGTAAAATATGTGACCAGAAAGCACGCCTGAGATTTATCCTAACAAGATACAATATGTTTAATAAATAATCTTAATAACTTCATATAAATAACCATTTAATGCAAGGTAAATTGACAAAAACAAATCCAGTAGATAACAAGCAAACACAGTATCAGCATCTTACTAACAGTACTAGGTGTGTGGAATTCGTCATGATGGTACATTTTCAGTCATTGTTTTCGTAGCTTCTTCGTCTCAAGTCTTGAAATAGACACATTTCAAGCAATGCTCCAAAGACCTAAAGGACACAACAAATAAATCAGTTGGCTGTGAATGTATTGACACACAAGTTCTACATATGCCTCTTTTTTGTGTCAATGTGACACAATAATACATGTCTTATACTAAAATAGAACATGAGGGACAGATTGAGGCGGCGGTAGCCGAGTGATTAGAGTGTTGGGCCTGTAAACGAAAGATTGCTGGATTAAATCCCCGAGCTGACAAGGTAAAATATATTTAGTTCTGCCCCTGAACAAGGCAGTTAACCCACTGTTCATAGGCTGTCATTGTAAATAAGAATTTGTTCTTAACTGACTTGCCTAGTAAAATGAATAATAATTTCCATTTGTTTACCCCCACAACCCCCAGACCAATACAGGCAGCAGCCACCCATACCAGGTTCTTCCCCAGGTATTGTCTGATGGTTTGGACACAACCCTAAGGATCATACAGTCACTATCATCAATCACTTTACATTTTGATGGCTCTTTCTCTCTCTCTGTGTGTGTGTGTGTGTGTGTGTGTGTACGTTCTGCACATGTGTGCAGTCTGTCTATTTGTAAAGGGGCATACATTTGTGCGTGTGTGTGTTTGTTTGTTTTTCTGACCTTCAGGTATACAGTGGTTTTACTGATGACGTGGCCACATGCCTCATACTCCACCAGGCAGTAGGAGTCTGGGACTGAGCTGCTGTTGCCCCAGCCCTTACAACGACATGCAGGGTAACATATGAAGTACAGACACACACATGCTTATATATGTCACACACACACACACACATACATCACACACACAAACACGCACACACAGGTCCAATTCATGTCAGACTCTATTACACCATTGAGGTGTAATATACAACTTCCAATGGATGGATTTCCTTCTTCATAAATCATCACAGCAAGTTACTGACGGATACAACAAGTGATTGTTGATCGTGTCTATATTGATCGGCCAATAGTTGAATAAAGCTATGGTAACTGTGTCACCTCATCCTGAATGTCATCTGTGATTGGTCTGTTCTTCACACTGTACTCTCAGATCACGGAGTGGGCTTTCTTTTTCATTGTCTCATCCACCTGCAGAGGGCAGTACAGGACATAGTTAATGACATTTCTAATTATACAGCACATTCACCCAAACAGCCCATCAGTTCCCCATGATGTCGTCCAAGGCACCACACAGAGGCTCCAGATGTAACAATTGCAGCAGCAAACCCAAACCTTTCCCATTGAAACTATTGTGTGCTTTGAAGTAGGGGGCAACGGAGCTAGGCAGAGGGGCGTAGCCTTCTGCCCAAAACATGTATGGGAACTCGAGAAGCACTGCTGTGAAATATTTATCTTCGATACTGAAAAGCACTGACAAAATGCAACACACAATTTACGTCTCACTTTACTTCTTACTTCGAAGGGCATACAGGGAAATCCCTGCCACAATCTCCATAGTCAGGATCATGACAAGGATCGCAGTTAACTACATTATTAAATGGCAGAGCAAACATTGGTTAACTATTGGATTTTTTGTCAACTTACCATGCATTAAATGGTTATTTATATTAAGTTATTAAGATTATTTAAGTATTGCAAGCTCATGGGGCTTTACTTTAATTCTAGTCCTGGATGACCCACAAGGTGTGAAGGCGTTTATTCCAACCCACTAACACACCTGATTCAGTTAATCAAGGGCTTGCTGGGCGAGAACAAAAGCCTGCACTCAGAGTATCCAAAATAAAAATGTTTTAAAGGTCCAATGCAGGCCTTTTTAAAATCTCAATATCAAATCATTTCTGGGTAACAATTAAATACCTTACTGTGATTGCTTTCAATTAAAATAGTCAAAATGAAAAAAAAAGCTTCTTAGCAAAAAGCAATTTCACAAGCAAGAATTTTGCTAGGACTGTCCGGTACTGGTTTGAGTGGGGAGGGGAAACTGAACATCTGCTGTTATGGGTAGAGAGGTTTGGAACTTTCTTTCTTGGTCAATTCATGAAAGGCCAAACCTCCCTCCCAGCTCTTACACCAAAACGGCATTATCATAATTTTCACATTTCCAAAGTATTAATCAAATCAAATTGTATTGGTCACATACACGTGTTTAGCAGATGTTATTGCGGGTGTAGTGAAATGCTTGTGCTTCTAGCTCCAACAGTGCATCATAGTGTTGAAATACTGTATATATAAAACACAGGAAAATCAAGTTTGACAGCAATGGATCTTTAAGGGGTTTTAACAGTTACAGGGCTATAGATGCAGTAGGTCTGGTGAATTAATGAATGTTACTCACTGAGGCCAGAAGGGAGTGACTGTCGGTCCAAGTCCCGAAACACCCAGGGAAGGAGATGACCGAGACAGTGATGCCCACTATGATAAGCAACATGGAGGTGCGGGACAGACCACTGCCCGTGAAAGTCACTATCACTGTGTATGACAATGACAATAAGGGCAATGCCAGACACCTATAAATCAAGCAGTGAGTATTACTGATTCAAATAGATTTTGTTTTGTATCAAAACATTTAAAAGGGGTTTGGGACACAAGTCTAAGTCTAGTTGAGTGTATATATATTAGTATTTTGACCCCCCAAAAAAAGTAAATACATTTTGTCTATTCCAGTCCTGGCAAGACAATATTGAAGACTTGAAGACATATCATCTTATCAAAGTATTTGGAAATGTTTATCATAAAAAGTATAGGCTATATTTTGTTACATTTAATGAGCAATTACCTTGGCATAATAATCTGACATTTAGCCCTTGCAATGTGCTCTGTAAAGTGATATATTCTTCATGCCATAACACACAGGCTTACATATACAGTGCCAGTCAAAAGTTTGGACACACCTACTCATTCAAGGGTTTTTCTTTTTTCTACATTGTAGAATAACAGTGATGACATCAAAACTATGAAATAACACATATGGAATAATGTAGTAACCAAAAAAGTGTTAAACAAATCAAAATATATTTTATATTTGAGCTTCTTCAAAGTAGCCAACCTTTCCCTTGATGACAGCTTTGCACACTCTTGGCATTCTCTCAACCAGCTTCATGAGGTAGTCACCTGGAATGCATTTCAATTCAAAGTTAATTTGTGGAATTTCTTTCCATCTTAATGCGTTTGAGCCAATCAGAAGATAGCCCTATTTGGTAAAAGACCAAGACCATATTATGGCAAGTTTCTTCAAGTGCAGTTGCAAAAACCATCAAGCGCTGTGATGAAACTGGCTCTCATGAAGACCGCCACGGGAAAGGAAGACCCAGAGTTACCTCTGCTGCAGAGGATAGGTTCATTAGAGTCACCAGCCTCAGAAATTGCAGCCCAAATAAATGCTTCATAGAGTTCAAGTAACAGACACATCTCAACATCAACTGTTCAGAGGAGACTGAGTGAACTAGGCCTTCATGGTCTAATTGCTGCAAAGAAACCACTACTAAAGGACACCAATGAGAAGAAGAGACTTGCTTGGGCCAAGAAAAATGAGCAATGGACATTAGACCAGTGGAAATCCTTTGGTCCGATGAGTTCAAATTTCAGAGTAGGTGAACGGACGATCTCCGCATGTGTATTTCCCACCGTGAAGCATGGAGGAGGAGGTGTGATAGTGTGGGGATGCTTTTCTGGTGACACTGTCTGTAATTTATTTAGAATTCAAGGCACACTTAACCAGCAAGGCACATGGTTACCACAGCATTCTGCAGCGATACGCCATCCCATCTTAATGTGTTTAGTGGGACTATCATTTGTTTTTTCAACAGGATAATGACCCAACACACCTCCAGGCTGTGTAAGGGCTATTTGACCAAGAAGGAGAGTGATGGAGTGCTGCATCAGATGACATGGCCTCCACAATCACCTGACCTCAACCCGATTGAGATGGTTTGGGATGAGTTGGACCGCAGGAGTGAAGGAAAAGCAGCCAACAAGTGCTCAGCAGATATGGGAACTCCTTCAAGACTGTTGGAAAAGCATTCATAATGAAGCTGGTTGAGAGAATGCCAACAGTATGCCAAGCTGTCATCAAGGCAAATGGTGGCTACTTTGAAGAATATAAAATATAAAATATATTTGGATTTTTTAAACACTTTTTTGGTTACTACATGATTCCATATGTGTTATTTCATAGTTTTGATGAAAAACAATAAAAACCCTTGAATGAGTGGGTGTGTCCAAACCTGACTGCTACTGTACACAGTAAATGCATTATTTCTCAATTAATTATTTGAGTTATTTGAACATTTTCACCATTTCATATAATATAGGTCAATTTTAACCTGCTTTATTAAGATTATTGGTAAAGACTAATGGTGGGCTATATATAAAAATAAATTGATATGCAAAATGTAAAAATAAATGGACTTTTCTACTTACCCAGAACAACGTATTGAAGAAAATTAAAAGGAATTGAATGCGTCAATTATTCTTATAATTTTGGTGACACTGGAAAAAAAATAATTCAATTCTGATCAAGAACCTAAACGTAAAAATAAAAAGCGTCTCATTTCATTGAATAATCTTAACCCCTAGGATAAATTATTATTCAAAATGTTAGGGCATGAAGCAGCCAATAAAAGATGGGAATAGCGAATGTCTCCACTGAATATCTAGAATAATCCTGTTCTCATTTTCTGAAATTGGGAGCCAGATCTAAACAAATTACGCATTGGATGAATGGTATTGAACAAGGTTTATGCAAAGGTCTCTGATATGCTTTTGTAACACCTTTTATTGTTGTTGAGGAAATATATGTTCAAGATAAAACGGTAGGTGTGAGTTAGAGTAAATGGGATTTCTGCAACTTTGTCGAATAAATAAGAAAACTAACTGATGCGTACGTTAACAGTTGTGCCCCAAAAATGACCGCAAATTAAATGCTGTGATAACCCGAGTCCCTTCGATGGTTTCTAGAAGCGGTGCTTTGGGTACTGATGTTGGAAACAATTCCTTCTACTCTCAATTTGAGAACACAAAATGGGGAATTCTGATGGTTAGTAGGCCTATAAGTAAACCAATGTCATGATTTCAGCGTTTATTTCAGCGCTTTCATTTTAGATGGTAGGCTGATTTTGAACGTATTTTTTTTTAGGTCATAGAATTAAGTATAATAATACGTAATTTAATAGGATCTCTATGACGTAGGTCTGGTTGTGACGTCATGGTTTTGCTATAACATAAATACTCCCATCTCTGCACTAAAACTCTCCAATTGTCCTTCCTGCAGGGTCAACACCCTATGTGAGCTTATCTGAGAAGTACTGACCCCATACCTTTCACAATGAGAGAGACCCCAGCAGGCAGGATGAAGGTTAGGCTAGTAACATACATTGCCCAGTATTTAGCCGTTTTATTCTATTGGTGAAAAAGTAAAAAGTAAGCCAAAAATAGGCTATTGATATAACAAGACAAACATATTCCACTGGAGAAAATAAATCAGGTTATTGATATAATAATAATTACAACAATCTTTCATAAAACTCTTTTTCTAAATAATTCACCTGTCACTTGTATTTCTAGGGCACCCAAAACCCTGTGGGTCAGGGCAGCAGAGACATGGACCCCAACGGGATAACCTCAGACTTGAAGGAAGTCCTGGATTCGCTGTGAGTACAATCAGATTTTTGATCTGAACAACATGAATCAGACAAGCATTATATGCTACTAGGGCTACAACTCCAATGCATCATACAACACATTAAGGACACCTGCTCTTTCCATGACATAGACTGACCAGGTGAATCCAGGTGAAAGCTATGATACCTTATTGATGTCAATCCACTTGGGGAGGAGCAGGTTAAAGAAGGATTTTTAAGCCTTGAAACCATTGAGACATGGATGGTGTATGTGTGCCATTCAGAGGGTGAATGGGCAAGACAAACTATTTAAGTGCCTTTGGACGGGTTATGGTATTAGGTGCCAGGCGCACCGATTTGTGTCAAGAACTGCAACGCTGCTGGGTTTTTTCACACTCAACATTTTCCTGTGTGTATCAAGAATGGTCCACCACCCAAAACACATCCAGCCAACTTGACACAACTGTGGGAAGCATTGGAGTTAAACATGGGCCAGCATCCATGTTCCCTCTAAGCTGCAGCACTAAAGAAACACCAGCTTGTGCAGAGAAGCACGAGATTGAACTTCACTCAACTTTCTAGAGTTTACCCCCTTTAGTTAACACTCTCAACGTTTCGCTCCACTTGTGATTGAATCAACGCAATATTAGCAACTTTCAATGTAACATACCCAAAACAAAACAAACTATGCAAGGCTTAGTATATGTACACTACCGTTCAAAAGTTTGGGGTCACATAGAAATGGCCTTGTTTTTGAAAGAAAAGCACATTTTTTTGTCCATTAAAATAATATCAAATTGATCAGAAATACAGTGTAGACATTGTTCATGTTGTAAATGACTATTGTAGCTGGAAACCGCTGATTTTTAATGGAATATCTACATAGGCGTACAGAGGCCCGTTATCAGCACCGATCACTCCTGTGTTCCAATGGCACGTTGTGTTAGCTAATCCAAGTTTATAATCTTAAAAGGCTAATTGATCATTAGAAAACCCTTTTGCAATTATGTGAAAACTGTTGTGCTGATTAAAGAAGCAATAAAACTGGCCTTCTTTAGACTAGTTGAGTATCTGGAGCATCAGCATTTGTGGGTTCGATTACAGGCTCAAAATGTCCAGAAACAAAGAACCTCCTTCTGAAACTCGTCAGTCTATTCTTGTTCTGAGAAATGAAGGCTATTCCATACGAAAAATTGCCAAGAATCTGAAGATCTCGTACAAAGCTGTGTACTACTCCCTTCACAGAACAGCACAAACTGGCTCTAACCACAATAGAAAGAGGAGTGGGAGGCCCCGGTGCACAACTGAGCAAGAGGACAAGTACATTAGTGTCTAGTTTGAGAAACAGACGCCTCACAAGTCCTCAACTGGCAGCTTCTTTAAACAGTACCCGCAAAACACCAGTCTCAACGTCAACAGTGAAGAGGCGACTTCGGGATGCTGGCCTTCTAGGCAGAGTTGCAAAGAAAAACCCATATCTCAGACTGGCCAATAAAAAGAAAAGATTAACATGAGCTAAAGAACACAGACACTGGATGGACAGAGGAAGATTTGGAAAAAAGTGTTATGGACAGACAAATCTAAGTTTGAGGGATTCAGATCACAAAGAAGAACATTTGTGAGACGCAGACCAAATGAAAAGATGCTGGAGGAGTACTTGACGCCATCTATCAAGCATGGTGGAGTCAATGTGATGGTCTGGGGGTGCTTTGGTGGTGGTAAAGTGGGAGATTTGTACAGGGTAAAAGGGATCTTGAAGAAGGAAGGCTATCATTCCATTTTGCAACGCCATGCCATACCCTGTGGACGGCGCTTAATTGGAGCGAATTTCTTCCTACAACAGGACAATGACCCAAAGCACAGATCCAAACTATGCAAGAACTATTTAGGGAAGAAGCAGTCAGCTGGTATTCTGTCTATAATGGAGTGGCCAGCACAGTCACCGGATCTCAACCCTATTGAGCTGTTGTGGGAGCAGCTTGGCCGTATGGTACATAAGAAGTGCCCCTCAAGCCAATCCAACTTGTGGGAGGTGCTTCAGGAAGCATGGGGTGAAATCTCTTCAGATTACCTCAACAAACTGACAACTAGCAAGGCTGTAATTGCTGCAAATGGAGGATTCTTTGACGAAAGCAAAGTTTGAAGGACACAATTATTATTTCAATTAAAAAATATATAACCTTGTTAACATCTTTCCTATTTCCTATTCATTTTGTATCTCATTTCATGTATGTTTTCATGGAAATCAAGGAAATATATAAGTGACCCGAAACTTTTGAACAGTAGTGTATATATGCAAATAGACCATTGCCATATATGGATCTGTGCCATTCACTTTGGACTGGACTGTTTTTAGAGCATGAGCAGTCGTGAGTATATGAGCTTGTTTTGAGATCAAAGCGAGGGGTAGAACACAGTATTAGGAAGGTGTCCTTAATGTTTGAGGGGGGAGAACACAATATTAGGACGGTGTCTTTAATGTTTGAGCCAGTATTATGGAGTATAAAGAGGTTTTAGAATTGCAGTATCTGCTTGATGACAATGTCCCTTCTTACCACTGTCACACCATGGCTCTGACCAACAGGGGTATTGGTCAGCTCAAAGACTTGGCCACCATGGTTGCAGAGGAGCCACTGTCGGATGCTCAAGTTGAAGGTGACATGATATTACCTTGTGACACCAATAATGAAATAAGAGAATAATTTCTATACTTTAAATTATTATCAATCGCTATGCATGCCTGTCGAAGAATTTAAAATTAAAATAAGGTTAGTTAATTCCAGCTGCACAAAGGTAAAAATGGTGTATTTAAAAGGTTCTCAAGCTTAAGTTTTGGTCATAGGACCTTCATCAGGGTACAAACCAGCCATTTTCAACCAGAAGGAGATTGTTATCAAACCCTTTGTTTTCTCCTCAGGGACAATCAAGTTAATCCTTTCCTGTTCTATCCTATCCCATAGCGTTCCAGGCTGTCTTTGAGCTGTTTGCCACCGACTGTCATGGCTGCATCAATGCAGTGGGTCTCTCATCCCTATTGGACACAGTGAACATGAGACTCAGCCCCGAGCAGACTGAGGCTGCCCTACATAGGGCCGACTATGACGGTGAGGTCACTCACAAGGACATACACCTGCAATGTATCCCAATGCAGGATCAAGGAATTACGCTACTGGAAATTTCACACAAGATGAAAACATTACGTTTGCAATTCTAACATGTTCCATGGAATGTGAAATGCCTTTATAACCTGTTTCCAATACATTTTAAATGTATGTAGGAACAAAAAATGCACTCCAAACTAGCCTTTCAGGTGTTCGTGAAAGCAAAGATGGGTAGAATATTGGGTGGGTGTGAGTACTCGATTCAAGGTTTGTACACGGATAACATTTCAAACTTTTAAATGTGTGTGGAGTATGTTAAGTGCAGTAATTATGTTAAATTACATTTTCAGTTGTGTATCAGAACAACCATAGGCTTAATTGGAAAATCTAATAGGATACTTTTTGCCCTCAGCCCCACTTCATGCTAACATGGGAGAACTGGAGTACTCAAAATTATTTAGATGAGAGTGCTCCAACACAGACATTCTTTCAAAAGCCCATCCCTAGTAGAACGTATGAACGCTATCTGTAATTTTATTGTAAGGATCAATAATTAAAATGTGATTTGTTTCTAGGAGATGGTGAGGTAGGTTTTCAAGACTTTCTGTGTGTGATGACAGACAGTCAGAAGTTTGCCAGGTGTATAAAAGGTAAAAAGCCTGTAAGAGAGAGAGGTGTATATTTTGACAAATTTTAGATGGCAGGAACATGTTCACAATTACATTATTTTTTCAAGCCATGAAACAGGTGTCAACTGCTCCCTCTACTCCCCCCCCCCCCATCGCTCTCTATCTCCATTCTCTCTCTTTCTCTCCCTCTCTCTCCCTGTAGCGGAGTCCCCTGACCCATCTCATAGTGTGGATCAGTCAGACTCTGTGTTCTACAAAGCCTTGAATCAGATGCTGAATGCAGGCCTCATTCCCAGCAGTGCCACTGGGGAGATAGTTCGGTAAAATGCGAATGTTCCTTCTCTGAAAATATACACTAGCAGTACTTCTGGTCAGGCACAAGCTAAATACATGCTAAATATATTTGTTATTTTTTTTTATATATATTTAAAAAATATATACCCCCTTTTTCTCCCCGATTTCGTGATATCCAATTACGATCCAATTCCGATCTTGTCTCATCACTGCAAATCCCCAACAGGCTCGTCCTCCGAAACACGACCCGCCAAACCGTGCTCCTTAATACCGGCCCGCTTAACCTTAAGCCAGCCACACCAATGTGTCGGAGGAAACACCATTCAACTGATGACCAAAGTCAGCCTGCAGGCGCCCGGACCGCCACAAGGAGTCGCTAGAGCGCGATGAGCCAAGTAAAGCCCCACCCCCGGCCAAACCCTTCCCTAACCCGGACGACTCTGCGCCAATTTTGCGCCGCCCTATGGGACTCCCGGTCATGGCCGGTTGTGACACAGCCTTGGACCATATATGGGTCTGTAGTGACGCCTCAAGCACTGTAATGCAGTGCCTTAGACCGCTGTGGCCCTCGGGAGGCCACAATAATTGTGAGGTTTATTATGAGAATAAAAAATACGAAGAACAAAGCCCCAAAATAAAATATATATTTTAAGCTTAAGTTCTCGTTCTCTGAGTCAAAGTAGTTTTTACAGGTGATTTTTGCACCATTCAAAATGGTGCCCCAAAATTTTAAAAAAATACCATCAATCAAATGGCCTCTTTCTTGGACTCTCTGTCTCCACCCAGGTATTACCATAAGAAGTCGCTGCGTCATGTGTTGCGGGTGGCGCCGCAGCGGGACAAGAGCAGGGGTCACGTGATCACCTACTATGCCAAGGGGGCCCACCTAGTGGGTCTGCAGCCCAAGCAGCTGATGAAGTACATCAAACCCGACGGTGAGAAACGTCTGGGCAATGTCTGTGTAATGTCTGAACAACGTTTGACCAGTGTTTGAGAAACATCTCTAATTGACATCATTTCAGTTCCTGGCTTTACTTCCCCTCCTTAGCACAGGAGGTTGGTGACACCTTAATAATTTCTCCGTTCTGCATTATTATAAGCCGTCCACCGTTCAACTGATGACCTGACTTTGGTCATCAGTTGAACGGTGTTTCCTCCCATCAGCAGTCTCCTGTGCTCTTTACCTACCTTTCAATTTTACACTGTGTGTGTATAGCATTTCCCCAAAGCTTGCAATTCACCAATGTCTTCTTTGTCAACATTGGATTACTGAATTTAATTGAATCCGAGTCACTGCGTGGTGTGTGTGACTCTCTCAGCTCCCAGTACCAGCCCGTACTCCAAGCGGCCCAGCTTGAACGTCAAGTCAAAGGTCACGGTGGGCAAGCGGGTGGCGACCCAGAGAAGTGCCCCCTCTGCCAAGACCTGGAAGACTGTGGAGATCGAGGAGCGCATCAGACAGGTATGAGCTAAGACGACAGAAGGGTTGGGGACAATTCCATTTATATTCAGTCAATTCAGTTTACTTTATTTTATTTATGCATCTGGATCACCCCTGTATTGCATACTGTGTTGAATATTGTATACGCCTTTTTTTATTTATGAAACCAAATGTTATATAGATGTTGTCTTCCCTGGCTTCTTATCTTAATTCAGTTCTTATCCCTATTTACGGCAGTGATTAAATAAACCACCTCTACCCTCTGATCTATTGGTGAATGGAGAACAAACTAGACAAGCTTTGTTCGAGACTAATCTATATTTTTTGTAGCTGTCTATTTACCACCACAAACCGATGCTGGCACTAAGACCACACTCAAAGAGCTATATAGGACCGTGAGCCAACAAGGAAATGCTCATCCAGAAGCAGCACTCCTAGTGGCCGGTGATTTTAATGTAGGAAATCGGAAATCCGTTTTACCTCGTTTCAACCAGCGTGTCAAAATCAAATCAAATTTCCACGTGGTTGGCAGATGTTATTGCGGGTGTAGCGAAATGCTTGTGCTTCTAGCTCCTACAATGCAGTACTATCTAACAATAATATCTAACAGTTTCACAACATATACACAAAAACCCATACATCTAAGTAAGAAAGGATTGAGAATATACAGTATACATATATGTCAGTGCGGCATTGGACTAAGATCCAGTGGCATAGTAAGCTTATACTGTGGTATGCACAAAAGAGATTGGTGATGCAGTCTGTAAACACAGTCTAGGTGACTAAGATTTAGGTGACTTAAAGATGCCAAAGAATAGTATAGCGTACAGCTTATATATATTAGATGAGTAGTGCAAGATACAGAAACATTAAAGTGACTAGTGTTTCATTCCATTCCTCAAGTGGCCGGTGCTTCCTAATCTATGTCTCTAGGCTGCAGTCTCTGATGTGCTAGAGATGGTTGTTTAGCAGTCAATGGCGAAGTATAGAGTACAAACCAGTATATACATATGAGATGGTTGATGCCATATGTACACACAATTTGAGTAATAGATACTGTAGAATAGTGTAGGGTGCAGTTTATACATAGAGATGGGTGATGCAGGTAGGGATGCATTATTAAAGTATCCTGAGATTTCTAATCGGTGACTATAGGTGACTATAGGCAGCCACCTCTGGTGTGCTAGTGATGGCTGTTCAGCAGTCTGATGGCCTTGAGATAGAAACAGTTTTTCAGTCTCTCGGTCCCAGCTTTGATGCACCTGTACTGACCTCGCCTTCTGGATATAGCGGGGTGAACAGGCAGTGGCTCGGATGGTTGATGTCTTTTTTTGGCCTTTCTGTGGCAACGGATGCTGTAGGTGTCAAGGAGGGCGGGAAGTTTTCCCCCAGTAATGCGTTGGGCAGACCGCACCACCCTCTGGAGAGCTTTGCGGTTGTGGGCGGTACAGTTGCCTTACCAGGCGGTGATGCAGCCCGACAGGATGCTCTCAATTGTACATCTGTAGAAGTTTGTGAGGGTTTTGGATGATAAGCCAAATTTCTTTAGCCTCCTGAGGTTGAAGAGGCGCTGTTGCACCTTCTTCACCACACTGTCTGTGTGGGTGGACCATTCCAGTTTGTCAGTGATGTATACACCAAGGAACTTTAAGTTTTCCACTGCGGTCCCATCAATGTGGATAGGGGGGTGCACCCTCTGCTGTTTCCTGAAGTCCACGATCATCTCCTTAGTTTTGCAGTGAGAGGTTATTTTCCTGGCACCACACTCTCAGAGCCCTCACCTCCTCCCTGTTGGCTGTCTCATCGTTGTTGGTAATCAAGCCTACTACTGTTGTGTCGTCTGCAAACTCGATGATTGAGTTGGAGGCATGTGTGGCCACGCAGTAATGGGTGAACAGGGAGTACAGGAGGGAGCTGAGCACGCACCCTTGTGGGGCCCCAGTGTTGAGGATCAGCAAGGAGGAGGTGTTGTTTCCTACCTTCCCCACTTGGGGGCGACCCGTCAGGATCCAGTTGCACAGGGCGGGGTTCAGACCAAGGGCCTCGAGTTTGATGATGAGCTTGGAGGGTACTATGGTGTTGAATGCTAAGCTATAGTCAATAAACAGCATTCTTACACAGGTATTCCTCTTGTCCAGATGGGTTAGGTGCAGTGTGTAATGTGGTGGCGATAGCATAATCTGTGGATCTATTGGGGCGGTAAGCAAATTGGAGGGGGTCTAGGGTGGCAGGTAAGGTAATTTAGATAATTTACCTTTGCTTTCTTAGGTACAGGGACAATGGTGGCCATCTTGAAGCATGTGGAGACAACAGACAGGGATAGGGAGAAATGTAATATTGTCACGCTCGGGTGTGTAGAGAGACAAAGGCACAGTGCAGTGATAGTTTGACATCATAGTTTATTTAAATAATAACCTAAACTTGAACAGAACTATACAAAACAATAAAGACTATACAACAAAAGGGAACACTACAGAGAAGAGGGAACACTTACTTCAAGACGGACATCAAGACAATGAACCACACAATGGTGTGGGACATACAAACTTAAGTAGGATCCCTAATTAGAGTCAATGCATAGCAGCTGCCTCTAATTAGGGATCCAACACAAAACAGAGCACAGAAATAGAACACATAGAACTGCCAGACTCTGACCATAGATATATAGAGAAGCAATAGGCTTCTCTATGGCCAGAGCCTGACAAATATATCTGTAAACACAACAGCCAGTTGGTCTGCGCATGCTCTGAGTCGTAATGCTGCTGGTTCATGTGAGTTACTGCCGCTCTAATATCCAATAGTTCTTCCCGGCTGTATGTAATGACACAAAACAATTCCTGAGCTAATAATGTAAAAAATAGTACATAAACAAACGAAATACTGCAGTTTCCTAAGGGCTAGTCGCGAAGCAGCCATCTTGCAACTAGAGGGAAAAACTCTAGATCACATTTACTCCACAGAGACGAATTCAACGCTTTCTCTCTCCCTCTATTTGGCTAATCTGACGATAACTATATCCTCCTGATTCCTGCTAACAAGCAAAAACTCAAACAGGAAGTACCAGTGACACTCTCATTTTGGAAGTGGTCCACTGATGCGGATGCTACGCTACAAGAATGTTTTGCTAGCAGACTGGAATATGTTCTGGTATTCATCCAATGGCATTGAGGAGTTTACCACATTAGTCACCAGCTTAATTAATAAGTGCACCATACGAACATATCCCAACCAGAAGCTATGGATTAAGGTCAACATCTGCACTGTCTAAAGGCTAGAGCTGCTGCTCTCAAGGAGCGGAACACTAACCCAGATGCTTATAAGAAATCCTGCTACGCCCTCAAACCATCAAACAGGCAAAGCGTCAATATATAACTTAGATCCAATCCTACTACACCGGCTCTGACGCTCGTTGGATGTGGCAGGGCTTGCAAACTATCACAGATTACAAAGGGAAACCCAACCACAAGCTACCCACTGACACGAGCCTACCAGATGAGCTAAATGCCTTCTATGCTCGCTTCGAGGCAAGCAACACTGAACCATGCGTGAGAGCACCAGCTGTTCCGGACGAATGTGGAATCATGCTCTCCTTGTGAGTAAGAACTTTAAACAGGTTAGCATTCACAACGCCGCAGGGCCAGACGGATTAGCAGGATGCGTACTCAGTGCATGCGCTAACCGGCTGGCAAGTGTCTTCAATTACATTTTCAACCTCTCCCTGACCCAGTCTGTAATAACTACATGTTTCAGCAGACCACCATAGTCCCTGTGCCCAAGAACGCCAAGATAACCTGTCTAATTGACTATCGCCCCATAGCACACACATCTGTAGCCATGAAATTCTTTGAAACGCTGGTCATGGCTCACATCAATACCATCACCCAGACACACTGGACCCACTCCAATTCGCATACTGCCCCAACAGATCCACAGATGACGCAATCTCTATTACACTCCACACTGCTCTTTCCAACTTGGACAAATAAAACACCTACGTGAGAATGCTGTTCATTGACTACAGCTCAGCGTTCAACACCATAGTGACCTAGAAGCTCAACACTAAGCTAAGGACCCTGGGACTAAACACCTCCCTCTGCAATTGGATCCTGGACTTCATGACGGACCGCCCCCCAGCTGAGGGTAGGCAACAACCCATCCGCCATGATGACTTTCAACACGGGGGTCCTTCAGGGGTGCTTGCTTAGTCCCCTCCTGTACTCCCTGTTCACCCACGACTCTGTGGCCGCGCACCACTCCAACACCATCATTACGTTTGCATGCAACACGATTTTGGTAGGCCTAATCACCAATGACGATGAGACAGCCTATAGGGAGAAGGTCAGAGACCTGGCAGTGTGGTGCCAGGACAACAATCTCTCCCTCAACGTCAGTAAGACGGAGGAGCTGATCGGGGACTACAGGAAGCATGCCCATATTCACATCAGCGAGGGTGTAGTGGATCGGGTCAAGAGCTTCAAGTTCCTTGGTGTCCACATCCCTAAGGATCTATCATGGTCCAAACACACCAACACAGTCGTGAAGAGGGCATGGGTCAAAATATTTGGCATGGGTCATCAGATCCTCAAAACGTTCTACAGCTGCACCATCAAGACTATCTTGTTTTAACTAGGCA
The DNA here is from genome assembly GCA_023634145.1 of Thymallus thymallus. NCBI lineage: Eukaryota > Metazoa > Chordata > Actinopteri > Salmoniformes > Salmonidae > Thymallus > Thymallus thymallus. The sequence continues at coordinate 17,420,472 of CM042386.1, read as the reverse complement.
AGTCAGTTAAGAAAAAAATATTATTTACAATGACGGCGTACCCCGGCCTCCCCTAACCCGGACGATGCTTGGCAAATTGTGCACCGCCCTATGGGACTCTCGATCACGGCCGGTTGTGATACTATCCTGTTGCCTAGTCACTTTATGCCAACCTATATGTACAGCACATAGCTACCTCATGTTGTTAAAGGATCTGTAACTAACATTTCACTGTTAGTCTATACCTGTTGTCTACGAAATATGTGACAAATCAAATGTTATTTGATTTTGATTGTGGTTTACTCCTCTCGCTCTCTCTCGCTCTCTCTCGCTCTCTCGCTCTCAATCTCTCCCCCTCCTTTCGTCCCTCCCTCTCTCTACATCCCTCCCTCCCACAGTTATCAATCAAGTACCCAGGAAAGGAGACTAAGGACATGATCACTCCGGTCAAGATCAAGGTGGACCTGCAAGTGAAGGAAAGAGAGCGTCTCACCTATGACAACATCAACCAGATACGCTGCAAGGTGCTCCAGCTCACACTATAACAACAGTCTTCTCTTTCCTCCTGTCTCTGTCCTTCCATCTATTCCAAATATTCTCAACAAAGATGCCTCTCTCTTCTCTCCACCCCTGGCATTTTTTGTGTAGCTATGTGCTATGTGCTATGTAATACACGTGGGACTACTGTACAAGCAATAAGGCCTGATTAAAGTGAGTTACTCTCTACTTCCCTTTCTCTCTCCTCCATCTCTGTCTCCCTCTATTCCTCTCTGTCCTCTATATACACTGGGGGCCAAAAGTTTGGAATATTACTAATTCAAGGGTTTTTCTTTATTTGCACTATTTTTTGCATTGTAGAATAAAAGTGAAGACATCAAAACTATGACATATGAAATCATGTAGTAACCCAAAATGTCAGGTCCTGACTGAGGCCAGGTCTCTGGCTCCCTCTAGTGGGAGTCGTATGGCCACAGTCAGGACCTGACAATAATATTCAGGGAGTCTTTTTTGAGTTTGGCTAATGATTCTATTTATGCTCCCATTGTGTCCACCTGCGTGTGGATCATTGTTTAGTGTTTGTCTTGTGTCAGCGACACTCGGTTCACGGGATTGTCTTCGTTCTTGCTTTTGTTGTTTTCAGTTAAGTAATAAACATGGTATGTTTAACATGCTCGCACCTCTCGCTCTGCACCTCGTTCCCTCACCACGCACCATGACAGAATGACCCACCACCCTGGGAACCCGCAGTCGCGACAGGAGGAGGAGTACTTTTGCTCCGTCGCCCCGGTCCTCGAGCAGGAGCCTGGGCAGCACCATCTCCGATAGAGGACAAGTCGGCGATCTAAGGTCCCGGAGGTAACCCAGCCTCTGGTCGTGGGAAGCATCTGGGGCTCTCGAACCGCGGTTGGGAAGAGGAGCCCGTGCCTGGACCAGCGTGGGGGCTCGTGGCAGAGCCCCTATAACCATCGGAGCCCAAGGGGAGGAAGGACCGGTCGTGGGGATTGGAGGAGGAGCTACCCCGGGTAGGGGGTTTAGAACAGCGCCCACCACTTCAGCCTCCGACGGCGGAGAACCGGAAGACACCGGAGGGGTTCTTCGATCGCCCGAAGGAGGAACAGGCGAAGTGGTGGAGAGCCCGGGTGGCTCTTCCTCCCGCTGCCAAGACAAATCCTCTTGTTAGGAGGATGGAGGAGGAGGAGAGCTTTGAGGTCCGACTGGCAATTTGGAAGGAGCGGCTGGCTCTCCTCTTCCACGAACAGGTGAAGGAGGAGGTCACTGAGCCGGAGCTCCTTGCCACGCCGTTGCCCAGTCCAGGACAGGTAGCCAGCCCGCCTAAACAGCTGGAGCCCTCATCTGCGCCGACGTGTCCAGTTCTGCTCCAGCACTAGAGCCATCCTCTGTGCGGCTGTCCAGCCCGACGCGTCCAGTACCGACTCCCCGAACTCGCCCTGAAGTGCGTGTCACCAGCCCGGTGCGTCCTGTGCCGGCTCCACGCACCAGGCCTGCAGTGCGTCTCCAGAGTCCAGTACGACTGACGCCGGCTCCCCACATTCACCCAGAGGTGTGTGTCGCCAGTCCGGTGCGACCTGTGCCGGCTCTCCGCACCCGACCTCCAGTGTGTGTGTCCAGCTCCACTCGAGACCCGGAGCGCCTCGTCACGTCGCTGCCCAGTCCGGGGCTGGCAGCCAGCCCGGCTACACGGATGGAGCCCTCTGCGCTGGTGCCAAGGATGGGCACGGCGTGTCCTGATCCGGAGCTCCTCGCCACGCCAGTGCCCTACACGGCTGGAGCGCTCCTCTACGCCGGTGCCCAGGATGGTCTAATGTCCATTGCTCGTGTTTCTTGGCCCAAGCAAGTCTATTCTTCTTATTGGTGTCCTTTAGTAGTGGTTTCTTTGCAGCAATTCAACCATGAAGGCTTGATTCACACAGTCTCCTCTGAACAGTTGATGTTGAGATGTGTCTGTTACTGTGAAGCATTTATTTGGGCTGCAATCTGAGGCTGTTAACTCTAATGAACCTATCCTCTGCAGCAGAGGTATTTCTGGGTCTTCCATTCCTGTGGCAGTCCTCATGAAGCTGGTTGAGAGAATGCCATGAGTGTGCAAAGCTGTCATCAAGGCAAAGGGTGGCTACTTGAAGAATCTCAAATATAAAATATAATTTGATTTGTTTAACACTTTTTTGATTACTCCATGATTCCATATGTGTTATGTCATAGTTGTGATGTCTTATTATTCTACAATGTAAAAAATAGGTCAAATAAAGAAAAACCCTTGAATGAGAAATATTCCAAACTTTTGGCCCCCAGTGTATATATTTATCTTTCTCCCTCTCTCCTTCCCTCCCTCTCCTCCCTTCGTCCCTCTCTCAACCCAGTCCAAAGAGGGCTTGAACACCTACCTGGAGACGCTGAGCCAGTACAAGCAGCGGGACGCTTGGGACTCCTGGGGCTCGCTGCAGAGCTATCACAGCCAGCTGGGCGGCAATGCCTTCTCTGACACCTTCTCCACCTACACCTGGAGCTGGAGCGGCTGCCGCAACATGCTGCAGCCCCACGACCTGCTGGAAGAGAGGCACAACTTGCCTCTAATGCCCCACCAGTATTAGGGAGCAGGGAGTATGGAGGATTTCCAATTAAAAGCAAGAAATATGTAGATTTTGTACTTCATTCTAAATGGGTGACAAAGAGATTTGCCAGAAGTACTTTTTCACAATTGTATTATTTTACCTGAGCCATTACATATCTGTGTGTGAATGTTTTGTTCATGCGTGTGTGAGTATAAGAGATCACATACCGTCACGTCCAAAATGATTGAGCAAAAAAGACTGTATAAAATAAATACTGGTCCAAAGACGTATGCTCCAAAATATTGGAAAATTATATAATTTATATTAATTTGTATTTTATTTAACTAGGCAAGTCAGTTAAGAACAAACTCTTATTTAAAATGACGGGCTACCAAAAGGCAAAATGCTTCCTGCAGGGATGGGGTCTGGGATTAAAAATATAAGTACATAAAAAAATATATATAGGACAAAACACATATCACGACAAGGGAGACAACACTACATAAAGAGAGCCCTAAGGCAACAACATAGCATGGCAGCAACACATGACAACACAGCATGGTAGCAACACAATGTTACAACAACATGGTAGCAACAAAACATGGTAGCAACACAGCATGGTAGCAACACAATGTTACAACAACATGGTAGCAACAAAACATGTTAGCAACACAACATGGTAGCAGCACAAAACATGGTACAAATGTTATTGGGCACAGACAACAGCACAAAAGGCAAGAAGGTAGAGACAACAATACATCACGCAAAGCAGCCACAACTGTCAGTAAGATTGTACATGATTGAGTCTTTGAATGAAGAGATTGAGATAAAACTGTCCAGTTTGAGTGTTTGTTTCAGCTCGTTCCAGTCGCTAGCTGCAGCGAACTGAAAATATGAGCGACCCAGGGGTGTGTGTGCTTTGGGGATCTTTAACAGAACGTGACTGGCAGAACGGGTGTTGTATGTGGAGGATGAGGGCTGCAGTAGGTATCTCAGATAGGGGGGAGTGAGGCCTAAGAGGGTTTTATAAATAAGCAGTTTACAGAGGAGTTTAGAGTGCAGTGATGTGTCCTATAAGGAGCATTGGTGAAAGAGGAGCAATTACGATAGAGGAAACCAAGTCTAGATTTAACTTTAGCCTGCAGCTTTGATATGTGCTGAGAGGAGGACAGTGTACCGTCCAGCCATACTCCCAAGTACTTGTATGATGTGACTACCTCAAACTCTAAACCCTCAGAGGTAGTAATCACACCTGTGGGAAGAGGGGCATTTCTCTTACCAAACCACATGACCTTTGTTTTAGAGGTGTTCAGAACAAGGTTAAGGGCAGAGAAAGCTTGTTGGACACTAAGAAAGCTTTGTTGTAGAGCATTTAACACAAAATCCGGGGAGGGGCCAGCTGAGTATAAGATTGTATCATCTGCATATAAATGGATAAGAGAGCTTCCTACTGCCTGAGCTATGTTGTTGATGTAAATTGAGAAGAGCGTGGGGCCTAGGATCGAGCCTTGGGGTACACCCTAGCTGACAGGCAGTGGCTGAGACAGCAGATGTTCTGACTTTATACACTGCACTCTTTCAGAGAGGTAGTTAGCAAACCAGGCCAAAGACCCCTCAGAGACAATACTCCTTAGCTGGCCCACAAGAATGGAATGGTCTACCGTATCAAAAGCTTCGGCCAAGTCAATAAAAATAGCAGCCCAACATTACTTAGAATCAAGGGCAGTGGTGACATCATTGAGGACCTTTAAGGTTGCAGTGGCACATCCATAACCTGAGTGGAAACCAGATTGCATACCAGAGAGAATACTATAGACATCAAGAAAGCCAGTTAATTGACTATTGACAAGTTTTTCCAACAGAAAATAGAAATAGGCCTATAACAGTTAGGATCAGCTTGATCTCCCCCTTTAAATAAAGAACAAACCGTGGCTTCCAAGCAATGGGAACCTCCCTAGAGAGAAGAGACAGGTTAAAAAGGTCAGGGATAGGCTTTGCGATGATAGGGGCAGAAACGAAAAGAAGAATGGGTCTTAACGATCTGACCCAGATGTTTTTTGGGGGTCAAGTTTAAGGAGCTCCTCTAGCACCTCAGACTCAGTGACCAGGGGAAAAAGAGGGAGGAGCATCGGGACTAGTCGCATTAGAAGGGGTGGGAGATGAGGAAGTGTTGGACAAGCAAGGAGGCATGGCTGAGTCAAATAGGAATCCTGACTTAATGAAGTGGTGATTAAAGAGCTCAGCCATGTGCTTCTTGTCATTAACAACCACATCATCAACTTTAAGCGACATGGGCAGCTGTGAGGAGGAGGGTTTATTCTCCAGGTCTTTAACCGTTTTCCAGAACTTCTTGGGGTTAGACCCACAGAGAGAGAACTGCTCCTTAAAGTAACTAACTTTGGCCTTCCGGACAGCCTGAGTGCACTTATTTCTCATTGCCTGAACCAGAGCCAGTCACCCTGAGTACACGTGCTCCGAGCATTTCGCCAAATGCAATTGTTGAGGTGGAGTAACTCTGCAAGATCACGGTCGAACCAGGGGCTAAACCTGTTTTTAATTCTAATTTTCTTTATGGGGGCTTGTTGGTTAACAATACCACTGAAAATGTGAAACAAGAAGGTCCAAGCGTCTTCGACAGAGGGGATCAAGCTGATTCTATACCAATTTACAGAGGCCAGGTCATGAAGGAAGGCTTGCTCATTAAAGTTTTTTACCAAGTGTCTATGACAAATCAGGACAGGTCGTTTCATTGAGCAGCCATTACGAGCACAGGCAGTAAAACAGTGATTACTAAGGTCATTACAGAAAACACCAGACTGATACTTCTCAGGATTATTTGTGAGGATAACACCGAGGAGAGTAGCCTTTTCTGGGTGTTTGGAATCATAGGGTACAGGCCGGTGCTGCTGGAGGACGATAACACCTAGCAACTGAAGACAGAGGTGCCAAAATAATGTAATTAGAAAATCTTTTTTTTTACATACAATATGGTTCCGTATTTGTATTATTTATTTATTTTGCTAATTTGACCAAGGTTGACATAATTTTGGAACATATCTACATGTCCTAATTTGCCTGACAATAGAATTCAGGCATGACACAATTTCAAGAAAAAACTGATACTGGCTCTCTCACAAGTCTAACATATCCTATACTTTGCAACGAAACTAGAGTAGAATCACTTTTAGTTCTCACAGTCTTCAAATTATGGATTATCATAGGAACCTTTAACATAAACATCTTAAATCAGACCTCACGGTCCCACGATTTTCACTGGCTCATTCCTTATTCCTCATTCCGTTTAAGCTTTATGTTTGTTTTTTGTTTGGTTTGGGAGTGGTTTGTGTAATTGTTGGAAACTTGTCAATGACTCATGATCTAAAATCACAAATTCCACTTCTGTCCTTTGCCAAATGTTGTCTTAAAAGGTCTCGAATTAAGTGGTCATAATAAAAACAAGTCACTTCTGAGGAGGAGGGCTCTATCCTACTATCGCCTAAAGCAGGATTTCCCAAACCTGGTCCTCAGGACCCCAAGGGGTGCAGGTTTGTTTTTTTGCCCTAGCACTACACAGCTGATTGAAATGATCAAAGCTTGATGATTATTTGATTATTTTAATCACCTGTGTAGTGCTAGGGCAAAAGCCCAAACGTGCACCCCTTGGGGTCCTGAGGACCAGGTTTGGGAAACTTTGGCCTAAAGCCTTCAGCACACTGGGATTTTGTGTCCGAGAATTACTTATATAGCCAATGCTCATGATGTCATGATGACGATTGTCCGACAAAAATAACACAGAAACGTTCTGTCTTTCACGTGTGGAACTCGTCCGACAATAGATGACTTGAGTTATAGCCTACTTTTGACAGACAAAAAGACAACGACGTACCCCCAGTGATCATTATTATTGGTTGATATTTGTTCCATCCACCCTAGCCTTGATTTCAACGTCCACAGACTTGGTCTGGTCTGTACCGGCCTAGGTTTGGCCCAAATAGACATCTATGATTGGTTGAAATTTGGTCCAGTCCGGACCCACCCTCAGCATTTGGAGACATATGCTTTTCAGGGGAAAAGGAAGAGAGCCTATGACACGTGACTTCTGCTTTTGGAAGTGAGCCTTGCTGTTTACAATTCACGGTGAAAGATATAACTTGAGAGCAAATATTGAGCAAAAACCTGTTTTTCTTTGAGATTAAGTTCTTGCCACAAAGTCAACAGACAGCACATACCAATTTTGTTGGTGTCTACTTTGGCGGAGAGTTCATTATTGCTAGACAACGCTAGCTAATATCTGTCGAGCAGCTAGCTATGGCACGTATCCTATCTTGCTCTCTGAAGTTGTTTCCACCCTGAATATTAACAAGGCACACTACATCTTAACTCCTCCTCCACATTTACTGGATTGGTTGAACAGTGCAGAAGAGAACCTCCCGCTGCATTTTACCAGAATGTGGGTTGTTTATTTTCAGGGGGCAGAGCTCATTAGAATAATACCCAGGGTGCTTTGCAAGTGTTCATTTTTACAATTATCCAGAGCCACTCTTAACAACCACAGTCATAGAAGGTCAAATGTTTCTGTAACCCTTAACAACCACAGTCATAGAAGGTCAAATGTTTCTGTAACCCTTAACAACCACAGTTATAGAAAGTAAAATGTTTCTGTAACTCTTACTGAGAAATTAAAGAGTTCTGCTGGTGGTGTCAGAAAACTGCCAAGTCTGAAGCTTTTGAAAAGGCTAAGGTAAGTGCAAGTGACAGACGGTAGCAATAATAACTATTCTGTACTTCATTTCTGTTTTACTCTGATTTTATATTTTATTTGAAAAGAAAACGTATGAATGTAACAGAATTATTTTTAAATGTACATGTAAGTGAAATGATGTACTGTTGAAATGTAGCCATAGAAATAACGACCCCAAAAAACGTATTTTCAACGTTTATATATGATGACTTTTCAACATTCACTGAAAATGAACTTGACTTTAACGTCAGACAAAGACGTCTTTTCAGCGTCCTTTTAATGTAATTGTATCCATGTTCATGCATCTGAGTATCGCAATAGACTCACTCCCAGAAACACAATACCCACTCAGGGAGAAAAAAAAAAAAGATACCGTGAACTCTATGGCTGCATTTTTTACAGGAAGACCAATTCTGATCTTTTGCCCAATTATTGGTCTTTTAACCGATCAGATCTTTTAACAACAATTGGTCCAAACATCAGATTTGGCCATCCTGTGTAAACGCAACCAATGAGGCCCATAGAAATAGATCAGCTTAGAATCATTCTTTTGTCTGTATTGTGTTTATTCCATCGGGGACCACGTTTGAAAAATGGAATCGCTTTAACATGTTATCCCCTGGGTTGTACTCAGTGCTTCTTTTTTCCTCAATAAATAAATTCTAAATAACCATAAAAATAATATTATTTTCGGGTTGCTAAAAAATCATTGACAAAATATCCTCTAACAACAAGTATACAACTTGACGATGAAGACGTAATAATGACGTAATTGCAACCTTTTGCCTACTGTGTAGTTTTAATCACTTTAGTGACACTGAAAACACATCATGGCTTTCAAAACAGTTCAAACTTCCTGATTTCATAGTCCAAACCCATGGTGGTGCAAACATTTCTTTCTGTTTCCACCACCTTACATAGCATCTGCTTGAGTGTTTTGTTAAAACGTTCTACCAACCCGTTCGTCTGGGGATGGTAGACTGACGTCCTCAGCTGTTTCTTTCATAACTTTAAACATGAACCCCGATCTCTGGTCTGTGAGTAGTTCCCGTGGGATTCCTACCCGACTGAACAGGTGGAACATCTCTCTGGCGATGCCCCTCGTAGCCGTTGTGTGCAGTGGAATCGCCTCTGGGTAGCGTGTCGCGTAATCCATGATCACCAGGATGTATTGGTGTCCCCTGGCGGTCTTGACCAGGGGTCCGACTAGATCCATCATGATCCTCTCAAAGGGCACCCCGATGATAGGTAACGGTACCAGAGGGTTCCGGTAGTGCGTCTTTGGGGCGGTGATCTGACACTCGGGGTACGTCTGGCAGTACTCCTCAACGGCCCGCTTCATTCCTGGAAAGTGGAACCGACTGGTGATGCGCTCCCTCATCTTCGCCATCCCCAGGTGGGCTCCCAGCAGGTGGGTATGGGCCAACTGTAGGACGGTACTGACATATGGTTGTGGTAGCAACAATAATTCCCTAACTTCCTCATCTCGTTTGACACATTGATACAGTAAATTGTTTTTTATTGCGAAATGTGGGAAACGCCACTCACTCACCCCTGGGAGCAGCTATCCGTCGACGGCTATCACTTGCCCTCTTGCCCTGTGCAGGTTTAGGTCCTCCATTTGGGCCGTCCCAAATTGTCCTGTGAGGTATCCCCCCTCGAGTGGCACCCCTTGCCCCTCTATCTCTAAGAAGGGTAACCGCATCTCTTTGGTGAGCGCATTCGGTCTCCAACCTGGGGTTGGGTTCCCCCTCTTCTTCGGTCTCCGATCCAGTAGACTCCTCAGCCTGCCTCTCCCTCGATGCGCCTCGTTTCCCCTTTTGGTGCAGTACCTGGCCTCTCCTGGCCCGGTCGCTCCTCCACAAGGCCTGGAACAGTGGGCAGTCACGCCCAATGAGCACGGGTACTGGTAACTGGGGCACTGCCCTCACTTGCATCTGGCAGTACCCACTAGGCGTCTTGAGTGTCACCTGGATGGTTGGGTACACCCTTGTGTCTCCGTGCACGCATGACACAGACACATTTTCCTCCGTGTCCTGGGTCAGCAGAGGGAATGGTGTCTGGGCCAGTGTCACCATTCTCCCCGAGTCCAGCAGTGCTTGGGTATCCCGACCCATTATTTTTACCGGTATCATTGATGGGGGGATGTCCAGGTGCGCTTAACACGATGTGACGTAGTTATCCATACGTCCTCTCCCGGTGGCTAGTGATGCGGTGGCCATTGACTCCTCCCATCCGGGGCAACTCCATGCAAGATATCCTACGGCTTCACACTCGTAACATCGCCGTTGGTCTAGGTCGATCAGGGGTCTCCGTCTCCTTCCTGTAGTAGCCTCTGGTATTTCGCCTCCTCTCTCCGCCGGTGGATCCGTCCGGCACCTTGGTCTCATGACCATCTCTCCTTTTCCCGGTGGGTTTGGTTTCCGTCCGCAAGAGCTGTCGGCCCGTTCCAGCCTGTCCATTTTTAATAGGTCCTGCGTATTCTGATGCGTCTTGATGGCTGTCAAGATATCTTCCAGTGTGCAGGGATTACTCAGGCTTGCCGCCTTCTTCATTTCGTACAGGAGTGCCCGCAGGTTTCAGTCCATTACGACAGGTCGGTCAACAGCTTGCAGTTTGGAACAGCTTACAGTTTTAAATATTACTCATTCAAGGGTTTTTCTTTATTTGCACTATTTCTTACATTGTAGAATAAAATGAAAGACATCAAACTATGACATAACACATAATATAATAATGTAGTCACCAAAAAAGTGTTAAACAAATCAAAATATATTTTATATTTGAGATTCTTCAAAGTAGCCACCCATGAGCTCATGTTGCGCAACAATTCTATAGGCTATGCAATTGCGGGAGAAAAAAAAAAGCCTCTATTAAAAAGAGGAGGATTCCATTAGCTTTCTATAGGCTAGGCCTACTATATTTATTTATCAACTTTCTTAATATTAAGCACATTGCTTCTCTTTAAAACAGCAGTATAGCCTACCTGGCTGGCATGGAAATGAAGCACAGGGAAAAGCATCCTCCATTCACTATTTAAGTGCATAGATTACATGTATTTTTTCCCACTGCCCCTGTTTAAATACAGGTGCATGAAAATGGTCCATTCTAAATCAAAACTTATTTCCCACATATATTATTTAGTATATGTAAATTCAAGATTAAATCAATAATAGTCTGATGGGTGACAGTATTAGCAATTATCACTAATTGATTATATATTATCTCTTGTGAATGAATCCCAGAATAAGAAACTATGCCTTTTTTAGCAACTTTTTCTAATTATAGTCTCACACCTCATGTAGCCTAGCCAATAGGACTATATATTTTAATTAGGGTTGTATCACAACTAAAGTGGCTAAATAACTTCTTAAAATTAAGCACATTAAACTGTGGAATACCGCAGGGCAGCTGCCTTGGACCACTTCTTTACTTAATATATACCAACGACCTTCCTTACGCCATATCAGAAACTCTAACTTCTATATATTTGCAGATGATACTACAATTTATACAGCAAGACAATCAGTCAACAGGTACAGCAAGCTCTACAAGTAGATCTGGGAAGTATGATGGAGTTGGTTTGCCTGAAAAAACAAGGTTATATTGGTCTGTTCCACAGCATGGGATACAATTATGCATGGGCGGAGAACAAATTTAGGAAGTGGCAGAAACCAAACTACTAGAGGTGCAACTAGAGAACTGCTTATCATGGTCGTCTTAAATAACTAATCTATTTACCGGGAAAGATTCTTAAACAAACAACCCAAGCATTAATTGGGAGTCAGGTGAACTACTGTTCTGTGGTCTGGGGAAATTAGGTTTCACGGATCCCCCGATACTGCTGCCCCATCCGTGCACCAGCTCCGGAGGTCTACATCACCGGTTTTCTGTGTCACTGAACTGTCTCATCACGCACACCTGGTTCCTATTACCCCTGATTAGATTGTTATAAGTGCCCTTTGTTTCACCATTGGATTGTCTATTAATGTTACAATGTCCATTGGTCGTGTGAGTACTTGTGCTTTGTTATTTTGGCTTTTTCTGCCGTGTCCATTGTGCATATACGATTACGGGTCTCGTCCTGTGTTGTATCATTGTGAACTTGTGTTTTCGTGTCTCGTCCCATGTATTTATTACGGGTCTCGTCCCGTGTATTTATTTGAGTTACTCCTCGCCTTTTTGTTTGGGTCTCAACCCTGTGCTTTGTATACGTGCTTGTTGTTGGGTGTAAATTAAAACCCCTATTACGCATTCCTGCGCCTGTCTCCCGATCGCTCTATACGACGTGACACTAGGAGGCTGCAGATTGCAAAGAACAAAGCAGCAAGGATTGTTTTAAGGTGGAAATATGGTTCTTCTGTTGTAGTCATGCACAGTGCTCTTGGTTGGTCATCAATCAACAAGAGAATTTGAAAAAAAAAAACATGCTTATTTTATTTCACACCATTTAAAACGGCCAAACTCCATTCACAACGGTATTCAGTTGGTAAGAGACAAACATTCAGTAAATACTAGGAATTGATTGTCCACCATCTATGTGTTATCCAGACAGAACAGAGAAATAGGTCAAAGAACATTTAGATTTAGAGCAATAAAGAAATTGAATAATTTCTGAGCAAACCAGAAACCTTTCAATATATAAATTCAAACAATACTTTAGAACCATTTAATTATAATACATTGGAAGGTTGTGCAGGACTATGGTAGATGAAGCTCCCATTACACACGAATGACTGACATGGAACTACAAATAAAGGTGAAATATATAGGCCCAAATTACTGCATTCAAATATGAAACGGAAATGGCCAAATTGTGACTTGACCAAACATTAATGTGGCAATATGTACGGTTTTGGGCAAACTGACCAAATTCACATTTAAATGTGTGTTATAGATCTGTAAATCTCATTTAAAGTCTAAGAAGCGGTAGGTCTGTTCTATTTGGGGTATTTCTATGCTCCCCTTAAGTTTAGTTTTTGCTTCTTTTACTTCTTGGGCTCCCAAGTGGCACAGTGGTCTAAGCCACTGAGTCTCAGTGCTAGAGGCATCACTGCTGTGATTGGGAGTCACATAGGGCGACGAAAAATTGGCACAGTGTCGTCTGAGTTCGGCTGGTGTAGGCCGTCATTGTAAATAAGAATTTGTTCTTAACTAACTTTTGGTTTTGTACACCAGCTTCAAATAGCTGAAAATAAAATGTTTGGTTATGTCAAATATATTTTCAGAGCGGTTTAGAATGTACAATGATTCTCTACACTATACTTGCTTGTTTTGTCACATAAACCAAATATAAAAGTATGAATGCCCCAAACCATTTATAAGGGGAAGTAAACAGTGCCTTCCCATGATGAAAGGGGCTGAGTCTGCTTCTTCACACAGTGCTTTACATATGCATGAGAAAAGATGGCCTAGCGATGGTCCCAGCTAGCAGGCAGAGGGCCATACTTTTTTATTTTTTATTTTTTATTTCACCTTTATTTTCCAGTTGAAAACTAGTTCTCATTTACAACTGTGACCTGGCCAAGATAAAGCAAAGCAGTGCGACAAAAAACAACAACACAGAGTTACACATGGGATAAACAAATGTACAGTCAATAACACAATAGAAAATCTATGTACAGTGTGTGCAAATATAATAAGAATAGGAAGGTAAGGTAATAAATAGGCTGTAGTGGCGAAATAATTACTTAATTTAGCATCAACACTGGAGTGATAGATGTGCAGATGATGATGTGCAAATAGAGATACTGGAGTGCAAATAAGCAAAAATAACAATATGGGGATGAGGTAGTAGGGTGTGCTATTTACAGATGGGCTGTATACAGGTGCAGTGATCGGTAAGCTGCTCTGACGGCTGATGCTTAAAGTTGCCAGATTCAATTGACACTTTTCAGCCCAATGCACTAAAAAGTAGCATTGTTGCCAGCTCAAAGACAAAACAATTGTGAAAAACTACCCAATTGTTTGTAAAACCTCCCAATCTGGTAGAACTGCTGTGAACCATGGAACACACCTTAAACGACAGATACAACAAGACACGCCCAGAAACAGCAAGCCTGCATCTTATTTCCAAAAGCAAGTGAACATATATCACCTACTGCAACGACCTACAGTACCTATACCTCAATTCAATCCACAATTTCTCTTTGGGAAATACCTAGCTGTAATATTCATTCATCTAGAGTGGAGATTATTAGTTATAGTGTGGTTTCATACAGTAGTTTAGACAATTATAAAAAGCTGTCCTACTTGCTCTCCTAGATTCCTGTGGCGTAGAGATTGCCCAACAACAAGGCGCGGAGGAGCACGATGAGGCTGTGTTTTGTTTGAGTGGCGTGTGTTTTGTGTGTATGTGGTTTCTTGTGACAGTTGGCTAGGTGTGCGTGTGTGTGTGTGTGTGTGTGTGTGTGTGTGTGTGTGCGAGAGTCTCTTCTCTCTCTGTCTGTTGTGTTGTGGGAGGGGGAGGCGGGCCACTGGCCAGCCATATAATTGTCCTGATAAATATAGTGGTTTCCTGTGGTGTTGTTGAGAGCTAGCCAGTGGGCTGTAGCCAGTGTGAAAGCAATGCCAGATGAGGTGTGAACTGTGAACCAAAGGGAAGATAGAGTTTCACACGTTGCTTTGCAGCGAGAGAGAAAGTGAAAGAGTGTGAGAGAGTGAGAAATCAAGAAGAAATAAAGAGTAGAGGGGAAAAAAGGGTTGATAGACAGCGAATCGGGAACCTTGTCATGTCTGCTTAACATTGAATGGTTGCCACTTCAGATTTGGCAATTTTCACTTGGCAAATATGGACAAGGGCAGCGTGGGCCCCAAGAAGACTTTTGTATCCACTTTTCGGATGGACTTTAAGCCTGCCGCGCCTCGGTTTGTGTTGAAGGGGATCAAGAATGGACTGGAGGACAGGGACACTGCTCAGGGGGTTAGCAGCAAGCAGGAAACCATATCAACAGGTAAGGAATCAGTTTGAACTATTGTAAATCAACGGAATCAGATTTACTGTTGTCATCAATCAGATATTTCTGGCTCTTGAAGAATGGGACTCTTAAAAAAATACCATAGTGCTTTGGAGTTTTGGGGCATTGGTCTCAGTGTGAATCTCAGTGATTGAACTCTTTGCCCTTGAACAACAGGAACTTGTTTAGAACATTTGAGCAACTGACCCTCACTGATCACCCGAAACCTAATTAGCACGTGATTCAGAGGTGTTTGCATGATGCTCGAAGTAAGCAAGCCCCTAGACTAGTGCCGGATGATGGTTGTTGTTATCCTGATTTGCTCCCGAGTGACGCAGTGGTCTAAGACACTGCATCTCAGTGCTAGAGGTGTCACTACAGACACCCTGGTTCGAATCCAGGCTGTATCACAACCGGCCGTGATTGGGAGTACCATAGGGCGGCACACAATTGGCCCAGCGTCGTCCGAGTTTGGCCGGTGCAAATACAACTGCACCACTTATAAAATGTTCAAATAATTTCAGTTATAATTATTACATGTGTTGAGTGCATGGGCCTATTGTCAAATAAATATCACTTTATACAATGCAGAATACAACCTTCATTAGGCGTTCAAGGCAGCGTGCCGTTTGTGCTGATCTACCCAACGAACCAAGAAAAACTATAGACATTTTCGAATATTTATTAAAAATAAAAAATTTAAGAAGCTCCAGCAATTTTATTTACTTTTCCTGTTGAAAAACAATATCCCACGTATAAATACAATAATAGACACACATTTAATGGTAAAAAAAAACATATGTTTTGAACAGAATTGTGTTTTTTAGACACAACTGCAAACTTTAAGGAGTGAGTGAAAGGAAAGAAAATATTTTAGATGCTGAAGATCTGCTAGACTTATTAGTATTCTGAAAGAGTTTTACTCACAAGCTGGGGAGCTAGTTATGCATAAAGGCGTTTGATGCCGCTACTGTGTGCATGTGTACTTCCGTTAGCATAAGACAAATTGTTACTCTAACTTACACGAAGTGAACATTTTATCCAATCATACTATAGATTGACTATTGAGTGAACTGGTGTATTTGTATTACTTTGATGGTTATTATTATTAGTTTAAATGTTTTAGAAAGTGTTAGAAGGAAAAGCTATCCCCTCTCTCAGCCCAAAATATGAACTAACAGGAAGTCCTTTAGCCCTGGCTTAGGCAGTAATGTCACCAGTAAAGAGTGAGTGGGATGATTTCGAATTAAAATTCCACAGTTCCCGTGTCATTCCAGGAATAGAGTGACTTTTGGGTAGTGTAGTTTTGTAAAAAATAACTGTTTATTTCACCTAATTGTAACATTATGTCATGAAGAGCACATGTTCCAACTTTATAACAAACATCTCCAGAGGTTAAAATGAAAAATATGAAAATTAAAGTAACAATCTTGACCGTAACAGTTCATCTTAAATGTAATTGAAAATGTAATCTACTTAATCCCCAAAAGTAATTATTTATCATGAGGCCTTAAACAATAACTAGTAATGCTGCAAACTCCAAGAAAGGTTAAAATCTAATTATCTAAAATTAGTTACAAATTGCTGAGTTGTAGTCACTTTTGAGGACTCAAGTACATAGTACAAATATAATACAAATATGAAAATATGAAATATTTTATATGACGTATTTCCTGCTCAACAAAACGGTATGAATAAGGCTTGAAATTACATATTTTTTCTAAATACACTATGTGGAGTATGTGAACGGCCCTTCAAATGAGTGGATTCTGCTATTTCACCCGTTGCTGACAGGTGTATAAAATCGAGTTTACAGCCATGCAATCTCCATAGACAAACGTTGGCAGAAGAATGGCCTTACTGAAGAGCTCACTGACTTTCAACGTGGCACTGTCATAGAATGCCACCTCTCCAACAAGTCAGTTCGTCAAATTTCTGCCCTGCTAGATCTGACCCGGTCAACTGTAAGTGCTGTTATTGTGAAGTGGAAACGTCTAGGAGCAGCAACGGCTCAGCCGCGAATTGGTAGACCACACAAGCTCACAGAACGGGACCGACGAGTGCTGAAGAGCGTAACGCGACTATTCTGTGCTTCCAACTTTGTGGCAGGTTTGGGGAAGGCCCTTTCCTGTTTCAGCATGACAATGCCTTCATGCACAAAGCGAGGTCCATACAGAAATGGTTTGTTGAGATCGGTGTGGAAGAACTTGACTGGCCTGCAAAGAGCCCTGACCTCAACCCCATCGAACACATTTGGGATTAATTGGAACGCTGACTGCGAACCAGGTCTAATCGCCCAACATCAGAGCCCGACCTCACTAATACTCTTGTGGCTGAATGGAAGCAAGTCCCTGCAGCAATGTTCCAACATCTAGAGGAAAGCCTTCCCAGAAGAGTGGAGGCTGTTATAGCAGCAAAGGGGGGACCAACTCCATAATAATGACCATGATTTTGGAATGAGATGTTCGACGAGCAGGTGTCCACATACTTTTGGTCATTTAATGTGTAATATAATCAATTTATAAAAAGACTAACTATTTTCCACTACTTTATAACTGTAAAATACATATTTATATATTTAGTTTTAGAGAAAAAGTGCATATTTTCTAAATGTCTCTTGATCAAAACTTCTGCCTCCATCGCTGTGAACATCTCACAGAACTTGTCCGTAATTCGCCTTTCGTCTCACATTAATCTTGTCCATCTATGACAAATAGAAAGTGTTTTTTTGTTTAAAATCTATTAATTATTTTAGATCACTGGCTATGAATCGATCTCTGAATGTGCTACAGCGACACAACCCCTCTCTCCTGCTGCGTTACGATGTCAGGATTCCAGGCATATGCATTGTTAGTGGTTGTGAGGAGGGTTCAGCCAGGAGTTGATGGATGAGCAAATTAAATGGTACGAGGGACATCCCAGAATCAAGTGGTGTCAGATTTCACATCCTGTGTCTGTGAGAATCAGGGCTACCGCTCAATGCAAGCCATTTTGGTCAACGGTGCCCACAGTTCGATTTATAAGCGGAAATTACGGTCGGAACCAGTACCATGCAGGTCCCCTTAAGAGTTGTAAGAACTGCTAACAGAGGTGACTTTACATTTTAGCTTGTTGTGTGCAATTGGGGCATTTGAACGCAAGCTTAACAAAACATTTCTAGCCTGTCTATGGGTAATAGGGTTGGCGTGTTGTGTTTAGTTTTCCACCACAAAACACCAGAAAATGGGCAGAAAGAGTAGAACCAGCTCAGTGCACGGTTGATGAGCTTCATGCAAAATTCTAATAAAATATTTAGATCATTATTTCAATGCTGGTGACATGATGATCGGTACTTGGCTGCCAATTATCAAATAAATATTGCTCTTGTTGAGGAAAACTCGTTCGAGGAATCAGGCAGAAATAATTGATCAGCAATAAGAGGTTTATTCAAGCAATTGTAAGTAAGGAAGATCACTCTCAGGATGAACCGGAAAGGATCTCAAAGATTTTACACAGTCTTCTATATTCTTCATCTACACAAAGAGCTATACACCCTTCTAGGGGGAGGTAAACTACCAATAAGACATAAGGGGTAATTGGTTCCACTTATTTAGAAAAATAGTACAACTGAGAACAGGTTGTAACCAGTTCTCACAGCCTATACAGACGTGCTCAAAGTTGTTGGTACCCCTCCACAAAAAACGAAGAATGCACAATCTTCTCTGAAATAACTTGAAACTGACTACAGTAATTGGCATCCACCATTGTTTATTCCATATTTAATAGTAATCAGACTTTGCTTTAGATTTTTTTTTTACAACATAATATCGTAAATAATAAAACAAATTAAAATGGCATGGACTAAAATGATGGGACCCTTAACCTAATATTATTTTATTTAAAAGCTTCATTTTTTCGTCTGTGAACATAGAGCTGATGTGACTTTCCAAAAAGCTCCAGTTTTGACTCATCTGTCCAAAGGACACTCTCCCAGAAGGATTGTGGCTTGTCAATATGCATTTCAGCAAATTCCAGGCTGGCTTTTTTATGTTTTTCTTTCAAAAGTGGAGTCCTCCTGGTTCTTCTTCCATGGATCCCACTTTCTCTCAAAAAGCAACGGATGTGCGATCAGAAACTGACTTACCTTCACCTTGGAGTTCAGCTGGTATCTTTTTGGCAGTTATCCTTCACACTATCCTTCTGTTCAATCTGGGGTCGATTTTCCTCTTGCAGGCGCACCCAGGGAGGTTGGCTACAGTTCCATGGACATTAAACTTCTTAATAATATTTGTAACGGTTGTCACAGGAACATCAAGCTGCTTAGAGATGGTCTTGTAGCCTTTACCTTTACCATGCTGGTCTATTATTATTCTCCTCAGACAACTCTCTCCTTTGCTTTCTCTGGTCCATGTTCAGTGTGGTGCAACAATGATACCAAACAGCACAGTGACTACTTTTCTCCATTTAAATAGGCTGAATGACTGATTACAAATTGGAGACGTGTGATACTAATTAAAGAAACTAATTACTTTGAAATATCACTATAATCCAATTATTTATTATATTTTCTAAGGGGTTCCAACAAATGTGTCCACGCCATTTTAGAATGTCTTTGTAGAATAAGAAATAATTAATCTCTTTTCACAGCTTCTTTACTTTATTCTATGACATACCAGGCATGCAAGTATACATGATAAAATAGCTTTTAATTTCATCACTTTTCAGGAGGAATGAAGCATTATTTCAATGAGCTATAAGGGTACCAACAAATTTGAGCATGTCTGAATGTCTAAGATAGAGAAGTGATAAGATATTTAAAGCCTAACCAGAGGAAACTCGTTTTCAGCCTGGCTTTTAGTGCCCTGTAGATAATGAGCCAGTAATAAATTACTTGTCTGTGCGGTCTGTAAAGAGGTTACTGGACAGATGTGGAAATGTACCAGTGAATAGCACTACTCAACTCAAGCATTTACATAGCGTTAGACTACAACAAACCAATTTTATTCATATCTCATACATATATACTGTGCATTTGGAAAGTATCCAGACCCCTTGACTTTCTCGACATTTCGGTACTTTACAGCCTTATTCTAAAAGTGATTAAATACATTTATTTCCTCATCAATTTACACACAATACCCCATAATGACCAAGCGAAAACCATTTTTTAGAAAGTTTAGCAAATGTATTAAACATAAAAAACAGAAATCCCTTCCCAGACCCTTTGCTATGAGACTCAAAATTGAGCTCAGGTGCATCCTGTTTCCATTGACCATCCTTAAGATGTTTCTAAAACTTTGGAGTCCACCTGTGGTAAGTACAATTGATTGGACAAGATTTGGCCTTCTATGAGTCAAGTGCATGTCAGAGCAAAAAAACAAGCCACGAGGTCGAAGGAATTATACATAGAGCTCCGAGACAGGATTGTGTCGAGGCACAGATCTGGAGAAGAGTGCCGAAACACTTATAAAGCATTGAAAGTAAACGGTTGTGAATACTTTCCGAATGCACTGTATAATCTACCGTCCTACCCTGTCGACTTTATCAGTGAACTGTTGTCTATAGAGCGTGCTCCAAAACCAGATTTGGCAAGTGTGCTATTAATCTCAACAGTTTTTTTGTGACAAAAACCATCAGTAGATTTGAAAATGTGATGGAAACACACTGAACTTATGTTCTGTATTTGGCACATGGAAACTCGGCACGCACAGCTTTTTATTCGCAAGTCAGTTTGATAGAAAACACACACAAATCTGCTATACTGTATTTTTATGCAGATTTTAGAATATTTGCATGAAAATCTGTCGCCAATTGTATGGAAACCGAGCTACTGACACGAAAGGCACTCTTTCTTGGAATGACCCTCCTGCTTCCAGGTAGGAATAGCACGTGACACAATTTATTATCCTTACAGATGTCTATGGTGTTTATTTACATGGGTACTGCTCGATGGGGCCTCTTGTGTTCCAGAAAATAAACTAACCGTCATCTGTCCAAGGAAGGCCCTTCACTTCACAGGTCCACTGCAGGACCGCACAGCGGAGGAGGGAAGTGGCATCACAATTCAAGGTATTATCACAGGAAGCATTTTCTGGTTATGCAAAGGTGAGAGGGTAGCCTCGGCAACCCTCAGGTTCCTGGCAACAACATGTCTTATTTTCTCTTTCATAACAAAGGAAATACTTTTTAGATGACCAGCACTTACTAAGGTTGCATCCCAATTCCATACCCTTTTCCTGAAGTGTGCACTTGCACACTCACGGATTTAAACGCATTGGATGGTGTAAGCATTAGCTGGAGTGAATTACCACAATTGCTAAATCCATTAAAGGGAGTTTGCAAATGCACATTTTGTTAGGAGGGAAGATAATTGGTGCACCCTTTTTCTTTTGCTTCTGGAGCCTCTGACAGGAGTTTTATATAAAGCATCTGTCTACCTCTTTGTCCGTTGTCTCCACAAAAAGAAACAACCGCCGAGACTTGTGACAAGAAGTTCCCCAGTCAGTCCTCAGACAAGGAAGTGGAGAGTAGAAGCACAAGAGCCTCCTCCATTCCTCAACACATAAGTACCCACAGAGTCGAGAAGTGGAAAGGTACAATTCACACCGTTCATTTCAAATCCTATTTATCTTCAACTTTGTACCCCCTACATTATATATTTTGTTGATTTCTTCCTTCTATCCTTTTTTTCTATCTATCTTTCCATCCCTCGTGGTTTCCTCCTTCCTCCCTCCCTCTAGTCACTGATTGGTTGGAACCAGTGCAGTGGAAACCATCCCTTTATTAATCCAATAATGTCAGATCAGTGACAATTTAAAGGGGGGCTGAACTTCCTGATTTGACCTTGTTTTATTGGCTTGGTCATTAAGAAATGGAGTGACTGAAGCCAAATGAGAGTGGGTGGGCGGGCTTTAATGTGAGTGTCTCTTGTGTGTGTGTTTGCATGTGGCAAGTGTTTGTACACTCACTTTGCCAAAACAGTACACAGTTCCAGTCACTCACCCTTCTATATAACTTGAAACAGAATCAATATGGCAACATCATTAGTCATCGCAAAAACAAATTGGTTCAACCCTCAACCACTCTTGATATCCTGTTTGATACCTACCTATCCCTGGGAAGATCTCAATTGCATACTCCTCGCACCTCGTCTCCTTCTCAAAACTCATTGGTGGAGAAGTTCAGAGGGGCGGGACCTCTGGCTTTCTCATCCAATGGGTTTTGAGAAGGAGACGATGAGGGGGGAAGATGGCTGAAAAAGGAAATAAGGAAGAAAGTGGAGGATATTATGAATAAACATGGAGTGGGGGATTGCACAGGCCTTCTGAAAGATCTGGTGAAGGAGAAGATGATGGACAAGAAAAAAAGGAGGGACATGGAATCTTTTTTGAGTGAATATGTAATGGAGGATCGTACAGAGCTTGAAGAGGAAATAGGACATGACGAGAGTGAGGGTTAATTAAATGTGGCGGCAGGTGCACTGATGACTCCTGAGAAGAAGTTGAGTGTTGAGGGAAGCAGTGAGGTGAGGAAGGTTGCAAAAACAGGGATACATGCTCCAATAGTTCAGAGATGGAACTTGTTGAGATTGAGGGTGAACCACTTGATGAGTTGGGCGCTGTTGAAAGGAGTGATAACGGGGGTGACATTAAGTGTTGAGGAGGAGCAGTTGAAATATGTCTGTGCCACCCGCCTGCTTATTGAGACGTAGATCCGGTGGGGAAACACAGAAGACATTATGTGTCATGCTGAGTTTTGATGCAGAGTTGTTGCCAGATAAGATCAAGGAAGTGTCAGTTATTCAGTGAGTGTTTATGTTCCAAAAATATTTTAGGTGTCAAGGTTATGGGAAATTGCAGCAGTATGTAGGAGGGGGATGCCTAGATGTGTGCAGGAGGGCATGAGACGAAGGATTGCGTGGTATCGGTGGAGAAAGTTGTTGCCAGGGTTAGAGTGGTACAGAAAGTGTCATTTGCCGAAGCAGTGAAGAGTGGTAGAGGAAGATGGGTACAGGGTGAGGGATCCTGAGAGGATTTCTGTGAGTAGGCAGAGATCAAGAGAGAGTGATGGGAAGAATATGTGTTTCAATAAGATGGGCTTTTTAGAATTTAAAGCCATGGTTGTTAATTGTACTGCAGAAATGAATCAGTCACAGCAAATAGAGGTTGTAGTGGCAGCGGCAGAGAGGTACTTGGGATTGCGGGGGGTGTTGAGTGGTAGTGATATGTCCTCTCAGACCGTTGGTCTGGAGTAGGACTAGGTTGGGTTAAATAGTGGTTTGGGTGGTGTTTTTTTTAGAGAGGGCTGATAGGTGTTAGGGTAATTTTCCCTTTTCCCCAATTTTGTATTATTGTATCTAAGAATATAATGTAGGTAGGCCGTGAATGGCCTCACACACCAGTACAGCAGGTAGGCCGTGAATGGCCTCACACACCAGTACAGCAGGTAGGCCGTGAATGGCCTCACACACCAGTACAGTAGGTAGGCCGTGAATGGCCTCACACACCAGTACAGTAGGTAGGCCGTGAATGGCCTCACACACCAGTACAGTAGGTAGGCCGTGAATGGCCTCACACACCAGTACAGCAGGTAGGCCGTGAATGGCCTCACACACCAGTACAGCAGGTAGGCCGTGAATGGCCTCACACACCAGTACAGCAGGTAGGCCGTGAATGGCCTCACACACCAGTACAGTAGGTAGGCCGTGAATGGCCTCACACACCAGTACAGTAGGTAGGCAGTGAATGGCCTCACACACCAGTACAGCAGCTAGGCGGTGAATTAACATAAACACATTTAGCATCTCCTGTCTTCCACGCCTACAAGCCATAGATGCAGATCTTTGTAACATCTACAAGTCTAATACATTTATGTAATATAGCCTGCATCATCACAATAAATCCATTATTTATTTTAGACAGGTCTAAAGAAACATAATATGAAAAAAATGTAGTCTATTTCAGAAGAACAGAATAGCATATAGTTGTGCTTATGTTAGGCCCTGATCTGGCTATGCCATATGTCTATGGGCTACACTAGTTCATTTAGCAGACAAGAGTTGCTTTGAATTCCGTGGCATTATTTTATAGTATGAAGAATACAATTGAACATAGCTGAATAAAATAGAAAGGATATTTAGTCCAAATGATTTGAGGGAGTGCGCACATGCGGATATTCTGTGTTGAGCGGTTAAACAAAGAAACAGATACTCCTATATGCTTAATTTATTATTTATTAATGTAACTTTAGTTGTGATACAAATGTTGGGCTATATGTTTTGATTTTTAATACATTCTAAGGATGCGTGATGCGACTCAAATTATGATTTGAAAAAAGTCACATGAAAAGTCACATGAAAAGGCATGAGCTCTGCCTAAACATTACCTCATATCATATCATAATTTTGAACTTCGTATCCTCTTTGCATCTGCAAAAACCCCAGCCCAAATACACAAATTGGTTTAATTATTTATTTACTAGCTAACTAAATGGTAACATAGGATAACATACACACATAACTTTTGTACATTTAGAACCTACTGGTTGGGTCTTCTCGTGGCTCACTTTTAAGGCTCTGATTGTCCACAAGAGGTCACAATGTCCTTCTTCTTAGTTGTCCTTGGCTCCAATGAAATGTCATGTAGTCTGAACAGAACTGCAGGATGGATTTTCCCTTCACATCAGCCCTGTCAATGATTCCCCAGTGGAGTGATGAGAGTAACTTAGTAGGTAGTAGGTATATAGTAGTAGAATGGTCCCACTTAAGTTTGCTTTTCTAGATACTTGGCTCAAAACAGCTAATCAGCTGTACCAGTGATTGTCGGGAGGGGAGTTTTGTTCTCCCCCTTGGGTTGGTATTCAGGATTCAAACCACTTTGGACATGAAAAAAAGGGTCCGGTTCCGTCAGGCTGGCACGCTCTCTGACCTCAATTGGGGCATGGCTACTTACTTGTACAAAGTTATGTAAAACTATTATCTCTTATGGCTCCTAAAATCATGTCCCTCTCTTAACAAAAAACTTTTAGAATTTTTAATTTACAACACATCGTACGAAAACTTTGTTCATATAGTGTGTATACTTTTAAAAAGTTACAGTATTTCCTCTATAACGTTTTTAATGACATCACAAAATAACAACCCATATGACATTAGTTTTCTATAGATCATCTCTGACAATTCCCCATGTTCTTATGTTGGAAATTATGTTCCAGTATTCACTTTTTTGAACGTGTTAAAAAAGTCTGTTAACAAAAGACATTCCTTTCGCCAATACTGGAGGGGAAAAGAGAGTCCTCTTCTACTTAAATTACGACAGGGCGTTCCCTCCTCCCCTCTGCGGCTGAGAGGGGGTCTGGTAGAAGTTCATTCATTGCAAACCTGATCTCTCCATTTGGATCACTAGGACAGTCATGACAATGTCAACATCATACTTTCAGAATCTTAGCTATTAAGCTAGCAGTCATCATCATGAATCAAGTTGACAATCTACTGGTAGATCCTTTTCAATCCCTGTCATATGAAGAGAAATTGTGAAGAGAAATGATAGATAAAACGTATCGGTGCTCATCGGCCATTGGACATAAACATTACACAACAAGTTGGAAATCGCAAATTCAACAATGAGTGGTTTAGAAGGAATCGGTGGCTAACTGCAACCATTGGAAAGCAATCATTTCCTGCTATTCAGTGGAGTGGGTGTGTGGTCCAAGTCTGTGTTTAAGAGTCTCTTTTCCAAGCTTAAAAGGATAAACATTCAACATTGGCCATGCTGTCAATCCAGCATGACTTCTGCAGCGTTCAAAACAACTGGAAACTCAGAACTGGGAAATCCCAGACATCAGTGAGTTCAAGACAACTGGGAACTATGAAAAAAAAGAGCTCTGACTGCGAAAAAAAGTTTTGATCAGTCTTCAAAGTGAAATACTCAGTCCTCTTTCTAGAGCTCCGACCTAAAGATCACTGATGTCATGATTCGACCTTGAGTTCCCAGTTGTCTTGAAAGCACCATAAATCCAGGGAATGGATTTATGTCCCCTCATAACTTAGCCTACTGTTCATGAGTTGATGGTGCACATTTAGCCTATAGCGTGATTTAGAGAAATGTCATCAACAAATATTGTAAGAGCTTTCATTGTCTGCTTATATGCCCCCTTTATTTATCCTACGGTTCTGACTTGGTGTACAGGGAGAAGACTGTAATAACGGCCCATGTTCTAAATTCTGTTGTATATTTTAAAAGTGCTAAACAAATAGTTGTATTGACTACGTCCATCCTAGCTCACTCATTAAAGTCTTAATTGAAATTACTGATTGCCTCTTATGCGCTCGTCGTCCCCTTATGCAATAGTTTGTACATCTCAATTTTCAGTAGAAGCCACATTTGTTTAAGCAAATCAGCCATATCAGCTATGTTTTTTTAAAAGGCAGTAAATGAGACTGAATGAACTGTTTCGCTGCTAGACAAGGCTCCTCTGATAGCCAAGTGTATTGGTGGTAAGGTGTTAGGGCCTACATAAAGCTGTTAGTCCCAACAGTTTGTGGGCACCGTTTGTCACCTTTATAGTGCAATTAATGTACTGTTTAGTGTTGTGTTGTGGCTTTGATGGAATTCATCAAAACAATTTTGGGGGAGTTCGTCCCGTCAAGATTTACATGCAACGAGGCTGAGGCAACAGATCAGAACGTTTAGCTTAAAATGTTGATAAACCATTAGGCTATTTTTTCACATTATAGGCGGATTAATGTGCTTTATTTTAAGAAGTTATTTGGCCACTTTAGATGAGATACAAAACTTATCAAAACATATAGGCTACATGAGGTGTGCAACTAGGATTTTTTTTAAGTCACAAAAACAAATGCGCTGTTTCTTGGCTTAAGCTGAGCATCATTCACAAGTGACAGCCTAATGTTGTCACCCATCAGACTATTCTGGATTTAATCTTGTCTTCACATATACTAAATAATATATGTGGAAATTTTGTTTTGATTTAGAATGGACCATTATCATGCACCTGTCTTGAAACAGGGGCAGCGGAAAAAAATTAACTTAATCTATGCACTTAAATAGCGAATAGAGGACGCTTTTCCATTGGTTCATTTTCATGCCAGCCAGGTAGGCTATACTCTTGTTTTAATGAGAAGCAATGTGCTTAATATTAGGAAAGTTGAGAAATAAATATAGTAGGCCTAGCCTATAGAAAGCTGATGGGATCCTCCTCTTTTTAATAGAGGCCATCACTCTGTTTTCTCACGCAATTGCATAGCCTATAGAAATGTTGTGCAACATGAGCTCATGGGCTCTCATTAAGTGTTTGATTCGATTTTCGATTAGATGTGCATTGATGTCAGAGTGATTAGAGGGACAATAGAGTGCTGAGTACCAGGCAGATAGCAAGTTTGGTAGAGAGCTTGGAGAAGCCTAATTACCATGACTAAACGGTCATGTGGAATTTGACAGCTGCCATGACCGCCGGTGTGACAGTAATATGTCACCGTAACAGCCCTAAAAGTTGGATGCAACCCGCCAACCAAATCCCAAAGAAGGAGACGATGAGACAGGAGAGAGGATGCGAGGATTATGCAATTGCAATCTTCCACCCCCCAAAAAAAAGTAATAATAATAATTGCTATCCCCAGGGCCGGCTCTGGGCATAAGTGATATAAGAGGTCACTTAGGGCCCCCAAATAGCTATGGCCGGCCCTGGCTATCCCATAGTGAATCCCCTATGTAATGTGACACTTTTCTCTTCAGATATCACCCCAAAGAGAAGAATCTCCACTGAAAAGGGTGAGTTTGTCCATTGACAACTGCTTGTTTTCCAGTGAGATTTAGAATAACAAGTATCAAGAGCTTAGGCACTCCTATTCACATGTGTTTCACTGAACACTTTAGCTTACGGCAGTCATTTTGAGTAACAAAAACAAGTCAAACTTTACCCAACTTGAAATATGCTTCAAACCGGCATGCTTTGCATAAAGAGTTGAGCTATGTGATGTAATGTTAACCACTCATTGTCTCTGCCTCTTCCAGGTCCCCTGCTGGAGTTTCTGGACCCCCAAGAGCAGTTGGAGATGCGGGTGGGAGGGCAAGCCAGACTCCACTGTGCCTTCAGGAGCTGCATTGTTCCTGTGGCTTCCTGCTGGATATATAACAGAGAGCAGGTCTGGGTTGAATTGGCTTGGGATCAGAAATAAGGCTGTATGGCTTTATCATATCTATTGTTGATACTTTTAATACATTTACAACTTTTCAAAGATAAAGTTTAATGTTTTACTTTTACCAGTTTCCCGGACCCAGATTAAGTCTAGTCCTGGATAAAACCACAATCTCAAGTGCATTTAATTCCAAAACCCCACAGTTTAATCACAAGTGTTGTGTACCTGTATGTATACTTTGAAGTTACCTAATAAATTCTGTCAATCTTCTCCCTCTATGCAGGTGGTTGAACGTAGGCCGAGGACTTGTGTAGAGAGCAGTGACACTGGCAGCAGTGTGGAGATATCTCAGGTTTGTCCAGACGACGCGGGTACATACACTATATTGGTGCAGAATCGCAGGGGCTCGGCTCAGCACACAGTCACTCTCAGTGTTATCGGTGAGTATCCTGGGGCGTGTTCATGATCACTAAAGTTTTAACCATTCAATTCAATAAACCAGGGTCGTATTCACTAGGCACTAAATGAAAGAAAACGTACCGAAACAGAGAGGGACTAGCTGAACTCCAATAAGAACTGTTTGTTTTAGTTTTTTGTTGCTAACCATTTTTGCTACAGTGTACACTAATGAATACGACCCTGCCTTATTCCCAATTGAAAATTATTGCTGGTAGATTACATTACCACAACATAATACCAATGAGCCTAAATTCTGCTTCTGAAGAACCACAGAACAAGGCGAGATGCTTACTCACACGGAATAATTCCAAGAATAGTCCTGCTAGTCAACTCAATGTCAACGAACACTACGGTTTGGGGAAGATGTCCTCTCATTGAATAGTCTTGTTCATTGTGAAGCAGGAAAGTTCACAGCTGCTGA
This sequence comes from Thymallus thymallus, assembly GCA_023634145.1. Classification (NCBI taxonomy): domain Eukaryota; kingdom Metazoa; phylum Chordata; class Actinopteri; order Salmoniformes; family Salmonidae; genus Thymallus; species Thymallus thymallus. The sequence goes on along the minus strand of CM042386.1, from coordinate 17,391,710 downwards.
CCTCGACTACGTCAAGAGGTTATTCATTTGGTTTCTCTGAGCTCAATGCCTTCCATCTAAAGTTGACCATGGGCCCTGTTCCAATACTTAAAAATGGCTTCCTTCCTTCTTTCCTACATTGAGGTATCATCACTGCGCTAACATGACTGAACTAATGAGTTAAGTAAAGTATTAGGAAACCACATCTACCTTGGACCCTGTTTCAATTCTATATCACATCTACCTTGGACCCTGTTCCAATTCTATATCACATCTACCTTGGACCCTGTTCCAATTCTATGTCACATCTACCTTGGATCTTGTTCCAATGCTTTCAAATGGCATCCTTCCTTAGGAACCCAAATCCACCACACCAGTCATGTCAGAGCTTACAAAAGGGAAGAGAGCGTATTCTCACAAGCTCTGTGTTTGTCTCCCTGTCTTCTCAGACCGGCCTCACCCTCCGGCATCTAGTCCCGTGGTCTCCCAGCTCTCCTCCCGCTCCCTGGTCCTGTCCTGGTCGGGGCCCAGCTACGACGGGGGCAGTGCCGTCACAGGCTACGTGGTGGAAGTAAGACGAGAAGGCCTCGAGAAGCCTGAGGACTGGAGTGAGGTGACGACCTGCTGCAAGAACACCTCGTACCGGGTCCGCTCTGTCCTGGAGCCCCTGGAGAAGTACCGCTTTCGCGTTCGGGCCTACAATTCGGTGGGTGTCAGTGAGCCAAGTGAGGAGTCTGACTGTGTCAATATGGACACCAGAGGTTGGTGGATATTGATTTTCTCCAAACAGCGACTTTGGTGATCACTACCAGTTTAGATCTTAAAATGGTTGTTAATCTGATTGGTTGTCTCTGTCTATTGTTTTTTCCTTTAAATCAAATCAAATCAAATTGTATTTGTCACATGAGCCGAATACAACAGGTGTAGACCTTACAGTGAAATGCTTACTTACAAGCCCTTAACCAACAGCGCAGTTTTAAGAAAAATAAGCAAAAAAAAAAACACAAATAATTTAAGAGCAGCAGTAAAATAATTGTATCTTCATTCTGTTGAATTCAACTACACATATACAGTAGTTCTTGTTGACTAATCATGATTCTGTGCTTTTAAAGGAGAGCCAAAAGAGGAATCCCAATCGTATGTGACTGTCACCATTGACACCACGCACAAAGTCAAGGATCATTACAATGTGCATGAGAAGCTGGGAGTGTAAGAATTACATGGTCACTCACTCACTATGTTGACTGATTGCGGAACAAAACGGTCAGAAACTGAAGTACTATCTGGGTTGCATTGGTTTGTACTCATCATAGCAAACGAGTTCAGGTAGTCCCTCACAGTTTTGATCAGTTTTCTTCTGTTTGGTGTCTAGTGAATACGACCATGAACTTGTCTATTTTCATTTTCCGTGTGCGACACTTTTAAAACACTAGAAAACGTTTTGATACTGTGTGTCCTAATGAACACAAGACTGCTAACTGCCTATTGTAACCTCAACAGGGGGAAGTTTGGCCAGGTGTTCAGGCTGAGTCACAAGGAGACAGGTCAGGTGCGTGCAGGGAAGTTCTACCGGGCCCACGGCTCCAAGGCGAAGGCTGCGGCGCGCAGAGAGATCGAGCTGATGAACTGCCTCCATCACCCCAAGCTGGTGCAGTGCCTCGGGGCCTACGACACCCGCTCCGAAATCATCATGGTGATGGAGTAGTAAGCACAGCCAGGTCTAATCATTTAGATTAGTTATGTATTAATAATTTGCATGTTTTTTTTTTTTATTCTAGGAGTACTTGTATTGACGTCTTTACTGAGTTGCCATTGCAAACAATATAATGTAGTGTGTCTCTCTCCTCTTCTGCACTTTCCTGGAGATAGGATTGAGGGATCCACATTGTTTACATTGAACGTGCATAGTTAAGGGATCAGTCTGATAATGGGCGTGGCCTATCCAATCATCAAGGGCCAGTTGTTCAAAACATTTAATCTGGATCAAAATGATCCGGATTTGGAAATCCCATTTTTTCCTATTCAGGATCAGGTAATCCGTCTTACTTTAATGCCGGTTTTTCAAAGCAACATTGGACTGGATCACCCTGATCCAGATACACAGTTTTCAAGATTAGCAAATCCGGATTACCAGTGCTCTAAATGGGTCAACATATCACAATGTGGGCTACCAGCTATGTAAAGAACAGGTAGAAGAGCCAACATGGGGTCAATGTAAGTGTTTCTTATTTTGAGACAAAACACAAAAATAACATAAACATCCACTTCCATTCATAATTTCTTTTATGACCCCTCATCTGAGCCACAACAAATAAAAAACAACTATACATTAACAAATACATTGTGGATATTTTGAAAACATCTTAAAAAAAAAAAAAATGGCTAAATGTCCAATAGTTAACAAAATAAAGAATGTTCAGGGTTCTTCTTCATCTGAGGAGGAGAGACCAGCATTTCCAAGCCCTGCTTTTAGGAGGCCGATCTGAAGTTTCGCTTTGGTTTGCTGCGGTTTGGTCAGCTTGATGTGTTCCTCTGCCAGGAGTATCTGTGCTTCTGCTCTTTCAGTTTCTCGTTTAAGAAGTGAAAAGAAGTGATTCATAGGCATCATCATTATTATTCGGCAAAGGACGCAAGCCTCTTTTCTGAGCTCCTGTGACTGCTGGCTCTACCAGTGAGGATCCAGGTTGTTCTTCAATAATAGGGCTGAGATCCGTAATGAATGTTTCCTCTGCATTAGGAGGAACTGGCTCACTTTCCTCTACAATCGTAGGCTCACCTTCCCCTACAACACCTTGAATCCAGTGCAGAGCTTTAGAGTTCTCACCTCCAATAATGTCCAGAACCACATCTGTGTATTCACCTTTCTTAAAGGGTTTGTTGCCTGTTTGGGTGTTTTTTGCTTCAGCAAGGTCCTTTGTTGCTCTGGCCCTCAGATTCTTCCATCTAAATTTCACTTGCTCCAAGGTCCTCTTCTGGCCAGACCCCATTGCATTCACATTCTGGGTGATTTCAACCCAAATGTCTTTCTTCCTTTTGTTAGTCACCATTCCACCCGCAACAGAGCTTCCTACTATTGAGGCATAATGGCACATAACACCCTCCAGCAGTGCATGGGTTTCTGCAACAGTGAAATTAGGTCCTTTTGAGTCCATGGTTCCACCTCATCTGTTGTAGTGAACATAGTATTTATAGGCCTTGGGCATGATTGATTTAATTGAACACAAGCCACAGCACGTCAGCCAATTGGTGTGTGGGTATTTGACAGCCATCTTATATTCAGCCTTTCTCAGAGGACTTAGAGAGAGGCACTGACATGGCAGGGATTGTCCATCGCTAACACCGTTTTGGTGGAAGAGGATACCGTCAAAGGGCGTATGTTGAGAGTGCACAACCACTGGAGCAATACACCACTGAAGAACTGTATGCTCGCTTTCGCTTTGGGAATGCTGATATTAAGTACATTGCAGACCTTGTCAGGCCAAAACTTCAAACGGAGAACCTGAAGGAGTCACGGTCTGTCTGTGGAAGAACAGGTCCTCATTGGTCTGCGCTTCTATGCATCTGGGACTTTCTACCAAGTTGTTGGTGACAATATAGGAGTGGACAAATCAACTGTGAGTGATGTAGTGAAAGCTGTGTCAATTGCATTGGCCAGCCTGGCCAATCAGTTTGTTTCACTTCCAAAGGATGTCCAGATTGCCCAGACCAAGCACAAGTTTTTTCTTTTGGGGAACATGCCCAATACTATTGGGGTTATTCATGTGCATATCCAAGCACCTCATGAGAGGGATTGGGAGTACATCAACCGAAAGGGGAGGCGCAGCATCAACATCCAACTTGTGGGCGATGCTGACCTCATCATCACAGACTGTGTCGTGAAGTGGCCTGGGTCTGTTCATGATGCACGTATCCAGAGAGAGAGTGCTTTATACCGAGAGCTCCAAACCAGAGAGCTCTGAAGAGACGCTTTGCATGCATTAACTACTTGCGAGTGGAAACACAGGGAGCATGCAACATAATACTTGCGTGTATTGTCCTGCACAACATCGCTACCAGGCGCAATGTCCCTCTCTGTGATGTTTATGATGCACCTGAGCCTGTTGAAGAACCAGACCAACCTCTGGCTTTCTGTCAGAATGAGGGACTGACTGGACGTATAGTAAGGGATGCAATTGTTAGACATTATTTTTGACAGGCTCATCTCTGATGATTGTTTCTTTGAAATTTGTTTGTTATTGAAATCTGTTTGGGGGATTATTTCATGGGGACATTTTTACTTTACTATACTGAATATCTTAATTGGTAGCCTATGTCTACTTTATCACGGTTACACAAGTCAAGTGCAAAATATAAATAAAAGTATATACACTAAATGATACAAATGTATTATAGATAGATAGATAGATAGATAGATAGATAGATAGATAGATAGATAGATAGATAGATAGATAGGTACTTTATTGATCCCCCGGGGGGGAAATTTCATTGTCAAGCAGCTACAACAAAACACAGGGCAGGTGCAAAATGCCACAACGAAAGTACACAAAAGACAGATACACGGTACATGATACATAGAGCGGCAGTATGAAAAAGTATAGAAATACAAGATATCTGGAGTGCAAAAAAAAGCTATAAAAAGACATTGCATAGTATGAGTGGTTGGCTGAATATGTACACTATACATTGGTGGATGTTGGATGGTTAACTATACTATACAGGTCGATGGCAGAGAAATACTTCAGTAGCTAAAAATGCGTATGATATAAGCGAGGGTAATAATAGTTTACTTAATAGACAGACTGGTTAAATTAACAGGTAAGTGAAAAATTTGCATGGTTAAATTAGCTGTACAGGTAAGTATACAGTTATATTTACAGATAAGTGAATACTTGCATGTTTACACAAACTGTACAGGTAAATGACAGGAAGAGATACTTTAATAGCTAAATGTGTGTATGATATCATTTGGGGTAATAATAGTAATTCCCTTAAAATACAGTCCTTAGTGCGCAGGGTTTAATTACAGACAACTGCACGTATTGCACATTCGATATACTAAAAGCAATGAGAAAAGGTGCAACTGGCAGGATACTAATATGCATTCCTGAGTGAATGCCTACGTAGGTTAAGTCCAATTATTACTTACAATATTGCATGTGATATAATATAACAACTGTACATGAGTATGTATATACAGACCTGTATGAATAAATAGGTCCGAGTGCTGACGGACCAGAGTTACTCACGGATGGATGCATAATTGTTAAACTAGGTCCTAGCACCCCAACAGTTCCAGATCTATGTTGCCGACGGCACGGCACCCCGGTGAGGCATTATATAGTCTAATAGCCGCCGGCAGGAAGGACCTCCTGTAGCGCTCTCTGGCACACCGTGGTGGGATCAGTCTGTGACTGAAAGTGCTCCTCTGCGTCATAACCATAGCATGCAGAGGGTGGGTGACGTTGTCCATGATGGCCAGCAGTTTGACCAATTTTAAAGTTTTACTAGATTTTCTTCCTGGAATCCACCTTGAACTCCCCCCCCCCTGTTGGGATCAGGATAATCCTGTTTTTTTGGATCAAAGTTATCCAAATCCTACTGACAAGTATTGAACAACACAAACTGAAGGTTTGATCCAGATTAAAACTAGGATTGATTTCAAATTCCTTCTTTCCCTTTTGAACAACCCATTTTCAAGATTTGATCCAATCCGATAACCAAAATCCGATCAGCTTACCTTTGAACAACTGGCCCCTAGGGCTAGAGGATCTATGGATTGGTTTGACTTGAGAATCTTGGTCTTCCTTACACCTTCTATATCTCTAGTATCGCCGGCGGGGAACTACTTGCGCGCATCGTGGACGACAACTTTGAGCACACGGAGCCCACCAGCGCACGCTACATGCAACAGCTCCTGGAGGGCTTGCAGTACATCCACCGGCAGAACATTGTCCACTTGGACCTCAAGCCAGAAAACATTGTGTGTGTGGACACCACGGGTACGCTGATTAAGATCATCGACTTTGGCCTGGCAGCCAAGCTGGGTGAGTGGGTTTTGGAGTCTAATAGTATTTTCAAACTGTCGTGCTGACCCGAACGTTACTTTGCTACTTTCCTGGCTCAGATATTTTGTATGCACAGTACAGCTTTGCTCAGCTCAACTCAGTAGTGTAAAAAGGGACTTCATAGTGTCCTGCAGATACTAGAGCCATGTGCAGTATGGCACAACGTTGTGGAACGTTCAGAATCAGGTCAAAATAAATATTGCGTAGAACAGACCTAGTGCCTTCAGAAAATATATATATTTTTTTTACAAATTATACTGAACAAAAATATAAACGTAAAGTGTTCCATAAAGCACACATTTGTTTACATCCCTGTTAGTTAGAATTTCACCGTTGCCAAGATAATCCATCCACCTGACAGGTGTAGCATATCAAGAAGCTGATTACACATTATCATTACATAGGTGCACCTTGCGCTGGGGACAGTAAAAGGCCACTATAAAATGTGCAGTTTTGTCACAGAACACAATGACACAGATGTCTCAAGTTTTGAGGGAGCGTGCAATTGGCTGCTGACTGCAGGAACGTCCACCAGAGCTGTTGCTAGAGAATTGAATGTTAATTTCTCTACCATAAGTTTAGTTGTAGACATTACATCACTCCCTCTCTAGCTCTTGGTCCTCATGTTAGCAAGTCACCTTGATTTAGCACCTGTGTGTTTTATCAGTTTCTTTATGAAAATGTTTAGTGAACTCCATGACAGTAGCTAAAGCAAGGGGCTAATTAGCAGCACACAAGTAGACTAATGCATGCTGGGGCGGGCATGACCTGTGAAGTGAGCGCTACTGGAGCGGGCGAGAAGGCCTACGCACCAGCCTTTGGTAATCTCGCTCCACGCTCCAGTCAAATTGGTCACGTTTCGCTCACATACTCTGCCGGGCACACACTATAGGGGGCTAGAGGTTAGTAAACCGGAAAGGGTGGTCCACATATCCTGCAGCTACACTGGCTAGCATTGCTTGTCAGCAGATGCATGAATGGGCACTACACTTCCTGCTATCCTTTTCCATTTTCTCTGTACAGAGATGGATGAAAAATCTCACTTGGAGAAGAGTTTAACATCTCAGAAACTACATTAACATGACACAGCAGTCTCCTGAGAAGAGAACCTAGAACATGCCCGGTATCAATAACCTTGACCAACATGTTTCTTATCTGTTTTCCTCTCCAATACAGAGCCTGGGACTCCACTGATGGTGATGCATGGGACGCCCGAGTTTGTGGCCCCGGAGGTGATCGGCTACGAGCCAGTAGGGCCGGCCACGGACATGTGGAGCATCGGAGTCATCTGTTTCATCCTGTGAGTTAGCCCACCAACCAGTTTCTATTCAAGAACACCAGGGTCGGGCGCGCTGTAGAAAAAAAACACAATTTCACAGAGATGTCTGTTGTACACCGTATATTTCTAATAGACAGTTTGCAACATTGTGCCTTATTGAACATGGTCAAGCGTCAGTTATTTTGTAGCAATGTGTCAAGCTTTTCTTTACTGCCATCTACTGGCTATAAGAATTATATAAAATAAAACTAATGGTGCCCCATAGGAACTGTGGAATGGTTTAGAAAACACTAACCAATGGCAATGGATGCAGGCTGACTTAAACATGTATGACCCTGCTTCTATGCTGCCTCTCAGGCTAAGTGGGGAGTCTCCCTTCCAAGGTAACAGTGACGCAGAGACCATGGGCCTGGTGACGGCCGCCCGCTATGAGTTTGACCAGGAAAGCTTTGAGGACATCTCGGACAAGGCTAAAGACTTCATCACCTCCCTGCTCAAGAAGGACTCAAGGTTTGTGTCTCCTACTGTCTGGATGTTGGCTGCCTGGATGACTGCTGGCTGGTATCCATATTGTCTTATGCACTGGGGACACGTGTACGTGTGTGCCTGCCTGTTTAGTCTGTCAGGCTAGAATTATACTCCACCAAAATGTTCTCCTTAGCAATACATTACTGACACTTGCTTAGTTAAAACCTTTGGCATCCACCCACATCCTGGAGCAGGTTATTCTGTGTTGTGCTTGCACCCGAGTGTGAAACATAAAGATAAATGGTATAATGGTGTGCTCTTGCCCCTCCCCAAATCTTCAGGTGTAGGCTGTTGTGTGACGAGGCCCTGGCCCACCCCTGGATGGTCTCTTTTACCCTTCGGGTCCGCCGGCCCACCAAGTCCCTCAAGAAGGACAAGATTAGGCGTTTCTTGGCCAAGCGCAGATGGAAGGTATAACCATATCACCTTACACAAATCTATTCTACATGATGTCACATTCTATTTTGAACGTTTTCTGCCCTAGTCAACACGTCCCTGGCCCCATACTGTATGTGCTGGAGCAATCTCTTCAATCGTTATCATGTCCAGCCATACAAACATCTTTGGCATGACTCCTCTCTTAATGGCGTGGCATTGATTAAAATGGCAGATGCCTGGTTCTCAGTGATGTACGTGGTGTTTTTATCCTTCTCCATAACTATAGAAAACGGGCAAGGCTGTCCTGGCACTGAAGAGGATGGCCAACCTCACCCACAGACCTGACTCTCCTGGCAGCTTTGAGGATGGTAAGAGAGACATGTCCATTGACCAGGGCTCAAATGTTTTGCCTTTTTAATGTTAAATCATCTTCTGAAAAGTTCTACGCTTCATGGTAGTGTACTCCAGTTTGTTAAACTTTGTTGGAAGGTGACAGTATTCTTTTCCCTCTCTCCTCCCACCACCCAGAGGCTAGCTGGAGCCCGGAGGCGGAGCGGGCCATCCAGTTCCTGGATCAGGAGCTGCAGAGCGAACCCCGCTTCCAGCAGGCCCTAAGGGACATGAGACGGCCCCGGGGATCTACTGCCCGCCTGGCCTGCAATGTCCAGGGTATGGTTGGAAGCTCAAACAAGAGCAGTGGTTGGGGCCAATTCGAAGTCCATTTCCAAAGACTTCTCAATAAATGTAAAAAGGAGAAGCTATTTTTCCAAAAGTGTTGCCATTTTGGAATTCTCAATTCAAATCCTTCCGATTTGAGCGACTTCAATTAGATTTGACCTCAACCCTGCTCGAAACCCAGTAGCTACACACACACACACACACACAAGAGCATTCTGTCGCCAGTGAAGCAGTCTTTCCATCTGCTTGCTCAGGGTGACCCTTGTGAACTACAACAGTTTAGTTTTAACCCGTCTCATGTTGCTTGTTATTGTAACCTTCGTTTTCCGTCTCTTGTCATTTGAACCCTCGTCTCCGTCACTCACTATTTTAACCCCATCCCCATCACTCACCCTTTCACTCGTCATTTTAACCCTGGTCTCTCCCCGTCACAGGCTACCCCGAGCCGGAGGTGGTGTGGCTTAAGGACGAGGAGCCCGTGGAGTCGTCGTTGAGGGTCACAGTGGAGTACGACGGCATGTGTGAGCTGGTGCTGACTGACCTGGGACCTGCAGACTCTGGGGTTTACAAGTGCAGAGCCACCAACGACCTGGGGGAGGCGCTGTGCTCAGCCAAACTCACTGTGGAACCGTAGACTGAGAACAAAACACAACAACGTCTGGATCCCAATTCTCCACCCTTTTCCCCCAAAGTGTGCACTTTCCGTTATGAATTTAACAATGGTGGAAACTCCCTAGTAGCCGATGATAACCCCAATCCAATGTTTTGAATCCATAATGGGAAGTGTGGAAGTGCACACTTTGGGAGAAGGGTAGGGCATCGGGATGCTACCTACAATCAGTGTTGGGGAAGCTACTCTGAAAAGAGCTACCCTTAAGAAAAATAGGTTACTTAACTAAAGTTACTTTGAAAAAGAAATTCACTACATCCAAACTACTTCATGAAAAAGTATCATATCTAAATCTGAAATGTCATTGAATACAAATGGAAAGAACCGATCACTCGTTAACAGAATGTGTAATTTAACTTATAAAGCACAAAAACAATGTTTCAAGTGAGAATTAGGCAGGTGTGATACACAATGGACTGAGGTCTGAAAAGATAACAGTAAGGCTACCTGTATAGCAAGGGCAAACTAAGAAATGACAAGTGCACAAGGATGGGTAAATTGCATGATGATTTTGTCATGAGTTCCAGACAGTAAACTGTTCCTCACTGGTGCCTCTCACAGCTAGAAGCATAAGGATGGGTGTAGAAAGTTCAAACCACACTTCTTTTCTTTCACTTTGATTCAATTGTGACACTTCATTTGATGCACTAACTGTCAACACCAGCAAAGTACAGTGACTTACGAAAGTATTCACACCCCCTGATTTTTTCCACATTTTGTTTAAAATTGATTGAATTTAGATTTTTAGTACTTACAATCAGTGGTGTAAAAATACTTGAAAGCTACTTTGACAACTTTTACTTCACTACATTCCTAAACAAAATATTGTACTTTTTACTCCATACATTTTCCCAGACACACAAAAGTACTCGTTACATTTAGAAAACTTAACAGGACAGGAAAATGGTCCAAATCACACACTTATCAAGAGAACATCCCTGGTTGTCCCTACTACCTCTGATCTGGCGGACTCACTAAACACATGCTTAGTTTGTAAAATGATGTCTGAGTGTTGGAGTGTTCACCTATCTGTAAATGATTTATACTTTTACTTTTGATACTTAAGTACATTTAAAACCAAATACTTAACTTTTACTCAAGTAGTATTTTACTCTGTGACTTTCAGTTTCACTTGAGTCATTTTCTATTATAGTACTTTTACTCAAGTATGGCCATTCGGTACTTTTTCCACCACTGACAAAATACCCCATAATGTCAGTGGAATAATGTTTTTATAAACGTTTACAGATGAATGTCTTTTAAGTCAATAGGTATTCAACCCCTTTGTTATGGCCAGCCTAAATAAGTTCAGCAGTAAAACTTTGCTTAGCAATCCACATAAAGTTGCATGGACTCACAGTGTGTGCAACAATAGTGTTTAACCTGATTTTCAAACGACTACCTTATCTTTGTATGATTCCTCAGTGTATTTCAAACAGATTCAACCAAAGAGCAGGAAGGTTTTCCAATGCCTCGCAAAGGGCACCTATTGGTAGATGGGTAAAAATAAAAAGCATACATTGAATATCCCTTTGAGCATGGTGAAGTTATTAATTACACTTTGTATGGTATATCAATACACCCAATCACTACAAAGATACAGGCATCCTTCCCAACTCAGTTGCCAGAGAGGAAGGAAACCACTCAGGGATTTCACAATGAGGCCAATAGTGACTTTGAAAGAGTCACAGAATAATGGCTGTGATAGGATAGTAGAAAACTGAGGATGGATCAACAACATTGTATCAGTGTAGGCCGTATTTGTAAATAAGAATGTGTTCTCAACTGACTTGCCTAGTTAAATAAAAGGTTTAATAAAAAATAAAGTGTAGTTACTCCAAAATACTAACCTAATTGACAGCGAAGAAAAGGAAGCCTGTACAAAATAAAAAATATTCCAAAACATGCATCCTGTTTGCAACAAGTTACTAAAGTAATACTGCAAATAATGTGGCAATGCAATTCACTTTTTGTCCTGGATATCAAGTGTTATATGTTTGTATTGGACTTGTCCCAAACATATGAGTACCACACTCCATATTTTCAAGCATAGTGGTGGTTGCATCATGTTATGGGTATGCTTGTAATCGTTAAGGACTGGAGAATATTTCAGGATAAAAAATTAACTAAATGGAGCTAAGCACAGGCAAAATCCTAGAGGAAAACCTGGTTCAGTCTGCTTTCCACCAGACAATGGGAGATTAATTCACCTTTCAGCAGGACAATAACCTAAAACGCAAGGCCAAATCTACACTGGAGTTGTTACCAAGAAGACAGTGAATGTTCCTGAGTGGCCGAGTTACAGTTGACTTAAATCTACTTGAAAATATATGGCAAGACTAGCAATGATCAATAACCTATTTGACAGAGCTTGAAGAAATTTGAAAAGAATAACAGGCAAATGTTGCACAATCCAGGTGTGGAAAGCTCTTAGAGATTTACCCAGAGAGACTCACAGCTTTAATCTCTGCCAAAGGTAATTCTAACATGTATTGACTCGTGTGTGAATACGTATGTAAATGAGAATTCTGTATTTCATTTTCAATAAATTTGCAGACATTTCAAAAAATACATTTTCACTTTGTCATTATGGGGTATTGTGTGTAGATGGGTGAGATTATTTTTTATTGAATCCATTTTGAATTCAGGCTGTAACACAAGATGTGCAATAAGTCGAGGGGTGTGAATACTTTCTGAAGTCTCTGTATCTACACACTCCTAAACTGGTCCCAGATCTGTTTGTGCTTCATAGCCAACAAGTGTAATTTTGTTAAATCTGTTGATAGTATCATGTTTAATCTTTCTTATCTCAATCTAGAAACAGCACAAAATTACTCCTACATTTTTATTCCTCAATTCCTTATAAACATCGCAAACATTTTTCACTATACTCTTCCATCCAACACTCTTTGTACTTAAAGCTATATTAACAAAATACTTGATTGACCCTTAGCCCTACAAAAGAAAAACGTAGTCAAAATGGCCACCACGATTTGACTCGATTTATGCATTCTCGTGTCTGAAATATGAGTATTTCCGGTACAGTTTGGTCTTTAGTGTATAGGTATTATACCAAGGATTGTCTGATGTCCGCTTGATCCGTTTAAACATGTTGACATTCATATAAAACCAGGTCGTGAGGGACAATTTTTGTTTGTTAAAATTTAAAACAGCAAATCTTTACCCGACAAAGCACAAACTTATTCACTAAGTAACATTAAGAGCTCAATTCAATCCGTATCACGGAAGATATAGCACAATTTAAATGTAAAGGCAAAGTTTTTTTCCCCGCGTTCAGAAACGGCATACACGGTAAACGCTGCACATGTCGGCGCAATCGGAAATTACCTTAAATTTACAATCGCGTTATACCGCAGATCTTCTGCGATACGGATCGAAATCGAGCTCTAATTCTCTGGCCATGTTTAGTCTCCCACTATATTTCACCCACAGCGAAAGCATTGTAAATTGACAAAGAAACAACCATTTTAAACGGCTGTGTGTAAAGTCGATCAGACAGACACACTGGGGGCCATACTTGCCGAACATTAGAAACAGTTTCTCCGTCTCAAGATGCACATCGCCAATTAAAATTGACTTGCACTTGATAGAACATTGTAGCTGGTCGCATCAGATAACCTGGCACACCAGATGACAGTGATTATTTCATGGAAAAAGATCTGCATCAGCCAATTGCAAATGTTGATCTAGAGAAGGACGTGAATAAACACTTTTCCATAAGAGCGTTCTTAACAAAGTCAAGCACTCTCGTTATCATCATACAGATGGCAGTATTGTGGTAACGCTGCTATTTTAAAGTTGATCGCGAGTCTCGGACTCAAACCCACGTTGGCAAGCATCCACTCTAGAGGAAGGTTTATCGTTCTACAATACACCTGTCAATCATCTGATCAACGCGTCCTCCTACACGCTGTAGGCCTATTAATAAGGTCATAACACAGACCATTCAGTGCTTTCAGAGTGTGTTCATTGTCATAGTGACAACTGCAAATAATACTTGATTGTACATACAATGAAAAAAACAACATGTATTTAAATGTACAGCATGTCATTGCTTGCCTCGTTGTTCAAAGCTCCCCTATTAATTAGGCCAACATTAAAGAAAAGTATTCTCCCTAAGCTACAATACAAAGCACTGAGGAATGTATTATTGTTATCATGTGAGTATGAGTAAAGAATTGTGGTCTATAGGTACATTTTAATAACTGCTCAAATGTCCTGCTTTGTTTCATGCTGAAATAATTGCATACAGCCTAGGCCTGATTATACAAACATTTGAATCAGTTATAGGTCTATTCTTGACAGTTTAGGTCCAGAAAGGTAGATTAGAAAGCCATAAATTGTATTTTGTCAGGATGTATCGGTGCTAAGATACCATAGGAAAATATGGGCTTCTTCTGACACAGATGTCTCTTTCGCCTTTACAGACTTTTTATTTTTTTACATTTACATGTTAGTCTTTTAGCAGACGCTCTTATCCAGAGTGACTTAAAGTAGTGAGTTCGTACATTTGTATGTTTTTTAAAATTTATTTATTTATTTTTACATTCAGCAAGCAAGCAAGCATCTCTCCTCCAATAGGCTATTATTAAAGAATATAAGTCGAAATAAGTGTTCAACAAGCAATTGTAATTAGGCTTTTCCTGGAAATCCACAAGATTTAAGAGGAATAGCCGTGGCAACGAATATGCACGGTTTGTAGTTGCGCAACAAAACCCATGAACACAGACAGGCTTGAAATGTTGTGTATGCATATTAGGCAATAATTAATTAGCTCAATGTTAGGCTTAATACTGCAGTGAATATATCCAGTGAATTTACACAGCCAACACAAAAAAAGGGATCAGATAACTAAATCACAGGTAGCCTACGTCACAGGTAGCCTACACCGCGCGCGCTCCCGAGGCTGCGCTCCCAGTCCCCGGGCACGCAGTTTGAAAAGCTACCCTATTGATTAGATTTGATCTGCATTTTTTATAATGATCTACTTTGTCACATTTGCATTACTTGACTCGAGGACCAACAGTGGCGCGTTTTTTCCTTAAGTAAAAACCTGAGGGGGATTCGAACTCGCGGACGTCATAAAAGGAAGGTTAAATGACAGCTATTTGACGAGACCACCAGCATCTTGACTTATTTTTTTTGTTTGTTTACGATGTATGAATATAAAACGTACATGATGTATAATCCCCCTACATCTTTACCGCTGTGAAAGCACATGAATGTCTGTGAAACGGATTGGGAAACATCTTTGATTTTGTCATATGTGAAAACGTGAACATTTTGTCTAACGTTAGTAGTATTAGCCCAGTTAAGGATGCATCGCTGCAATATTGGCTCAACGCGTACACTTCAATGGTTCAGAAGTCTATGTGTTGTTGTGGTTCTGGATGGTCAGATAGCTAGCAACAATGACAAGAAGCTGCCATGTGGGGAATCGTAGGTGTCTCGTTTCAGCTAGTTGTATCTTTTTATTGATACCATGTCTTGTTTCGAGGTGTTTTGACTGATGTCACATCTATGCTAATATGACAGAACATTTGCTGTAAATATTGGAGAAAAAAATATAGTTTACATGTTGTCAACAATCTAAGCCAACCCAGTCTGTTTTGCCCCAGAATTGTGCACATGTCAGTTTTGTTGCTAAACAACCAACATGTCTAAGATCTTTGATAGGCTGAGGAGGAATTTTGTTCCAGGAAATAATCACTGTCATCTGATGAGTTTCGCATAGGTGTGCCAGGTTATCTGATGGGACCAGCTACAATGTAGTGTTCTATTAATTACTTTAATTGGATGATGCGCATTGAGACGCAGAAACTGTTTAAATGTCAACGGTTTCTAATGTTTGAAAGTATGGCTCCAAAGTCTTTTGCAGGTGTAAGATCCTCCATGGGGGGGGGGGTTTGTGGTTGCGATGGCACACCAACACAACCGTTGCGGCCCTCTTTTTAAGGCAGACATCCCTAACATGATTGCACCCTGGCCGTTTTTGGAGCCACCTTTGTCCCGTGCAGGGCTTACAGTCCGTGTGTGTGCAGTTC
The DNA here is from genome assembly GCA_023634145.1 of Thymallus thymallus. Taxonomy (NCBI): domain Eukaryota; kingdom Metazoa; phylum Chordata; class Actinopteri; order Salmoniformes; family Salmonidae; genus Thymallus; species Thymallus thymallus. Next base: position 17,376,068 of record CM042386.1, on the reverse strand, counting down.
ACTGTTCAGGTGGTGTGTGTGGAGGTCTGGCTCAGGATGGTGGCTTGGCTTCTTCCCGTCTCTGTTGGATCCGCTTCTGAAGGAGATCCCAGGCCTTCTGTACCTGGGATTGAAATGCAAAAGAAAGGGTTTGTTTATTCAATGCATTGACTGGTATATCTTTATCCTCCCTGAAAGCCATATAATGAAAATGCTTAGTTGTGAAACATCCAGCCTCTTTACTCTTTTCCCAAAGTGTGCACTTCCACACTTCCCGTCATGGATATAACAATGGTGGAAACTAGGGTTGTGTCGATCTGACCATACTCATATTTGTATCCGTAAATTCACAGGGATGATACTCGTAGTTGGAAAAACAGTGTTTTTTGAAACGCCTAAATAGAGGTTATGGTAAAACCTAAATCATCTCCCTGTACTTTCATATAAACCCAGGAAGCTGCAGATCAGGAGAAGGTTACAGCGGGTAGATGAGTTTTCTGCCCCTCAGTCAGAACGCAGGGGTTAAAGCAAGTCCCATGACAAATCTCAGATCGATTGTCTATAGGGCCAAGTTAACCTCACCTTCCGTATAAAAATGTCATCACCGTCATGCTTTTAAGGAAAGAGGATAATTTTTACATGTATTAAAGTTTAACCAATTCCAATGCTTTTCAATTAAAAATGTAAAATACAACATTTTGGACAGAAATCTGTCGATGTGACGGAGAACTTTAACCCCTGACGTGCATCAGACTTTCATCTTTTTTTCCCTACCCTCCCTCCGCTTGTTAAGATTTTACCCACATTGATAGCTTGCTGATTTATAATAGTAGCAGCAGTCAGTAGCAATCTAAGTGATCGGAGAACAACATGGAAGAGTGACCAGTAAAATGATCAAGCGATGAAGTGCAAGTGAATGGAGATTCAGCTTTGCTCTATCCCAATCGTAGCAGCAGGACCACAGACAGCTGATGTCTTCACAGACAGCAGAACTAGACAGTTATTTAGAGCACACTTCACACTGTTTGAGTGAAATGAGAGAGATGCGTGCTGGAAGCTGAAAATTAAAAATAAAAAATTCCTGATCATAATTACAAAAAAATACTCCACATCCGTTACGATTCTCGTTTTGTCCGAATACTCAACCCCTAAAGGCGTTCGCATTCTAGGTTCGGTTTGCTCTTAGCAGAACTCGGCTACGCGAAAGGGAACATCAGTGACTAGCATACCACCTTAAAGACATTCGCTTGAAAAACAAGAAATGAGCTGAAAAATTACATTTTTTCCCCTCTTGAGACGCCGTAGCAACAACATACAGTAACACTTCCTCAAAATAGTCAGAATCAATATAAAGATAAATCAAGAACTCTGTCATTCACTTTACATTTTTGCAGAGGTCTTAGTCGCGCAATTTTACATCTAACTAAGTGCAGTATTTCTAAAGTGAAAAAATGTGCGTGACAACTAGTCTGTTGTTGAATGACAACAAACACTTAACTGAAAAAATCCCTACTGTCAACTAAACACAACGAAGGGACATAGAGTTCAGCTAACGAACTTCGGCTTGCCTCAAGAAATACATTGGTGTGCTCAAACAGCTGAAAAAGACCTGTCCCAACACAAAAACATTACAAAATGTATTCATAATATATTCAAATTGTTTCGACTGGGAAGCTTTAGTGGAAACTCCCTCCAGCCACTGTTTAAACTAATCCAATACTTTTTCATCTGTGATTGGAAGCGTGCAAGTGGCGTGCCCACTTTAGAAGAAGGGTGAAGAATCTGGACGCAGCCTAAGATACATAAATAAAAAAGCATTGTTCCTAGAAAAAAAAATAGGAAAAAAAAGATGCCTTTATGCTTGGATGGTAAACATTTCAGAACGTTTCGAAGGTGATTTATCAGCCATTTTCCCCAGTCAGTGTGTCTGGCTTTTACCCTGGGTCATGTTCATTAGGGCATAGCGTAACAAAGCATTTACAGATAGAATATGGACCAGTCCCTCCTTGTTTTCTTCCTTTTGGTTCCTAATGAACAAGGCCCCGGTCTCTCTCTCCCCTCCTTACCTGTCTCTGGGTGATCTCGGGCTCCCACAGAGTGCAGAGCACCACGTTGGCCTGCTCCACCTGCTGCGCGTTGGGCCACTGGCTCTGCAGCCGCCGCACAGCGTCCTCTTGGCTGACGCCGTCCCGCGCCGTGATCCGAGACACCGCCTGGGGAAGTAGGAGGGTTGGAGTGGATAAAAAAAAAAAAGGTGTCTGTATCAGCGTTTTGTCTTTTAGCATTAGATGTTATGCAAGGGTCTACTTGAGGTGACTGCGATAAGAGCATCTGCTGAATAACTCAAATGTTAATGAACTACAATTGCTTAAGTACCATTTTGTTTATTATTTTCAATTCAAAACCTTCTGGTTTGTTTTCACTTTGACCTTGAGGCCAAGGTTGTGTAGAGGAGTTAAGAAAAACGCTGTGCCTAAATTCCAGGTTGTATAAGGCAACAAAATGAAAACTGTGAAAGGGCACTGTTTCTATGAGGTTATTCTCAGACGTTCACTGCACAGACGTGGGTTACCTCTTCCTCAGGAATGACGGCGACCCAGACCTCGTGCACGATGTCCGTCCAGCCAGCCTCCAGCAGCACAGCCGCATCCACCACACACACCCGTTTACCTGGGGGAAATAATATAATACTAATAATATGTGCCATTTAGCAGACGCTTTTATCCAAAGCGACTTACAGTCATGCGTGTATACATTTTACATACTGGTGGTCCCGGGATTAAAACCCACTATCCTGGTGTTGCAAGCGTCATGCTCTACCAACTGAGCTAAAAGGGAACACAAGGCCATTGTCTGTACTAACAGGTGAAGGCACGCACACACAACTTTGACCCATGTCAATCAGCAGCATACCTTCCTCTCTGGCCTGTTGGATCCTTTCCTTGACAAGTAGCGCTATCTCCGGCCACACAATGTCGGTGAGGGCTTTCAACCTCTCCTGCAACAACAGTAATAATGTAAATAATAATTGATTACATTCGTAAAGCGCTTTCATTATACAAGAATAATCTAAATAAATTAAAAATAGTTATAAGACAAAAAAAGTGTATATATATATATATATATATATATCATAAAAGCATACAAGCATAGTGTGAGGATATCAGTTAATATAATAATGACTAACAGAAGCTGATGTCATTATGTCACATTAGAGCCCAACACATTTTTAGGCCTGATAATGTTTTGGGACAGAAGTCCATTAAGTGCCTTCAGAAAGTATTCACACCCCTTGACTTATTCCACATTTTGTTGTGTTGCAGCCTGATTTCAAAAGGGATCAAATACAGTGCATTCGAAAAAATTATTCAGACCCCTTGACTTTTTCCACATGTTACATTACAGCCTTATTCTAAAATGTATTAAATAAATAAATACAAATCCTCATCAATCTACACACAATACCCCATAATGAAAAAGTGAAAACAGGTTTTAGAAATATTTGCCAATTTATTAAACATAAGTATTCAGACATTTTGCTATGAGACTCGAAATTGAGCTCAGGTGCATCCTGTTTCCATTGATCATCCTTGAGATGTTTCTACAACTTGATTGGAGTCCACCTGGGGTAAATTCAATTGATTGGACATGATTTGGAAAGGCACACACCTGTCTATATAAGGTCCCACAGTTGACAGTGCATGTCAGAGCAAAAACCAAGGCAGGAGGTTGAAGGAATTGTCTGTAGAGCTCCGAGACAGGATTGTGTCGAGGCACAGATCTGGGAAAGGGTACCAAAATATTTCTGCAGCATTGAAGGTCCCCAAGAACACAGTGGCCTCGATCATTCTTAAATGGAAGAAGTTGGGAACCACCAAGACTCTTCCTAGAGCTGGCTGCTGGGCCAAACTGAGCAATCCGGGGAGAAGGGCCTTGGTCAGGGAGGCCTTAGGCCACCACCAAGCTTGAAAATATGGTACTCAGTTATGTGTTGGATTTGCCCCAGTTAATTTCTTTGCAACATTTTTTTGCAGTTTTATTTTAGTGCCTTATTGCAAACAGTATGCATGTTTGGGAATATTTTTTATTCTGTACAGACTTCCTTCTTTTCACTCTGTCATTTAGGTTAGTATTGTGTAACTACCATGTTGTTGATCCATCCTCAGTTTTCTCCTATCACAGCCATTAAACTCTAACTGTTTTAAAGTCACCATTGTCATGGTTAAATCCCTGATTGGAAGGACGCCTGTATCTTTGTAGTGACTGGGTGTATTGATACAACATCCAAAGTGTAATTAATAACTTCACCATGCTTAAAGGGATATTCAATGTCCGTTTTTTGTTTAACCCATCTACCAATAGCTGCCCTTCTTTGCGAGGCATTGGGAAACCTCCCTGGTCTTTGTGGTTGAATCCGTGTTTGAAATTCACTGCTTGACTGAGGGACCTTACAGATAATTGTATGAGTTAGTCAGTGAAAAATCATGTTAAACACTATTATTGCACACAGAGTGAGTCCATATAACTTGTGTGAACTGTTAAGCAAAATGTTGACTCCTAAACTTATTTAAGCTTGCCATAAAAGGTGTGGAATACTTATTGACTCAAGACATGTCAGCTTTCATTTTTAATTAATTTGTAAAAATATCTAAAAACATAATTCCACTTTGACATAATGGGGTAGTGTGTAGGCCAGAGACACACATTTAAGCTTTAAGTCAAGGGGTGTGAATACTTTCTGAAGGCACTATATCTCTGCTGATTACATTGATATTTGGAAATAAAATGCTAAATACAACTAAATAAACATACATTTAAATAATTACAGCTTTTTCCATAAAATGTGATGCTTTCTCAAACATTATCAGTCTGTATTTCACACATGCCATACACAAACATTACCTTGTTTCCAAAAACTTTCCTGCCTAGTGCGTGTCTGTTGATAGTTTTGTCCTCATAAATAAGATCTGAAAATGATAAGAGTCATTAATTGAAACAGATGTATTGGGTAAAAAGCATTACAGTATATCTGTACAATCAATTCTCCATTATACTGAATACGATGACAGCTTCTGTCAGCTATGTGGACGGAGGACCCACCTGCACCTGATCCAAACTCCTCCAGCACCCTGTTGTAGGCGACCTCCCCCGGCCGGTAGGTCTCGTGGCCCAGCTGGTCACTATCGATGCGGACCGCACCCAGGGCCTCCAACCGCCGGGCGATGGAGCTCTTCCCGCTGCCGCTGCCCCCTGTCAGGCCAATCACGTAGGGCACCAGGGGGAGATGGGGCTTGTGCTGCTTCGCAGAGGATGGGCAAGAAGGGTGAAGGTGAACGGGGCATCAAAATGCACACAAGAGAAGCTGCGGCCCAATTTTTTTTCTTGATTTTATTTGACCTTTATTTAACTAGGCATGTCAATTAGGAATAAATTCTTATTTACAATTACGGCCTACCCCGGCCTCCCCTAACCCAGACGACGCTTGGCCAATTGTGCATCGCCCTATGAGACTCCCGATCACGGCCAGTTGTGCCGAAACATAATTACAAATAATTTGTAAACTGTAAATTGACCTGAAGAATCCCAAACAGACATAATATTTGACTAAAACAATCATTTCAAACCTTGCTTACATTTGTATACGATCACGTGTCTCTCTATTATACGTGGGAACAGATTTCCAAAATGTAAATCACTTGGAGCTGATTTCCTGGTGTTTTTAGTCTTGTGTCCAACAATGAAAATTAAAAAGCTAAAAATTAACTTGGAGGGCCAAATAAAACCACCCGAGGGTGAAACTCGGCCGCCAGTTGGGGAACCCTGATATAGGGAATAGGGTGCCATTTGGGACACAGACCCTGTCTTTTGCATAGAGACAAAAAAGACTGAAAGTAGCCCTATCTTTTAATATATATTTTTATTTATATTTTTTATTTAACCTTTATTTAACTAGGCAAGTCAGTTTTGCCGGTGTCAGCGACTGAAACTACTCGCAGGGGTACACAAAACCCCTTCCTGTCTCAAATACCAAGTAGAAATGAGTGTGGTGTGTGTGACACCCCAGAGCAGGCTGTAAAGTAAGAGGGGGAATGGGTGTACTTTTGGGTCTGTGAGGAGGGTCCCCAGGAGGCGTGAGCGGAGGCTGGAGGAGCTGATCTTCTCCTCCTCCATCTCAGTATGGTGAGCATCCTTCAGCAGCTGGATCTCGTGCAGCACCAGTCCTGGAAGACCCTAATAGGGCAGACAGTTGATGACAAGACATCAGACACCAAGCCAGACATAACAAAGAGAACACAGTGCATTCTGAAAGTATTCAGACCCCTTCATTTAGTTATGTTACCGCCTTATTAAAAAAATGCCCTCATCAATCTACACACAACACCCCATAATGACAAAGTCAAAACAGGTTTAGACATTTTTAGCAAATGTATTACAAATAAAAAAGATAAATACCTTATTTACATAAGTATTCTGACCCTTTGCTATGAGACTCGAAATTGAGCTCAGGTGCATCCTGTTTCCACTGATCATCTTTGAGATGTTTCTACAACTTGTACAAAGGTCACACACGTGTCTATATAAGGTCCCACAGTTGACCAAGCCATGACGTCGAAAGAATTGTCCGTAGAGCTCCGAGACAGGATTGTGTCGAGGCACAGATCTGGGGAAGGGTACCAAAACATTTCTGCAGCATTGATGGTCCCCAGGAACACAGTGGTCTCCATCATTCTTAAATGGAAGAAGTTTGGAACCACCAAGACTCTTCCTAGATGGCCGCCCGGCCAAACTGAGCAATCGGAGGAGAAGGGCCTTGGTCAGGGAGGTGACCAAGAACCAGATGGTCATCCTGACAGCGCTCCAGAGTTCCTCTGTGGAGATGGGAGAACCTTCAAGTGGCCAGATGGAAGACACTTCTCAGTAAAAGGCACATGACAGCCCGCTTGGAGTTGGCCAAAAGGCACCTAAAGGACTCTCAGACCATGAGAAATAAGATCCTCTGGTCTGATGAAACCAAGATGAACACTTTGGCCTGAATGAATCAGGGTGGTGGCAGCATCATGCTGTGGGGATGTTTTTCCGGGAGATCGAGGGAAAGATGAATGAAGCAAAGTACAGAGATCCTTGATGAAAACCTGCTTCAGAGCACTTAGGACCTCAGACTGGGGCGAAGGTTCACCTTCCAACAGGACAACGACACTAAGCACACAGCCATGACAACGCAGGAGTGGCTTCAGGACAAGTCTCTGAATGTCCTTGAGTGGTCCAGCCAGAGCCCGGACTTGAACAAACATATCTGGAGAGACCTGAAAAAAGTTGTGCAGCGACACTCTCCATCCAACCTGACAAAGCTTGAGAGGATCTGCAGAGAAGAATGGGGAAAAACTCCCCAAATACAGGTGTGCCAAGCTTGTAGCATCATACCCAAGAAGACTCAAGGCTGTAATCGCTGCCAAAGGTGCACCAATTATGGGGTATTGTGTGTAGATTGATGAGGGAAAAAAACAATTTAATAATTGTTACAATAAGACTGTAACGAATGTACTAAGCTACGTTCAGCCAGATGTAAAACAAACAATACATAGCCATCCCTCAGCCTGTGCTGTATAGAGGGGCCCACTCAGAATTTCTAAACCCAGGGGCGCAACATCACAAGACTTCCTGGGAACGCTTGCAAAACAGACAAAACAGACAAGGAAGTCAATGAGAGGAGTGAAGAATTCTTACTTAGTTGTTTAATTGTCTCAAAATGTAAAGTCACAACCTAGATTTGAGCCAATGTCTTAAATAGTTGAACATGTTATTAATCTAACCTCTGGAAGTGACAAACTGACACGTTTTAATTTTTATCAAAAACAACTTTATATCGAAGGAGTGCCTTTGATTTGACGGCCTGCACAAGCTCAGTTTGGCGTGAGACGACCGGTAGACCCGTTGATCTGGTTCTACGAGCTTAGCAAGCCAACGTCGCCATGGCATTGCCTACAAGTGTGATTTCTATTGGAGAAGCAGTTTTAGCTTATCTTCACATTGTACTGTCTTTGGCCCCTCTTGTTCGACAGCTTCCAAAACAGTCTGGTCATCCCGTAACGGTAAAATAAATGTCATATCCATCCATGGTCCACCACTGTTTTATTTTACCAGGTTTTTCCATTGAGGGAGACCTGGCTGGCCATAATTTTGAAGAGTAAAAGGCGTACTTACGTTTTCGAGGCGTTTCTTGTTTACAGCCTCGCCTCCCCTGCGGGTCTCCTCGCTGACCACAATGCATTGCAGCTGGGCGTCAATAACGGAGGGTCCAAAGGGGTCCGAGAGGGGCACGATCTCGTACTGCAGCGAGGGCTTGACGTCCTTCAGGAACTCTCGGAGCCGCTGCACCCGCAGGGCGTAGGGCTCGATTAGCTCTTTCAGCACCTTCTCTGAGAATAGGCGGAGGAAGAGAAAGTGGAGAAAGAGGAAGATGAGAAAGAGGACGAAGAAGAAGAAGAAGAGGCAAGGAAAATGGCAGAGGAAGGGACATCAAACGTTTTCTCTCCCTATCGTGCAAACATATACGTAAATCCGCACTCTTCAATGTCAAGGTTAAGGGCAGGGATTTGTCTGCCATTGTTATCCTTGGGCGGGCCGCCTAAGTACAAAAATATATAGGCTCATTTCCAAATGATGACGGAAAAACGCTTTCTGTGTAAACTTAAACGTCTAAAACCAGATTTAAAGTATGTAGAAAAGATAACGGACCTATATGTTTTTAAATAATATAATCTTTGAGAATTAACAATCCCCAAAATAAAAACTAGACAGTCAAGGAGAATTAAAAATACCAAAAATAATGAATTTAGCAGTATTGGTATTTTTTTTTAATCACGTTTGAGCAAAAAAACACAGCATTAGCCATGGCAAAATGCATAGGAAATTAGCTTAAAAATTGCTAAATTTTCTCTCAGCTCCAAGAATTTGAACAGGATAAATATTTTAAAATGTCTCTACATTGTCAAGATGGGGGCCTCTAAAATGTAGCACCGCCGACGGTCCGCACCACCTGCCCACCACCTAAAACCCTTTTTGATCCAGAAAAAACCCTGGCGCACAGTAAATTCCAAGTCATCTTAACAGTGGCAATACTTTATAAAAAATCTCAGATGATATAGCCCATTATGGGGTAAGGAATAGAATACCTTGTGTATGAATAGAAGACAAGACCTGATAATGCCCAGAGAAACTCGTTTACACAGCAACCATTATCCTTTATCATCATTCCACTTACTTTTGAGAAGTTCTTGGTCACACACCCCGATAAGGAAGCGCTTGTTCGCCAAGAGGCAAGAGATGTTCAGCAGTGTCTTGTGCGCCCCGTGGAGGCGGTCAAACGTTCCCCCTACCACCACCTCACTGTAAGTCTCCATGGGCTCCAACCTACTATCCCCATCTTCCTTTTGGCCCTCCTTCTCTTCCTTCTCCGCCTCCAGCAGCTGCGGGTGGAGCAGCACCGTGGCCAAGCTGGGCGTGCAGACGTAGCAGTGGCCGGCGTACCTCTGCAGACACTGGGCCACCAGCGGGGACTGGCATGGGTCCTGAATGGCGAAGTCTGTCAGCACCACCTCAGGGGAGTGGGAGAGGGGCTGTGGGGAAGGGAAGGGGTTACCCGCTACCACTGTCCCAGCTGTCTCTGGGCTGGAGGCGTTGTTTGGCTGGGCGCGGACGTTGGAGAGGAGCACTCGTACGTCCAAGTGGCTGCACACGTTTGCAGCATTACTGTAGAGCCCGGTGATAAGGCTGGACAGATCCACCACGGGCGGGATGAAGACGGGCCTGGACTGGCCCCCGCCTGCACTCAGGTTCAGGCCCGGATGGAGATGGACGTAGAGGGTGCGCTCCACTACCTGGGCAGCCAAGCTGAGTACAGGGGCAATGCGCAGGGGGAGGGTGTGGAGGGGAGAGGTGAGCACCAGGATGCCCGTGCTGAACATGGACATGTTGGCCAGATGTGTCACAGGAGCAGGGACACTCGCTTGGCACGATGTCTGGGGTATAGGGAAAGGCAGGATCACATTGTGAAAACCTATACCTATTCATTAGTTACCTAGGCTAAATGTCATTACCAATAAAACGTCACAATATGGTGCAGTGTTTGATTTGGCTGCTGGGGAGCAAGTAGAACCCCAGCTCCGCTAAAACTTTATTTAACTTTTATTTTATCAGCGAGTCATACCGAGACCAAGGTCTCTTTTACAGTTGAGCCCTGAATTACAGAGATTACAGAAAATACACACATTATAATATATAACTCAGTAGAGACCAGCAGCATTTCCAGCGTTAGCCATCCCAGAGACCCATGCACAGTGCGCTATGATAAACTACATCCAACAGCTTTAAACGAAGTGGCATCCTGCGTTCACATAGATGATGTCGCCATGGTCTAGGACTGACAGGAACTTTGATTGAATAACCTGATTTCTACTATTTAGCAAGAGGCAGGACCTATTTTTTATTTTTATAGAATAAGCCCATTTTTATTCTCAGCTTCTTAAATTGCTCATCAATACGCTTAAAAAAAAAAACGCTTTCATCTATGCAGATGCCCAGATATTTGTAAGCAGGGCCACATTTAATATGGACATCTTCCAAAGTACATATGCTTAAATCAGAGTTATATTTATGCGCTCTAGAGAACAACATATACTTAGTTTTACCAGCATTCAATACTTATTTCAGGTCCATTTTTGGTAATACAATGAAGGCAGCCTGTAGTTTAGATAGATCCCGGTCAACCGTAGGAGCAATAGCATACACAACAGTATCATCAGCATACAAGTGCAATATTGTTAATATAAACAGTAAAAAGTACAGGACCCAGAATCGACCCCTGCGGGACACCTTTAGTAATATCCAGGAAACCTGAATTAACACCATCAGTAGATACACATTGAGTTCTATCTGCCAAGTAATTTTTAAACCAGTTACATGCAGCCTGGTCTAGGCCAATTCAGAAAAGCCTTTAATATCATAACCTCTTGAAGAGCAGAGTAAGAACACATTTCCAATTATTCCACATTTAGCTCCATCATCAGCGTTATACAGCAAGTAACTGCATGCTTTTCGTGATCAGTAGACATCAATTGACATGTATTTTCAGATAGGTGAGGGTAGCCTATCCAATTGGCATGTACTGTAGCTAGCTAGCTAGGCAAACAACATGTGTCATTTACCTTGCTTCATCAGAGATTAGGCTTTTGGAAAAAGCTTCACATGGGCAAGTCCTCCTCCGGGTAAAGTTGTAAATTGGACTACAATCATCACCACTATAGATGGCAAGCAAATATAGCCATCTAATTTATCCTTGTTAGCTTGTTATTGTGTCATTCTCTTATTAGCTAGCAAGTCAATTTGACACATAGCCTATAATGTCCGTCAGCAGAAATCGTGATTAAACAGTCTTAAAAACAATGAAAAGGGGATCATGTTGGCTAATTTCGCTGGGTAGGCCTAACATGCTGATCGCACGCATGTTGATGTTGTCCACGCACACCAGACGCGATTAGGACACGGAGGTTGAAATATCAAAACTAACTCTGAACCAAATATATTAAATTTGGGGACAGGGCGAAAAGCATTAAACATGTATGGCAATTTAGCTAGCTAGCTTGATGTTGTTAGCTAATTTGTCCTGGGATATAAACATTGGGTTGTTATTTTACCTGAAATGCACAAGGTCCTCTAATCTGACAATGAATCACCAGATAAAAGGGTAAACCGAGTTAGTTTCTAATAATCTCTCCTCCTTCAGACTTTATATGGCGGTTGGCAACCAACTTTAAGGTGCATTACCACCACCAACTGGACTGGAGTGTGGACCTCACACGTGGGTATATGCTCCTAAAAACCAATGAGGAGATGGGAGAGGCGGGACTATTTTAGAACCTGGCTCTGCAGACGCTAGAGAGCAGTGATGGAATAACATGTACTTTAGGTCTACTTACCAATATGTTTAACCAACTGTGCAAAGTAGAAACATTATCAGTTAACAGTATATACTGTTAGCTGATAATGTTTCTACTTTGCACAGTTGGTTAAACATATTGGTAAGTAAACCTTTTCATAAAGGATGGGAAATTAACCTAAACCACTCATACTTATCAGGTATAGTTCACTTTTATATCACTCAAATATCCAATCAATGGGGGCTAATACTGAGAGATGTTGTGAGGCTACACTCACGTATCTGAAATGACATGATAAATGTATGTTTACTGATCATGAAAGCAGTTACTTGCGGTATAACTGATGATGGAGCTAAATGTGTGCAATCGTTCGGCATGGAATAATATCGGAAATGTGAAGTTCTGACGCTGCTCTTCAAGAGGTGATGATGTTACAACCAAATAGTTAACATTTATTTAACAATCCCTTGAAAACGGCACTTAGTTGTCAATGGTTTTCACCTTATTGTGATGTTTTATTGATAACGACCCATTGAAGGGAAAGCCGTCTGGTAAATCAATAACAAGTAAACAGAGGAAGACACACATATTTTGGTTTCTTATTAGCTAGCTAACGTTAGCTAAGTTAACTATGAGACACCTTGACCTCTAAAGAAACAGGACCATTTGAGGAAATATGTGTTTAGCTAGCTAGCTACTTAACTTTACTTGTGTATTTGTTAGTTAGTTAATGCGGTACCTGCAGCTAACTGGATAGTCAACTAGTTAACGTCAACTAGCTGGCTACGTTAGTTAACGATAGTTTATGATAATGACATTTGCAATAGCCAACAAGTAAAAACTCAACTCCGCGTTGTGAAGTAAGTAAGCTAACTTAGCTGTTACATCGTGGAGTTGAGTTATACTTGGCTAACGTATAACCTGAGTATTGTCAGCAGACCACACATTGAAATGACTACCATAACATACACAAACCCATAGCTTATCGTTGAAGTATAACATTAGCTGACAAAAAGAGCAAGTTAACCTAACTAACTAGCAAGGTAGCTAGCTAACGTTACTGTAGTAGTTTGCCGTAAGCTAGCTAGCGTCCGTGTGTAGAAATAACAACAAACATGAAGTGACAACAGCTAGCTACTTTACCTTGTACAAATACTGTGGCGAGGTAACGTCAGTTAAGCTAAATATCGTAGGTAACTGGCTACTCCGAATGGCTAACTACATTATTGTTGTAGCACTGTCCAATATTGTTATTGTTATTTGACCTAGCTAGCTACCGGTTGCACATGGACAACGTTCATTGGTTGATAAACTGATTTGGGGACATCTGGGTAATGTAGTCAGGTAGCGATAAAACATCTATGTCACTATTCATATGTTGGTGCTTTGGTGAAATAAGAACTTAATCTAAATGTATGATATTGATATAATGATACTGGTTCCATTTTATTCTATAATTTATATTACACTGATTATTGTTTTATTTGTAGGCTTCCTATTTTATTGCATCACACATTGTCATAAATGGAGACAGAGAGAATGCATTTACAGACAGGAAATGCACAGTAGGCCTACTACCTGTAAAACCGGCTTGGCATCTCAGCAATGCGCTTTGGAATGAATCTCAACCGAGTTATGTTGCGATTCCAACCATCATAGACTATACTGTTTCCTTTTAAAAAAAGATCAGAATGTCCTAACTTCAATTTTTTCTTTTAAGTCATATTGGGAAAAACAGGTAGGACCCTATCCTAGATCATCACTCCTGCTCTGAGATGCTTTTAACGCACACGTCTCACCTGTTTCCCAGTCCTTATTCCTGCTGCAGATGAGAAATCATGGCCTTTATTTTTATCCATTGTACAAAAGGTAACAGAGCACCCCGGCTGATTGTTACAGCAGTAAACATCCAGTAGTTTGGTGGATTGAAGATTGCATTGCATCAGCCTGGTTGTGCACCACATCATCAACTGCACAGTCGGCATCCGATTGCCATATCGTGGTTAGCTGATATGTTTTCAATTTCTTTGAGAAGAAATAGGGAATTATTTAAGAAATGTTCAAGGGTGATAATACAGTATATTAGGACGCAAATGTATATATAAATACATTTATTGGAAATGAGCCTCAAGATCATCACCGTGCACTTTCACCCCCCTGTTAAGTTCACCATAACGTATTTAATCTGTAGCCTAATACACAGCTTTTCCAAGTCTTAAAGGGAGGACCAAACAACACAGCCTGGACAGCCACAAGTGGTCGCTATTTATCTGTCTTTTGAAGTGTCCACTATTTATCTGAATACAGATTGTAAGCTACATCAGCTAGCACACTCATTTGGCCCTTGAGCCAGCGGGTACAGTAATCATATTCTATTCAGACTGCAATAGCGTCAATTTGATCATTTACCAACTTTGAACGTGAGCGTGCAAAAAAAGGTAAAAGGTAAAATATGCTTACAATCTTAATAAAACACAGTTTCCACCATCATGCTAGTGCTACACCAGGAAGTAGAATATGGCGTACATCCAATCATTGCACATTGTTAGCTATCCCTAGCATAGAGGGGATTATATTAATGGCTCGGGCCTGGCCCGGGTCAACCGGGTTGGCGTTGACTGCATTAGCTTTGGAACCGGGCTGCCTCGTGAGCCCGGTGACGTAGGTTAAGCACGGGGAGTAATGAGTAGAATTAGGTGTTTTCACATGCAAAGGTGATTGCTTTGATAAAAACACTTTATTTACCTTCCTAATGAAAACTAGTTTGAAAATTCTAAACATATACTGAACAAAAATATAAACACAGCATGTAAAGTGTTGGTCCCATGTTTTATGAGCAGAAATAAAAGATCCCCGAAATGTTACATAAGCACTAAAGCTAATTTCTCTCAAAGTTTGTACACAAATTTGTTTACATCCCTGTTAGTGAGCATTTCTCCTTTGTCAAGATAATCCATCCACCTGACAGGTGTGGCATATCAAGAAGCTGATTAAACAGCATGATCATTACACAGGTGCACCTTGTGCTGGGGACAATAAAAGGCGTATACATCACCCTTACAGAATTTTCACGTAGGCGAGGATTTGGGAAATTTTATCAAAGCCTATTGGATGACACCTTGTTTATAACCAGGACAGAATAATCTATAACTGACTTTTTCCCGACATAACATAGGTTCAGCAGATCCACCTATTGTATTGGACTCTTTTAAACGTGCCTTTAGAGGACATGCAATTCAATACTCATCTTTAAAGCAAAAGCAATTTAAGTCAAGTTAAGTTCATATTAAGAAAGGAAATAGAGACACTAACAGTAGAGATAGATATCAGAACAGCACCATAGAGGGACTAAGAGTAGAGATAGATATCAGAACAGCACCGTAGAGACACTAACAGTAGAGATAGATATCAGAACAGCACCGTAGAGACACTAACAGTAGAGATAGATATCAGAACAGCACCGTAGAGACACTAACAGTAGAGATAGATATCAGAACAGCACCGTAGAGACACTAACAGTAGAGATAGATATCAGAACAGCACCATAGAGACACTAACAGTAGAGATAGATATCAGAACAGCACCATAGAGACACTAACAGTAGAGATAGATATCAGAACAGCACCATAGAGGGACTAACAGTAGAGATAGATATCAGAACAGCACCATAGAGACACTAACAGTAGGGATAGATATCAGAACAGCACCGTAGAGGGACTAACAGTAGAGATAGATATCAGAACAGCACCATAGAGGGACTAACAGTAGAGATAGATATCAGAACAGCACCATAGAGGGACTAACAGTAGAGATAGATATCAGAACAGCACCATAGAGACACTAACAGTAGAGATATATATCAGAACAGCACCATAGAGACACTAACAGTAGGGATAGATATCAGAACAGCACCATAGAGACACTAACAGTAGAGATAGATATCAGAACAGCACCATAGAGACACTAACAGTAGATATAGATATCAGAACAGCACCATAGAGGGACTAACAGTAGAGATAGATATCAGAACAGCACCATAGAGGGACTAACAGTAGAGATAGATATCAGAACAGCACCATAGAGGCACAGAATACGTTAAGAGTATTCATAGCTGACTTTAAAAAGGCTTTTGATAAAGTATGACTAGAATTTATATAGAAATGCCTGGAATTATTTCAATTTTTTAAAAATCAGATCCAACAATAATATCCTAGAAATCCAAGGCTTAAAAACAAAGGTGTCATTGTACGATGATGATTCATGTTTCTTTTACATGCGTTTCCCTTCACAGCCTCAGAGATGATCCAGATACTTCTTCTAACCTCTCTGGATTACAGTGTACTATATAACAAAATACTACTTTTACATTACCGTGTAGTTTACCAACAAAATGGTCTGACGGTGATGTGGACATACTCAGTATTCATATCCCAAAATAAAGAAATTATCTCAGTACAATACATTTGAATAGAAAGTTGGCAAAAATAGATAAGATCTTGCTACCGTGGTCATATACCAGTTTACCTATTTGCTTATGGCCTTGCCTACACCTAGCGACTTTTTAAAAATTATATGAACAAAAAATATATTCATTTATTTGAAATGGCAATCCAGACAAAATTAAGCTAATAAAATAAAAAAAACTATATTTTTGGAAAGAAATTATAAAAAACTATAATATTTGTAAATTATATCATAAATAGGACTGGTGGAGTTTTATCACACATGCAGCTAACACAAATATATGGAAATGTCTCAAAGTTACAACCAACTAATTAAGCATTATCACAAAAATGGAAGAGGCAAGTGGAGAGGGGAGAAAGTAAGGAACTTGTCTGTCGGCCATGAAGCATTACAGACCACAATAAATAAATAATAATAAATAAAAAAGTATACTAGTTTCATTTAAGGACCAACAAATTGACAGCTGTGCCAGATACTGTAGATTGCAAAATTGTTGGGAAGAGATTTTAAGATGTACCGATTCCATGGCACATGGTTTATGAACTGATACACAAAACAACACTGGATTCAAAACATTGTTTTTTAATTAAAATTATACAAACGTCTTGCAGCCAAGGGGGATACAACCATTCCAGCTCTGAAGATTGTTTTGATTCTGTCCATATGTAGCTTTTGTATGGTCGCAGGTTCAGGAATGGCTGGAGAATTGCAACATTTACTTAGTCCTACTTTCGACGTCCAGCGTACTGCTGTCCAAAGACGTCTCCCTGCTCCTCCCTGGAAGCCACCTCCAGTCTCTGCTGCATTGGCTCGGTCTGTGTCTGCTGTCCAGGCCCTGACATTCCCTACCTGGTGGAACCTGCCGTTCTCAGCCCTGGGGTTCTTGCTAGCCCATTCAAACTGTTTCCTGCTAGCTCCAGCCTTGGGAGACCCTCCTGACGTCCCCGTGGGTAACCCTCCTGACGTCCCCGTCTGGTACCCTCCTGACCAAGGTGTTAGTGTCCTGTCATAGGAGACACCTCACCTTCTGCCCTACTAGGTCCTTAGTCCAGAGGATCTTAGCCCTCAGTTCTCTGATCGCCTAGTGGCTTCAGTTTCCTGCTAAGCTGGGTCCCCAGTTTCCTATCCCAGTAGGCCCAGAACTTTCGGTTCTGATATATCTAACATCCCCTAGCTCACAGTCTGTAGCCTAGTCAGGCCCCAAGTCACTAGCTCTGTCAGGCCCCAAGTAAACAGCCCTGAGCACTCAGTCAGTATCTCCTGGACCCAGGGTCCAGCTCTTTGGATATTTTCCCTCTTCTCTTTCAGGCGTGCAGCTATCTCCTCTCCTGAGATCTTTGGCTGTTGCTGCTGTGGGGATCCAGCTGATCTCATCTCCGGTCCCAGAACCCTCTCCATTCGCTGATATTGTGGTCCGGTCGCCTATTGTCCTGAGATCTCCGCCCGTCGCTGCTGTGAAGATCCAGCTGACCCAAACTTCTGTCCCTGGGGCCTCTCCTGTTGCCGATGGGGCGGCCTCGCCATCTGCAGTTAGGAGACCCTCATCAAGCTCTGCTGCTCCGGACCTGTGGTCTCTAGTCCTGAGAGCTTTGTCGAGACCTGCGACCATCATCAAGCTCTGCTGCTGTGGCCCGACCTCCTGATCTGGAGGCCCTCACCAGGTCCCTCTGCCTGGGTCCGGCCTGTCCGGTGGCCACCGCCCGTTGCTGCTTCATTGCTCCATCAGCCTAAGTATCCAGTCCCAGGGTCCTGGTCGATTCTAGCCATCCCTTCTGGTTAGTTCTAGTCGGGCAGCTTAGTCTCATTCAGAGGACCTCCACTTTTGCTAATGTCTTATTGGTCAATGTCACAACAAATGCTTATCACCACATCTTGTTCAGCCTATCAGTGGCCTTGATTCCCGGGACTTTAGTTTCAGTTAGTCTATGACCCCGGCACGCTGTGTGGTCAGAAACGTGCTTTCCCCATCCTGATGAGAATTTCCACAGTTTTCCCTCCTGTGGACTGAATCCATGTATGTCGGATGTTTAATTGTGTGTCATCTAAACGTAAGTGCCTTGAGATCTGTGTCATATTATGTGGAGCTAAGTTTTGTTGTCTATTGTGTACAATTAGTGTTGAGCTTGTTAGCTAGCTAGCATGAGCATTTTAGCATTTCTCATCTAGGCTATTTTCTATTCTATATAAATCCCTCATGCTCATTGTATTTATATTATGTATACATTTCAACATTACTGTAATGTTTATTTGAATACGTTTGCCTGAGTTTCATGTCTACAAGTCTAATAGGTTGTTTAGTCTATTGGCATATGACTAGGCCTTATTCCTGCTGTAGTGTATAGCCCTTGCTGTTATATACTTACCTGTACTAGCTTATACAGCCATGGCATTCATATTATAGCAGTGCCATATCCTAAGTTTTCTGTCTCCGCTTTCCTTTCAGAACCACATAGTTAATGCCAGTTATCACTGGACATGATTCTCAGTTATCTGAACCATGAGTGGGTTTTTTTATTTATTTTAATTTAACCTTTATTTAACTAGGCAAATGGAAATATTACATTTACATAAGTATTCAGACCTTTTGGTCAGTACTTTGTTGAAGCACCTTTGGCAGCGATTACAGCCTTGAGTCTTCTTGGGTATGACGCTACAAGCTTGGCACACCTGTATTTGGGGAGATTATCCCATTCTTCTCTACAGATCTCTCAAGCTCTGACAGGTTAGATGGGGAGCGTTGCTGAACAGCTATTTTCAGGTCTCCCTAGAGATGTTAGATGGGGTTCAAATCCGGGCTCTGACTGGGCCACTCAAGGACATTCAGAGACTTGTCCCGAAGCCACTGCTGCGTTGAATTGGCTGTGTACTTAGGGTCGTTGTCCAGTTGGAAGGTGAACTTTCAACCCAGTCTGAGGTCCTGAGCAGGTTTTCATCAAGGATCTCTCTGTACTTTGCTCCGTCCATCTTTGCCTCGATCCTGACTAGTCTCCCAGTCCCTGCCACTGAAAAACATCCCCACAGCATGATGATGCCACCACCATGCTTCATCATAGGGATGGTGCCAGGTTTCCTCCAGACGTGACGCTTGGCATTCAGGCCAAAGAGTTTAATCTTGTTTCCCATGGTCTGAGAGTCTAGGTGTTTTTTGGCAAACTCCAAGCATGCTGTCATGTGCCTTTTACTGAGGAGTGGCTTCCGTCTGGTCACTCTACCATAAAGTATTGGTGATTGGTGGAGTGCTGGAGAGTTGTCCTTCTCCACAGAGGAACTCTAGAGCCCTGTTAGAGTGAACATCAGGTTCTTGGTCACCTCTCTGACCAAGACCATTCTCCCCCGATTGCTCAGTTTGGCCTGGCGGCCAGCTCTAGGAAGAGTCTTGGTGGTTCCAAACTTCTTCCATTTAAGAATGATGGAGTCACTGTGTTCTTGGGAACCTTCAATGTTTTGTTACACTTCCTCAGATCTGTTCCTTGACACAATCTTGTCTCTGAGCTCTATGGACAATTCCTTCAACCTCATAGCTTGGTTTTTGCTCTGACATGCACTGTCAACTGTGGGACCT
Organism: Thymallus thymallus; assembly: GCA_023634145.1. NCBI lineage: Eukaryota > Metazoa > Chordata > Actinopteri > Salmoniformes > Salmonidae > Thymallus > Thymallus thymallus. The sequence goes on along the minus strand of CM042386.1, from coordinate 17,356,127 downwards.
TATATAGACAGTTGTGTGCCTTTCCGAATCATGTCCAATCAATTTAATTTACCACAGGTGGACTCCAATCAAGTTGTAGAAACATCAAGGATGATCCATGGAAACAGGATGCTGATCTGAGCTCAATTTTGAGTCTCATAGCAAAGGGTCTGAATACTTACGGAAATAAGGTATTTCTGTTTTTAAGTTGTAATACATTTGCAAACATTGATAAAAACATGTTTACACTTTGTCATTATGGGGTATTGTGTGTAGATTGCTAAGGATGTATTTTTTAAAAATCTATTTTAGAATAAGGCTGTAACATAACAAAATGTGGAAAAAGTCAAGGGGTCTCAGTCTCCAAAGGCACCGTACATGTGCAGGGATACTGGAGTGATGGAGGTAGATACTGTATGTATAGGGGTAAGGTGACTAGGCAACAGGATATAAGATAAACAGAGTTGAAAAAATTATATATATATATTTCACCTTTATTTAACCAGGTAGGCCAGTTGAGAACAAGTTCCCATTTACAACTGTGACCTGGCCAAGACAAAAACAACTGGAGCCACCTTGTAAACAGAGGGTAAAAAACATCTAATACAATTCAGGTAGTTTCAGTGTAAAACAACCATCCAATTAACCAAAAAGTAAATGTATTTAAAAACAAAACGAAACAAAAACATTGCAGACGGCATCAATTTCCACACTGTTTTTTTACCCAGAGTTAAACCATATTTGAGAAAATCGTGCCTCTAGTACTCCTAAGCAAAATGTGAGCCTCCTCAAGGTTTCCCCATCAGCATCATTTTGACAGCTAATTGAAAATCTAATCACAGTATAAGATTGACAATGTAGAGAAACTTTTGCAACTGAAAATGTGTCTTCTATCCTGTGCATATTTCACTAGTGTTTGACAATGTAGAGACTCACTTCTACCACACTGAGGTCATTACTTTTCTCATTTGTGTATTTTCTGGTGCAATTTTAGGGAAGATGCCGTTGTGAAACTTCTCACACAGTCCGAGCAATAGTATGGTTTCATTCCAGTGTGTCTCCTCAGATGATTTTTCAAATCTGTTGAAAAAGCAAAGCTTCTCTCGCACTGAGAGCACTGGTATGGTTTCTCTCCGGTGTGAATTCTCTGATGCTGTGTTAAATTTCCAAATGAAGAGAAGGCTTTGCCACAGTCAGAACAGCCATAAGGCTTGTTGTCTAGCCTGTGCACTCGCTGATGTGCCGTTAAAGAGTCTGCCCTAGCAAAACCCTTCCCACATTCTGTGCATAAGTGAGGCTTCTCCCCTTTATGAATTTGCTCATGTGTTTTGAGGTGATGTGATCGGGAAAAACCTGTCCCACAATCAGGGCACTGGTATGGTTTCTCTCCGGTGTGCACCCGCTGGTGTTTTTGCATGTTGCCAAAATGTGAGAAACCGTTTCCGCATTCAGGACAGTGGAAAGGCTTCTTTCCTGCATGCACAGCGCTCTCATGCGATTTGAGGTTTCCCAATTGAGAGAACCGCTTTCCGCACTGAGAGCAGGGATAGAGCTTCTCTTTGGTGGGACACTGCACACTCTTTGAAGTGTGAACTCTCTTGTGTATGGTTAAGCTGTCTGACCTAGCAAATACCTTCCCGCACACAGAGCATTTGTATGGTTTCTCTCCACTGTGAATTTTCACATGTGTTTTTAAATAGTCTGACCTTGCGAAACTCTTCCCGCATTGAATACAGCCATAGGGTTTCTCTCCTGTATGTGTTTTATTGTGTGATTTCAGATGTCCCAATTGGGAAAATCCCTTTCCGCACAGAGAGCAGGTGTACGGTCTCCCTGATTTGGGCGGCTCTCTGTCTGCTTCCCCTGACTCCGAGGAAGTCTTCCCACTGTCGGAGTGTAAGTTTGGGCTCCCTCTTGGCCCTGACAAAAACAAACAAGATTGATTTAAACAAATAGATCTCAGTAAATCCTCCACATGATAAATGGTCATGTGCCTAATCCAAATCAGGGCTCTAGACTCCCTGTTCCTAGGCTTAAGTTAGTGTAGGGGACTGATTTAGACCTGGGACAATAGGTAGAACAGAAAATCAGCATTACTCCGGACCTTGCAGGGTAAAAGGCCGTGCAGCATTTACGGTGATGCAGCCTCTGCAGAAGTCAAGGAAGTGAGTTTGTGTTTATATAGGACCTCCCGCCCCCACCTACAATAAACCAATCATGTCAATGCGGAGCTATACATAACCTCTGCATTGTTACAACATTTGGGAGGCGCACAGCGATGCGATACGGAACTCAATTTGGCCTCTGCATTCCTCCGGAGGCTCCGCAATTGCGTTACACCCTCCATACAAAGCCTCCGACCACATTTTCAGATCAAATCTTAAAAGCAATTTATGCTTGAATGGGAGAGACTAAGGCAGGGGTGTCAAAGTCATTCCATGGAGGGCCTAGAGTCTGCAGGTTTTTAAAATGTTCCTTTCAATTAAGCCTTACTAATTAGTGACCTTAATTCATCAATAAATTCTAGCCTTGTTCTGTTCAATATTCTCTACCTGTCCTATATAGTACTCTAAATACCCACAATTCAAGGTTCGGAACATTAAAGCCAATTATCTCAGAATCATCTTTTTGCAGACAGAACCTTATACTGCATCTCTCTAATTCCCTGTAGAATGACCTGTACACTTCAATGGGAGGGGAAAAAGATAAGCAACCCTGGTCCTGGAGTGCGGCAGGCACTTCATGTTTTTGATTTAACCTGACCTGACCTGGAATTGTATTTATTTTATTTAACCTTTATTTAATTAGGCAAGTCAGTTAAGAACAAATTCTTATTTACAATGATGGCCTACCCCAGACAAACCCTGACGACGCTGGGCCAATTGTGCGCCACCCTATGGTGATACAGCCTGGATTCAAACCAGGGACTGTAGTGACGAGTCTTGCACTGAGATGCATTGCCTTAGACCACTGCGCCACTCGGGAGCCCTGAAAGACCAGGTGTGTTGAATTTAGGCAATCACTAAACTTATCAATTAGATCAGTTGGTCAGGGCTGCGTTCAGTACATAAAAACGCACTAGAACGTTCAATTGAACGGAAGCTATGCTGTACTGAACGACCAGTTGAAAAACCGGGAAGGGTTTGGTTGCGAGTTCAAAATGCATCGCTGCTCTTTAAATACGTCACTCGTTGCTTGAAGTCACACCCCAGCACACCCACTGAATGGAGCAAACAGTGTCGTTCAGTACGAAACGTTTAAGCGAACTGAACGCCCCCCTGATTAGGGCCTAGTTGGAACAAAATCCAGCAGCGGCAGCCCATACAGCAGCACCTACTGCACTCCACGAAAAGGATTGCCTACCCATGCAATACTGTGGCCCACTTATTCTTCTAATATTCCTGGATTTGTTTTCTCCAAGTAATCAATTATGGGCGGTCCCTTAATTAAGTGTCATCATGTTGGAAAAACTGCACACAACTTTGCTCAGGTCCTATTTTCACGATTTGGACATTACTTTGCTTCCAAAGCTAATAAACGTGAGCAACATTTTGTATTCTTAGTTGAATAAGTTAGGGAGCGTAAACAAAGTAAAAATAAATGTTTACATTCGAATTTCAATAGCTTGGACTCAAACAAGGTTCAGAATGTATACACATTGCACACCCTTTAGTTTGTCTCTTTTCATCTCATGGATTTTTCAAACTTTCTAATTTCAATAGTTCCTTGGTCATGTGACCTACTGACTTCAAACAAGGTTCAGTGGGCCTACACATTGCACACTGTTGTTTCTATACTTTCTGTATAAATCTGTAAGCCTGAAACCCAGTAGGTGTGGACATTACTGCACAGTGGACACCCACACTCAGAAGTCATTTGGGGAAATAGAGAGTATCTGACAGAGTAGTTAACAGTGATTACTATTATCCGTCTGACCCCCTTGTACCGTCAAACCCTTCCAGGACGTTACAATCTCACAATGCAGGGTATTCAATGATCCCTAGACTACTTTCTAACGGTCCTCAAGCTTCAATAGGATGGTCAAAGACTGTAACTGTTGAAATCCAGAGTTAATGTTATAATTGTTTGTAAGTCTTATGGTCGGTCATAAAATGTCTCCAGTTACTTGCTTTCTCAGGTCCTGCTGAGTGGACGGTATTGATGCCTTTTCAGTCTAGCTCCAGCCAGGTGTCATTATGTTATAAAGCACCACGCCACCCCCCTCCCGTTTCATAACACCCTCTGTCTACACTCCAAGAACCACGAGAGCCCTCTAGCTGTTAACGCCCCCAGATCCATGACAACTGAGATTCCCATATCCATAGCCTTCTTCCCAGAAACACCCTCATGTCTATTAACCTGACAATACAAATAGAAAAATCTGGGCCAGTTTGTCTGAGACCCTGCAGAGATAATATGTAATGTATTGTCACACTACCTGCAGGATCGCTTTGTTCTGTATGCAAAAGTGCTGACATGCCCTGTGTTTCTTTGATGGCTGACTATAAAGATCGCCACGTTTTCTTACCAGATCAGAGATACTTCGGTAGAGGGTGTATGCTCTGCCAATGTGTCTGTCCATTTAGGAATGTTGTGTGTATTTGTGCAACAAAATCCAGAACTCAACCTGAAACTATTCTCCAAAATACCTTTCTTTCATCTCTATCAACCATAGGCCCTTTCAAATGTGTGCTCATGTAAGCAGGTCACTAGTACTTCAAAGACCATTAGTTATTTTAATGGAGGACAACCTGCAGATTTCTTACATCCAATTTCTTGAATAAACCTGTAAACTTTCACATCTGAGTATTTGCAGTAGTCTTCTTTTGTCATAAATGATTAATTATTCTATATTACATCAAAAATAAAAAGTTAGAACTACATGTACACAACTAACAATGACATAGCAGCCCCGTCTTCACCTGTAGCTACATTCAACTTTTACAAGGCAATAACAAGAAATACACCAATAAATGCTTTTCAAATGCTTCCATGTGTGTGACTATCTTAGAGGGAATCCTTTTGTCTTTGAAGAAAACTAGAATTCCTGAAGTGTTTGACTCTGCTTTTTCCCTTGGGGAAGCTGTCGTGGTTAAGGACAACGTGGTCTTTGATGAGATGACAGAGAGGCACATTTGCCCAGGCCAGTAAGCAAATGGTCAGCTGGAGACAGCAAGTCTGTTTGCCGCCAGAGAGATAACAGTTGCTATTTCTTAATGATACAGGCACCGTCATGTAAACAATCTGCCAATGTTTATAGTCAACGAACAAAGCAACACAGGTTCTTCTATTACTGACTCAGTGACACCAGTTCTGTCAGGAGGAATGGGCCAAAATTCACTCAACTTATTGTGGGAAGCTTGTGGAAGGCTACCTGAAACGTTTGACTCAAATTAAAAAATTTAAAGGCAATGCTACCAAATACTAATTGAGTGTATGTAAACATCTGACCCACTGGCAATGTGATGAAATAAATAAAAGCTGAAATAAATCACTCTCTACTATTATTCTGACATTTCACATTCTTAAAATAAAGTGGTGATCCTAACTGACCTAAGACAGGATTAAATGTCAGGAATTGTGAAAAACTGAGTTTAAATGTATTTGGCTAAGGTGTATGTAAACTTCCGACTTCAACTGTACATGTTTAGGTTTGTGCTCTTAAGTTGTACCTGAAGGTTCCTGCTCTGAGTCTGACTCTGAACTGACCACCATCTCCAGTTCTGCAGGATCACCTGAAGCTCTAGAGCTGCTGCTGCTTCCTTCTCCACCTTTACAAAGAAACCACTTTGTTATCAGACTCACTATCATTAGTGTATCAGTAGGTTACATTAATACAGCTCTGGAAAACATTAAGAGAGGTCTCTTAATCTGGAGTGGTCTCTTAATTTGGAGTGGTCTCTTAATAAAGAGTGGTCTCTTAATAAAGAGTGGTCTCTTAATAAAGAGTGGTCTCTTAATTTTTCCCAGAGCTGTATATTATTGTAGTAACTTGTAATTCTGGTACTAATGGCACTAATGATCTTTGTCATTGCCTGTGCTGTGGCACACAGGCTACTGTGTTACGTTCATGGATGTATTATGGTTACGTTACTGTAGCCTGTTTCGCTGTACAGTGTATGTGCACTTTCCCCAGCTTATGTGGCATGAGTCATGACCGAATGCTGGCAAGTCCATAGTCTAAGTTTACTCTTTTTTACTAGCTGAAACATATTGCCTTCAATGTCATATTACGGTAACTATGTTGCACTCATTGCTATGATATAATTCCTTCACAAAAACTGTTTAGCCTACCGGCGGATGTGTCACTATTACTATCTAGGCTACTTAGCTAGCCATGCTAGGTGTCTTTTGTGTGTGTGTCCGTTTTCTGACCGTCCATTTCCCGTGCAACTTGTCTAAAATGTTATCAGTAGAGAAGCATGTAGACGGTTGCTATGTGCGTCGCGGAGAGACCTGATGCCCGCACCCTCGCGCGGTGACACTGCAGCTCTATTATCTTGCTCTATTATCGCTGGTCAAGTTGACTAATGTCCCGGTGCTCCCGACTGCCAGTCTGCCACTGTCTATGCCATCGGGTGAGCTAGAACCAGTTTTTTAAGTTTTAGGAGTAATGCTTAACGAGCTATTGAAATTTGAACAATGTGATTTGTCACTATGTTGACGGTCCCTAACTGCTGTTGGTGGACGTAAGGAAAACTACAGGCGAATATCCAACCTGAATTTGTCTTTACCTCGGTATTGAGGATGTATTTTTAACACAACATTTATCCAGTAATAATCCCCAACCACCAACTCTTACTTTGGTCATTTAAATCGTCATGGTCGTCGTCTTCTTTGACTCTCGGTTGGTATTTATTCACCGATGTCCTGCCTTGAGGCTGTGTAGATAAATGTATAGATTAATGAGCATTAACGAATTATAGCGACAACAAAAAAAGCACGTATCGGGTCCCTCACATAAAGTGTGTATCCTTCCCTCGAAGTAGTAGCAGACATTAACCAAAACAAATTGGCCATGGTGGAACAGGCATGCCAAACGTACCTCTTCTTCCATCGCGTCCCGTAAAATCGCCCTCTAGTAAAGAAAATGAAGCCTATGTTAAGAGCAAACGTGTTAAGGCTAGTCTGTGTCCGGGTTAAATTTTTTGGGGGGAATTCTGCTTCCATCCCGCATAGTAGGTGGTGGGAGACACATTTTAGTGTGATCGCCAATATACTATAGAAGAAGAAGAAGAAGAAGGTGTCAGGTGAAGCGCAGACTAGTGTCAACATGGGGCAGATGTCATCTTGTTGTTGTGATTATAGATGGCCAGATTGCTAGCAAGAATGACAAGAAACTGCCATGTGGGGAATGTAAGTGTCTCGTTTCATTTTGTTCTTGATATTCACGTCTTGAGGTGTTTTGACTGATTTAAATGTCAACGGTGTATGTCTTAAAATCTCTCACGTTAGCTTGCCAACCAACAGCTGTAGTTATGAATTTGAGAGACAACAAGTGCTCATTGTGCACATGTATTTGTGTTTTCAATAAACATTGTAGATGAAATATGGTTCACATGTTGTCAACAATCTAAGCCAACCCTGTCTGTTTTGCCCCATAGTTTTGCACCAGTGGGTTTTGTTGCTAAACCAACCCATCCATGTTCACTTAGCTAGAATATTGTGGTTTCTAACCTTTGCATTTTAACACAGCAATGGGCACAGAGGTGTAAATTACTGTTGGGCGGATGGAGGATGGCAATGAAATGCCAGACAGACCACCTGATCTGGTTCCTGTCTTGGTTGTGAATTGGTCCATTAACACAAAGGGTTGCCCAACAATATAGACTGCAGAATTTAGGCATCCATGTTCACTTATATACATGTTATGATACCCACCTTTGCTCCTTCTGGTAGGTTCCGGCATCTATTCATGAACAGGGGATCAGTCTGGCACCCAATTGTGCACTTTGTTTAACAAAAACAGAGTCAACGATTGTCATAGCTCGATAAATAACGTAATCTCGTTTGGAAGCCAATTCTGTGCTTTACAGATGTAGATTGACTGGCTCCAGATTGGATTAGATACAGGCCTGTGATGCTGTTAAACTATGCAACCCACTGTGACATGTTTTTCTACGGCCCTGGGTTGGTTTGAGTTTGTTGCTGCTAGTTAGTACACTGTTGTAGTCAGACACGAGTTAGCAAGTACCACCATAGCTGCATCCAATATTGATTTGTGCCCTAGACATGGGTTGCACCTCGGAGGCAAATGTGACTGTTTCGTCTAAATTACACTAACTTAGTGGCATGGAAATGCGATGACATTGCTAAAATAAACAAATAACTAGTAGGAAACAACATTTCCATATCATAAACAAATTTACTTTAGAGAGTTGGCAATGTTGCCATTAATGCTATCAATGCTGAATGTTAGCTAGCTAAAATATAGTGGTCCCCTCAATCTTAATTTGCACTTGGAGCTTGTCAAAAGGGGGCATGATTTGTTGACATAATTGTAATCCAAACCCAACCTTCATTTACTCGTGGTTACCAACTTAGGTTTCCAAACTCAGTTTTAGACCAGACTGACTTTAAGACATAAATTATTCTATTTACAAATTGTAGTCAATTTTGACACTAGAATAAATGCTTTTGACTCCCTCGAAGGTCCTATAAGAGGTTTCACAAACCAGTTGAGTGTATAATAAACATTTCTGCAACTTGTACTTCCCCTCATAAATAAACTACAACAGACTGTAGGTAGTTGTCTATGTTCTCCGGCTTGTCATTTTTATCTCAGAATTTGTTTTACTTAGAAGACAACAACAAAACAAGCTTTACCTTGATAAAGTCATTCTATGTCAGAAAGAAGATGTCATACTGGTCTCCCAGGGTGGACCACTCTCATACAGTGTATTCACACCCCTTGACTTTTTCCACATTTTGTTGTTTTACAGCCTGAATTAAACATGTATTACATTTAGATTATTTTTGTCACTGGCCTATACACAATATCCCATAATGTCAAAGTGGAATGATGTTTTTCTAAATATTTACAAATTAATAAAAAATGAAAAGCTGAAATTGGGTTTAAGTGCCTTGCTCAAGGACACCGACAGCTTGGGTATTCGAACCAGCGACCTTTCGGTTATTGGCCCAACACTCTAACCGCTAGGCTACCTGCTGCCCAGTTTAATAAATTCAGGAGTAAACATTTGCTTAACAAGTCACAATAAGTTGCATGGACTCACTCTGTGTGCAATAATAGTGTTTAACATGATTTTTGAATGACTACCTATCTGCAAGGTCCCTCAATCGAGTAGTGAATTTCTAACACAGATTCAACCCCAAAGCCCAGGGGGATTTTTCAATTCCTCGCAAGAAGAGCACCGATTGGTAGATTTGTAAAAAAAAAATATCCCTTTGAGCATGGTGACGTAATTACACTTTGGATGGTGTATTAATACACCCAGTCACTACAAAGATACAGGCATCCTTCCTAACTCAGTTGCCAGAGAGGAAGGAAACAGCTCAGTGATTTCACCATGAAGCCAATGGTGACTTTCAAACAGTTAGAGTTTAATGGCTGTGATGGGAGAAAACTGAGGATGGATCAACAACAGTGTAGTTACTCCACAATACTAACCAAATTGACAAAGTGAAAAGAAGGAAGCCTGTACATAACGAGGCACTAAAGTAATACTGCAACTAATGTGGCAAAGAAATTAACTTTTTGTTCTGAATACAAAGTGCTACGTTTGGGGCAAATCCAATTCAACAAATTACTGGGTACCACTCCATATTGGTCGGTCCATCATGTTATGGGTATGCTTGTAATTGTTAAGGACTGGGGATTTTTCAGGATAAAAAAGAAACGGAATGGATCTAAGCACAGGCAAAATCCTAGAGGAAAACCTGGTTCAGTCTGCTTTCCACCAGACACTGGGAGATGAATTCGCCTTTCAGCAGGACAATAACCTAAAACACAAGGCCAAATCTACACTGGAGTTTCTTACCAAGAAGACAGTTTTGACTTAAATTTGCTTGAAAATCTATGGCAAGACCTGAAAATGGTTGTCTAGCTATGATCAACAACCAATTTGACAGAGCTTGACAAGATTTAAAAAGAATACATGGCCAAGCGTTGCACAATCCAGGTGTGGATAGCTCTTAGAGACTTACCCAGAAAGACTCACAGCTGTAATCACTGCCAAAGCTTCTTCTACAAAGTATTGACTCAGGGGTGTGAACACATATGTATATGTGATAGTATTTCTGTATATAATTTTGCATTGTGTGTAGATGGGTGAGGAAAAATGTCAATTTAATACATTTTGAATTCAAGCTGTAACAACAATGTGGAATAAGTCTTAGTGCATGAAAACTTTCTGTAGTCATTTTGTGCTAGGAATATGGTAAACTTGACACTTTCAAACAGGGGGACTAGATACATAAAGTGCTTTCATTTCTAAACGGTAAAACGTATGTATGAAAATACCCTCAGATAAAAGATGACATTCTGTTGCCTCCTATGAGACATTTGATCTCAAATCCAAAAGACTGGTATATAGAAGCCAAATTTTCAGCTCAAGTTTTAGCTTCACTATCCAAATAAATCTGGAGGGGAGTGTATGTCCCGAGAAGAGGTGATCAATCCCATGCACTCACCCTGATTAAGGGTAGGAGAGGAGGAAGACATCTGTGTCCTGGATCTCAAAGCTCTGGAGGGAGTAAATGTGCTCAGGTGTGTGTCTCCCACGGGGGAAGAGTGCCCCTGAACAGGTAAGGGCTCACCAGGTACAGAGAAACCTCTGAGGCTAGAGCGGTGCCGGTGAGAGACAGATGGACATAATGCGAATGAGAAAGAAAGACAGCAGGGTCCTCATTTATCAAAAGGTGCGCACCCACAACAAAGACTCTAAACCTTGTGTGTGCCATTTTTTTCCTGCAAAAGTTGGTATTTAACCATTTTGAATGTGACGGGAAAGTGTGGGTATCTTCATTCTATCTCAGATCATGCGAACACATGCGAACTCACAACTTTTAGTTTTTGATTAAAATGTATTGCAAGCAAAGTAGCCTAATATTTATTTTATTTTAATTATATACTTTTATTAAAATCATAATCATATTGCAGGACATGTCTCTCCTTTTCTGACATGGCTGGTTTATTCCCACCAAACAACAAATAGACCCATTTATCCACCGCTCATTAAAATAGCCAACCATGCTCAAATCGCCCGTTAGCCTAGACAGTATGGGTAGGCCTTAGTCCGCAGTATTACTGTGAGATAGGAGCGCCACATCATAGCCTACCGTATTTAATCTCAGAGCCAATGCCAAGAAGTGCGATGGAAATACAATAATCTATTGATAAACAACTATTCTTATTTTGCATAGAAGTGTGGGCTGTAGTATTTACTTTTAAAATTATTTGAATAGACAATCAAATCAGGCAGAATACGCGGCCAGTATTAGGCACTTGCTATAGGCGGCATGCATTTTTAGTTTGAAAGTCACTGCAAAATATTAAAAACATTCTGCCCACACCTCTACAGAAATGTGATAAAATGTGCTATTCAGCTTTCTTGTAAAAACTGACATGGCCCAGTTCCAACATTTCCAAATCATAGGGGAGAGTTAAGTTGAGCCAATGGCAAGTTAAGCAAATTGTGTTTTCTTCCTAGGTGTAATGCAAGGCATTATCACTTGGATACGAGGTAACAACAGGGCCTGACCTATGATAAAAGTACAACGCGTTTGTTAGGTGTTAAGCCGGTGTCAAAAGATGCTTACAATTAATTAAAAAAACACAACGCGATTGTGATTGAATTGTGTTTGGGAAATAAAGACAGAGATGGTTTTAAAAAGGTAGTGGTAATATTTCATTCAGTACAGACATTTGTAGGCGGCTTAACTTAGACTGTCCCATGGTTCAACTTACCCCATATCCGGAGTAAGTTGTGCCAAAATACCACTTTCTTTGGACAAGCTATATTTTCAAAACTGTAATGTTTACATGAATTCTGATTATTTCCAGGGATACACAACATCCTGAAATATATGTAGATATGTTTGATGCTAAATGTAAAAAATGGCTCAATTTACCCCACAGCAAGTTATGTTGTTTTTGTTACTATAAAAAAGGTGAATGGGGGGCATTTTATAACTCTATAGATTAGGGCATAATTTATTTATTTTAAGTCTGTCCCCGGAGCAGGGCGGCTCTATAAACTCACTACGCAGGTTGCGTAGGGCTCCGCAAATTACGCAAGGACCCCGCCTCCCCCTCGTGTCAAAGCGGGTGTCAATGTTTACAACTTCGATGAGAGGATGAAGCGGAACTATCTATGCTTCTGGTCACGAAAAGAGAGAATGAATTGCGGGAACAGCAATCAGGTAAACGTGTGTTCTCTCCTCTCCAAGTTTGATGTCAGCAAATAACAGTAACGTTAAGTTTGTTATTAAGTCTGGGTCTTGCTTGCCAGCCACTTCCAGGGCTTTGTCCTGTGACTTTGTGCCTGACAAAAGTGAGAGTGAAATAAAACTATTTATTATGTTTGATAAACGCCAACGGTGTTTATAAACTGCAGCTCGGAAAATAACCGTGTCGCGCGTGAACGAAATGAAACTCGCGCTTCCCAGCAGCCACCTCTGTGGGGAGCCAGTCCAGACAATATATGGGCCTGATGGCACTCCTCATAGGCACACATCATTTAAAACAAGACAATGATTATCTAGTCTCTCAGTCAAGGTTTAGTTACAACTCTGGACTAATGCAAGATGGAAAGCAATGGATTGACTATTGATTTATATATTGAATTTAAAATGTTGATTAGCTGGGCAATATGGATACCAGATATCTTGTATTTCTATACTTTTTCATACTGCCGCTCTATGTATCATGTACCGTGTATCTGTCTATTGTGTACTTTCGTTGTGGCATTTTGCACCTGCCCTGTGTTTTGTTGTAGCTGCTTGACAATGAAATTTCCCCCCCGGGGAACAATAAAGTACCTATCTATCACATCTCTCAGTAAATAATAACCATCAAGTATTCAGCCAAGCCATAGTATAAATATTATTTTATATTTGAAAATGTATAAAAAGGAAATCTGGGGTAGCCAGTTTGAATGGGCCCGATGCAGCTGATAAAATTAATAATAGTATTGTTAGCTATAATTTACAGGTGCTATGCTTACGTTTGTCATTAGAGGAGATGCTGGATCATCAGCCAGTACAAGCACAGACTCAGTTGATCCACATCCAGCCTCAGCAAGTACTAACACAGACCCAGTACTGGCAGCTTCAGCAAGTACTAACACAGACCCAGTACAGCTGGCTTCAGCAAATACTAACACAGAGCCAATACAGCAGTCTTCAGCAAGTACTAACACAGACCCAGTACTGGCAGCTTCAGCAAGTACTAACACAGACCCAGTACAGCTGGCTTCAGCAAGTACTAACACAGACCCAGGTAAAGTACAGGCAGCCTCAGCCAGTACTAGCACAACCAGAGGTGTACAGCCAGCATCAGATACAAGCAGCTCAGACCCTAATAGAACAGTTGCTGCTCCAGCAAATGACCCAGCAGATTGGCCCCCGGTCTTAACAGACTTTAGATAGATGGATACTTTATTGATCCCCGAGGAGAAATTTCTTCGTCAAGCAGCTACGAGAAAACACAGGGCAGGTGCAAAATGCCAGAACAAAAATACACAAAATACAGATACCCGAGGCATGATACATAGAGCGGCAGTATAAAAATACAAGAAGTCTGGAGTGCAAAAAGCTATAAAAGACATTGCATAGTATGGGTGGATGGCTGAATATGTACACTATACATAGTTACAGAGTGTTAACTATACTATACAGGTCAATGGCAGAGAAATACTTAAATAGCTAAATGTGCGTATGATATAAGTGAGGGTAATAATAGTTTACGTAATATACAGTCTGGTTAAATGAACAGGTAAGTGAATATTTTGCATGGTTGTATTAACTGTACAGGTAAATGACAGGAAGAGATACTTAAATAGCTAAATGTGTGTATGATATAATTTAGGGTAATAATAGTAATTCCCTTAAAATACAGTCCTTAGTGCAGGTGTTTAATTACAGATAAATGCACGTATTGCACATTCAATATACTAAAAGCAATGAAAAAAGATACATCTGACAGGATACTAATATGCAGTCCTGAGTGAATGACTAGTAAGTTCAGTCCAATAATTACTTACAATATTGCACGTGATATGATATAACAACTGTACATGAATATGTATATACAGACCTGAATTAATAAATAAGTCCTGAGTGAATGAGTGATTACAGACCAGTTACTCACTCACAGATTAAATAGTCTAATAGCCGCCAGCAGGAAGGACCTACTGTAGCGCTCTCTGGCACACCATGGTGGGATCAGTCTGGGACTGAAGGTGGTCCTCTGCGTCATAACCATGGCATGCAGAGGGTGTGTGACATTGTCCATGATGGCCAGCAGTTTGGCCAGGATCCGTCTCTCAAGGCTAATCCACCGAACAGAGGAAGCCTTCCTGATCAGCTTATTTATTTACCCGAGAAGCATCACCGGCCTTTATGTTGGCGCCCCAGCACAACACTGGGGCACCAGACTGGTAGAGGGTATGCAGTAGTTTACTGCACACGTTGAAGGACCTGAGCCTCCTCAGAAAGTAGAGTCCGCTCTGGCCCTTTTTGTACAGAGCCCCGGTGTTACCAGCCCATTGTCCATATAGACTCCCAGGAACTTGTACGACCCAACCATTTCCACATCCATCCCCTGTATAGGGACTGCAGTCAGTTGGGCCTTGGTTCTCCTGAAGTCCACCACCATCTCCTTTGTTTTGCTGATGTTGAGCTGAAGTTGGTTCTGCTCACACCACAACAAAGTCATTGATTGTGCTCCTGTACTCCTCCTCCTGCCCACCCCTGATGCACCCTACAATTGCAGAGGACAGTCAGTGTTCAGAGGTCCATTCAATTCAGGACTGGATTTTTCTTACCCTAAAGACAAGTCTAGAAGAGGTTTCCATTCAGGCTTATTACAGAGACAGCTGTCAAATGGGGAAAATATTACCAGGAGCTGGCTTTCATACTCAATCAAAAACAACGTTGTGTATTGTTTTTGCTGTAAGCTCTTTTCTACAAAAGACTATTATTTTGTAAAGGAATGAATGGTCAAATATCAAAGCCATTCTGAAACACCATGAGGGTCATCCTGAACACACAAACAATATGATTAAGTGGAGAGAACTTGATCTGCACCTAAGTCGGGGACACTCTTGACCAGATACAAATGACAATTTTGGAGGCTGAAAGAAAGAGATGGAGGGATGTCCTTACACGATTAATAAGTATCACCCAGTCTCTGTCTGAAAAACCTAGCTTTCAGGGGTTCATCAGACAAAATCTTCCAACCAGATAATGGAAACTCCTAAAAAAAAAAAAAAAAAGGTTGAATTACTGGCAAAATGTGACCCCGTTATGTAAAATAATCTCAGCAAAATTAAAGATGGAGAGACATGCTCATTACCTTGGGAAGCGCACACAGAATGAGCTGATACAGATTGTGAGTGACATGATTCTGGAAGCAATAGTGGCTCAAGTAAGAGACTAAAGTACTTCTCCATTATCTTGAACTGTACACCTGACATTAGTCACCCGGAACAAATGTCCATTATTCTGAAAAGTGTGGCTTTAAAGGGAAAGCCAGAGATCAAGGAGCACTTCCTCAGCTTTGTGAATGTTGAGGTTACAGGCTTGAATCTGTCCACTGTTATCTTAGATAAGCTGAACAAGCTGAAGATCCCATTTGAAGATTGCAGAGGGCAAGCTTATGATAATGGGGCCAACATGAAGGGCAAGAACCAAGGAGTACAGCCAGACTGCTCAAAATTCTTCCCATGTGGAGCACATACTCTAAACCTTGTTATTGCAGATGCTGCCAAATCTTTAAAAGATGCAGTTGGCTTTTTTGGGCATGTGCAAAAGCTCTTCACCTGCTTTTCTGCTGGCACACAAAGATGGAGTGTTTTGAAGAAACACATGAACATAACCGTGAAGTCATGGAGTGACACAAGATGGGAGAGTAGGCTCCAAAGTATTTATGCAATCAGGTATCAGGCTTCTGAGGTTCAGGAGGCATAGCCAGACAGACGATCCTGTGGCCAAATTGGAGGCACAAGCACTTGCAGAGGATGTTGGGTCCTACCGCTTCTTGATTTGCTGTGTCGTATGGTGTGAGAGACTGACAATGACAAACAAGGTGAACAAGCTCCTCCAATCCGCCTCAGTGAATTTAATCTCAAATGCGAAGGCCTCCCTCACTACATACTGGGAAACTGGATTCTCTGAGGCCCAGACAACAGCCAAAAGCATTTGTGAATAAATTAATTTGGAGGCTGAGAAACAGCAAGAGGCATTTCAGCTACGAGGCTCCTGATGAACCACTGAAAAACCTTGAAGTCAACTACTTCAACATTGTGGTTGACTCTGCTGTGACATCCATGGATGAGAGAATTGAAACACTCAACCAGGTGAAAACCCAAATATGGAGTGCTGCTGAACTTCAGTACTGCCTCTCAGATGTCCAGTGAATCTTTAAAGGCTCACTGCATGGAAGTTGAAAACACTAACCTTCAGAGATGACTAACATCAGTGGAATGGATCTGTCACACAAGCTTCAGAATTGACCTGATCTGCCATCAGATAAGATGACTGCCTTTGAGCTGCTTTCCTTTATCTGTGAGAAAAACCTGGAGGAACTCTATCCTAACCTTTGCTGTCACCCTACCAGTAGCATCAGCAGAGAGGAGCTTTTCAAAGTTAAAGCTCATCAAAAGCTACCCGAGGTCTTCCATGTCACAGGAACGTGAGGAAACATGTCCTATGATGACATCATTGATGATTTTGCCTCAAGAAAGTGCAGAAGAGGAATATTTTTATGGTAAGATTTTAATTAAAACATTCAAATGTTTACACACTTAGTAACATTTAAGATTGTATGGCAGAAGTGCATTTGTGTAAATGACTGCTTAACTAAACTATGTGACATACTTTCTCAATTTCTTCCAGACAGTCCAGATAGACTGGTGCCCATGCTGATGCTGAAAATGCCCAGGCTGTAGAGGGAACCAAAGTTAAATCACACAGCTGTATAGGTTTTATTTTACTATTATGAGACATATACAGCGGGTGAAATAAGTATTGAACACGTCACAATTTTTCTCAGTAAATATATTTCCAAAGGTGCTATTGACATGAAATTTTCACCAGATGTTGGTAACAACCCAAAACCAAAACAAATACGTTCAGAATTTAAGTTATGTGTAATAATGTGAAATGACACAGGGAAAAAGTATTGAACACACTTACTGATATTTATTTAATACTTTGTACAAAAGCCTTTGTTGGTAATGACAGCTTCAAGACGCCTCCTGTATGGAGAAACTAGTCGCATGCATTGCTCTGGTGTGATTTTGGCCCATTCTTCCACACAAACAGTCTTCAAATCTTGAAGTTTCCGTGGGCCTCTTCTATGAATCTTGATCTTCAGTTATTTCCATAGATTTTCAATGGGATTTAAGTCAGGTGATTGGCTGGGCCATTCTAGCAGCTTTATTTTCTTTCTTTGAAACCAATTGAGAGTTTCCTTGGCTGTGTGTTTGGGATCATTGTCTTGCTGAAATGTCCACCCTCGTTTCATCTTCATCATCCTGGTAGATGGCAGCAGAATTTTGTCAAGAATGTCTCGGTAAATTTGCCCATTCATCCTTCCTTCAATTATGTGAAGTTTGCCAGTACCATTTGCTGAAAAGCAGCCCCACACCATGATGTTCCCACCTCCAAACTTCACTGTTGGTATGGTGTTTTTAGGGTGATGTGCAGTGCCATTTCTCCTCCAAACATGGTGTGTATTATGACATCCAAACAGTTCAATTTTGCTCTCATCTGATCACACTATATTATCCCAGTATTTCACTGGCTTTTCCAAATGTTGTGCAGCAAACTTTAAACGAGCTTCAACATGCTTTTTTTTCAGCAATGGAGTCTTGCGTGGTGAGCGTGCATACAGGCCATGGCGGTGGAGTGCATTACTTACTGTTTTCTTTGAGACAACGGTACCTGCTCATTGCAGGTCTTTTTGAAGCTCTCCACAAGTGGTCCTTGGCTCTTGGACAACTCTTCTGATTATTCTTTTCACTCCTCTGTCAGAAATCTTGCGAGGAGCACCTGGTCGAGGCAAATATATGGTGAAATGATGGTCTTTCCACTTCCGTATTATGGCCCCAACAGTGCTCACTGGAACATTCAGAAGCTTAGAAATGCGCCTATAACCAATGCCATCATTATGTTTTGCAACAATTAGGTTGCGAAGGTCTTGAGACAGCTCTTTGCTTTTACCCATCATGAGATGTGTCTTGTGTGACACCTTGGCAATGAGACCTTTTTGTAGGCCATCAGTTGGGACTGAACCAGCTGATATTAATTTGCACTGACAGTGGGCTGGATTGCTTTTTAATTACTGATAGTTTTCAGCTGTTGTCTTGGCTTTCCATGCCTTTTTGCACCTCCCTTTCTTCATGTGTTCAATACTTTTTCCCTGTGTCATTTCACAACTTAATTTCTGAACGTATTTGTTTTGGTTTCTTTGTATGTATGGATTACTTGGGTTGTTACCAACATCTGGTGAACATTTCATGTCAATAGCACTTTTGGAAATATATTAACTGAGAAAAATGGTGACGTGTTCAATACTTATTTTCCCCGCTGTAGCTGCAGCCATAGCCTATAGACTTATGTTTACATTCTATAGCCAAAGCTAAATCTCACAGCTGTATAGGTTTTATTTGACTATTTTAAGAGACATATAGCTGCAGCCATAGCCTATAGGCTTATGTTTACATTGTATAGACAAAGCTAATGGTATAATATTGTGAGGACTGAACTAATTACCAGGCACCAGAGCCAAAGCTCAGTGTTATATTTTCTACAATTTCTTATTTATGTTAATATTCACTTATCTTAAGTATAGGTCTACTTATTCTTAGACCGACAGATGGAGCAAACTGTTTTAAAGGAGGGAGGATTGTATTGGGAGCACTGGGGTGTCAGGTGTGACTGTGTGGCAATGGCAAATGGTTTACATGGATCACGGGTCAGGTAGGAGGGCCCCTTAGCAGAATTTAGCTTAGGGCTCCAGGGAGGTCAGGACCAGCTCTGGTTGAAAATCTTGGTCGACCGAAATTTGCCTGTTCTTTCGACCAATCAATTGGTCGACATTTTTACACGTGTATTTTTCCATATACAGAAACACCATGTGTTTTAATAAAATATCATATGCCTTGAGCTTGTCTGATGCTTAAAGCTTACGGTTTGATTAAATAAGAAAAATGCCTCAAGAGGGCGCCAGAGATCTAGATAACCAGAATTAAAAAAAACTTAACATGATCCAACTATTCTCCTCACGCTCATGCTGGCTTTCACAGATTCTGCCATTACTCTCCTGAAGTTGCCAGTAATAGGCTACAGGAGGAGTCGACAACCTTTCTCATGTGGAATGCTTTTTATCTTGCCATTTCTACCGATCTGCCTGCCAGTTATGTGCACATTTTCATGAAACCATTTAATTTAATTTAGAATAAAATCATTGTCATGTGGTTAATCAAAATTCTATCCAAATCTAAATCAAAATGATCCAAACCTAAAAAGTAACTTTATTGCCATTGCAAACTATGTAAAAAATAGCCTACATTAAGCCAACAAATAAACACATTGCAGCCTGCAGGTAGAAAATATCCTGATAAAAATAAATATCCTATAAATCACATTGGCTACACATGGCCTGTCTGCAACAAACTTGAAACGTATCAACTATTAAGGGTCTGGCCCAAAACTTAGCGCTAGCGAACATGCAACATGCCCTCAGAGTTTTCCCACTGCCAGTGAGCTCGGGACAGACACAGCTGTAGGCCATTTGCGCAAGGGATAAGAAGCAGTGCTTGACTTGGGCAGTAGCTCACCGGAGCCGAGTACCGGCACCTCAAACTTTCTACTGCTTGAGCTCCTGTTTCTCTCAAAGAATATTAACTCAAATGTATTGTGGAGCTCCTGCACCTAAATAAACAGAACCAGCACCCAAAAGGAGTACTGGAAACTATTTCAGTCCAAGTCAAGCACTGATAAGAAGTAATCAGGTAGGCCTATTGATCCAATGGAAATTTCATAAAGAGCATGACATTTTGGATGTGGTTATCGAAAGGGAGAGAGCTGGAAAGATTTTTCAAATACATTGAGGAACTATTTCAATTCTCAATGGATGTAAAAAGACTGTTTGCTTGCCGTTTGAGGCAAAGAAAACATTACTTTCAGAAGCTCCACATGTCATTAATGGTGGTGCGTTAAGCCAATCATAAATACTATCAGATCCCCAAAAGGGGCATAATTATATGCCTACATTTCCACGTAGGCCAGGTAGCCTATAGGCCTACTTCTATGTGTGAGCGTCCTTACTCAACATTGACAGGAGCACTCCAAACAAGACAATTACTAAATTGACAAACTCTTAAATGGAATTAAATAAACCAAAACTTGTTTCTTACAAATGTAGCATAGGTTGTCCACTCTGCAAACAATGTGTCCACTCTGACAATGAGAATAGGAAGACTGGAATAATAATATTGAATGCATTAAAATAAAGTTGCGTAACCAAAGTAACAAACATTGTAGATTAGAAATTCTAGGAATTAATGGTAAATGTACTACTGGGGAATAGATATAAACTAACAATCAAAACACAAACAATTCACACAATGAAGTTATGAAACAATGAATGTGCACAAATTGGTGGAAGAGAGTGCATTCTGGAGAGAGAAGTGCATTATGCATCTGGGGCGCATGTTCAATCTGGCCATGCAGCATTTCTGGTGATATGGCCTCAGCAGAAATCAGGGCATTCATACTTCTTGCACTTTGCATAACAGTGCAAAGCGGTTGTCAAGGAAGTGATTTAGTTGATACAGGATGTACCGCCCCAAACTATCGTCAACAAATCATGTCAACGCAGAGCTATAGAGTCCTCCGCATTGTTACAACATTTGGGAGACGCATGGCGATGCGGTACAGAACTCGATTTGGCCTCTGCATGCCTCCGGAGGCTCAGACTCTACATATGGAGCCTCCTACCACATTTTCGGGTCAAGCTTAAATTGACTTTTAGTCTAGGCCTCTGCAATGGATTCGTTCACTGAGATGGGCGCAAATATACATCCTATTGTTACTGCTCAACTAAAACAATCTTGGTCGACCAGCAGCCTAACGACCAAACAATCAACTAATTGGGGTCAGCCCTCTTTTTTCAATTCATTACTGATTTCCTTATATGAACTGTAACTCAGTAAAATCTTTTAAATTGTTGCATGTTGTTTATATTTTTTTTCAGCATATCATAAAAAACGCACTACCATAAAGCTGAAGCAAGCACACATTTCTTAATTTACCCTTTTCAGTTTCTCAAATGTGATTTTATAGGTCGTTAAGTCATGCTAAGCTGCTTCCACATTAAAACGTCTTAGAATGTCTCAAATATTTTGTAAGACACAGAGCATAAAGGCAAATACCAAGGAGGCAGAATCACTTTCCTTAAACGTATTCATAATGTAAAGAACAGCATATTGTCAAAATTAACTGAATTTCATCTGGTTTTTGGGACAGACATGAATTCCATTTTGGACATATCTAATAAGACCAACTACAATCCACATGCAACCAAGGCTCTCCAGCAGATACTCTCTGATTACAACCTCATTGATGCCTTACGAACACATAATCCTAAAGCAAAAGAGTACACTTTCTACTCAAACAGGCATAAATCATTCTCACGAATCGATTTCATAATATTATCTACACCTGTATTTTCTTGTCTCACCACCATGCTTACTACTGCCAACTACAGAATCTCCTAAAAGAGCTACAACGTTTCACTACTACAAATCCTGAGATCAATTTGAAATTGAATTCAATTAATTCATAATGATCAATAAAAATGTCAGTCGATAACCCCAGGATTCTATGGGATGCCACCAAAGGATTTATTACAAATAAAATGCAACTGCATTTGCATCTGGGTCGAATAAATCACAATTAAAGAAGAAATCAGATTTGAAACATTTTAATAATGGTGTTAGCGTTCTCAACAAACCCTAATTTTAGACCAGGTAGCCATTACTCTTTCCAAAGTCAAGACAGACCTTAATTTATTTATAAAAGGCAGAGAGCAGAACTTAACATCCATCGAGTAAGACAACTATTACTTCCATGGTAATCGTCCCAGTCGTTTACTGGCCAACAAGCTAAGTAGTAATGATCAATTGTCTGATATTAGCAACTATTGAATCTGAAACAGGGTAATTACTATCAGAACATAAGTTAATCAAAGATTCTCCAGCTTCTATAAAGAACACCAAGCCAGACTCCTTTCTAAAATCCTTTCTCTCAACAGAGGAAGTCACCTCACTGGGAGCCCAGATCTCTCTCAATGAACTCAAAAGGCATTGGATGGCATGAATAAAGGCAAATCACCTGGGATGGTATTCATCTTGAGGTCTATTCTATTGGGAATCAATTCGGTCCACTATTACTCAAAATAATGAATACAGCCGCTCACAAAGGTTCCTTTGGGAGAGATGTGAATATAGCACTAATTTCACTTTTATTGAAAAAAGTAAGGATGACACCCAGTGTTCTAACTATCGCCCCCTATCGTTGATAAACACAGATATTTAACTGTTTTCATAAAATGTTACCCAAATTCATTAGAAACAACAACTCCTTAGAATGGTCATACCTCTGGTCTGTCTTGGAACATATGGGAATTGGCTCCAATTTCATTAAAATACTATATGTCAATCCTTCAACCATAGTTATAAAACAAGCAGTATCTGCTCTGCTCTGTTCAGAATCACTAGAAGCAGCAGGCAAGGTGATCCAATTTCGCCTTTTCTATTCTTATTATCCATGGAACCACAGACCCAGGCTATTGGTCATACCAATTTACAAAATCTATTGATCACTTAATCTCATTATACACAGACAATATTTTACTATTTGCAGACAATGTACACTACTGGTCCAAAGTTTTAGAACAATAAAAATGGCAGTTCAAGTCCAGTGAATAACCTGAAATGTTACAAAGATAAGCGGTAAACTGCCAGAGGTAAAAAATAAATTAAAAAAAGTTTAGGTTACCAGAAACTGAAAAATTATTTACATTGAGTTGTAAAAAAATTCATTTTTCAGGGAATAAGTAATGGGTTAACAATTTACAGCTGTTCTGCAGCAATGGAAGTAAATTAAGCCTTGAAAGTTGATTACAAACTCTGTCTGTATAAAAGCAGTGTTGGAACATACTGTGTTCCGTCTTAAGCATTATTTGGACAGTTTTGTACTGCAGGAAGTAGTATATTTCTATCATAATGGTGAGAAACAGGCATTTAACGAAGACAGACCATTATTGGGTGGCAGGTAGCCTAGTGGTTAGAGCGTTGGGCCAGTAACCAAGGTTACTGGTTCGAATACCCAAGCCAACAAGGTGAAAAACCTGCCGATGTGTCCTTGAGCAAGGCACTTAACCCCAATTTTGCTCCAGGGGCTGACCCTGTAGCTAGGCCGTCATTGTAAATAAGAATTTGTTCTAAACTGACTTGCCTAGTTAAATAAAGTTACAAAAAATAACCCTTAAGTGTAGGTCTTTCCTTTAGAGAAATTGCAAAGAAAGCCAAGGTGTCAGTGAGTAGTTTCCTACACAATCAAAGGGCACTTGGAAACTGGAGGAAAGTCTGACAAGAAGAGGTCTGGCAGACCCAAAGACACAACAGATTCAGAAGACAGGTTTCTGAGAGTTAACAGCTTGCGTGATAGGCGGCTCACAGGACAACAGCTTCAAGCACAGCTTAACACTGGTCGAAGTAAACAAGTCTCAGTTTCAACTGTGAAGAGAATACTTCGAGCTGCTGGTTTGACAGGTAGTGGCAGTAAGAAAGGCATTGCTATGATGGCCAAAGCACCGCCTGGGCCATGAAGCACCGCCAGTGGACTACTGAAGACTGGAAGAAGGTCTTACGGGCCGATTAATAAAAAATTTAAATCTTCGGTTCATCATGCAGGGTTTTTGTACATCATTGAGTAGGAGAAAGGATGGTTCCTCAGTGTGTGACACCAACTGTCAAACATGGAGGAGGAAGCGTGATGTCTGGGGCTCTTTTGCTGGATCCAGAGTCGGCGACTTGCACTACCACAGCAATAAAAATGTCAGTCGATAACCCCAGGATTCTATGGGATGCCACCAAAGGATTTATTACAAATAAAATGCAACTGCATTTGCATCTGGGTCGAATAAATCACAATTAAAGAAGAAATCAGATTTGAAACATTTTAATAATGGTGTTAGCGTTCTCAACAAACCCTAATTTTAGACCAGGTAGCCATTACTCTTTCCAAAGTCAAGACAGACCTTAATTTATTTATAAAAGGCAGAGAGCAGAACTTAACATCCATCGAGTAAGACAACTATTACTTCCATGGTAATCGTCCCAGTCGTTTACTGGCCAACAAGCTAAGTAGTAATGATCAATTGTCTGATATTAGCAACTATAGAGTCGGCGACTTGCACTACCACAGCATTTTGCAGCGCCATGCAATACCCTCTGGTGTATGCCTAGTTGGTCAGGGGTTCGTTCATCCTACAGCAAGATAATGACCCAAAACATACCTCCAGGCTATGTCAGAACTACCTTAGAAGAAAATAACAAGACGTTAGACTTCAAATCATGGAATGGCCAGCACAGTCTCCAGACTTCAACCCCATCGAGCTGGTTTGGGATGAACTGGGCAGAAGGATGAAAGCAAGGAAACCTACAAGTGCAACACATTTGTGGGAACTTCTGCAACAGTGTTGGGAAGAACTTTCCGAACAACATTTTATTTCCATTGTAGAAAGAATGCCACGAGTGTGTTCGGCTGTTATGTCAGCAAAAGGTGGCTACTTTGATGTAGATTATGTTTTGTTAAACAAAACGATTATTTGTGTCCAATTGTTTATTGGTTATATGCTTTAATTTCAGAGTACATCAAGACATTAAACTGTGAATTTCAATAAAAACTGGAAAAATGGTGTTCCAAAACTTTTGACCGGTAGTGTGTCATAAATCGCTCCCTAACGCATTGAAGATCATAGATGAAGGCGAATCTCTCTCAAGCTATACAATTAATCTAACAAAATCAGCCCTACTGCCTCTCAAGGCACCGATGGAGGACTCCATCTCTACTTATAAAATCCCAATAGTTTCCCTATTTTGAATATTTGGGAGTAGAAGGCTCCCCCTGCTGGCTATTGGGATAAATTCATATCGCGGTACAAAGCAGGGCTATCCGTGCCAAACTTTCAATGGTATTTCCAGGCAGTAGCATTTCGCCACATCCTACATTGGTTTAGACATGATTCCTCTACCCCCTGGCTGAGTATAGAGAGAAATATGGTGTCTGCTATTACCCTAGAAGAGACTGATACTGTATATCCCTTAAACAATGTAAACTACTCTTTGGTCCCATTATTGCGCACACAATTTCCTAATTGGCGCAACATTGAAAACCAATTGTAACTGGGAATCAAAATGGCATGCCCATAATCCAACATTTCATAATAATGCCTTGCAAATGTGGAATTTTTACCCTTATCAATATCATGAACAGTAACGGTTTGAGAACATTCCTAGATCTGAAAGATACATTCACATTACCAGGCAATTCCTTTTTTCTATATACACACACACACACACACACACACACACACACACACACACACACAATTTAGGTCAGCTATGCTGGCCTATGGAGTCCCTTAGGAAACCCAACTACCGAACCATCCAATTATGGGATTTATAAATAAATTATCTGGGCTCCGAAAAGGACTGCTCTCTATAATACATTGAGTATACAAAACATTCAGAACACTGCTCTATCCATGACACACTGACCAGGTGAAAGAGCAGTCCTTCCTAATGTTTTGTACACTCATTGTATAAATTAATGGTGCAGGTAAGTCATAATAATCTATGCTGGTTGTAGTAATTAAGTTAAAGGCCCAGTGCAGTCAAAGTTCAGATTTCTTTGCGTTTTATATCATTTTCGTACAACGCTTGATTAAACAATCACTAAAAATCATTTCCCGATAGTTGCTAGTTGAAAATACAACCCGGGACCTTCTATTCAGAAGGTTTTGCATGGGTTGTGGCTCATGTTTTGGCTCGTCTCGTAGCAGCGAGGCAAGATAAGTTATTAGACCGACAATAAAAGAGACTTCCAAACCTCTGCAAATAACAGGTAGTTTAAGTGACATATCCCTCCCATTAGGCCTCTCTGCCTCCTTCCACAATCCTAACTGTGATTAATACACCGCTCTGGTCCCCTTCCCCACTCCACTCCACGACAGTCCTAACAAAATGCTTGCTTGAGAAATAATTTTTTTAAGTTAATGGAAAACTGCTCAACTTAATTGTTACCCAGAAATGATTTGATATTGAGCCAAATACGGCTGCACTGGACCTAGGGATAGTTGTGAAATGCATGCCAAGGCTCAAGCAAGGCTACTTAACTGTGAAATACATATTTAAATATTAGTTTCCTTACCTTGAAAGCAGCCTAGTCATCTCCCTTTTTTTTGTTTAGAAAAAGTAATTAGTAAGCAATTGAGCAACACAATCCATTTAAGAGACCATTTGGGCATTACATTTAAAACATGCAAATTAGGATGATTGACCTACATTCGTTTTTGCTCTGAAAATGCACATTCTACCATTAGTTGGCAGTGGTAGTTTAACAAAACCGTATAGTGGATTGCAGTCACTCCTTGTCCATAGACTGCTTCTAAGGTAAGAAAACATATATCAAAATGTAATTTATCTGAACTCCCTTTAATGTCATCATAGGTTATTGTTCTTTTTTCCTTACACACTTAACAAAACTTGTTTGTATGTTTCATCTTCGATATGTACATTTGTATGCTGCTCTAGTAATCTCAACAAGCCACAATATAATTATTTACAAAACAAAAGGGTATTTTGAGCCTCTGAGTGCATTCTACAGCAAAGTGATGGGGGGGGGGGACATTCTTCTCGCTGTGAAAGGAGATTGTCTTTTGGCAGATTACAGACAGGCTCACTTTAGTCTCTTCAAAGCCTGTGGATAATACTTGAGGAAGATTCTGCTGACTATGTCGTAGGTGTCCCCCTGCGGTTTTGAGGGGTACTTCCGGTTGTTGAAAACAAAGCCCTTCTCCACCTGGAAGACGGCCTGGTTGAAAGCGTTTTGCCTGAAGGGTCGGCCTCTCTCCAGGCACTCCACCAGGGTGTTGACAAACAGGCTCCATCGCTGGGAGTAGTAGTCTTCCATCAGGCCGCCCCACTCCTTGCTGGCATAGTCCACAATGTTGCCCTCGGGCCCCCACAAGGTGATCTGGTTACGGGCGTTCATGTCGTACAGCCGCGCCTCCGCCTCATCCAGGGCCAGGGAGTGTGCCTGCTCCAGCCACGTGCCCAGCAGAAAGTGGCCGTCGCTGGACAGCAGGCGCTCCAGCTCTGGGAGGAGGTCGTACACCAGCACGCCACCCGCCGTCAGGAGTTTCGAAAGCTTCTGGGCCTGGAAGGCATCCCGGATCTCGCGGTAGTAGTCGGTGGTGAGAACCTGCAGAACCTGCCGGGTGACGTCCACCAGGTCGTAGCGGAACGTCTCCCGGGCCATGAGAGGCCATGCCGCCTGGTACAACAGCCTCCAGGCCTCGTACAGGTTGGCCCGCTGGTACCACACCTCCGTGGTCATGTGCAGCGAGGGCCGGTGCACCAGCGGACTGTGGTTGTGGTTCTTGTAGTGGGGAACGGTGCAGTTGTAAATGCTACCAAAAAGCAGTCTCCAGGCAGCCGTCAGGTTCTCGTGGGTGCTGCCGTAGCGGCGAACCGCATACAGCGATACCCACTTGGCCAGGTTGACTGGCTCTTTGCGCCACGCCAACTCGCTCATCAGCTCATACACCACAGGGTTTTGCTCAATGCCCTCCGGCGCCAGCCCGAGCCCAACCAGGGTGGAGTTGGGGAAGGTGAGCGCATCGAACGGCCCCGAGTTGATGCTCTCCACCGTGCCAAAGAGCCCACTGTTGCCGCCAAAGTTGTGAAGCATGCACCATATGAAGGGTTGGCCGTAGAAGGACTTAGTGAAGGAGAAAGCCGGCATGGACTCTGCAAACAAGTCCAGCACGATCATCCGACCGATGGGCACTCCGTGCAGAAGGGCCTGAATCTGGGCAGGCTTCCAGAATTCTGGGTCATGCACAAAGAGCCAGCCCTGCATCAGCCAAATGGCCCGGGGATCCACTGGAGACAAAAAAAGATTTTGGTGAGAGAGAAGAAAGGTAAAGCTCTTGATATGGCTAGGAGTACAACTCCCACGGGTGGCACTATGGCAGGTCAGCCTGGGTTTATGAAAGTAGGACAATTACAGCAATTACAACCCAATGTATACTGCCATTTTAACAGCCGGCATTCCCGGAAGAAAAACTACTAACACATTAGCGACTAACAAAGCTAGTGTCAGCTAATTGACAGACTGCGTTTTTTGCGTCGTTCGGCGTGCACGTCTCACCAGAGGTCATGGTGGCGAAGACGGCGCGGCTGACCGCGGACAAGTAGGCGGGGTCCGAGGAGGTCGGCGTCATCTCGTTGAAGGTGTCTGTGTTGTAGATGTGGTCTGTGCCAAACTGCTTGACCAGCTGGGACAGGAAAAGGGAGCCGATCCGTTGGAAGAGGGGGTCACTGGGATCCAGGGTGAAGGCGCAGGAGTAGCTGCAGTTAAAATGGCTCCAGGGCGCCAGTTTGGTCACGTTGGCTTTCGGAAAGAGCCTGGGAAATAGAACAAACAGGGACTGAACAATCCAGGAAAACATTGTTGCTGAGCACATTGATCTTAACTGATTCAAATACCACCAAAATGGCTATTTATTTTGTATTCCAAAAAATATATATAACGGAAGTCAAGGATTGAGGAATCAGCAGTCATACCTGGCGATGCCCTGAGGCACAATCCCAGAGAAAGCCGGCAGGACAGGAAGCATTCCAAAGGATCTCATTCGGTCTAAAATCTTGAACTGGAAGAAGAAATATACAACATATCATTATTATTCCAAATGCAGGGGGGAAGCCCATGTTTGTATGTAGACCAATCAAAATGCTAGTACTTGGAGGTAGAGCTGCTTCACATGCCAGGACTGTGGTAAGGGTCCGCCCCACTGGAACAGGTTCCCCATACGGTTCCAGGCTAGGAAGGCAGGGCCGGTGAAGAATTGGTCAATTTCAGTCTGGTTCAGCCCCAGTGAGAGGTACACCTAATCCATCAAAAACAGCTATATGTCAGAGTTGCCATTTTGAACATTGGTCTAAAATACAATACCGTTTTAGGACAAAATATGAGTTTAAATAGGAAAAAGTTAGCAGAAAATTACTTTGCACTATTACGTGGCATTACCCACACCCATTAGTAGGAAAATAGTGTCAAGCACTCCAGTTTGCTCCACCTCAGCGCACACACACACTACACAGTATGGGATCTCGTTACCTCTTGCCACAAGGCTTCTTGTCCAGTAAATGCCAAAGGCAGATTGATGCCATTCAGTGCCATCCAGTCGATCTCTCTCTGCCATCGTGGCCAGTCCCACCACACTGTGGAGTAACTCTGAGTGCATACGTTCTGATAGTACCTGAATCTGGAAACAAGAGAAAGGCATTACCAGCGAGCTACACTGGGGCGTCGGGAAAACACTGGTGTTTAGCTGCTACACATAACGTTTTGCCGGCATCAGCAGAGCGCAAGCCACTTAATCAACTCTCAGGCGTGAGCCGCGTGTCAAATTATTGAAAATAGACTGCTGCTTACATCCAGGTTTCATTGAAATGAATAGGAGCATCTCAAGCTTGGCAAATGTTACATGTCCAGCGTAGCAGGCCTGTTAGTCACTACATCCAGGATCTACATAAGCTGGATAGCTAGTGGAGCAGATGGGCTAAATCATCATGAGTACCGAGACTCCGTGATGAACAAATAAATAAATACAGTGCATTCAGAAAGTATTCAGACCCCTTGACTTTTCCCACATTTTGTTATGTTACAGCCTTATTCTAAAATGGATTAAATACATATAAATCCTCATCAATCTACACACAATACCCAATAATGACGAAGTGAAAACAGGTTGACATTTTCCAAATTTATTAAAAATAAAAAAACAGAAAAACCTTTTTTACATAAGTATTCAGACCCTTTGCTATGAGACGCAAAATTGAGCTCAGGTGCATCTTGTTTCCATGGATCATCCTTGAGATGTTTCTACAACTTGATTGGAGTCCACCTGTGGTAAATTCAATTGATTGGACATGATTTGGAAAGGCACACACCTGTCCATATAAGGTCCCACAGTTGACAGTGCATGTGCAAGCCATGACGTCGAAGGAACAGATCAAGGCACAGATCTGGGGAAGGGTACCAAAAGAGTTCTGCAGCATTGAAGGTCCCCAAGAACACAGAGCCCTCCATCATTCTTAAATGACAGAAGTTTGGAACCACCAAGACTCTTCCTAGAGCTGGCCGCCGGGCCAAACTGAGCAATCCAGGGAGAAGGGCCATGGTCAGTGAGGTGACCAAGAACCCAATGGCCACTCTGACAGAGCTTCAGAGTTCCTCTGTGGAGATGTGAGAACCTTCCAGAAGGTCAACCATCTCTGCAGCACTCCACCAATCAAGCCTTTATGGTAGACGGAAGCCACTCCTCAGTAAAAGGCGCATGACAGCCTGCTTGGAGTTTGACAAAAGGCACCTAAAGGACTCTCAGTCCATGAGAAACAATATTCTCTGGTCTGATGAAACCAAATTGAACTCTTTGGCCTGAGTGCCAAATGTCACGTCTGGTGGAAACCTGGCAACATCCCTACGGTGAATCATGGTGGTGAAAGCATCATGCTGTGGGGATGTTTTTCAGCGGCAGGGACTGGGAGACTAGTCAGGATCGAGGGAAAAAAATTAGCAAAAACGGAGCAAAGTACAGAGAGATCATTGATGAAAACCTGCTTCAGAGCACTCAGGACCTCAGACTGGGGCAAAGGTTCACCTTCCAACAGGACAATGACCCTAAGCACACATCCAAGACAACGCAGGAGTGGCTTCGGGACAAGTCTATGAATGTCCTTAAGTGGCCAAGCCAGAGCCCGTACTTGAACCTGATAGAACATCTCTGGAGAGACCTGAAAATAGCTGTGCAGCAACGCTCCCCATCCAACCTGACAAGAGCTTGAAAGGATCTGCAGAGAAGAATGGGAGAAACTCCCCAATACAGGTGTGCCAAGCTTGTAGCGTCATACCCAAGAAGACTCAAGGCTGTAATCGCTGCCAAAATGTTTATCCATTTTAGAATAAGGCTGTAATGTAACATTATGTGGAAAAAGTGAAGGGGTCTGAATACTTTCCGAATGCACTGTATACTGGAGCTAGGCATAAACATGGTCCGTGTCGTGGTAATAGTCGGTATGTTATAAGTTGGCTACAATGTCTACTGTAGTTCTCTCAATTATGGAGGCTTAGTTGATTGTTAATGCAAAGCTTGAAGTCTAAATTGAAGAAAAGCAGAGTTATTAGTAAGGAGGGGATGGTGTGGGAGACTCACGGGTGCCCGGGTGGGTATTGTGTGTGTGAAGGTTAGTATGCATGATCTATTGACATGAGGGGGATGGGTGGAAATAGGACCTTGTTTGAGTGTGTATTGATGGGGACAAAGTAGTCAAATGTTGGCCAATCACTGAATAGTGCATGTTCTACAGACTAACCCTGCTGCTGACCTTGACACCAGCTTAGGTAATACAGATCCAGTAGACTCATTGGATGAAAGCTTTTAGCCAGGAACTCAAGATCATCTGATGTCAGTCAAATCACAATTGACCTACACTTCACTGGTGATGTCGAGTCATGGGAAAAACTGCCCCATGCTTGCCATGCACTTTACAATCCAACCACTGTGTAAATGATGACATAGCTGGGGTTAGCTGAGGTGCGACTAATGCAATATGGATAATTGAAGGGCACAAATGTCCACAGCCCTCACGATAAACAAGGAAAACTCGATTGTAACAATGCTCCGTTCTTCACTCCCCCCCCCTGATTTTCACTTTAAAGGGCCCGGCCACGGCACAAATGTCCACAGCCCTCACGATAAACAAGGAAAACTCGATTGTAACAATGTGTGATATTTTTTATATGTTTACCGCTATTGTCTGCCGATTTAATGAATGAGCTTAGATCGTAACGAGCCTATGTAGGCAGGGGTCGTTACACTATCCGCTCCGTCTGTAGCGGCGCATGGGTAAAATCACTGAGGTAGCCAAGACAGGAAAAAAAAAAAGCTATATTACAACCTGTGTTATGACAATTGCATTGCTTGCTCTATTTTTATATTGAATGTGCAATACGTGCATTTATCTGTAATTAAACCCTGCGCACTAAGGACTGTATTTTAAGGGAATTACTATTATTACCCCAAATTATATCATACACACATTTAGCTATTTAAGTGTCTCTTCCTGTCATTTACCTTTACAGTTAATGTAACCATGCTAATATTCACTTACCTGTAAATTTGACTGTATTATTTACCTGTACAGTTAATTTAACCATGCTAAATGTTCACTTACCTGTTCATTTAACCAGTATGTCTATTAAGTAAACTATTATTACCCTCACTCATATCATTTGCATTTTTAGCTACTGAAGTATTTCTCTGCCATCGACCTGTATAGTTTAGTTTAGTTAGCCATCCAACAATGTGTGTGTACAATATGTTTACATATTCAGCCAACCACCCATACTATGCAATGTCTTTTTATAGCTTTTTTTTAGCACTCCAGACTTCTTGTATTTTTATGCTTTTTCATACTGACGCTCTATGTATCATGTACCGTGTATCTGTCTTTTGTGCATTTTCATTCTGGCATTTTGCACCTGGCCTATGTTTTGTTGTAGCTGCTTGACAAAGTAATTTCCCCTCGGGGATCAATAAAGTATCTATCTATCCATCCATCCATCCATCTGTAACCTGTTAGTCCTTTATATCACGGTGTCAAGGCATATGGACTAAGTCCGAGACAATAAGAAGACAGAGGCAGAATAAATTCAGCAACACCTTTATTTCATTACAAAACAGGAGCGCAACGTCCACAAACAGACAGTTACATGACCTACAGCAATGGTCAAGCAAGTTAATGTTTCAGACATTTTCAGACTATTAAAACAGCTACTGATTTAGAACCAGTTACCGCAAGTTGCAAAGAAAACAGGAGCTGCCTCCACTATTATCTATCTATCTACCTATCTATCTACCTATCTATCTATATACCTATCTATATACCAGCACCATTTCAACATCATCAAATCATCTATGCTTAGTCTAATACAGTGACAACTAAGACACCAAAGATGATTTAGTCCAATCAACGTAAGCTAAATATGATATAGCTGTCCATGGTTCTGATTTCTGTGTGTGTGTGTGTGTGTGTGCGTGCGTGCAAGTAGAAAAAAACATCTCAATGCCATCCTCCTCTCAATTCTGTTGTCCTAGGCTACCTGGCTAGAACGCTTGAAACTTCCTTTCATGGGCAACGATGCACCAGGCCAGCTAGATACATATTGAACGTCCATGCTCTCAGGCCAGGGGCACAATGTGTATGAATGCAACAATTCAATTGTTTCTGTAAATTAAGTTTGGCTTGTAATTGGTGTGAAACCACTTTTTCCCTTTAAGACATTTCCCCCCGGGGATCAATAAAGTACCTATCTATCTAGCCCAAGAATGTACTCTTAAAACCTCTTACATTCGTAGGAATTGGCCTATATGGATAGGGCTAAATGTGTATATTTATTTCGGAAGAAATATGGAAAGCATATGCGTAACCATGGTAGCAATTAAAAGGGAAAAGTTTGGCAATTATGGGAACATTCAACTAAAAGGTGCAACAGTTCACCTGACAAAACTGAAAACAAACATTACACGTTTACATTTACTGTACTTTTCTCAGTTTCTTATGGTTCCAAAAACCGTACCGTACTGAGCGTCTGGGCTTTTAACAAAAAGTCCCCCGGGAAGAAGATACCCTGATTAATAAGCGCTAAAGATAGTTAAGAGTCTATGAATGAGGTAACTTCCTCACTGCTCCAATAAGGATCTCACTAGGAGATCGTAACAAGCCAAGGGCTCTAAAGGCTGCATGTATGCACTGCACAGCATTCTCATATTTGTGATGCAACTAGATTTCCACATCTGAGCTACTTTTTAAAGCTTCTAAACCTAAATTGATAATCCCAATAAAAAGATAGGCCCTATTTGCGATATTTAATTTAATTTTGTTCAACTCTAAAAATGTGTGTAATAATATAATTATCAATCAATATATGCCTTGAGTCCTGCATACATAGTTACATCCCGCTGCAACCTGGTCTCAAAGCATTTCACATTATTCTGTATGTAAATCCCAGACGCTCCATTTAGTGTGATTTGAAAAGTTTCGTATGGTATGTAATCATTTGTGGATGTCCGTCACCCATTTCATATGATATGTTACGAATTTCCAAAACATGTTACACATTTGAAGAACGTACAATATTTTACAAATTTGCAAAATGTACAATATGTTTTGAGTTTGCAAAATGTATGATAGGATACACATTCTAGCTAGGTTGCTAACATTTGCTAGCTGGCTGACATTAGTTAGGTTAGGGGTTAGAGTTACGTTTAGGAGTTAGGTTAAAGCGTTAAGGTTGGGGTTAGGGGAAGGGTTGACTAAAAGGGTTAAGGTTAGGGGAAGGGTTGACTAAAAGGGTTAAGGTTAGGGGAAGGGTTGACTAAAAGGGTTAAGGTTAGGGGAAGGGTTGACTAAAAGGGTTAAGGTTAGGGGAAGGGTTGACTAAAAGGGTTAAGGTTAGGGGAAGGGTTGACTAAAAGGGTTAAGGTTAGGGGAAGGGTTAACTAAAAGGGTTAAGGTTAGGGGAAGGGTTAACTAAAAGGGTTAAGGTTAGGGGAAGGGTTAACTAAAAGGGTTAAGGTTAGGGGAAGGGTTATCTAACATACTAAGTAGTTGCAAAGTACCTTAAAAGTATTAAGTAGTTGAAAAGTTGCTAATTAGCTAAAATTGTCCCTGATGTGTTTCGAACTTGCAACATTTGGGTTAGTAACCATAACCTTAAGTAACCATTTGTCTTATGTAACCATACCAAACGTAACATATCACACTAATTTGTGTGTCTCGTATTTACATGTACTACGTTACGTCTAGTCCATGAGCCCAGGTTACCCTATTTCACCCTGTGAGGATTTCATCCTGTACTATCTCTGCATAACGTTTCGTTCACTCACCTGTGTTGGGTGCTGATGCGCAGTACGCCTGTGAGTTGCGGCAAAGGGCGAGGAATGTTTAGTTGATTACCTGACCACGATACGTGACAATTACAGAAGTATTTTAAGTAATTGTAAATCCCAGAGGCGACAGCCACCCCAGTGCTGCCTGTGGCTATGATTTTGTTGTTTTTCGCCGACCGGAGCTCACATACTTCCAAATTGTCATTGGATAAAGTTCTGTTGACTGACACTATGAACTCACGAGATCTATTTCCAAGTAGACGCCTAAGGAGTTCCACTACAGCTCTTCCCTGATTCTTGTCGTTGGCTTGCGGTTTTAAATGCGCCAGAGTCTGAAACTCGCAATGTACTGATACATTTGAGACTACTACGAGTAAAGCAAGGCTATAAATACATTTAAATCTCATTTTGATCACAATCAACACAAGCGAAAGCGTTGTATGCGTCCGTGTAATAAAATACGAGTTTGGTCAACTTGCAGGCAAACAGGAAGTTTTCGGAATGTGGAAATACTCTGTGCCAATCAGTGTGATTATTTTTGGAGTCAATCAAAGAATTAAACCAATCACAGTCGAGAGGTTGGTAAATGGTAAAATCACGGGGGAAAAAATGGTCACCTGATGAAATCTGATTGAGAAAAGTATGGCTTACATTATATGTATTTGGAATAAATTTGCCTGTATTTGAGTATACAAAGACCAAGGGAAATTACTCAGCAAAACGTCACAAATTATGTTATTTGCGTTAAGGCTGGACCTAGGCCTATATGTAAAAAATAAAAAAGTCTGGTCGTCTCAATCTGATTGGCGTTCGACTGCCCATTTCAACCAATCAGGACGCTTACGCACTCCAGTGCCCCGCCCCTGACACTTTACGAAGAAATCGTTGTGCTGACGTGCTGGTGTTTACTAGTTACCACAGCCACAAAGTTTGTTACAAGACGTTTGAAGCGTTTTTGCTAGCTCTGAGCTAATTTTGTGCATTTTATTTAACCTGTGCATGCTACCTCGTCCAATTAGTATTGTTTAGTCGTTGCTACAATAGTATTTGTTGAGTGCAACTAACCTACTCATTATTAAGTGACATAGCAATAGTTATATTGTTTACATGCTCTCTCGTGCGTCTGCACATGCACAGTTACTAATTGCCTCATATGATCTGTAGCCAGGCTTATGATTAATAGCCCTAGGCTTAGTTCTCTCCCTCTCTGGCAATATGTTTACATTACTGATGTGTGAATATCCCTGTGTTAGCCTGTATAATTATTGCATTCGTTGATATGCTTTTATCAGGGCATATGTTTACACATCCTGATATCTATTTATAGTTTGCATATCTATTTTTGATTTGCATGTATGTATCTCTAAGTTTCTTGTAAGTTGATCCACATGATTGCATTCTCTCCCTCTTTAGAACCACACATATACAAACATCTTCAAATGGAAACAGCTGTGTCTGCGTGCGTGTGTGTGTGACCATATTCATATTCAAATGGGGTCATACGGTCAAACTCAAGATGTGTTTCTGTATGTTGGGGTTGATGGCCTCCACCATCTCAGTAGGGACCAGGGCCTAACCCTCATCCTTATAGCCCCTTCGATGGTTGGACAGTTATGGCTAGCGGGGATCATTTCACGCCTCTACGACCAGCCCTGGCAGCTGCCGTTATGCAGGGATGTGCTGACCCAAGCGAACTCCTCGTCCGTATATGCTGGCTCTTTGGGCCTGGCCTGTGAGAGGATGAATCTCAATGCAACAGGCCTACCGCTGAGAGTCGAGGACACTATTCAGAGCGCTAGGGCCCCTTCTACACGCTCACTTTATGACAATAAAGGGGCGTGTGTGTTTGAGAGATCAGAAACAGATCATTCACTACCAATGCTCAGTTTTAGAGGATCTTTTTAAAAGCCTTTTCCACTGTGAAGGTGTACCTAGCTGCCCTCTGCCTGTCATATAGGCTTCAACAGTAATACAGTGGGAAAAGATCCCTTGATTTTTCGTTTTATTTTACGCCAAGTTGAGCGTTGTGGCAGAATTTGAGGTGAGCTGTTGTTACTTCTCAAGGGACGTGTTCTGTTTTGAACTGTGATGCCATGCCTTGCATAGACTCCTGTTATGTCGGCACACTAACACATTGTGTTCTGGAACTGTTGCTCTTAGAAAACTGTTGTGTAAACAATATGATTGTATCATCACCTCCCACTATATAAGGGACATGGAACCATTTATTCTTTGAGTTCTTCCCTGTGAAATCAGAGATAGATCTCCCTTGCAGCTGCTTGATTAAATATTTTTCTATTATACAATTAAATAGTCTCTGCCTTAATGTTTTGATTGAATTTCCCACAACAGGATAGTCCCATCATGGGACCTATCTATTGTGCTTGAGGCCATTTCACAGCCGCCGTCCAGGCCGCTGGAAAGCATGGGAAAGATTTAAGACCACTTTACATATAGCCATTAAGACTAGTTGTCACCGTTAAATGGCCCATTTCCCGCCAGCGTCTATCCCACTGGATAGTGGAGGCTATTATACTGGCGTACAAAAGCAAGGGTTTATCACCTTCGGAGGGCTTGAGAGCTCACTCCACTAGATATGGTATGGCTGTGTCATGGGCAATGTTCAAGGGCATCTCTGTTCAAGAGATTTGTAATGCGGAATGTTGGTCTACCCCTCCCCCGTACCTTCATGAGATTCTAGCGAATGGCTGTCACTGCGCCCTCGTTTGGCTTATTCGGAGCTCAGTGTCGGGGCCCCTGAGAGGTGATTCCTTCTAGACGACCTAGCTTTGGAGAGTATATGAGTGCTACGGGGGAGTTGGCTATATCCCCATAGTGAGAGACCGAAACTAGTATTTGTGTAACCCCGGTTCTCTGACAATATGAGTGAGGTCTCACTACGATGTGCATAAGAAGACATATACTTGATAATGAAGTTAGGAGGCGGGACCGTGGCGCCTTATAAGAAGTGGCGTTCCCCTCTATTCACATATCCCGTAGTGAGAGACCTCACTCATATTATCAGAGAACCGGGGTTACGCAAGTATTGTAACCTTACGTTATTATTCTAAAACAATATCCTGGGCCCAGTTGATCAAAATTCTTAATCTGGATCAGAATGATTATTTGATATCCAGAATCAGATCGGTCTGTTTTTGAGCATGTTCTGGATAGGATCATTCTGATCCCGATACTACAATATCAAGATCACAGATCTGGATTTTCAGTGCATTTTTTAAACCTCCCACCTTAGTTACAATGAAATTGCTTGGTTGTAGTGCCTTTCACCTGTCTAAATCCAACCTGAATCCACCCTTCCAGTAGAATCAAGATTATCCTGATTTTTTTCAGCATCAAAACTATCCTTGAAAAACGCAACTACAACATTTAATCTTGATTAAAGTTCAGATTGTATTACCAAATCCGAATCACAATCCGAATGTTCCTAATCCAATTCTTCAGTTTCAAAATACTCAATTCTAAGATTTAATCAAATCTGATTGCTAAAATCCAATCAACAAAATGTTTTCAAAAACTGGACACAGGGCTTACCACCCACTACTGACCACCCACTACTGACCACCCAGTGAGCACAACTGGTTCTAACAAATCTAAAAGCATTGGGTTTGTGGAGGCATATCTCTCCCACTACTGACCACCCAGTAATTTCCTTTCAAATCAGGGAAGGAAAGTGAACAAGTTCACACTTTGGGAGGAAGGAGAGATACACTATATATACAAAAGTATGTGGACACCCCTTCAAATGAGTGGATTCTGCTATTTCATCCACACCCGTGGTGTATAGAATCGAGTTTACAGCCATGCATTCTCCATAGAGAAACATTGGCAGTAGAATGGCCTTACTGAAGAGCTCAGTGACTTTCAGCTTGGCACCGTCATAGGATGACACCTTTCTAAGTTCAGTTCGTCAAATGTCTGCACT
Organism: Thymallus thymallus; assembly: GCA_023634145.1. Lineage (NCBI taxonomy): Eukaryota > Metazoa > Chordata > Actinopteri > Salmoniformes > Salmonidae > Thymallus > Thymallus thymallus. The sequence goes on along the minus strand of CM042386.1, from coordinate 17,316,708 downwards.
GCTAGAGCTGCCCCGGTCAACTGTAGGTGCTGTTATTGTGAAGTGGAAACGTCTAGGAGCCACAACGGCTCAGCCACAAAGTGGTAGGCCACACAAGCTCACAGAATGGGACCACCGAGTGCTGAAAGTGCGTAAACGTGTGCACAGGGTTGGGGAGTAACGGATTACATGTAAGGATTACATGATTATTATAATAAAATAATCTGTTTCGTTACCAGCTAAAATATTGTAATCAGATTACAGACACTTTTGAAAAACTAGATGATTACTTAGAGGATTACTTTTAAATTCAGAGAGGATGTTTGCGGAAAGAAATCTTTGACACGTCTCTGTTTTTTCAATGACATTCAAATCAACACTGAAAAAAGGTGCAAGTTTAAGTTTGTTCCACCTGAACGAGTCTGACCACCAATCAGAGACCACTATGATGACACACCAAATGATGACCACCAATCAGAGACCACTATGATGACACACCAAATGATGACCACCAATCAGAGACCACTATGATGACACACCAAATGATGACCACCAATCAGAGACCACTATGATGACACGCCAAATGATGACCACCAATCAGAGACCACTATGATGACACACCAAATGATGACCACCAATCAGAGACCACTATGATGACACACCAAATGATGACCACCAATCAGAGACCACTATGATGACACACCAAATGATGACCACCAATCAGAGACCACTATGATGACACACCAAATGATGACCACCAATCAGAGACCACTATGATGACACACCAAATGATGACCACCAATCAGAGACCACTATGATGACACACCAAATGATGACCACCAATCAGAGACCACTATGATGACACACCAAATGTATTTGATGGATCGCGGGAAAAGAGCAGGAATAGGCTTTTTGTAGACTACAGTCCAAGCTATGTCTTCCAATGGTTCGACTGCTGTCGGCATCCAAAGATGATCCAATTTGAATAAACGCTTCGAGGTAAGGATGACGGCGATACGGATATCACTTATTATTGATCTACATAGCGCATTGATGTGAATCACACTGCTGCTCTCTCATTTAGCTATTTGCGCCTTACGGATTTTGGTTGTTGTGGATGGCTGTTCACAAATCTAAATGTGTATTTGAACCCAATAAATGGTTGAATTCAAAAAGTTTAAGCTGCCGATCAATCATTGTTTTTTAAACCAATGGACAGACAGTGAAAAATGTGCTCTTGCAACAGCTGCATAGTGTGGATCCGAGCCTATGGAATAAAAGTGGGGCTTTTATTGCTCAAACTTTTGATAGACTTAAAGGGGCAATCTGTAGTTGCTACATCCATTTTTGGATTTATAAATTATATATACAGTACCAGTCAAAAGTTTGGACACACCTACTCATTCAAGGGTTTTTCTTTATTTTTACTATTAATAGTGAAGACATCAAAACTATGAAATAACACATAAGGAATCATGTAGTAACCCATAAAGTGTTTTATATACAAATCAACATTTTATATTTTAGATTCTTCAAAGTAGCCACCCGTTTCCTTGATGACAGCTTTGCACAGTCTTGGCAAAACATGCCATTCCATGAGTGCAGCATTTATTTTTCAACTTGTAAACTTTAACATTGATTTATCCTGCAATAGATATCGTTCAATTGGTAACATACATTTCTGTCTTCTTCTAAAGCCTCTTAAGGGGAAAGTAATCTAAAAGTAACAGAATGTAATCAGATTACGTTACTGAGTTTGGGGTAATCCAAATGTTACGTTACTGATTACAAATTCAGACAGGTAACTTGTAACTGTAACGGATTACATTTAGAAAATAACCTACCCAACCCTGCGCGTGCAACACTCACTACCGAGTTCCAAACTGCCTCTGGAAGCAACGTCAGCATAATAACTGTTCGTCGGGAGCTTCATGAAATGGGTTTCCATGGTTGAGCAGCCGCACACAAGCTTTAGATCACCAGGCACGAGTGGTGTAAAGCTCGCCGCCATTGGACTCTGGAGCAGTGGAAACGCGTTCTCTGGAGTGATGAATCACACGGATGCCAGGAGAACGCTACGTGCCAGAATGCATAGTGCCAACTGTAAAGGTCTGGGGCTGTTTTTCATGGTTCGGGCTAGGCCCGATAGTTCCGGTGAAGGGAAATCTTAACGCTACAGCATACAATTACATTCTAGAAGATTCTGTTCTTCCAACTTTGCGTTAAAAGTTTGGGGAAGGCCCTTTCCTGTTTCAGCATGACAATGCCCCCGTGCACAAAGCGAGGTCCATACAGAAATGGTTTGTTGAGATCGGTGTGGAAGAACTTGACTGGCCTGCACAGAGCCCTGACCTCAACCCCAGCAAACACCTTTGGGATGAATTGGAACACAGACTGCGAGCCAGACCTAATCGCCCAACATCACCTCGACCTCACTAATGCTCTTGTGGCTGAATGGAAGCCTCGCAGCAATGTTCCAACATCTAGTGGAAAGCCTTCCCAGAAGAGTGGAGGCTGTTATAGCAGCAAAGGGGGGACCAACTCCATATTAATGCCCATGATTTTGGAATGAGATGTGTCCACATACTTTTGGTCATGTAGTGAAATTGTACGAGTAAGATAACACCATGCACAAAACCCCACACCAAATGTGATCACGACACGCAGGTTGAAATATAAAAAAAAAAGCATTAAATATTTATGGCAATTTAGCTAGCTTGCTGTTGCTAGCTAATTTGTCCTGGTAAATAAACATTGGGTTGTTATTTTACCGTCTACTCCGACAATTAATTCACACATAAAATCTCTCCTTCCTTCAGGCTTCTTTTTCTTCTTTGGACTTTACATGGCACTTGGCAACTAACTGGGGTATATGCTCCTAAAAACCAATGAGGAGATGGGAGAGGCAGGACTTGCAGCGCGTTCTGCGTCACAAATAGAATCAACTATTTTACCGCCTGGCAACGCAGATGCTCGTTGGCGCCTGGTCGCATTTGGGAAGCGTGTAAGAGTAATTCAGGCTACTGTCACCCTTTTCTGGGTCATTGGGATTGACAAAACTTCCAATACGTTCTAGTTGTTTCTGTGTGCAGAGGGTAGTGAATTTGTTACGAAATATACTCTGTGCAAAGATGAATGACTTGCAGCTTTGATTTTAATGACCCGCTTACACTCACTAGTAAAACATGGCAACCAGAGGAGGAGTGTATTTTTCCGACACTCTTCACCATTGGTTCATAATAGTTCCACCCCTTCCCCTTTAAAAGTATATAACTTTTACACTAGAAGAGAAAGATGCAGAAGAGAGCTTGAGTAAAACTGGTATCCTGGACATTTGCTTCTTCAAGGCTTTTAAAGAAAAAGACGACATGGAAAGGTAATTTTAATGACTTTAATAAAATAGAATAGTTTTCCAATTGATTATGGAGATCGGCAATGTTTAGCACTTCTTTCTGTGCGCAAAGAACTCGAAGGCAGGTTTAACAGGGCAGCAGACGTGATACTTTCAGTAAATGTTGTTGTTTACTTTTTCTTTTTTACAGCGTACTGAAGTGGATGGAGAAGCTACTGTTTCTGCTAGTTCTGATCTATGGTTGTTATGGTGAATATCAAGGTGAGTGAATCTCTCCAAAGTTTAGTAGATCTGGCCCTGCACGGACTTAACTGTTCAAATATTTGCTGTCACTGAGTGTCCGTAATTCCTCTTCCGATCATATTGCAAAAGTAACTAAGCGTATTTTCATCATGCTGTGCATCAAGACATACTAGGTCAAGTTGCTTTCTGTTATATTTCTGTTGTTGAGCTTTCTTCCTTCCCTCATTTTGAACCCATACAGATCTCTCAGGGAAAAAGTTCATCATGCCAGACGAGACGAGCAACTCATTTGTAAAACTCTCTGGCAACGTCTCGAAGCCTATTATTGCTATGACCATGTGTCAGAGGTTCTTCAGTGATATACACCGAGACCACTCCCTTTTTTCTCTAGCAACCCCCTATGAAGCCAAAGATATCAATCTGTGTATCCAATCAAAGGGTGGTTATAAACTGAATATCAGAAAAGATTCTGTTACTATCAACGGGTTGCCCGAAAATAAAAATGCATGGATTTCTTTGTGTGGCACCTGGGACTCTAAAACGGGTCTCACCCAGATGTGGGCGAATGGGAGACGAAGTGCATCCAAGATTCTTAAGCCAAACGGCCCAATAAATGGACAACCAAGTATAATCTTAGGTCAAAACCAAGGCAGTTATTCTGGGAGTTTTGTGACATCACAGTCCTTTGTGGGGGAAGTTACCGATGTCCACTTCTGGGACAGTGTCATCTCTCCCTGCCAAATCAAATTGTATATGCAGGGGAAAAACTTTACTCCAGGAAATATTCTCAACTGGAAAGCATTGGAGTTCACTACTGGGGGAAAGGTGTTCAAGGAGATAAGTGACTTTAACTGTTAGCAAACCAAGAGCAATACTTTTTCCCAGGTATTGATAATGTGTTGCATACTATGATGACAGTAATCATAATGCATTTTAGGGTTCGCGGCAGCTTTCACTCTAAAAGCTCTGTTACGAATCGATATCCCATCTTTTTATGTTCCTGACTATTCAATGAATATGTTTGATGCCGGAAAGAAAACAAAAGAAGCTCTGAAAAGAATAGTGCAATAAAGTTTCAGTCGTTTCTCATAAAATTTGTCTGTGTCTTTCATTTAGCGTTTGGATGCAGATGACCTCTGAATAGTGCAAAGTGTTATTTTCAGAAAAAGCAGGATGTCTTTATTAACATTTTTCCTGTGTGTGTGTGTGTGTGTGTGTGTGTGTGTGTGTGTGTGTGTGTGTGTGTGTGTGTGTGTGTGTGTGTGTGTGTGTGTGTGTGTGTGTGTGTGCGCGTGCGTGCGTGCGTGCGTGTGTGTGCGCGCACAGGTCGTTGTGTAAACAGAGGTCAATGACTTTGCTGGCCAATTGCAACCACTAGGCAGAACCACATGCAGCTCTGTATTAGTGCTGGATTTCTTAAAAACAATACTCACAGGAGATTAGAAGCACCTGTGGAGAAAAAGGGTAAAAAAGTCGAGTCCAGTCGGATAAATACTCCAAACAGTCTACCCGACCACTCGGAGGCGTTGCCTCGTTTTGTATCACATTCCAATGATAAAAATGGGGGGGATCAGAGTGAAAGTTGTGCCCCTGCCCCTATACAATGAGTGTACAAAACATTTGGAATACCTGCTCTTTCCATGATACAGATAGACTGACGAGGTGAATACAGGTGAAAGCTATGATCCCTTATTGATGTTATCTGTTAAATCCACTTCAATCAGTGTAGCTGAAGAGGAGGAGACGGGTTAAAGGACATTGCAGAGCCCCACCTGTTTTGAGACCCACATTTTTCGCATCAAAATGGGGGCGGGGCCTTCCCTGTTTTGCATTATTTATGTTATTTTGGCATTAATACGTGTCACCTATCAGTTTGCAAACAATGTAAAATGCATACAGTATATATAATTGAGTTAATAAAGCCGCTTACAAACATTGTCTCTTTTTTGTTTGCAGGTGTTTCAGCCTAGCTCAGTGCTCTTTGTGTTGGGGTTGGGCAAGCCAGCAGAAAATATGGAGAGTTGCGCTGTGATTGGCTAAATGTTCTGTCACTCATGGGGACACTACATCAACGGCAAATATAGATAAAAGGACGTCAAATCACGTTATATCTACAGTAGCTTTGATTGGACTGATCATGTCAACATCATACATTCAAAATCTTAGCTAGCAGTCATCATCATGAATCAAGTCTACGAAGAGTCTTGGTAATTCCAAACTTCTTCCATTTAAGAATGAAATTACCACCGGTGGACTCCAATCAAGTTGTAGAAACATCTCAAGGATGATCAATGGAAATAAGGTATTTCTGTTATTAATTTGTTATAAATTAGCAAAAATTTCTAAAACCTGTTTTTGCTTTATCATTATGGGGTATTGTCTGTGGCAGTAAACGAGGCCGAATGAACTGTTTCTCTGCCAGACAAGGCTCCGCTGATAGCCAGGTGTAGCAGTGGTAAGGTATTGTGACTGCTGTTGGGACAGCTTTATGTAGGCCCTAACAGTTTGTGGGCACTGTTTCTTACCGTTATAGTGCAATTAATATATTGTTTAGTGTTGTGCTGTGTAGTGGCCCCACCAAGATTTACATACTAAAATGGTACAGTACTAGGGGCCCAGCGCACAGGTTTAAGTGTGTGGGTTTTTAATGCTCAACTGTTTCCTATGTCTATCAAGAACGGTCCGCCACCCAAAGGACATCCAGCCAACTTGACACAACTATATGAAGCATTGAAGTCAACATGGGCCAGCATCCCTGTTGAACGCTTTGAGTATGTCTTGAGTATAATTATATATTGAACGCTTTCGACACCTTGCAGAGTTGAGGCTGTTCTGAGTGCAAAAGGGGGTGCAACTCAATATTAAGAAGGTGTTCCTAATGTTTTGTACACTCAGTGTACAAAGTAGCCTAATAGAGAACTTGGAATCATGGCCAGTTGTTTCACCTGTTAGGATGTGCTTTCCCTAAAGAAGCATTCCCAAATATTACAAAGTTATTGCATAGCCTACGTGTACTGTACATAGTCAATTGTCAAAAATGCAGAATGATTTTCGACAAAGGACTTAGTAAGAGTACTTGAAAAGGACTGGCCAGGTGGTAACCTACACTAACGTAGCTCGTTAGGCATCCCAACATTTGCACTGCTGCGTACACGAATTGACTTTCCATTATGGATTTTTTTTTTTTTTGTACAACAAATATGTATTATTATAAAGACCCTCTTTTTGTCACTATGTGTTACGTTCATTAATACCCATATGACAACATTGCGCGATCCACTCGACTGCCTTCGTCATACAAACCCAGGTCACGCAACCTTACCCAAGTACTACTTGTGTGGTTTAGTTAGGATACAGCAGATGGCAGTGGTGAGCCATCCCACCGTGGGATGGCTCACCACTGCCATCTGCTGTATCCTAACTAAACTGCTCCATGGCACTCCATAATGCTTTGGAATGTATACAGTATATATTGCGGACTCTGAGATTGCTCGTTCAGATATTTCGTACTTTTTAAATGATGTGCGTATTGTTTAGTGTTGCTAGGTATTACTGCACTGTTGGAGCTAGAAACACAAGCACCTGCGATGACATTTGCAAATATGTGTACGCGACCAATAAACTTTGATTTTGATGTTAATGTCTTTGAGTATAATTATGTATTACGCATGTAAGGCTGATCGGCACATGTTAGATACCAGGCATTTATTAAACATTTCGCGTACACACATATCTCAGATTCAGACACGCGTGTGTGCATGACTATGAAATAGTTAGAGACAATATTGTCATCACGATTTCTCATCATATTAAATATAAACGCAGCATGCAACAATGCCAAAGATTTTACTGAGTGGGGAGCTGGACCTCAATGAGACCGGGCTGGATCAGAGGGCCTGTGGATCTCTGGCCCTGGTTCTGAGGGACCTCAGCCACTGGAAACTCACAGAACACCATCTAGAGCCACTGCTCACACACCTGCACAAAGCCCAAGTCCTGGAGTGAGTGTGTTAGGAGACCGGGATTCATAACCTCCCAGTTACACCCGCATCAGTCATTTGTCCGGGCAGAGGGATGTTGTGTTTATATTTTTGTTCAGTTTAATTATGCATAGCATTTTGTCTTCATTTTGGCAGATTAAGTCAACTTTTTTCTTCTTCTCTGGAACCAGTCAGGTAACAACATACTGTACTGGCGGTAGGTATATATATTTGTATTTATTAAGGATCCCCATTAGCTGCTGCCTTGGTTCGGCAAAATGAAGGCAGTTACACAGGCCACTACTCTACTACCACATATCTACAACACAAAATCCATGTGTACGTGTGTGTATAGTGCGTATGTTATGATGTGTGTGTATGCATGTGTCTGTGCCTATGTTTGTGTTGCTTCACAGTCCCCGCTGTTCCATAAGGTGTATTTTTATCTGTTTTTTTTTTAATCAAATTTTACTGCTTGCATCAGTTACCTGATGTGGAATAGAGTTCCATTTAGTCATGGTTCTATGTAGTACTGTACGCCTGTTCTGTAAGTCTGTTCTGGACTTGGAGACTGTGACTTGAACTCTGGTGGCATGTCTTGTGGGGTATGGGAGGCGCATGGGTGTCCGAGCTGTGTGCCAGTAGTTCAAACAGACAGCTCGGTACATTCAACATGTCAATACCTATCACAAATACAAGTAGTGATGAAGTCATTCTCTCCTCCACTTTGAGCCAGGAGATATTGACATGCATATTATTAATGTTAGCTCTCTGTGTACATCCAAGTGCCAGCCGTGCTGCCCTGTTCTGAGCCAATTTTCCTAAGTCCCTCTTTGTGGCACCTGACCACACGACTGAACAGTAGTCCAGGTGCAACAAAACCAGAGCCTGTAGGACCTGCCTTGTTGATAGTGTTGTTAAGAAGGTAGAGCAGTGCTTTATTATGGACAGACTTCTCCCCATCTTAGCTACTGTTGCATCAGTATGTTTTGACCATGACAGTTTATAATCCAGTTTAGTAACCTCAACAAGTTCAATTTCCACATTATGTATTACAAGATTTAGTTGAGGTTTAGGGTTTAGTGAATGATTTGTCCCAAATACAATACTTTTAGTTTTAGAAATATTTAGGACTAACTTATTTCTTGCCACCCATTCTGAAACTGACTGCAGCTCTTTGTCATTTCAGTTGCTGTAGTAGCTGACGTGTATAGTGTTGAGTCAGCCGCATACATAGACACACTGGCTTTACTTTTACTGAGGAGTGGCTTCCGTCTGGCCACTCTACCATAAAGACCTGATTGGTGGAGTGCTGCGGAGATGGTTGTCAATCTGGAAGGTTTTCCCATTTCCACAGAGGAACTCTGTAGCTCTGTCAGAGTGACCATCTGGTTCTTGGTCACCTCCCTGACCAAGGCCCTTCTCACCCGATTGCTCAATTTGGCCAGGTGGCCAGCTCTACAAAGAGTCTTGGTAATTCCAAACTTCTTCCATTTAAGAATGAAATTACCACAGGTGGACTCCAATCAAGTTGTAGAAACATCTCAAGGATGATCAATGGAAATAAGGTATTTCTGTTTTACATTTTTTATAAATTAGCAAAGATTTCTAAAACCTGTTTTTGCTTTATCATTATGGGGTATTGTTTGTGGATTGAGGATTATAAAAAAAAATAAAAAATTTAGAATAAGGCTGTAACATAACAAAATGTGGAAAAAGTCAAGGGGTCTGAATACTTTCCGAATGCACTGAGTATTAGGCCCAGCCTTTGGTTTTCCTAGATATGGCTACTATATTGTGATCACTACATCCGATGGATTTGGATACTGCTTTCAAACAAATTTCAAATTTATGTTGAGTCTGTCCTTCACTCTGGTGTGGGTCGTTGTTGATGTTGTCGTTATAATTCACAGTCACGGTGAAAGTAAGTGTGTTTTCTTTACGTCCGTCCATTAGTCTGTTTTGTGAACGTGACGTTTTTCTATAGTGTTTGTTTTCGGTTTTGTATAGTTCGTCATATGTTTTTGTATTATACATAGTATTTTATTTAGTATAATAAAACAATGTTGAACTATTATCCCTGCGCTGCGCCTTGGTCATTCAACACACACGATCGTGACAGGTTCAGTGAAGAATAACCTTTAGGTTTCTGATCAAATAACCATATAAAAGAGTTCTATATAGAACTCTTAAGGGGTTCCATATATGAAGCAAGCGATAGAACAATTTTTGACTCTATAAGAAATCTTTATTTTCTGTGTGCCCATACATATAGTAGTAGATTTTAGAGAAAGTTGAGATTTTTGATTCAGCCAATGAACAAAATGAAATCTCACTCACAAACGTATTTAAGGGACATGAGGATAAGAAGCAACCGAAAGTTAACAGCTCAAATTTCAGGACAATCTTCTGGATATGCATTTTTATTGGATTATATCAAATGATGCATCAGGAGAATATTACATTTTCTACTTACAAAAGTGTATTCAGTAAATACTCAGGAACCAATACAATCATATTATTGCATATAATAACGTTGAAACACAGCTGAAACAGTTTTCAAACACAGTTGAAAGACAGCAAAAAAAAATCATGTTTCAGGCAACATTATCAAAGTCACTCTTCCTCTTCAACACTTTCCCTCAGTAATCTACTCTAATGCTTTCCAGTTGAGAATATTTCCAGGAGGGAAGGAATTCCCCTTCATATAAAACCGGATTTGACAAGGAGGGAGGGAGGACACTATCCCATAAGAGGACATCGGCCAGGTCACCCACAAAGGACTGTAATCTATGAAAGCCCCCCCCATATGTGTATTGCTCTTAACCTAAAATAATACTTTGCTTTCCAGTTATAGAAACGTCCATATACTTTGCTTCCCATTTATCCAGAGCTGGGTCAGACCAGTGTAAGAGTCCCAGGTGCAGCATATGGAGTTCCATTCACTCTTATTATCTGGCAACCTCAAGAATTCCAGTTCAACTGCTTTGATGTGTACTCCATTTGCACCCCCCCACATATGGTTTGAACAACAGCAAATCATTATCATGACAGGGCTGCTAGTAAGACGAGGGACTGGGCTCTGCCAAACCCAGAGAAGAACCGCAAGCACACGGTCATAGTGGAAATGGGTGTCCTTGAGAGATGTGAAAGGGTGTGGAACTGATTAAAAGAGGATATCATGTGTGAACATAAGAGATAATCAACTAGAATCAGCAGCGGACTGATTTTCTCTTGAGTGTCGTTACAAATAATTTGTAGACTGCAAATTGACCGCAAGAGCCCAAACATACAGTGTATTTGGAAAGTATTCAGACCCCTTGACTTTTTCCACATTTTGTTACGTTACAGCCTTATTCTAAAATGTATTAAATTGTTTTTTTTCCCTAATCAATCTACACACAATACCTCATAATGACAAAGGTTTTAATAAAAAATAAAAAAATAAAATAGCTGAAATATTACATTTACATAAGTATTCAGACCCTTTACTCAGTACTTTGTTGAAGCACCTTTGGCAGCGATTACAGCCTTCAGTCTTCTTGGGTATGACGCTACAAGCTTGGTACACCTGTATTTGGGGAGTTTCTCCCATTCTTCTCTGAGATCCTCTCAAGATCTGTCAGGTTGGATGGGGAGCGTCGATGCACAGCTATTTTCAGGTCTCTCCAGAGATGTTAGATCGGGTTCAAGTCCAGGCTCTGGCTGGGCCACTCAAGGTCATTTCAAGACTTGTCCCGAAACCACTCCTGCGTTGTCTTGGCTGTGTGTTTAGGGTCGTGGTCCTGTTGGAAGTTGAACCTTCACCCCAGTCTGAGGTCCTGAGCGCTCTGGAGCAGGATCTCTTGTTACTTTGCTCCGTTCATCTTTCCCTCGATCTTGACTACTCTCCCAGTCGCTGCCGCTGAAAAACATCCCCACAGCATGGGCGGCAGGTAGCCTAGCGGTTAGAGCGTTGGGCCAGTAACCGAAAGGTCGCTGGTTTGAATACCCGAGCTGACAAGGTGAAAAACCTGTCGATGTATCCTTGAGCAAGGCACTTAACCCTAATTTTCTCCAGAGGCTGACCCTGTAGGTAGGCCGACATTGTAAATAAGAATTTGTTCTTAACTTACTTGCCTAGTTAAATAATGGTTAAATAAAACATTTAATAAAAATGATGCTGCCACCACCATGCTTCACCGTAGGGATGGTGCCAGGTTTCCTCCAGATGTGACGCTTGGCATTCAGGCCAAAGAGTTCAATCTGGGTTTCATCAGACCAGAGAATCTTGTTTCTCATGGTCTGAGAGTCTTTAGGTGTTTTTTGGCAAACTCCAAGTGGGCTGTCATGTGCCGCCTGTTGTAGAACCCTGGACTAAATCTATGAAAACATGTAATTTTCACTGATTAGATCGATATAGATCTATAGCTGTTATCCTACTGTACATTCAGTATAATGCGTTAAAAAAACGTGTCATGTATAGGTACCAGAAGCAAGGTGCAACACAGTACAGTTCAGGCAACATAGAAACAGGACAATTACAGGCACATAATGACAGTATTTCTAATGGACAGATTCTCACCTTCAACAGCTGCATTACAGTTGGAGAGAAGAACAACAAAAATGAATGAAAGGATATAATCATTAATGACAATGAAATAAAGGATTAAAACATGCTACTTAGAGTACAATAATTTTTTACCATTTCACATTTGATTGGGTCTCAACAGAGGTTGCATGTTAAAACATGGGATCCCCCAAGGGGATAAAAAAATGAAGTAGGCTAGCATAGGCATAAGGCTTTTCAACTATTGTTTAATCTCCATTATCTAGCTGTTACATAGCTCCCTCTATAGAATTCGTTTTTTATGGCAATTAGAGACACATTTAGGCTATATACATTTTCTATTTCACCTTTATTTAACCAGGTAGGCCAGTTGAGAACAAGTTCTCATTTGCAACTGCGACCTGGCCAAGATAGTCAAAAACACAATATAAAATCTATATACAGAGTGCAAAATGTACATGTACATGACTGAAGTATGAATATTACAATTCCTAAGGCTATATTGACAGAACAAAAGGCCTGTTTATTGCTGTTATCAATTAAAGAATGAAAATAGCCTAGAAGTTCTTTAGTGCAGACCAGAGGTTTCTCCGCTTTCATTTAAAATGGATGATTAAGACATTCTCTTGGACATGCTTAGACCTTTCTGATTTTCATTCAAATATACTGTATATAGTCCTTCCATGTTCCAGAGAGCTCAGGACTTGTACCAATATGCACAGGAATTTGTATATTATGAAAGGGAAATTAAGTCTGCCAAGTTTATGGAGGGCGGGAGTGGGCTTGGGGTATCCCCAGTCCAAAAGTGAAGTCATTTCCATGGTGGTTGTTGGTCAGCTACTCTTATATCTCCTATTGACCGACTGCAGGTTTGAGCTAACCTCTTGTGCCCCTCGAGCAAGACATCTTCATGGTTGTGTGACACTTTGGAAATAACAGCACACCGGTAGACAGTGTGTCCTTCGCTCCCGCCTGCCCTCACCGTTGTTAACAGAACTGCGGGAAAACAGTGCAAGACAGGCAGGCGCGAAGGTCAATGTCTACCGGGCAGGAGGCTGTAGCGACACTGTGCGATAGCTAACTAGTTCGTTAGTTTGCTTGTTAGCTAGCTAGCACACGGTGTTACCCCCCGGACACTGTCGGCGGCAGCGAATGACACTGCCTACAGGTGTGTACTAGCAATAGCTAGCTACCGTTGTCACCCCTGCCAACTCTTCTTCTTCTGTGGGGTTTATCGGCGGCTGGAATCCAATGTTATGTGCATTACTGCCACCTACTGTACTGGAGCGCCCAAGCCTCCCTCCTATGTACTTGAGTTATAGCTTAAAAATGGACCAATAGAAGTATAAAAAGGGGTTCCTGCTCACATACAGGAACGCCCCAAATTGTGGGCTGCAGTTGCACCCTTCTCGGAGCCGGTGCGTCAGGGGAATCGAGGGAGTGCACCCTGGAACATTTCCTTTTGCAGTGGATTGTTGCCAAGTGCCTCATGCTAGCCTGGGCAGCCGATAGTGGTCGCTATGGATCGCCACTATTGTCTGGGCTTAATGTTCCCAGCTGGTAATACACTTCTGTCCCCCTAGCAAACGTCATTCCAAAAACAGTCTTCTTCAGTTGTGATTTAAGAAGTTTCAAAGTGTCTCACAGCAGATTTTGAAAAATTACCTGTAGGCCTATGTGGAGCAATAATTTTAACCAGAAATGCAAATTCATCAAACCCAGTAACTGTGAGTTACAAAATTGAAGTGCCTTGTGCACAGACTGTACAGCTGGGGTATTCAAATACTATTTGAGAAGGTCCGGTCACACAAATCTCCTAGGTGGCAAAGGTCCAGATGGATAATTGTATTGTAACTCATTGTAAATAAGAATTTGTTCTTATATATATATATATATTTGAGTGACTCAAACATTACAACATAATCAATGGGCTAAAAAAATCTAGCTATAAGTTATACATGTAAATGTCTTTCTACGGTCTGTAAGTAAATGACATGAGGACATTTTCAAAATGCACGTTGTGCACTCTACTATTACAACTCTTAACAGTAAGTTGAATGTCTTTTTGGCAGGACCTGCAGTCCGTATTGACCCCGTTCTGGCTCCGGATGCGGACCGGGAAAAGCCTATTGAGTGTGCCTGGATTTGATCAGGAAGAGGTACGAGAGGTGAGCCTGGAGTTCCCATTAAAACGATGCATTGTCCTTACAGGTTGTTTGTTTCCACAGGCTTCTTAAGCCATATGGAAGGGGGAGGATTAGGAAGTGGGTGGGACGGCTTGGCAGCGGAGCTCCCCTTTTGTGTATTCAGGGCCATGTTGATGTTGTTCCTCTCGTTTCAAACAAAGGAGGCCTGTAAATCTCTGAGGGCTTTACCTTCATACATGGAAATCCATTACTGAAGTACACCACAATAGACCAGGGAATCAAAAAACCAAGAACCCTAAGAAGTGAGTTTAGAAATCCAGGAATGATGATGGTGGATGGAAGTATGTGCTTGACCATGGGAATTTTAGGTATTGATGGTATCAAAGCTCATCATCAAGCTAAGGACTCTGGGACTGAACACCTCCCTCTGCAACTGGATCCGGGACTTCCTGACGGGCCGCCCCAGGTGGTAAGGGTAGGTAACAACACATCTGCCACGCTGATCCTCAACAATGGGGCCCTTCAGGGGTGTGTGCTCAGTCCCCTCCTGTACTCCCTGTTCACCCACTACTGCACGGCCAGGCACAACTCCAACATCATTAAGTTTGCAGATGACACAACAGTGGTAGACCTGATCACCGACAATGACGAGACAGCCTATAGGGAGGAGACAGAGACCTGGCCGTGTGGTGCCAGGATAACAACCTCTCCCTCAACGTAACCAAGACAAAGGAGATGATTGTGGAAATACATATATTTAAATAAATACATACAGGAAAAGGAGGAGGACCGAGCACGCCCCAATTCTCATCGACGGGGCTGCAGTGGTCCAGGTTGAGAGCTTCAAGTTCCTTGGTGTCCACATCACCAACAAACTAGAATGGTTCAAACACAGTAAGACAGTTGTGAAGAGGGCACGACAAAGCCTATACTCCCTCAGGAGACTGAAAATATTTGGCATGGGTCCTCAGATCCTCAAAAGGTTCTACAGCTGCAACATAGAGAGAATCCTGACTGGCTGCATCACCGCCTGGTATGGCAACTGCTCGGCCTCCGACCGCAAGGCACTACAGAGGGTAGTGCGTACAGCCCAGTACATCACTGGGGCCAAGCTTCCTCGCATCCAGGAGGCCTCGATACCAGGCGGTGTCAGAGAAAGACCCTAAAAATTGTTATAGACTCCAGCCACCCTAGTCATAGACTGTTCTCTCTGCTACTGCATGTCAAACGGTACCGGAGCACCAAGTCTAGGTCCAAAAGGCTTATCAACAGCTTTTACCCCCAAGCCATAAGACTCCTGAACAGCTATTTGCACCTGTTGTATTCGGCGGACGTGATTTGATTTGACTGTTAAAGGGATAGTTCACTCAAATTACAGAATTATATAACATTTTCCTCACCCTGTAAGCAGTCTATGCTAAAAAGTTTGCAATTGGAAACAGTAGCCAGGTTAACAAAACCACAGCATGGATTTCCTGTCATACCTTGTCCATAGACTGCTTACAGGGTAAGGAAACCAATATGTAATATTGTCATTTGGGTGAACTATCCCTGAAAAACAACAGCTACTGTAAATAATTAATAACAATCACGATATGAAAGAGAGGACACAAGGGCAAGTCCCCCAAAACACTTTGCTTTTAATAGTTAGCTTCACAAACACATCTGACTGCTATCATGTACAAACGTCAACTGACAGAGCACGTTACACTGCAGAGTAAATTTGACCATTCAAAAACAGGACTTTGTTTTAAATAGAGGCCAATCCCTTCTGCAGGCATGCACACACGCACACGCACACACCCACTACGAACACAAAACAACAGTTCATATGACCACATTGACAACCGGTTAAAATATGTATTCATTAGAACCAAAATAATACAAAATCACAGGATTGACTTCATGTGTGTATTTTAATAGATATGTTTCATTACTTGACAGCCCACGTCACAGACAACCACCGATATGAACCAAAGAGTTATGATATGTGTAAGTACTATATCATCATAAACAATACAGGATATCCTCATAATGTAGCTGCAAGTAAGGGGACGTACATTGGTACAGTACAGTAACCAACAGAAAGGCATTTTATGTTTGATTTAAATATTGCCCTACCTGCTCCTCAACATAGTAGGTTCAGAAAATGCAGTAAAATCAAACTGCTTCTGATCATGCCCCCATAATCTCCCCATCTCAATTTGGTCATATCCTTAGCAGGAAGCATCTGTTATGATTTCCTCTTGACATGACCACGCTAATAGCTAGATCATGCTGAACAAAACAATACATACAGGGAGAGCCACAACACACTGGGGACATTCTCTTTGAATAGATATACCAGAACATTTTACACCAGTCACATTGAAGGAATGCAGATGCCATACGATGCCATAGAATAAACTTGACAGTGTTGCTACTTTGTCACTGACCCATTGTTTTGTCTCTTAACCACTTTCACAAAATTCTATGATGTAAGAATCAGTAGTGTGACGGGATAACATCATTACATACACATGCTGTAGACAGCTGTCATTACATAGCCATATGCAGGAGATTACCAGTCAATTGAAAGGTGTTGTATAATAACCCTCCATGACCGTCTTTCATATGAATGAAGAGCAAATTATTAGCTCATGGGTGAAACACGACACACACAAAGTAATCTTCTTTTAATGTAGCAACTTCTTATGGCATCGCAGAAAGGAAGAGGGAGTTTCTTGAAAATGGAAAACAATCACGACAACACTTCACAACATTGCAAGGATGGAGCGGAGCAAAGAGGAGTATAGATACACAACTCACGAACCGACACGTCACAACATGGCTCCTAGAGGGGGTAAGAGAGCCGCAGTTTGTGGGTCCATGCAGAAACGTTTATAGAGAAAAAGCCTGGGGGTGGGGGGTAGTCGTTTGGGAGGGGCCGAGATGGTTTACTCGTCGAATCGCCCCTCCAGGACGCTCTCAAAGGAGAAGGGGACGAACTTGAAGCCCTGCCCCGTGTAGAACTTATTCTGGAACTCCACCCTAAAAAAAGAGACAAAAAGGACCTTAACAGATCAGTGGTTTATTTAACAGGTCAATGGAGTTTTTGGACGAGGCCTCGAGCCAGCCGCCACAACACAAAACAAGAAAATGATTGCCTCTCGAATTTCAAGACCAATTACAAGGTATCATAGTCAGTTACGATACTTGGTCCACCATTTCCTGGACGTGAGTCGAAAAGCCTCAAATAAACTTGGACGGTCTTTGAACGACACCATTATCCCACATTTAGGGCTTTAACAAGCAGCATATTCCTTCCTCAGTTACGATGCCAGATGCTTGGCAGTAACACCATCTCTGCTCTGAATAAGCACAAACCTTTAAAGAACAAACATTTTAACTCCTGGAAACACTGCAGAGAAAAATAAATGCTGTCACTACTTCGCTTTCAAGGTTGCTGAAATACTTTTTAACTGGCTGAAAGTAACATACACAGCAGCTTCCACTTGCTGACAACTGGTGAAAAGCCTAGTGAAGTCAACTTATTTGTGTGACATTATTTACTTTAAAAAAAGGATAAAAGGGATTTTTCAAAAATGGAACCCTCCATTCGAATTTGAATTAAATGACTGATTTGTTATACAGCTAAGCTACATGTAGCTAGCCACTTGTCGATCATCCTTTGACAAAGCTTTCGGTTTTTTTCTCAGAGAGGGGGTGGGAGTGGGAAGGGGGGGGGGGGGACGCAAGTATCTTGCCAGTGATTGAGGCTGCACCTCCTCTGTCCTAATTCACTCCCCTCTGGTAGATCTGAGATAACTGGATTCGTGGAAGTAAGCAATAGCTCCAACTAGTTTCCATCATACTGATTTCCCCTATGTAGTTCTATCAAATTTGCCAAGGGAATGAAGCAAGGGCAGAGGGATTAAGATTAAGATAATTGTAGTCAATTGCACACAAGGTTCAACTGAAAATGTACTTCCGCTTTTAACCCAACCCCTCCGAAAGACACACATACAGTGCATTCGGAAAGTATTCAGACCCCTTCCCTTTTTTCACATTTTGTTACGTTACAGCCTTATTCTAAAATTTATGAAATTACTATTTCCCCTTCATCATTCTACACACAATACCCCATAATGACAAAGCGAAAACATTAGAAATGTTAGCAAATTTATTAAAATAAAAAATAAAAAATAAAACATTTAAATAAGTATTCAGACCCTTTGCTATGAGATTTGAAATTGACCTCAGGTGCACCATGTTTCCATTGATCATCCTTGAGATGTTTCTACAACTTGATTGGAGTCCACCTGTGGTAAATTCAATCGATTGGACATGATTTGGAAAGACACACACCTGTCTATATAAGGTCCGACAGTTGACAGTGCATGTCAGAGTAAAAACCAAGCCATGAGGTCGAAGGAATTGTCCGTAGACGTCTTAGACAGGATTGTGTCGACGCACAGATCTGGGGAAGGGTACCAAAACATTTCTGCAGCATTGAAGGTCCCCAAGAACAAAATGGCCTCCATCATTCTTAAATGGAAGATGTTTGGAACTGCCAAGACTCTTCCTAGAGCTGGTCTTCTCAGGTCTGATGAAACCAAGATTTAACTCTTTGGCCTGAATGCCAAGCGTCACGTCTGGAGAAAACCTGGCACCATCCCTACAGTGAAGCATGGTGGTGGCAGCATCATGCTGTGGGGATGTTTTTCAGCGACAGGGACTGGGAGACTAGTCAGAAAGCCTCCTTCACTCATGCTGCCAAACATGCCCTTGTAAAACTGACTATCCTACAGATCCTTGATTTCGGCGATGTCATTTACAAACTAGCCTCCAACACTCTACTTAGCAAATTGGATGTAGTCTATCACAGTGCCATCCGTTTTGTCACCAAAGCCCCATACACTACCCACCACTGCGACCTGTATGCTCTCGTTGGCTGGCCTTCATTATATATTCGTCGCCAAACCCACTGGTTCCAGGTCATCTATAAGTCTTTATTAGGTAAATCCCCGCCCTATCTCAGCTCACTGATCACTATAGCAACACCCACCCGTAGCATGCGCTCCAGCAGGTATATCTCACTGGTCACCCCCAAAGCCAACACCTCCTTTGGTCGCCATTCCTTCCAGTTCGCTGCTGCCAATGACTGGAACGAATTGCAAAAATCATTGAAGCTAGAGGTTCCTATCTCCCTCAATAACTTTAAGCATCAGTTGTCAAAGCTGCTTATCGATCACTGCACCTGTATATAGCCCTTCTGTAAATAGCCCACACTACTACCTCATCCCCATATTTATTTTTGTTTATTTTTCACTAATCTTGCACTCCAGTATCTCTATTTGCACATCATAATTTGCACATCCTTCATTCCTGTGTTAATGATGATAATTCTGTAATTTATTTCACCACTATAGTCTTATTTATTGTCCTACCTCCTAACCTTACTGCATTTTTGCACTACATTTTGCACTCTGTATATAGATTTTTCTATTGTGTTTTTGACTGTTTGTTTAATGTGTAACTCTGTGTTGTTATTTGTCGCACTGCTTTGCTTTGTCTTGGCCAGGTCGCAGTTGCAAATGAGAACTTGTTCTCAACTGACCTACCTGGTTAAATAAAGGTGAAATAAAATAAAAAAATAAAAAGGATCGAGGGAAGGATGAACGGAGCAAAGTACAGAGAGATCCTTGATGAAAACCTGCTTAATCCCACTTTGTAACACAACAAAATGTGGAAAAAGTCAAGGAGTGTGAATACTTTCTAAAGACACTGTACATAGACAGGTTTTGGAGAGGTGAGGGGGGCTGCCACACTGGGCGCCCAGGGAGCTGTTGTTGTGGGTGGTTAAGTGTTTTGCTCAAGGGTAGGCAAAACACTTAACCATTTCGATTTTGATACCAGCAACCTTCCGGTTGCCAGCTCTCACTTCCCAACAGATTTTTTTTCTTCCCGTCAGACCCAGGATTCAAACTGGCAACTCTCCGGTTGCTGGCTAATCTCTCTAACCGCTAGGTTACCTGCTGCCTATGGGGCAATGTCCTGGAATGGAATGGGGTATCAGAGCGGTGGGTGACCAAATATGACCGAAATAAGCACAGCATCCAGAGGCAGACGACCAAACGAGACCCTTCACGTCTTAACATTCCCGTCCTCATCTACACTGGAACTGGAACCCAACCCAACCAGATATCACAATTCTATTCATTACGAGAGATTGTATTTATTCTCAAATAAGATAATCTTGGAGGAATTTTTCCCCAGGAACAGAAACATCATGCATGCTTCGAATTATATAGGCTATGGACGTTATTGTCAAAATCCTTGGTAAACCCAGACCAATTTAACATACACTGACCATCTTTACGTAATGGCTCCCCAAAATTCAGAAAACCAAGGTGAGAAACTTCAGAGTTAAACGAACAAGGCCAGGCTCTGGTGTGGCCACTCTTTCTGGGCTGTGTCCCAAATTCCTTATATAGCGCACTATTTTTTGTACTAGCCCATAGGTCTCTGGTCAAAAGTACTGCAGAGCACTATGTGGTGGAATAGGGTGCCATTTGGGACGCGGCCCTGATGTCTTGATGCATTGAAAAAAACAAAGAGTGAAACAATTCCCACCGCTCCTCTTCGGCCTCAGCTGACAGCCATACGAGGGAAGCGACGGGAAGGATTGTCCCGCCGCCACAGCAAATATTTAGCCGTCCGAGTTGAGAGGGCAGCATTTAGAGGCCCAGTGCTGTCAATTATTAGATTTCCCTCTGTTTTACATACAGTATATTTCCACACTACGATGTCGGAATAATACTGTGAAATTGGGAACACTATGATAATGCCCTTTTAGTGTAAGAGCTGTTTTAAAAGACCGCCTGAAATATCTGAAATATCTGTTACCTGGTGACATCACCAGGCGGTAAATTAGTTATTAGACCAATAAGAAAGAGAGTTCCAAACCTCTCTGCCAATAACAGCTAGTTTTCCATCCTCCACGGTCCTAGCAAAAATCATAAGCTGTTGTACAAAATGACACAAAACACAGAAAAACACAACGTTTTCTGCACTGGGCCTTTGATATATTTAGCTGGGCCCTGGTCAAAAGGTTACCATTTATATTGCACCCATTCTATATGTGAGGTGGTCTACGTAGCATTTCCCTGGAGGCCATTTTGAGGAGCTGAAAGACTGACTGATGTTTGGGAGAGAGTGGGGTACGGCACTGCACCACTCCAACACAGGCAGACTACAGTACAAAGGCAGGCAGGCAGGCAGGCAGGCGGGCGGCGGACGGGCGGGCGGGCGGGCGTTCAGGCAGGCAGGCAGGCAGGCAGGCATTAAGCTCATACTGGCGTCCAACAAAAACGAACACTCTCCTATTCCTGATTTCACAACCATGAGGTAAAGCTGGTCATTAGTGCTTAACAGCCAGACGAGGAAGGTTTTAAGAAAATAAACCCAACTCTTTATGTACCATGCCAAAAACCTTTACCTAAGAAAGATAGACCACTAACAAGTTTTTTGTTTTTTTCAATCCTTAAAAGGATAGCCCCTCGCCTGTCTACCTACAGTATCTGTCTATTTGGTTACACTGTGCAGAGATATTCCATATCACCTCCAGCACTGGAAAACAGGCAGGAGAAAGGGCAATTCGGAGAAAGTGAAAAATGGAGTATCGCATGAAGACTGGACAGTTAGGGTGCATCCCAAATGACACCCTATTCCCTACATTTGGGCCTTGGTCAAAAGAAGTGTACTATGTAGAGAATAGGGTGCCATTTGGGACGCACACAAGATAGACTGTGGGCCTGTGAACTGGATCATCAGTCAGTCTGCTAAGGCACTGGATTCACTCCGTGAGTCTTTACCCATCGCATTCCACATTCCACTCCACCTCCCAACTACGTGTGCTCTCCTGTGAGCAGACCCCAAGGGATTACAAGTGAGGCGGCATTGCAAGTCACTACGCAAACAGAAGGAATTTGGAGGTTGCCCAGGGCCATGGATACGGTATTCAGAGTCTGTCATCTTGTGTGTGTGTGGACTGTATGTGTGTATGTGTGCGCGTGCGTGTGTAATGTGTGTGTGTGGGTGTCTGTGTGCGTGTGTGTACTGTATGTGTGTGTGTGTACTGTAAGTGTGTGTGTGTGTACTGTATGGGTGTGTGTGTGTACTGTATGTGTGTGTGTGTACTGTATGTGTGTGTGTGTGTGTGTGTACTGTATGTGTGTGTGTGTGTACTGTATGTGTGTGTATGTACTGTATGTGTGTGTGTGTGTGTACTGTATGTGTGTGTGTGTGTACTGTATGTGTGTGTGTGTGTACTCTATGTGTGTGTGTGTGTGTGTGTGTGTACTGTATGTGTGTGTGTGTGTACTGTATGTGTGTGTGTGTGTGTACTGTATGTGTGTGTGTGTGTGTACTGTATGTGTGTGTACTGTATGTGTGTGTGTGTGTACTGTATGTGTGTGTACTGTATGTGTGTGTACTATATG
Source organism: Thymallus thymallus (assembly GCA_023634145.1). Lineage (NCBI taxonomy): Eukaryota > Metazoa > Chordata > Actinopteri > Salmoniformes > Salmonidae > Thymallus > Thymallus thymallus. The sequence continues at coordinate 17,293,975 of CM042386.1, read as the reverse complement.
TGTGTGTGTACTGTATGTGTGTGTACTGTATGTGTGTGTGTGTGTACTGTATGTGTGTGTACTGTATGTGTGTGTACTGTATGTGTGTGTACTGTATGTGTGTGTACTGTATGTGTGTGTGTACTGTATGTGTGTGTACTGTATGTGTGTGTGTGTGTACTGTATGTGTGTGTGTGTGTGTGTACTGTATGTGTGTGTGTGTGTGTACTGTATGTGTGTGTACTGTATGTGTGTGTGTGTGTACTGTATGTGTGTGTACTGTATGTGTGTGTACTGTATGTGTGTGTACTGTATGTGTGTGTGTGTGTGTGTGTGTACTGTATGTGTGTGTACTGTATGTGTGTGTGTGTACTGTATGTGTGTGTACTGTATGTGTGTGTACTGTATGTGTGTGTACTGTATGTGTGTGTGCACACAACTATTTAATACATTTTGAATTCAGGCTGTAACGCAACAAAATGAAAGTGAAAGGGTAAGAATACTTTCTGAAGGAACTGTACATGTGTAGTGTGTACCTGTGTGTTTGAGACTCACCAGTGCAGACGGAGCGCGTGCAGGAAGGCGGACAGGCCTTCCATGATGAGCAGGATGCACACTGTGAGCATGGCGAAGGCCGAGAAGATGATTGAGAGGCCGAAGAAGCCGCCCCCGCTCCTGGAGGATAGGCCCAGGTGCATCACCATGGTCCACAACACCTCCGACAGCTCTGTGGACAGAGAGAGAGAGAGAAAGATAGAATGAAAGAAAGAAAGAAAGAAAGAAAGAAAGAAAGAAAGAAAGAAAGAAAGAAAGAATGAAAGAAAGAAAGAAAGAAAGAAAGAAAGAGAGAGAGAGAGAAAGAGAGAGAGAAAGAAAGAAAGAAAGAAAGAAACAAAGAGAGAGAGAATGAAAGAGAGAGAGAAAGGGGAAAGAGAGATGGAAAGAGACAGATGGGAGATAGGGAGGTGAGGAGTGAGAGATGTAAGGTGTTCATTCTACCAGTAGGTCGTTATCCACCAATTAGTGTCAACCCTCTTGCCATAATGTAGTATGTGCATGATTGAGTGAGTGATAGAAAAGAACAGAATTGCATGTGCATTACGCTTGTGTTATGAGTGTCTATTCTGCGTGTGTGTGCATGCTCTCACCCATTTCTAGGTACACAGAGTACGTAGTTACATGCATGTGCACAGTATATTCACTTGTGTGTAATGTGTGTGTGTAACACTCACGTGCATGGGCCAGACTGAGGGCCCAGAGTCGCAGGTAGGAGGCAGTGTTGGAGATGCAGCCCAGGCAGTATTCTATGGTGTGGATGGCCTGGTGGACTGCCACGTCTCCAAAGTCAAACTGCAGAGAGAGGAGGTGCGCATCAGGGATATATTCTAAGACCAACTGCCATTCCGCTGGAAACTAGATGTCTAATATGACCATTGGTTATTTTACTGGAAACTACACAGACCTAGGCTGGGTCAGGGTCAGTAGGAACAAAACAGAAGAAAAACGATTTGAAAGAGAGTAAAAAGGAAAGAAACAGGGAGGTACTATGTTTTCTACTGCAAAAAGGTTTTGTTACAGTGTGCCCTACTGAACATGACTCTGGTGCTGTTCAAATTCCCTTCACAGCTGACTGAAAGTAGGCTGTAATTCTATCCTGAGTGAATCATACCCCATTAGGTTGCTTTATCTAATCTATCCATAACTACCGGTAATGTCGCTTTCTTCCCTTGCGTACGAGATGTGAAAAACATGAGAATCCAAATTATTCAGTTTAGCTTGGCAAGGACAAGGCTTCCCATTTCCATCCCTCTGGTTTGTCCTTCGATCCACCCAGAGTTCACAGAAAAGCCGGCGCTGGCTCTCATTGTTCTACTTGAAAAGGGCTTCCAACATGATTTGCTATGGAAAACAACACTACTGTACAGTACATGTTGTGATGGCAAATGGAAGAAGCCGAATAGCTTGGATAACGGTTATCATTCGACATCCTGGTATCAACAGCAAAACATTACAGGACAGTAAAATCCTGCATGTTTGATATCTCAATGCACATTGGTCATTGGTGGGGAAGGATGGACCGAGGACTGGTGAGAAAGGAAGAAAATAGTCAGATGGTAGACCAACATGGCTAAATGAAAGGGAATACAATCAAAACTGGTTTTGATAGACTTGCCTTGCTACACACACACACACACGCACGCACACACACACACACACACAAGCACCATTCTTGGGCGGTTGACAGAGAGTGGGTAGGTAGGCAGGTTGGGTAAACAGACAGGCCACAGAATACTGTCATTGGGGACAGACAGACGCACATCATACTGGGATGCACGGCCTGGTTCTTACCGGTTCCTCCTCTGCATGCTTGAAAGTAAGCAGAGGTCAAAGGTTAGTGGCAGGGTTCAGGAAGCAATTTGTTATATTATCACTAAGAAATGAATAGCATGCATTACTTGCACATTGAAGTTATATCATCTTGGACACAGTGCATGATCATATTATATATTAGTCATAGTTGGTATTACAAAACAAGCCAGTTATTTTTAGTAAACATCCAAACCTTTTCATAAGAAATCATCAAACTATACTCTTATAGGACTATCAAGTACACTTTCTCCGTTAAAACAAACCTCTAGAATGTAACATTAGGCCTTCATGAAAAAAAAACCAGAACCTCTGACTGATAATACTTTCCAGATTCCATTCCCTGATGCAATGACTCACTGAGGCTGGTTCTCATGTAAAACCACCTCACTGTTTACTTTTCTGAACCCATTGTGAAACGGAAAATCCATTTCTTATCTCTTCCATTCCACCCCCCCTCTCCTCACTTGTGCCCACATTCCCCCCTTCCCTCAATAACACCCAGAACGAAGGCATGCTATTTGACACACACGTCTAAGAGGAAGATGATGTAGTGAAACTAGGTAATGAGGGTAAATTAATGGGTTTTGTGTAGCTGTGACAGGTTATAGCAAGTCATAGCTGCTGCATAAGGAATAGAGTGAGGCAGTATATGTAGTGAGGCAGTATATGTTCTACACTGTAGCTATGAACGAGAGGTCTTGAATGGCAGAAGGAAGGAACGTCAGAAATGGGTTAAGAGGTTCTATTCTAAGCTGAGAGAAAAACAGCTCACAACATTTGTTATGATCTTTCAGACTAAAACTGTAGTATGATCTTTCAGACTAAAACTGTAGTACTTCAGACTAAAACTGTAGTACTTCAGACTAAAACTGTAGTACTTCAGACTAAAACTGTAGTACTTCAGACTAAAACTGTAGTACTTCAGACTAAAACTGTAGTACTTCAGACTAAAACTGTAGTAGTTCAGAGTTAAAACTGTAGTACTTCAGACTAAAACTGTAGTACTTCAGACTAAAACTGTAGTACTTCAGACTAAAACTGTAGTACTTCAGAGCTAAAAAGTCAGAAAGAACGTAGTCAGTTAACCCCTTGGCTCACCTCGTCTCCGTCCTCAGAGTGTTGTGAGAGCGCGTCGTGGTCCATGATGCCAGCTTCGTCCTCCGTGGGCCCGTTGCCCACCCGCACCCCTCCGAATTTCTGTGTGCCCTGTTGGGTGAGTCCGGTTGATGAGGACACGCCTGTTTGCTCTAAAGATTGCTCTAGATTCTCTGCAGGGCATTCTTCCCTCTTCTGTGACTAGATACAAAAGCCACAAGATCTGTGTCTGGCTTAAAGCACGCCTTGGGGTGTTACGTTTGCGTTTGGCACTTAGGGGGGGGGCACCCAACAAGCAGATCCATATAAAAAAATATGTAAAATATATGTAAAATACATTTAAATTACTTATGCAAAATACATGTACAAAATATCTGGAAAAAAATACATGTACAATCTATGTAATTATGGGGAATATTGTACAAATTGGAAACTTGTTAGGTGCCCATAATATGCCAAACAAGCAAAGCTAGCCGTGTGTTAACAAAATATAAAATAATAAATAATAAATGTACACGCAGCTAAATTATTTCTAATCTCTTTGTAATCTTTTACCAAAATATAGCAAAGTAAATCTACTTGTTTACTTCACAGCTTTCCCAAGGCATGCTTTAAGCATCGTTGTATGGCAAAACACAACCAAGCACAACATTACAGAAACACAACACACAGTCCATAGAAATTAATGGCCACAAAAAAAGCGCAAGAAAGCAACAAAAACAGGTCATCAACAAGAGTCAGAAAGGTTAAAGGTTAGATCTGATGAACATACCAGGTGCTTTTTCCACAGGTGCTGGCGCCGAAGCACCATAGTTTTCACTATCAGCATACAGGGAACACATGCAAGGGCAATCAGCACCAAAACAATTTGGATCCCCATCTATAGATTCAAAACAGAGAGAACGTTAACAGACAACATATTGGGGACATGGAGCCTAGCCTTATCAGAGACAAATGCTAACTCGCTCTCCGGGACCCTGGCTGCGCCCCAATAGCCTAGAATAGTGACCTCATTTTCTCCTTTCCTGTTCCTTCGATTGCAGTGGTCTGAGCGAGAGAGAGAGAGGGGGGGGGGGGGGGGGGGGACGATGGAAAGAAGGTGAGGTAAGGAAGTCACTTTTTGAGTCACTATTGAGACACAGCCCCATATGCCACTGGGCAGCAAAGGGACGAGAGACAGAGGGAGGGAGGGAGGGAGGGAGGGAGGGAGGGAGGGAGGGAGGGAGGGAGGGAGGGAGGGAGGGAGGGAGGGAGGGAGGGCGGGAGGGAGGGAGGCAGGGAGGGAGGGAGGGAGGGAGGGAGGGAGGGAGGGAGGGAGGGAGGGAGGTCACACCTGTCCCCGGTAGAGAGGCTTGTTTGTGACGTCGCTGTAGTTGAAGAGACACATGTTGATGAAGGCGATGAGAAGGCTGGGCGCGTCCTTGGAGGTGGAAGCATCGTAGGCCGTCCACTTGTAGAAGACCAGGATGATGAGGTAGCCGAACAGGCTGGCCATGAAGACAATCTCAGGGATGAAGCCCAGGAAGATGTTCAGGGGCTTCTTGAAGTACCTGGCCCACAGTAAGAGAACAGAAGATATGAGAAGAGGAGGAGAACAACATTACTGTCCATTATGTTTTCACAGATGGACCTCTGGTTGCCAGGTATTAAACACAGAGGGGTACGTACAGGTGGTTGAACAGGCTGAGAGAGACGCCAAACATCATGTGGATCACTCCCAGGATCACGGACATCTTCATCTTGAAAGAGTTGAGGAAGGTCAACTTGTTTGTGGCAATGTTCCAGATCTGAAGACCACAAAGAGGCATAGATAAAGAGACGTAGATGCAAGCAAATCCATATTTTTCTGAAGTGGCACACGCTGGCTCTCATTGTAGAGACGACTCAAGGTAAGACAGACACAGAGAGACAGAGAGACAGAGACGGACAACATAATAGTCAGACAGACAGACAGACAGACAGACAGACAGACTGACTGTACAGACAGACAGACAGACAGACTTACCGGGTCTATACCCAGTGGATAGGGCCCATTGAAGACACCTGGCACGGCTGGGTCCAGCTGCAGCACCTTATTTTCATTGAGAGTTTCAAACCTAGATAGATTATAGACAATTGAAGTGAACAATTTGCAGAGTGTTGCCATCGTTGACATACAGTATACATAAGGGGTTTCTATTATGCATTGCTGGAACGTGCACCAATATTGGATTTTAAAAGCCTGGTATAATAAATGAAGTGCCCTGTAATATACCCCCACATGGAACATTCAATAAATCAGATTTTTGATATAAATAAAGGTATTTTGACATGTCCCTCTGTACACTCTGTGACTTCTCTGAAGATTTTCACCTCTAAAAGTCTAAGCCGTTGAGGGTGCTAAGCTAACATATGGAATGATTTTAAGATGGTCATACTATGGATCATTTAGCTATTTGATTTGGAATTTTAGGACCTCTTTAGGCAAAAAAAAATATCTATACAAATATTATTTGATAAAATATTGAATTTAGCCTTTACTACCATAGACCCTAGAAACGCATTGAATAACACATTCATAAATTGCAAAAAAAAGTCCAAAAATAAATCATAAGGAATACGTTTTTGAAGTGTCTGTCCTTTATCTAGGAGATATAAGAAAGCTCAGGATAAAATAAAATAAAATGTGGACACATTTTTAACCCCTTATTTTTGTTGACACAAAACTACCTCCATACTTCCATTCATATGTATGGGTTACCTTCAGAGTCCCGTGACACTTAGAGAAAAAACAGAGAAATGTCTCCCCTTTCCATAGTGGGGTCACATTAGTTTGTATCTCAAACGGTTCGGACACTACAGACAGAAGTTGGCACATCATCATTACCGACTTCAGATGAGTTTAACATCCGCTCGGCATGACAGAAAGTTAGAATTAGGTGAATTAAAACGTTATACTACACAAAAAGGACTCGTTTCGTGGAACGACCCTGCTACTACATTAACCGGTATGAACAATGTGTTAAACAACAATCAAGCTGTTGAGATCTCCCGTGGTGGGTGTATCTTTTGTTGTTAGCTAATGTCAAATCTTGTTACCAGGAACTGCCTTCTCCCAATTGGCTGTCACAAAGTCGCGTGGATTTATAGTTTGGACAGTTAACTGACTGATCGACGGATAACTTACGTCCAGTTGGCTCCCTTGGGGCTGAACATGGGCCGAACACTCCAACCGGAGCCAAACATATTGAGGGATTTGGAAAAGCAATCGTTGTAGATGATTCCAGTGTAGACAGAGAAGACTCCCATCAGCAGGATGATGTAGCGTCCAGCGAATACCATGTTGAACATCTGCCAGGGCAGGGAGAGTAGGAACACACATTGGAGCACTGGCCTGGGTCATGTTCATCGGGCACCGAAAGGAATAAAAAGGACCGAAACAGTGATGGAATATCTGGACCAGTCTGGACCCTGGCCTCACCTGGTAAAGAATGTCTGCATCCATCAACGCCTGCGCCAGCCATCATTACACATTCAACCACATCAAACACTAAAACATTACTTAAATTGACCAAAGTTATGTATCCTACTGTACAAGAGAGGACAGTTTGCCAAATGAAATCTACAATATATTGGCCTAATTATCTCCTTCCTCCAAAAGTGTGCACTTGCTCACTTCCCTTCACTGACTGGTATCAGAAAGATGGCGGAGATTCCATCTAGCCCATTCCTCCCCCAAACCAATGCTTTTAGGTTTGTGGGAAGCAGTGAACGACTGCACACTACAGGAGAAAGGAGATATTACTGGGACGCACACAATGTCATCGGCCCTCTTGGTGGGCCGTACCTCATTGTCGGTCTTCTGGGAGAGGATGCGGCTCTCTCGGATGACCAGGTAGAGGGCGGCGCAGGTCATCAACACACCGTGACCCATGTCCCCGAACATGACCGCAAACAGGAAGGGGAAAGTGATGATGGTGTACGGTGCTGTAGGAAGGAGCACACAGAAAGAAACATTGCAGAGGACAGTACAACACAATGACATGGGGGAAAACAACAACAACACAATGACTTGGGGGAAAACAACAACAACACAATGACTTGGGGGAAAACAACAACAACACAATGACTTGGGGGAAAACAATAACAACACAAAGACATGGGGGAAAACAACAACAACAAGATACAGAGAAAGACACAACAACACAAGAGACAAGAACAACACAAGACACAAAACAACACAAGAGACAAAACAACACAAGAGACACAACAACACAAGAGACAAAACAACACAAGAGACACAACAACACAAGAGACAAAACAACACAAGAGACACAACAGCAAAAACAACAACAACAACGACAGAAAGACACAACTACAACAACACAGAGGCATACAGTGGGGATTTGTATGTCACCTGGGTTGATCTCTCTGTAATTCCCGATCCCGTAGGCGTCCACGATGTTCTGGAATCCAGAGGTGAACTTATTGGTCTTGTTGAAGGTGGGAGGAGTCTGCTTAGTGGTCATCCTGTTGAGAATGGAGGGCACTGTAGAGCCACTCCTCTCCTATAAAACACACCAAGCCAATGAGTCACAGCTATGGGGTGAAGTTTGCCCTAGGTACAGATCTAGGATCAGCTTCCCCTCCCCCAATCCTAATCTTAACCATTAGTTAGGAAAATGCTAATCTGACCCAAGATCAGCATCTAGTGGCAACTTCACCATATACCAGAATTACCTGACAAATGCCAATTCACCTTTGCAAGCCCATTATTACCTGATACAGCCAATACACAAACACAATTTTCATATTTTCAGATGACTTCAGATGGCCCCTATTGGGCCCTTGTCACTAAGACCAATGAGTAATGGCAGAAGGAACAGACAACAGGTCAGTTCTGCAGACCGAAGACTGGGCAGAACCGTTGTTGTATTTGGCTACATGATAACATTACATCAACGTTTGCCTATTCCTGTAATTTCATTTAGCTTTAGATAAGAACAGGGCACAGAAAGATGTTCTATACACCTCTGGGTGAACTGGTGAAAATTGATATGAGTGCAGTTAGCTTAGTTTGCATTTTGATATACTGTATGTATTTGATATCGAGCAATATTATTTCTCCCTTTATTATGATTTCTGTCCAAGTATTTCTATTCGATTCAAATACGATAGTGTTAATAAAGAATGTTTACATCTCTATACTATATCGTCATCTTGTATTCAATTCTGAATTTACAGCATCAAAGCAACAACAGGAAGTGAGGTAATTAATTAAAATGACCGTCCTGCCTCGGAGCTCTTGTGCTTCTGATTTGCAGACCCGACTCACCGTTCCTCGGCGCAGGGCGAACTGGATGGAGTCCAGGTCGGATACAGGGCACCACACCTCGGCGATCAGGCACTTCTGAGTGACGTCGATGTTGCACAGATTCAGGGTGTGGTAAATGGCCTTCATCTTCCTCACCTTGATGAACCACACCCTCATGGTCTTGGCTGCAGCCTGGAGCACCCTCTGTCTGTGGTCCTCCGTCTGGTTCAGTACCTGCAGGGGAGAAAATCTGGTTGTGTTAGCCCTCTGAGCTAAAGCCTAGGTATTATTTTGGGGGAGCTAACACAAGTCTTCAGGTCTTTGGTTGGTACAGACTCATTTTTTAATTATGAAACATGTCCATCTGGTTTTGGACCTGCACAGTCAACAAGATGGTGTTAGCTAAGCCTAGGTAGTAGGTATTATCTCGGGGGAGCTAACGTAAGTCTTCAGGCCTCAGTTGGTTCAGACATAGGCCGTGTCCGATTACCCATACTTGCATTCTAAATAGTATGCATTTTAGGTATGCGAAAATAGAACGTTTTAAAGTATATGAAATTTCAAAAACCAAGTATTCTTTAAATGCCAGGATGTTATACTCACTTCGGCTTTTCATGTAGTAGAATTCGCTACACACTTTTGAGGATGAGAATCGTCTTTCCAGGCACGTGTGTTTGACAACAGCTGATAGGCCTTTATGGTAGAGTGGCCAGACGGAAGTCACTCTTCAGTAAAAGGCACATGACAGCCCACTCTCTGGTCTGATGAAACCAATACTGAACAATTTGGCCTGAATGCCAAGCGTCACGTCTGGAGGAAACCTGGCACCATCCCTACGGTGAAGCAGGGTAGCAGCAGCATCATGCTGTGGGGATGATTTTCAGTGGCAGGGACTGGGAGACTAGTCAGGATCGATGCTACAAGCTTGGCACACCTGTATTTGGGGAGTTTCTCCCATTCTTCTCTGCAGATCCTCTCAAGATCTGTCAGGTTGGATGTGGAGCGTCGCTGCACAGTTATTTTCAGGTCTCTCCAGAGATGTTAGATTGGGTTCAAGTCCAGGCTCTGGCTGGGCCACTCAAGGACATTCAGAGACTTACCCCGAAGCCACTCCTGCGTTTTCTTGGCTGTGTGCTTAGGGTCGTTGTCCTGTTGGAAGGTGAACCTTCACCCCAGTCTGAGGTCTTGAGTGCACTGGAGCAGGTTTTCATCAAGGAGCTCTCTGTACTTTGCTCTGTTCATCTTTGCCTCGATCCAGACTAGTCTCCCAGTTTTACATTTTTTTAAATCCATTTCAAAATAAGTCTGTAACGTAACAAAATGTGGAAAAGGTGAAGGGGTCTGAATACTTTCCGAAGGCACTGTACCTTTGTTTCAAAGTAGATTTGTTTGACTACCAAGAAACACAATGGTTAAGTGACACTATTTTACTGTGTTCAGTGTCTTGCATACCATCTGGAGGTCGTCAATACGGGTGTTGACCCCCGCGGCCATCTCCTTCCTCTCCTGGGGAGTCTCGGGGCAGGGGTAGAGTGAGGCCCGGAACCTGGAACACACAACCAACAGTTCACATACTGATTTGCAATTATATTATATTTACTAGAGCAGACATTTCCATTTAAATTCAATGTTCCGTGATCAGATAATGAAACGTCACAACTCATAAACTCGGGTATCATCATTTTGACCCAAGTTTCCTGACTTAAAGGGCCGTTCTAGTGGTTATTTCCCAGTTGGGAAGTCATATATCCAAATTTCTGACAGCACTCAAAGGCTAAATTAATGGAGGAACTGGGGACTGACTAGTGTTAGTGACGTACCCCTCACATATCTTCTTGACTCTGTTCTTCAGCTGATCACCTTGGAAAAAGATGATGAAGACTGACTTGTGGACTTGGTCGCCCTGTAAGAGAGAAAGATTCAATCATCTCACCAATCAAGCAGTGACTGTCGTTGGAACAACCTTTTTTTTTTTCGTCCTGGCTCATTGGATGCTTGGTTGCACAAACTTGGGTGTGTATACGTTTCTCACATCTTTGTTGGTGTGTCAAAGAATTGACCAAATTTGACACATTTTTTATAGTTTATAATTTTTTTCCTATTATTGGCTCAGATCACAGACAAGTGTATATACATTTAAAAAATACACGAAAAAATTATCGAAGACGTAGAGAATAAAAACAAAATAAAAAAAAATAAAACAAAAACAAAACACAAAATAAAAACAAAATAAAACAAAAACAAAACACAAAAAACAAAACAAAACAAAAATAAACAAATGTATTAAATATGAAGTAAGATATAAAAGATGTAAATGGCAAACCGTGGCGGGGTCCTCCAGGGGGTCCTCGATTTCTGCCTGACGTAAAAAGACGTTGCCGCGGCACACTCTCCACAGCATCCTCTCAAAGGTAGGGATCCTCTCCCGGCTGATCACCCCAGCAACAAACCTGCTCGGCCAATTAAAATATTTCAGGGTCTGGCCAATCAAATGCACTGTACATGATCCCTCTGGGTTGGATCATTATCAAGCATGGATCAATGCCTGGCTCAAAGTTAATTGAAATCAATCCCTATTAAGAGGACAGACATTTTCAATACACCATCCACTTCCATCTTTCATTTAAATTGCCTGTATATGCCTATAGGCCAAAAAGGGGTGACTTGGACATCTATGAGTTAAATGATCCCCACCACAGCTAGAATACATTTTTACCTTGGGCTACAAAATAATATTACAACATGCAATGGCGTGTGTATAGTACAGATGATTGCATTCAATGTACAGCTCAAGTGCCCTATAAGGCACACCAGTGTTTCCCCTACCATTGATCAAGTAGGGACGAGCCACCTAACTCTGTTAGACCCAAGCCTGAAAAACGTTGGTTTCTATGGATTTCAAATGCCAATTTCAGTGCCTGAGGGCTTGAACGTTTCTTTGGGGAAACTGCTGTACGGTGTGAGTGTGTGTGTGTGTGTCTCACCCCAGTCGGAGCGGTGCTCCACGGCCCCCTTCGTTACCCTCCATTAGGGCTGACGACTCTTCCATCAGGGCAGGGTCCTCCATCTGTGGAACGCAAGGAAGATGATGATGATGATGATGATGGAGATAGGAGGAAGATGCAATTTAGTCTGGAGTCACAAACCAGCAACCACATGGTTAAGATACACTATATATACAAAAGTATGTGGACACCCCTTCAAATTAGTGGATTTGGCTATTTCAGCCACACCCGTTGCTGACAGGTGTATAAAATCAAGCACACAGCCATGAAATCTCCATAGACAAACATTGGCAGTAAAATGGCCTTACTGAAGACCTCAGTGACTTTCAACTTGGCACCGTCATTGGATGCCACCTTTCCAACAGGTCACTTTGTCAAATTTCTACCCTGCTAGAGCTGCCCCGGTCAACTGTAAATGTTAGAACGCTGCCTGCCCGAATGCATAGTGCAAACTGTAAAGTTTGGTGGAGGAGGAATAATGGTCGTGGGCTGTTTTTCATGGTTCAGGCCCCTTAGTTCCAGTAAAGGGAACTCTTAACGCTACAGCATACAATGACATTCTAGACGATTCTGTGCTTCCATCTTTGTGTTAACAGTTTGGGGAAGGCCCATTCCTGTTTCAGCATGACAATGCCCCAGTGCAAAAAAGCAAGGTCCATACAGAAACGCATTGTCGAGATCGGTGTGGAAGAACTTGACTGGCCTCCACAGAGCTCTGACCTCAACCCCATCGAACACCTTTGGGATGAATTGGAACGCCGACTGCGAGCCAGGCCTAATTGCCCAACATCAGTACCCGACCTCACTAATGCTCTTGTAGCTAAATGGAAGCAAGTCCCCGCAGCAATGTTCCAACATCTAGTGGAAAGCCTTCCCAGAAGAGTAGAGGCTGTTATAGCAGCAAAGTGGGGACCAACTCCATATTAATGCCCATGATTTTGGAATGGTGTCCACATACTTTTGGTCATGTAGTAGAATGGTGTTGCTAGTAATTACTCCTTTGAGAGTAATCCTAGTAGGAATTAGGTCATATTTTCTCATTTCCAGAATTATTCTGAATTGAATTGAATTGACCCCAACCCTGGTGTCTGTGGAGGTAGGGGTCCATTTGGGATTGAGCAAAACAGAGGTTGCTTGCATTCCAGGTGAACTACATTGCAGACGTTGCATTGTATCAATCAATGGTTGTGTGCCATGTCATTGAATGCGCAGTCGGTCATAAAATTGCTATATCATATGATGTGGGTAGATATGTTAAAAACCTATCCAGGCATTGTGAGATCTGGCATGCATCTGCAATGTAGTCCGCCTGGAACGCGCCCAAAATATTGGCGTGGAGGTGCTTGCTGACCTCGTCAAAGAACTGCTGGGTGCGTCGCAGGATGTGCTTGAGCTCGGTCAGCTCCAGGAAGTTCTTCTTCAGGGCTTCCTGGTTGGTGTTGATCTCTTTAAGCTCGTTCTCCAGCTTCTCAAACGTGGCCTGTCAATCAAACGGAGACAACCAATGAGATCGGGCTTTAGATGGGATGGGGTGAAAGAGAACATGGTAGAAGGGGTCATAGAAATAGAATCACTAGAACGGCAAAGCGTTTACTTCCTGCTTTAAAATGGCTGCCGGTACACCCGTTACAGACCCATTGATTTGAATGAGGATACCCGTTCTAGTGTTTTTATTTCTATGGAAAGTATAGCCTATTCAACTCCATAACAAGCAGTCAGGGTCCCTAACATGAGTCCTAGCTATAGCCTATAATGATGGCCAATGTCCGGTAAAGTGTCATTATGAGTTTTAGAGGTATTGGCTAGAGCAGGGTGAACTGCTGCACAGTTCCACTTCACTGTCAGGTAGGCCCTTACTGAAAAAACACATGATTTCACATGTTGAAAATCCCGTTTTCACGTTGCTTTAAATGTTATTATCACATTAACTTAACATAAGATCTCATGTGATCACATTAAAACATGTTTTTGGAACACTTCACATGTGATCACGTGAAATTCATGTGATTATTCCGTAAGGGGAGTAGTATTGTGAGGCAAAAGAGATTATTAAATTATCTGGGGAAATTGTTTTGTGCTATTTTTGGGCTGACGTCAATGACATTCACAATTTCATATTACTGACATACAGTATAAAACAGGGATAGATACCTCAAGGTCAATCATATCCCTAGGGAAGGGGACTTCTGGGTTTTCCCCGGTATCCACAGTCGGGATGTTAGCTTTCTTTATCTCCTTCTCAACAAACCCTGCAAAACAAAACACCAAGTAATATTCGATACCCTGGTTGCCAGTCTGTTTTTGATCTCTTGCCAACTCTTTATTGAAATGTCATGCCAAATTGTTTGACAATGACAGTGTAGTAGGCAGAAGCACAATGAGATCTGGGACCAAGCTAGTGAGTTTCTGCATTGTGGGAGAAATAGACATTCTGTGTGCCATTCTGTGTGTGGTAATCTTTGCAATACTGCATCACAATATACGGTGCATTCGGAATGTATTCAGACCCCTTTACTTTTTCCACATTTCGTTACGTTACAGCCTTATTCTAAAATGGATGAAATAAATGTTTCTCCTCATCAATCTACACACAATACCCCATCATGACAAAGCGAAAACAGCTTTTAAGACATTTTTGCAGACTAAAAATGTAAGTACCTTCCAGAAGGACAACCATCTCTGCAGCGATCCACCAATCAAGCCTTTATGGTAGAGTGACCAGATGGAAGCCACTTCTCAGTAAAAGGCAAAAAAGGCAACTGAAGGACTCTCAGTCCATGAAAAACAAGATTCTCTGGTCTGATGAAACCAAGATTAAACCCTTTGGCCTGAATGCCAAGCATCACGTCTGGAGGAAACCTGGCTGGAAACCTGACCTGAAAATAGCTGTGCAGCGACGCTCCCCATCCAACCTGACAGAGCTTGAGAGGTTCTGCAGAGAAGAATGGGAGAAACTCCCCAAATACAGGTGGGCCAAGCTTGTAGCGTCAAACCCAAGAAGAGGTGCTTCAACAAAGTACTGAGTAAAGAGTCTGAATACTTATGCAAATGTAATAAAAAATAAATAAAAAAGATATATATATATCTGTAAACATTTCTAAAAACCTTTATCATTATGGGGTACTGTGTGTAGATTGATGATGGAATTTTTTTTTTAGAATAAGGCTGTAACGTAACAAAATGTGGAGAAAGTCAAGGGGTCCGAATGCTTTCCAAATGCACTGTATATGTATGTTTTGGGGCTTGATCGGACTTTGTATAGAATTGATTAAAACATGTACTTCATATGGTATTATATGAACTGTCCCTGCTATGTTTTGTCCAAGCTGAGGATCACAATGGAAATGTCTTTATTGAATTTTTAATTCTCAAAAACATTTGATGTATTGTTGGCTCACTTGGCTGACACAGCTCTATATGTATATTCAATATGTCAAATAAAATGGATTCATTCAACATATTATGAAATCACTCACTTAGTTTCCTGTCCATCTCCTCACACCTCCTCACTTCATTCACAAACTTCCTCTGGAATACATTCACGTCTGGGTTGAGCTAAAAATTCAAATAAGAGAAACACGTGTCACAGTTGCCCTTCTTTGCCAGGTCTCTCCTTGGGAAAGAGGTCAGAAGACCTCAGTCACACTTCATGTTTCATTAAATAAAGGTTACATTTTTTATAGATAGGTGAGTGGTATGTTACTTACATCACGGAACTGAACCATTCCCAGTTCTCCCAGCTCGCTGACACAGCAGTAGGCTGCCTCAGACTGAAGGAAGAGCTGGGCAAGCGTCATCTCCTCGCTCCTGAACAGTTCCCCCATGGTGACCACCTGACACACTCACCCCTTTAAGATAAAAAAATAAAATACCCCTGTTGGCAAAAATAAGGGCTAAATGACTAGGACAGACAGACAGACATATAGAGATAGCCTGAACAAAGTTGGTTTGGTGTGTCTAACTTGAACAGTTCAAGAGCAGTAGGCCTAGCATTTGGAATATCTATTCGACCTATATGACAATTTGAAACTATTAAATGTGTATATAAAAAGGTAGCCATATAATTAGAAGAATCATATATACGCTTCTTCTAATTCTATAGCTACCTTTTCTTTCCAGATGTGAAAGGACTGTCATCAGCACCAGTCAACACGGATATGAGGATTAACTGTCCGTGTCCAATGGAAATCCTACTCGTGCGCAAAGATGCTGTCATAAACCTATATATCCGCTGCCCAGGTAGTCAACCCGAACATAATTCATATAGGTTAAGTATATTCTAATACATTTCCAAAATATTTGAAATAACATAAAGCATATTACGTCCAATCGTTAAAATATCAAATGTTCTCTCAATTTGAGAGAGCGACGTGGTTCGCTCGAGCGTCTTCTCTGCTGCACTGTCCTTCATCTCAAGGACGCCATTACGAAGCTGCTGCTGTAAACTACCAGTACACTACTGAGCATCTTTCATAATGTGTTGAAGGCAAACGGGGAAACGGGAATAATGATAGGACTATTGTTGATGCATTTATATACGTCTTTCTAACAATTATGTAGGCTCATTGAAAATTATGTCTATAAAATATTGCTTGAAATGACCGGCTATAGCCCTATTTCAACCAAAATGCTGACGAAATAAACAGATAGCACCTCTGAGGGTCGCTTAGAGAAATATTAGAGTATTATGAATACATAATAATGAATTTCGTTTTAATCACAAACGGATATATTTTGACCGAAGGTCCATGGTTATTAGGCCTACGGCCTAATGCAAATACAGAATGATTCTAACAACGTCGATTGATGGTCGACTGACATTATTTGCAATTTCTTCCATTTGATTCGGGATGACATAGAGTACATAAGGTCTATGACTATTATTTTAAACAACCCCTAATAGCTTATGGTAGAACCAAGTCGCATCGCATCATCAGCTGAAGTGCATGGACCAGATAGGAAATATTCTCAAGGTGAGGACTCGCTCAAGATGACAGCACGTTCAAATTCACCATAATAAAATAAATTTCTGTTTGACACAGTTCTGTTTGTAAAATTAACATTTACATATATAGATTTAATCCGTTATGAATTAGCTTACTTGTGTTGTGATAAAATCCTTCAGAATTTCTCCAGGTCGAACGAAAAGCGCTCTCCTCACGAATCAATGTGACATCACACCAACCATCTGCTGGAGGACGGTCATGTGATGAGTTGGGATGCTGCAAGTCTGTAGGATGAGTTGAGCTATTACAATGGGGATTTCCATTATGTAATGACAGTTGGCTACTGCCGCAGCCATAATATATACAAATATCTATGGATGGACCTAATACAATCTTTGATATTAAGTATTTAAATATGTCCATTTGATGTCATTCATTAAAATCTAGCCGATACCATTCATTTAGAAATGAATTTAGATGACTGATTTTGACGTTCATTTCAATGACTGATTGTAATTAATGCATAATTGCACACAGGTAATTTGCTAGTAAGCCTATTGGTCAGTACAGGGCCATGCACCAACCTTTTGGCTGGCATGCAGTGGCGTGTATTCATGGATGCCAAGGGAAGCCAGGCTTCCCCCCCAAAATGGACCAAGAAAAAAAAAAGAACATATCAAATAATGTAGTATCAAATAATATCTTTCGTCTCTCTGTGTGTCATAATTGTCCAGATGGTGAAGCGTGATTCATCAGTCCAGAGAACGCGTTTCCACTGCGAGTCCAATCGCGGCGAGCTTTACACCACTCCAGCCAACTCTAGCACGTTGTGGCTGAGCCGTTGTTGCTCCTAGAAGTTCCACTTCACAATAACATCACTTACAGTTGACCGGGGCAGCTCTAGCAGGGTAGAAATCTGACAAACTGACTTCTTGGAAAGGTAGCATCCTATGACGGTGCCACTTTGAAAGTCACTGAGCTCTTCTCTAAGGTAATTCTACTGCCAATGTTTGTCTATGGAGATTGCATGGCGGTGTGCTCGATTTTATACACCTGTCAACAACGAGTGTGGCTGAAATAGCAGAATCCACTAATTTGAAGGGGTGTCCACATACTTTTGTATATATAGTGTATCTCACCAGAAAAAGCATCCAAGCTAGCGAAACAGCACCCCTCTGTTTCTGTATGTGTAGACCATCTATCTGATGCTGTCTGGTCAAAAAGAGTATGACATTGTTACCGCCCGTAGCATTGAATGCAAGGGAAGCCAGCGAGCATTTGACCTCCCTTGATTAAAAAAAAGTATAAAATAATAGCCAATCAGTGTTTTGCAACGGAATCTTGCTTAGGGCCCCCAAAAGGCTAGAGCCTGTCTCATTGTTCTGTGGCAGTTTCACTAACTAATTCCCTACTTTTCACTGCCATGGTGCACAGTCAGTAAACAACACAATGCTCAGATAGCAGATGGTGACAGATGGTGACAGGTGTCCCGGCAGAGTCAGACAGACAGGGAAGACCAGTCTACAGAGCTCAGATGAGCGTTGCAGTATATTATAACAATAGTGAATGGATACAGAGTTCCATCTTTCAATTGTTGAACCATTGATTCTATTCATGGATAATATAATGTAAAAATATACACCAAGGTAATTCTTTGTCATGCCTCATCTGAGCAGGATCAGGTGGTGACAGGGGTCTCATCAGGGTCAGGCAGCCAGGGAACATTTACAAGTACAACACTTTATTCTCTCTGTGCAGTAAACACTGGACAAGCAAGAAGGTTAAAATATTTAAACTATTTGAAGGCAGTCTGACAAACATCTAAAGTTGCACATTTACAAACTGTATCAAGAGTTGATAGAGGCTTTTCCCGATGACAGAAAACATGGATACAGATATGTTAGAATGTCCAATCATGTTCATAAAAAGAAAATGGACACCTGCCTGCTGGCTGCGCCACTTCCTGTGCCATTTTTGTTTTCTATCTGGTTTGTATGTTTGTGATTTTAATTAACATGTTTTTTTAAGTAAAATATAAATGGAAAGCAAATTATGCAGAACTGAATATGGAATGAATATGGATATTAATTGATATTTGGAACTTTATTGCATTGATGTACGGACAAAACCATGCCTTAAGAATAAATCTTTGAAAATGTTAATTTGTGTTTGCCTCTGCCTACTCAACCCAGATCCACCATTGGACATATTTACAGTGTAAATGCACCAATGGACTGCGATGGAAATACACATCAATATATCTTTCTTTTGAAATACACTGAAAAATCCAAACAATTCACTGCTGTAAAAATAAAAAGGTTTCTCTAATAGGGGTAGAGTTATTAAACTTTGTCATAGTTAGGAGAGCCTATAGCCTTGGAGGACAGGCAACACACCACATCACATGAATCATGGATCAAAAGGTCGCTTGATAAAGCTGTCCAGGTTGGTGCCTTTGTACCGGTGCTTGAAGGAGTCGTAGACCCCACGTCTTTTGCTCTCGGAGGCGACCTTGGCACATATCAGGCGGTGTTTCTCCAGTCGGTCGGTATGAAAGCGTCGGCTACAGACATTACACTCTTTCCGGTTGGAGTCGGCCATGCTCATCGGCTGCTGTAACCCTCCTTGCTGTTTCGCCTCCATTACTTCACACCTGTTCTTCTCCTGAACTGGATTCAAAGTCACCTGTAGCAAACAGGTGAACACTGCTACATGTCATGTGATATCTGCCATTTTGCATACTATTCTCCAATAAAAAAATATATTGCAATACAAAATAACCTGATTCAAATTCACCTTATCTACCTTCTCTGTGATGCCGGCCATCTTTGCCTTACTTGAGCTCTCTAGCCACACCTTGCACGCCCTGAGGACGGCTGTGGGGGGCACAGGGAGTCTGGAGGACGGATGTGGGATAAACTTAGCCTTCTGCTGAACTGAAGTAGCGGTACTGAGGCCATGTTGTGAGCACAAATCCTCTAGTTGACTATTTCTCTTCGTCATCCAGATGATCACCTGGTTCATTTGCTCCTTCTCCTCCCTCAGTTTCAGGTATTCCTGCAGTAATTCCTCATAACTTTCTGGAGGCTCCATTGCAAGCCAATTGCTTTGATACCACTTTCTACATTGTTTTGGAGGTGCTGTTACATTTTGTGGTCAGCCATCAAATGGTTCAAATGGAATGTTCATGGTGCACTAATCAATTATGACATCATGGCTCACATTGTTGTATTCTTGGAATTAGGAATTGGAATACTTAAGTATTCTAATTCCTAATTCTAGATGCGGTAAAGAGGTCAATGGAACCCGACCAAATCAATGTAAATGCCATTGAAACGCGTGGGGGAAGATGCTGTGGGGGAAATAGTCCCCCAGCAAATTTGCCTACATTTAGGCTATTGTTTATATGTTTATTTCACACTATGTGGAAGTAAAAATTGGAGTATAATGCTTGTTTAGATGTCAACCCCAATACATTCATGTCATCATCACCAATCAACTGCATTACAGTTAAAAACAACTGACTACTAACCAACGATTTCTGTATGCTAGCTATGCTAGCTATGCTACCAGCTTGTTCGAACAGGAGTTAGCATTTAGCAGTCACTACTTCGAAACCTGAAAAGTAAATGAACGGGGATACCTAGTCAGTTGCACAACTGAATGCATTCAACTGAAACGTGTGGGACAACTTCAAAATGTTATGCAGCGAAAACAGACAAATATATCCAAACCGGACTTTAGTAACCACATTGTGGGCCTGTTACATTACATAAATCATGATGGATTTTGAAGAATATCCGCTTGGTTAGAACAGATTTGTTGAATGTGCGCCAATCCGACGTCCTTCTTCTATCCCCCGTTGACCTCTTTACCGCATCTATTAGTTAATTAATAGGATCTCTATGGTTATGCTGTGTCGATGTCACAATGGCCCAGATCTGCCCTGAGTTGACTTTTACTTTTTTACTCGTGTGTATTCCTCGGCACTAGTATATCTTACAAGACTATTTTCAATATTAGGAGAAAGACCAATATTGAAATGGAGAACATTTTTATCCTCATATCTTATTCCAAAATGGAGTTATAAGCCATCAAACACACTCGTCCACTTGCGACAACCAGCCCGATCGCAGGGTTGGTTGTCACACAGTATGGGGTTGGTTGTCACAATGTTTGCTGGTAACTTATTCCTTTTGTAACAGGAAATTAAACAATATAGCATACAGAGTTTTTGAAATGGCCAAGCCTTGATAGAACTTCCGCATTTTGATCCTTGAGACAACCAACCCCAATCTCCCCCTATAGGAGATGTTCATGTAAATATGACCTTATCTGGAAGATAGTAATCTACTTGTCTTATTCACCTCATAATCTTTCTTCAAATGTATCCTCTTTTTAGGTTTTAAAAGCTTCACCTAATTAATTTAGTTTGTTTTCATCTGGTAGTGTGTATTTCCTATTAAGTACTTGAAGGCTGCTGGCATTATTGACAGAACCTTAGGAATAGTGATTGTTTCATTCCCCTTTACCTTAAAACGGTGGTATTAGTAAAGTTATAAATACTGTAAAAGACTAAGGCAGTAAGAAGTAATTGGTCAAATATAAGTCCCCAATATAAAATAATGATGAGGCTAGTTATGCAGGATGTTTAACTTTCAACATCAGCAATTCTCACACACACGACAGACCCCCAAAAATGTATATATAATACAAAATAAAATAAATCAATATATATATATATATATATATACAGTGGGGAGAACAAGTATTTGATACACTGCCGATTTTGCAGGTTTTCCTACTTACAAAGCATGTAGAGGTCTGTAATTTTTATCATAGGTACACTTCAACTGTGAGAGACGGAATCTAAAACAAAAATCCAGAAAATCACATTGTATGATTTTTTAATAATTAATTTGCATTTTATTGCATGACATAAGTATTTGATCACCTACCAACCAGTAAGAATTCCGGCACTCACAGACCTGTTAGTTTTTCTTTAAGAAGCCCTCCTGTTCTCCACTCATTACCTGTATTAACTGCACCTGTTTGAACTCGTTACCTGTATAAAAGACACCTGTCCACATACTCAATCAAACAGACTCCAACCTCTCCACAATGGCCAAGACCAGAGAGCTGTGTAAGGACATCAGGGATAAAATTGTAGACCTGCACAAGGCTGGGATGGGCTACAGGACAATAGGCAAGCAGCTTGGTGAGAAGGCAACAACTGTTGGCGCAATTATTAGAAAATAATAATAAGATGACGGTCAATCTCCCTCGGTCTGGGGCACCATGCAAGATCTCACCTCGTGGGGCATCAATGATCATGAGGAAGGTGAGGGATCAGCCCAGAACTACACGGCAGGACCTGGTCAATGACCTGAAGAGAGCTGGGACCACAGTCTCAAAGAAAACCATTAGTAACACACTACGCCGTCATGGATTAAAATCCTGCAGCGCACGCAAGGTCCCCCTGCTCAAGCCAGCGCATGTCCAGGCCCGTCTGAAGTTTGCCAATGACCATCTGGATGATCCAGAGGAGGAATGGGAGAAGGTCATGTGGTCTGAGGAGACAAAAATAGAGCTTTTTGGTCTAAACTCCACTCGCCGTGTTTGGAGGAAGAAGAAGGGTGAGTACAACCCCAAGAACACCATCCCAACCGTGAAGCATGGAGGTGGAAACATCATTCTTTGGGGATGCTTTTCTGCAAAGGGGACAGGACGACTGCACCGTATTGAGGGGAGGATGGATGGGGCCATGTATCGCGAAATCTTGGCCAACAACCTCCTTCCCTCAGTAAGAGCACTGAAGATGGGTCGTGGCTGGGTCTTCCAGCATGACAACGACCCAAAACACACAGCCAGGGCAACTAAGGAGTGGCTCCGTAAGAAGCATCTCAAGGTCCTGGAGTGGCCTAGCCAGTCTCCAGACCTGAACCCAATAGAACATCTTTGGAGGGAGCTGAAAGTCCGTATTGCCCAGCGACAGCCCCGAAACCTGAAGGATCTGGAGAAGGTCTGTATGGAGGAGTGGGCCAAAATCCCTGCTGCAGTGTGTGCAAACCTGGTCAAGTACTACAGGAAACATATGATCTCTGTAATTGCAAACAAAGGTTTCTGTACCAAATATTAAGTTCTGCTTTTCTGATGTATCAAATACTTATGTCATGCAATAAAATGCTATTTAATTACTAAAAAATCATACAATGTTATTTTCTGCATTTTTGTTTTAGATTCCGTCACTCACAGTTGAAGAGTACCTATGATAAAAATTATAGACTTCTACATGCTTTGTAAGTAGGAAAACCTGCAAAATCGGCAGTGTATCAAATACTTGTTCTCCCCACTGTATATATAAATTAGCAAACATTTTTTTTAAACTGTTGCTTTTTCATTATGGGGTATTGTCTGTATATTGATTAGGGGAGAAAAAACAATTCAATCAATTAAATTGTTTGTATATAATATAAGGCTGTAACGTAACAATATGTGGAGAAAGTCAAGGGGTCTGAATACCTTCCAAAGACATTGTATATATATTCTGTATACATATACTTATATATATATATATATATATATATATATATATATATATATATATATATATATATATATATATATATAAAAACTCCTGCCTCACATTCTTCCTGTTGCTGTGCCTGAGCTTGCTTGTGACGGCCAGTCTACAGCTCTCTACAGCTCCACTCTAACTATTCCAACCATGCTGGAGAGAGAAAGGGGAGCGGGCCCAGAGGGATGGGCCGTCTGGGGGAGGGGGTGGCTGGGTTTCCCCGCTCGGCTGAGGTGGAGTCTCACGGACAGAGAGGAGGGGCCAGGGACGGGAGAGGAGAGGAGGGGAAAGGGGAGAGTCCCAGGAAGGGGTCCGGAGAGGAAAAACGCTGCTGGCTCTGCTTTGACTGGAAGGGTTTCTCCGGGAAGAGTGTCATTCGCATCCCAGCGCTCCTGCGGTTACTTCCAAAGCAGACTTCTTACCTGTAGACTGAAATTTGTCCAAGGATTAGGACCATAGGGAAGAGAGAGAGTCTGCTTGTGTGTTTGAGAGCAAGAGTTTGAGAGTTTGACAGAAAGACAGGAGAGAAGTGTTAGGGACCACAGAAGGGCAGAGCAGACAGAGAAGTGTGTGAGTCAGGTGAGAGAAAGCAGCAAAGACTGAACTGACAACCAAGTCAAAACTGAAGACAAAACATTTTGACAAAACATCTCTTTGCCACTTCTAAATCTTTTGAATACACAGTCCTTTGACTTTTTTTCGGGTCTTCATCCAGAAAACAATCCAGAAAGTCATGGAAGTGGAAACATCCAGCCTGCTCTTTGAGCGGCAGGAGCAGCAGCAGACCCTCACCGAGATCTCTGACGACGAAGTCAACCTGCCACCGTCGGACGATGAAGACGTTGGTGCCGCCAAGGAACGTTCGTCGGTGGCGCTCGCTGTCTCCGAGGGCGACCAGGACGAAAAAGAAGAGGATAAAGCGAGTGCCCAGGTGAACGGCGTTATGGTCCTGAGTCTGTTGGACAAGATCATCGGGGCGGTGGACCAGATCCAACAGACGCAGAGCGGCCTGGAGGCTCGGCAGCAGGACATGGAGCGGTCAGTGACGGGGATCCAGGGCGAGCTCTCCAAATTGTCCAAGAGCCACAGCACCACGTCCAACTCAGTCAACAAGATGCTGGAGAAGGTGCGCAAGGTGAGCGTCAATGTGAAGACAGTGCGTGCCAACCTGGAGAAGCAAGGGGGTCAGATCAAGAGGCTGGAGAGCAACGAGAACGAACTGCTGAAGAGACGCAACTTCAAAGTCATGATCTACCAGGTGAGCGGGGTTGGAGTGGGGATGGGATGTAGGTGTGAGGGTGGTGGGGTGAGGGATGTGTGTGGATGGGGGAGGTGTATGGGGTGGTGTGTGAGTTGGTTGAGGGGGAATTGGGCACGGCACGCCCGCTTGACACCGTGATGGGTGAGGATCGGGGATTATCATGAGGGTACTGGACTAGGGGTGGTTGGTAAACAGAAAAACAAGTTGAACTTGGTGAGAAGGTTAATGCTCAATTGACGGGTCTTTTTTTGCAGATGATAGTTTGCATATTACATGGCTGAGTGTGTACTGGCAAGGTAGAGGACTTTTGGGTGTGGCTCACCTCAAGGCATCACTGGCAAATGCCCAAATGATAGCTTGTTCTTATATATGGATGTACTCCAAAGTCAAACATGCCACTCAAAAATAAGTACATTTCACATCACACATCACTATGTTGATAGGACACAATTGCCACATGAATCCATCAAGTAGGGAAATCTTTCAAATCCAACTTCAATCAGATTCATATAATTCAAAAAGCAGATTTATCCAGTGTCACGTACCTATACAATAATATGTTTCACTATGTCATATTTTTATGCAATATATGTTTCATTGTTTTGGTATACCTTGAGTGAGCTAGGATTATATCATACTGTACCATGTGCCACACCCTATGATGGAAGGTGGGTCATCCTTACTTATGTCCACTACCGACTACCCATTGCTCTTGCCTTTGATCCTATTTGACACCCTACAGTTAAAACATACATGGCTTCATATGTGGATACAGCTCACTTCTTTGGTCATAAGGAATCTATAAGTCATCTGTTATTTATTTTCTTTAAACAAAGATGGAAAATACCACGAGCACACCCCACTTCTTCCCCGAGAGAGGCAGGAGTGGTTGTTAGAAGGGAGGGCTGAGGAAAGTAGAGTAGAGGAAAGGACAGTTTGAATGGCAGATGTTTCGTTTGAAAAGACACTCTGTAGTTTCGCAGCGAGCTCGGGAGCAAGCAACGCGCAGGTCTTTTTTTAGCCTGGGCCATGGCGTAATGTGTAATGGCTTGCAGCTTTGCACAGCAGTGTGAGAAAATTCAGAGTTTCCATCCTCCTGACTGACTCGAGCAGGGCTTGGGTTGCCCCCCATTCCCCCCCCCCCCCTCTCTCTCTCTCTCTCTCTCTCTCTTTCCTGCTCTGTTCCCTTCCCCCTTGCCTGTCTATGAGAAAAACATTTATCTCTGTGTGTGTGTGTGTGTGTGTGTGTGTGTGTGTGTGTGTGCGTGCGCGCGCTCAACCATGCGAGGGTGCATGTGTGTGTGTGTTGGGTTGCCTCATGTCACTTACTGGCATCCAGATGCAGATATGTAGATCCTCTGAGCCAAATTGTACAAGTCAATCTGTCCATGTCTTTTTATAACCCAGAATAAATCTAATCAAATGGGAATCACACGCACACACACGCACGCACGCACGCACACACACACACACACACACACACAACAAAGAGCTATCCACTCTCCACTTATTTTAACTACAAAAAGTCCTGTGTAGCTCAGATGGTAGAGCATGGCGCTTGCAACGCCAGGGTTGTGGGTTTGATTCCCACGGGGGACCAGTACGAACATGGATAAGAGCGTCTGTGAAATGACTAAAATGTAAAATACTTATTCAAATCATATAATATGATACACAAGATACATACCACAGATATGATACACAAGATACATACCACAGATATGATACACAAGATACATACCACAGATATGATACACAAGATACATACCACACATATGATACACAAGATACATACAATACATACCACAGATATGATACACAAGGTACATACCACACATATGATACACAAGATACATACAATACATACCACAGATATGATACAAAAGATACATACCACACATATGATACACAAGATACATACAATACATACCACAGATATGATACACAAGATACATACCACACATATGATACACAAGATACATACAATACATACCACAGATATGATACACAAGATACATACCACACATATGATACACAAGATACATACCACAGATATGATACACAAGATACATACCACAGATATGATACACAAGATACATACTGCATATATGATACACAAGATACATACCACAGATATGATACACAAGATACATACCACAGATATGATACACAAGATACATACCACAGATATGATACACAAGATACATACCACAGATATGATACACAAGATACATACCACACATATGATACACAAGATACATACAATACATACCACAGATATGATACACAAGATACATACCACACATATGATACACAAGATACATACAATACATACCACAGATATGATACACAAGATACATACCACACATATGATACACAAGATACATACAATACATATGATACACAAGATACATACAATACATACCACAGATATGATACACAAGATACATACCACACATATGATACACAAGATACATACAATACATACCACAGATATGATACACAAGATACATACCACAGATATGACACATACAATACATACCATACATACCACACATATGATACATACAATACATACCACAGATATGATACACAAGATACATATGATACACAAGATACATACAATACATACGATACACAAGATACATATGATACACAAGATACATACAATATATGATACACAAGATACATACAATACATACCACAGATATGATACACAAGATACATACCACAGATATGATACACAAGATACATACCACACATATGATACACAAGATACATACCACAGATATGATACACAAGATACATACCACAGATATGATACACAAGATACATACCACAGATATGATACACAAGATACATACAATACATACCACACATATGATACACAAGATACATACAATACATACCACAGATATGATACACAAGATACATACCACAGATATGATACACAAGATACATACAATACATACCACAGATATGATACACAAGATACATACTGCAGATATGATACACAAGATACATACCACAGATATGATACACAAGATACATACCACAGATATGATACACAAGATACATACCACAGATATGATACACAAGATACATACCACAGATATGATACACAAGATACATACAATACATACCACACATATGATACACAAGATACATACAATACATACCACAGATATGATACACAAGATACATACCACACATATGATACACAAGATACATACAATACATACCAAAGATATGATACACAAGATACATACCACACATATGATACACAAGATACATACAATACATACCACACATATGATACACAAGATACATACAATACATACCACAGATATGATACACAAGATACATGATACACAAGATACATACAATACATACCACATATATGATACACAAGATACATACCACAGATATGATACACAAGATACATACAAGATAAATACCACACATATGATACACAATATACATACATATGATACACAAGATACATACCACAGATATGATACACAAGATACATACCACAGATATGATACACAAGATACATATGATACACAAGATACATATGATACATACAATACATATCACAGATATGATACACAAGATACATACCACAGATATGATACACAAGATACATACCACAGATATGATAAACAAGATACATACAATACATACCACAGATATGATACACAAGATACATACCACACATATGATACACAAGATACATACAATACATACCACAGATATGATACACAAGATACATACCACAGATATGACACATACAATACATACCACACATATGATACACAAGATACATACAATACATACCACAGATATGATACACAAGATACATATGATACACAAGATACATACAATACATACGATACACAAGATACATATGATACACAAGATACATACAATATATGATACACAAGATACATACAATACATACCACAGATATGATACACAAGATACATACCACAGATATGATACACAAGATACATACCACACATATGATACACAAGATACATACCACAGATATGATACACAAGATACATACCACAGATATGATACACAAGATACATACTGCAGATATGATACACAAGATACATACCACAGATATGATACACAAGATACATACCACAGATATGATACACAAGATACATACCACAGATATGATACACAAGATACATACCACAGATATGATACACAAGATACATACAATACATACCACACATATGATACACAAGATACATACAATACATACCACAGATATGATACACAAGATACATACCACACATATGATACACAAGATACATACAATACATACCAAAGATATGATACACAAGATACATACCACACATATGATACACAAGATACATACGATACACAAGATACATACAATACATACCACAGATATGATACACAAGATGCATACCACACATATGATACACAAGATACATACAATACATACCACAGATATGATACACAAGATACATGATACACAAGATACATACAATACATACCACATATATGATACACAAGATACATACCACAGATATGATACACAAGATACATACAAGATAAATACCACAAATATGATACACAATATACATACATATGATACACAAGATACATACCACAGATATGATACACAAGATACATACCACAGATATGATACACAAGATACATATGATACACAAGATACATATGATACATACAATACATATCACAGATATGATACACAAGATACATACCACAGATATGATACACAAGATACATACCACAGATATGATAAACAAGATACATACAATACATACCACAGATATGATACACAAGATACATACCACACATATGATACACAAGATACATACAATACATACCACAGATATGATACACAAGATACATACCACATATATGACACATACAATACATACCACACATATGATACACAAGATACATACAATACATACCACAGATATGATACACAAGATACATATGATACACAAGATACATACAATACATACCACACATATGATACAGATATGATACACAAGATACATATGATACACAAGATACATACCACAGATATGATAAACAAGATACATACAATACATACCACAGATATGATACACAAGATACATACCACACATATGATACACAAGATACATACAATACATACCACAGATATGATACACAAGATACATACCACAGATATGACACATACAATACATACCACACATATGATACACAAGATACATACAATACATACCACAGATATGATACACAAGATACATATGATACACAAGATACATACAATACATACGATACACAAGATACATATGATACACAAGATACATACAATATATGATACACAAGATACATACAATACATACCACAGATATGATACACAAGATACATACCACAGATATGATACACAAGATACATACCACAGATATGATACACAAGATACATATGATACATACAATACATACCACAGATATGATACACAAGATAAATACCACAGATATGATAAACAAGATACATACAATACATACCACAGATATGATACACAAGATACATACCACACATATGATACACAAGTTACATACAATACATACCACAGATAATATACAAAAGATACACAAGATACATATGATACACAAGATACATACAATACATACCACACATATGATAGACAAGATACATACCACAGATATGATACACAAGAGACATACCACAGATATGATACACAAGATACATACCACAGATATGATACACAAGATACATACCACAGATATGATACACAAGATACATACCACAGATATGATACACAAGATACATATGATACATACAATACATACCACAGATATGATACACAAGATAAATACCACAGATATGATAAACAATATACATACAATACATACCACAGATATGATACACAAGATACATACCACACATATGATACACAAGATACATACAATACATACCACAGATATGATACACAAGATACATACCACAGATATGATGCACAAGATACATACAATACATACCACACATATGATACACAAGATACATACCACAGATATGATACACAAGATACATACAATACATACCACACATATGATACACAAGATACATACCACAGATATGATACACAAGATACATATGATACACAAGATACATACAATACATACCACACATATGATACACAAGATACATACCACAGATATGATACACAAGATACATACCACAGATATGATACACAAGATACATACCACAGATATGATACACAAGATACATACCACACATATGATACACAAGATACATACAATACATACACAATACATGATACACAAGATACATACCACACATATGATACACAAGATACATACAAGATACATACCGCAGATATGATACACAAGATACATACCACACATATGATACACAAGATACATACAATACATACCACAGATATGATACACAAGATACATACCACAGTAATGATACACAAGATACATACCACACATATGATACACAAGATACATACCACACATATGATACACAAGATACATATGATACACAAGGTACATACCACAGATATGATACATATGATACATACCACAGATATGATACACAAGATACATATGATACACAAGATACATATCACACATATGATACACAAGAGTGTCTTTCTCCTCAACACAGGAACATTAAATCCACCACAGATGAGACTGTTGCAATGCAGAGAGGAATACTGCATTCTTATCGGTTGACTCGTAAGATGTACTTTTTTGGGTCTAATTGAATGATTGGATTATTTCTCAATCAGTACCATAAAAAAAATGGCAGGCGTAAAGCTAGTCTTGCTGTGAGCCATCTAAAATGAAATATGTGTTTGTTTGTTTGCGTGTAAGCCTACATTCTGGGCTCTGTGGTGTAGAAGAGACTCTCTGAGATCCCTATGTAACTCAAAACATCACCGCTAAGTGTGACATATCAACATATTCCTCTTCCTTGAAAACAACCACAACGTATTTTGATTTCTGTTTTGTACTACTTCTCTTAGAGCCATCAAGGTCACAGCGGTGTGAGAAACCCCCCAAACACACACACAAACACACACACACAAACACACACATCCATGAATGCTATCAATGGTTTTGCTTCTTTGGGTGCATGACTACTGGATACAGTACACATATAATCCTTTTTTGGAGCATTCCATTTGGTAGGGAGGATACTTTTGTTGATGCATTTCTATCTCACCCTGCCAAATAGTGTTAGGTGGTTCCAATGACAAGATGTGTACACTTTCAATATGTGGGAGTCCACTAGGTGAAGTACGGGGGGCCGGGGGGGGAGTGAAAAAACAACAACATTACTTACACTAGTTGGTTTCAACCCTTCCCGGTGATTGGTACTCAGGGTGTGGTTCTTTGGGCTTTGTTTATTCGTTCCAGCCAGTGAGTAGTACTGTGTGTATCAGTGATGTAGAGGTCAAGCAAAGGGCATAGAATATAGCGTAGGGATGCCTATTCTTACACAACACTAGGGATGCGTCCCAAATGGCACCCTATTCCCTATATAGTACAATACTTTTAACCAGGGCCGATAGCAACTAGGGTGCCATTTGGAACGCAGCCCAGTAGTCAACAAGATACTGGTACCTATCAGAAACATGTTTCCTGTTAATTGATAAAAAAAATATATTTCCGAGCCTCGTTCTCAGAACTAATTCCAATTACGACATCATACCAAAAACAACCTTTGTGATTCAGTCAGAGGAGAGAACCTATGTCTCATCCAAGACCTTAGGAAACCCTACCGAGCCGCGGCCCTCCTCTGATACTGTAGTAAAAACATACAGTAATTCATCCTGAAGGGAAGATAGAATTGCAAGGGCACAGCTGGGGCGCTTTGTAGTCGCCAGGAGCACTGGTATTTATCTTCCCTTTAAAAGCGCCAGTTTACCCTGTAGTCAGCGCCCCGCCACCCCGCTCTCTCCGGTGGCCCCCAGGTGTAGTCACAACTCCCGGCCCCGCTAAAGCCCTCTATCTGCTCCCGAGTGGAGCAGCGGTCTAAGGCACTGCATCTCAGTGCAAGAGGCGTCACTACAATCCCTGGTTCGGATCAAGGCTGTATCCCACCCGGTGGTGATTGGGAGTCACATAGGGCTACGCACAATTGGCCCAGCGTCGTCTGGGTTTGTCTGGGGTAGGCCATCATTTTAAATAAGAATTTGTTCTTAACTGACTTGCCTTGTTAAAAAAGGTTAAATAAAATACAAATAAATAAAATTCTGTGGTTGAACCGGAGAGGCTAACGCTAAGCTAAAGCTAGGCTAAGCTAATATGAGAAGCCATTGGTATGCTAAGTTAGGCTAAGCTAGGCTAAGCTAAAGTAAGTAGGGGAAGTGAGTGGACCCTAAACTATGTAAGCTCTGTCAGTGCATCAGCGATATTGACGCTCCCAACGCTCTATTAGCAGGAACAGCTGTCCTCCCTTCTGTGTGTATGTGTGTGTGCGCGCGTACATGTACATGTGTGTGCGCATGTAATTGATGTACATTTACTGTAAGTCCTTGTTTAAACTCTCTGATGTATCGGACTGGGCTTGGACAGCTGACTGAATGTATGTGTTGCTGTGTTCCCCTCAGAGAGGGGCTCAGAAGCTCAGCTACATGAGAGGGAGGGAGAGTGAGCACCGTTAAATTCCACAACCCACCAAAAAACGTACCATAACAAAGCCATCACCTACAGAGAAATAAACCTGGAGAAGAGTCCCCTAAGCAAGCTGGTTCCGTGTCAAATAATAATAATTTTGTTTTCTCATGATTTGGTTGGGTCTAATTGTGTTGCTGTCCTGGGGCTCTGTGGGGTCTATTTGTGTTTGTGAACAAAGCCCCAGGACAGCAACACAATTAGACCCAACCAAATCATGAGAAAACAAAAATATAATTATTTGACACGTTGGAAAGAATTTACAAATAAACAGAGCAAACTAGAATGTTATTTGGTCTTAAACAGAGAGTACACAGTGGCAGAATACCTGACCACTGTGACTGAACCAAAATGAAGGAAATCTTTGACAATGTACAGACTCAGTGAGCATAGCCTTGCTATTGAGAGAGGCCACCGTAGGCAGACCTGGCTCTCAAGAGAAGACAGGCTGTGTGCACACTGCCCACAAAATGAGGTGGAAACTGAACTGCACTTCCTAACTTCCTGCCAAATGTATGACCATATTAGAGACACACATTTCCCTCAGATTACACAGACACACAAAGAATTCGAAAACAAATCCAATTTTGATAAACTCCCATATCTACTGGGTGAAATACCACAGTGTGCATCACAGCAGCAAGATTTGTAACCTGTTGCCACAAGAAAAGGGCAACCAGTGAAGAACAAACACCATTGTAAATACAACCCATGTTTATGTTTATTTATTTTCCCTTTTCCACATCGTTACAACACTGTTTATAGACATAATATGACATTTGAAATGCATTCTTCTTCTGTGAGTGTAATGTTTACTGTACATTTTATTTTGTTTATTTCACTTTTGTTTATTATCTATTTCACTTGCTTTGGCAATGCTAACATATGTTTCCCATGCCAATAAAGCCCCCTTAAATTGAAATTGAATTGAGTGAGTGAGTGAGTGAGTGAGTGAGTGAGTGAGTGAGTGAGTGAGTGAGTGAGTGAGTGAGTGAGTGAGTGAGTGAGAACGCGAGAGAGCGCGAGAGAGAGAGAGAGCGAGAGAGAGCGCGAGAGAGTGCGAGTGAGAGCGCGAAAGAGAGAGAGAGAGAGAGAGAGGAAAGGGGCAGATAGGTAGCCAGAAAGAGAGGGAGAAAGAGAGGGAGAAAGAGAGAGAGAGGAGTGTGAGTGGTAGATCAATAGAGGTAAATAAGAACAAGACAGGAACATTTAATTTGGATCTAATTTGATGATTGGATTATTTCTCAATCAGTAACATAAATCATTTTGTTTTGATTAGAAACGGATCAAATGGCAAGAAAAAAAGCTAGTCTTGCTATGTGCTTTCTAAAATGAGTATGTGTGTGTGTGTGTGTGTGTGTGTGTGTCAGAGGAGGCTGGTGGGAGGAGCTATAGGAGGATGTGCTCATTGTAATGGCTGGAATGGAATCAATGGAACGGTGCCAAACACATTAAACACATCAAACACACAGAAACAATGTGTTTGACTCCGTTCCATTGATTTCACTCCTGCCATTACAATGAGCCTGGCCTCCTATAGCTCCTCCCACCAGCCTCCTCTGGTGTGTGTGTGTGTGTGAGAGAGAGAGAGAGAGAGAGAGAGAGAGAGAGAGAGAGAGAGAGAGAGAGAGAGAGAGAGAGAGAGAGAGAGAGAGAGAGAGAGAGAGAGAGAGAGAGAGAGAGAGAGAGAGAGAGAGAGAGCGGGTCCATCTTCTTTGTGTAAGAAGTGCGTGATGAGGGTGTGGGTTTTGATCCGAAGCAGCACATATTTAGACAGCTGATTCATACCATCGGAATCTCCAGCTCCCCAGCTCTGCTCTGCTCTCTCACCTCCACTAGCATCACTCCACCCTAACTCCCATCCCACCTCCCTCTCTCCTACCCCCCCCTACACCACTAACTACCACTTCTCCTCCCTCTCTCCTACCCCCCCCCCCCCCCACCCTAACTCCCATCCCACCCCTCCACACCACTGCCAACCCCACCTAGCTCTTCCTGTATGTTACAAACCACATTTCCTTACGGGACACTGCTCTCTTTTCTATTTACACACACACACACACACACACACACCTCCAAATAGTCTACAAATGGAATGCTCCAAAAAGCAAGTGTCTGTGTACAAAAAAATATATATAATAAGTATCTGTGTACAAAAAATATTTATATAACAAGTATCTGTGTACTGTATCCAGTATTCATGCACTCAAAGTAGCAGAAATATTGATAGCATACATGGATGTGTGTGTGTGTGTGTGTGTGTGTGTGTGTGTGTGTGTGTGTGTGTGTGTGTGTGTGTGTGTGTGTGTGTGTGTGTGTGAGTTGGGGTCTCTGAGAGAAGTAATACAGAAAACATTATACGTTGTGGTTGGTGTTTGTAATGAAGATGAATAGGATTTGTCACACTTGGCGATCAGCAAATGTTTTGAGTTAGATAGGCATCTCAGGGAGTCTCTTCTACACCATAGAGCCCAGAATGTAGGCTTACACACACACACACACACACACACACACACACACACACACACACACACACACACACACACACACACACACACACACACACACACACACACACACACACACACACACACACACACTCACACAGACACACACACTCACACAGACACACACACAGACACACACTATCCTTGTGGGAACCAAACAATTGATTCCCATTCAAAATCCTATTTTCCCTAATCCTAACCCTAACCTTAACCCCTAACGCTAAACCTAATTGTAACCCTAACCCTTAACCTAACCCCTTAGCCTAAAATAGCCATTTTCCTTTTGGGGGCCAAAATGTCCCCACTTGTCCGAATTGTCCTTGTTTTACTATCCTTGTGAGGACTTCTGGTCCCCACAAGACTTCTGGTCCCCACAATACTTCTGGTCCCCACAAGACTTCTGGTCCCCACAGGGATAGTAAAACCAAAAACACACACACACACACACACACACACAGTACCATATAAAATACAGTGTCCTACGTATGCACTCAAGAACTCGCATGGACTTTTGCAGACAAAATCCATTGCAAACTGTAACTAGCCTTGGCGACTGACTCCATTCTTTCTGTCCAGGCCGGTTTATGTACAGTTCTGTCCGCTTGACTTATGGTGACTCCGAATGGAATGACAGTCACCACTGTTGCCATGGCGCCCCCCCCCCTTGTTACTGTTTCCAATAACAGTGGATTTCTGTTTATGGAGAGATTTATGACCCCGTGTGTGTGTGCATGAATGCACATGTGTTTGATCGGAGCCCCGGACAAAGTATGTAGAAAAACAAACCTGGGTTCTAACAATGGCAAGCTGTGTCTTGCAGTGGCGGTGGAGGGTGTATGTGAAAAGTGCTCTGAGTACTTGACACAGACCTGTTGGTATCTAGGGTAACCCTATAAGAGGCATGGTTGCTACCATAGCCATGTATAGCCCTGAGATTTCCATGGCTCAGGGCATATTTACAGCCTTGAACATGCACAAAGACGAGCCTATTTACGATATCTAATAAGCAAATTCCTGTAAGCAGAACTTCAAGCTATTATCGACTAAACAATAAATGTATTTATACGTGTCAAATGACTGGCACTAATGTTGACCTGTTATGTTATGGGCCTCTTTTCCAGAAATGAAGCCGTCCTTCAGTCAGCTGGCACTTAATTGGTACAGTGAGTTAACAAGGAATAATTTGCCACAACTGTCTACTGACACATTTCAAGGGACAGTTCGCCCAAATTACAAGATGACATTGACAATTCATTACCCAGTCTATGGACAATGTAAGACAGCAATCCATGCTTTTGTTTTGTCTACCTTGCAACTTTTTTTAGGGGGTGAACTATCCCTTTAAACACAACCACACCATGACGACATGGCGGGCCGAAAGCCACAAGAGATAGAGTTTCGCAGGACAAAGACTAGATCATTGGTTTAAATCCAAGCCAAACTAAACAGGAACCTGATCCCATAAAGGCCTCTTCCTTCTCACAATCAAGCAAGTATGTGATAGTCGCTAATTTTAGATTGCAGCCCCCCCTCCCTCACTGACCCCTCCACCTCCCTTTCCCGTGGGTCCTGCGAGCGGCAACTCGAATCGGAGTCGCCACTACGCCAGCTGTCTAGATGTGTCCTCTGTTTTCCTGAGATTCCGACAAGCTCTCTGCTGAACGTATGAGAGGATAAGCATGCTACCCCACCTGCCAAAGTCCCCCGAAAGAAAGAAACTTGCAAAAATGGCTGGTAAGTGAGTTAAGCGAACCGAAGCATTCCTGATACCTTGCCTTATATGGCACTGTAGACCGGAGAGAGGTGAGTAAATGGATTTGCCCAGTTATTCTCAAGGCAGCTTCTAACATTTCGATTTTCATCATTGTGTTGTGAATCACTGGTTTCAATCTTGAATTCAAATGTGAAACATGGGCTTGTAATGGTAATAACATTACATGTGGCTGTATGTAAGTCACTTGGATGGTGTGCAACACTAAAAAAGGTTAAATGAGGGGGCTGTTCGACAGACCTGTCAAACACAAGTGAGGGAGGTCTGTGTGTGTGTGTGTGTGTGTGTGTGTGTGTGTTTGTGTGTGTGTGTGTGTGTGTGTGTGTCTTTAACACTGTTCCTCTCCACACAACTTTCCACTGGGAACATACGTTAGTTTAACATCTAGTTTTGATTTATATACGGTTGAGTGAAATTTAGGTTCACCCCGACTATTTCCATTGACCCCCCCCAGTGTTTTTACACTGCTAATACTTATTATTTATTATCTATGCATAGACACTTTACCCCTACCTACATGTACAAATTACCCAGACTAACCTGTACCCCCACACATTGACTCGGTACCAGTGGCCCCTGAATATAGCCTATTTTATTGTGTTACTTTTGTATAATGTATACTTTTTTTGTTTACTTAGTAAATATTTTCTTAACTCTATTTTCTTTAAACTCCATTCTTGGTTAAGGGCTTGTAAGTCAGCATTTCATGGTAAGGTCTACACCTGTTGTATTCGGCACGTGACAAATACAATTTAATTTAATTTTATTATTTCGAATCCAATCCATTTTATACCTTGATGCATTGATTTTGGGGGTTGAAATGACGTTGATTCAACCACTCAGACAAAACATACAAAGACAATGAAGGAAAACCCCCTGCTTTTCCTGCAATGCATCAAGAATACTCTGGCCCTGCTAGCCATCTCACAAACGTCCCCTAGCATGGCTCTGAGGTATAAACTCAACATCATGTGATGTCAGTTCTTTATGACAAAGGTTTTACTTGTGACACTTCAGTTGTATGGTTAATTGTTTCACTTTGGTTGGTTGAATGGACTTACTGTTGGCCTGCATCTCCGAAATTATTCAACCTTGAAGTGTTTTGAAGATGCTTATTTACAGCCTTACATCTTGAACAAATACAAAGACGAGACTGTTTGCAATTTGTTATTTAGGGCCGTTTGTGAAAAGGAGTCATAGGTCTGACTCACTGAGAAATCTTTAAGACTGTTTATGGAAAAATAGCAAGCTATTATTCAGAATGGAATGGCTTAGCATTATTACTACCACAGTATAGGCCTGTACAGGCCTACTGCACTAACTAAAACTATTCACCCTACAATGCCATAAAAGAACAGCTGACAGACTTTTTCCGAGGGAAAAAAACGGGGGAGTCCGTAAGGCTGTGCTGCTTATCTTTTAGGAATCAGCAGTTAGCTAGTGTTGGCCAGGTATGGGCTTACTGTAGCTCAGAAAGAAAACGTATAGTGAGCGTTTACTTGTCCCTAAAGGGAACTTCTCTTCGTGTTCAGTGAGACCTCACTTCAGTTCAGTCAATTGATGAAGAAAAACACAATTCCAATGTTCCTCATTGAAAAGCATTACTTCATGTCCTTTGTACCATATGTTCACTGAGTTACTTCCTCATGACATGACATAGTGTGTCTTACTGATTGATTAGCTGAATAATAATCTTCCTCTGCCATTCTCCACCTTCAGAAACCATTCAAGGGAGGGGTGGAAAAGTGTTCTAAAAACAGCTCAGGGAGTTCCAATAGCAACAATACAGGAACGTCAAAGTGCACTCATCCCTATAGGAACAACATAGTGGAGTCAGAGTGTACTCATCCCTATAGGAACAACATAGTGGAGTCAGAGTGTCCTCATCCCTATAGGAACAACATAGTGGAGTCAGAGTGTACTCATCCCTATAGGAACAACATAGTGGAGTCAGAGTGTACTCATCCCTATAGGAACAACATAGTGGAGTCAGAGTGTACTCATCCCTATAGGAACAACATAGTGGAGTCAGAGTGTACTCATCCCTATAGGAACAACATAGTGGAGTCAGAGTGTACTCATCCCTATAGGAATAACATAGTGGAGTCAGAGTGTACTCATCCCTATAGGAACAACATAGTGGAGTCAGAGTGTACTCATCCCTATAGGAATAACATAGTGGAGTCAGAGTGTACTCATCCCTATAGGAACAACATAGTGGAGTCAGAGTGTACTCATCCCTATAGGAACAACATAGTGGAGTCAGAGTGTACTCATCCCTATAGGAACAACATAGTGGAGTCAGAGTGTACTCATCCCTATAGGAACAACATAGTGGAGTCAGAGTGTACTCATCCCTATAGGAACAACATAGTGGAGTCAGAGTGTACTCATCCCTATAGGAATAACATAGTGGAGTCAGGGTGTACTCATCCCAATAGGAATAACATAGTGGAGTCAGAGTGTACTCATCCCTATAGGAACAACATAGTGGAGTCAGAGTGTACTCATCCCAATAGGAACAACATAGTGGAGTCAGAGTGTACTCATCCCTATAGGAACAACATAGTGGAGTCAGAGTGTCCTCATCCCTATAGGAACAACATAGTGGAGTCAGAGTGTACTCATCCCAATAGGAATAACATAGTGGAGTCAGAGTGTACTCATCCCTATAGGAACAACATAGTGGAGTCAGAGTGTACTCATCCCTATAGGAACAACATAGTGGAGTCAGAGTGTACTCATCCCTATAGGAACAACATAGTGGAGTCAGAGTGTACTCATCCCTATAGGAATAACATAGTGGAGTCAGAGTGTACTCATCCCAATAGGAATAACATAGTGGAGTCAGAGTGTACTCATCCCAATAGGAATAACATAGTGGAGTCAGAGTGTACTCATCCCTATAGGAACAACATAGTGGAGTCAGAGTGTACTCATCCCAATAGGAACAACATAGTGGAGTCAGAGTGTACTCATCCCTATAGGAACAACATAGTGGAGTCAGAGTGTCCTCATCCCTATAGGAACAACATAGTGGAGTCAGAGTGTACTCATCCCAATAGGAATAACATAGTGGAGTCAGAGTGTACTCATCCCTATAGGAACAACATAGTGGAGTCAGAGTGTACTCATCCCTATAGGAACAACATAGTGGAGTCAGAGTGTACTCATCCCTATAGGAACAACATAGTGGAGTCAGAGTGTACTCATCCCTATAGGAATAACATAGTGGAGTCAGAGTGTACTCATCCCAATAGGAATAACATAGTGGAGTCAGAGTGTACTCATCCCTATAGGAATAACATAGGGGAGTCAGAGTGTACTCATCCCAATAGGAATAACATAGGGGAGGCATTGACCGTGTTGCTGTGGCCAGATCGTGAAGAGGAGGAGCGATAACAGAGCTTGTCATTCATCGAGCTCCGTTCCCACCGAGGGAGCTCCGGCATGCCATAACTTTATATAGCAATCTCTCCTCTCCTCTCAGTATGTGACTCCGACTTTCTCACTCTCTTTCTCGCTCGCTCTCTCTCTCTCTCTCGCTCGCTCTTTCTCTCCTACACACTCTGTATTTCTCTTTCTCTCCTACACACTCTGTATTTCTCTTTCTCTCCTACACACTCTGTATTTATCTTTCTCTCCTACACACTCTGTATTTCTCTTTCTCTCCTACACACTCTGTATTTATCTTTCTCTCCTACACACTCTGTATTTATCTTTCTCTCTTTTTCTTTCATTCTCTATTTTCTTTGTCTTTCTTTCGTTTTCTTTCTCTCTCTCTTAATTTCTCTTTTTTCGCTCTCTCTATAGTGTCTCTCTTTTTCTCACTTAGTCTATTTTCTCCCTCACTCACTCAAAGGACCAGGGGAAAAAGAGAATGGAAAAAAGGAGCAACCATTTTCCCCCAGAGGCTCTGTCACTGTTTGCCCATCGCCTGCATTCCAACACATACACACACCTTAGGCACAGATCCAGGATCAGCCCCCCTTCCCCCAATTGTAACCTTAACCATTAGAAGGGGGAACACACGACTGACCTTAGATCAGCGTCCCAGACTAGCCCTAATACGATCTGCAGTCAGTAGTTTGCTTTGGAATGTAGTTAATTCTCAGGGATCCAAGGTACTTAAATTGAAGGGCGTGATTTTTTTTTTTTAAATATATATTTTGTTTCTTTCTGATTCTGTGCTAAAGAGCAACATTTTCGTGATGCATAAAAGTTCAAATGTGTGCAAAAAATAATGTAAAACTCATTATATGATTTTGCAACATGAAAACGGAAAAAATGAGGAGGATAGAGAGGGAGTGTTGGTGAGAGAGCGATTCCTCTGTACACACACACACACACACACACACACACACACACACACACACACACACACACACACACACACACACACACACACACACACACACACACACACACAAAGAGCTGTACACATGGCAGTGATGAGGGGTTATACTGTGATTTGGGTTTTGGAGCTGGGCTGGGCTGTAGGAAAGCTTCCATGGTGAGCCTCATCCGGGTCCTCGAGCCTTGCCGCGGTCAAACGAGGTTCTCTGACACATGCCTGTTTGTAAAGTGCATTTTCTTTTTCCTGCTGAGGTTGGAACGTGGAAATACTGATGAAGCATATACTCAGGGATAGGCAGATACTCCCTGTCGGTATTAGATAGAACATAGCGAAAAACGCGATTTTCTTGTTGCTTGCTTATTTTAGTCAATTACAAAAGTACATTTAAGGAAAGTACAACATGTCTAAATATTACTTTTCAACATTGCCTGCTCCTGAGCGTTCTCGCTGCTTCGAAAAATGTTATATTGTAGGGTTTCCCTCATGCACCTTTTCATAATGGTGCTAGCAGGCACATGAGTGAGTGAGTGCTAGCTAGCTAGCTAGCAACTAAAACATTAAGCTAGCCACGACCAACAATACAAACAGACTATACAGCTACAAGTCGTGTTGGAGTTAAACAGACTATACTAAACAAGTTAAATGTCTTACCTAAATGTTTTCAACACACATAGCTATGAGTAGTCTACTTGGGCACCGGTTCCCCACATTTCCCACTCCCACATGCCGACTAGCCTGAAGCCACAGGGCTCTTCTCGCAGGCTCTGTATCCCTACATGGGAGCGTTGTGAACCGTAGTTCAGGGTTGTTGACCTGGCTACATGTACTTTTCAGCATGTTTTATTATTTCTGTATAACTAAAAATCTACAGCAAAGTTGTCTCTTTTACAATGTGGGTCAATAGGAAAGAGTGTTTGTTTCCCCAATTTGTGGGCGTGGTCAAGGGGAATTCCTTCCTATGACTTGAATATCGCCTCGGAATATACATGTAGCAAAGTATAGTGGTGATGCTAAGGATTAGGAAATTCATATTACAATTACAATATCAAGGATGATTGTCTAGGAACCTTTACTGCACCTACCTATATAATTTTTGCACATGCGTTACACTTGCACATCCCACCACCAAATCATTCCACAAGGCAGAAAAACAGGCCAAAAGCAGAATATGGCTGTGGATACTGGATAGCCAGAGAGAGAGAGAGGGAAGGGATAGAGAAAGAGAGAGAGAGAGAGAGACAGAGAGAGAG
Source organism: Thymallus thymallus (assembly GCA_023634145.1). Classification (NCBI taxonomy): domain Eukaryota; kingdom Metazoa; phylum Chordata; class Actinopteri; order Salmoniformes; family Salmonidae; genus Thymallus; species Thymallus thymallus. Next base: position 17,250,829 of record CM042386.1, on the reverse strand, counting down.
AGAGAGGGGGACACGTAGGCTTGTTACTGAAAGAGTGGGACTTTTTTGTGCTGACGGCACGAGGCTGCAGCCAGCTGATCTCAGCATATGAGCCCCCCACCACGTCCCACCCCTCCCATTCCCCATACCCCCATACCCCCACCCCCACCCCCACCACAACACAATGACAATGACAAAGCATGCAGACAACAGTTCAACATGGGTCGCCTGTTCTGACTTAGCTAGCCTAACCAGCCCCCACTGCCTGTTTGTGTAGAGAATTAGAGAAATATATACTGTAACAAAAAATACCTTTGCGTGTGTTGGTGTTGGTGTTGGTGTTGGTATTGGTGTTGGTGTTGGTAGTCATAGGTGGATAGTCACATCTCTTTCTACATACTGTAAATAGTCTTTCTACATACTCTTGTTTATAATGTTTGTACTCATCTGGAGAAGACAAACCAGACTGAAGCTTACGCTTACGCTTACTTGATCTTAATGTTCAGTAATGTACGCTGGAGTGCACTGTGTGGTGTGGAGTCACACGCACGCACACACACACACTAAGTGGGTGGCAGAGGCACTCAGTGAGTGTGAGTGTAACTGCACTGTAAACATCTTTAAGACAGATTACTTTTCCACAGGCCATGTCTCAGAGCTAGTGCACCACTCTCTCCATGACTAAGACCAAGTGAACGAAGGAGGGAGGGAAGGAGAAAGGGAGAGGGAGAGAGAGAGAGAGAGAGAGAGAGAGAGAAAAAGAGAGAGAGAGAGAGAGAGAGAGAAAGAGAGAGAGAGAGAGAGAGAGAGAGAGAGAGAGAGAGAGAGAGAGAGAGAGAGAGAGAGAGAGAGAGAGAGAGAGAGAGAGAGAGAGAGAGAGAGAGAAAAAAAGAGAGAAAGAGAGAGAGTGAGAAATAGAGTGAGAGAGAGAGAGAAAGAGAGTGAGAAAGAGAGAGAGAAAGAGAGTGAGAGAAAGAGAGTGAGAAAGAGAGTGAGAGAGAGAAAGAGTGAGAGAGAGGAAAATAGACTGTATTCACCACTGTGGTCCCAAGACACGAAGCAGCAGCTTGGAGGGAGTTTCTCTGTGGTGGTTGCTAAGGACAACAGAGGAGTGTGTGTATAACACTGTAACTGTGTATCAGTGGTGATAGAATGGAACGTAGCATTAACCAGTTGAATCTGGAGCAGAGGAGGGGAGGTCTGAAATCAGTACAAAACCAGAAGCAGATTCACACACACACATTACCCCCGCCCCACACCACCCTGCATGCACAGACACACCACACCCTGCCTTGACTGACACCAAGTAGCACAAGATAAAGATTGCAGCCCATGTAATGATGAAACAAAAATGATCGACTACTCCCAAGACTACAGGACATATTTAACCCTGGCACAGAGTGTTTTGCAATGTCTGCCATTTGTAATTGATGGGCAAAGTTCAAATCAAATATGGCAATATTACTGTACAACATTTAGACACTTCCACACTTACACACACACAGATGTGCACTCGCTCACATGCTCACATGCTCACGCACACACACAGGCATGCATACACCCCCCCCCCTCCTTTCTGTCTATCCGTCTCCCCTTCGTCAGCTTCTGTCTCTCGGTCTCCCCCTCGTCAGCCTGGGAGAACAATGTCCCATTAAATCAGGAGTGGTCAGGATATCAGTCACGCCAAGGTGAGTGCCTGGCTTCCTGTCACACTCCGGTTGTAGTCCTAATGGAACCCTAATCCCTATAAAGTGCACTACCTTCGACCAGTCAAAAGTAGTGAACTACAAGGTACCGTTTGGGACGCACTCTTTTTCCATGTACACACTTTCCTCCGTTATACCCGACCATTTTGGCTCCTCCAGAAGCCTTATATAAGTGCCTTGACCTCTGAACATCCGTTCTTTGAAGCTGCATACTGACAGATTGCAGGTCTCCCAAGCCGGGCCTGGGCTGAGGTATTCAGTGTAAAGTCGAGAAAGGGCACATATGTGACCCGTTTCAGTAAACTAGGCGTATGTAAGACCAAATCCAGGTGGTGAGTCACATATGTCCATAGATTAATCATATTTGCATTCGGAGGGTTACTTTCACACACGGGGGGTGGGGGAGAGGGATTTGGGTAGGTGGAACATGTAGACCTGTTCACCACAGGAGGCTGCTGGCCGGAACGGAGCAAATGGAACGGCATCAAACACCTGGAAACCCTGTGTTAGATGTGTTTGATACCATTCCACTAATTCAGCTCCAGTCATTGCCACAAGCCCGTTTTCCCCAATTAAGGCGCCACCAACCTCCTGTGCTGTGCACGTACATGCCTGGTGGTCTCAAGTAGATTTGATCAGTACGGTAGGAGTGAGGAAAGGGTTAAGGAATTCCAGTCATTACAGGCCTGCAATGAAAAAGGCTACTGTAACAGACTGTAAAAGCCTGTGCTAAGAGGACTTTAGCCTTATATTATATCAAAGTTGTCCCCGGGGTGGAACAAATACGATTGGTCTACTGGGGGCGGTCTGATTGGTCTGATTGGTTCAGTTTATACCGTATACCAGGGTATTTCAAAATACCAACGGTATGATTTTCTATACCGTTTTAAAACAAACAACAGAGACATTCAATCCCCTCCTGGATCAAGATCCCTGTTGCCTATATTGTTTTGTGCGTGAAAAAAAATATGGTTTGCCCCTTGTGTGCACATTCGGTATTACTGTATACCCTGGTATTACCGTATACCCTGGTATTACCGTATACCCTGGTATTACTGTATACCCTGGTATGGTACAGAAACGGTATGACGGTATGAAAATCTGGATTCCGCCCAACCCTATTGGCTGCTCGGTAAATCACGCCCCTCAACCTTTTCGACAGAACCAATTGGAATCGTTCTGCCCTACAGAACAACTTTGATAACACACAAGGCTAGGAAATAGTTTCAAGAAAACCCATGTTGTGCTTGTGATGTAAATCAATGTAAGACTCTCTCCCTGGCCGTATCCCAAATGGCACCATATTCCCTTTACAGTGCACTACTTTTGACCAGAGTCCCATGAGCCCTGGTCATAATTAATGCACTACATGTGGAATAGGGTGCCATTTGGAACGCAAGCCCTGTGTACTATTAAGGAAATAAGGGTTCATCAGTTAAGGTTGAGTTTACCCTCAATACCACTAAAACAATGAGTATGATCCCAGTCACAGAACAATGAAACACAATAGGGAATTCTCCTCTCCCACCTGCTTTGACGCTCCAGTTGTTTTTTTCCAACGGCGATGCAAGCACATGGTTTTCCAGTCGGCCATAAAAGCATCATCACCTTTGTGCTTACCGGCGGTGTCTCCCTCGTTTAACTCAGCCAAGAGTTATGTCTTGTGCCCCCCACCCCCCCCCCCCCCCCGCCCCTCTGAGACCCTTTGTTAATGGCTTTTACTGTTCCTGTTTCTTAAGGGTGGGGCGGGGGGGAGACAATACACAATGTAAGCTGGAGACGTGTAGGAGCCGCATGTAAGCGAGTGACTCAGTGAGATTGCCGTGATGGAAAAAAAAAAAGAAAATGTATTTTCCATTAACAAGCCGGTGCATTGTACACGGGTTGGCGGAACGCAGGAACACACGCACACGGGAAAAGAGAGAGGGGCTTGCAAGCCTGGAATGCGAGGAGGAGGAAGAGGGAGAGGCGGGTCAGGACAGTGAGAAGGGGTGGGTGGGAAGGGGGAAGGGCAGGAATGGAGGAAGCGACAACAAAGGCTTGAAACATGTTGCTGTGCTGTTCAGAAATATGTCCCTGTGCTGTTCAGAAATATGTCCCTGTGCTGTTCAGAAACATGTCCCTGTGCTGTTCAGAAACACGTCCCTGTGCTGTTCAGAAATATGTCCCTGTGCTGTTCAGAAACATGTCCCTGTGCTGTTCAGAAATATGTCCCTGTGCTGTTCAGAAATATGTCCCTGTGCTGTTCAGAAATATGTCCCTGTGCTGTTCAGAAATATGTCCCTGTGCTGTTCAGAAACATGTCCCTGTGCTGTTCAGAAATATGTCCCTGTGCTGTTCAGAAACACGTCCCTGTGCTGTTCAGAAACATGTCCCTGTGCTGTTCAGAAACATGTCCCTGTGCTGTTCAGAAATATGTCCCTGTGCTGTTCAGAAACACGTCCCTGTGCTGTTCAGAAACATGTCCCTGTGCTGTTCAGAAATATGTCCCTGTGCTGTTCAGAAATATGTCCATGTGCTGTTCAGAAACATGTCCCTGTGCTGTTCAGAAACACTCGTTGAGGCAGGTCAAGATATCAGGTGTTTTTGAGAAGCGGCTATCTTGGTGGGTTAGATCATGTGGAATATGAAAATCAATAGCCTCACCCTCTAGGTTAGACTAATGGATGACATTCGATCCATCAAGGTATTAACACCAACGGAGCCTGTCCTTTGTAAATGTGGACAAGGAGCATACTTAAAGTTTTAAAGAGTGTACTTCATTCCTCATTGGAACCCCCCCCCACAAAAAAAGTCTGCAAAGGGGAATTATACACAAACTTTTAGTTGAAAGCTTTCTTCAGTGTCTAGGATCCCCAGTTCCAGCCAAGTGATGTGATGCAGTGAGCTTTGGTAAATGAGAGGGAGTTTCAACTCTGAATGTGTGGCAGCCTGCAGGTAGCTCAGAGGCCTTGGCATCACCTTGTGTGTGTGTGTGTGTGTGTGTGTGTGTGTGTGTGTGTGTGTACATTAAGAAAGTGTGTGCAGTGCAAAGGAGGAGAGGAACATGATTCACCAGCATCAGGAGTACAGACGTTGAACAATAGAGTCATTAAGCCTAGAGGTACACTGATTGCTTCTGGCAAGGCCGGGATTCATTACAAAGCTTGGACGCTGAAGGTTACTCATTTTTTTCATGCCAGAGACACGACAGTGGAAAATGAAATGGTCTTTTAGTGGAGTAGAAATATAGAAACGGTGGGTATGTTGTTATGAGGTGGAGAGCTGGGAGAGGAGAGGTGTTCGCTGGGAGAGGAGAGGTGTTCGCTGGGAGAGGAGAGGTGTTTGGGATCTCAGGGTTTATCACACCTGCTGCAGCAGCACTGGGGTTTCCTCACACACACGTGCACACACTCTCTCTCTGTTTCTCACACACACAAAAACACACACACACACACACAAAGGTTGCTTTACCGGTACAAACCCAGAGCAAGGGTTCTCATGTGGGATTTTCATGCAAAGAAAACGTTTTTTATTGGTCCAAAAACATATTCTCTGACCTATAGAGCATGTCTATCATCTGTTTAAACCGCTTCATGTCTCCTCTTGTCTGCAGGACGAGGTGAAGATTCCCTCTAAACTGACCGTGTCCAAGTCCATGAAGCTCCCAGAGCTGGTGGAGGGAGGAAGAGGCAGCGTGCTGGACCTGAAAGAGGGAGTCGAGGAGCACGGAGAGGAGGGAGAAGAGAAGCCACACTTGGACCTCTCCTCTGACGAGGAGGAGCTGGAGATCGAGGACGTCATTGAGGAGTCGCGCACCGAACGCATCAAGCGCAGCAGCCTCCAGCGCGTGCAAAATATCAAAAGCGCCTTCTCTAAGGAGAAGATGGGCTTGACCAAGGAGAAGATGACTTTGACCAGGGAAAAGATGGGCTTGACCAAGGAGAAGATGGCCTTGACCAAGGAGAAGATGGGCTTCAACAGGCAGAAAACCAATAAGGAGAATGTGGAGAAAATCCCGAAGCCAAACGCTAAAGAGAACTTTGACAAGACCAAAAAAAACGCCAAAGAAAACTTTGACAAGACCAAAAAAAACGCCAAAGAAAACTTTGACAAGACCAAGCAGAAGACCAAGGAGAACCTGGAGAAGACACGCCACAACATTGAGAAGAAGATGGGCAAGCTTGGCACACACATGAGTGTCAACCCCGAGCAGAAGGAGAAGATGAAGGTGTCGCGGCAGAAGATGATGAAATCCTTTACCCCCGACCACGCTGTCTACGCCCGCGACAAGACCGCCGTATACAAGGTGCCTCCCTTTACCTTCCACGTCAAGAAGTTCCGCGAGGGCGCCATGGAGCCCGTGGAGGTCCAGGGGACGGAGATGGTGGAGGTATCCCAGGACCTGAACCCTTTTCAGGGACTGGAGGATGACTGCCACGAGGGGAGTGTGGATCTGGATGTGGACGTGGATATGATGAATGGAGGAGGAGAGGAGGAGGTGATGGAGGATGAAGATGAAGAGGAAGAGGAAGAGGAGGACAGCCATTCCCTGCAGGAGATGCACGAGGACTCTGAGCATGTGCTGGTGGAGCGGGATAGGGACAGCGACTAGGTGAGGAAGATGAGGAAGAGGAGGATGGTGAACGAGACAACTATGCCCAATCCCAAAACTGCCCACTAGAACCAAACCCCCTAAGGGCCTTGTATAGATCTAAAAAGGACTGGATAGGTAGTAGCAATACGGTAATAGTTTCCCGTTGTCTTCTGAGAGGCTGTATTTCCTGTCCAAAACACTTTATAAAAATGTCTAGTGGGGGAGGGGCTAGGGATTGATTTTGGGATTGGGCACTAGAGAGGTCATGAAGAGGTCATGAAGAGAAGAAGAAAAGGAAGAAGAATGAGACAACAAACTACAACAGGGAAAAAAAGAGAGAGAATTGGGGTATCGCCTGTATATTAGATATTTCATTAAACTTTAACAACAGTCTAAACAAGGATGACACTGAGACCATTATATGATGGGAAAGTGTTTTGAAATTGAAATTCTTCAAACAAGGCATCGGGTTCAAGTAAATAAATCCACAAATACAAGTATAATTTTTTTAATTATCTCAAATGACCATGTTTTCCTGAATTTTAAGATAAAATCTTGAAGCCCATTAAAAAAACGTATGGGACCGGATCCAAGAAGTAAGGCGAAATGGGCGGTCACTTTCCCATCGTATAAGTGATTATAAAATCTCTAAGCACTGCATTAATATATTCATAAATGCTTATATCAGTTTACCAACCTACAAACAACCAAAGATTGACATCAAGTTTAAATTAACATACCAGAATAACATACCAGAATAACATACCAGAATAACATACCAGAACAATGAATGATTATGTAGTGCTTTTGGATATTTTATAAATAAAGTTGAAGTCGGAAGTTTACATACACCTTAGCCAAATACATTTCAACTCAGTTTTTCACCATTCCTGACATTTAATCCTAGTACTACTCCTACTTTGATGTATTTAAGCCATTTTTCCACAACTTTGGAAGTATACTTGGGGTCATTGTCCATTCGGAAGACCCATTTGCGATCAAGCTTTAACTTCCTGACTGATGTCTTGAGATGTTGCTTCAATTTATCCACATAATTTTCCTTCCTCATGATGCCATCTATTTTGTGAAGTGCACCAGTCCCTCCTGTAGCAAAGCACCCCCACAACATGATGCTGCTCCAAAAAGTACAATCTTTGTCCCCATATGCAGTTGCAAACCGTAGTCTGGCTTTTTTTATGGCGGTTTTGGAGCAGTGGCTTCTTCCTTGCTGAGCGGCCTTTCAGGTTATGTCGATATAGGACTGGTTTTACTGTGGATATAGATACTTTTGTACCGGTTTCCTGCAGCATCTTCACAAGATCCTTTACTGTTGTTCTGGGATTGATTTGCAGTTTTCGCACCAAAGTACGTTCATCTCTAGGAGACAGAACACGTCTCCTTCCTGAGCGGTATGACGGCTGCGTGGTCCAATGGTGTTTATACTTGCGTACTATTGTTTGTACAGATGAACGTGGTACCTCCAGGCGTTTAGAAATTGCTCCCAAAGATGAACATGACATGTGGAAGTCTACAATTAATTTTTTGGAGGTCTTTGCTGATTTTTCGAGCAAAGAGGCACTGGGTTTGAAGGTAGGCCTTGAAATACGTCCACAGGTACACCTCCAATTGACTCAAATTATGTCAATTAGCCTATCAGAAGCTTCTAAAGGCATGATATGATTTTCCAAGCCTGGAATTTTCCAAGCTGTTTAAAGGCACAGTCAACTTAGTGTATGTAAACTTCTGACCCACTGGAATTGTGATATAGTGAATTATATGTGAAATAATCTGTCTGTAAACAATTGTTGGAAGACTTACTTGTGTCATGCACAAAGTAGATACACTAACGGACTTGCCAAAACTATAGTTTGTTAACATGAAATCTGTGGTGGTTGAAAAATGAGTTTTAATGACTTCAACCTTCAACCTGAATTTGACCAGTTCATGAACACAGTGTAATTTGGATGTATTGTCTTGATAAAGATTACATCTTATGCCATCACCTTTTTTGTTGTGTGTGAAAAAAGATGTCAGAATGAGACAAATACACTGAGTCTAACTAAAGATCCTAACATCTGCAAGAAACACAAAATGGTAATGAGACGTTTATGAAACGTCACTCATGTACTGTAGGTAGACTACGCACCCGTGTAATCATTCACTGCCTGAGTTTTAGATATCAAAAGGACATTCTGATGAAATCTCGAGTCATTAAAAAGCTCTGTTTGGACGTGACAACAAAGATAAGGAGCAAATGTATACGATTTCTTCACAATCCTGGTGGATTGTCGATCCTTTCACTGGTGTGCTATATAAACCTTGTACAATAGCAATCATTTGTTTTATCAATGTTTTATCAACGTTTCTTATGGGTTGAGTTGACGGTAGACTAACCAGCTACTTACACACTCATTTTCCCTACACTTTTTTAATGTCTACTTTCTTTTAGTGTTTTGATGAGGTGCACCGCCTAGTGGCAATGTATGGTATTACACATAGGGACATTTATTACGCAGCAGTGCTGAGACCAGCATCTCCTTACGAAAGCCGCCTATCAACTATAACTTTTTCACTGATGTAGGAGCAACCCTTAAATCCCAATGGGCTGATATCAAGCACTTGTTTTCTCTAAAATGTTTAACCTGGCTGATGCAAGTCAGCTGTGCTTTGATTCTCTTGATGCATTTAGAATCCAAATGTTTTTAATATCCAATTCAACCCTTTTTAGTTTTTATTAGCACATTCACTTGTTTTGTGAAGAGATAATATAAGGCTGGGGTTCAATCTGATCCTAATCTCATTCACAGTGACTGATTATTCCAACAGCACAAAATTATGTTAAACTAATATTTTGGATCAATTGATCGAAGGTGAGATGAAACAGACTTTTCCTCCAAACTGTAACAAAGGGGGAGGCAGTAGTCCGGTATCAGTGATGTCCTGGGTCTTGTTCATTGTTGCACGGAACAGAAAACATTTTAAAACGTTTCGCAACGGAACACGGAAATTAGCGTTTCTTATTGGACAAGTCAAGGTAGTCCATACCTAAAAAGTGAACTGTCTTTCGTTTGGTGCCTAATGAACACAGCCCAGGTTTCCAAACCCAGACCTGTATACCATACTAGACATAGAGACCAATCCCTTTTTTTCTACCATTCATGTTCGTATATGTAAGTGTACATAATGTGAATCACAACAGCAGAGAACTGCCTTTATTGCAAAACCAGTGAACCTTAATTTGCTTCAGCTGTGAAAATACTTACGCAACAAACAGCCATGAATTATATTTTATACTTTGTATACAAAGCTTAAATAACATTCAGCAACAATGATTTGAAAAACAGTGCCTTTCTGACTTTAAACCAACTGGGGGGAAACCCCACAACTAAAGCCTATGTTAACTAAGACACCTATGTTTAACCCCACCCCCAATATCTTTTTAATGTTGGTTAAATTATGCATATGAATTTTGTACCATGTAATGACTCATTCTCTAACCACTAATACCTTAATAAAAGCTATTTGATTCACAATTGCTGTACGTCTTGATTCAAAACACTGAGATGATGATCCCAAGTGAAAAATAGGCGGTAGTGTATCCTTGCAAGTACAATTTATTTTACTTTGATTAAGTTGTTGCGTGTGTTACAAGTAACATTGTGTATATGATTTAACAAACATGGAGTGCCACAACTAAGTCAAAATACTTTAATGATCAACTAAAAATGACTGTATGTTCTGCTCCCAGACTGACTAAACTCAATGATGATTGGTCCCTTTCATCTGTCAATCAAACCATTGAAGTGTATGCATGTCTCGTCATTATGTGTTCATGTCCATTCAAGAACCAAAGGCTCAGTCTGTTACACTTGGTTTCATTTACACCTCTGTATATGCAAATTAAGCAAATGTATTATGCACTCTTAGAAAAAGATGTTCCAAAAATGGTTTTTCGGCTGTCCCTATAGGATAACCTTTTTGGGTTCCACGTAGAAACCTCTGTGGAAAGGATTCTATATGGAGCCCAAAAAAGTTACCTTGAAAAAGGGTTCTTCAAAGGGTTTTCCTATGGGGACAGCTGAAGAACCCTTTTAGGTTCAATATAGCACCTTTTTTCTAGGAGCGTACTGTACTCTACGATATCTGCAATCCCAAATCAATCTCTAAAGCTCACAATATTGACACCAGCAGACTGATAGCTTTATCACAGAGTAGGTGTCAGTATCTTCACAGAAGTTCCAATGTGAACAAAGAATCCAGGATAGAACGGCTGAGTGAATGTGGTCTGGACTCTGTGGAGGAGAGTCACCGTGTCAGAGATGCTGTACAGTGTAGAAGGACAGAGTTCCTGCCATGTGGTCCAGGCAAACCCCTATTCTGGAGGAGGAGCAGGGGACAGGGATATCAGTCCGGTTATTACTGTGGAAGAAACAGCGGCTGAATGAAGAGCTGTATAACCTCCAGGATTTATCATTACCCCCAAGCACAATCATTACCCATCCAGAGAGACCTTCTCTGCACAGCACCTGTTGGTAGGAGTGAAATCAGTCTGGATGGTCAGGATATGACTGGGCCTTGTCACTCCTGGTCACCTTTCTGTTCCCCTCAGACAGACACAGGCTAGTATGTGCTGTATTGGGATCCAATGTCAGCTGGCAAGAGTCTAAGAAGATGAAAAATAAAGCGAGTGACAGTGTGTACGTACGTGCATTAATTCATGCGTGTGTGTACGCACGCCTGTTTATGCTTTTGTATGCGTCCATGCATGTCTACACTTGTATGTATGCTTTTGTTTGTGTGTGTGTCTCGTGCACTTCTGTTTGTTTGCTTGCTGATGTTTTTGGTATATTCATTTCAAATACTCTGCTATTTCTTGGATATAGTCAACAAGGTATTCGGTTATATAAAAGAAAGCAAGCAGATGCGTTTGTCAGTTGAATTACATTTTTAAAACTCCACTCAGGTCTTGGGCTCAGCATGGTGTTCAATCTGACATGTAGTCACTATGGTGACAGACTCATATCACAAGACAAAGTATTCAATTTCATAAACCCTACCATATACTTAAGACAACATAAGATATGACTTTATTAATTGAATGCACCAGCAAATACATACACTACCAATAAATATACCAGACATTAAAAGCAACACATCATCAATGAATATAAAAAAACTAAGTGTTTGTGTTAAAAAGCTTCTGCGGAAAAAAGGAACTGCGGAAACCTTCTGTTTTGGCTCTAGGTAAAATAAATCTGTCTGCCATCGCACTGCAATGCTCCAGGCAGGTACTGTGGAGGGTGTGGCTAGTGTTGGCCTCTGTACTTATAAGCTCTTAGAGGGTTTCATGCGGTTACTATTACATTGTATTTTAAGACAATTTACTAACCTTTCCCAGATATGTTGTCAATTTCCTCCTTGCATATGTCCTGTACTCGCTATTTCAGTTCAGAGACTGATTTCTTCACATGCTCAAAAGAGACGTGTGGATAGACAATGATGCTGGGTAAGGCTTAAGATCCAGGAGAGACACAGAGAGACTGGAAACTCTACAGAGAGAGGGAAACAGTATAATGGATTGAGAAAAACAAACGTTACTATAACTCAAGCACATTTCCATGGAAAATAAATCTAGAGATAGATGAACCTTATCATACGTAATGGCAAAGTTAGTGATGTCACCTGGAGAAAAATGGACGTGGTCCTCTGTGTGTGAGAGTTTAACAATCACACCCAAAAACAAAAAACGTTGAAAATGTTACGCAATTAAAATAAACAAAAATGCCTTTTCCTTATGGGGAAAAATGTAGTACACCCTAGCTTTACCATCACTTAAAATTGATAAAATTAGAATTAGGTACCAAAACAAGTGCAAATTATTAGAAAAAATTAGAGAGAAACTTAGGAGGGTCCATCCTTCCATAAAGATTAGAAAATTGGTCTGGTTTGGTCTTAACCATATGGGTGTGTGGCAACACATCAATCAAAGATCAAAAGACCTACCAGAGGCCCTCAGAAGATTATTGATGCCCATGAGTCTGGGAGGGATTACAAATCCATTTCCAAGCAATTCGAAGTACATCATTCCATCATTCCACCATCGGTTCTATTGGCCAACGTGCTCCAATCACTGGAGAATAAACTGGATGAGCTCCGTTCGAGACATTCTTACCAACAGGACATTAAAAACTGTAATATCTTATGTTTCACAGAGTCGTGGCTGAACGTTTTCCGTGCATCGGCAGCACAGAACAGTTACGTCTGGTAAGACGAGGGGTGGTGTTATGTGTCTATTTTTCAATAAACTCTGTTGTGTGATGTCAAATATTAAGGAAGTCTTAAGGTATTGCTCGCCTGAGGTAGAGTACCTCATGATAAGCTGTAGACCACACTATCTACCAAGAGACTTTTCATCTATATTTATCGTAGCCGTCTATTTACCACCACAAACCGATGCTGGCACTAAGACCGCACTCAACGAGCTGTATAAGGCCATAAGCAAACAAGAAAATGCTCATCCAGAAGCGGCAATTCGTTCTACCTCATTTCTACCAGCATGTCACATGTGCAACCACAGGAGAAAAAAAAAACTCTAGACCACCTTTACTCCACACACAGAGACGCATACAAAGTTCTCCCTCACCCTCCATTTGGCAAATATGACCATAATTCTAACCTCCTGATTACTGCTTACAAGCAAAAACTAAAGCAGGAAGTACCAGTGACTCACTCAATACGGAAGTGGTCAGATGACGTGGATGCTACGCTGCTGGACAGTTTTGCATCAAACAAGCAACGAATCAATACCGGACTAAGATTGAATCCTACTAAATTGGCTCTGATGCTAGTCGTACGTGGCAGGGCTTGTAAACTATTACAGACTACAAAGGGAAACCCAGTCACGAGCTGCCCATTGAATTAAGCCTACCAGACGGGCTAAATGCCTTTTATGCTAGCTTCGAGGCAAGCAACACTGAAGCATGCATGAGAGCACCAGCTGTTCCGGACAACTGTGTGATCACGCTCTCCATAGCCGATGTGAGCAAGACCTTTAAACAGGTCAACACTCACCCATCTATGCATAGTCACTTTACCCCGACCTACATGTACAAATTACCTCAACTAACCTGTACACATTGACTCGGTACCGGTACCCCCTGTATATAGCCTCAATATAGTTATTGTTTTGTGTCACTTATTTTTCATTTTTTACTTTAGTTTAGTAAATATTCTGTTAACTCTATTTTCTTAAAACTGCATTGTTGGGCTTGTAAGTAAGCATCTAACAAATTGTATTCCATTTTGATTTGATTTGATTGGTTGTGTGTACTTTGACATTTCTGTGCATTGCCAGATTTTTCTTTCTCTTTTCAGTTATATCACCTGACTAAAACACATAGTTACTGAGGCATATTAAATCTAACCATCCTTACCTGTTTCTCTGTCCTTTTTTCTGCAGCTGAGATTGTCTCATGGCTTTTATGTTCATCCATTATAGAAAGATAACAGATACACTGCTGATCAGTAAACCTCTAGTAGTTTGTCATGTTGAGAGGAGATCTTCTCCTGTTGTTGCATGGAGGCTTTGACTTGCTTGTGCTTCTTTAAAGGAGCTACTTCACTGTGAAGGTGGAGGTAAGTCTCACAGTAAGAGGCCAGACACCAGGCAGGACATCACAGCTTTGAGTTTTCGCCAAGCGCAGAAATCACACTCTAAATCTCCAGGTCCAGCAAAAGACAGAGCAGGGGGTGCAGCTTGGACTCCTGTCTTCTTCAGTTTCTCCACCACTTCAGAAAGCATAGTGTTTCTGTTTAGAACAGGCCTTGAGATAAAGGCCTGCACTGGGGGCAGCTGTAGATGCCCGTCATCTTGCATGGCCTCTGCCATTTTGATGCACACACTAACTAACAGAGAACCAGAGATAAGTTTAGTTTTCTGAGGAGTTGGAGTGGCTTGTATTCTGTCGACGGTGGCTTCCTGGTTCTGTGTGAACTCAATGTCAGATAGCAGATCTGGCCAGCAGAGGGCATGATTGGTCTGTCACAGCCAGAATTGCGCCTCAGTGTGACAACAAGAGGGACTGTACAGTAAGGTAAGACACACATTTCTTTGAAAAATCTGAATTCTTTATAAGGTAATTTACAACAATAGACATTATATATATTCATTTTCTTTACGAATACCAATTTACATTATTGCAATGGATGGAAAATTAAGCTACCCATTGTAGTCTGCCGGATGACACTTAAATACAACTTTAAAATGACGTAATATTGCTTAGACTACAATGTTTCAGCACAACCAGTTGGAACAAAGGATACAAAACGGAGGGATAGTAGCAGCTTAATACTACAGAGGTGTTACATCTTTAATAGTCCCCTTCTGTGAAAAGCTTCCTCAGGAATTAACATAGAGTGACTGAGAGGAGCGACCTTTTTTTTAATAAGTCCTCATATTACACATTATCAGGCTACAGAATCAGGAAATGATTCCTACGTGTTACAGAGGAGTTCCTGTACTTTAGACTCCCACCAACGGAGCGTGCTTGCTGGCATCTGGAGACTGTTCAAAAGAGTGAAACGTTTTGGAACTTTGCTGATTGAAATGCACTGTATAGAGTGGGCATGATTGCCTATTATCTATGACAAAGATGACTGCTTATCTATGTGATATACTTCTATGTTAAATTATAAACGTTCTGTGATGTTGCACCCTCCTGAATATGCCCCAGATTTTGAACGAAGGCTTCTCTCCCTCTCTTTCTCCCTCCCCCATCTCTCTGTCTCTGTATTCCAGTAAAAAATACTCCATCAGGTTTGAGTGGGGGCTGACTGGGGCTGTACTAATACAGCTTTTTACACAGAGGGAACATTGATGTATCTGTCAAATGATGAGAGCAGGGCATACACCGTTCATCCAGAGCGACTTGAAGTACAGTGATTGCATTCATTCCCTGCGGGAATTGAACACATGACCCTGCCGTTGCCTGAGCCACACAGAACTACTAATCATGTGTTGTCTGATGGGTCTGGGGTTTGCTGGGTCTCACATTGGCATCGTGCGTCATGTTCCCAGACCCAGGCCAGGATTCAAACCGATCAGGTAGATCCACGTTATATTGAATTGACATTTGAAGGTAATTTCCGATTGAGGCGACATATGCAGCGTTTACCGTGAATGCGGTGGATCCCGGCCTTAACCTGGCATTTTTAGGTTGGCCAACATGGCTTTATTAAGCAGAGGTACTGAGAGAGAGAGAGAGAGAGAGAGAGAGATACGTATAAAGTTTAGCTAGGTTTGCTCTTTTGGGATTTAATACCGGTTTTCAATGAAAGCGTTAGTTGAAAAAGCACCTTAGCAGAAAGCACAACACAAATAAAACAGTGTCCTTGATAAAAGGTGTTAGACTAATACTGGACAAAGGAAATCTGAAAGTGTAGGCCTACTCCCAGAGTGCAACTGTTTGGAAAATCCTAAAGCGAGGGGACACTGGCAACGGACACTATACGTGACATAACTATAGGCCTACTTCTCTATTGTCTAATAAATAGCACAAAACAAAAAAAACTTCATCGTTCGTCGTTATGGCTTCAAAGAGGGTCCTCCAGACCACGTTGGAGCATGCAGTTGACAGTCTTCAAAGAGGGGAAACAGTTTTGTGGCTGAAACGCCACGGCCACCTCTGGTTCTCCAGTGTGTAGCACCGTAGCTAGTAAGGGGTTTTGCATGTTGGACCTGGTGGCACGCTGCTCTGCTCTCATTGGCTGCATAGAAATGTTTTAGGCCCTGTCCAAAATCAACCCCTAACCTCTGTGCACTTGAGAATATCTGAAAGGATTGGATGGGTTTCAGCGATAGGAGGAACATTCCACTCAGCCTATTAGAAGTTAAAGTGGAGCTCCAACCATATAGCTTCTTTACAGTACCTATCCACAAGAGTCAAGGTGGGAGGGGGAGGGGGGGTAGAGGGTTAAGGGTTGTTTCTGGACAGGGCCTCAGAGTAGCTCCAGTTGGGGTCCATACTTTTAATCTAGAATGGCTAGGCTAGAGCGTCTGCTCTCCTAAAATGTAAATGTAGGTCAGTTTGGCTAGTCCAAGCTTGGCTTGTCCAGGCTAGGTCAATTTGATCCAGGCTAGTTCAAACTCGACTAGTACGGCGAGAAGATGATGGGCGTGTGAGTGGCCCTCAGGGGCCCCGGGGCGGGCCTGAAGAGCGCGGGGCTGAGCAGGGGGTTCTGGATGAGGGCTGTGTGGCCGGGCCCCGGGGGGCCCCGCAGGGTTAGGGGATTGGAGGCCATGGTGCAAAGAGTGGCCGGGTTCATGTGGCTGGCCAGGAAACCTGCCGACAGGGCCTTGGAGAGCTGCTTCTGCAGGGCCAGTTTGGTCTGGAAGAGAGGAACCATAGGGTTTTGAGTACGAGTCTGCGGCAGCTATTAAACAAACTTACATGCAGGTCACGTTCATTAGAGCACACAACAAAAAACGTTTTGAAACTATTTGCAATGGAAAACAAAAAGTCCTAGTAGTCCCTGCCAGTTTCAGTATGTTTTCCTCCATTTGGTGCCTAATGAACACAACCCATGGTCAAATACCTCCTTTAGGTGTGCTTGATTTAGCTTGGAGTTTGTACTGGGCAAACAAGTGTACATCAAGCGCGGTTCTGGCATTTGAAAGTATTAGACATACACTACATGACCAAAACTATGTGGACAACATCTCATTCCAAATCACGAGCATTAATATGGAGTTGGTCCCCCCTTTGCTGCTATAACAGCCTACACTATTCTGGGAAGGCTTTCCACTAGATGTTGGAACATTGCTGCGGGGACGATTAGGCTTGGCTCGCAGTCGGCGTTCCAATTCATTCCAAAGGTGTTCAATGGGGTTGAGGTCAGGGTTCTGTGCAGGCCAGTCAAGTTCTTCCACACCGATCTTGACAAGCCATTTCAGTATGGACCTGCACAGGGGCATTGTCATGCTGAAACAGGATTAGGGCCTTCGTCTAGAATCTCATATGCTGTAGCGTTAAGATTTCCCTTCGCTAGAACTAAGTGCCCGAACCATGAAAAACAGCCACAGACCATTATTAGTCCTCCACCAAACTTTACTGTTGGCACAATGCATTGGGGCAGGTAGCGTTCTCCTGGCATCCGCCAAACCCAGATTCATCCGTCAGACTGCCAGATGGTGAAGCGTGATTCCACTGCTCCAGAGTACAATGGAACCCCTCACGAGCTGGCCTTAAATATCCCAGACAAGATTGTGACCAGGGCCTGAGACACTGCCTCTACCCAGCAGCTGACCAAACACAAATCCTGTGTGGCCCTCTGTCTGTCTGTGTGTCTGTGTGTGTGTTTGTGTGCAAGCATGTGCTGGCGCGTGTGTTGTGGTTATGTGACAGTGTTTGTGTGTGTGTGTGAGGCTATTTTTACATGAGTGTGTGAGAGACCTTTATGTGCATGACAGGACTTCGAAACTGCAACCAGTTGTGCCAGCTGATTTTCAACTGTCACAACATGCAGATTTGCATATAGTAAAATCTACATGACTGGTTGGTGGAATATGGACCCCTTTCCTTTCCAGCCTCTCTCTCGGGCCCTTGGCCCTCACCTGAGGGCTGTAAGTGCTGAGGTGGCAGTGGCTGGCCAGTTTCCCTATGGCCGAGGTCACCCCGCCAAACGGGAAACCACTCCATCTCACACTCTGCAGAGAGGACACAAGAAAAGGGGGAGGAAAAATAAGAACGCTGGCTGTGTGGAGATGAATGGACAGGATAGGAGGGGTAGTTACTGTGTAGAGATGGATGGACAGGATAGGAGGGGTAGTTACTGTGTAGAGATGAATGGACAGGATAGGAGGGGTAGTTACTGTGTAGAGATGGATGGACAGGATAGGAGGGGTAGTTACTGTGTAGAGATGGATGGACAGGATAGGAGGGGTAGTTACTGTGTAGAGTTGAATGGACAGGATAGGAGGGGTAGTTACTGTGTAGAGTTGAATGGACAGGATAGGAGGGGTAGTTACTGTGTAGAGATGGATGGACAGGATAGGAGGGGTAGTTACTGTGTAGAGATGGATGGACAGGATAGGAGGGGTAGTTACTGTGTAGAGATGAATGGACAGGATAGGAGGGGTAGTTACTGTGTAGAGATGGATGGACAGGATAGGAGGGGTAGTTACTGTGTAGAGATGGATGGACAGGATAGGAGGGGTAGTTACTGTGTAGAAATGGATGGACAGGATAGGAGGGGTAGTTACTGTGTAGAGATGGATGGACAGGATAGGAGGGGTAGTTACTGTGTAGAGATGGATGGACAGGATAGGAGGGGTAGTTACTGTGTAGAGATGAATGGACAGGATAGGAGGGGTAGTTACTGTGTAGAGATGGATGGACAGGATAGGAGGGGTAGTTACTGTGTAGAGATGAATGGACAGGATAGGAGGGGTAGTTACTGTGTAGAGATGAATGGACAGGATAGGAGGGGTAGTTACTGTGTAGAGATGGATGGACAGGATAGGAGGGGTAGTTACTGTGTAGAGATGGATGGACAGGATAGGAGGGGTAGTTACTGTGTAGAGATGGATGGACAGGATAGGAGGGGTAGTTACTGTGTAGAGATGAATGGACAGGATAGGAGGGGTAGTTACTGTGTAGAGATGAATGGACAGGATAGGAGGGGTAGTTACTGTGTAGAGATGGATGGACAGGATAGGAGGGGTAGTTACTGTGTAGAGTTGAATGGACAGGATAGGAGGGGTAGTTACTGTGTAGAGATGGATGGACAGGATAGGAGGGGTAGTTACTGTGTAGAGTTGAATGGACAGGATAGGAGGGGTAGTTACTGTGTAGAGTTGAATGGACAGGATAGGAGGGGTAGTTACTGTGTAGAGATGGATGGACAGGATAGGAGGGGTAGTTACTGTGTAGAGATGGATGGACAGGATAGGAGGGGTAGTTACTGTGTAGAGATGAATGGACAGGATAGGAGGGGTAGTTACTGTGTAGAGATGGATGGACAGGATAGGAGGGGTAGTTACTGTGTAGAGATGAATGGACAGGATAGGAGGGGTAGTTGGTGTGTGTGTGTGTGTGTGTTGGACGGACACTTACCGCTAAAACAGGGTTGGGCTGGCTCTTAGTATAAGGGCTGGACTTTGGTTTCTGGGGCTTTCCTGACAACCGGTCTTTGTGTCTTCTGCTGCTCATGTGCTGAGGGACAAAAGCAAAGCATGTTAGGTTTTATATTGAGTTAAACATCCCTTAAAAGCTACCTTCTGGGATTCATTCGAAAGACATTTGAAAATCCCACTAATTTTGGTATACAGCTGAATGATGGGGCTAGGGAAATGTAACCTCTCAAACTCATAGACAGAGCTCCACATGCAAAGACTGAGTGCATGGGGTATATATTTTGAAGCTGTACTACACCCAGAAACACCCAGAAACACCCACACCTGTTTCAGCTGCGTCTCCGAGTTGACGGACACCTCGCACATCTCGCAGTGGAACGGTTGGCTAGCCAGGGTCACGCCCATCCTGGCCTTGCTGCTGATTGGCTGCTTGCTCCTGCATGTCGGCCTAGGTGATGACATCACTTTGCCTCGGCGTCGCGCCTGAGCGCCCGTCTGGCCCTCCAGCATCTGCTTGTGTTTGGAGCCTAGGACACCACAGAGACATCACAGAGACACCACAGAGACACCACAGAGACATCACAGAGACACCACAGAGACACCACAGAGACATCACAGACACACATCACAGACACACATCACAGACACGGCCACATGCTATTGATTCATTTATCGGTTAAAATGTTTATTTAATCAGAACCATAGGTCAGCATTTAAATAGTATCGACTTATAACTCAATAGCAAACACAGTGCAAGGAACCATATAGACATATTGCAGTGCATACCGCTATAGTGGGCTTCTAGCTGGGACGAGGAGTTGACTGTGACTTTGCACATGGGACAGTGGAGGTGCTGCTTGGCAGGGGGGCTCTTTTTGCCCTGCTTGGTCTCCTCTTCCCCTCCTGGTGCCCCTGGGGACTCCCCCTGGCCCTCCAGCGGCAGGTTGGAGTCCGGGGTCGGGCTGGGGCCCTCCATAGGGCTACCGTCTGACGTGAGCTCCGAGAGCTGATAGGCAGCAGGGGAGACCTGGGGGGAGAGGAGGGCCATGTCGTCCAGGGAAGAGGTCTCCAAGACGGGCGTAGGGGTGGGGGAGACCCCCTGGAGGGTGTCATCCAGCTTCGGTCTGGTGGGGAGCTGGGGAGCCGAGAGCAGGCCTGGGGAGAGAGGGACGTTGCTGTATGAGAGTTATCGTACATGTGATATTCACATACAAACAGGGGTTGGGGTTACGTTGTCTTCCGACAGGTGTCTTCAGTCCTACACACCACTAGTCCCTCAACTGAATCTAGTTAGTCTCTATCTGACGTAAGACAATGGAGTGCCTTCAGAAAGTATTCATAGCCCTTGACTTATTCAACATTTTGTTGTGTTACAGCCTGAATTTATAATGGATTTAAAAAATCACACAACACCCCATAATGACAAAGTGAAAACATGTTTTTAGAAAAGTTTGCTAATATATTTAAAATAAAATTCAGAAATCTCATTCACATAAGAATTCACACCTCTGAATCAATACTTTGTAGAATCACCTTTGGTAGCGATTACAGCAGTGAGTCTTTCTGGGTAAATCTCTAAGAGCTTTCCACACCTGGATTGTGCAACATTTGCACATTATTATTTACAAAATTCTTCAAGCTCTGGAAAATTGGTTGTTGATCATTGCTAGACAACCATTTTCAGGTCTTGCCATAGATTTTCAAGCAAAACTGTAAGTCAAAACTGTAACTCAGCCACTCAGGAACATGGTAAGCAACTCCAGTGTAGATTTGGCCTTGTGTTTTAGGTTATTGTCCTTCTGAAAGGTGAATTCATCTCCCAGTGTCTGGTGGAAAGCAGACTGAACCTGGTTTTCCTCAAGGATTTTGCCTGTGCTTAGATCCATTCCGTTTCTTTTTTATCCTGAAAAACTCCCCAGTCCTTAACGATTACCAGCATACTCATAACATGATGCAGCCACCACTATGCTTGAAAATATAGAGAGTGGTACTCAGTAATGTGTTGTATTGGATTTGCCCCAAACATAACACTTTGTATTCAGGTAAAAATTGAATCGCTTGGCAACATTTTATACAGTATTACTTTAGTGCCTTATTGCAAACAGGAAGCATGTATTCTGTACAGGCTTCCTTCTTTTCACTCTGTCATTTAGATTAGAATTGTGGAGTAACTACCATGTTGTTGATCCATCCTCAGTTTTCTCCTATCACAGTCATTAAACTGTAAGGAGTATGTCCAGGACGCCTGTATCTTTGTATTGACTGGGTGTATTGATACATCATCCAGAGTGTCATTAATAACTTCACCATGCTTAAAGGGATATTCAATAGGTTCCCTTCTTTGCGAGGCTTTGGAAAACCTCTCTGGTCTTTGTGGTTGAATCTGTGTTTGAAATTCAATGCTCGACTGAGGGACCTTACAGATAACTGTACGTGTGGAGTACAGAGATGGGGTAGTCATTCAAAAATCATGTTAAACACTATTGTTGCACACAGAGTCCATGCAACTTATTATGTGACTTGTTAAGCACATTTACTCCTGAACTTATTTAGGCTGGCCATAACAAAGGGGTTGAATACTTATTGACTCTTTTTTAATTAATTAATTCGTCAAAAATAAAAATAAAACATATTTATACTAAGATATTATTGGGCAAGTCAGTGACAAAAAATCTCTATTGAACCATTTTAAAGTCAGGCTTTAACACCACAAAATGTGGAAAAGTCAAGGGCTTGAAGGCAACCATCGTTGTTATATGTTTACTTTGACAAAGGCAGGAATATACTAGCTCTCTCTCTCTCTCTTTCTCTCTCTCTCTCTCTCTCTCTCTCTCTCCCTCTCTCTCTCTCTCTCTCTTTCTCTCTCTCTCTCTCTCTCTCTCTCTCTCTCCTCTCCCCCTTCTCTCTCTCTCTCTCTCTCCCTCTCTCTCTCTCTCTCTCTCTCTCTCTCCCTCTCTCTCTCTCCCTCTCCCCCCCTTCTCTCTCTCTCTCTATTAAATGGAATTGAAGTATGGTGAACAAAGGATGGAGAGAATCAATAGAAAAGGAAGATGAGTCTAGTAAATACGGTGAAGGAAGGAGCGTCAGGATTTGGGGTTATTATCAGATGAGAAAAATGACTTGACAAATGAAAAGACAAAGGGCCAAAATAAGATACTGTTCTGATTGGTAAACGTTATGGGTGTCATTTTCTGTCCACAAAACAGCACTAAAATGATACCAAATATTTATAGCAGGAATGATCTCCTACCGTAACTTTGCTTTTTACGATGTCTGTGAGAAACCTGTGATCTTTAAAGCAGATTAAACACGTGTCGTGAAAATGTGTTGCATGCAATGCAATCCCTAGCAGTAGCATTCCAAACTTGGATTAAGAGTAGCTGTCTTGTCAACCTAAAATAGTTATTATGGGCACGTTTCTGTGCTGTGAGAACTGTTTTGCGGACAGAAAACGAGGTTACAATTAGCCTGGAATCCACACTTATTCAGTGAATTGAAACAATAGCGAAACAGAACGATATTCACTGTGGATTCCAGGACAAAATCAGTCAAAACGCTATGATCACTGATCTGACATGACTCCTAACTTCTGATCGCAAATACATCTCAATCCTTACTTCAAAGGGATTGAGACCTGGTATTTTACCTGTTCCGTCTGTGACGCTGGAGTCCATCAGTGCTGGTAGGGCCTTTGACACTCCAGTCTTCCCCCTCTCCCTGTCCGTCTCCCTCCTTGCCATGGAGCCCTGGCCCATCTGACGGTTCCTCTGGGCGTCCATGGCTTTGAGCTTGCGTGCGTGTTTATGGCCCTTGTAGTGAGCCTCCGCCTGGATCTGGTCATGGAGGAGAAATTAGGAAAGGGGAAAGGATTTTGTCAAACGACTTGGTAACTAGTTCCACAGTTCATATATATACTGTATACAGTACATCACAGCCCCATCGAGCAGTTCTTCAATTCCTTGATAAGCAGAGCTCGAGCCCCATAAATGTAATTAGTCCTCGTGAACGGAGCAGTCCACCAATGTATTGAGCGTTCCCTCTGTGTTCATGTGTCTCTGTGTGCTCAGTGAGTGTGAGTGTCAGTGTGTGTGTGTGTGTGGACTGCGATGGTTCTTCTATGTGGGGATTTGGATGCCAGCAGGGAAAGGGTGTCTGGGTTTAATGCTTTTTCTGGCTGATGGAGAAAGGCTCAGCGACAACAACCACAACAACAACAACACACAACTTTCACAGAGAAATAGGAACACACACGCACACAGTCAGAGTGATGGAATGATCTGACAGAGAGGAGGAGAGCTTGTAACGGAGTTCACTGACTTACGGTGGAGTTGAAGCGGAGGTGACAGATGTTGCAGGAGATTATCTGTTTCCTCTTGGGCGGTACCACGCCGAATGTGTGGTTCATAACTGCTTTCTGGACCGGGTCCATCTGTCGCACACAAAACAAGCCTGACTAAACACAAACATTACTCAGATTTAGTGGTGTCTAACCATTACAGGGGCGGTCAATCAACCCTGCTGGGGAGCTACTCTCCTGTAGGCCTTTGCTCTAACATACCTGTCTCAGGTATGCTTCGCAACGGAAAGTGTTTCAGTCTGATGAACACGACCCTAACCAAGGTCTTGGGGAGCAGCTGATTAGTATAATCAGGTGTGTTTGAGCAAGGCTGGAGCAAAAACCTGCAGGGGGGTTGTTGAACTACAAGGTCAGGGAGGGTTACACAACGCTAGTCCTCGAGTGCCGCGGCCCTGCTGATTTCTTGATTGGCGAGAAATGTTCCAATAAATAATTTGGTCTGATATTGTAAGGCAAGGGCCAACACTGCTGCCCTCCAGGACTGAAGTTGAGCATGCCTGTACAAGGCCATCAAATAGTCAATCATGGATCTCTCCATGTGCAGCTTCTCCATATTTGAGTGGTGTGATGTCACTTGTGCCTGCACTTGCCACAACACACCTAATCCAAAAGATGTGACAAGGTATGTTTTGGAGTTCATAGATGTACAGTATGTGTATACATGTCATCAAGTACATATACGACAGGAACTGGACTTACTCCCGAACAGTGTGTGTGTGTGTGTGTGTGTGTGTGTGTGTGTGTGTGTGTGTGTGTGTGTGTGTGTGTGTGTGTGTGTGTGTTTGTGCCTGTGGGTACAAGCATGAATGTCTGTGTGTGCTAGGCTTTGGAGATACCCCGGTATACGGTATAAACGGTATATTTCGAAATACTGACAATATTATTTTCAATACTGTCCCCGCAAAAAACGGGGGTGCGTGTTATGCCACTGCTTATAACTCTATTCATTTGTCATTTTATTTAACCTTTGAGTCAGTTAAGAACAAATTCTTATTTACAATGACGGCCTACACCGGCCAATCTCGGACGACGCTGGGCCAATTGTGCGCCTCCCTATGGTACTCCCAAACACGGCCGGTTGTGATACAGCCTGGATTCGAACCAGGGTGTCTGTAGTATAAATTAAGTATAAGTATAAGAAATCTAAGATGTGCCAAATAACTTATATCCAGCTCCAGGTTTGATAACTTACTAGCTATGTGGCTAGATATCAAGATCATGCAATCCCTTCCTGGATCAAGATCCCTGTTGCCTAAATCATTTTGTGCGCCCAAAAAATAAATTAAAAAAATGTGCCCCTTGTGTGCACATTCGGTATTACCGTATACCCTGGTATTACCGTATACCCTGGTATGGGTACAGAAACAGTATGACGGTATGAAAATCTGGATACCGCCCAACCCTAGTGTGTGCATGCCTGTCTACATGCATGGGTGTGTATGAAAGCAGCTCACCGTGTTGAAGTTGGGGAAGAGGTTGAGGGGGGAGGAAGAGGAGGAGGAGGCGTTGACGTGGAGCGGCAGGAAATGCTTGATGCCCAGCTGGGTCTGGAGGGGCCGTCCCGAGAGGGACAAGGAGGCTAGGAGGGGGTTGGCCTGGGACAGTGTACCTGCAGAGGTTGGGTGGAGGACACACAGATGCTAAAAATACATTGTCTTCCAACAGGTGTTGTCTACCTGCCTTTGTGTATGGCACGGAGGGGGAGAGAAAGAGAGAGAGAGAGAGAGAGAGAGAGAGAGAGAGAGAGAGAGAGAGAGAGAGAGAGAGAGAGAGAGAGAGAGAGAGTGAGAGAGAGAGAGAGAGAGAATCAAAACCAACTCCTGCTAGTTAGACAAACTTGTTGCTGCAATAGGTTATCTATCATCCCATCTCGTAGTGCCTGTCTTGACCACATCAAATTGTTGTAAAGAAGCTAGCTAGCTACAGTGTCCAGCTAGCTAGCTAAAGTAGCAAGGCTAATTGAGGCTATGTTGCTGCGTTTCCCGTCCTTGTCTACAACAACTCTATTCATATGAAACAATAGCCTACTCCTTCTCATTTAGCCAACTTAATTCCGGAATTTTAATCTCACTTCACTAAATCTCACTTCACTTCACTTGTTACACATGGAGCCTCTGACTGTAGCGCCGCTTTGACTGACCGACAATAATAACAAGTTGAGGTATTGGGTGTAGGCTACCGGGGTGTCTTTTTTTATGGGGCGCACTCATAAAAACTGTCATAAAGCACTTGTTTTAATACAATTTTGAATGTAATGGTCTATCCTTGTAGGCTATGTAGCAATGTCACAGATAATTAGATAGAAGTTTAGACAAAGAAATAGGCCTATTTGTTTTCTCTCAAAAATGAATACTCTCCCAGGTAATCGAATACTAACTGCACATTTTACACATTTCTGTCCTTCTATCCACTAAGCAGAACTCTCAATGTGCAAATTGTCCAAATATAACCATAACATTTTAGGGATTAAGGACAGCACTTAATACAAATCAAGATTGGAGTATTGCAACTGGCACACACATTTCTATTGTGGTACAGCAGAGAGAGAGAGAGAGAGAGAGAGAGAGAGAGAGAGAGAGAGAGAGAGAGAGAGAGAGAGAGAGAGAGAGAGAGAGAGAGAGAGAGAGAGAGAGAGAGAGAGAGAGAGAGAGAGAGAGAGAGAGAGAGAGAGAGAGAGAGAGAGAGAGAGAGAGAGAGAGAGAGAGAGAGAGAGAGAGAGAGAGAGAGAGAGAGAGAGAGAGAGAGAGAGAGAGAGAGAGAGAGAGAGAGAGAGAGAGAGAGAGAGAGAGAGAGAGAAAAAGGAAAATAGACTAGAGAGAATGGGGCTTAAATAGCCAATTATATTCATTTTGATGTTGATGGAGGTGAACACTACCACTGGAGATATTACCATCAGCACACATTAATAGCAGTCAGGATCCATTTAATAGAATGTGTGTGTGGTGTGATAAAGCAGAACCAGAGGAACATTTTCACCTCTAACAGGGTGCTGTGCTTAATCTAAGTATCAGTTGTGACTTTTGGGGACCTTGACTCTCTCTCTCTCTCTCTCTCTCTCTCTCTCTCTCTTCTCTCTCTCTCTCTCTCTTCTCTCTCTCTCTCTCTCTCTTCTCTCTCTTCCTCTCTCTCTCTCTCTCTCTCTTCCTCCTCTCGCATTCTCTGTTTCCCCCTTCTCACCCCTGCTCCACCCCCCTAATCACTCCCAAGCAATAAATCACAAAATGTACCAGGGCGAGAAATGTCATGTATGACAGTTCGCTCCAAAGAAGCGGGTACTACCATATTTATATTTGGCTACATTTGACACTTTTAACCACGCACTTTTCGCAGTCTTTGTTGTCAAGTGGTCGACTGTGTATTGAATCATGCTTTTTAACACATGCTTTTTAATCTTACCCTTATATTTTCTGTGTGTAAGTAAGTATGTATATACAGTACATATATGTACTGTTTTATGCTACACAAGAATTGCCCCTCGCAATCTATTGAATTAATTATAAAACAGTTTTCCACTTTCAACCCGGCTTCGACTTCCCCAGAGAAAGATACCATATCCATGGATGATAGGAGTGTAGATCATTGCAATCCTTTTCATAGAGTGGGGATAAAAGCTTATGAGGCAGAGAAATGATGGCACACTGCAAACTGGAGGAGAGGCTTAATCGCTATTATTTTGAGGATTAGTCTTTGGGTGACTCACCGTCCCTGTGTTTATCATTCTTTTGATGAGGAAAAGGGTAATAAGCCTTTCAACGCAGAGGATCGCGTGTTTCAGAGCTGACGCATTCCCTTAGGAGCCACCATATTGTCGCTCTGAGATCAATTAGTTTAGTCTTCGCTCAAACTGAAAGTGTTTCATCCCTTATGTATCTTATAGCTTCTCAGTTGCTGCTTTGAAACAAATAAAGAGTGGATTTTGTTCAGGGGTTGGCTACCGAGCAACTTTAGAGAACGTTCCCTTGAGAGTCTCATTAGGTCATTAACTAACGTTTTCTTTGCAATGTTTCCGTGATGTGCAAGGAATGTTCTCCATATTTGAGACCATTCCCTTAATGTCAAATAGAACTTACCCAGACCGTGGTTACCATGTTCTCATAAATTAAAATATTCATGTTCTAGACACGCTTCATGGAAACGTTACAAGAACATTCGTGTGTCCAGTTTTCTGGGGGTTAGAAGAATATTACATCAACTTCCCACCAAACATACACAGAACCTGGATGCCATGTTCTCATAAGTTAAAATATGAATGTTCTAGACACATTTCATGAGAGGGGTATTTTATTAAGAGCCCCATTAGCTGTTGCGAAAGCACCAACTACTCTTCCTGGGTTCCACACAAAACATGAAACATGAAATACTACATAACATTAATAGACAAGAACAGCTCAATGACAGAACTACATCGATTTATTGGGACAGTGTTTAGGGCGTTCATCATTGGTGCTGGTGGCCTGGGTTCGAGACCTGCTAGGGTAGTCACCCTACTATCACATTGTTAGCTATCAGCGTACAAGACGGCAGGCAGGCTCAGGGTCAGTGCAGGCAGCGTTCGGTTATCCAGAGTAGAGGGGCAAAGGTACAAGACGGCAGGCTCAGGGTCAGGGCAGGCAAGGAAAGGTCGAAAGCGGGAAACCAAGAAAACAGGCACTTTAGAGAGACAGGAGTAAAGGGGGAAAACGCTGGTAGGCTTGATGAACAAAACGAACTGGCAACAGCCAAAGATAGAACACAGGGATAAATACACTGGGGATAACGAGGAAGATGGGCGACACCTGGAGGGGGGTGGAGACAATCACAAAGACAGGTGAAACAGCACACCTATCTGATCTAATTAAAATGTGGTTCTTATTAAAGCTTGGGAATCTGTAGGATTTCTCCTTGAGCATGAATTAGTACCATATTTCCACTACCTCATAAATTGTCAGTATTTATTAATTAAATATTGCTGAGCATCTCAAAAACGTGTCTAGAACACACCTATTGTATATTCTGAGAACATGGCAACCACATACTGTGTATGCTTGGTGGAACGTTGATGGAATATTCTCCTAACATGGGCACAGTGAGAACTTTATATTTGTTATGTTTACAAATAGTATCATCAGCAGGACAACGTCAGGTCACTCTTCCTTCACAACGTCAGGTCACTCTTCCTTCACAACGTCAGGTCACTCTTCCTTCACAACGTCAGGTCACTCTTCCTTCACAACGTCAGATCACTCTTCATTCACAACGTCAGTCACTCTTCCTTCACAACGTCAGGTCACTCTTCCTTCACAACATCAGGTCACTCTTCCTTCACAACGTCAGATCACTCTTCATTCACAACGTCAGTCACTCTTCCTTCACAACGTCAGTCACTCTTCCTTCACAACGTCAGGTCACTCTTCCTTTACAACGTCAGGTCACTCTTCCTTTACAACGTCAGGTCACTCTTCCTTCACAACGTCAGGTCACTCTTCCTTCACAACGTCAGATCACTCTTCATTCACAACGTCAGTCACTCTTCCTTCACAACATCAGTCACTCTTCCTTCACAACGTCAGGTCACTCTTCCTTCACAACGTCAGGTCACCCTTCCATCACAACGTCAGGTCACTCTTCCTTCACAACGTCAGTCAGTCTTCATTCACAACGTCAGGTCAATCTTCCTTTACAACGTCAGTCACTCTTCCTTCACAACATCAGTCACTCTTCCTTCACAACGTCAGGTCACTCTTCCTTCACAGCGTCAGCCACTGTTCCTTTACAACGTCAGTCACTCTTCCTTCACAATGTCAGGTCACTCTTCCTTCACAACGTCAGGTCACTGTTCCTTTACAACGTCAGTCACTGTTCCTTTACAACGTCAGTCACTCTTCCTTCACAACATCAGGTCACTCTTCCTTCACAATGTCAGTCACTCTTCCTTCACAACGTCAGGTCACTCTTCCTTCACAATGTCAGTCACTCTTCCTTCACAACGTCAGGTCACTCTTCCTTCACAACGTCAGCCACTGTTCCTTTACAACGTCAGTCACTCTTCCTTCACAATGTCAGGTCACTCTTCCTTCACAACGTCAGGTCACTGTTCCTTTACAACGTCAGTCACTCTTCCTTTACAACGTCAGTCACTCTTCCTTCACAACATCAGGTCACTCTTCCTTCACAATGTCAGTCACTCTTCCTTCACAACGTCAGGTCACTCTTCCTTCACAATGTCAGTCACTCTTCCTTCACAACGTCAGGTCACTCTTCCTTCACAATGTCAGGTCACTCTTCCTTCACAACGTCAGGTCACTGTTCCTTTACAACGTCAGTCACTCTTCCTTTACAACGTCAGTCACTCTTCCTTCACAACGTCAGGTCACTCTTCCTTCACAATGTCAGTCACTCTTCCTTCACAACGTCAGGTCACTCTTCCTTCACAATGTCAGTCACTCTTCCTTCACAATGTCATGTTTAAATGATTGCTTACCTCTCACTTTCAGCAGAAGTTTACGCCTATACACACACACACATATGCATGTGCACACATACACACAAACACACACATGTGCACACATACACACAAACACACACATGTGCACACATTAACACACACACACACACACACACACACACACACACACACACACACACACACACACACACACACACACACACACACACACACACACACACACACACACACACACACACACACACACACACACGTGCTTTCTGTTTGGGACATTGTTTGTCTGAATGTTCTGATCCCCCATTGTGCTTAAGTATTCTCATAAAAACATGTTTGACTCTAAAAGAGACTGTAAAAACATCAAGGGTGGAAAACTCCCCATTTGCACAAATTATGCTGAATCATCACAATTAAATTGGAACGACTTTAGATAGAGAATTACGTACACTAATAATTTAACACACCGTTGTAACTACTGTACGTCACGACACTCATCAACCATGGCTACTTCTAATCATGCAAAACATACCGTTTCTCACATGATGAGCATTTTAAAACTTGTTTTCTTCCAGTCCGTCACATTCCTTTTAGAAATACATTACAAAGTATTTATTTAGTCACGGGATAAAAGCAGTTACAGTCGTGGTCAAATGTTTTGAGAATGACACAAGTATTGGTCTCCACAAAGTTTGCTGCCTCAGTGTTGATGATGGCAATTTGCATATACTCCAGAATGTCATGAAGAGTTGCAAAGTCCCTCTTTGCCATGAAAATAAACTTGATCCCCCAAAAAACATTTCCACTGCATTTCAGCCCTGCCAGAAAAAGGACCAGCTGCCATCATGTCAGTGATTGTCTCGTTAACACAGGTGAGAGTGTTGACGAGGACAAGGCTGGAGATCACTCTGTCATGCTGATTGAGTCAGAATAACAGACTGGAAGCTTTAAAAGGAGGGTGGTGCTTGAAATCATTGTTCTTCCTCTGTCAACCATGGTTACCTGCAAGGAAACACGTGCCGTCATCATTGCTTTGCACAAAAAGGGCTTCACAGGCAAGTGAAGCCCTTTTCACTTGCCCTAAATCAACCGTTTATCGGATCATCAAGAACTTCAAGGAGAGAGGTTCAATTGTTGTGAAGAAGGCGTCAGGGCGCCCAAGAAAGTCCAGCAAGCGCCAGGACCGTCTCCTGGCAGCAGGCAGGTGTGAGTGCATCTGCACGCACAGTGAGGCGAAGACTTTTGGAGGATGGCCTGGTGTCAAGAAGGGCAGCAAAGAAGCCACTTCTCTCCAGGAAAAACATCAGGGACAGACTGATATTCTGCAAAAGGTACAGGGATTGGACTGCTGAGGACTGGGGTAGAGTCATTTACTCTGATGAATCCCCTTTCCGATTGTTTGGGCCATCCGGAAAACACCTTGTCCGGAGAAGACAAGGTGAGCGCTACCATCAGTCCTGTGTCATGCCAACAGTAAAACATCCTCAGACCATTCATGTGTGGGGTTGCTTCTCAGCCAAGGGAGTGGGCTCACTCACAATTTTGCTTAAGAACACAGCCATGAATAAAGAATGGTACCAACACATCCTCCGAGAGCAACTTCTCCCAACCATCCAAGAACAGTTTGGTGATGACCAATGCCTTTTCCAGCATGATGGAGCACTTTGTCATAAGGCAAAAGTGATAACTAAGTGGCTCGGGGAACAAAACATCAACATTTTGGGTCCATGGCCAGGAAACTCCCCAGACCTTAATCCCATTGAGAACTTGTCCATCCTCAAGAGGCGGGTGGACAAACAAAAACCCACAACTTCTGAAAAACTCCAAGCATTGATTATGCAAGAATGGCCTGCCATCAGTCAGGATGTGGCCCAAAAGTTAATTGACAGCATGCCAGGGGCATATTGCAGAGGTCTTGAAAAAGAAGGGTCAACACTGCAAATATTGACTCTTTGCATAAACTGAATGTCATTGTCAATGAAAGCCTTTGATACATATGGAATACTTGTAATTATACTTGAAGCAGAAAACTTTGTGGAGACCAATACTTGTGTCATTCTCAAAACTTTTGGCCACGACTGTACTGTACTATACTGTGCTTATGCAATAATGATGATGCTCTTTGCTGTCTATAGACTAGGACAATAGGCTGACAGGATGGGGAAGAGTTTCCATTAGACAAGCAGACTACCATAGAAAGAGAGAGAGAGAGAGAGAGAGAGAGAGAGAGAGAGAGAGAAGGGGGGACCTTCCTTTTCTTGACAGCAAAAAACACCCCTGTACTCGTCAATAAAGATTTTTTTGTTGTGACTGAGTCCAGGCAAACTATCTTTGACTCCGTCACTGTCTATACACACACACACATTTGCATACACACACACACACACACACACACACACACACACACACACACACACACACACACACACACACACACACACACACACACACACACACACACACACACACACAGACGGCAACCCAACGGCTTAGTGAGAAAGTCTTCCTGCAGGGTAACATCCAGCCAAGTTCAGGCCTCCCATGGTAATCTGCCCTATTTTCGCCTATTGAACTCGGAGTGCACTTTCACACTGGCATTTTAAAACATACAATGAATATTTCAAGGTTAAATCCACTGCTGGTGTCCTGGAGTCATTGAATCAGCAGGGCATTCTGAAAGCCTGTTTACTTTGGTTATATAGATTTGAAGAGGACACATCACTTCCAAATGTCCTATTTCCTTTTTAGAGTGCCAAATAAATACCATTATTTTTGATATAGTGGACGTCTTAATGACGTCCTTTTCTGGTTGTAAACTATTCTTCTGGTTAATAAGTACTCAAATAACCAGATTAGAATGAACTAGTCTATTACAGCCAAGTAAATACAGTTCAGTGTCTATACGGGTCCACACGTTTCAGTGTTAAATTAACACACTGCTTAGTTTAAAGACTTATTTAATTGTAGAGTTACCACCTAAGACTGTATTTGATAGTTACAGAGACATGGTTATTGCATTTATCCAGTTTCAGTCCTGTGACCTTCACCAAGTGAGATCTTAAGTGAATATGTTATCATAAAAATGTAGTCATTTAACACATTTCAACACACATTTCATGAGGCCTAATTTTGATGGCATAGTTTACCCTAATACAGTGCCCTGAAACCTATGGTTTACAGGCCACATCAGGCCTGCAAGTCACATCATGCTGGCTTGCAAAGTGACGTGTAAATCATATTGGAATACAGCCCAAAAAATGTTGCCTGCAACCAGCATCCATAATGACTGCCGGGTTGGGCAGTCATTAAAATATGAGATTACCATCTAAACTGAAAAGACCAATTCAGTAACGGGTGTCCAGGTAACAGATTTTATTATTTTAGATTCATGTACAGTGCCTTCAGAAAGTATTCACGCCCCTTGACTTTTTCCACATTTTGTTGTGTTACAGCCAGAATAAAAAAATAGCTGAAAAATAGTTGAAAAATAGCTGAAATATCTTGAGTCAATAAGTATTCAACCCTTTTGTTATGGCGAAGACAAATAAGTTCAGGAGTAAAAATGTACTTAACAAGTCACGTAATAAGTTGCAGTCGAGCACAAAGACCAGGAAGGTTTTCCAATGCCTCGCAATTAAGGGCACCTATTGGTAGATGGGTAAAAAAAAACAGACATTCAATATGGTGAAGTTATTAATTACACTTTGGATGGCGTATCAATACACCCAGTCACTACAAAGATACAGGAGTCCTTCCTAATTCAGTTGCCGGAGAGGAAGGAAGCCACTCATGGTTTTTACCATGAGGCCAATGGAGACTTTAATGGCTGTGATAGGAGAAAACTGAGGATGGATCAACAACATTGTAGTTACTCCACAATCAACTAATCAAATTGTCAGAGTGAAAAGAAGGAAGCCTGTACAGAATACAAATATTCCAAAACATGCATCCTGTTTGCAACAAGGAAAAGAATGTGGCAAAGCAATTCATCTTTTGTCCGGAATACAAAGTGTTATGTTTGGGGCAAATCCAATACAACATATTACTGAGTAGCACTCTCCATATTTTCAAGCATAGTGTTGGCTGCATCATGTTATGAGTATGCTGGTAACCGTTAAGGACTGGGGAGTTTTTCAGGATAAAAAAGAAACGGAACGGGGCTAAGCACAGGCAAAATCCTTTCCACCAGACACTGGGAGATTAAACAGCAGGACAATAACCTAAAACACAAGGCCAAATCTACACTGGAGTTGGTTACAAGAAGACAGTGAATGTTCCTGAGTGGTCAAGTTACAGTGTTTACTTAAATTTGCTTGAAAATCTATGGCAAGACCTGAAAATTATTGTCTAGCAATGAACAACAACCTATTTGACAGAACTTGAAGAATTCTGAAAAGAATAACGGGCAAATGTTGCACAATCCAGGTGTGAAAAGCTCTTAGACACTTACCTAGAAAGACTCACAGCTGTAATCGCTGCTAAAGGTGCTTCTACAAAGTATTGACTCAGGGATGTGAATACTTATGGAAATACATTTTTCTGTATTTAATTTTCAAAAACATTTCTACAAATATCCAAATATTTTTCACTTTGTCATTATGGGGTATTGAGAAAACAAATCTATTTACTTTTTATTTTTATTTCACCTTTATTTAACCAGGTAGGTCAGTTGAGAACAAGTTCTCATTTACAACTGCGACCTGGACAAGACAAAGCAAAGCAGTGCGACAAAAACAACAACACAGTTACACATGGGATAAACAAACGTACAGTCAATAACACAATAGAAAATCTATATACAGAGTGCAAATGTAGTGCAAAATGCAGTAAGGTTAGGAAGGTGGAACAATAAATAGACCATAGTGGCTAAATAAATTACAGATTAGCATTAACACTGGAATGGTGGAATGTGTAAATGATAATGTAAAAATAGAGATACTGGAGTGCAAAATGAGCGGAAGTTAAAAAAATAAATATGGGGATGAGGTAGTAGGGTGGGATATTTACAGAAAGGCTGTATACAGGTGCAGTGATCGATAAGCAGCTTTGACACCTGATGCTTAAAGTTAGTGAGGGAGATAGGAACCTTGAATTTTGAATTCAGGCTTTAAGACAACAAAATGTGGAATAAGCCAAAGGGTGTGAAAACTTTCTGAAGGCACTGCATGTTATTGATATTTGAGTAGCATAAGATAAATTAATCAATGATTGTACTGAAACAAACAATTCCAAAAATCCACCTGCAATACAGAGCATTCTGGGAAATATGATAATGATGTGTGTGGTTTTGGTTTAATACTGGTTATTAACACCAACACTGTTTTTCGTTTTGGTTACACCAACGAGTGTTAATTTAACGCTTACAGAGTTCATTTAAAACCTGAATCAACACTAGGAATGTTACACTGAAATATCAACACTAGGACTGTTACACTGAAATATCAACACTAGGAATATTACACTGAAATATCAACACTAGGAATGTTACACTGAAATATCAACACTAGGAATGTTACACTGAAATATCAACACTAGGAATGTTACACTGAAATATCAACACTAGGTAGCACTGACCATTATTTACTGTTTTGTCCAGTTGCCTGTGGTTAGAATGCCAGAATTTGCCACCTGAAATGTTACAAATAATCTATCAACATCTATATAAACTGACTACACATTCTCTACAGCAGGTGCAAATACATGGTGCATTCCTTCTTCTTCCTCATTGTACTGAGGCAGGCCAGCGGCAACAGTCCATGTCTGCTACGTTGAGCACAGCATTTTCTGAGAGGCTACGCTATTTACTGGAGCAAATAACTGGTGGTCACCCATTCAGGTGAACACACCCCTGAACAGTTATCAAGGGGACACTTGTTGGTACTACACCCAGGCATTATAAAGGTACAATCAGGAAGCTGAGTGCTAACTTGTTTCGGTTCAAATGTAATCTGTATAATGACTGGGGAAATGTTCTTATTTGTATAAATGTTACAAAGACCATGATATTGGGATTCACTAGTACCAACATACAGCATTTCATTAACGAATGCAGAAAGGAAGCTATGGAGCCTTTCCACAGATTCTGTTACCATTTCCTTAAAGATGATCTCAGCATAGCTAAGCTGTAGGAATGTGAGGACCTCTGAATACCCCCTAAAAATAAACTGGCACCATCTGCACCCATTGAGATAAGGCTGGGCCAATCACTCCAATGAATGGTGCTCGGCAGATGTGCCAGCAAACATATTTCATGTCCGTCTGTGTCTTTTCTCTGCCCGATCGACTTCCCAATTAGAAGCATTCAGAGTATTAGTGTTCCTCTGAGTCGCAGTAAGACTGGGAGAGCGGCAAGCAAAGAGGCTTGAAGTGCCCTCTTAATAGTGCTGGAGAAGAATAGGGTACTGCTGTATCAGCCATTAGTTTGAGACATAGATTTTTCTGGTCATAATCAAGACATTATCAGAGGGCCACTACTAAGGTTTGGACATTTTGTATTAATATAACGTTAATGATGACGGCTTGCATATTCAGCAGTATACTGTGGTAAACAACCTCTATCACTTCAAACTGGGAACAGCAAACCGTGAGCGGACACTCATTTTTTGGATCAGGATGTGTGAATAACCATTTCCCTTTACTATAGCCATCCTTATAATAGAAAGATTTAAGGCTTGCCGGCCACGTTTTTGTGAGTTCGGTTCTCCTGAAACCTGCATATTTCCGCTCGTTTGTCGTGACAATTCACTGAATACTGTGAGTGCAAGATTATCGGTCAAGTCAGCAGCACTTGAGCAGATATCAATGTGTGACTTATTACTGCTGACAAAGTGTTTCGTGTCCTAGATATGTGACAATTTGCTATTTGGGGCAGTATGAGACCAGGGGCCGTATTAAAAAAGCATCACATAGTAGGAATGCTGATCTAGGATAAGGTCCCACTTGTCCATATAAAATGATTAATTATGACTTAAAATACAAAACTGTTCCTATATCAGCACTACTCTGTTCAGTACTACTCAGCACTACTCTTTGTGAATACAGGCCCTGGTCATTTATATTGTATTTGTCAGAATGAGATGACCAGGTTTTAACTAGTGAGATATAGATTCAGAGTAGTGTGAAGTCCTTACATTTTATTCAGGTATCCAGCATTTGGCTAATATCCAAAAGTACTACAGTACCAATTTATAAAGCTCAAATCTAGCAATCTTGGAAGGCAACCTAAGCCTTCTGACGATGATGACAAAACCGCATGATAAAAACCTTCCAAGTAGATACTGTTGCTTAACGCAGAGCATTTTGTCACAGCTTAAAAGGCTTTTCTAGAGAGGACGAGTTCAGCTAACTCACTAACTCAGAGCTCTCAGTGAGCAGGGAATTATATCAGTGGTGGAGCCTTCCAGAATCCATCAACCATGATACTGAGACAGAGAAAGAACTGCCTGGACAGAACAAATGCTTTTTTTTGCTAATGAGGACCGCGGCAGATTTAAACTGACTGACTACACTTTTATCTAAAGTGACGTACAGTCATGCGTGCATACATTTTATGCACATCTGGTCCAGGCAATTGAACCCACTATGCTGCCGTTGCAAGCATAATGCTCTACTAACCAAGCTACGGAGGACAACATGTGACCTGCATGAATTCCTGCTTCATCAAATATACCAAATATGTTATTTCATGCATTTGCAAAGTATAATACAGTTGGGTCCAAAATGATCAGTCTCATCGGAACGTCGTAAAATCTATCTGCACGAACCCTAGTCTACGTGATGAATCAGCGATACGCGAATTGGCTTAATTATTTATTTACTAACTAACTAAATAATCACACAGAATTACATACATACAACAGAGGGAAAGAAAGAGCGGGAGAAAGAGACCTTGAGAACCTATCCTCACATAAACACAAACTCTTATGCACTCTAACAACCGCCCATTCGGAAAAAGGAAATGCAATTTATATATTTACTCTTGAGCTGGGCTTCGATAGATGGGTTGATGATGTAAGACTCTGGTTTGCCCAGCAGAGATCGCCATTGTCCTTTGTAGAGTCTTTCTGGTCGTAGTGTTGATTTGGGTGGATACGTTGAAGTACCCTGTAGTTCTTAGAGTTGAGCTCGTTAGAAGAGAGGTTTCAGAGGAGTGTCTGGGTCCTCGTCCTAGGCCACGTACGTTCTCAGCTGCAGACTGATAACCGTGACGACTAGGATTTAATCACTTTTTTATGTAGTGATCGATAGTTCAGAGTTCATACCATTTTGCCATACTCAGCTCGCGCTGTATTCTGGCTGGTATAGTAGAAATTCACCATTTAAAACGTGTGGAGCTAGTCCTCACATTCTCTGGTCTAATGTAAATTTCGTTAGGAGTCCTTTTTAAGCACTCTGGCAAAAGAGGGCGTTCCATCGAGTTGCTCCAATGTCTGTGCTCCTGTGGGAGGGGTTACTGATTGGGCATAAGCATACTAGGAAAACAATTCTCTCATTTAGAAGATTAAAATCACATTTCATCTTCTCACAAATAGTTTCATATTTAATAATTTCAGTCTTACAACATTTAAGTGGGAAACTGATAGAATGTGTACCCCCTCAGAGATACAGTTATTTAGTTATATCATCCGTAATTATATCCCAATACAAGAACTGATCTGGGATCATAGTTCTTTAAGTGCCAACGGACCTTTCCAACTGTTTGGATTACATACAGTAAATATTGTTTATTCTCCAACCTTTTGATGTTACTGTACTGCAAAGTCTTTCTCTGTGGCTTTCCAAACTTCTATTTTAGTAGAGTGGTTTGAGAGAGTTTAGGTATTTAAATATTATGTTAAGTTTCAAACCATACAGTATGTAGAGAAGCAGTAGTAACAACCTGACATGGGGGAAGTGAGAAAAATACTAGGAAATTAATCATACAGTAGCAGTGAAGGAGTATAAAGTGGTTGTTTAATTAAGCAATTCGGCACGATGGGTGCCTGGATACAGCCATTAGCTGTGGTATATTGGCCATATACCACAAACCCCCGAGGTGCCTTACTGCTATTATAAACTGGTTGCTAAAGTATTTAGAGCAGTAAAAATAAATGTTTTGTCATACCCATGGTATACGGTCTCATATACCACAGCTGTCAGCCAATCAGCATTCAGAGCTCGAACCACACAGTTTATCATTTTAGGGTGGCAGGTAGACTAGCGGTTAGAGCGTTGGGCCAGTAACCGAAAGGTCGCTGGTTCGAATACCTGAGCCGACAAGGTGAAAAACCTGTCAATGTGTCCTTGAGCAAGGCACTTAATCCTCATTTGCTCCTGGGGCTGACCTTGTAGTTAGGCCGTCATTGTAAATAAGAATTTGTTTTTAATTGACTTGCCTAGTTAAATATAAAAATAATTGAATATACAGTATGCACATTAACAGTCACATTGATATTCAGTACAGTATGAATGGTCATGGCCCTAAGACTGGACTGTAACAGAGTAAGTACCTCTCTGCAAGGCCCCCCTTAGCCTTGTAAATTTGCCCATTTGTAAGTTAAGATTTGTCTGTATCCTTTTCTCAAAAGTCACTAGAAATGAGTATTTATGCCACAGTCGCTCCTAAGCCTCTGGCCCTGATAGATGTCCCTCCTATGACGCATCTTCCCCCCCCAAAAAAATACATTTCCATGGGCTTCATGGGACCATAGTCTCATTAGTATTTCTCTGACAATGGTCAGAACACAATGGCCTAGCCAATAGAGGGAAAAGGAAAAAACTGTAGGCAAAACTTGTTGGAATTACACTATGTCACGATTGGGTGCATACATCGACCAAGACGCAGCGCAGGGATTATAGTTCGACATTCTTTATTTATTTATATACTATGTATAATAATAATTAAATGAACGAACTACAACAATCAGACAAACACGAAAGACAAAACGTCACGTTCCCAGAAATAAACACGAAATGAAACGGACGTAGAAAAGGCACACTTACTTTCACCGTGACTGCGATTATATACGACAACATCAACAACGACCCACACCAGAGTGAAAGACAGACTCAACGTATATGGGATCCCTAATTAGAGACAATGCTGTGCAGCTGCCTCTAATCAGGGATCCAACCCAAACAGAAACAGAAAATAACGACACTGTCAGACTCTGACCATAACTACATAGAGAAGCCTATGCTTCTCTATGGCCAGAGCCTGACAGTACCCTCCCCCAAGGCGCGGACTCCCGGACGCCCAAAAAAACCCACACAAAACAAGGGGGGGTTAATTAGGGAGGGAAAAACTAGTCCTTTGGGGGCGGCTCTGGCTCCGGCGACGTGGACAGTTTTTTTGTATGGCCCCTCCTTATAGCTGGCCCCGGACTGGGTACCGGTGGGACCAACGGCTCCGGCCATGGAGCGGGGAAAACAACCGGGCCTGGACTGGGCACCGGTGGAGCGGACTGCTGGTGTTGTAAACAACAACCAACTTTCCAGGACATGTGTGTGTAACCTTTATTTAACTAGGCAAGTCAGTTAAGAACAAATTCTTATTTACAATGACGGTCTACACCGGCCAAACTCTGACGACGCTAGGCCAATTGTGCGCCATCCATAGGGACTCCCAATCACAGCCAGTTGTGATACAGTCTGGATTCGAACCAGGTTGTCTGGAGTGACACCTCAAGCACTGAGATGCAGTGAGTTATACCACTGCGCCACTTGTGAGTCCCATTCATAGACATGTCTTATATCGGCAGAAAGCTTACATTCTTGTTAATCTAACTGCAGTGTAGCTATTACAGCTAAAAGATACCATACTATTGTTTGAGGATAGTGTAACAAAACACTTTTATCACGGCAACTGCTTTGGTACGTTAACCTCTGAAGGTAAATAATTTACTTAGATTCAGTAATCTTGCTCTGATTTGTCATCCTGTGGGAGATAACATTTAGTGTAGTTTTGTTTGAAAAATCTATTTTTATATTCAAATGGAGGAACTGGGTTCTACAGTTAGACCTCTGGCTCCACACCCGCCCCGCCCGGCCATCTAGATGTGTGAAGGTTAGTGACTTTTCTGTAGGGAAGCTAATGATCAACCATGTATGACATTCCTGGGAGTATGCCAACTTAAATGTTGTATTACCATAGCATTTTTGTATGCTCTCTGTAGTTATGTACTTGAAAACCAATTCGGCACATTTGGGAAAACTCCTGGCAGACTTGATACAAACTATTGTGTAGTGATGTAATTCTTCACTGGATCAGTCTGAAACTTTGTACACATACTGCTTACATCTGGGGGACAACATCTAAATTACATCTAGAATCCTACATCCCTGTCTGGCCTTTCTCAAAGATGATGCAAGAATATGCATATTGTCATGAATTGCCCTGTTGGGTGTGGGGGGGGGGGGTCATAACCCCCTTTCTCTCTCTTCCCCCACACAGGTTTATGACCCCCAATAAATACCTAACCTCTCCCGACACTCTACCAAAATGGAGTTTGGAAAGCCCTTTGTTACCACAGAGAGAGACTTTGCAATACAGTAACATCAGAAGGATGGACAATGAGACAATATTTCTGTAATGGAAGGGTCCGTTGGTACTTAAAGAATATGATGTCAGATCAGTTGTTGTCTGGGATATTATTACTGATGATAGGACGACATAAATGGTATCTTTGAAAGTCTACACATTCTAGTTATCAGATTTACATGTACATGTTGCAAAATGTATATGATTCAATATGAAACTATTTGTGAGAAGATTAAATTTAATTTTAGCCTTGTAAATTAGAGAATTGTTTTCACAGTAAACTTATGCTAAATCACTAACCCCGCCCACGGGAGCACAGACATTGGTTGGAAATGATGAAACACGACCCTAACAACGTGCAGGTGAGACCCAGGTGCAGACAACGTTGGAATAACAAATCTTTATTATACCAACAGGGGCAGGCAAAAGACAGGTCAGGGGCAAGAAGAGTTCGGTAATCCAGAGTAGTGGGGCAAAGGTACAAGACGGCAGGCAGGCTCAGGGTCGGGGCAGGCAAGGAAAGGTCGAAACCGGGAAACCAAGAAAACAGGCACTTTAGAGAGACGGGAGTAAAGGGGGAAAACGCTGTTAGGCTTGATGAAAACGAACTGGCAACAGACAAACAGAGAACACAGGGATAAATACACTGGGGATAATGAGGAAGATAGGCAACACCTGGAGGGGGGTGGAGACAATCACAAAGACAGGTGAAACAGATCAGGGTGTGACAGCCCCTTCTCTTCCCCAGTATAAAAGCCCCGTGACGAAAGTCAACCTTGGTTACCGATGATGTGAGGACTGTTGTCCATACATTTAAAAAAGGTCTAATTTCAACTACAACTCTACGAAATTTACATGAGACCAGATCACATGGAGGTGACGATCCCCATGCTGCCACATTGAGTTTCTACTAGACCAGCCAGAATGCAGCGCCAGCTGAGTATGGCAAAATGGTATGAACGCTGAACTATCGATCACTACCTAAAATAAATGATTAAATCCTAGTCGTTGCAGTTAGCAGTTATCAATAATTAAGCCAATTTGTGTATTGCTGATTCACCATGGAGACTAGGGTTCGTGCAGATAACCAAGTAATTTATGACAATCAGAATGAGATTGATAGATGGTAATAATTAATAATTGACTGCTGTTGATGTAAAGATCTTCAGATCTTTAAGAGTTAAATTCGGGAGACAGCAGCTCTATAAACAATTCTTCTGTGGTGCCCCAGAATTCCTAATGAGTTCATTATTGCCTGATTCATTTAATCATAATAATTAAACGTTAGGTAATTATTCGATAAATAGCAGTCACCACATTAATCGTCGTAAAGACACAACAATATACTTAGTTCAGGTCCTGAGCTACAGGCAGTTAGATTTGGGTATGTCATTTTAGGCAATTATTTTTTAAAAAGGGTCCGATCCTTTTAAAGTAATGATGGACTGTCGAAGAAAAGAAATTCCACAAATTAACTTTTAAGAAAGCACACCTGTTATTTGAAATGCATTTCAGGTGACTACCTCATGAAGCTGGTTGAGAGAATGCCAAGATTGTGCAAAGCTCTCATCAAGGCAAAACATATATTTTGATTTGTTTAACACTTTTTTGGTTACTACATGGTTCCATATGTGTTATGTCATAGTTTGGATGTCTTTACTATTATTCTAAAATGTAGAAAATAGTAAAAAATAAAGAAAAACCCTTGAATGAGTAGGTGTTCTAAAACGTTTGACTGGTAGTGTATGTCATTATGATGTCATAGTCAGATTGTACACAGGTTGGCAACCAGATGGAGACCTAACAATATGACAACTTTGCCATACCGACTTGATCTTAAAATGAAAAAAGACACCCGTACCTAGTTGTAGCAGAGACCAGGTTGTAGGCAGGTTAGCTAAATAACCTATTCTCAACCAAGCAAATTATTTTTCAACCAGCAATGATGTCATTAAGCCTTTAAGGAAGTATTGTCTAGCATTGGATATTCTATCCACTCCACCAGAACCATTGTGGGTAGCCCCGGGGTGTGGGCGGAACATATGCCTGTCCCAGGGGGGTCATCAGACATGCCAGCCAGTGTGCCAGCTCCCAGTGACATTATCAGACAGGCTCATCAAGCCCATGCTGTCACCACTCTGTAATGACTAACGCTAGCCATCACTCTCAGCAATGTGGCCCGCAGCGGGGGGACGGGGGACGGGGGACGCGCCGTGGGCACACCAGAGACTTGAATGCACTCTTAATGCGCCACAGACTGTGGGTAGCAAACATGTGACCAGAACTGGGAAAAAGGATAGAGAAGAGATTAGAGCTAGATGCTGGTGGTTATGCTATGCATTATCGCTGCAATCATTACTGCCACTGTAAACATAATCATTATTATCACCAACAACAACAACACAACATCATCGTCGTCTATATTTTGCCAAACTCGCATTTAGGATCAGGGGAATCCAATGACATTTATTTTTTTGGGTCCGGTTCGGCCTTGATTTCAACGTCCACAGACATTGTCTTTTGGTCCAGTCCAGATCGGCCTTGATTTTGCCCAAAATAGAAGTCTATGATTGGTTCAGGTTAGGTCCAGTCCGGACCAGCCTTGATTCAGATTTGGTCCGGTCCAGCTTTGATTTGGCCCAAACATTGTTTCAGATTTGGTCCAGTCAGTGACATGTAGATGTAAGTGAAATGATGTACGATTGAAATTTGGACATAGAAACGACAAAAAATAATGTATTTTCAATGGCTGTAAAATATGTATATTTCACATCTGTAATATACGTCTTTTCAACTTTCACTAAGAACTGAAAATTAAAGTCACCTTAACGTCCGTAAAAAATACATATTTTCAACGTCCATAAAAATACATATTTTCAACGTCCATAAAAATATGTATTTTCAACGTCCATAAAATACATATTTTCAACTTTCAATAAGAACAGAAAATGAACGTGACTTCAACGTTCGTAAAATACGTATTTTCCACATCTTTT
This sequence comes from Thymallus thymallus, assembly GCA_023634145.1. Classification (NCBI taxonomy): domain Eukaryota; kingdom Metazoa; phylum Chordata; class Actinopteri; order Salmoniformes; family Salmonidae; genus Thymallus; species Thymallus thymallus. The sequence continues at coordinate 17,206,126 of CM042386.1, read as the reverse complement.
CAACTGCATTTTGCTTACTGGGATACAGCTATTTTAGCGGTTTGCTGTTTGTAACAGAGAGAAACCTCTACTTAGAGTTACAAATCTAAGACATGAGAAAACTGTATCATAATCCCAACAATTATGGATGAAATAACTGACTTAGTTGAGGACAATAACAAGGGTAGAGCATTCACTGTTCCATCACTCAACACTCTGACACAGACAAGGGAAACGTCCCAATTGGCACCATTTTCTTCTCAAAAGTACTGCACTAAATAGGGAATAGGGATCCAACAATTTCTCCATAAAAGATTGTCAGCTCAAAGTGATACTGGCAGGAGAATAAAAACAGCTGTAGCAACTCACAACTGCCTCCCTTTGATCTCCCCAATCCTGTTTAAAGAAAGTAGTGTGGGGCTCGGGCTATGCCACAGTGGAGTACTGCTTGCATTGCAGCCAGTGTTCATTGCTAGCTGATATTATTCAACGTCTACAGTGCATAGATAGATAGATAGATAGATAGGTACTTTATTGCTCCCCCGGGGGGGAAATTTCATTGTCAAGCAGCTACAACAAAAACACAGGGCAGGTGCAAAATGCCACAACGAAAGTACACAAAAGACAGATACACGGTACATGATACATAGAGCGGCAGTATGAAAAAGTATAGAAATACAAGATATCTGGAGTGCAAAAAAAAGCTATAAAAGGACATTGCATAGTATGAGTGGTTGGCTGAATATGTACACTATACATTGGTGGATGTTGGATGGTTAACTATACTATACAGGTCGATGGCAGAGAAATACTTCAGTAGCTAAAAATGCGTATGATATGAGCGAGGGTAATAATAGTTTACTTAATAGACAGACTGGGTAAATTAACAGGTAAGTGAACATTTTGCATGGTTAAATTAGCTGTACAGTTAGGTATACAGTTATATTTACAGATAAGTGAATACTTGCATGTTTACACAAACTGTACAGGTAAATGACAGGAAGAGATACTTTAATAGCTAAATGTGTGTATGATATCATTTGGGGTAATAATAGTAATTCCCTTAAAATACAGTCCTTAGTGTGCAGGGTTTAATTACAGACAACTGCACTTATTGCACATTCGATATACTAAAAGCAATGAGAAAAGGTGCAACTGGCAGGATACTAATATGCATTCCTGAGTGAATGCCTACGTCCAATAATTACTTACAATATTGCATGTGATATAATATAACAACTGTACATGAGTATGTATATACAGACCTGTATGAATAAATAGGTCCTGAGTGGATGAGTGCTGACGGACCAGAGTTACTCACGGATGGATGCATAATTGTTAAACTAGGTCCTAGCACCCCAACAGTTCCAGATCTATGTTGCCGACGGCACGGCACCCCGGTGAGGCATTATATAGTCTCATAGCCGCCGGCAGGAAGGACCTCCTGTAGCGCTCTCTGGCACACCATGGTGGGATCAGTCTGTGACTGAAAGTGCTCCTCTGCGTCATAACCATAGCGTGCAGAGGGTGGGTGACGTTGTCCATGATTTCAGAACGTATTCATACCCTTTTTTACTTTTACTTTTTCAACATTTTTGTTGTGTCTAAACACAAAACCACATCATTTGAGTGATTTCTTTCCAAATGCAAATACAGAAATATCTACTTTACATAAGTATTCACACAACTGAGTGAATACTTTGTAGAAACACCTTTGGCAGCGATTACAGCTGTGAGTCGTTTAGGGTGAGTCTCTCTAAGAGCTTTGCACACCTGGATTGTACAATATTTGCCCATGTATTATTTGTTTAATTCTTCAAGCTCTGTCAAGTTGATTATTGATCATTGCTAGACAGCCATTTTCTTAAAAGTCTTGCCATAGATATTTAAGCCGATTTCTGTCAAAACTGTAACTAGGCCACTCAAGAACATCAATGTAATCTTGGTAAGCAACTACAGAGTAGATTTGGCCATGTGTTTTAGGTTTTTGTCCAGCTGAAAGGTGAATTAGTCTCCCAGTGTCTGTTGGAAAGCAGACTGAACCAGGTTTTCCTCTTATGTTTTTGCTTGTGTTTATAGCTGTATTGCGTTTATTTTTATCCTAAAAAACTGCCTACTCCTTGCCAATGACAAGAATACCCATAACATGATGCAGCTACCACCATGCTTCAAAATATGAAGTGTGGTACTCAGTGATGTGTTATGTTGGATTTTCCCCAAACATAACGCTTTGTATTCAGGACAAAAAGTACATTTCTTTACCACATCTTTTGCAGTATTACTTAATTAAGTGCCTTGTTGCAAACTTTATGCATGTTTTGGAATGTTTGTATTATGTACAGGCTTCCTTCTTTTCACTCTGTCATTTATGTTCGTATTGTGGAGTAACTACAATGTTGTTGATCCATCCTCACAACCATTAAACTCTGTAACTGTTTTAAAATCACCATTGGCCTCATGGTGAAAGCCCTGAGTACTTTCCTTCCTCTCTGGCAACTGAATTAGGAAGGATGCCTGTATCTTTGTAGTGACTGTGAGTATTGATACACCATCCAAAGCCTAAACTTCACCATGCTCAAAAAGGATATTCAGCGTCTGCTTTTTTTTAATCTACCAATCGGTGCCCTTCTTTGCGAGGCATTGAAAAACCTCCCTGGTCTTTGTGATTGAATCTGTGCTTGAGATTCACAACTCGACTGAGGGACCTTACAGATAATTGTATGTGTGGGGTACAGAGATGAGGTAGTTATTCACAAATCATGTTAAACACTATTATTGAACACGAAATGAGTCCATGCAACCTATTATTCGAGTTGTTAAACACATTTTTACTCCTGGACGTATTTAGGCTTGCTATAACAAAGTGGTTGACTAATTATTCACTCAAGACAAAAAAGTTTTTTAGTTAACATTTTCTACTTACAAAATTCCACTTCAAGATTACGGGGGATTGTGTTTAGATCAGTGAAAACAAAATCTATTTAAAATTCAGGCTGTAACACACCAAAATGTAGAAGTAAAGGGGTGTGACTACTTTCTGAAGGCAAAGTACATATATAGATTTGTGATGGGACATCAGATTTCTTTTCTCCATACATTTTAAATGTGATAATTACTTTTTAATCCAGATATTTTCGGACTACAGCAAATGTTTTTATTTTTCATATTACCAGAAAAAAACACACTAGTGTATCATCAATTGGCTACAATTAGCCTATATAAGCTAACCAGGACCACAGATGAGAGATTACATAATTGTCTGTAACAATATGGTCAGCGATATCAATTCTGTCCTTTCCTTTGAAACGACATTAGGTGCCTCTTTCCTGCGTACACGGAATTCTGAAAATGGACACTTGACAGTGACAACTATACTACACGGATTTCCTTTGTCTGTCACGAATGACAACCGATGGTAAGAGTGGTATGAATGCTATTTCAAATAGGCTAACATTGTTTAATAATGCAACTCAATGTGTACAGTACTGACAACCACTGTTTTTACAGACTATCAAGAAACCTGCGAGAAAAAATTAAATGACAAGCACTTCAACACTTTTCTCAGACATCCACTTAGTAAACATCACTTACCTAGAAGCATAGTGCCGAGTATTGTGATACGTTTTTTAAACTCCTATACCTCCGAAGTGGGGTCTTATTCTGGAATGAAGCTACAGATTCCTGGAAAACATTGCCACAATGTTCCCTAACGTTCTCCAAAAGAACCCCCCCCCCCACCACCAAAAAAAAAGAGCAGCCTATTTTCTCTCTCACTTATCTGAGCCTGCCTCTCTCACACTACTTCCCTCTGTGCAGTGTTAGTCTTTTGTCAGTCAACTCAATGACACATCGCTCTGCTAATCCAATCTGCCGCAGCTCACAGGAATGATACACATGCGCCTCAATTAAAAGCTTCATGCTACACTGATCAGGGTGCCAGGGGGAGAGACAGAGATAGAGACAGAGAGACAGGAACAGAGTAGGGGGAGAGAGAGAGACAGGAACAGAGAGTAGGGGGAGAGAGAGAGACAGGAACAGAGAGTAGGGGGAGAGAGAGAGACAGAGAGAGACAGGAACAGAGAGTAGTGGGAGAGGGAGAGACAGAGAGAGACAGTAACAGAGAGTAGTGGGAGAGATAGAGACAGAGAGAGACAGGAACAGAGAGTAGGGGGAGAGAGAGAGACAGAGAGAGACAGGAACAGAGAGTAGGGGGAGAGGGAGAGACAGAGAGAGACAGGAACAGAGAGTAGGGGGAGAGAGAGAGACAGAGAGAGACAGGAACAGAGAGTAGGGGGAGAGGGAGAGACAGAGAGAGACAGGAACAGAGTAGGGGGAGAGAGAGAGACAGAGAGAGACAGGAACAGAGAGTAGTGGGAGAGATAGAGAGAGAGACAGAGAGTAGGGGGAGAGATAGAGACAGGAACAGAGAGTAGGGGGAGAGACAGAGAGACAGGAACAGAGAGTAGGGGGAGAGACAGAGACAGAGAGACAGGAACAGAGAGTAGGGGGAGAGACAGAGAGACAGGAACAGAGAGTAGGGGGAGAGAGAGAGACAGAGAGAGACATGAACAGAGAGTAGTGGGAGAGAGAGAGAAAGAGAGAGGAGCGGAGATAAGGGGGAGAGGAAAGGAGTGGGAGAGCCTCTGAAAGAGAGAATAAGAGATGGAGATGAGTTGTAATTGGTCAGAACCAACTGTTTCCTCTTAACCCTCCCCTCTCTGTCTTCTTTCTCTCTCCCTCTTTCCATCCAACTATTCTATTTTACTTTCATTATTCACACCTGCATAGTCCCTGCCAGATAGCAGAAACATCACCTGCATAGTCCCTGCCAGATAGCAGAAACATCACCTGCATAGTCCCTGCCAGATAGCAGAAACATCACCTGCATAGTCCCTGCCAGATAGCAGAAACATCACCTGCATAGTCCCTGCCAGATAGCAGAAACATCACCTGCATAGTCCCTGCCTGATATCAGAAACATCACCTGTATAGTCCCTGCCTGATAGCAGAAACATCACCTCCCTGCCTGATAGCAGAAACATCACCTGCATAGTCCCTGCCTGATAGCAGAAACATCACCTGCATAGTCTATTTACAATGGCTTTTAAAAAACACACTGCGTCTAAACCCTCTCCACCACCACTACACAACTACACAACAACGCAGATGCATCTGTTTGGAAATAACGCAAAGTAGTATTAAAGTGGCATTTTATTGTGCTGGGGACAATAAAATGCCACTCTAAAATGTGCAGCTTTGTCACACAACACAATGCCACAGATGTCTCAAGTTATGAGGGAGCGTGCAATTGGCATGCTGACTGAAGGAATGTACACCAAAGCGTTTGCCAGAGAATTGAATGGTCATTCGTCTACCATAAGCTGCCTCCAACATTGTTTTAGTGAATTTGGAATTACATCCAACCGGGCTCAGAATTGCAGACCGTGTGTATGGCTGTTGTGTGGGCGAGCAGTTTGATGATGTCGTCAACGTTGCAAACAGAGTGCCCCATGGTGGCTGTGGGGTTATGGTATGGGCAGGCATAAGCTTCGGACAACGACCACAATTGCATTTTATTGATTGCAAAAATACCGTGATGAGATCCTGAGGCCCATTGTGAGTCCCAACATATCTGTAGATCCATAGATTAGGACCTAATGAATTGATCATTAATTTATATTAGAACCTAATTAATACTGTAACTGTAACTCATGTTGCGTTTATATTTTTGTTCAGTATAGGTCCTTACAAACCATTTACTTCTCACAAAAATACATGCCATTGGTAGACATTCCAGCAGCACCTGTTTCAGTACCTGGTGTCTCAAAATAGCCTTGAACATAACTGTGGTAAAACAATAAGCACACAACACAGGATGCTTAAGGAAATATATTGAAGGAAACAAATATGCTTTCAATATCTAACTCCTGACACCAATGTTAACTACTGTTTGGGGGGTACCCTGAACGGGACTCAAACCCTGGTCCCTGTGACTGTCTTTCCAAAACCATTATACAGTTCATTCAGAAAGTATTCAGACCCCTTGCTAAAGTTGTGTATGATCTGTGTAGTAATATTATTTGAATCAAAAATCCATTTGCATTGCTAGTTATAGCCTAATGTTAGTTAGCTAACATTGAACCTAGTTTTTTAGCTTGAGCTACCTGCCGATTCATACTAGAGCTGTGACAATGTTTCTATTGGTAGTAGTATGAGTTGGGATTATTCCGGTTCATTGTTTAGCTAGCTAGCTACAGTGGGGAGAACAAGTATTTGATACACTGCCAATTTTGCAGGTTTTCCCACTTACAAAGCATGTAGAAGTCTGTAATTTTTTATCATAGGTACTCTTCAACTGTGAGTGACGGAATCTAAAACAAAAATCCAGAAAATCACATTGTATGATTTTTAAGTAATTAATTTGCATTTTATTGCATGACATAAGTATTTGACACATCAGAAAAGCAGAACTTAATATTTGGTACAGAAACCTTTGTTTGCAATTACAGAGATCATACGTTTCCTGTAGTTCTTGACCAGGTTTGCACACACTGCAGCAGGGATTTTGGCCCACTCCTCCATACAGACCTTCTCCAGATCCTTCAGGTTTCGGGGCTGTTGCTGGGCAATACAGACTTTCAGCTCCCTCCAAAGATTTTATATTGGGTTCAGGTCTGGAGACTGGCTAGGCCACTCCAGGACCTTGAGATGCTTCTTACGGAGCCACTCCTTAGTTGCCCTGGCTGTGTGTTTCGGGTCGTTGTCATGCTGGAAAACCCAGCCACGACCCATCTTCAATGCTCTTACTGAGGGAAGGAGGTTGTTGGCCAAGATCTCGCGATACATGGCCCCATCCATCCTCCCCTCAATACGGTGCAGTCGTTCTGTCCCCTTTGCAGAAAAGCATCCCTAAAGAATGATGTTTCCACCTCCATGCTTCACGGTTGGGATGGTGTTCTTGGGGTTGTACTCATCCTTCTTCTTCCTCCAAACACGGTGAGTGGAGTTTAGACCAAAAAGCTCTATTTTTGTCTCATCAGACCACATGACCTTCTCCCATTCCTCCTCTGGATCATCCAGATGGTCATTGGCAAACTTCAGACGGGCCTGGACATGCGCTGGCTTGAGCAGGGGGACCTTGCGTGCGCTGCAGGATTTTAATCCATGACGGCTTAGTGTGTTACTAATGGTTTTCTTTGAGACTGTGGGTCCCAGCTCTCTTCAGGTCATTGACCAGGTCCTGCCGTGTAGTTCTGGGATGATCCCTCACCTTCCTCATGATCATTGATGCCCCACGAGGTGAGATCTTGCATGGTGCCCCAGATTGAGGGAGATTGACCGTCATCTTGAACTTCTTCCATTTTCTAATAATTGCGCCAACAGTTGTTGCCTTCTCAGCAAGCTGCTTGCCTATTGTACTGTAGCCCATCCCAACCTTTTGCAGGTCTACAATTTTATCCCTGATGTCCTTACACAGCTATCTGGTCTTGGCCATTGTGGAGAGGTTGGAGTCTGTTTGATTGAGTGTGTGGACAGGTGTCTTTTATACAGGTAACGAGTTCAAACAGGTGCAGTTAATACAGGTTATGAGTGGAGAACAGGGGGGCTTCTTAAAGAAAAACTAACAGGTCTGTGAGAGCCGGAATTCTTACTGGTTGGTAGGTGATCAAATACTTATGTCATGCAATAAAATGCAAATTAATTATTTAAAAATCATACAAATGTGATTTTCTGGATTGTTGTTTTAGATTCCGTCTCTCACAGTTGAAGAGTACCTATGATAAAAATTACAGACCTCTACATGCTTTGTAAGTAGGAAAATCTGCAAAATCGGCAGTGTATCAAATACTTGTTCTCCCCACTGTACCTGGCTAGCTACATGTCTAAACAAAAGACTCCACTTAGGCCAAATTATTACATGACCCATCAAATTAGCCAGGTGTATCTGGGGGTGATTACGACCATCTATTGTATTACATGAACATGTGTAAATGTCAATAGTGACCCATCCACTTAGCTAGATGTAGTTACAGCATTTTTTTTGGACCTGACGAAGAACCGTTTTGGATCAAAAACGGATCTTTGTCAGAGCTTTAACAGCCTTCTTGTTCTATATAGCATTTCCTTCACATGACCCATCAATTTAGACAAGTGTGTCAGGTAAGCGTCATCTAATAATGTTCAAATATTTATAAAATATTTTTATCTGGACATTTTCTGTTTTTGATATTGCTACTATTCTGTATTTTGTGCCTGTGATTTGATATGGCGTGTGTTTACCACATAGCCTCACATGTGAATCCTTAAAGAGATGGGTGGGGCTGAAGCTTAAGAGGATGTGAACGATGCTGAATGGGTGTAGACAAAGAAGAGCTCTCCGGTAAGTGTACCAAACATTCAAGATCTATTAGTGGAGTTACAAGTTGATCAACTTACAAAGCAGAATTACTTTCCCATTGTTCCTCAACTGCAGTGTATAATATAACATGTTCTAGCTCCGAGTCTCTACTTTTATACAACGTAAGTTCGATTGAGGCGGTCGGTCACGTTTTGAGTCATGTTTTGGGTTTTTTAAAACGCTAGCGACTGAATCTCATGGCCCCCCGAAAGGCTAGAGGAGGTAGAATGCAAGGAATCGAAGACAGATGTATTCATAAAGACCTGGACAACTAGGTGTGGACTTTATAGCTAATTAATTACCTTAAGGAAACATTGTTCTATCATGGCATGTACACAGGCAAATTCAGTCCATATTTGGTAATCTACTGTATTGCACTCGCCATAGAGTAGGTTAAGGCTATTACAATGATTCCAGACAAGGCTAGTGTTTCATGGAGTCACATAACCATTTAACACATTATCATAATTTCAATAAAGCTGAATAATTCCCCCGCTCTCCCTGAGCCTCGTCGACCTCGGAACATAAATGTCAGCGAGCGCCGGGGTGGACTAAGTCAGTGTGTGTGTTTGGTTGTGTGTGTGTGTGTGTGTGTGTGTGTGTGTGTGTGTGTGTGTGTGTGTGTGTGTGTGTGTGTGTGGTTGTGTGCGTATGTGGATTCAGCCTGTGTGTTTCACTCTGGCTCCCTGTCAACCCGAATAACGGTGGCTGGGAAGGCCGACACTGACACACACTGACAGTTATACACTTGATTTGAAGGTGCTGGATTCAAATACATCTGCAAAGTTGCCCCAGAGCTCCGCACGTGCCATCACTGAGGACTAGACCGCACAGCGGGTGGGTACACATCTCCAACCGATTATGTAAACCAGCATGTGTGTCTGCGTGCGTGTATCCATGCATGCGTTGTGTGTGTGTGTTCAAAATGTAAATTGCTGATGTATTTCAGGAGCGGTTGAGGTTGACTGGGGAAGCCATATGGACAAGGACATCTCCTATGTAAATAACCAAGATAAAAGGCCAGATGGTATGAGAATGAAGAAATGGGAACGAGAGACGAGAGAGAGATAGAAAAAGAGAGAGTACTCCTGCTGCCTGCCTAACATAGCCATATGTACAGTTGAAGTCGGAAGTTTACATACACTGAGGTTGAAGTCATTAAAACTAATTTTTCAACCACTCCACAGATTTCATGTTAAGAAACTATAGTTTTGGCAAGTTGTTTTGGACATCTACTTTAGATGTAGTGATGATTGTGATTATATCACAATGCCAGTGGGTCAGAAGTGTACATACAGTAAGTTGACTGTGCCTTTAAACAGCTTGGAACATTCCAGAAAATAATGTCATGGCTTTAGAAGCTAATTGACATAATTTGTGTCAATTGGAGGTGTATCTGTGGATGTATTTCAAGGCCTACCTTCAAACTCAGTGCCTCTTTGCTCGATATCATGGGAAAATCAAAAGAAATCAGCCAAGACCTCAGAAAAAAATGGTAGACGTCCACAAGTCTGGTTCATCTTTGGGAGCAATTTCCAAACGCCTGAAGGTACCACGCTCATCTGTACAAACAATAGTACGCAAATATAAACACCATGGGACCACGCAGCCGTCATACCGCTCGGGAAGGAGACTTTGGTGCGAAAAGTGCAAATCAATCCCAGAACAACAGCAAAGGACTTTGTGAAGATGCTGGAGGAAACAGGTACAAAAGTATCTATATCCACAGTAAAACGAGTCCTATATCGACATAACCTGAAAGGCCGATTTTTAAATAATTAATTTGCATTTTATTGCATGACATAAGTATTTGATCACCTACCAACCAGTAAGAATTCCGGCTCTCACAGACCTGTTAGTTTTTCTTTAAGAAGCCCCCCTGTTCTCCACTCATTACCTGTATTAACTGCACCTGCTCCAAAACCGGCACAAAAAAGCCAGACTACGGTTTGCAACAGCACATGGGGACAAAGATCGTACTTTTTGGAAAACAATTATGCCAAAACTGTTTGGCATAATGACTATCGTTATGTTTGGATGAAAAGGGGGAGGCTTGCAAGCCGAAGAACACCATCCCAACCGTGAAGCACGGGGGTGGCAGCATCATGTTGTGGGGGTGCTTTGCTGCAGGAGGGACTGGTGCACTTCACAAAATAGATGGCATCATGAGGAAGGAAAATTATGTGGATATATTGAAGCAACATCTCAAGACATCAGTCAGGAAGTTAAAGCTTGGTTGCAAATGGGTCTTTCAAATGGACAATGACCCCAAGCATACTTCCAAAGTTGTGGCAAAATGGCTTAAGGACAACAACGTCAAGGTATTGGAGTGGCCGTCAGAAAGCCCTGACCTCAATCCTATAGAAAATTTGTGGGCAGAACTGAAAAAGCGTGTGCGCGCAAGGAGGCCTATAAACCTGACTCAGTTACACCAGTTCTGTCAGGAGGAATGGGCCAAAATTCACCCAACTTATTGTGGGAAGCTTGTGGAAGGCTACCTGAAACATTTGACCCAAGTTAAACAATTTAAAGGCAATGCTACCAAATACTAATTGAATTTATGTAAACTTCTGTCCCACTGGGAATGTGATGAAAGAAATAAAAGCTGAAATAAATAATTACCTCTACTATTATTCTGACATTTCACATTCTTAAAATAAAGTGGTGATCCTAACTGACAAAAGACAGGGAATTTTTACTAGGATTAAATGTCAGGAATTGTGAAAACTGAGTTTAAATGTAGTTGGCTAAGGTGTATGTAAACGTCAGACTTCAACAGTACATAGAAATATACAGTCAGTCACACACACTGATATTCTGACCTACAAATTACCTCCATACACAACGTGAACCTTCCCACCACTCTCTACGCCCCAGGCCTTCAACCGTGGAGAATGGCTTCTTATGACAGCTCCCCAAAGGAACTACTCAAAATGGCCGCCACTCTCCAGTCTCCACTGTGAAATGAGGACAGACCACCTCAACTCCAGCTGATAGATGTCCTATTTCACAGCCCAGCTTCATTTCCATGCCACACAACTCACACAGTATGTGTGTAAGTGTAAGTGTAAGCATATGCGTCTGTACTGCAGTGGTACAATGTGGATGAAATAAGTCACTTTACATCCTTATATTGTTGCTCTACCAAGGAGAAGGACATATTGTTTGTCCCTCTTAAGCTTCTCTCCCTTTTCCATTTAGATTTTGTCCTTTAGAATGTAAATGCCTTCCAGGAAATTCAGGCGGAGGCAAAAATCGTCCCCATCGATGAAGAACATTTTGCTTTCTAAAAATTTACCATACACTAAAGAAAAATGATAAACATTGTTGGAGACAGTTTTCGTATTTTCTTGGTTATGAAAATATTTGTTTATTAAATCATATTGCTCATCAAGAATAATTTAATTTCTATATATAATAATAATATATGTATTTTATATAGCGCTTTTTATTACACGTTGAATCACAAACTAGTTTTAAAAACAAAACAAACAGAAAACAATTTATTAAAACAAGGATCTGGAAGTTATTGGGTGATGGTCTTCCACGGCTTTAGATGATAGACAATTTAGAAAGGTAGTATCTTGAGCGGAGGGAGCATTGATGGTACAGCCAGGAAGAGAGGTAGAGACATCTGACAGACAGGCCATGGAGCTCTTCATCGGGCACCTCGTTGCCTTCGATGTTCACTGCTCCTCCTCCGTAGATCAGGCTGGATCGTCCACTACTGAATGTATGTAGTACCCACCTGGGTGATGCCAGTAAGACCCCCACACCTCAGCAGTAGTCCTGAAAATCTCCCAAAATCTGCCTCACACCGCAGTCATAAATATATGGTTTATGCATTCATTTGGATATATGGTCTCTTATTATGGTCCTATGATTTGAATTGGAATAGGTCAATTACACCCTCTATCCTCAATTAGTTGGAAGTACCGGTGGGCCCGCCAAGAAGCCACATATAGACGGGTTGGTTGTTTAGCAACAAAACCAACACGTGCGCAACTATGGGGCAAAACAGACAGGGTTGGCTTAGATTGTTGACAAACATGTAAATCATATTTCCTCTCCAATGTTTATTGAAAATATAAATAAATGTGCACAATGAGCACTTCTTGCCTCTCAAATACATTGTTAAGAGTTTTGGTTAGCTAGCTAGCGAGTTCTAGCCATATTAGGATGGACATGAAAATCTGTCAATAACATCTCAAAACAAGAACAAGCTAAAACTAGTTGAAACAAGCCACCTACGATTCCCCACACGGCAGATTCTTGTCAATGTTGCTAGCTATCTGACCGTTCAGAATAATAACAATGTATAGATTCAGGCCCCAGATCCAGGATACCGGGAAGTACATTTTCTGAACCGTACGTTTCACCTTGATTATCTTTGTTTACCTTAGCTTCTTATCATTCTGGATTTTACAAATAAAATGTTTTAAGTTTTATTCATCAAGCCATCGTTTGGAATAATTTTACATTCGATTGGATTTATTTGATATGCGTCTCAATCTTGCAACTGGATTACCGACGGCTATCTGAAAACCGCTACGAACACATTTTGTGGTCCAAACTGTTTTTTAACCTGTGGTGCATTGACCCCAAAACAGTGACGAATAAGTGAAAGAGAGATTAATCAGTATTTCCTTTCAGAATGAAAAAAACAACAACATGCATCTGTCCATAACCCTTCTCCACTCAACCGCTCTCTTCCCACCCCTTCTACTGTCTGCTGTCTCTTTCCTGGCTTTACAGCTCCTTCTCTCCATCCTCTTGGGCTTCGGCTCCTTGCTGTCAGTTGGCATCCCAGTTCCAGGGTCAGTGAACCGTTCGCAGCCCTGCAAGCGAGACCGCGCCAGCAAAGCCACTACACAACACAGCACTAAACAATACATGAATTGCACTATAACGGTGACAAAAGGTGCCCACAAACTGTTAGGGCCTACATAAAGCTGTCCCAACAGCAGAGTCCCAACAGCCGTCCCAACATCTTACCACTCCTACACCTGGCTATCAGCGGAGCCTTGTCTGGCAGAGAAACAGTTAATTCAGCCTCATTTACTGCCTTTTAAAAAAACATAGCTGATATGGCTGACTTGCTTAAACAAATGTGGTTTCTACTGACAATTGAGATGTACAAACTATGGCATAAGGGGACGACAAGCAGATAAGAGGCAATCAGTAATTTCGATTAAGACATTAATGATCGAGCTAGAACGGACGTAGTCAATATAACTATTTGTTCAATTCTGTTGTACACCAAGTCAGAACCGTAGGATAAATAAAGGGGGCTTATAAGCAGACAATGAAAGCTCTTACAATATTCAATGATTACATTTCTCTAAAACAGGTTATAGGCTACATGTGCACCACCAAGTCAGAACAGTAAGTGAAATTAAGAGGTGAAAATAGACCAGATTATTAGGGTGAGGCACATGGGTTACTAACAGCTTACTACACAACATACACTTAGTATTACTTTCTTAGCTACAGTATACATGTCTCCCTGGCAGATTACATAATTTATGCAGCAGCATACAATACATTTTTGGACTAACCTTGTTGTGCTGTGCTCACTTGAACAGGAAGGTGGCGCGGCGGTCCTTCGTGGGCAAATTTTGTCATCAAAGTCTGCCATTCTCTGGATTTATGGTGCTTTCAAGACAACTGGGAACTCTAGAAAGAGGCCGGATTTACAGTTCCGAGTTGGATGACCATTCAAAACCTAATTGCTCAGTCGGAGCTTGTTTATTCCCGACTTCCCAGTTGTCTTGATCTCAAGTTTTCGAAGTTCTGAGTTTACAGTTGTTTTGAGGGCGTCACAAATCATGCTTCATTGACAGCATGGCCAACGTTGAATGTTTATCATTTTAAACTTGATAATCCCAGATTTGGGACCACAAAGCCACTCCACTGAATAGCAGGCTAGTGATTGCTTTGCAATGCTTGCAGTTAGTAACTGTCACTGATTCCTTACAAACCACTCATTGTTGAATTAGCGATTTCTAACTTGTTTTGTAATGTTTTTATCCAATGGCCGATGAGCACCGATAGTTTTTATCTATAATTTCTCTTCATTGCTTCTCTTCATATGACAAGGATTAAAAAGGATTTGCCAGTAGATTGTCAAAACTACTGTACATATAACGTGATTTGACGTCATTTTATCTGTGGCCAATGACCTTGAGCCTTCTTGTATTGGCACTTCTAATGTAACTCTATGGCAGCACCCAAGGGGCTTGAATTTTCTAGCTCTACCCTTAGACTTGGCAGTGACGTAGTGTCCCCAAGAGTGACAGAACACTGAGCCAATCACGGCGCAACGCTCTGTATTTTCTGCTGGCTGCCCCACCACCACAGAAAGCGCTGAGCTAGGCTGAAACACCTGCATTTTGGAGCTGCCTTACTCAAGAAAACAAAAAAAGAGGCCATGTTTGTATGCGGCTTTATTAACTCAATGATATACACTCACCGGCCACTTCATTACGTACAACTGCTCGTTAACGCAAATCAATCAGCCAATCATGTGGCAGCAACTCAATGCATTTAGGCATGTAGACATGGTCAAGATGATCTGCTGAGGGTCAAACCAAGCATCAGAATGGGGAAGAAAGGTGATTTAAGTGACTTTGAACGTGACATGGTTGTTGGTGCCAGACGGGCTGGTTTGAGTATTTCAGAAAGTGTTCATCTACTGGGATTTTCCCGCACAACCATCTCTAGGGTTTGCAGAGAATGGTCTGAAAAGGAGAAAATATCCAGTGAGCGGCAGTTCTCAGAGGAGAATGGCCAGGCTGGTTCGAGCTGATAGAAAGGCAACAGTAACTCAAATAACCACTCTTTACAACCAAGGTATGCAGAAGAGCATCTCTGAACACACAACACGTTGAACCTTGAAGCAGATGGCCTACAGCAGCAGAAGACCACACCGGGTGCCACTCCTGTCAGCTAAGAAGAGGAAACTGGGGCTACAATTTGCACGGGCTCACCAAAATTGGACAATAGAAGATTGGAAAAACGTTGCCTGGTCTGATGAGTCCCAATTTCTGCTGCGACATTCAACATGAAAGCATGGATCCATCCTGCCTTGTATCAATGGTTCAGGCTGGTGGTGGTTGTGTAATAGATTAGATAAGACAGACACAGACAGACAGACAGACAGACAGACAGACAGACAGACTTTATTGATCTATTATTTTATATTTGAGATTCTTCAAATAACCACCCTTTGCCTTGATGAATCTCAAATGTGGACTCATCAGACCAAAGGACAAATTTCCACCGGTCTAATGTCCATTGCTCGTGTTTCTTGGTCCAAGCAAGTCTCTTCTTCTTATTGGTGTCCTTTAGTAGTGGTTTCTTTGCCAGCAATTCAACCATGAAGGCCTTATTCACACAGTCTTCTCTGAACAGTTGATGTTGAGATGTGTCTGTTACTTGAACTCTGTGAAGCATTTATTTGGGCTGTAATCTGAGGCTGGTAACTCTAATGAATTTATCCTCTGCAGCAGAGGTATTTCTGGGTCTTCCATTCCTGTGGTGGTCCTCATGAAGCTGGTTTAGAGAATGCCATGAGTGTGAAAAGCTGTCATCAAGGCAAAGGGTGGCTACTTTGAAGAATCTCAAATATAAAATATATTTTGATTTGTTTAACACTTTTCTACAATCTAAAAAATAGTGCAAATAAAGAAAAAACCTTGAATTAGTAATATTCCAAACTTTTGGCCCACAGTGTATGTGAGAATGCTGTTCATCGACTACAGCTCAGCTTTCAAACCGTAGTGGCCTCCAAGCTCGTCACTAAGCTCAGGGCCTTGGGTCTGAACTCCTCCCTGTGCAACTGAGTCCTAGATTTCCTGACGGACCGACCCCAGGTGGTGAGGGTAGGCAACAACATCTTCGCCACGCTGACCCTCAACATGTGGGCCCCTAAAGAATGTGTGCTCAGCCCCCTCCTGTACTCCCTGTTCACCCATGACTGCGTGGCCATCCAATCATCAAGTTTGCTGACGACACAACAGTGGTAGGCCTGATTACCAACAATGACGAGACAGTCTACAGGGAGGAGGTTAGAGCTCTGGCGGAGAGGTGCCAGGAAAATAACCTCTTTCTCAACGTCAACAAAACAAAGGAGATGATCGTGGACTACAGGAGACAGAAGAGGGAGCACGCCCCCATCCACATCAACAGGGCCGCAGAGGATAGGGTCAAAAGCTTCAAGACCTGAAATGGTCTCAACACACTGACACAGCGCCTCTACAACCTCAGGCAGCTGAAGAAATTCAGTTATGGCCCCTAAGACCCTCACAAACTTCCACAGATGCACCATTGAGAGCATTCTGTCGGGCTGCATCACCGCCTGGTATATGTGACCCGTTTCAAGAAGCTAGGCATATGTCACACGTCACTACTTTACAGGAGAGGCATTTGAATGTTTTTTTTAAATGTATTTTTATCAAAATGCGTTTTTTGGCAGAAATGTCTTCTGGAACATGTGTACTTTCATGTGCCTTAATAACAAACTTGAATATGAATCAAATTGTTAAATTACGAGCCTAGTTGGTTTAGCCATCAAACCCCTGCAACTTATCCAGAACGCTGCAGCCCGCCTGGTTTTTACAAGACCATGGTGCTTACCTATGGAACAAGAGGAACTGCCCCTCCCTATCTTCAGGCTATGCTCAAACCCTACACCCCAACCTGAACACTCCGCTCTGCCACCTCAGGTATCTTCGCCCTCCCACTCAGCCCAGTCCAAGCTCTTCTCTGTCCTGGCACCCCAGTGGTGGAACCAGCTTTCCCCTGAAGATAGGATAGCAGAGTCCCTGCCCATCTTCAGAAAACATCTGAAACCCTACCTCTTCAAACAGTATCTTAAATAATCCTCCTCCTCACCCCACCCCCCCAAAAAACATGTAAATCAGCACTTGCACTTGTAGTCTTCTGATGACAGACAGTGATGGGGAAGACAGTGGGGAAAGATGATGATTGCCCGAAAGATGATTGCCAAATGCGGAGAGAGTCGAAAAGAGAACACAGAAGGCTGTTGTATAAAACACCTGTCTCCGGATTACATCTTCAAACTAAGGGCATCCATAACAGAGAGGGAGATATTATTATATTATAAGTTACTAATTTTGTCAAAGTTAATATTATTACAAATTAAAGCTTACTGTTAGCTAAATAGCTAACATTAGCTGGTTGGCTTGGTAGCTAATGTTACTTGTATGATCTGTGTAATAATATTATTTGTATCTCAGAAAGCCATTTGCAAAGCCAGTTATAGCCTAATGTTAGCTAGCTAGCTAATATTGAACCTACTTGGTTAGCTTTAGCTACTGTACCTGCAGATTCACGCATGGTAGTATTGCCGGGTTCAAAACAACTGGGAACTCTGAAAAATACAAGGTCAAATCATGACGTCAGTGATCTTCAGGTCGGAAAGTTCTTATGGGGTATTGTGTGTAGATTGATGAGGAAAATATGTATCTAATACATTTTAGAATAAGGCTGTAGCGTAACAAATTGTGGAAATTGTCAAGGGGTCTGAATACTTTCTGAATGCACCATATACAATTTTCTAGCTCTGAGTCTCGACTTTTATCCAATGTAAAAAACACAATTTCATATTTTGTTACATAGGACCGAATCCAGGTGGTGGGTCACATATGGCTCTCCAAAGGGTGGTGAGGTCAGCCCAACGCATCACCGGGGACACACTGCTTGCCCTCCAGGACATTTACAGCACTGTGTCAAAATAAGGCCAAGAAGAATATTTAAGGACCTCAGTCACCATGCCATGGACTGTTCATTCGTCTACCGTCTGTCAGACAGAGAGAGTACAGGTACATCAGAGCCAGACTTCGACACTCACTCACAGAGCCAATGCTCCTGTCCCATGTTATAGAGACATTAAACCACTGGACACTTCCTGTTTTACACTGTGTATTTAAATACTATATCCTCAACATAAATACTGTATTCTCAACATGGCTCATTCTAATATTTCTACTAATATACATTGCATTTTATAGAAGTTACACTGTTTATACACATTGCATATTTATTTATATACTGGATTCTTGACATAACTCACTCTAATAGATCTGCTGCTGTACAGTACATATCATTCTTAGTATATCTTCATCCGGTGTATACACGTACAGACTGTTGTTTGGAATACTGTTACAGTGCTATTTGGGTTGATAATTGGATGCGTTGGAGACATTTCTTGATTTTATTATTATTTACTTTCATGTTTGAGATGTTACTTCATTGTTAGGAGCTAGTAACATAAATATTTACAATGCACCCACTATAACATCTAAACTATGTACTAATAAACTTTGATTTGATTTAATGTATATGAATCAGCCAAAGTCTTGATACAGTATTACATGCAGACTATAAAAAGACCACATGTACAATACATTTCCATGTCAGTTGAAAACTCTGGGAATTACAGTGAACTTATAAGATACAAAATCAGTAATCATCTGAAAATGCAAAACGCACATACAGTACAGTGTATGGTTCTTCAAAAGGGTTCAAATATACACTGGAGGTAATGAATGTTATGCCACATTCAGTACAACAGAATAAAAATAAAAATAAAAATCGAAAAATCCTCCAAAAAACTATATTTGTGTATTTTTTTCCATCATCCACTGTTAATACAGTCCACCAAATGTTTTGCATGTCAGCAGTCAAGTTTTCAATATTGGACTTTCAAGAAGTAGTGTCACTTGCCACATTATCATGTTTAATGCAAAATGCATCATATGCCACTTTCCAACGCAAATGATTGAGACGAAGCCAATGCAAAAAATAGCTTAAACAGACAAATTTTGATGTATGTTGTCATAATATAATATAATATTCCAGGCCTGGCTTACTGTTAGGGACCACTGTAGCAAGTGTTGACGTCAGTATTATCCTGTTCCAGGTTCCCTGAGCTGTTGAGGGTAACCACTAGAGCAAGCAATTGATCATGGGCGGCATGTAGCCTAGCGATTAAGAGTGTTGGGCCAGTGTTGGGTCAGTAACCGAAAGGTTGCTGGTTTGAAACCCTGAGCCGACTAGGTGAAAAATCAGTTGATGTGCCCTTGAGCAAGGCACTGAACCATAATAGTCTGCTAAAATGGGAA
Organism: Thymallus thymallus; assembly: GCA_023634145.1. Taxonomy (NCBI): domain Eukaryota; kingdom Metazoa; phylum Chordata; class Actinopteri; order Salmoniformes; family Salmonidae; genus Thymallus; species Thymallus thymallus. Next base: position 17,186,602 of record CM042386.1, on the reverse strand, counting down.
TGTCAATTGACTCCAGGGGGTTTTAATACACACGGCTCGCCCTTTTTCAAAGGCTGTTGTAATCAGAGAGTGTGGGGGAAATATGTGTGTTTGACAGAGAGGATTTGCAGCGGGAGAGCATGCTATTACAAGTGTATGTGTGGTCTTCTGAATCTATTTTGTCCCAGCTTGCCGACAGGGTTGCCAAGACCACTTTGTCCTCAGATTTGTCCATCCAGGAAACAACGTTACCTAATTTTACAGACCCGTGAGTCTCACTCACATGATAGGGCAGGGTTCCCCAACTGGGTCGTTTTTATTTGGCGCCCCAAGTTTTCTGAGCAAAACAAATAAGGACTTAAAAGGCTGTAACAACACCAGGACATCAGATCCAAGTGATTTTAATTGAAGAAATCTGTTCCCAAGTATTCCTACTCATAATAGAGAGACACGTGATCGTAGACAAATGTAAGCAAGGTTTGAAATGATTATGTTTTAGTCACGTTATATCTGTTTGGGATTCTTCAGGTCAATTTGCAGTCTACTAATTATTTGTAATTATGTTCCGGCATAAAAATTGGCTTGAGACTGAACCTAGTTGATGATCCCTGTGATAGGTATCCATTACTCACACAATGAGCAAAGACTAGGGGCTGTTTGAATCAAGCGTCTCAGAATTGCATTATTGTGTGCATGTGAACGTACCCAGTACGGCTGACTGAGCGACACAGGTGGATGATTTCAGTTGATTAATGGCTTGTCACAGAAACAGATGTGGGAATATGATGCAAATGAGAAATAAGCAACCTCTTTTTGTTGTCTGGGAGTCAGCAGTTTGAAGTATAGATTTTTGCTTACAGTGAGTCAACCTACACATTTATTTATGTATCTCTTGAGAGATAAGTTATATATTGTTTTTCAATTGTCTTTTACCTTCTGTTTCTAGGGTGCAGTTGTCTTTGGTCTAATTTCACACAAAGTGGCCGAGACTCGAGTGCTGTTCTCCAAAGAAGCAAGGTCATGGCGTGCACGCGCGCACACACACACACACACACACACACAAACACACTCAGACTTATGCATATACACACAGTCACACACATACTTAGGGAGCACCAACCTAGATGCAAGCTAGACCAGCAGAGAAAGAGAGGTGAGCTAACTGCCACGCAACACTGAAATGTGTGTGTCCAGTACCTGTGTGTGTGCGCGTGGCGCTGGAGGTCTTGGCGAGGCTGAACTGGCGAAGCCTCCTTTGGTGAGTCTTGCCGTTGTAGTGGATCTGAGCCTGGGCCAATGAATTAAGCTGGATGTTACATACCTTGGAAAAAGAGAGATGGTTTTTACACAATGCATACAATCTATGTACATTGTACCTTTACTACTATTAGAAGGATATGTTCTATTTCATTTTGTGGTTTTGTATCCACCTTGACACAGGGGCTGGACAAAAACAACAGCTGTACAAAAAATGTAGGTCATGGATGTTCACTTTGCTGCTCCCAGCTGGTAGGCTACTGCATGGCTTCTCACTGTCACACACACACACACACACACACACACACACACACACACACACACACACACACACACACACACACACACACACACTAGGGATGTAGCGATTCACCGATATGCATTGGTGCCAGTTCAAATGTTTAAGATACGAGTGCATGGATCCTTGCGAGGCCAAACCGAACCAAATGTAGCCTGAATTGTTCCGAAAAATCGATTAAAACGTTCAGATCCGCCAGTTCAGTTACGTTTTTTAACTCATAGAATTTTATTTCCCTCCGCTGAAAATACCTCTATGTTTTTGTTCAGTAGCTATGGAACGACAGTCATTGATCTCCAAGTCAGAAAACAACTGTTAATATTTGTACATCTTCAGCATTCAAATGCTTGTAAAAGGGCTTTGTCAATATCAAATTATAGGCTTTTTTAGTTGTTGGGTCATTGTTAGCAAATGCCTTGTTGAAAATTGTGTTTTACCCGGCGGAGTTGTGTCCTGCTCTTTTGAGATGGAGGTGAAATCCCAAACTGTGTTATAATAATTGGCTATGTCATAGCTAATTTCTAAAGATAAATATTGATACATTACTAGCTCAAAACACGTTTTATCTGCTAGGTTAATCCTTGGGTGATTGGGATTTCAGATAAAAAGTGGGGGGGACCAAATAGCATAAATAGTGTTAGATGCTACTAGATGCTGTCTGCCCTATGGCTCAGTTCAGGTGGCTACACACTCCATGTACAGTGCCTTTAGAAAGTATTTACACCCCTTGACTTTTTCCACATTTGTTGTGTTGCAGCCTAAATTTATAATTACATAAAATGTAAATGTTGTGTCACTGGCCGACACACAATACCCCATAATGTGTCACGAACGGGTGTTTGGAGAGACCAAGACGCAGCGCAGGGATAGTAGTTCGACATTCTTTATTTGTACTATGTAATATGAAATACTATGTACAATACAAAACATACGACGAACTATACAAAACCGAAAAACAAACACTACAGGAAAAAACGTCACGTTCACAAAACACACTAATGAAACGGACGTAAAGAAAACACACTTACTTCACCGTGACTGCGACATACATCGATATGTAACGATAACAACCCACACCAAAGTGAAAGACAAACTCGACATATATTGGATCCCTAATTAGAGACAATGCCGTGCAGCTGCCTCTAATTAGGGATCCAACCTAAACCCCACACAGAAACAGAAAATAACGACACTGTCAGACTCTGACCATAGCTACATAGAGAAGCAATTAGGCTTCTCTATGGCCAGAGCCTGACATAATGTCAAAGTGGAATTACTTTTTTAATTGGTAAAAAATAAAGAAAAAAATACATTTAATACCCCTTTGAGCATGGTGAAGTTATTAATGACACTTTGGATGGTGTATCAATACACCCAGTCACTACAAAGATACAGGCGTCCTTCCTAACTCAGTTGCCGGAGAGGAAGGAAACAATGGTGACTTTAAAACAGTTACAGAGTTTAATGGTTGTGATAGGAGAAAACAGAGTATTACGAATGTGTTCCTGCAACAAATGTTAGTACATCGAATCATATCCACTAATCAAACCAAATCGTACCGAATCGTTTTTAAAATAAAAGTATAATTCCTGTATCGTATCGGAGCCCATGTATCTAGAGGCGTATCGAATCGTGCTTGAAAGGAAATATTCACATCCCTAACACACACACCCACACACAGGCTCACACACACACCCACACACAGGCTCACACACACACCCACACACAGGCTCACACACACACCCACACACAGGCTCACACACACACACCCACACACAGGCTCACACACACAAAGTCGTGCACACGCACGCACACACAGAGCGGGAAATGTCCTTATTTTTCCTATGGATGTCACACACCTCACACAGAGTCACACTGCCCTGTCTCCTCTCCCGCTTAGGCCTCCGCCCCTGGGTGTCTTGCTCCTCTTCTTCATCCTCCTCCTCTTCCTCAGCCTTGGGGGGGAGGACGTTCTCCAGCAGCCCGGGGCTCCTGGGCCTCTTCATCCCTGGGAGAGGTCAACCAAATGTAAATAAATTAGCATCAGTTAAGGCCGAGACGCAACATTGCTTTTTGCACTAACCAGGTTAAGATTCCTTTATCGTAACAATAACAAAATTGTTAAAAGGTTAAAAAATACAATACTGATAAATGTAACAGCTGGACAATGGTAAAGGTTTGTTAAAATCCATCAGATATTGACTGAGTTATAGCATTATTTTAACATCTCACTTTAATAATGCACTAAGTTATACGTTTTCTTAGTATATCAGGTACTTGTTCAATATTTAGTTGATAAAATAAAAATGTAATTATTTGCATATACACATTATTAACATATTCTTACAAAAGTGCTATACTCCCCACGCAATGATTCATTTCTAAAACGAGCAGTCTTGATAACAACTAAATGGCTCTTAAAAATGGTTTAAATTCGATGTAGTTTTATATAGATTGAAGTGGTGGGGGAGAGTAGGGTGTACATGCAAGCTGGAGTGAAGTGGTGAAAAAGTCATCAGATACTTGGCCATTGTTGGTTATTGTGTCACATTGCTTCTGGAGCCTTAGTGTGAATATTTCCAGAATAACCACAAGGGGGCAGAAGTGCACAGTTAATCTTTATGGCGGGAAGTTGAAGAAAACTCACAAACCTCTCCATTATTTCTCGAGGATCTCCATCTCCAGCCCCTGGAGAGCATCTGGATGTGCAGTCTTTTGATCCATCTCAGTACACTTGTATCATGGTCTTCTGACTGATCCTTGATGATTAAGGTCCAGACAGAAGACCATGAAACAGGTGAACGCCTTTACAACACCCAGTAGCTCTCCCCAGAACCAGAGTTGGATATCATCCATCCCACCTCTTTTTATTTCCACAATAGTTAGTGCTGTAGTACATTAATTTGGGTTCTATTTTACCAAATTAATTGTTCAAACTAGTCTTAAACTTATCTTAAACCAACATTGCAGCATTTCAGTACCAACTACCGAGTCGAGACACTACAAGATAAGAATCACCTTTGGCTTATTTCTAATAGATCAAATACTAAAGATTATTCCTCAGACGAACAAACCAAGAATAGCTTTCCTTTGGAAGCGCATTAGTAACGCCCCCTGGTTACACGAGATTGGCAGACAGCATGTGGAGCTTACGTTAGGAAATTAAATCAAGCTTCGTGCAAATGTCGCATAGTCATCGCCATATAACTCTGATCAACGTATCTCAAACCAACATTGCAGCGTGGATGGTAAACTGTCAAGGTCAAAACATATTGATGCAACAGTAGCTACGATTGATTTTTTGTTTAAACTTTATTTAACTAGGCAAGTCAGTTAAAAACAAATTCTTATTTACAATGACGGCCTACCCCAACCAAACCCTCCCCTAACGGATACGGAACACGGATAGCTGACTTTCATAATATGCATGTCAATCTCTCCTCACCCACTGATCACAATGTCATCGCTACATGTTGTATGAAAGCAGCTAAGCCATGGAATAAAAAGGAATGATGAGATGAAAAAAAACAAAACATAAAGAGATAGGCTTTTCAAGGTTGTGTGACAACTAGGGTTGCCTGGATGTTTTTATGAGGTTGGTGTGCTGGCACTGAACGAACACTTACTGTATGAGAAAGCTGAATAGCCTTATGCAAGCGGTTCCCCTAGATAGATCATTTTCCAGGACGGGGCACGAATGCCCCCATATTAACATCTAGGACCTTAGCCAAAATGTTGAATTGAAACCAATTGAAGCCAAACCATTTTAGGCAGAGGGAACACTGCATCCTACATTAGTCCTGAATAAATCATTCATCCTAAGAAGTGGTTCAGTTGGTAGAACATGTGGTTCAGTTGGTAGAATGTGGTTGAGCATGGAGCATGCAACGCTAAGGGACGTGGGTTCAATTCCCACTGGGCCACCCATACGTAACCATGTATGCACATAGGACTGTAAGTTGTTTTGGATAGAAGCGTCTGCTAAATGTCATACATTTTATCTTATTGAAAAGTGTTCCATTTGAAACCAGAAGGCATTACCTCTAGCGAAGTCACAAACCATACATTCAATAGGGGAGGAGACACAAGGATACATTAAGAGACTTAACAGTTGGCGACTAGAGATCAGAAATTCCCAAGTTTATGCAAATCGGAAGAGGGAGGGTCTTGCTAGCTAGCCTTGACACCATGCTTAAAAGGCAACGTGACAACACCCACAAATAGAACGTTCGACAATTCCTTACTACTTTGTAGCTTTCGGTATAACTGGGCTTTTGCATAGCCTTGAATATGTGCTCACAAATATGGCAGTCCCATCCACATAACCATTAACTCAGCAGCTCAGAAAGTCAGTTATCATTATGGGATCAGTTAGAATGAACATGTGCATATAATAATAGATATGAGAATGAGGACCAACCCATCTGGACCGTACAAACCGCTTGACAAAGGGTTTTTTGGCCAGTTCGGTTAAAGTTGGGAAGAGTTGCCCCTGGCAATGGTTGTTCTCTCTCTTTGCCTGGCACCTGTGTGGGTAGTTGGGTAGTGCCTGCACTGTAGGGAGCGAACGCTGAGCAATGGGTGGCCATAAAGTGGGATCAGAGATTGGCACAGGAGAGGGCCAGCTGTGCCACCTGGGGCAAGCTTTGACTGCAGCGTCTAAAACACACATGCAAGCAAGTGCACTCATACAATCACACACACAATCGCACACAAGCAAGTACATGCACACACACACAAGCGTACACAAAGAGCCAGTTACCGCCCGTTTCTTCCGCAAACTAGGGTTGCAAAACTACCGCAAATTTACCAAAGTTACCAGAATTTTCTGAAAAATTGGTAATTATCATTTTTGAAAATCGATGAAAATCTTGGTAATTTATACCTTTATAACTTAAAGAGTTAAAGAGAAAACATCCTACCCTTCCATTAAAAACACATGTCAACTTTGCAGTTTCACATGTGAGACTGAAAGCTCAGCCTAATTCAATTTAATTGTGCATTGATCCTGGATGCTGAGATTCACCTCACATTGTTAAAAACGTTCCAATGTGACAATCGGATATGCAGTTTCACATGTGAAAATCCATCACATGAAAATCTAACTTGCAGTTTCACAATGTAAGTAAGAAAAGTCCATATGTGACAATCTTACTTTCACATGTGGAATTGCAAATTCACATGTGGCGTTGAAATAATGTTATTCTCCTCACATGTGAAAAGATGGTGTTAACATGTTGCAGTAGCAATGTTTCCACCGGTGGAATTAAGGTGACCACATCTAAAAATCCCAAATGCGGGACAAGGAAAATATTTTGTGGGACATTTGCGGAACAGTGGACAGAATCTATTTTTTGGGGGGCAGGTTAATAGATCACGTTCAAATGGTGACATAGTTCTGCTGTTTGATGGTCACGGCCTGTTAAAGGGGCTATCCTTAGTTGCTACATCATTTTGAAATTGATGATATTTATACCCATTGAGCTTAGTTCAACTGTCGTACCCCATCAGAACTCAGAATATAAGCTTGTTTAACTCCAATGTTTGTAAAGAAAATAAATATAAATAACCACTGTTTAAATATGGTTAAAACAATAATGTTTATATAATGTATGGTCAGTCTTTGCGTCCATAGCGAAATCTTACATTTCTCCAGCCCATCCCTCAGCTTTTTACTGAAACTGTGGCGGGGAGCCTTCTTAGTTAATGTTTCAACAACAAAAAAAGCCACTTTAAACACCTTTAATAGAGAACTAGTGTTATTATATGGTGCAATCCTCTAGTGAGTTACTTTTGTGCAATCGATCAAACAAAATTCTTAGCCTTTCAAACAAAAATAATGATACTGACAGCCAAGCGAAATATTTCAAGGAAATACATTTTAAATGCAAGAACAAATACATTTTAAATGGATGATAAAGCAAATAAACAAAATGCCTCCCTTTTTCCTTGCAAGTTTTGCCACATTAATTCCAGCAACATACTGTAGCATCCTGCACCACACTGCTGGTTAACCTCTGAAGCTAAGTAGGATCAGTCCTAGTCGGTGCCCGGCTGTAGCTGGAAGTGGTGGATATATTACTGCTTTGTCAATATATTTTTGATAATTCTAACTTTTATTGTATTATTTTATATTTTGCATGTTATGAAAAAGACCTAAAGTCCTTGAAAGTTTTAGATGATTTCGAAAGTTACCGGTAACAGTTTGGGATTTCCCTTGAGGCAGCCCATTGGAGGTCGCCAATCATTGGCTGATCTCCTGGTGACAGAGTGTGACTCACCTGCCAACAGTGGCTGAGTAGAAACACACTGACAGTTTAATGTCTGGTACAGCCAGCATGAGGCCATATACCCAGCACCACACATACAAGACTATGAACCCAGCACCACACACATGAGGCTAGGTACCCAGCACCACACACACAAGACTAGGTTACCCAGCACCACACACATGAGGCTAGGTTACCCAGCACCACACACATGAGGCTAGGTACCCAGCACCATACACACAAGACTAGGTTACCCAGCACCATACACATGAGGTTATGGACCCAGCACCACACACATGAGATTATGGACCCAGCACCATACATACAATACTATGCACCCAGCACCACACACATGAGGCTAGGCACCAAGCACCATACACACAATACTATGTACCCAGCACCACACACACAATACTATGAACCCAGCACCACACACATGAGGCTAGGTACCCAGCACCACACACACAAGACTAGGTGACCCAGCACCATACACATGAGGTTATGGACCCAGCACCACACACATGAGGTTATGGACCCTGCACCACACACATGAGGTTATGGACCCTGCACCACACACACAAGGCTATATACCCATCAACACACACACAAGGCTTTGCACCCAGCACCACAAACACAAGGCTATGTCCCCAGCACCACACACTCAAGGCTATGTAACCAGCACCATACACATGAGGTTATGTACCCAGCACCACACACATGAGGTTATGGACCCAGCACCACACACATGAGGTTATGGACCCAGCGCCACACACATGAGGTTATGGACCCAGCGCCACACACATGAGGTTATGGGCCCAGCACCACACACATGAGGTTATGGACCCAGCACCACACACATGAGGTTATGGACCCAGCACCACACACATGAGGTTATGGACCCAGCACCACACACTCAAGGCTATGTACCCAGCACCACACACTCTAGGCTATGTACCCAGCACCACAAACACAAGGCTTTGCACCCAGCACCACAAACACAAGGCTATTACCCAGCACCACACACTCAAGGCTATGTACCCTGCACCACACACTCAAGGCTATGTACCCAGCACCACACACACAAGGCTATGGACCCAGCACCACACACACAAGGCTATGTACCCAGCACCACACACACAAGGCTATGTACCCAGCACCACACACACAAGGCTATGTACCCAGCACCACACACACAAGGCTATGCACCCAGCACCACACACACAAGGCTATGTACCCAGCACCACACACACAAGGCTATGCACCCAGCACCACACACACAAGGCTATGTAACCAGCACCACACACACAAGGCAATAACCCAGCACCACACACAGTAGACGACCCCCCTAGACGATGACCCAGCATATCTCTACCCCTGTAAATACTAGCACTCATCAGCCTGTCCCGAGTTGGGAAAGAGAATAAAATCATGATGTGTCTGAGACAGGCACATAAAAGCAGGCCGTAAAGGATGTTTTATGCCCCACAGGCTCTTTCTCTCTCCCTCCCTCCCTCCATTCCTCCCTCTCCCTCCCTCCCGCCCTCTCGCTGCCCCTCATAAAGATGGTGACATACTGCTGTTCCCAGATCAGCTGGCAGCTGGGGAACTAGAGAAGGAGCAGGGTTGAGTGTGTGTGTGCATGCGTGCGTGTTTGTGTCTAGTCTACTCTGAGCGTTTCTTCTGTGCGCGTGTGTGTGTGTACGCAAATGTGTGTTTTTAAACTTAAAGTTATAAGTAGGTCTGACCTTTGAGTCACATCAATTTATAACAGCTTGGATTGAATGTTGAAGAGAAGTTGGAAACAGATGATCCATTATTATTTTTATTTTTTTATAAAAAATGTATTTAACTAGACAAGTCAGTTAAAAACAATTTCTTATTTACAGGGAAGGCCTACCCCAGCCTTCCCTAACCCAGACAACACAGGGCCAATTGTGCGCCGCCCTATGGGACTCCCGGTCACAGCCGGTTGTGATAAAGCCCGGGATTGAACCAGGGTCTGTAGTGACACCTCTAATGCTGAGGTGCAGTGCCTTAGACCACAGCGCCACTGTGGAGCCACAAAACTAACCCAGCTTGTTATGGGGAAACTGCTGGTGCTTTTGCTCCTATTGCCGGGAGCTGCGGGTGTATGCTATCCTGCTTTTCGTGGGCCCTTTTTAAAGGGTCAACGAGTTGTGTGAGGGGTAGGAATGGGCGAGATTTCTCCATCCCCTTCTCCGGCCGTTGTATTGGGCAGTTCAATGGTGAAAAACGTTGAGCCATCCAGGAGCACGAGTACAGGACATCAATAAGCTGTCTCCCAAACATTTTAAACCTTCATCAGGACATTGAGTCTATCATAGTTCATGTGGGATTCAATGACATTATGAAGGGCAGCTGAAGATGGACTTTAAAATAACTGATTGGGCCTCTGCTTGACACCAACAAACGCCCCATAATATCAGACTTTTAGCCCTCCATAACTGGCTACGTGACTAATGCAGCTCTGTGTGTGTAACATACATTTATGGATTGTTTTGATACCTTCTGGAAACAAAGCTTGTTTTATAAGGAGGATGGAATAAATAATTTGGGTTCCTGGATCCTTTTCACGGCGTTATAAGGCTGCGTTGAGACAATGACTTATCAATGACCCAAGCCCAGCTCATTTAATCCCTACCATTGTGTTGCTAAGTTGTCATAATGCTGCAGCAAATGTACATTATCCCAGGGGCGCTGGAAGACAGAATGTAAGTAACCTAATGTATGTCCCTCTAACTGCCCAGAATGCTTCTGCTGATCCTACATCTATTGTATACAGTAATCATGTGCCTATGAACCAGAGTTACACTGTTAGCACTGAGACGGTGTGCCCTAGTAGGAAGTCGATTGTGTGCAGCTCACCCTGCACTAACATAAATAACCTGAGCATGTCTACCTCTGCTAAGCTTCACAGTAAAGCAAGAAAAACTATCAAGCATTCGAGAAAAGTGCTAAAAATAGCCCATGTTAACATATGTAGCTTAAGAAACAAGGTTCATGAAATCAATAATTTGCTAGTAACAGATGACATTCATATTCTGAAAATATCTGAAACACTTTGATTATACTGTGGTAGCAATTCATGGTCCTAACATCTACAGAAAATACAGAAATGCCAAAGGTGGAGGTGTTGCCGTTTATATTCAGAACCACATTCCTGTAAAGCTTAGAGAGCTTAGAGAGGATCTCATGTTAAATACTGTTGAAGTAATATGGTTACAGGTTCATCTGCCTCACCTAAAGCCCATTCTGGTGGGAAAGCTGCTATAGACCACCAAGTGCTAACAGTCAGTATCTGGATAACGTGTGAAATACTTGATAATGTATGTGATATCAACAGAGGTATATTTTCTGGGTGATTTAAATATTTACTGTCTTTCATCAAGCTGCCCACTTAAGAAAAAGCTTCAAACTGTAACTAGAGCAGTCAAACTACCAGGGTAGTTACAAGCAGCACAGGAATGAAATCATCCACATGTATTGATCACATCTTTACTAATGCTTCAGAAATGTGTTTAAAGCAGTGTCCAAATCCATTGGATGTAGTGATCACAATATAGTAGCCATATCTATGAAAACCAAAGATCCAAAGGCTGGGCCTAATATAGTGTATGAGAGGTCATACAACACATTTTGTAGTGATTTCTATGTTGTTGATGTAAATAATATATTGGTCTGTGGTGTGTTATGAGGAGCAACCAGACACATTTATGAAATTGTTTATTCCAGTTACTAACAAGAATGCACCCATTAAGAAAATGACTGTAAAAACTGTAAATCCCTGTGGATTGATGAGGAATTAAAACATGTTATGGTTTAGAGGGACGAGGTGAAAGGAATGGCAAATAAGTCTGGCAGCCCAACCTATTGGCAAATGTACTGCAAATTCAGAAATCATGTGACTAAACTGAATAAAAAGAAGAATAAGGTATATTATGAAACAAAGATAAATGATATAAAGAATGATAGTAAAAAGCTTTGGAGCACCTAATTCTGGGCAAAAAGGCAAACTCAGCTCCAATATTCATAGAATCAGATGGCTCATTCATCACAAAACCCACTGATATTGCCAATTACTTTGCAATAATGATTTTTGTTTATCACTGATACTACACATCCAAGTATATCTGATCAAATTATGAAAGAAAAGCATTGTATTGCGTAAAGTGTGTGTGGAAAAGGTGAAAATATTATTGTTGTCTATAAACAATGACAAGCCACCGGGGTCTGACAACTTGGATGGAATATTACTGAGGAGAACTGTGGACGATATTGCTACTTCTATTTGCCATATCTTCAATCCAAGCCAACTAAAAAGTGTGTGCCCTCAGGCCTGGAGGGATGCAAAAGTAATTCCGCTACCCAAGTATAGTAAAGCCCCCTTTACTGGCTCAAATAGCCGACCAATCAGCCTTTTATCACCCCTTAGTAAACTTTTGAAAATAATAGTTTTTGACCAGATAAAATTATATTTTACTGTAAACAAATTGTCAACAGACTTTTAGCACGCTTATAGGGAAGAACATTCAACAAGTACGCCACTTACACAAAAGACTGATGATTGGCTGAGAGAAACTGATGATAAACAAATTGAGGGAGCTGTTTTGTTAGACTTCAGTGCGGCTTTTGACATTATCGATCATAGTCTGCTGATGGAAAAACTTAAGGACCCATTACTTTTTTTCATCTTTACTAATGACATTCCAATGGCCTTGAGTAAAGCCAGTGTGTCTATGTATGCGGATGACTCAACACTATACACGTCAGCTACTACAGCGAGTGAAATGACTGCAACACTTAACAAATAGCTGCAGTTAATGTCAGAGTGGGTGGCAAGAAATATGTTAGTCCTACATATTCCAAAAACTAAAAGCATTGCATTTGGGACAAATCATTCACTAAACCCTAAACCTCAACTACATCTTGTAATAAATAATGTGGAAATTGAGCAAGATGAGGTGACTAAACTACTTGGAGTAACCCTGGATTATAAACTGTCATGGTCAGAAAATGTTAAATACAACAGTAGCTAAAATGGGGAGGAGTCTGTCCATAATAAAGCACTGCTCTGCCTTTTTAAGAACACTATCAACAAGGCAGGTCCTACAGGCTCTAGATTTGTGGCCCTTGGATCTACATGGAGAGCTAACATTAATAATATGCATGTAAATCTCTCATGGCTCAAAGTGGAGGAGAGATTGACTTTGTCACTACTTGTTTTTGTAAGAAGTATTGACATGCTGAATGCACTGAGGTGTCTGTTTAAACTACTGGCACACGGCTCGGACACCCATGCATACCCCACAAGACATGCCACCAGAGGTCTCTTCACAATCCCGAAGTCAAGAGCAGACTATGGGAGGCGCACAGTACTACCTTGGGCCTTGACTACATGGAACTCTTTTCCACATCAGGTAACAGATGCAAGCAGTAGAAACAGATTTTAAAAAACAGATAAAAATACACCTTATGGAACAGCGGGGACTGTGAAGAGACACACAGACACACATACACAGGATAAGACATGCACTCTACACACACGTACACATGGATTTTGTATTGTAGATATGTGATAGTAGAGTAGTTGCCTGACGGAACACACTTAATGTGTTGTGAAAAGTGTTATGAAATGTAATATTTTAAATTGTATATAACTGCCTTAATGTTGCTGGACCCTAGGATGGGGATGCATAATAAATACAGATACAAATACTACAGTCAAAACTGTGATGTTTTCAGACCTCAAATGTAGTCCAATGTCAAGATGTGTCCAGATCTATATACAGTATGCATTAACCCGAAATGAATGGAAAAGATAGGTCCTAGCAACGCAAACCTGTAATATTATTGTTAAATTCAGATCTCCCTACCATCATATCTAAGCCAATATGACACCAATCTCAATGAAAATCAACTTGATTGGAGGTACACAACACAGTCCCCGCCTCTCGTCATGAGCCGTCCGTCCGCTACCGAGAACCACATACCGGATTGTTAACAGCGTCATTAGCATTAAGGAAAAAAAGATTATAATACATTTTCTTGGCCAGAACTATACTGAACAAAAATATAAACACAACATGCAACAATTTCAATGATTTTACTGAGTTACAGTTTCATATAAGGAAATCAGTCAATTGAAATAAATTCATTAGCCTCTAATCTATGGATTTCACATAACTGGGAGGGGCGCACCCAAGGGTGGGCCTGGGAGCCAGATCCAGCCCACTGGGGAGCCAGATCCAGCCTACCAGAAATATTTGTTCCCCCACTAAAGGGCTTTATTACAGACAGAAATACTACTCAGTTTCATCAGCTGTCCAGGTGGCTGGTTTCAGACGATCCTGCAGGTGAAGAAGCTGGATGTGGAGGTGTTTAACATGGTCTATGATTGTGAGGCAGGTTGGAAGCACTGCCAAATTTTCTAAAACAACGTAAAATTCTCTGGCAACAGCTCTAGTGAACAATCCTGCAGTCAGCATGCCAATTACATGCTCCCTCAAAACTTGAGACATATGTGGCATTATGTTGTATGACAATACTGCACATTTTAGAGTGGCCTTTTATTGACCCCAGCACAAGGTGCACCTGTGTAATGGTCATGCTGTTTAATCAGCTTCTCAATATGCCACACCTGTCAGATGGATGGATTATATTGGCAAAGGAGAAATGCTCAATAATAGGGATGTAGACAAATTTGTGCACAACATTTTTGAGAAGTAAGCTTTCCGTGCGTATGGAACATTTCTGGGATCTTTTATTTCTGCTCATAAAACATCAGACCAACACTTTACATTTTGCGTTTAAATATTTTTTCAGTATTGCTCAATATCTAGGCGTCAGACAAGAACGAGACTATAGCATCCATAAAGTGACCATTAGACTTTTTGGACTGAATAAGTTTGTAGGGGAAACAATTTTGATTAAATGTATAATTTATCTCTCACACATGCTTATTTCTGTCCATTAAAAACCAACGATACGCTACCATTTGTAGCATTGCTGACAATGCTAACATCTTTTTTAGCTGAAGGTCAGTTTTAACACTGCGTTGGCTGCTCGGCAACAACACAGCTGCTTGCGCCAGGAGCCAGTTATAAGAAGTGCATGCAAACAAATCTAGGCTAATGTATATAGCTAGCTATATAGAGGTATTCAAGGTAGCTAGCTAATGTGAACTAGCGTTAGGTGTCTTGTCCTAACTCCAGCAACTAGCCTCTGTAGCTAGCTAACACCAATCAGCTCAAAGCTAACAAACAGGCAAAGAAAGGTAGCTAGCCAATGAATGTTGTTTTGTTTTGATTAGATAGGTAGCTAACGTTAGCCTGGCGTGTTTTAGCATTTCTTTGCATATTTCTCTTAGGGAACGCCTACTCTGTAAAG
This sequence comes from Thymallus thymallus, assembly GCA_023634145.1. Lineage (NCBI taxonomy): Eukaryota > Metazoa > Chordata > Actinopteri > Salmoniformes > Salmonidae > Thymallus > Thymallus thymallus. Next base: position 17,171,392 of record CM042386.1, on the reverse strand, counting down.
TGCGTGTGCACAATAACTCAATTCGCCCTTGCACTCCTTATAAACATCGCAATTCTTTGAAACTTTCGCAATGGATAAAGTCTACAAAACGCAGTCCACTATGTTTGTTACAGATTCTAGTTTTGGAAACATAACTCTGTATGGAGATTAAATGTTTAATCGATGAGAAAATGTGTAGAATGTCGGCCAAAATCCATCTCACTCCATCTTCTACCACTGCCCTGCCACTGGGCTTCCTATCATCACCATATTTGGTGGTGAGTGGAAATGCCAACCAGATGCTTCACATTTATACATTTATTTATACAACAGTTGGGTCTAATCCTGAATACTGATTGGTTAAAACTGCATTCCTGCCGGTGTCTATTCCACAAGTTACCACGCGCTAAATCTATGACGTTAAAATGCCTTTTTTTACTCTGTTCCATCTGACTGCGCAATCCACTGTCTCATCAGCCTAGCTAGCTAGCTAGCTAACGTAGTTACGTTAAGTTTAAAACCACCTAACTTTGTGAAACTGCCACGCGGCTCACGTTAATTTGCATTGCAAGCTACAATCAATGAGATGCATTGCTCACGTTCATTAATGAACTAGCTAGATAGAATAAGTAGGTGTGTCCAAACCTTTGACTGGTACTATATACATACATACATACATACATACATACATACATACATACATACATACATACATACATACATACATACATACATACATACATACATACATGTATATATATATACATACATACATACATACATACATACATACATACATACATACATACATACATACATACATACATACATACATACATACATACATACATACATACATACATACATACATACACACACATATACATATACATATACAGCGGGTGAAATAAGTATTGAACACGTCACCATTTTTCTCAGTAAATATATTTCCAAAGGTGCTATTGACATGAAAGTTTCACCAGATGTTGGTAACAACCCAAGTAATCCATACATACAAAGAAACCAAAACAAATAAGTTCAGAAATTAAGTTATGTGTAATAATGTGAAATGACACAGGGAAAAAGTATTGAACACATGAAGAAAGGGAGGTTCAAAAAGGCATGGAAAGCCAAGACAACAGCTGAAAACTATCAGTAATTAAAAAGCAATCCAGCCCCCTGTCAGTGCAAATTAATATCAGCTGGTTCAGTCCCAACTGATGGCCTACAAAAAGGTCTCATTGCCAAGGTGTCACACAAGACACATCTCATGATGGGTAAAAGCAAAGAGCTGTCTCAAGACATTCGCAACCTAATTGTTGCAAAACATAATGATGGCATTGGTTATAGGCACATTTCTAAGCTTCTGTTGGGGCCATAATACGGAAGTGGAAAGACAATCATTTCACCATAAATTTGCATCGACCAGGTGCTCCTCGTAAATTTGCCCATTCATCCTTCCTTCAATTATGTGAAGTTTGCCAGTACCATTTGCTGAAAAGCAGCCCCACACCATGATGTTCCCACCTCCAAACTTCACTGTTGGTATGGTGTTTTTAGGGTGATGTGCAGTGCCATTTCTCCTCCAAACATGGTGTGTATTATGACATCCAAACAGTTCAATTTGCTCTCATCTGACCACACTATATTCTCCCAGTATTTCACTGGCTTTTCCAAATGTTGTGCAGCAAACTTTAAACGAGCTTCAACATGCATTCTTTTCAGCAATGGAGTCTTGCGTGGTGAGCGTGCATACAGGCCATGGCGGTGGAGTGCATTACTTAATGTTTTCTTTGAGACAACAGTACCTGCTAATTGCAGGTCTTTTTGAAGCTCTCCACAAGTGGTCCTTGGCTCTTGGACAACTCTTCTGATTATTCTTTTCACTCCTCTGTCAGAAATCTTGCGAGGAGCACCTGGTCGAGGCAAATTTATGGTGAAATGATTGTCTTTCCACTTCCGTATTATGGCCCCAACAGTGCTCACTGGAACATTCAGAAGTTTAGAAATGCGCCTATAACCAATGCCATCATTATGTTTTGCAACAATTAGGTTGCGAATGTCTTGAGACAGCTCTTTGCTTTTACCCATCATGAGATGTGTCTTGTGTGACACCTTGGCAATGAGACCTTTTTGTAGGCCATCAGTTGGGACTGAACCAGCTGATATTAATTTGCACTGACAGGGGGCTGGATTGCTTTTTAATTACTGATAGTTTTCAGCTGTTGTCTTGGCTTTCCATGCCTTTTTGAACCTCCCTTTCTTCATGTGTTCAATACTTTTTCCCTGTGTCATTTCACATTATTACACATAACTTAATTTCTGAACTTATTTGTTTTGGTTTCTTTGTATGTATGGATTACTTGGGTTGTTACCAACATCTGGTGAAACTTTCATGTCAATAGCACCTTTGGAAATATATTTACTGAGAAAAATGGTGACGTGTTCAATACTTATTTCACCCGCTGTATTTATTTTTACTATATTCACACACATACACACACTACCGGTCAAACGTTTTAGAAAACCTACTCATTCAAGGTTGATTTTCTACATTGTAGAATTAAGCAATAATACATGAGAGGCCATGTGCTATAACATAACACATGGCATCGAAAATATTATTGCCTTTATACAACGGGTTACCAGCATTAAAAATTACGATTATTTCCCAAACTATACATTTTTTAAACAAAACATGATGCTACATTCGCTAACACTGGTTGTCAAGTGACATTTTAGGCGTTCTCTGGTCGTTAGTTCTATTCGTATTGACTGCCATGTAAAGCAAAACTACTTGCACTGGTTGATAGTTCCAGAACATTGGTTTCTAGGGGCGCTGTCCATGGATATGAAAACAGCGCACGTCTGGTACATGCATAGGAAAATGTAATGTCAGATCGAAACATTGTATAGGGGCGCTGTCCATTGATCTGAAAACAGCTCTGAAATATTGTAGCAAAGATCAGAATAGAAACGACAATAACGCCAGAGTTTCAAGCGCAGCTAGGCGCCACTTCTCAGGAACAACTGCCTTGTTGTCGCACGCAGCTGTTAGGATGTTACTCCCATCTCCTCCTGTTTTCCGTGGACGGCTTCCAATAGCTCATTAGAGAAAGAAATGTTACCTTTCACAGACGGGGCAGCATTGATGAAAGGGTGTTGAGTCCCATTGGCTCCATGGTTTACCACACGTTGTCATCATCGGAGCGCTTTCGTCTGGGGTGTAGATAAAAGGCTGGGGCATGTTGGGTAATTTAGAGAGATATCTTTCAAGCGATGCCACCGGGATTGTTCTCAAACAGTTCTTACACTAAAACGGCATTATAACAATTTCACAGTATTATTCCAACCTCATATTTTGGAAATATATATAACCTTTTTTCACTACATTGGGCCTTTAAGGGCCTGTCTGTTAGAGGCTGATTCACAAGCCGCATTGGCTAGTTAGTAGGCTTTTGCAATACATGAGCACATAGAAAACTGAGGGCCTTAATAACTGATCTAGGATCATGATCAAAACACCTGACCCTCCACCAGTTGTTGAGGGAACAATGTATCAAAACACTTAAAGGGCCTGTCTGTCAACTGCTAGTATAATCCATGATGAGACACGCACACACACACTACCCGTTTCCTCTGCCCTGACGACTATATCAGTATACAGTCATCTTTTACAGTCCTCAACAGCTGCGTGCAACGGCCCCGTCAGCACCCCGTGCAGCCCCTCAGCCGTTCACACAGGCCTTCTGGGAAGGCAGAGTGCGGTGGTGGCCCGTGAGTGAGCGACCCCGGCAGGGCCGGGTTAAAGGAGAGAGAGATGGTGGGCAGTTTTTAAACTGGCTCCTTGTTCTACACACCAGGGGTCCCTCTCTCCCTCTCTCCCTCTCTCTTTCTCCTTCTCTTTATCAATGGGATTTGATAAATGAAGGCTGTACATCGTATAATTGAAACAACCCACTAACAGAACATCAGACGGACAGCAGTTCCATAAAGGGTTAAAACTTGTACTATGTAACCTTTTCCAATGTTTGTGTATTTTGTTACCTACCAGTCATTTAAGCACCGCCCCTTGAGGGTCTCGAACTGGTCTCCAAGCTCGTAGGCAAACTCGCTAACCACTGCTCCAGTAGGATCAACCAACTTGGGAAAGATCAACTTAGCTGGCTTACCTGGACAAGGGTCGCTACAATATACATCTAAAGTATCTAGTGTACATGAGCAGTCAAATACAACACACCCTATAAATACTACAAGGAATGGTTATTATTTATTACTTGCTCTAAAGGGACCCATAGAGTCCAGGGGAACAGTCTATGAATAGAGCAGCCAGACATGGAACACCCGAGAGCCTCATATACATACAGTGGGGAGAACAAGTATTTGCAGGTTTTCCTACTTACAAAGCATGTAGAGGTCTGTAATTTTTATCATAGGTACACTTCAACTGTGAGAGACGGAATCTAATACAAAAATCCAGAAAATCACATTGTATGATTTTTAAATAATTAATTTGCATTTTATTGCATGACATAAGTATTTGATCACCTACCAACCAGTAAGAATTCCGGCTCTCACAGACCTGTTCGTTTTTTTCTTTAAGAAGCCCTCCTGTTCTCCACTCATTACCTGTATTAACTGCACCTGTTTGAACTCGTTACCTGTATAAAAGACACCTGTCCACACACTCAATCAAACAGACTCCAACCTCTCCACAATGGCCAAGACCAGAGAGCTGTGTAAGGACATCAGGGATAAAATTGTAGACCTGCACAAGGCTGGGATGGGCTACAGGACAATAGGCAAGCAGCTTGGTGAGAAGGCAACAACTGTTGGCGCAATTATTAGAAAATGGAAGAAGTTCAAGATGACGGTCAATCTCCCTCGGTCTGGGGCACCATGCAAGATCTCACCTCGTGGGGCATCAATGATCATGAGGAAGGTGAGGGATCAGCCCAGAACTACACGGCAGGACCTGGTCAATGACCTGAAGAGAGCTGGGACCACAGTCTCAAAGAAAACCATTAGTAACACACTACGCCGTCATGGATTAAAATCCTGCAGCGCACGCAAGGTCCCCCTGCTCAAGCCAGCGCATGTCCAGGCCCGTCTGAAGTTTGCCAATGACCATCTGGATGATCCAGAGGAGGAATGGGAGAAGGTCATATGGTCTGATGAGACAAAAATAGAGCTTTTTGGTCTAAACTCCACTCGCCGTGTTTGGAGGAAGAAGAAGGATGAGTACAACCCCAAGAACACCATCCCCACCGTGAAGCATGGAGGTGGAAACATCATTCTTTGGGGATGCTTTTCTGCAAAGGGGACAGGACGACCGCACCGTATTGAGGGGAGGATGGATGGGGCCATGTATCGCGAGATCTTGGCCAACAACCTCCTTCCCTCAGTAAGAGCATTGAAGATGGGTCGTGGCTGGGTCTTCCAGCATGACAACGACCCGAAACACACAGCCAGGGCAACTAAGGAGTGGCTCCGTAAGAAGCATCTCAAGGTCCTGGAGTGGCCTAGCCAGTCTCCAGATCTGAACCCAATAGAAAATCTTTGGAGGGAGCTGAAAGTCCGTATTGCTCAGCAACAGCGCCGAAACCTGAAGCATCTGGAGAAGGTCTGTATGGAGGAGTGGGCCAAAATCCCTGCTGCAGTGTGTGCAAACCTGGTCAAGAACTACAGGAAACGTATGATCTCTGTAATTGCAAACAAAGGTTTCTGTACCAAATATTAAGTTCTGCTTTTCTGATGTATCAAATACTTATGTCCTGCAATAAAATGCAAATTAATTACTTAAAAATCACACAATGTTATATTCTGGATTTTTGTTTTAGATTCCGTCACTCACAGTTGAAGAGTACCTATGATAAAAATTACAGACTTCTACATGCTTTGTAAGTAGGAAAACCTGCAAAATCGGCAGTGTATCAAATACTTGTTCTCCCCACTGTATCTCATCAGCCACCTGGTGGAAGGGACTTTGTGGATCTGAGGCTTTCCCCTGTTGCCTCCATCATCCTCCAAATCCCACCAACATCAGCAGCCTCTGAGCGCAACTGGTCCTTGTTTGGGAACACACACACCAAAGCACGCAACAAGCTGACCAATACAAGGGTTGAAAAATTGGTGGCCATTCGGGCAAATGTTAGGCTTTTTGAGCCTGACAACGAGCCATCCTCAACCAGGTTGGAAAGTGACAGTGAAGATGAGGCCTCAGAGTCTGATGTTCAAGAGGTGGACATTTTTGCAATTACATTTACTTTATATTTAAAACCAAATACTTTTGGACTTTTACTCAAGTAGTATTTTTCCGGGTGACTTTCACTTGAGTAATTTTCTATTAAGGTATCTTTAAGTATGACAATTGGGTACATTTTTCACCACTGCCTTTAGTACATTATAATGCCTTGATCTGAAACGCAAAGCTAAATTATTTTAATGACTTTACATCCCAGGTTGGTAAAATTTGTTGTGGTTTGTCCGTCTTAAATGGCATAAATATGTTTATATCCACTACGGGTAAACGAGGAGCTCAAGACGGGTGGACGGACAGACAGACGGACTGACAAAGGGCTAGTCCCAAAGAGTCAGATGAGTCAGGACAGAGAGGCTATGTATAGTACCTGACACACAAGCACACAAGCAAATGTAGGCCTAGATACATCAACACGAATGCATGTCCACACCCGCACACCGACATGCACACACAATGGCAGCTTTATTGATCAACGTTATATTATAACAAGGTCATCCACCAAAGTGCCACTGATACACTTAATACACTGATTTCTACTGTATGCCAGTGCGGGAGATGTGTGAAGTGTGCCTTGGCAGAGGTAAACAAGCGGACAGACAGACTGCTTTTCTCTGGTAGTTTTGACTAACAGCAACAGTGAAAGAAAAGTCTGATTTTCACCACGATAGAACTGATTATTATACAAAAAGGTTTTCTGGTGAGTGTTTTGCTTTCATCTGTGTCAGGTCTTGTGGAAACTCAGTTAGGTGAGCACCTGTAATGCTATTTGAAGTGGTGAAAATCGCATACCGATGTCAAGGCAGCCTGTAAGGATAAATGTGCAGTAGTAGCTCAATGCACCATTATACAAATGAGGCTGAATTCAAAAGTTTGTTGTCGTATTAAATTAAGAATTTAAAATCTCATGGTATATCCTTGTAGGTAACAATGTCACAAGGATAATTTACATGTAATTTAGACAAAGCTTTTTCATTGTTAAAAATAGGCCCCAAAAATAATAATAACAACAATAATACATTTAAAGCTCTAACTAATTGAATACTAACGTCCTTTTCGGCTATTCGATGAATCGATTAACTGTGCCAATCCCAAGTGCCTATAACACTCAACTCAGATAGTTCAGATAAGTGCAAACTCTTAAATTAGAGATCTGAAAGAATGTCTGTGATCTGAGAACTTTCAAGCAAATCATTTAGAGAACACAAGTACTGACGTTAGTGTGAAACGGGGCTGAAATCAAAAAAAGTTTTGAATATGTTACTGGTTGTTTTAATTATTGCTTGTTCTGATACACAAAATTATTAGTTATCGAATACAAACCTTGACCAGAGTACTCAAACATCTGCAGTGGTGTGGTATGGATTGTGCTGACAGACACACACAGGTTATGAAGCAGCATTTAACAGCAGAACAGAGGCTGCACAGGGTGCGAAACATGCCAGCTCTTTAATTAGAGCACTTGTATCTGTGGCACTCAGAGCTGATAACACACATACACTAACACACACACATAATAATACTAGCCCTTAACAACACACACACACACACAGGCTTTAGCCTTGGACACACACACACTCTACTCGAGTGTGGCGCACTAGCAGCCCTTTGTCTCTCCAGTGGCTGACATGACAAGCTGGCTGAGATAGATATGATATAAGCAGGCAATCTATTCCATGCCTCTTCTCTGGGTACATCAGACTATACTTAGACAAAGTGCAGACCTGTGCCCTACTGTATGCACACACACACACACCCAAACACACTAACAAAGCACACTCAAGTACAAGCAACCTGTTAGGGCCTTTGCTCTGACCAGGCCAGACCCATTATAAACCGAGGCACTGTCTGTCTGTCCCCAGCTCTATGGGCCTCCATAGTTCTCCAAGGTGATTAATGACGTGTGGGCAGCAGTTGCTCGTTGCTCGTCTGGCCGACGCGTTCCTCCACACCTCAGCCCCCTTTCACTCATGCTGCCACTCCATTCGTCAGCAACGCAGCCCAGGTTTGAGGCTTTACAAAGGCACTTTGAGACCGAGCAGGTGCCCTCCCCCAGTTGACCTATGACCTTGGCTAAATCGGTATCTACTGATGTCAGGAGACGCTGCACCTCCATGTTGAGCTGCACCTCCATGTTGAGCTGCTGCTATCTGTGTATGTGTTGCACAGTCTGTGTCACAACCACCTGTGTGTAGAGCATTATGAATGGTCACTTCCATCACCCAGTGCCCTTGTAAGACATGATAGAAAACCACTCATGACAGCTTGGCTACTTTTAACAGACCTTGCAAAGGAAAACAATACATTGATTGTCGCCACTTGCCAAACCACTCGCCAGCACAACGTTTCCTGTAACTCCTAAGAGTAAGGCCTTGAGAGGTTGTTTTTACTGCTCCATAAAACTACTGTGAGGTGAAAGAAGAAACATGATCTTCTCTCCCAGACGGATCCCTTGTTATTTCATTTAGCAGCTCAGCCCTGCAGACACACAGGCTCTGTGTGCGTTTACTAAGGATGGCAGTAAACGCACACAGGGAGCTGTTTGTCATCTGGTGGCATTTTGCTGCTGACATTCACACAGAATGACAAAAAACACACCGTTTTTCCCTAAGTTTAAATTTCCTGAAGAAGACAGCTCTGAAGTTCCCCTGAAAATTACACAAAATCTCTGTATATATATTTTTTTTGTAAAATATATATACAGTGGGGAGAACAAGTATTTGATACACTGCAGATTTTGCAGGTTTTTCCACTTACAAAGCATGTTGAAGTCTGTAATTTTATCATAGGTACTCTTCAACTGTGAGTGACGGAATCTAAAACAAAAATCCAGAAAATCACATTGTATGATTTTTTAGTAATTAATTTGCATTTTATTGCATGACATAAGTATTTGATACATCAGAAAAGCAGATCTTAATATTTGGTACAGAAACCTTTGTTTGCAATTACAGAGATCATACGTTTCCTGTAGTTCTTGACCAGGTTTTCACACACTGCAGCAGGGATTTTGGCCCACTCCTCCATACAGACCTTCTCCAGATGCTTCAGGTTTCGGCGCTGTTGCTGGGCAATACGGACTTTCAGCTCCCTCCAAAGATTTTCTATTGGGTTCAGGTCTGGAGACTGGCTAGGCCACTCCAGGACCTTGAGATGCTTCTTACGGAGCCACTCCTTAGTTGCCCTGGCTGTGTGTTTCGGGTCGTTGTCATGCTGGAAGACCCAGCCACGACCCATCTTCAATGCTCTTACTGAGGGAAGGAGGTTGTTGGCCAAGATCTCGCGTTACATGGCCTCATCCATCCTCCCCTCAATACGGTGCAGTCGTCCTGTCCCCTTTGCAGAAAAGCATCCCCAAAGAATGATGTTTCCACCTCCATGCTTCACGGTTGGGATGGTGTTCTTGGGGTTGTACTCATCCTTCTTCTTCCTCCAAACACGGCGAGTGGAGTTTAGACCAAAAAGCTCTATTTTTGTCTCATCAGACCACATGACCTTCTCCCATTCCTCCTCTGGATCATCCAGATGGTCATTGGCAAACTTCAGACGGGCCTGGACATGTGCTGGCTTGAGCAGGGGGACCTTGCGTGCGCTGCAGGATTTTAATCCATGACGGCGTAGTGTGTTACTAATGGTTTTCTTTGAGACTGTGGTCCCAGCTCTCTTCAGGTCATTGACCAGGTCCTGACGTGTAGTTCTGGGCTGATCCCTCACCTTCCTCATGATCATTGATGCCCCACGAGGTGAGATCTTGCATGGTGCCCCAGACCGAGGGAGATTGACCGTCATCTTTAACTTCTTCCATTTTCTAATAATTGCGCCAACAGTTGTTACCTTCTCACCAAGCTGCTTGCCTATTGTCCTGTAGCCCATCCCAGCCTTGTGCAGGTCTACAATTTTATCCCTGATGTCCTTACACAGCTCTCTGGTCTTGGCCATTGTGGAGAGGTTGGAGTCTGTTTGATTGAGTGTGTGGACAGGTGTCTTTTATACAGGTAACGAGTTCAAACAGGTGCAGTTAATACAGGTAATGAGTGGAGAACAGGAGGGCTTCTTAAAGAAAAAAACGAACAGGTCTGTGAGAGCCGGAATTCTTACTGGTTGGTAGGTGATCAAATACTTATGTCATGCAATAAAATGCAAATTAATTATTTAAAAATCATACAATGTGATTATCTGGATTTTTGTTTTAGATTCTGTCTCTCACAGTTGAAGTGTACCTATGATAAAAATTACAGACCTCTACATGCTTTGTAAGTAGGAAAACCTGCAAAATCGGCAGTGTATCAAATACTTGTTCTCCTCACTGTATATATCTTTTTTTTTACAGCTCTATGCTGTACTTCACGGCTGTTTAATTGTGATCCTGGAGGGCCAAAATGCTTCTGGTTTTCATCCTCTCCTTCTAATCAGGTAAACTAATTCAGAACTGTAACGACACCAGGTGAGTGCAATTATACTCAAGTGTTTCGGTCCTCGAGGACCGGAATTAAACAGCCATGCTGTACGTGTTTCACAACTGTACACTATTAGAAAAAAAGGTGTCATCTAGAAGCTAACAGGGTTCTTTGGCTGTCCCCATAGGAGAACCCTTTGAAGAACCCTTTTTGGATCCAGGTAGAACCTTTTTATGTTCCATGTAGAACTCTTTCCACAAAGCGTTCTATCTGGAACCCAAAAGGGTTCTACCTGGAACCCAAAATGGTTCTACCTGGAACCCAAAATGGTTCTACCTGGAACCAAAAAGGTTTCTCCTATGGGGGACAGCCAAATAACCCTTTTGGAAGAGTGTATCCAGTACAGGTAATCAACTAATGACAAGAAAAGAGTGTTGGTGTTTGTGTAGAAAAGGAGCGACAGGACATAAAGGATGATAAGCAAGCATCCCATTGTGGCCAAAGTACTTGGTAAGCATCCAGCCACAATGAAGATCGTATAGGAAAGGACATGGACCAAGCCAAGGACAGGCATGCTACTGCCGATTATAGGAATATTCAGGTGATTGGAGGAGAGAGGATGAAAGAGGGACAAGGAGGGGGATAAAGAGAGGAGGAATTAGTAAGGAATGGACTAAGTGGGATTAAGACAGGGAATGTGTAAGGAAGAGGCAGCGGCGTTGAGATCCATGTGCAGTATTTATTGAACAGTAATAAACGTAGAACCAACAGGCAGGGGTCAAACACCAGCAAGAGAGATATCCAAGGCAAAACACAAACGTAATCAAGAGGCAGGCAGAGTATCAGGGCAGGCAGCAGACAGAGTGGTGAATATCCAGGCAAACTAAGCAGAGTCACAAAGGCAAGAGGCAAAGGGTCGATCCGAATGAAAACAGTCCAGGGTCAGCAACAAGGAAACCAGGGAAATGCTCAGAAATGTTAGCCAGGGCAGAACAAGACTTCACACTGAAGCAGTGGAGAAAGGCTGTATAAATAGCCCTGATGATGAGTGGCAGGTGTGCAGATAATCAGTCTGGGTGATAAGTGGCAGGTGTGCCAATAATCAGTAACAGGCACGGGGTCATGGGAAATGGAGTCTAAAAAGGGTAATGTCAATATTCTGGAGAGGGCGCCCTCTGGTGGCGAGTAGGAGGAACCACAGAGGCTTGATTCGTGACAGAATGGAAGAGAGGAGGAAATAGGGACAAACAAAAGGATACAGGGACTGGAAAGGAGAAGAGGAAGAGAGGTGGAAGAACAGGGAGGGGGAGGGAATGGGGTTAGGTCGGGTATTGGTAGAGTTAGAGGAGGATCCACTCTAACTAAGGGCAATGGCTAGACTAGAGGGGTGGTGGGCATCTGTCAGAAGGTATAATTGCTAGCTCTTGTTTAGTTCAACCCACGTTCCCTCGTGTTTAATAGACTGAACGCCTAGAGGGAAAAGCTTTGTTCGTCAAGAGGCTAAGAAAGCACATGCTTCCTCCAGCTAGCATTGTGCTTACTAGCTAGGCTATTAGCCCAGAGGTGAATGCAAGCTAGCTTACACTTTGCCCGAGGATTACTATTTCTCTGATGCACAGGGAGAACCGAGCAGGGCTCCTGCCCCAGCATCGACACACCCGTGTCAATGTGGGGCTACAATAGAAGGCAAGGATAGACACTCTGCGTGTATCACCTGCTTGGGGTTTGAGCACACTAAATCAGCACTCACTAACCCTGAGACCTGTGTGCATTAACCATCTCTTCCACCTAGACGAGGTAGAGGAGGAAGAGGAAGCTCAAGCCGACGGCTCGAGGCCCTCTTCCGCCCTCAGCGGAGCTTCATTGCCCTTATTGATGTCTGCAAACTGGCAGTGGCCAGGCTCCATATCGAGTGGCTCGCACCCGTGTGTGTGGGTTTGCAGCGTCGAAAGGGATTGAGACTCCCCTCTCGCAACGTCCCGGGAAAGCAACTCCTCCCAGGTTGCATAGCGGATGCCAAACGAATCTAGGACAAGCCTTTGTCCAGCAAGGGCCAAACCAGGCACTTTGCTTACATGGACATTAAGGATATGGATGAGCAGGCAAGCCTCCGGTAGATGAGCCGACACGGGCCAACTACAGTGGCGAAGAAAAAGCGTGTGAACCCTTTGGAATTACCTGGATTTCTGCAAAAATAGGTCATAGAATTTGATCTGATCTTCATCTAAGTCACAACAATAGACAAACACAGTCCGCTTAAACTAATACTTTGTCTTTATTGAACACACGTGTAAACATTCACAGTGCAGGGTGGGAAATATCTGGTTTACCCTCCTTTGGCAGCAATAACCTCAACCAAACATTTTCTGTAGTTGTGGATCAGACCTGCACAACGGTCAGGAGGAATTTTGGACCATTGCGCTTTACAAAACTGTTTCAGTTCAGCAATATTCTTGGGATGTCTGGTGTGAATCGCTCTCTTGAGGTCATCTCAATCGGGTTGAGGGTCTGACTGGGCCACTCCAGAACGGGTATTTTCTTCTGTTGAAGCCATTCTGTTGTTAATTTACTTCTGTGTTTTGGGTCGTTGTCCTGTTGCATCAGCCAACTTCTGTTGAGCTTCAATTGGCGGACAGATAGCCTTACCTTCTTCTGCAAAATGTCTTGATCTTTCCGTCGATGATAGCAAGTTGTCCAAGCCCTGAGGCAGCAAAGCAGCCCCAAACCATGATACTCCACCCACCATACTTTACAGTTGGGAAGAGGATTTGATGTTGGTGTGCTGTGCCTTTTTTTCTCCACACATAGTGTTGTGTGTTCCTTCCAAACAACTCAACTTTAGTTTCATCTGTCCACAGAATATTTTGCCAGTAGCGCTGTGGAACATCCAGGTGCTCTTTTGTGAACTTCTTTTTTTGGACAGCAGTGGCTTCTTCCGTGGTGTCCTCCCATGTACACCATTATTGTTTAGTGTTTTACATATCGTAGACTAGTCAACAGAGATGTTAGCATGTTACAGAGATTTCTGTAAGTCTTTAGCTGACACTCTAGGGTTCTTCTTAACCTCAATGAGCATTCTGCACGGTGCTTTTGCAGTAATCTTCGCAGGACGGCCACTCCTAGGGAGAGTAGCAAGTGCTGAACTTTCTCCATTTATAGACAATTTGTCTTACAGTGGACTGATGAACATCAAGGCTTTTAGAGAAACTTTTGCAACGCTTTATGAACGTCAACAATTCTTAATCTTAGGTCTTCAGAGATCTCTTTAGTTCGAAGTATGGTTCACATCAGGCAATGCATTTTGCGAATAGCAAAATTTTGTGAGTGCTTTTTATAGGGCAGGGCAGCTCTAACCAACGCCAATCTCGTCTCATTGATTGGACTCCAGGTTAGCTGACTCCTGACTCCAATTAGCTTTTGGAGAAGTCATTAGCCTAGGGGTTCACATACTTTTTCCAACCTACACTGTGAATGTTTAAATTATGTATTCAATATAGACAAGAAAAATACAATAATTTGTATGTTATTAGTTTAAGCGCACTGTGTTGGTCTATTTTTTGTGACTTTCTTTATGACCAATTTATGCAGAAATCCAGGTAATTCCAAAGGGTCACATACTTGTTCGTGCCACTGTACCTCAACCCCAGTCCCTTGTCACTGATCGGCACCACTATCCCTGGGAAGACGGAGGGCTTTTCTACCACCATCTTCCAGAAGGTCTATGTATGGGTGTTGAACATAAACGTCCCTACGGTTGGCTTACCAGGCCGATTTGTTGCTGGAGATGGGCAATCTCTTAGCCGTCGCACAGCCAACCAGGACCTGTGGGAGGAGATCTGCATCATTGCAGATTTCAACCTCCGGGCCTCCAGAGGCGCCATTCAAGGCTGTGGGTGTACCATGAGCCTTGCTGTGGTGGGGTAGAAAGCCCTGTGGCTCAACTTGTCCAGCCTCTCGGACAAAGAAAAGGCAGATTTCTGAGGGGTGATACGGTTGGGACTACCCCGGAGAGCTTGTCTGCGATACAGGAGCTGGCCATATCCCAATGTGAGACACCTCACTCTACTATCAGAGAACAGGGGTTACGAAAGAAATTTTAGGCGTGGTGACATATCACCCACTAACTCTCTCTGAAACCTTGTTTCACTTTGACTAGTTCAACCATCCCCAAATAACCTGGAATCTTCACAGTTCATTGAAAACAACCGCTACGTGTGATTGGCACCCTACAACGGCTCAGTTGCATAAACTCCTACTTGTAAAACAACCCCCCACCAGCCTAATCCGGTGACTCACCCAAAATGTAGGTCATGTGCGTGATGGTAATATGGGGAATGATATATAAGGGGTGAGAGAGTGAGGTGATGCTGCATTTGGATGGGGAGAGATTAGTGCTGTGGGCTCTGGCTGCCAGAAAGAGGTGGGCTAGCTCTAGATGGGATTCCACTTCACTGATGTGATGAAGAGTCACAGAAATGTAATCCTCCTCCTCCTCCTCTTCCTCCTCCACTGGGTGAGTCTTTATCCTCTTTCAGCCTCATGACTGTGGGCCTAAATTCATCACAAGTTGTTACAATACACTGGGAACTTTGAGACGTCATAAACTGCAATATGTGAACGAAACTGGATACACGTCAGTTTTGGAGACAGCCTTGTGTTTGCTAGCAAAGAGCAGTACACAGCGAACCGTAAATAAGGGAACTGTTTCGATCCACAGTTATCCAAGATGGTTAGCTAGCTAGTTGAAGTTGTTTAAGGTTAGCCTAGTTAGCAAGGAGCATAGAAAAATCAACAAATGATGGATATATTTTTTTATGGCGAGGAAATAGAACCAATTTTCAGTGCAGTCCTCCGGACCTCATTGAAGACCAAATGCAGCCTCATTGAAGACCAAATGCAACCCCCTAGACAAAGCCTTCCCAGACACACTCTCTGTCTGGACACTTTGGTAATAGATCCTAATCAAGACATGAAAAACAAAAAAGGGGGTGGGCCAAGGGCTACGAGCTACAAAACGACCGGTGAATCAACTGTTAGGATGGGAGACAGCAAAACAGTAAGCACAACAAAAAAACAATACAAGGTGAACCAAAAAAAGCATTTTACAGTTATCATTTTAAAGTGATCATATCTAACTTCAGACCCAGGATTATAAGAGGCCATTGTGATTCTGCTAATGAGCACAGACAGTAATTGGATAATACTGATTAAGTGGTCTAAAGTCACAGAGAGGCATGCTCACTGGGTTAGGGATGTTATGGCCCATCTTAAACTTGAGAAGCTAGAATATTCCACCCGTGGCTCCTCTCAAAAGTTTTATAAGATCTGGCAGCAATTTCTCAACTACTTTGAGAGTAACCTCTGCGCTGAGAACTTAATATAGCCTCTCCATATCCTTTTATTATTATGTGGTATGTTTATGTACACTCCAGTCAAATGTTTGGAATATTACTCATTCAAGGGTTATACTTTATTTGCACTATTTTGTTACATTGTAGAATAAAAGTGAAGACATCAAAACTATGACATAACACATATGGAATCCCTTTGCCTTGATGACAGCTTTGCACACTCTTGGCATTCTCTCAACCAGCTTCACCTGGAATGCTTTTCCATCAGTCTTGAGAAGTTCCCACATATGCTGAGCACTTGTTGGCTGCTTTTTCTTCACTGTGGTCTGACTCATCCCAAACCATCTAAATTTGGTTGAGGTTGGAACCAAAAAACTCTAATTTGGACTCCAGACCAAAGGACAGATTTCCACTGGTCTAATATCCATTGCTCGTGTTTCTTGGCCCAAGCAAGTCTCTTCTTGTTATTGGTGTCCTTTAGTAGTGGTTTCTTTGCAGCAATTAGACCATGAAGGTCTGATTCACACAGTCTCCTCTGAACAGTTGATGTTGAGATGTGTGTGTTACTTGAACTCTGTGAAGCATTTATTTGGGCTGCAATCTGAGGCTGGTAACTCTAATGAACGTATCCTCTGCAGCAGAGGTATCTCTGGGTCTTCCATTCCTGTGGCGGTCCTCATGAAGCTGGTTGAGAGAATGCCATGAGTGTGCAAAGCTGTCAACAAGGCAAAGGGTGGATATTTGAAGAATCTCAAATATAAAAATAAAAATGTTTTTGTTTAAGACCTTTTTGGTTACTACATGATGTATATATATACAGTTGAAGTTGGAAGTTTACATACACCTTAGCCAAATACATTTAAACTCAGTATTTCACAATTCCTGACATTTAATCCTAGTAAACATTCCCTGTCTTAGGTCAGTTATGATCAACACTTTATTTTAAGAATGTGAAATGTCAGAATAATAGTAGAGAGAATTATTTATTTCAGCTTTTATTTATTTCATTATATTCCCAGTGGGTCATGTTGCTTCAATATATCCACATAATTTTCCTTCCTCATTATGCCATCTATTTTGTGAAGTGTTCTTCGGCTTGCAAGCCTCCTCCTTTTTCCTCCAAACATAACAATGGTCATTATGGCCAAACAGTTCTATTTTTGTTTCATCAGACCAGAGGACATTTCTCCAAAAAGTATGATCTTTGTCCCCATGTGCAGTTGCAAACTGTAGTCTGGCTTTTATGGCGGTTTTGGAGCAGTGGCTTCTTCCTTACTGAGCGGCCTATCAGGTTATGTTGATATAGGACTCATTTTACTGTGGATATAGATACTTTTGTACCTGTTTCCTTGTACCCGCATCTTCACAAAGTTCTTTGCCGTTGTTCTAGGAGACAGAATGCGTCTCCTTCCTGAGCGGTATGACGGCTGCGTGGTCCCATGGTGTTTATACTTGCGTACTATTGTTTGTACAGATAAATGTGGTACCTTCAGGCATTTGGAAATTGCTCCCAAAGATGAACCAGACTTGTGGGGGTCTACAATTTTTTGTTCTGAGGTCTTGGCTGATTTCTTTTGATTTTCCAATGATGTCGAGCAAAGAGGCACTGAGTTTGAAGGTAGGCCTTGAAATACATCCACAGATACACCTCCAATTGACACAAATGATGTCAATTAGCCTATCAGAAGCTTCTAAAGCCATGACATTATTTTCTGATATGTTTCAAGCTGTTTAAAGGCACAGTCAACTTAGTTTATGTAAACTTATGACCCACTGGCATTGTGATACAGTGAATAATAAGTTAAATAATCTGTCTGTAAACAATTGTTGGAAGAATTACTTGTGTCATGCACAAAGTAGATGTCCTAACCGACTTGCCAAAACTATAGTTTGTTAACATGAAATCTGTGGAGTGGTTGAAAAATGAGTTTTAATGACTTCAACCTAAGTGTATGTAAACTTCCGACTTCAACTGTATATATATATATATATATATATATATATATATATATATATATATATATACAGCGGGTGAAATAAGTATTGAACACGTCAACATTTTTCTCAGTAAATATATTTCCAAAGATGCTATTGACATGAAACCCAAGTAATCCATACATACAAAGAAACCAAAACAAATAAGTTCAGAAATTAAGTTATGTGTAATAATGTGAAATGACACAGGGAAAAAGTATTGAACACATGAAGAAAGGGAGGTGCAAAAAGGCATGGAAAGCCAAGACAACAGCTGAAAACTATCAGTAATTAAAAAGCAATCCAGCCCCCTGTCAGTGCAAATTAATATCAGCTGGTTCAGTCCCAACTGATGGCCTACAAAAAGGTCTCATTGCCAAGGTGTCACACAAGACACATCTCATGATGGGTAAAAGCAAAGAGCTGTCTCAAGACCTTCGCAACCTAATTGTTGCAAAACATAATGATGGCATTGGTTATAGGCGCATTTCTAAGCTTCTGAATGTTCCAGTGAGCACTGTTGGGGCCATAATACGGAAGTGGAAAGACAATCATTTCACCATAAATTTGCCTCGACCAGGTGCTCCTCGCAAGATTTCTGACAGAGGAGTGAAAAGAATAATCAGAAGAGTTGTCCAAGAGCCAAGGACCACTTGTGGAGAGCTTCAAAAAGACCTGCAATTAGCAGGTACTGTTGTCTCAAAGAAAACAGTAAGTAATGCACACACACCGCCATGGCCTGTATGCACGCTCACCACGCAAGACTCCATTGCTGAAAAAAAAGCATGTTGAAGCTCGTTTAAAGTTTGCTGCACAACATTTGGAAAAGCCAGTGAAATACTGGGAGAATATAGTGTGGTCAGATGAGAGCAAAATTGAACTGTTTGGATGTCATAATACACACCATGTTTGGAGGAGAAATGGCACTGCACATCACTCTAAAAACACCATACCAACAGTGAAGTTTGGAGGTGGTTTTCAGCAAATGGTACTGGCAAACTTCACATAATTGAAGGAAGGATGAATGGGCAAATTTACCGAGACATTCTTGACAAAAATCTCCTGCCATCTACCAGGATGATGAAGATGAAACGAGGGTGGACATTTCAGCAAGACAATGATCCCAAACACACAGCCAAGGAAACTCTCAATTGGTTTCAAAGAAAGAAAATAAAGCTGCTAGAATGGCCCAGCCAATCACCTGACTTAAATCCCATTGAAAATCTATGGAAGGAACTGAATATCAAGATTCATAGAAGAGGCCCACGGAACCTTCAAGATTTGAAGACTGTTTGTGTGGAAGAATGGGCCAAAATCACACCAGAGCAATGCATGCGACTAGTTTCTCCATACAGGAGGCGTCTTGAAGCCTTCATTACCAACAAAGGCTTTTGTAGAAAGTATTAAATAAATATCAGTAAGTGTGTTCAATACTTTTTCCCTGTGTCATTTCACATTATTACACATAACTTAATTTCTGAACTTATTTGTTTTGGTTTCTTTGTATGTATGGATTACTTGGGTTGTTATCAACATCTGGTGAAAATGTCATGTCAATAGCAACTTTGGAAATATATTTACTGAGAAAAATGGTGACGTGTTCAATACTTATTTCACCCGCTGTATATTATTAGTTTTGATTATTTAAAAAAAAATATATAATGTCCAACAGCCGTTGCATAGCATAGTATCAATGTAACTTGTTGCTGTATTTATATTGTTACTGTCTATTATGTTCTGTCTTTACAGAGAGCATCAGGGGACAGATGCACTGATGACATCTCAACCAAAGTGCCATACTACAACATGACCCATGCCTTTCCATCTTACCATTAGCATAGGGCTCCAAACAAGCAGTACAAGCCAACAATGCGCTAGCTTGTTTCCCTCCGTTTCGAGGGGAAGCGTATTCTGCTTGCATTGGGGGGGGGTCAGGCATTAGCATTAGCATTAGCATTAGCGCGCCAGGGAGCCCAGGATGATTAAGAGGATGACTACGAGGTGTCACTTAGATGGTTCTCTATCCCATTTGTATTGCTAGGTCTAATCCTAGCTGATTAACATGCCAGTGACAGTCAGTGGAGGGGAGACACACCTGCTCAGCAGCCCAGTGGCCTTTCAGTCTGGACTGAGCCCAGGAGCTCTTGCCAGGGATTCTCAGTAGGCAGTAACGAGGAGCAAGAGGAATTCTAGGTAATGGGTGGCGGGGGAGGGGTCTGGAGACAGCTTTCCATTGACAGGCTATATTGGAGTATGTGACTGAGAGTCCCTATGAGGAACGAACAAACAACTGTTGATATAAAAAGGGATTTATACGCACATTTGATTAAGATAGGACATGTCATGATGGCTAACTCATCTGTAAAGCACTAAAGTGTTGCCTGGCAAGGTATATTTGAATTTTTATTGATTTGTTTAATGTAGCCTAATTGTGTCAATATCCATAACAAATCTGGTCATCATTCAAGCTGCTTTTCATAACCGCCATTCAATTTCCCTTGATTTCTGGGTCTGTAATAATTTCATAAGGTGAGAGAGCAGCATCACTCTGCTCACCCAATCACTCCCTCTCCCAACCTTTATCTGTGATGATGACTCGTATCTGAACCTGATTCCACAAATGCAATTGTACTTTAATTACATTCAATTCCCATGGAGCAAAACTTTAATTGGCTGTATTATCTAGCTCGTTAAGAGGGAAGCCAGGCAGAGGCATTCTCTCACCTGGCCAAACAGAAACAGTGCCTTCACTGTGCCAAACAGAAACAGGTTCAAACAGAAACAGGTTCAAACAGAAACAGTGTCTTCACTGTGCCAAACAGAAACAGGTTCAAACAGAAACAGTGTCTTCACTGTGCCAAACAGAAACAGGTTCAAACAGAAACAGATTCAAACAGAAACAGGTTCAAACAGAAACAGTGTCTTCACTGTGCCAAACAGAAACAGGTTCAAACAGAAACAGTGTCTTCACTGTGCCAAACAGAAACAGGTTCAAACAGAAACAGGTTCAAACAGAAACAGTGTCTTCACTGTGCCAAACAGAAACAGGTTCAAACAGAAACAGTGTCTTCACTGTGCCAAACAGAAACAGATTCAAACAGAAACAGTGTCTTCACTGTGCCAAACAGAAACCGGTTCAAACAGAAACAGTGTCTTCACTGTGCCAAACAGAAACAGGTTCAAACAGAACAGGTTCAAACAGAGCAGGTTCAAACAGAAACAGTGCCTTCAGAAAGTATTCATAACCCTTTACTTAATCCACATTTTGTTGTGTTACAGCCTGAAATAAAAATAGACACACAATACCTCATAATGACGAAGTAAAAACATGTTTTTAGAAACGTTAGTAAATGTATTGAAAATGAAATACAAAAGTATCTAATTTGCATGAGTATTCACTCATGGTAGGGATGGTGTTGTGCCTGGTTTTTTTAGACATAGCACTTTGAATTCAGGCCAAATAGATACATTTTGGTCTCATCACACCACATATTATTTTGCCTTATGCGGTCAGAGTCTTTCACGTTACTTTTTGCAAACTCCAGGCATGCTGTCATGTGCCTTTTTCTCAGACGTGGCTTCCATCTGGCCACTCACCCATAAAGCCCAGATTGGTGAAGTGCTGCAGAGGCTGTTGTCCTTCAGGCAGGTTCTCCCATCTCAACCAAGGAACTAAGTTCTGTCAGAGTGGTCATTGGGTTCTTGGTCACCTCCCTGACCAAGGTCCTTCTTACCCGGTTGCTCAGTTTGGTCGCACAGCCGGCTCTGGGTAGTTCCATATTTTTTCAATTTTCCAATGATGGAGACCACTGTGCTTTTGGAAATGTTGAACACTGTAGAAATTGATTTTATAACCTTCCTCAGATATATGTCTCATCACAATTCTATCTCAGAGATCAAGGGACGGTTCTTAGATAGATAGGTACTTTATTGATCCCCCGGGGGGGAAATTTCATAATCTTTGGACTAAGACAGGTGTGTTTCTTTCTAAATTATGTCCATACATTTGAAATGGCCACAGGTCGACTCTGTGACACAACAAAATGTGGAATAAGTCAAGGGGTAGGTATACTTTCTGAAGGCACTTTATATAATTCTGGCATTTGAACAGACAGACTTATATTGCAAAAGCAAAACCACCATTGTTTTCTCACATCTGTAATTTCAAATTTAGAAGGCTAATATTTAATTTAAAAAATATATATATAAAATAATCCCTGAGCTTGCTGAATTGATTTGTCCCCCATGGCAACCAGAAATGCTACAAAGTGAGTCAGCACAACTCTTACATTAATTATTATCTTAGTGACTAATCAAAGGGTAATGTGTATATTTTACCCTCTCTGAATGATCCAATGTCACACACACACATTCAATGTTCCATATCTAAAATGCAATTCTTAGGAAAGACCCAGAGAAATGGGGCGAGGTGAAAGCAAAAGTCTATATTTGGCATTGACGATCCTATTCTTCACCACAACTTTAACTTTGCTCCCCGCCCCATTGGGCCAAACAGAGAAATTACCAAGGTGAATGGGTTTTCCAAATATAGCCCCAGAATG
This sequence comes from Thymallus thymallus, assembly GCA_023634145.1. Lineage (NCBI taxonomy): Eukaryota > Metazoa > Chordata > Actinopteri > Salmoniformes > Salmonidae > Thymallus > Thymallus thymallus. The sequence continues at coordinate 17,148,870 of CM042386.1, read as the reverse complement.
CTCAAGGGGGACACAATTCATAGTGTGAAGGTTTGAAGTGAAATGTAAAACTCACAGCAGGAGAGCAAGAGAACAACTCTCTCTCACTCTCTCTCTCTCATATACACCGACACACACTCCCTGAGTGGGACACTGTACAGAATGTTCAGAAGCTATTCCTCCACATCATCAGTGTCCTATTATTCGGCCTGGTAGAAAATCAATGGTCTGCAATAGCAGATGTATCCAGGGAGCTCAGGTGGTCTTCTCAAACGGTTCTTAAAGATCATGAACAGTCTAAAACATGGGTGGCAGGTAGCCTAGTGGTTAGAGCATGGGGCCAGTAAGCGAAAGGTCGCTGGTTTGGATACCTGAGCCGACGTGGTGAAAAACCTGTCGATGTGTCCTTGAGCAAGTCACTTAACCCTAATTTGCTCAAGGGGCTGACCCTGTAGGTAGGCCGTCATTGTAAATAAGAATTAGTTCTTAAATTACTTGCCTAGTTAAATATAGGTTCAAAATAAAACGTTTTTCATGAATTTGGATGATATGTGGATGAAACCAGATCAAAGTATGAAAAACTACATTGATAAAGTTTGATCATAAAGTTACAGGTCCCCTCCCCCATGTCAAAGACTTGGATTCAGGAGGCGGGATTATTAAGGGAATAAGGTGACATCACCCTAGCTGTCATTTTAATACACCAATGGTAACATGACATTCTTTTACCTAACTTAAATAAGTACCGCCTCGTATCCAACATCGGAGAAGGCCAGTTTGTGGAGGGGCTTGGTTTATATAGCTAGATAGCTCAAATTTGACTCTAGGTGTCAGCAAGTATAATTAAAAGTTTACACTATTCATCTATGGCAAAGATACATTCCTTTCATCTGTGTCTGGTGTTAGCTAGTTACTGGCTAGCTAGGTCTTCAGCCAGCATGGAACAAAAGGAGGGAAGTACATCATTGATGCAATTTCAATGTTGTTTGTTGTTGCTTTGTGTATCACAAAATTTGCTTGAGATGACAACCTCACAGTGTGGATGTACAGTCTATATAAAACACAAGAAAATCACGTTTTTGCCTGCACTGGGCCTTTAACAATTTTTGTGAATCATGCATTCAATTGCCCCTCTCTGTTGCACACAACAAGGTCCCATTCCCCCTGTCACAAGGGGATTCATGGCTGATTTAACTAACTAGTAATTACCAGTTGGAGGGCCAATCTTGGATTTTTCCCAGATGTGGTAAATTCCAACTTCCCACTTGGTTACGAACGCACCATAACACAGTTAACTATCCACTGTAGAGCTGTATAATACCACTCATTTGAAGCACAAGACCTAGACCTACACTCCTAGACCTACACTCCTAGATCTACACTCCTAGACCTACACTTCTAGACCTACACTTCTAGACCTACACTCCTAGACCTACACTTCTAGACCTACACTTCTAGACCTACACTCCTAGACCTACACTCCTAGATCTACACTCCTAGACCTACACTTCTAGACCTACACTTCTAGACCTACACTCCTAGACCTACACTCCTAGACCTACACTTCTAGATCTACACTCCTAGACCTACACTCCTAGACCTACACTTCTAGACCTACACTCCTAGATCTACACTCCTAGACCTACACTGACATATTGTGGAGCGTTGTATTGTATGACGTATAGTTTTTGTTTAAATCGGTAACTTATAATAACATATAATTTTTTAACTGCCTAGTGCCTGATTTCAATCAAAAGTTAACATTTTTACTCACCATCACAATTAAAATTATATCACTGCCAAAGTGTTGGTTTAGTGGCCCAAAAAAGTATTAATGTTGATTAGGAACCACTTTGGCCTTTAGACTAGATGTCATAGCCATGCATTTCAGGAATATTGTCGGGCATTACATGCATTTAAGCAAAGATGCAAATACGTTTTACATTACGTTAAATATATTGAAATTATAATTTTTTCCGTATGGGTACTGAGAGAACTAAAAGGATAAACTACAAAAGTCGAGGAGACTGTGTGGCAGGCTGATCACCTGTTAATCCACGAGGAGACTGCGTGGCAGGCTGACCACCTGTTAATCCACGAGGAGACTGCGTGGCAGGCTGACCACCTGTTAATCCACGAGGAGACTGCGTGGCAGGCTGACCACCTGTTAATCCACGAGGAGACTGGGTGGCAGGCTGACCACCTGTTAATCCACGAGGAGACTGCGTGGCAGGCTGACCACCTGTTAATCCACGAGGAGACTGTGTGGCAGGCTGACCACCTGTTAATCCACGAGGAGACTGCGTGGCAGGCTGACCACCTGTTAATCCACGAGGAGACTGGGTGGCAGGCTGACCACCTGTTAATCCACGAGGAGACTGCGTGGCAGGCTGACCACCTGTTAATCCACGAGGAGACTGCGTGGCAGGCTGACCACCTGTTAATCCACGAGGAGACTGCGTGGCAGGCTGACCACCTGTTAATCCACGAGGAGACTGCGTGGCAGGCTGACCACCTGTTAATCCACGAGGAGACTGCGTGGCAGGCTGACCACCTGTTAATCCACGAGGAGACTGCGTGGCAGGCTGACCACCTGTTAATCCACGAGGAGACTGCGTGGCAGGCTGACCACCTGTTAATCCACGAGGAGACTGGGTGGCAGGCTGACCACCTGTTAATCCACGAGGAGACTGCGTGGCAGGCTGACCACCTGTTAATCCACAAGGAGACTGCGTGGCAGGCTGACCACCTGTTAATCCACGAGGAGACTGTGTGGCAGGCTGACCACCTGTCAATCCACGAGGAGACTGCGTGGCAGGCTGACCACCTGTTAATCCACGAGGAGACTGCGTGGCAGGCTGACCACCTGTAAATCCACGAGGAGACTGCGTGGCAGGCTGACCACCTGTTAATCCATGAGGAGACTGCGTGGCAGGCTGACCACCTGTAAATCCATGAGGAGACTGCGTGGCAGGCTGACCACCTGTTAATCCATGAGGAGACTGCGTGGCAGGCTGACCACCTGTTACGTGAGTACAACATCAAAAGGAGGCTACAAGGAGCCAAGGTAAATTGCTAGCTAGCATTAAACGTATTTTATAAAAAACAATCAATCTTCACATAATCACTAGTTAACTACACATGGTTGATGATATTACTAGGTTAACTAGATTGTCCTGCGTTGCATGTAATCAGTGCGGTGCCTGTTAATTTTTCATCGAATCACAGCCTACTTCAACTTTGCCAAACGGGTGATGATTAAACAAAAGCGCATTTGCGAAAAAAGCACAATCGTTGCACAAATGTACCATAAACATCAATGCCTTTCTTAAAATCAATACACAGAAGTATATATTTTTTTAAGAAATTCATGTTAACAGGCAATAATAACTAGGGAAACTGTGTCACTTCTCGTGTTCAGTGCAAGCAGAGTCAGGGTATATGCAGCAGTTTGGGCCGCCTGGCTCGTTGCGAACTGTGTGAAGACCATTTCTTCCTAACAAAGACCGTAATTAATTTGCCCGATTTTTACATAATTATGACATAACATTGAAGGTTGTGCAACGTAACAGCAATATTTAGACTTAGGGTTGCCACCCATTCGCTAAAATACGGAACTGTTCCGTATTTCACTGAAAGATATTTTCGAAAATATCGTTTTCCGGATTTGACCATATTAATGACCAAAGGCTCGTATTTCTGTGTGTTTGTTATATTATAATGAAGTCTATGATTTGATATTTGTTAGAGCAGTCTGACTGAGCGGTGGTCGGCAACAGCAGGCTCGTAAGCAGATTAGGCTGCCAAAACTAAAGTGCCTATAAGAACATCCAATAGTCAAACGTATATAATATACAAATGGTATAGAGAGAAATAGTCGACGCATCATAATTCTTATAATAACTTGCGGCTGAACTTGAAAGGGGTTCCTTCATTATTTAACCATTCATGTCTTCCATTGGGAATGTCTTGATCTACATCAAATAAGGTCTGTGTTTTAGTGCAGGCCTAAACCGCCTCGGCGTTTTGATACTCGTGTAAATCTCGCTAAGATAAGGTAACGTTTGTCAACATATTTTCATAAATCCACTCTACAATTATTATTTTTTTTATGCTTATATTTAGCCAATATTGATCAGAGTTACCTTGTCCTATGGATATCTACACAGTTGTCAAATTGGCAAGGTGTTGTAAGCCTACGTGACACACAGACCTTATTTGATGTGTGTGTGTGTGTGTGTGTGTGTGTGTGTGTGTGTGTGTGTGTGTGTGTGTGTGTGTGTGTGTGTGTGTGTGTGTGTACCATTATATTAATTTTATAGACGGTAGAGAAAAGCAGAGCACCAGTGTGGGACTATTACATTGAATTGGCACAAGGGAAAGCAAGGTGTCTTATTTGTGATAAAGATGTAAGCAAGGGGTCAGCAACGGCTAAATAAAAAAATACCACCGACCTTTGGAATCACCTTAAGAACACACATCCAAAAGCACACAAGGAAGCAAATTCTTCACAAGGAAAAAGTGACACAGACACGTCACAGACATCGCAGGCTACAATCGTGCAACTTTTTAATAAACAAGCAAAATGGACCTTAGGGTCAAGAAGATGGATGAAGCAATTATAGAGATGATTGCAACTGACAACCAGCCATTCACATTGGTGTCTGACGTTGGTTTTCAGCGGCTGATTAATCTTGCTGAACCCCGGTACAGGATCAAAGATGAAAAATTCTACTGCACAGAAATACTAGATAAAACACATGAAAGAGTTGTGATGAAAGTGAATAATCTGCTGGCACCAGTGAATGCTCCACACATGGCAGTCAGTACTGACTGCTGGTCAGGCACTACAGAGTCCCTGATGAGCCTTAATGGACATTTGATTGACAATATCTGGAAAAGAAAGCAGGTTGTGCTGAATGTCAAGACTATGACCGGATCACACACAGGAAACTACATCAGAGAGATGTTTTTGACCGTGTTGGAATACTGGGAAATCCACACAGAACGTGTAGTGCTGGTCCTCAGGGACAGTGGGTGAAAGCATGGTGAAAGCTGGCAGAGCTTCCAGACTTCAGCTGCAGTGCACACACCCTACAGCTTGTAATCAATGATGGACTATCCAGACAGAGAGCTGTGCTAGTGCCATGTTGAAGAGCTGTGCAACTCACTTTGACCACTCTGTACTGGCCAAACCTAGGCTGAGGGCCATTCTGGAAGAGGTTGGCCTTCCCAAACACAGCATCATCCACAGCAGTTCAAACTCGCTGGAACTCAACACTACACATGTTGCAGAGGATGTTTGAACAGAGGCGTGCACTGAATGAGTATGCAGGTGAATACGGACACATCAGCAGTTTGTCTGCTGCACAGTGGGACATTGTCTCTAACCTAATTGAGACTCTGGCACCTATGGAGGAGGTGACACTGGAGATGAGCCACTCCAAGAGCTACTCCATCATCCCCAGTGTGTCGGCGCTGAAGCTGATGCTGCAGCAGAAGGGTTCTTCTACTCAAGGCATCAAAACTTTACGGAAGACCAAGTTGGACAGTCTGACAAGGCAGTTCTCCAAGGCCGAGGAGACAAAGTGCCTGGTGCTGGCAACTGTCCTGGATCCACGTTACAAGAGCTACGCCTTCACCTCAGGGACAGCACTAGAGAAAGCAAAATCGTGGCTGAACGAGGAATCTGACCTACTAAGGAAACCAAATCCCAGAGCCACAGCAGAAGGGACTAGTGAAGAGGAGTCCAGGTAGATCAGCCACCCAGTCTGGTGGACAACCTCTACGCTAGAATCCTTGGAAGCCAAGAAGGCAGGGCTGAAGTCCAGTGCAGTTTTGAAATTGAGTTGGAGCGTTACCCCACAGAGCCTGTCATTGACAGAAAGAGCGGCTTACCTTTTGGAGTGGTGGAATATGAGTGGTGGAATGGAGTGGAGGAATATGAGTGGTGGAATATGAGTGGTGGAATATGAGTGGTGGAATGGAGTGGAGGAAGCAGAATGAGGGCAGACTTCAATCACTCGCTCCACTGGCAAAGAAGTTTCTCTGTCCCCCACCTTCTTCGGTCCCAAGCGAGAGAGTGTTCAGGGAGGTGGGGATCATTTATGATAAGCGGAGGAGCAGACCGACAGGGGAACAAGCTCTGCTTTCTGCACTACAACCTAAAACGTCTTAACTGGGAACATTGAAGACTCGTGTTAAAAGGAACCACCAGCTTTCGTATGTTCTCATGTTCTGAGCAAGGAACTTCAACGTTAGCTTTTTACATATTGCCCTTATACTTTCTCCAACACTGTGTTTTTGCATTATTTAAACTAAATTTAACGTTTCATTATTTATTTGAGACTAAACAGATTTTATTTATGCATTATATTAAGTTAAAATAAAAGTGTTCATTGTTCATTCAGTATTGTTGTAATTGTCATCATTACAAATATACAGTGGGGCAAAAAAGTATTTAGTCAGCCACCAATTGTGCAAGTTCTCCCACTTAAAAAGATGAGAGAGGCCTGTAATTTTCATCATAGGTACACTTCAACTATGAGAGACAAAATGAGAAAAAAAAATCCAGAAAATCACATTGTAGGATTTTTTATGAATTTATTTGCAAATTATGGTGGAAAATAAGTATTTGGTCACCTACAAACAAGCAAGATTTCTGGCTCTCAAAGACCTGTAACTTCTTCTTTAAGAGGCTCCTCTGTCCTCCACTCGTTACCTGTATTAATGGCACCTGTTTGAACTTGTTATCAGTATAAAAGACACCTGTCCACAACCTCAAACAGTCACACTCCAAACTCCACTATGGCCAAGACCAAAGAGCTGTCAAAGGACACCAGAAACTAAATTGTAGACCTGCACCAGGCTGGGAAGACTGAATCTGCAATAGGTAAGCATCTTGGTGTGAAGAAATCAACTGTGGGAGCAATTATTAGGAAATGGAAGACATACAAGACCACTGATAATCTCCCTCGATCTGGGGCTCCACGCAAGATCTCACCCCGTGGGGTCAAAGTGATCACAAGAATGGTGAGCAAAAATCCCAGAACCACACGGGGGGACCTAGTGAATGACCTGCAGAGAGCTGGGACCAAAGTAACAAAGGCTACCATCAGTAACACACTACGCCACCAGGGACTCAAATCCTGCAGTGCCAGACGTGTCCCCCTGCTTAAGCCAGTACATGTCCAGGCCCGTCTGAAGTTTGCTAGAGAGCATTTGGATGATCCAGAAGAGGATTGGGAGAATGTCAGATGAAACCAAAATATAACTTTTTGGTAAAAACTCAACTCGTCGTGTTTGGAGGAAAAAGAATGCTGAGTTGCATCCAAAGAACACCATACCTACTGTGAAACATGGCGGTGGAAACATCATGCTTTGGGGCTGTTTTTCTGCAAAGGGACCAGGACGACTGATCCGTGTAAAGGAAAGAATGAATGGGGCCATGTATCGTGAGATTTTGAGTGAAAACCTCCTTCCATCAGCAAGGGCATTGAAGATGAAACGTGGCTGGGTCTTTCAGCATGACAATGATCCCAAACACACCGCCCGGGCAACGAAGGAGTGGCTTCGTAAGAAGCATTTCAAGGTCCTGGAGTGGCCTAGCCAGTCTCCAGATCTCAACCCCATAGAAAATCTTTGGAGGGAGTTGAAAGTCCGTGTTGCCCAGGGACAGCCCCGAAACATCACTGCTCTAGAGGAGATCTGCATGGAGGAATGGGCCAAAATACCAGCAACAGTGTGTGAAAACCTTGTGAAGACTTACAGAAAACGTTTGACCTCTGTCATTGCCAACAAAGGGTATATAACAAAGTATTGAGAAACTTTTGTTATTGACCAAATACTTATTTTCCACCATAATTTGCAAATAAATTCATTAAAAATCCTACAATGTAATTTTCTGGATTTTTTTTTCTCATTTTGTCTCTCATAGTTGAAGTGTACCTATGATGAAAATTACAGGCCTCTCATCTTTTTAAGTGGGAGAACTTGCACAATTGGTGGCTGACTAAATACTTTTTTGCCCCACTGTATATGTATAAATATCGACCGATTAACCGGTAATCGGCTTTTTTTGGTCCTCCCAATAATCGATATAGGCGTTGAAAAATTATAAATCGGTAGACCTCTAATAAGTTCAGGTGCTAACTAAGCAAAGTCATCGGAGGAGAAGTAAAAATAAAATGGCCACCATGTCCTTTTGCCTCTGTGCTAAATTGAACATTGAAAACCCTGAGGTCCTCAAGCTACAGCTGCACTGATCAAAATGTGTTACTGAAGGGCTTCTGACATTTCTCAACAGGACAGAATTTACTACTCCTTTTGAAAATGAGAACACCACTCCAACATACTCCTAGGCTATATATTAAGTCTGAATCTGTTGGTTGATATGAGCGTAGTAATGCTGAGTGCACTGTTATTTGCCAGCGCTAAAGTAAAGAGAAAAGACGTCAAGACGTCATGGTTTTGAGTCACCGGAGTTACATGTAATACACGCAAGACCAAGAGCATTAAAAAAAAAGATCTCTTCAATCATCCCTGCTTTTACCCTGGCAGGCTTCCCTCCCCTCTGCAGGAATACCACCATTTAATTTTCAAGTCTAAATGACAGTTGACTCAGCTAGGGATTAAAACATCACATCCTTCTCTCAAGACAAAACTACACACACACACACACACACAGTAGTCAAGTATTAGAGTAGGCGAGAGATCTGCAGAGGGAGGGGGAAAAAACACATCTCCTCTGGACCGGGGAGGACAGTCTTTTCAACCACCCCCTCCTGTCCTCATTCAGCCACGCAAACACACTCACACACACAAACACACACACTGACGTAGGATCTTCAAGTCGTATGGGGACTGCTAAGTTGAGTGGAGTCCCCACGCCTAAACACCTTCTGAAAGGATGTTATTAGTTTCCTTCTCGATGTCAAAAATACCTGTAGGCCTAATCTTAAATGGCCCAACCAAGTGGGTTAGTGGCTTGCACCAACCACATTTTCCCTCTACAACCACCTCATTCACATTTCTGTGAAGGACAACAGGGTGATTCTCATGAAACCAGTTTTAAAATGTCAGTAGCAAATTTAGTCACAAAACCATGATGCATCTGCAAAAATCAACTACAGGGTTTGTACAGACAGGGTTAAGTCAAATTCAAGGACTTTCAAGTACTTTTTCAAGCACTAACATTTATTTCAAGGACCATCAATTTGTAATAGTTCCTATTATGCAATTGTTTCTAGTCACCAACAGATGGCAGTATATCACCACAGCCTACTAACTTACTATTCATCTTATTTACTACATACATGAGTGGTAAGTCAGGACTGATGATGTTTCCTTATTTGAACTGTAACTCAGTAAAATCTGTAACTCAACGTTAGCTTCTAACTTCATCCTTCAAGCCAGCTAGCTAGAAACCTGACTGAAATATCAGCGACTATTTACCAATTGTACACTCATTCTCCGACAGTCAGAGGGGGTTTGTTTGGGGGATGTCTGTTGACATGGCAGGAGTCAAGGGATGTTAAAAGAATTCCCACTGTCATTGGCGTCTCTCTGCTACTTGCCACTGTAGGTCTGGGTAGTTTGTTTCCCGTGAGAATGAATGGTGATTGAATGCGCTGCTAACACTGCAAATCCGGGGGAAGACAGGTGAACATAACGAGCATACATGAATCATTCATGATTCCACTCGTTCGCGACTAGAACTCAGAACAAGAAGCCTTCTGAGCGTTGATTAACGTTGGGAACGCAATAATTTGTAGGTAAATGATAATTAACAAAATAAAAAGGTACGTTTACCCTCCACTACATCCCTGGTTGGGTCTGGCAAAACCCATTCATAAACATCAATATCCTGCCAGGCAGGATTGAATCTACATTTGACCGGCGTTTTAGCTATTGATGTGATGTTTGGACGCCTAATCAGTCAGTTCTGTACCTGCCTGGCTGAGTGGCAGTGTGGGTGGAATGAGCGAGCTCGCCTGGCAACCAGAATGTGAAACACGTGAAAAAATTAAACTCGGTAGTCTGCCTGGAAATTAATTTGCAAGACCAATACATTATTCTAATATTTTTCATATTTTGTGATTTTCTGTTCTCCTCCCATTTTAATTCAAGTAGTTTTCAAGTGACAACTTGAGAAAATGTCAGATTTTCAAGGTATTCCAGTACTTGAATTTCAGAGTGCCAAATTCAAGTACTTTGAGCACCTCAAGCATCTTGTGCAAACCTTGCAACTATCATTCTAAGGTCTAAGATGTCTAGTTTTTGGGAAAGTTTCTTATTTTAAATACAATTTACATTTTGTCCAGAATTTTGTACATTTTCACCGCAAATTGTCAGTACCGAAAAATGCATCCGGATTAAATTCTTCGGTAATTTTATATATATATTTTGTTGAAAAACCTAACTTATTTGAACAAAACACAAAATATGTTGCTGTAGCTTGTCCTTAAATCATACAAATTGTATACTAGTTAAAGTTTACATTAATCTATAATATTTATTATGTACACAGTGTCGGTGGACATGTGTCTCATTACTGTAACACTTTTTCAAGTTCCTGTAAAAACTCAGAACACTTTTTAAATAAAGTTTTATTCACCCATGATGCATCATCTAGAAGAATAGTCCTTAGATGAGCACAGGTTATGTTAATTTATTTGCTTATATGCCTTCAGCATTAGGTTTTTATTCTCAAACACCCTCTTTACCCCATTATAGTATTATTTTATTAAAGTGTTATGTTTAACTCGGGCCTTTTCATTAGGGGAGCAATATAAAAAAATATTATAAATATTGATTTGTTTATCAATCTGTTACGGCGATGAGATGTTGGTAAAATAATTCTGAAATTAGATACAGATCCCGTTGTACAAAACAAATTAATCAGTGAGTGGGTCGTCTCAAACCAACCCATTGGCTTCTGGGACCAATCAGAATGGTCAGAATGTGTTTGCATTCTACAAGAGTCAGGGAGGAAAGAAAATCCAGACTCATTGTGGAGAATGAACGCTAGTGGGCGTGGCGTTTAGCCAGAGCAAATTGGATGAGTAGTCAGGCTATCAGTCCTCCTGAGGGTAGGTCAAAGTCACACCACTCTTTACTACCCATCCATCTGCCTGCTGTGCTGAACCTGTTCCCACCATCCACCCGATATGGAAGTCATGTGCTGAATCCCACCAACGTGCACTTTAAACAATCAGTAGTTTAATCTCTTAAGCAGTCAAGCCGGTCAAACTACAGCTATACACATTACCCTTTGCCTATTTGAGACGTGACCTCATAGGATGTGGTTAAAATAGGTGTTTCTAGAAGCCTCAAATACAGAGGCTCTCTGTACTGTGTGTACACAGTGGGAGACTCCTGTGGACTTCTGAGGCCTGGGCTCTGCCATTACATACTGAGGCTTTGCTTAAAGATGATACAGATGGGTCTCAGTACTAAATGCTAGGGTCTAAGTGTAAGGGTGGGGAAGCACCCCTTAAGGTATAAAGAAATATATAGAAAAAAAATGTTTGATGAAACATTGAATTTGGCCTTACTGCTATTAGCCCATTGACACCCATTGAATAACAGATTCATAGATAGTCCCCCAAAAAATCTAAAATAAGTTTGTTTTGAAGTGTCTGCCCTATATCTGAGAGATAGAAGAAAGATCAGGAAACTATTGTTATTTTTTGGACAACATATTTAACCTCTTTTTGTTAGGCAATAAACTACTTCCATATATATTTCAATTCATTTTTAAAACGGGTACCGGGTTACCTTCAGACGAGTCTTGTGGGTGTCAACAACCGGCATGCACGTGTTCGCAAGACACTCACCTTTTCATGACGGGGTCATGATCGTTTCTAGGCCAAACCGTTTGGACGCTACAGACGTTTTTGTGAGAAGACCACTTTTGGGGATGTCTCATGGTCTGACAAACACAGCTGTAGCTCTGCCACCTTTCACCGCAGATGCAGAAGCCCAATATCGGCAGATTTTGAAGGGGATTTTTTTAATATACCAATTACATTTCTGCGGGGGCGTGTAAATTGAGTCTAGATGGCTTAGGGTGATTGGGTAACATGGCTGAATTAACCTAAGGCAGAATTAAATCACATTATGTCCTCTAGCACTCTGTCCTCAAAAGGTAACCAACATACCACTACACTAATATACTGCAACAATGTCCTTATGGCAGAATTAACTCATCCAGAAAATACTGCCAAGAATTGTATTCCATCCGATCTTAGTTATTCACTTCAGAAATTAGACTGAACTGAGATATTGTGTAATACAACACTTTATTTTGTACTTTAATATACACTACATGAACACAATTATGTGGACATCTGCTCGTCGAACATCTCAGTCCAAAATCATGGGCATTAATATGGAGTTGGTCCCCACTTTGCTGCTATAACAGCCTCAACTCTTCTGGGAAGGCCTTCCACTAGATGATGGAACATTGCTTCGGGGACTTTCTTCCATTCAGCCACAAGAGCATTAGTGAGGTCGGGCACTGATGTTGGGCGATTCCAATTCATCCCAAAGGTGTTTGATGGGGTTGAGGTCAGGGCTCTGTGCAGGCCAGTCAAGTTCTTCCACACCGATCTCGACAAACCATTTCTGTATGTATCTCGCTTTGTGCAATGTCAGAAAGAAACAGAAAGGGCCTTCCCCAAAATGTTGCCACAAAGATGGAAGCACAGAATCGTCTAGAATGTCATTGTACCGTTAAGATTTCCTTTCACTGGAACTAAGGGGCCTAGCCCGAACCATGAAAAACAGCCCCAGACCATTATTCCTCCTCCACCAAACTTTACAGTTGACACTATGCATTCGGGCAGGTGCATTCGGGCAGGTAACGCATTTCCACTGCTCCAGAGTCCAATGGTGGCGAGCTTTACATCACTCCAGGCCAGTTTGGAACTCAGTAGTAAGTGTTGCAACCGAGGACAGACGATTTTTACGTGCTACGCGTTTGTGTGGTCTACCACTTCACGGATGAGCCGTTGTTGCTCCTAGACGTTTCCACTTCACAATAACAGCACTACCAGTTGACCAGGGCAGATATTTGACGAACTGACTTGTTGGAAAGGTGGCATCCTATGACAGTGCCACGTTGAAAGTAACTGAGCTCTTCAGTAAGGCCACTCGACTGCCAATGTTTGTCTATGGAGATTGCATGGCTGTGTGCTCGATTTTATACACCTGTCAGCAACGAGTGTGGCTGAAATAGCAGAATCCACTAATTTGAAGGGGTGTCCACAGTTCTTTATTTTAACTATTTTCTACATTGTAGAATAATAGTGAAGACATCAAAACTATGAAATAACACATATGGAATCATGTAGTAAGCAAAAAAGTGTTAAACTTATATATTTGAGATTCTTCAAAAAATTAAGAAAAACCCTTGAATGAGTATATGTGTGTCCAAACTGTCATGGTCATGGTTATCAGTTTAAAGGAATAATTACACAGGGACTGGCTGTCTTCTGACTTTTAATCACAGACAAAGACACTTATATCTCTCAACCCCTCTCTACAATTTAGAACTTTTGACCAGGAGGACCATACCATACCTCTAGTATTAGGCTAGTGACTGTTTAACCTACATATAGCATGAGTCTACATAGTTTCATGATTTCATGCAAAAGTGCACAACAGTCTTTTTGGGCTTTTATCCACTGGACTATCAGTTCCCACTGAGCTAAAGATATGCAGTGTAACTGTCTGACATGAGATCCGTCTGAAGGGGCACTCACCATGGGGCACCGGTCGTGGTGAGTAGCCCTGACAAATTTAGGATTTAGGCCTTGCCACAGGACAGGTGGTGCCCCCATCTGTGCCCAAGTCGAGTCCCCCCCCCGTCACCACATTCCACAGCGACACCATGCCCTGCCCTCTAGAGCTTTGACTGGGAAACTCAAAGCATCATGGGCTAACTGGAGCGTATGCAGAGCAGACCCCCTCTCAGCCGTCATCATCAGGGAGCACGGTGAACATTCGCATTTTGTAGACTCAGTGACTTAATGACTAAAATACTATGTCAGAAAGTTAAACAATGAGGCATTCTAAGATCAACAAAAAATATATAAATACGTCTAGGTTTTGAAGAGCTTTCCTTGGCATCGTCATAAGTCAGAATGGTCAGATTTGATAACAAAAATGCTCAATCTAGCCTATCTACTGGTTAAAAATAAGAGAGAAAAATGGCTTATAGACATTTTAAAGGACATTTCTGTTAGGATTGTGGAGCTCCTGAGTCCATCATCAGTGCTGCCATGAGTCAAATGATAGTGAAGCTGCTCCACACCAATCCCGTTCCACATGATTACTCTCAATTTCACAGCTGATGGTTTTTCCACTGAGATGAACGACAGCTATGAAATGCCAAGGCATTGAGCTCCATCCAGCGTGAGAGAACACACTTCTGAGACAGCAGGAGGAGCCAAGCTATAGAACGAAGGATATGCAGGGTCATGGACGAGGGCAGAACGAGCGCTGGGCCTATCTCTCTCTCCTTTCAAGCGTAGAAAGATACAGGAGAGAGCTGACCCAGCTGCCTTCACATCTAAAGCCCAGTAGAGACACACGCGTAGTACGCTGGGGTAACGGAGGTGTGAACACCACTTTCACTCTGGCAACCGAATGGCAGGTGAAAATGATGGTGTCACCCGAGGGTGTGGGTGGTTGGAAGAGTAAGGACCTGGTGAGAGACACCTTGGTGAGAATGATTCTGCTGCCTGGTTCTGCTACTGGAAACTCTTCCACAAGTAGCAAGGAAGGATACACACCGCTGCAGAAATGGTTTGGATTTGGATTTGAAAGCCCTGCTGGGGCATGGAGGGTGTATCAGACCAAGGTTATTTGTAGGGGACAGGGAAGATGGCGATAATGAAGATTGTGTTTTCTCTTAGTAGATAAGTGGAGAAGCAGCACTTTGCTTGAGTGGCAGTTTTGTGTGCCACGGCAACACTCACGGTAATGAGAGACAAATTTAACCAACAGCAAGAACAATGGTTTGCATCTCCTAAGATGTCTATGTAGACAAAATACTGGACTGTGACTGCCAGTGAAGGCATTCAATGACACTAAAGGGTCAGTACCTGCAATTAAGACTTTCCTGCAACAACTCCTTAGTCAGAAATGTGTAAAATAAGTGAGGGCAAGTGAATGGATGGGAGGTGAGATCATGCCTAGCACTAATCTTACCGTCTGACATTCGAGTTCCACAGTAAACCCTATCAGGACTTATCTATAAGAATCTTTAAATAAGATGTCTTTATTCACTGTGTCACTGTTGAATATCTTGGTAATCATTCTTCCGTTAGCCTATGTTTTACTTCCTGAATGGGTAGACTACACTCTTGCACTGAAGCAAATACTAAGTAAAGTAAAGCGTGTAATGAGTCTGCTGGTACAGATGTTTGCCATTTTTGTCTCTGGCTTGGCCTGCTGTCGCCAAAGACAATGCTCCACGAATTTCTGTAAACAATGACGAGTATGAACTTCTCAGCCCATTGCGTCAGTCACTTTTCAGTTCACTCCTAAGCCTCATGTCATATCACTATATATCACTCAAATGGTAAAACACTCATCTCTAAAGTCTTAAGTTTTTTCCTGAGATGTTCTTTCTTGCCCATTATCTGGTGTAAGGGAGAGGGGGAATCTAATGGAGTGTGTAATGGCCCTAGCTCAGCTCTCCTCTCTGTAAAGGCAAAGCAAGAGGGATGGCCTGATTGGCCTCATGTGAGCTTTTTGTCAAATGGAAGCCCAATGAAATATTCAGCAGTGTTTCTGTAGTACTGCAGACTATGTGTGTCTTCTCCACTTGCCGCCTCTGTGAAAACAGGTTATGTGAGGTGCTCTGTTGGCACCTCATATGGATTTATTTGCAAATCCCTGAAATTGTCCAGGGGCCAAACCATTTGTTATGTAACAATCAATGTGAAGAAATTTCCCCTCGGGTATAAATAAAGTACCTATCTAATCCTACTGTATACACACCTATTACTAGCGGAGAAGTGCTCAACTATATTCTCTTATATCGAGGTGGAGTTACGTTTTGGTAACTGGTTGTGGGACACTGAGTCACCATTTGATTCTTGTAAAAATGTCAATTCTGAAAACACTTACCTGTACCTATGTTTTTCCTGTACAACTGCGGTCCTTCCGCGGGGTGTGGAAATTCATACTTTTAATAAAACCTTTTATCAAATACAACCTGAGATTTTTTCCTCATTTGTGTTACTACGTAAACTACGTAATCTATGTAAACTGAGATACAATTGGCACATGCACGCACATTGAACAACACAAATGTGACCGACCGGCTCAATTCGGTCTTACGTAGCAAAATTTGAAATAGTTTTTTTTACATTGGATAAAAGCAGAGGCAGAAAGCTACAAAATGGTGCATCATACACTGCATTTAAGGGAACAATGGGAAAGTAATTATGCTTTGAAAGTTGATAAACTTGTAATCTCACTTTTGAGAAAATGGCCTTTGAATGTTTTGGTACCTAGTGAGGAGCTTGTCTTTGTCTACACCCATTCAGCATCGTTCACACCCGCTTAAGCTTTAGCCCCACCCATCTTGTTTTACTCTCGGAGCGTTCAGAGCGCACACTTGACGCTCTGGCCGATGAGTAGGGTTGATCCGAGAGTTCTGACCTCACAACGGCAGTCATGCTCCCAAGCTAACTGGCTAACATTGACTAGCTTGCAATTTACTTTCAGACACAAAATTGGGATTATGGTTCATTGTTTACCTCTGGATAACATAAAAACAGCCTAACCAGCTCTTCTGGCAACAATTTAATTACGTTTTTTGGCCGATGATTTCTGACACCGGCCATATTCAACGGGTGTTGTGTGTTCGTAAAATTCATCAGTTATTCTGCGCTCTGGTATACTCAGACTGAATTTACGAATGCACCCAAAATGGTTACTTGCATAGTGGAGTCTTTTGCCAAGACATGTAGCTAGCTAGCTAGGTAAACCATGAACCTAGCTAGGTAAACAACGTGTAAGATCATACACGTCACGTAACGTTAGCTAGCGAGCCAGCCAGCTAACGTTAGCTAGTTAAACAATGAACCATAGTGCCAACTTGACGTTACTACCCTGCATGAATCTGCTGGTAGCTAAACAACCAGGTTCAATGTTAACTAGCTAACATTAGGCTATAACTAGCCAAGCAAACAGCTCTGAGATACAAATAATAACATCAAACAAGTAACGTTAGCTAGCAAGCCAGCCAGCTAATGTTAGCTAGTTAAACAATGAACCATAGTGCCAACTCATGACTTTACTACCCAGCATGAATTCATGGCTAGTGGGAAGGTTGCTGTCTTTTCCTGTGGCTTAACCAACTAGGCTCGTAATGTAACCATTTTTCTTCGTATTTACAGATGACATACACATTAGTTATTAAGGCACATGAAAGTTCACATGTTCCAGAAAGCATTTCTGCCAAAAAACGCATTCTGATTTTAAAAACAATGTTTACGTTAAAATGGCTTTCCTGTGAAGTAATGACACGCGACAACCGCCTAGTTTCCTGAAACGAGTCACAAATTAGGAAAAAGTTGATGGTTGTATTCAATAAACGTTTTTATGAAAAGTCTGAATTTCAGCTCCCCGCGTAAGGACCACAGTTGTACACAACAAATATAGGTACAGGGAAGCATTTTCAGAATTGACACTTTTTCAAGAATTGACTGATGGTGACTTGTGTCTCAGTTGGTAGAGCATGGTGCTTGCAACGCTAAGGTTGTGGTTTCGATTCCCACGGGGGGCCAGTACAAAAAAAAATGTAAATGTAATGTTGTTGCTAGCAAATCCCGCTATCAGTAATCAAAACTCAACTCCGCCTCGATATAAGAGAATGGAGTGAAGTGTTCCTCAGCTAACCTATAACCTGCCCTGTGGTGTAAAAATACTTACTACTACTTAAGTCGTTTTTTGTACTTTACTTTACTGTTTATATTTTTGGCAACTTTTACTTTTACTTCACTACATTCCTAAAGAAAATAATGTACTTTTTACTCCATGCATTTTCCCTGACACCCAAAAGTATTCGTTACATTTTGAATGCTTAACAGGACAGGAAAATGGTCCAATTCACGCACTTATCAAGAGAACGTCCCTGGTCGTCCCTACTGCCTCTGATCTGGTGGACTCACTAAACACAAATGCTTTGTTTGTAAATTATGTCTGAGCGTTAGAGTGTTCCCCTGGCTATCCGTAAATTAAAAATACAAGACAATTGTGCTGTCTGGTTTGCTTAAAAGAAGGAATTTTAAATGATTTATACATGTACTTTTACTTGGATACAGATACTTAAGTATATTTTAGCAATTTTACTTTGACTTTTTAAATGTAAGTATATTTAAAACCAAATACTTTTATTCAAGTAGTATTTTACTGGGTGACTTTCACTTGAGTCATTTTCTACTAAGGTATCTTTACTTTTACTCAAGTATTACTGTCCACCACAACCTGCCTGTGTAACTACCATGTTAAAACACAGGCACACATAGGCTACACGACTCTCTTTACTATTAGCTAACGTCACCAAAATAATGTGGTTTACTTTATAAAAACAATGCCTTATGTCATGATATAACATTGTAGAAAATATGTAAAATTATTGTGTCAACAACGGCATTTTCAGAGTACTGCCACATTGCACCAGACTTGAAGTTGACAGAATGAATAACGCACTAACCACGACTCACTATTGTATCCGTTCTGGCTATTCAGTTGAACAAACTTTTTTTCCCAGAGAGAAGGGTCAACTAGTTTTACGCGATATAATAACCCTCATGCATGTAAAAGTCGATGTAGATTCATATAGGCGGCTAATCTGCCACAGGTAGGCTGGTCTACTCGTCGATATACTAACGTACGCGCTTTCATCTTCCTGCACAAAAACAATATGCTATACGTCAGTAAAAGTATTGCATTTCTTAGTATTTACTATAATGTTCGCTTACCTGCTCGGGACTGTTCCATAGTATCTCCGTGTTCGTTTGTACAGAACATTGCTCTGCCGGTTGCGGATTGAAGTGCGCCAAGATAACCACGCTGTAAGGGGGAGCGATGAGGCACGAGTCAGCCTGGTCTCATAGACTAGACGTAACAAGGCACGATTCAATTCCATCTATTCACCTATAATGGAAAAACTATACATTTTGCTCAGAGCCCTTGTAGGTCACACATGGCATGTTTAAAATGTATATTACAACTCTGTTAGCCTCTAACCTTAAAATTAGTAACATTTATTTGTGGACAGCTTATATAGGACTCTATTTGGAGGCTCATTATTTCCACAAGATCGAAAATAGCAATGTTTTAGATTTCAATACTCAACTTCGAAAACACATTATGGCATTAAATAAACAGTCTCCATTGCAGTTCGGTCAAAGGAGAAAATCTGTTTATCTGTGATCATTTTCATCCCACACAAAAGTAAGGGGGCCAATTGAAGGAAATATTAGTTGTTAAATAATTACAGGCATAGCTAACAGTTCAGTGTCTGTCAATATTTACTTATATTATTAACCCCCTCACCAATAACTGTCAATTTGTGAAGATATATGTGCTGGTGGGTCAAGGGAAAATGTTGACCATGTTGTCTCACTCTGACACTCCTCTGCCTTGAAGGCCTATCGCCCCTCCACCCCCACCCTCATTCAAATTGTTGGGCCACGTTCAAAAGCGGATGCCTGTGGGTGACTTTGCCACAGATATATGCTTGTGTGAGCTCTGCCCAATGCGCAGTGGTGTGTGTGTAAGACAGCTGTCAGCCGGACAGTGATGGATATGCTGTGGAAACATACTTGGAGTTTTAGCTATGTCCTTCCCTTGGAAGTCCTTTGGCACCCTGCTTGACCAACGACAAGGCTCCCTAAAAATAAAAGCTGAGTGTAAGGTCCACAAAACACACACACACACACACACACAAAGGGGCGTCATGCTCCCCCAAAAAATCTGTGGGGGCACAGAGTACGTGAGGATGGCTGTGGGGTCGTCGGGAGCTGGGCTAGGCCCTCCGTCCGAAAGTTGGATCATTTTGCATTTTTTAAACACCCGAAACAGCTTTTTCCTGCAATCTAGAGCCATAATCATAATGCTTAATTCAATGTCAAAAATCTGTTTGTTTTTCTGCATATCTAAGCATACCTCTTGAGCTGTCCTGACTGGTGGTTATATATTTTTAAATGTGAGTCTTATCCAGTACATTTAGTAATTGCTTGCTTTCCAAAGTCTACCAACCTTGCCAGCAGGCGTGCCAGCTAAGATAGACAAGCTAGCTACTCTAACTTGATTGAAGCCTAAAATGGCTTCTTGGTTGGGAAATTGGGAACTTAGCTATCGCCAACTTCATAACATTTGCTGGTAGTATTACAGAACAAAACCAACAACAACTCATTTTATTTAAATATATACAGTACCAGTCAAACATATGAAACAACACATATGGAATCATGTAGTAACCAAAAAAGTGTTAAACAAATCAAAATATACTTTATATCTGAGATTCTTCAAAGTAGCCACCCTTTGTCTTGATGACAGCTTTGAGTAGGTGTGTACAAACTTTTGACTGGTACTGTAGTACAGTTGAAGTCGGAAGTTTACATACACCTTAGCCAAATACATTTAAACTCAGTTTTTCACAATTCCTGACATTTAATCCTGGTAAAAATTCCCTGTCTTAGGTCAGTTAGGATCACCACATTATTTTAAGAATGTGAAATGTCAGAATAATCGTAGAGAGAATTATTTATTTCAGCTTTTATTTCTTTCATCACATTCCCAGTGGGTCAGAAGTTTACATACACTCAATTAGTATTTGGTAGCATTGCCTTAATTGTTTAACTTGGGTCTTTTAATTTTGGCCCATTCCTTCTGACAGAACTGGTGTAACTGAGTCAGGTTGGTAGGCCTCTTTTCTCGCACACACTTTTTCAGTTCTGCCCACAAATTTTCTATAGGATTGAGGTCAGGGCTTTGTGATGGCCACTCCAATACCTTGACTTTGTTGTTCTTAAGCCATTTTGCCACAACTTTGGAAGTATGCTTGCTTGTCCATTGGGAAGACCCATTTGCGACCAAGCTTTAACTTCCTGACTGATGTCTTGAGATGTTGCTTCAATATATCCACATAATTTTCCTTCCTCATGATGCCATCTATTTTGTGAAGTGCACAAGTCCCTCATGCAGCAAAGCACCCCCACAACATGATGCTGCCACCCCCGTGCTTCACGGTTGGGATGGTGTTCTTCGGCTTGCAAGCCTCCCCCTTTTTCCTCCAAACATAACAATGGTCATTATGGCCAAAAAGTTCTATTTTTGTTTTATCAGACCAGAGGACATTTCTCCAAAAAGTAAGATCTTTGTCCCCATGTGCAGTTGCAAACTGTAGTTTTTTTATGGCGATTTTGGAGCAGTGGCATACTTGCTGAGCGGCCTTTCAGGTTATGTCGATATAGGACTCGTTTTACTGTGGATATAGATACTTTTGTACCTGTTTCCTCCAGCATCTTCACAAGGTCCTTTGCTGTTGTTTTGGGATTGATTTGCCATTTTCGCACCAAAGTACATTCATCTCTAGGAGACAGAACGTGCCTCCTCCCTGAGCGGTATGACGGCTGCGTGGTCCCATGGTGTTTATACTTGCGTACTATTGTTTGTTTCAATGAATGTGGTACCTTCAGGTGTTTGGAAATTGCTCCCAAGGATGAACCTGAGATATAACCCTGGGAGTAAGTTACAGTAAAGCCTCTCATTTTGAGTCTGCTGGATTCTAATTTAATCAACAAGATGGTTTGCGTGCGTCAAAGAGACGGTCCGTCTTGCGCATGGTCATTATCTTGAGTGCTTTCATTAGGGGCCATGTTCCTTCTCCGTCACATTTCTATGTAGAAAATATTCAAAAAGGCACATGAAAGTTGTGTCAAGTTGGCTGGATGTCCTTTGGGTGGTGGACCATTCTTGATACACACAGGAAACTGTTGTGTGAAAAACCCATCAGCGTTTCTTGACACACTAAAACCGGTGTGCTTGGCACCTACTACCATACTCCATTCAAAGGCACTTATATATCTTGTCTTGCCAATTCACCCTCTGATGGCACACATACACAATCCAAGTCTCAATTGTATCACCTGGATTCACCTGGTCAGTCTATGTCATGGAAAGGTTTCTTAATGTTTTGTACAGTACACACACACTGAACAAAAATATAAATGCAACATCTAAAAGGTTGGTCCCATGTTTCATGAGCTGAAATAAAAGATACCAGAAATGTTCCATACGCACAAAAAGCTTATTTATCTAAAATTTTGTGCAGAAATCTGTTTGCATCCCTGTGACTGAGCATTTCTCATTTGCCAAGATAATCCATCCACCTGACAGGTGTAGCATATCAAGAAGCTTATTAAACAGCATGACCATTACATAGGTTCACCTTGTGCTGGGGACAATAAAAGGCCACTTTAAAATGTGCAGTTTTGTCACACAACACAATGCCACAGATATCTCAAGTTTTGAGGGAGAGTGCAATTGGCATACTGACTGCAGGAATGGCCACTAAAGCTGTTGCCAGAGAATTTAATGTTCAATTATCTACCATAAGCCGCCTCCAACATCATTTTAGGGAATTTGGCAGTACGTCCAAATGGGATCACAACCGCAGACCACGTGACGTCGTGTGGGATAATCGTTTGCTAATGTCACAGTGGGGTTATGGTATGGGCAGGCATAAGCAAAGGACACAATTGCATTTTATCGATGGAAATCTGAATGCACAGAGATACCGTGACGAGATCCTGATACCCATTGTCGTACCATTCATCCGCCGCCATCACCTCATGTTTCAGTATGATAAGTCCTGTGTAGCTCAGATGGTGGAGCATGGCGCTTACAATGCCAGGGTTGTGGGTTCAATTCCCAAGGGGGACCAGTATGAAAAAAGTATGAACATGTAATGCACTAACTGTAAGTCGCTCTGGATAAGAGTGTCTGCTAAATGACTAGAACGTAAATGTCACAAGTATCTGTACACAATTTCTGGAAGCTGAATATGTCCCAGTTCTTCCATGGCCTGCATACACATCAGACATATCACCCATTGAGCATGTTTGGGATGCTCTGGATTGACCTGTATGACAGCTGTTCCAGTTCCCACCAATATCCAGCAACTTTGCACAGACATTGAAGAGGAGTGGGACAACATTCCACGGGCCACAACAGCCTGATCAACTCTACGTGAAGGAGATGTGTTGCACTGCATCAGGCAAATGGTGGTCACACCCCTACTTTTTAAGGTATATTTGACCAACAAATGCAT
Organism: Thymallus thymallus; assembly: GCA_023634145.1. NCBI lineage: Eukaryota > Metazoa > Chordata > Actinopteri > Salmoniformes > Salmonidae > Thymallus > Thymallus thymallus. The sequence goes on along the minus strand of CM042386.1, from coordinate 17,125,529 downwards.
ATCTGTATTCCCAGTCGTGAAATCCATAGATTAGGGCCTAATGAATTTATACATATATCCCCAGACCTATATATATAAACTCAGTTTATTAGGTACACCCACCCATCTAGTACTGGGTCGGACCCCCCTTTTCCTCCAGAAGAGCCTGAATTCTTTGGGGCGTTCCGAAGGGATGTTGATTCATGTTGACGCGATGGCATCACGCAGTTGCTGCAGATTGGATGTCGGTATGTTTATGCTGCGAACAGCCCGTTCCATCTCATCCCAAAGATGCTCTATTGAGTTGAGGTCTGGGGACTGCGCAGGCCACTCAAATAAACTGAACTGTTCAAGGCAATGTTTTTCCATTCCTCAGTTGTCCAGTGTAGGTGATCGCATACCCACTGGAGCAGCTTCTTGTTTTTAGCTGATATGAGTAGAACCCGGTGTGGTCTCCTGCCGCAATAGCCCATCCTTGACAAGGATTGACGAGTTGTGTGTTCCAAGATGCCGTTCTGCACACCACTGTTGTACTGCACCTTTATTTCCCTGTTTGTGGCCTGCCTGTTAGCTTGCACGATTCTTACCATTCTCCTTCGACCTCTGTCGTCAACGAGCTGTTTTCGCCCACAGCACTGCCGCTGACTGGATCTTTATTGTTTGTCGCACCATTCTCGGTAAACCCTAGACACTGTCGTGCGTGAAAAGCCCAGGAGGGCGGACGCTTCTGAGATACTGCCTGGCACCGACGATCATACCACGCTCAAAGTCGCTTAGGTCACTTGTTTTGCCCATTGTAATGTTCAATCCAACAGTAATTGAATGACTTAATGCCTGTCCGCCTGCTTTATATAGCAAGCCATGGCCACGTGACTCACTGTCTGTAGGAGAGATGCATTTTCGTGAACCTAATAAATGTCCGGTGAGCATATACAGTGCCTTCGGAAAGTATTCAGACCCCTTCACCTTTTCCACATTTTGTTACGTTACAGCCTTAATATAAAATGTATAAAATAAAATCCTCAGCAATCTACACACAATACCCCATAATGACAATACGAAAACTGTACTATTATTATTTTTGCAAATGTATTAAAAATTAAAAACAGAAATATAAGTATTCAGACCCTTTGCAATGAGACTCAATCCTATCTCTGTGCTCTATGGACAATTCTTTCAACCTCATGGCTTGGTTTTTGCTCTGTCATGTAATGGGAACTGTGGGACCTTATATATGCCTAGTTAAATAAGGGTCTGAATACTTAATTAAATATAAATGTATACATTTGCTAATATTTCTAAAAACTTGTTTTCGCTTTGTCATTTTGGGGTATTGTGTGTAGATTGATGCAGAACTTTTTTTATTTAATCCATTTCAGAATAAGGCTGCAACGTAACAGAACGTGGAAAAAGTGAAGGGGTCTGAATACTTTCCAAATGCACTATATTTACTATTTTCTACATTGTAGAATAATAGTGAAGACATCAAAAACTATTAAATAACACATATGGAATCATGTATAAGTGATAAACATATCAAAATATAGTTTTTTCTTCAAAGTAGCCACCATTTGCCTTGATGACAGCTTTGCACACTCTTGGCATTCTCTCAACCAGCTTCATGAGGAATGCTTTTCCAACAGTCTTGAAGGAGTTCCCACATATGCTGAGCACTTGTTGGCTGCTTTTCCTTCACTCTGCGGTCCAACTCATCCCAAACCAACTCAATATGGAACGCCGTTTGGGTCTTTGCGTGTCAAAAAAGATACGCGTCAAATATTATTGTGTTATTTGACGTGTCAAATTAAAAGCTTATTTAACAAGTCAAATTGTGTTAATTGACATGTATCTTTTTTGACACGCAAAGACCCAAACGGCGTTCCATAGTTTTGGGTCATTGTCCCAAAACAAATGAGTCCCACTAAGCACAAACCAGATGGAATGGCGATTCGCTGCAGAATGCTGCGGTAGCCATGCTGGTTGAGTGTGACTTGAATTCTAAATATATCAGACAGTGTCACTAGCAAAGCACCCCCCCCCACTATCACACCTCCTCCATGCTTCACGGTGGGAACCACACATGCAGAGATCATCCATTCACCTACTCTGCGTCAATCAAAAACACGGTGGTTGGAACCAAAAATCGCAAATTTGGACTCATCAGACCAAAGGACAGATTTCCACCGGTCTAATGGCAATTGCTCGTGTTTGCCCGGTCTAATGTCAAGTCTCTTCTTCTTATTGGTGTCCTTTAGTAGTGGTTTCTTTGCAGCAATTCTACCATGAAGGCCTGATTCACGCAGTGTCCTCTGAACTGAGTTGACGTTGAGATGTGTCTGTTACTTGAACTCTGTGAAGCATTTATTTGGGCTGCAATCTGAGGTGCAGTTAACTCTAATGAACTTATTGTCTGCAACAGAGGTAACTCTGGGTATTTCTTTCCTGTGGCGGTCCTCATGAGAGCCAGTTTCATCATAGCGCTTTTTGCGACTACACATGAAGAAACTTTCTTAAGTTCTTGACATTTTCCAGATTGACTGACCTTCATGTCTTAAAGTAATGATGGTCGTTTCTGTTTGCTTATTTGAGCTGTTCTTGCCATAATATGGACTTGGTCTTTTACCAAATAGGGCTATCTTCTGTATACCACCCCTACCTTGTCACAACACAACTGATTGGCTCAAACGCATTGAGAAGGAAATAAATTCAACAAATTAACTTTTAACAAGACACACCTGTTAATTGAAATGAATTACAGATGACTACCTCATGAAGCTGGTTGAGAGAATGCCAAGAGGGTGGCTACTTTGTAGAATTTGGATTTGTTTAACACTTTTTTTGGTTACTACATGATTCCATATGTGTTATTTCATAGTTTTGAAGTCTTCACTATTATTCTACAATGTAGAAAATAGTAAAAATAAAGAGAAACCCTGGAATGAGTAGGTGTGTCCAAACTGTTGACTGGTACTGTATATATAAGTGTGTGTTTGTGTAAAATACACTCATGTACTCAGGGAAACAGACTTTTCTCAACTGAATTCACCCATGAGATATAACCTTGAGAATAATCCTTTGAGGCAAGTTACAGAAAAGCCTCTCATTTTGTGTCTGTTGGATTCTAGTTCAATCAACAATATGGTTTGCGTGCGTCAAAGAGACGGTCCGTCTTGCACATGGTCATTACCTTGAGTGCTTTCATTAGGGGCCATGTTCCTTGATCACAACCTGGCTGCACCCCCGCCCCCTTACATCCCAATTTACCTGGTTGTCACAGTAACAGCCTTTGCGCTGTGCACTGTGCAGGCTTCAAAGTTCACCTGGAAATTCAACACTGAGGAACATGTTTGAAAGTTAATAACACTGGGACTTCAATACATGTATTTGTTTTTATTATAAACTAATAAAGGCTTTATATAGCATACATAAAGGCTTTATATAGCATACATAAAGGCTTTATATAGCATACATAAAGGCTTAATAAGCACTACATAAATGCTTCACATATCATCTATAAGCGTATGTCACCCTCTAAGTGATTCATCCAAAATATAACTCCTATTTTCAACTGATATCCATTTTCTCTCTTTGTAAAATAGTTTCATCCGGTTACTGCACTGTTCTATGTATTATTCCACATATAGCCAAAAGCATAGCCCAGATTTTAAATGTGTGGCTATCAGCAAAAGGCTACAGTGTGTTATCAATTCCTAGGGAAGGTTCCCACTCGTGTCACGCAGCAGGAGGATTTGCAAGCATGACAGAACTGGTTTGGTTGGCATATCTAGATGTGGAGTGAAGCTCGCTCTAAATCGTCTTATTCTTAACTGAGGAATATAGGGAATCTTCAAAAGGCATTATTGTAGTCCTCAAACCCATTTCCCTGTAAAAGATTATGGATAGATTAAATCTTCACCATTTCTTTTGAGTATTCCTATTCCTTTTGAGATTGAACCAAAATGGGCCTCTAGTTTCACCAATGACAATAACATTCTAGTTCTCGGAATCCGCAAAAAAAAAAGCCCTGTTGTTATGACAACCATTGCTCATGCTGGTTATGAAACCAAAATTCATATTTCATGTAAATTCCACATTTTGTTACGTTACAGCCTTATTCAAAAACTGATCAAATAAAATGTTTTTCCAATCTACACACAATACAACCCCACAATGACAAAGCGAAAACAAGTTTAGAAACTTTTGCAAATGTATTACGAAATAAAAAACAGAAATACCATATTTACATTATATTCAGTATTCAGACCCTTTGCTATGAGACTCAAAATTGACTTCAGGTGCTTCCTGTTTCCATTGATTATCCTTGAGATGTTTCTACAACTTGATTGGAGTCCACCTGTTTAATTAAATAAAAAATAAAGCTGTAACGTAACAAAATGTGGAAAAAGCCAAGGGGTCTGAATACTTTCCGAATGCACTGTAATTGAAGCTAAAAGTATATATTGCCTACAATTATTTTCATGGCACAATTTTCTCTCTATTTTCCAAGCACAGTCAGACTCATTGCTTGTCAAGCCTCCTCTACCTCTAATTCTCAGCTGTAGTATGAAATGGGTTCCTTTTCTCACATAATGTGTCTCGATTGACAGCACACCAAATGAGAAAGAATTTACTAGGTGCATGGCATTTGGCAGAGCTGCTGTGTCTGTGTGTGTGTGTGTGTGTGTGTGTGTGTGTGTGTCTGATGCACCTCAATCAGAAAAGTGGTCAGACAATGTACCAGACACATTCCACCCTCTCATTTTAAATCTTGAGAACCAGTATTTGTTGTACCTTGTTGTTAAATACACGTCACACACCTTATAGTAATCCCTATACTTTTCCCCAAAAATGGTCCGCTGTCTGCGTCCCAAATGGCACCCTATTCCTTACATAGTGCACAACGTTTGACCAGCGCCCTATGGGTCCTGGCTGAAAGTAGTGAACTATATAGGGAATAGAGTTCCATTTGGGACGCCCCCGTCTCTGCTTAATTGTGTTGCTAAACAATCAGTCTACGCACAAATGATACACACTGTGACAACTGATGGTATATTTCCCCATAAATAATAAGCTAACAGATTAGCCATCCACACATATCAATCACATGTATTTCACAAGTATAAACACTAACAAGCCTTGACTAAGGATAGTCTGCAGATTTCTGTCATACTATCCAGGTTAGTTGCCAAACAGTTTGAGCTTCTACTCTTAAAAATCCACCTTTCCAGAAATAAGTCTCTCACTGTTGTCGCTTGTTACAAACACCCCTCAGCCCCCAGCTGTGCCCTGGACACCATATGTGAATTGATTGCCCCCCATCTATCTTCAGAGTTCGTACTGTTTGGTGACCTAATCTGGGATATGCTAAAATAGATGCCCTCAATCTCACACAAATTATCAAGGAACCTACCAGGTACAACCCTAAATCCGTAAACAAGGGCACCCTCATAGCTATCATCCTGACTAACTTGCCCTCTAAATACACCTCCACTGTCTTCAACCAGGATCTCAGCGATCACTGCCTCATTGCCTGCGTCCGTAATGGGTCCGCGGTCAAACGACCACCCCTTATCACTGTCAAACGCTCCCTAAAACACTTCAGCGAGCAGGCCTTTCTATTCGATCTGGCCCAGGTATCCTGGAAGGATATTGACCTCATCCCCGTCAGTAGAGGATGCCTGGTTGTTCTTTAAAAGTAATTTCCTCACATTAAATAAGCATGCCCCGTTCAAAAAATGTAGAACTAAGAATAGATATAGCCCTTGGTTCACTCCAGACTTGACTGCCCTCGACCAGCACAAAAACATCCTGTGGCGTACTGCATTAGCATCGAATAGCCCCCGCGATATGTAACTTTTCAGGGAAGTCAGGAACAAATATACACAGTCAGTTAGGAAAGCAAAGGCTAGCTTTTTCAAAGAGAAAATTGCATTCTGTAGCACTAATTCCAAAATGTTTTGGGACACTAAAGTCCATGGAGAATAAGAGCACCTCCTCCCAGCTGCCCACTGCACCGAGGCTAGGAAACACTGTCACCAACCATAAATCTACGATAATAGAGAATTTCAATAAGCATTTTGCTACGGCTGGCCATGCTTTCCATCTGGCTACCCCGGCCAACAGCTCTGCAACCCCCGCAGCAACTTGCCCAAGCCCCCCCCCGCTTCTCCTTCACCCAAATCCAGATAGCTGATGTTCTGAAACAGCTGCAGAATCTGGACCCCTACAAATCTGCTGGGCTAGACAATCTGGACTCTTTCTTTCTAAAATGATCCGCCTCAACTGTTGCAACACCTATTACTAGCCTGTTCAACCTCTCTTTCGTATCGTCTGAGATCTCTAGAGATTGGAAAGCTGCCGCGGTCATCCCCCTCTTCAAAGGTGGAGACACTCTAGACCCAAACTGTTACAGACCTATATCCATCCTGCCCTGCCTTTATAAAGTCTTCGAAAGCCAAGTTAACAAACAGATCACCGACCATTTCGAATCCCACCGTACCTTCTCCGCCATGCAATCTGGTTTCCGAGCTGGTCATGGGTGCACCTCAGCCACGCTCAAGGTCCTAAACGATATCATAACCGCCATCGATAAAAGACAGTAATGTGCAGCCGTCTTCATCGACCTGGCCATGGCTTTCAACTCTGTCAATCACTGCATTCTTATTGGCAGACTCAATAGCCTTGGTTTGTCAAATGACTGCCTCGCCTGGTTCACCAACTACTTCTCAGATAGAGTTCAGTGTGTCAAATCGGAGGGCCTGTTGTCCGGACCTCTAGCAGTCTCTATGGGGGGTGCCACAGGGTTCAATTCTTGGGCCGACTCTATTCTCTGTATATATCGATGATGTTGCTCTCACTTCTGGTGACTCTCTGATCCACCTCTACGCAGATGACACCATTCTGTATACATCTGGCCCTTCTTTGGATACTGTGTTAATAAACCTCCAAACGAGCTTCAATGCCATACAACACTCCTTCCATGGCCTCCAACTGCTCTTAAATGCTAGTAAAACTAAATGCATGCTCTTCAATCAAACACTGCCCGCACCCGCCCACCGGACTAGCATCACTACTCTCGACGGGTCTGACTTAGAATAGGTGGACACCTACAAATACCTAGGTGTCTGGTTAGATTGTAAACTCTTCTTCCAGACTCACATTAAACATCTCCAATTCAAAATTAAATCTAAAATCGGCTTCCTATTTCGCAACAAAGCCTCCTTTACTCATGCTGCCAAACATGCCCTCGTAAAACTGACTATCCTACCGGCGATGTCATTTACAAAATAGCCTCCAACACTCAGCAAATTGGATGTAGTCTATCACAGTGCCATCCGTTTTGTCACCAAAGCCCCATATACTACACACCACTGCGACCTGTACGCTCTCGTTGGCTGGCACTCACTACATATTCGTAGCCAAACCCACTGCTTCCAGGTCATGTATAAGTCTTTACTAGGTAAATATTTCAGCTCACTGGTCACCATAGCAACACCCACCCGTGGCATGTGCTCCAGCAGGTATATTTCACTGGTCATCCCCAAAGCAAACACCTCCTTTGGCCGTCATTCCTTCCAGTTCTCTGCTGCCAATGACGAACTGCAAAAATCATTGATGCTGGAGATTCCGATCTTCCTCACTAACTTTGAACATCAGCTGTCAGAGCTGCTTACCGATCACTGCACCTGTACACAGCCCATCTGTAAATAGCCCACCCTACTACCTCATCCCCATATTATTATTATTTTGCTCATTTGCACCCCAGTATCTCTATTTGCACATCATCATCTGCACATCTGTCATTCCAGTGTAATTATTTCGCCACTATGGCCTATTTATTGCCTTACCTTCCTACATTTGCACACACTGTATATAGATTATCGGTTGTGTCATTGACTGTACGTTTGTTTATCCCATGTGTAACTCTGTGTTGTTGTTGTCGCACTGCTTTGCTTTGCATAAATGAGAACTTGTTCTCAACTGGCCTACCTGGTTAAATAAAGGTGCATTATTTTTTGTTATTTTTTTAAGGAATACTAAAATATATAATTAATTAAAGTAAATGTGTTATTTATGTTGGATAACAAAACACAAGTAGAAAATGAGTCTTCTATCAATGGGATATTTGATGTGACACCGTCATTAGTCCACAATGTCAATGCCATTTACAGTCCCCTTACAGTACCAACTAGGTGCGTATGAAAACGGTCTAAAAAAAACACGCATTTCCTAAGTTAATCGACCTCCAATCTGAGCGGGTCCAGGTGGTTGTATTAAAAGGCCAGTGTTCATTGAAACCCACTGCATTAGGGCCTACTGCATTAACCTTGGGACACTTTAACAAAAAAAAGCTCTGTAGAATAACCAGAGGAACAAAAAGGAATTGCTTCCTTACTGTGAATCGGCAGGTCACCTGCAAGACACCGTTGAGTCCCAAATGGCTCCCTGTATAGTGCAATACTTTTGACTTGAGCCCTATGGACTCTGGTCAAAAGTAGCACACTGTATAGGAAATAGGGGCGTAGTCACTAGACAATAGCGTTTTTACAAAGGGTAAATAATTATGAATAATACATTTTGCAGGGTGCTCTTGCACACATTCATACAAACACTCACTCACTCTTTTGCTTGCTTCAATGCCTTTTACTTTGTGAGGATGCTGAGAGACATAACTGTACACATTTACTCTGTGCATGTGTGGATGATGAGAGTCAGAGAGACAAGTGTGTGATCACAGACAGATGAAGGGTGGTGGTGGATCCCTGAAGAGAGAGTTCATTGGTACAAATCATTCGGGGGTGACAGATAGCCACCCTTTTTACAACCTGTCTGCAACACTCCAACATCCCAGATCATGGGTTGAGAATCCTGACAATGTATAGTTTCGTGACATGGTATTTATTTAATTTTTCTTTTTCATTCATTGAGCGAGTCTCATTTAGTGTGTGAGTTCAACTGTTCCATTTTACTAGCCAAATGACTTGCCTAGTAAAATAAAGGATAAATAAAAATGTAATAGGATATGACAGTATATCTAGACCTACTGGCGCCATCTACTGGTCAAATAGGTTACGTTTATGGACATGAGAACAATGTTCAGGTACTGTAGGCTATAATTTGGAGGCATTCATAATCTTGGGTGTTTCCTGTCAACTTGTTTATGACATCACTATGCGTAGCAATAATATTGTCAAAGAACGCCATATACAAGAGCAGAGTCATATATAGCGGGAATTCCATTCGTATAATATCTAGCATACGTGCAACCATTTCATAGCAATATTGATAAATTCAATGACTTTGGCGGATATATGATTATTTAGTATATGTTTATTTTTTTTGCTTTGAATACCCACATGGGCAACTGGAGCCCCAGGGAGGCAAGAACCGCTGGGCCCGCACTGCCTGCACTGGCCCGGCAAGAGCAGCAAAAGATCCCTTCCAAGTGGACCGCGGGCCAAGGAAGAGACCATGCGCATGCTGGAGGAAGGCCTGGGTCTTACAGGAGTGGAAGCAAACCAGAACCTCTGACACTGACCTCCGCATAACGACGGAGATGATGGAAACCAGAGTTGGAGATGAAGATGTAGAAAGAAAAGGCGGAGGAGGAAGAGGAGAGCAGAGGTGGTGGCTGGATATGGCGAGACACGCTCGTGGCACGGTGATGCAGGTCGACCAGGTCAGCGATAGGGAAATCAAGGAGAAGAACAGGACCAGTGTGACATGGATGGAGGTATCTGATCGAGACGGCAAACCTGGCCCAGAAGATGGACAGTAGAGAGCTGCTGATGACCTTCACAGAGCACCTGGAGAACATGGAGAAAAGTACAGAGGAAACAGAGAGAGTGTGCTTAGGTGAGTTATTTAACTTTTATTTTGCAAGGGCTACCAAGTCATCTACACAGGTAACAACAAACGTTCCTACAACTTTAGAGAACGTTCCCTTAAGTCTCATTAGGTCAATACCTAACGTTTTCATAGGAATGTTCCTGTGATATGCAATGACCGTCCCATGAGACGATTCCCTTAATATCAAACAAAACGTACCTAGAACGTGGTTACCATGTTCTCAGAATATTCAATATTAATGTTCTAAACACGTTTCATTCCTCTTTACAAAACTGTTTCAGTTCAGCAAAAGTCTTGGATGTCTGGTGTGAACCGCTCTCTTGAGGTCATGCCACACCATCTCAATTGGGTTGAGGTCAGGACTCTGACTGGGCCACTCCAGAACGGGTATTTTCTTCTGTTGAAGTCATTGTGTGTTGTTGATTTACTTCTGTGTTTTGGGTCGTTGTCCTGTTGCATCACCCAACTTCTGTTGAGCTTCAACTGGCGGATAGATAGCCTTACATTCTCCTGCAAAATGTCAATGATAGCAAGTTGTCCAAGCCCTGAGGCAGCCCCAAACCATGATACTCCCTCCACCATACTTTACAGTTGGGATGAGGTTTTGATGTTGCTGTGCCTTTTTTTCTCCACACATGTGTTGTGTATTCCTTCCAAATAACTCAACTTTAGTTTCATCTGTCCACAGAATATTTTGCCAGTAGCACTGTGGAACATCCAGGTGCTCTTTTGTGAACTTCAGACGTGCAGCAATGTTTTTTATGGACAGCAGTGGCTTCTTCCGTGGTGTCCTCCCATGAACACCATTCTTGTTTAGTGTTTTACGTATCCTAGACTCGTCAACAGAGATGTTAGCATGTTCCAGAGATTTCTGTTGGTCTTTAGCTGACACTAGGGTTCTTCGTAACCTCAATGAGCATTCTGAGCTGTGCTCTTGCAGTCATCTTTGCAGGACGGTTACTCCTAGGAAGAGTAGCAACAGGGCTGAACTTTCTCGATTTATAGACAATTTGTCTTCCCGTGGACTGATGAACATCAAGGGTTTTAGAGAAACTTTTGTAACCCTTTTCAGCTTTATGCAAGTCAACAATTCTTAATCTGAGATCTCTTTTGTTCGAGGCATGGTTCACATCAGGCAATGCTTCTTGTAAGTAGCAAACTCACATTTTGTTAGTGTTTTTTATAGCGCAGTGCAGCTCTAACCAACATCTCCAATCTCATCTCATTGATTGGACTCCAGGTTAGCTGACTCCTGACTCCAATTAGCATTTGGAGAAGTCATTAGCCTAGGGGTTCACATACGTTTTCCAAACTTCACTGTGAATGTTTAAATTATGTATTCAATATAGACAAGAAAAATAGAATAATTTGTGTGTTATTAGTTTAAGCACACTGTGTTTGTCTATTTTTGTGACTCATATGAAGATCAGATCAAATTTGATGACCAATTTATGCAGATATCCAGGTAATTCCAAATGGTTCACATACTTTTCTTGCCACTGTATGTCCGGAGTAAGCAATGTGCGTTAATGAGATTTGATGCTTCAAAATGATGGTTGATAGGCAGCAGCCGTTACCTGTGGCAGTTCTAAACATTGTGATGCATGTGCAGCTAGCGATTGGAACGAGCTGCAAAAAACACTCAAGCCGGACAGTTTTATCTGAATCTTTAAGACAACTGGGAGCAGGGTGGAGTCATGATGTCATTGATTTTCAGCTCGTAGCTCTAGAAAGAGGATTACAATTCCGAGTTGGATGTTTTCGCAGTTCCGAGTTAAGTTGTTTTGCGCGCGGCACAAATTATGCTTCATTGACAGCATGGCCAATGTTGAATGTTTATCATTTTAAAACTTGAAAAGATACCCTTAATTCCAGATTTGGGACCCTACAGCCACTCCACTGAATAGCAGGCTAGTGATTGCTTTGCAATGCTTGCAGTTAGCCACTGTCACTGATTCCTTCCAAACCACTCATTGTTGAATTTGCGATTTCTAACTTGTGTAATGTTTATGTCCACAATGGCCGATAGGCACCGATACGTTTTATCTATAATTTCTCTCTTCATATGACAAGGATTAAAAAGGATTTGCCAGTAGATTGTCGACTTGATTCATGATGACTGCTAGCTAAGATTTTGAAAGTATGATGTTGACATGTTGACTGTAGATATAATGTGATTTGATTTCATTTTATCTGTAGCCAATGACCTTGAGCCTTCTTGTATTGGCGCTTCTAAAGTAACTATGGCAGCACCCAAGGGGCTTGAAATTTCTCTCTCTATACTTAGATTTGGCGGTGACGTAGTGTCCCCATGAGTGACAGAACACTGAGCCAATCACGGCGCAACGCTCTGTATTTTCTGCTGGCTGCCACACCACCACAGAAAGCACTGAGCTAGGCTGAAACACCTGCATTTTGGAGCTGCCTTACTCAACAAAAAATAGACCATGTTTGTATGCGGCTTTATTTTACATTGTTTGGGGCTCAAAACCTGTCCTGAATGACGGGCCGCCACTGTAAGTAGCATAAATCAAGTGTATTATTTTGCTATTAACCCGTGCAAAGGCAACTTGAAAAGCCTGCGGAGGTTATGAAATATGAAAACCAGACTCACATCCTTTAAAAAATATAGATTGCTATTATTTTCTGTACATATCATGAAAGATTTTAACACCCTACACCTGCTCCCTACTAGGTGTAGAATCTACTCCCAGGTGATGCAACATGTTACGACCCACTTACAACCAACCGGTGCAACCGGTCCCAGGCATGGTAACAGTAACAAGGGGATCATCAGGCGAAGTCCTAAAACGTCTTCAGGCACGTCCACGGAACAAGCTGGGAACTAGACATAAACCTTCAGGAGACCACGTGGTACCGTGTAACGTGGTACCTTCAGGCGTTTGGAAATTGCTCCAAAGGATGAACCAGACTTATGGAGGTCTTCAATTTTTTTTCTGAGGTCTTGGCTGATTTCTTTGGATTTTCCCATGATGTCGAGCAAAGAGGCACTGAGTTTGAAGGTAGGCCTTGAAATACATCCATAGGTACATCTCCAATTGACTCATATGATGTCAATTAGCCTATCAGAAGCTTCTAAAGCCATTACATACATTTCTGGAATTTTCCAAGCTGTTTAAAAGGCACAGTCAACTTAGTGTATGTAAACTTCTGACCCACTGGAATTGTGATTTTGTGAATTATAAGTGAAATAATCTGTTTGTAAACAATTGTTGGAATAATTACTTGTGACATGCACAAAGTAGATGTCCTAACCGACTTGCCAAAACTATAGTTTGTTAACATGAAATCTGTGGAGTGGTTGAAAAATTAGTTTTAATGACATGAACCTAAGTGTATGTAAACTTCCGACTTCAACTGTATGTGAGAATGCTGTTAGTTGACTACAGCTCAGCCTTCAACACCATAGTGCCCTCAAAGCTCATCACTAAGCTAAGGACCCTGGGACTAAACACGGCCCTCTGCACTTTCTGATGGGCCACCCCATGTGGTAAGTGTAGGCAACAACACATCTGCCACACTCAACAACGGGGCCCCTCAGGGGTGCGTGCTTAGTCCCCTCATGTACTCTCTGTTCACCCACGTCTGCTTGGCCAAACACGACACCAACACCATCATTAAGTTTGCTGACAACACAACAGTGGTAGGCCATACCACCGACAACAATGAGACAGCCTATAGATAGGAGGTCAGAGACCTGGCAGTGTGGTGCCAGGACAACAACCTCTCCCTCAACGTGAGCAAGTCAAAGAAGATGATCGTGGACTACAGGAAAAGGAGGGCCAAACACGCCCCCATTCTCATCGACGGGGCTGTAGTGGAGCGGGTCGAGAGTTAAGGTCCTTGGTGTCCACATCACCAACTAACTATCATGGTCCAAACACACCAAGACAGTCGTGAAGAGGGCACCACCACACCTTTTCCCTCTCAGGAGATCCTCAAAATGTTCTACAGCTGCACCATCGAGAGCATCCTGACCGGTTGCATCACCGCCTGGTATGGCAACTGCCCGGCATCTGACCGTAAGGCACTACAGAGGGTAGTGAGTACGGCCCAGTACATCACTGGGGCCAAGCTTCCTGCCATTCAGGACTTAAATACTAGGCGGTGTCAGAGGAAAGCCCAAAAAATTGTCAAAGACTCCAGTCACCAAAGTTATAGACTGTTCTCTCTGCTACCGCAAGCAGTACCGGAGTGCCAAGACTAGGACCAATAGGTTCCTTAACAGCTTCTACCCCCAAGCCATAAGACTGCTGAACAATTAATCAATCCATTTGTTTTTACGCCGCTTATCTATGCATAGTCACTCACTGGACACTGCCCACACCAATTATATTCGACGCATGTGACAAATAAAGGTTGATTTGATTTGAGATCCTGAGGTCCATTGTGAGGCACATATGTTTCAAAGCCCATTGTCGTGCCATTCATCAGCCACCATCACCTCATGTTTCAGCATGATAATGCACAGCCCCATGTCACAAGGATCTGTACACAATTCCATGGCCTGCATACTCACCAGACATGTCACCCATTGAGCATGTTTGGGATGCTCTGGATCAATCTGTACGACAGCATGTTCCAGTTCCCGCCAATATCCAGCAACTATATATTTGTTCATTGTACAAAGGAATATTTGCATGGATGCATTCTTACTTTTTGCAATAATTTGTTGGTTTGTACAAATATTGCATTGATGTCAATGGCAGGTCTGTGCGAAAGTTGAAGTCGTCAAGATTCAGCACTAGGCGTTATCACAGTAGAAAAAGGATTCAGGCAAGGAAAGCAGGGGTTTGTGCAAGACGTACTGTAACAGCCCAGTCTTCATGTGATGTAGAAGATGGGTCAATCTCTTGTTCACAGGTTCGTCGGTTGGCTGCGCTGGATGGGGTGCTGTGGACGAAGCTCATTTTTATCCCAATAAGGACCAGGTTAGTTACTCTTTCTACCCAGCAACACGGCAAATACTGTATTTTTGACCTCAACCAAGATGTATAAGTCTATTTGATAACAATATACATTATTTAATCTCATGTAGGCGGCTGGCCTACCACATGCTGCCCCCCAAAATTATAAATTTATGGTGAAGAAATTATTGTTATACTATTATTCTCTTTTTTTTTTTTTTTTACGTATTCCCATTCACGATTTGTCAAAGAAAATCTCGGCATCTTTTTTATTTTTTCTCATGTCTGACAATGTATTTTGACATTTATCTTACAGATTCAAAAAACATGATGATAAAAATGACTGTCTGGTGTACTAGGTGATAAACGCACACTGGTTTGCGTTAATGTTACCGTTGAATTTGTCACGTGTCCTATATAAATCATCCCCCGCTCGTGCCAAAAGAACAGCGGCAATAATAAACAAAGGCTAATATTAATTTACAAAATGGACAGATCCGGAGAAAGGGTGTAAGACACATTGTCCCATTGGGATTATCTTTTCCCCCTCTTCCAGACAGGGAAGACCAACACGGAAGGAAGAAAATTATTTGATAAAGGGAAAGACAACTAATCCTTTGCGTCATGCACCTGCCACCTGGACAAAAATACTAATTGCGGATGGTATGATCTATCGAAACATCATTTTTGTCCTTTAAAAAAAACCCATTAAGACATAATCCAGTTAGTATTCGAATAAAGTGAGAGAGGGAGAAGATGGATTGAGGGATAGAGAGTGTGTGAGAGGTTCGCACTAAAACCCTCTAGATAATGATTTTTAAAAAAGGTCTCCTTTCGATTAGTGGGGGTGGGAGGGGGGGACAGATCAGCTCGGCTGTTAATCTCTGTTTGAGTGCGGTTCCTTGTGTGAGAACGGTTCCCGCGTCGTTACTCTCTAGGCCGTGATTGGTTGTCGTCTTGACAATATTTGTGTTCTGGGCTCGTTCAGTCAGTTCATTGGCTATCGGCTAATTGCTCCCGCCACAGCATTGGCCACTGCGGCCCTGGGGGGCGGGCTCCTGAAGGTCCACTCCTGCCCTGGTCCGGCCCCCCGTCCCGACTGCGCCCGGAGCCTCGTTCTTGGGCAGCTTCTTGGCTACAAAGACAGAGAGTAGAGAGGGCCATTAATGATGCGTTTGTTTGCTCCCGGAACATCCAAATGGAAAACTATGAAGGAACACCGGACTCCT
This sequence comes from Thymallus thymallus, assembly GCA_023634145.1. Classification (NCBI taxonomy): domain Eukaryota; kingdom Metazoa; phylum Chordata; class Actinopteri; order Salmoniformes; family Salmonidae; genus Thymallus; species Thymallus thymallus. The sequence goes on along the minus strand of CM042386.1, from coordinate 17,109,544 downwards.
CTCCATCTGGACAAGTGAAAGCCAACTCCTATCCTGTCCTGTTTGCATTGTATGGGTACTTCATGACTATAAGTCGCTCTGGATAAGAGTGTTGAAAAGTAAATGTAGAAGGCATCCACCATTTTGAATTCATTCTATACCTGAGTTTTCAAAGTAGAAAAGATGTAAGGGTAGAGGTCTATTTAGGCTATTGAGATAAACCCATAAAATGATCACACAGAATGTATGAGTATTGATGAGGACTATAGGCCAATAGTGCTTGGAGTAAGTTGGGACTCACTGGGTAGATGGTTGCCCTTACCTATGGCCATGAAGATTTCATTGACATTCATAGCAGTCTTGGCTGAAGTCTCCATGAACAGTAGACTGTTGTCATCGGCATAGGCCTGTGCTTCCTGTAAAGAAAAATAAACAGAGGCCAATTATATTATTATTATTATTAGACAATATTGTAGATTCTCCAATGTTTTTTAGCCCAGGACTACGCATAATCTGTGTCCAGGAAATTGGACCTAAATGATATCATGTGTTTTACATACAGTGCATTTGGAAAGTATTATTCCGACCACATCTTGTTACGTTACAGCCTCATTCAAAAATGTATTAAATAATTTTTCCCCCTCATCAATCTACACACAATATCCCATAATGTCAAAGCAAAACAGGTTTTTTGAATTGTTTTATTATTAAAAGTGTGTAGATTGATGAGGGGGAAAATGTATTTAATCAATTTTTGAATGAGGCTATGACGTACCCCTTTTTCTCCCCAATTTCGTGGAAACCAAATTGGTAGTTACCGTCTTGTCCCATCGCTGCAACTCCTGTACGGGCTCAGGAAAGGCGAAGGTCGAGAGCCGTGCATCCTACGAAACACGACCCCGCCAAGCCGCAATGCTTCTTGACACAATGCCCGCTTAACCCGGAAGCCAGCCGCATCAATGTGTCAGAGGAAACAGCATACACCCGATGCGACAAGGATATCCCAGGCAAGCCAAACCCTTGACTAACCCGGACAACGCTGGGCCAATTGTGTGCTGCCTCATGGGTCTCCTGGTCGCGCTGGGCCAATTGTGTGCCGCCTCATGGGTCTCCTGGTCGCGGCCAGCTGCGACACAGCCTGGAATCGAACCAGGATCTGTTGTGACACAGCTAGCACTGCAAGGCAGTGCCTTAGACCGCTGCGCCATGCGAGAGGCCCCAGGTTTTTTGAAATTTTGGCAAATGTATAAAAAAATAAAAAACTGAAATATCTTATTTAAATAAGTATTCAGACCCTTTGCTATTAGACTTGAAACTGAGCTCAGGTGCATCCTGATTCCATTGATCATCCTTGAGATGATCAATGATAAATTCTATTGATGATTGATGACATGATTTGTAAAGGCGCACACCTGTCTATATAAAAAGTGCATGACAGAGCAAAAACCAAGCCATGATGTCGAAGGAATTGTCTGTAGAGCTCTTGAGACAGGATTGTATTGAGGCACAGATCTGGGGACGGGTACCAACAAATGTTTGCAGCATTGAAAATCCCCCAAGAATACAGTGGCCTCCATCATTCTTAAATGGAAGAAGTTTGGAACCGCCAAGACTCTTCCTAGAGCTGGTGGCCCGGCCAAACTGAGCAATCGGGGGAGAAGTAACCGATGGTCACTCTGACAGAGCTCCAGAGATCCCTTGTGGAGAAGGGTCTGAATACAAATGTAAATGTGATTTCAGTTTGTTTTAGGGTTTTTTTGGGGGGCTAAAAAATATTTGTTATTGCTTTGTCATTATGGGGTATTGTGTGTAGATTGAAATTATTCCATTTTAGAATAAGGTCTATAATACTTTCCGTATGCACTGTATATTTGTTTAGAAAATGTACACCATCATATTACCACACCATATAGTAGAAGACCATTTGGCCTATGACAACAATCACCTCATCAGAATCTAACTGTTATTTTATGCTAACTGTTTTGTATTGTGGTCAAAACATCAACACTCAGCGTGGGAAAGGTTCTCACCTGGAGATCGACAGCTCTCTTGTTGGCGACATCGGCCTTGTTCCCGGCCAGAGCGATGACGATGTTGGGGCTGGCTTGTCTCTGCAGCTCCTTCACCCAGTTCTTTGCACGCGTAAAAGTGTCCTGGTGAAACACGCAAAAGGCACAGAATGTATCATTTACATTAAGGTCAGGATAGGTTAAGAGACTTTAACTAAAGTTCATAAAGCATTGAGAAGCTATATTGTTAAAGAATAAAAACTGGTTGGTTTCACTGGTCATTTAATTCAATTAGACGCCCCGCCTACACAGCGGTAAGGGGAAACACTGGTGCCGATCAAGAGCCTTTACGCACTGTGTTGGTGATGTCGTAGACCACAATGGCCGCCTGGGCTCCTCTGTAGTACATAGGCGCCAGGCTGTGGTATCGCTCCTGGCCTGCCGTGTCCCAAATCTCAAACTTGACCGTCGTGTCGTCCAGGCAGACAGTCTGTGTGAGGAAGGCAGCTGGAAAATAGCAAGATGGAGGACGGGAGGGAAGAGACAGAGGATGTCAGTGGAGGAAACAGAGCGGTGTTCATGACGTTAGGAAATGTCTTACATTCATCCTTCTTCATGACAGAGAGGCAGGTCTGTTCTCCTTAATACATTTATACCTGTTCGTCTATCATTTGACTGTGCCACGACGCGGGTTTGACATGTCAATCTCTCCCACTCAATGTCTTCAATGTCAACATTTGCTTTGTCATTTCTGGCACTTGAAAACCTATCCAGTGTAGGGAAAGCTTTCAGTTCCAGTTCCTCAATTTGCTCTACGCAGAGGAGGCCTACCAACAGACTCGTACACACATGTAAAAAATATATATATTATATATATATATTTCAGAGGCATTAAAAAAAAGTAACTTTGATATTGTTCTATTTTTACAATACATACACACAAACATCCACTACATCACCCCTGCCCAGACCCACCTGCTCACACTCCCATCTCCAGCTCCCGCATCACTCTCCACCACATGGCCTCAAACTGCACCATTTGGTTTCTCTCAGTCGCTCATGCACTTTCAACATTTAGATAATAAAAGCATTTGGCCTTTCCATTGTGTTAACGGTGGCGGATCGGTTGATTTACAGTTAAGTATACGTTTTTTTTTCAAAATGATTGACGAGAAAAGTATTGCCCAACCCATCTGGTATCTCACTGCACCCTCATATGCCATGTCTTGAAATATGCAGAGAGACGGATTAAAAAGTACATTTACATTGTAATACCTCGGACAGAAAACGTTCTAACTCCGCCCATAACTTTTGGCCTTTATAGCATTCCCAGAAGGCCTGGATTATTGAGTCAATATTAGTTTTACACTTAAGACATGGCATTGCCGTTGTGTTGTAGAATTTGTGAATTTTATCTTGTGTAATAAATTCTACACATTAGTTTATACTGGATTAAGCATACATTTTTGTCCACTGTAATGTTGTTAGTTTGGAGCCAATATCAGTTATTTTTAAGTCTTGGTTCCAATAGTTTCTTTTTTTTTTCTTTTTTCTAAGAGATTGTCAGTTGGATATACTCTCTGAAAGGTTTTGTATATCTTACCTATCATATGAATATCATTTTCTGACTCAAATAGGCCTAACCTCAAGACAGCTCTGATGTCCAAATGATTTCAAATCGAAATTTCTTGATATGACACTTAAGTCAGTCCCAAATTATTTTGTATTATGTCATGGAGATCAATTTATTTTAAATCATTTACAGTTTCTATGCCTTTTTCCATGTGAACCAATTTATCTGTGAATTCTGAAAAGCTATCCAAGGAATGTTCCATAAGGTTGTGTTTTTAGGGAGTGATATTGGTTCTTGTACAATACGTTTCATTTTCTACCATATTGTTATAGGTGATCGCAACGTTTCTTAGCTTTATCCTTTGAATATAGACATGTGAAAAGATTCTGGGGATGCGCTCCAACATGTACCCACTACTCCTCTTTACTACATTCAACTAGAAGTTGCAAGTAAAAGCCCTGGGTGGCAAGTTGATATAATTCCAAGTCTGGAAGGTTAAACCACCCTCAGACTTCGGAAGATGTAAAGCTTTCCTTTTTATTCTATGAGTATCAAATTACAAAGAGGGAAAACTTTTAAAAAATGGACACGATCAACAATAAAGGTACTTTGTAATAGGCTCATAATGTTATGCAAGGCGATTTCAGAAAAAAAAAATGTACATTTTGGTATCATGTGCTTTTTAACCACGGCCTGCCAAACAGGTTGGAGGATTAACCTCCTAACGAACACGGCACTGCTGCTTCTAAGGATCAGAGCCGCAGAGAGAAATGCTAATCCCATGTCTGTAAACTACAATCACATGACAGCACAGAGTCCATGGCCTCGTTCCAATTCTTTGACATCCTTCCTTCCTACCTCCCTTTATTGAGCCTAAAATCACTGGGTCGTTAAATCAGTGATTACCTACTAGAAGGGAAGGAAGAAAGAGTGCAATTTGGAACCGGGCCCATTTCTCTAGCAGTAAAGAGGACCCATGAGACATGTCAACCTTTGACCCCTCTAACAATTCTTACATTGCGACCATTTCCTGTGCCCTCTATCGTTGGCTGGAGCTCACTATTGTGCATTGCATACGATGGGCTAATACTGGCCGGAGACGCTACTCTACAGTGTTAATCCATTACATTTTGGGACGTTAGCGACATCTCCAGTGCAGTAGCATTGTACTCTACATTGACTTGCTTGAGCATACCTTGCGTTGACTAAAAAAGCCACACCAACATGCATGCCTTTCGGTATCAATCCTACACTCTTTCCTCGTCTGACCTCATTTTGCCTTTTTTTTCTTTTTATTAAACAGCCATGATATGGTGATGCCATTCTTGCAATGAGCGCTAGTAAAGCCAAGTATCACAGATATAAAAGGTCACTTGATGGATTAGGGAAACCTACAGTAGATCATATCAAACCACCAGAAATATCAAGGGTTAAAAAATTATTTAAAAAAAATGACTGAATATCTCTCACCTCCGATGGTGCTCTCTTGGTACTCCTGAAACTGGCCCTTGACGAAGCGCAGCACCAGGCTGGACTTGCCCACCGCCGATTCCCCCAGCAGCACCAGCTTAAACTGGCAGATCTTGTTGCCTGCCGCCGGGTTGTTGGGTCGCGCCGGTCCTCCACGACCCGCCATGGAGCTTTGCAGAGGCTATCCTGAATGCGAGGGCCTGGGCTTAGCCACGCCAAGAGAGGCAGCAGGGGGGGGTCTGGAGCGGCAGTGGAATTCTGGTACGTGGGGGCAGCGGTTGGGATCCGTATAACACAGGCACAGATGGGGATTAGGTTAGGAGGGCTGAGCTGATTGGAGCCGGTACCCAGTCTAAGTAAAGAGAAGAAGTGCAGCAACTGGGATGCTGGTGTAGAGAAACGATAGATAAATTACTATTGACAAGAAGTAGGCGCATAAATAAATACCACAGTTGGTCTGGCTGGAAAGTCCCTGCAGGTATAGGTGGAAGTTGGGCTAACCACACTGTTCCTTATGTGAGAGCAGTCTTACTGTTGGTTTGACATTGGCAGCCTTATCTTCTTGGCATGATAAGAGTGTCAAGATCTGGCAGATTTGAAGTAGAGCCTCTTGTTGGTAGGCAGTTGGCCTATTCAATATAAACCAAAGCATTATAAACTATGTCCAGAAATACCACCACAGGGTGCATCTTGTCTGTCTATACAGTTTTGCGTGGCTGGCTAAAACGTTAACAAACTGTGTTTCTATAAATGTGCACTCTTTATCAATGATTTAGATGACTGATAGGGCCGGGGCGCTGTGTTGAAGCCACCGCACCTCCATCTTGGCACTCCTACACCGTTGTAAAATATATTTAGGAAGCATTTATTAATGTATACAATCGTCTTTGCCACATTTATTCTATTACAGACACCTTAATGCATACTTTTAAATTAAGTTCCTTAAAAGTATATTTTTAGGCATTACTAATGGTATGTTCACCACTACAACAAAAAAATACATGTAATTCTGTCCATGAAACGTTTAATTAAAATACTGTAGAATAGAATTCCATTAATTCCTATGGAGTACTGCTCCTACCGGGGAGTGCCAATATGGCCGACCGGTGGCTTCAAAAGGCTCTCAATGTCCAATACATAGCATCAGCAATCCAGGGTTTATATACATCATTGCTCTTAACTGTTTGATGCCATCAATGTACACTGAACTAAAATATAAAAACGCAACAAGTAACGCAGAAATGTTACACAGGGACAAAAAGCTTATTTCTCTCAGATTTTGTGCACATCCCTGTTAGTAAGCATTTCTCTTTTGCCAAGATAATCCATCCAATTGACGAGTGTGGCTTATCAAGAAGCTGATTAAACAGCATGATCATTACACAGATGCGCCTTGTGTTGGGGACAATGAAAGGCTTAAATAAGCCGCCTCCAACTTTCTTTTAGAAATTTTGGCAGAACATCCAACCGGCCTCACAACCGCAGACCACGTGTATGGTGTTGTGTGGGCGAGCAGTTTTCTGATGTCAACGTTGTGAACAGAATGACCCATGGTAGCGGTGGGGTTATGGTATGGGCAGGTATAAACTACGGACAACAAACACAATTGCATTTTATCGATGGCAATCTGAATGCTTTGAGATACCGTGATAAGATCCTGAGGCCCATTGTTGTGCCATTCATTCGCCGCCATATAATGCACAGCCCCATGTCACAAGTATCTGTAGACAATTCCTGGAAGTTGAAAATGTCCCAATTCTTCCATGGCCTACACACTCACAAGACATGTCACCCATTGAGCATGTTTGGGATGCTCTGGATCGACGTGTACAACAGCTTGTTCCAGTTCCCGCCAATATCCAGCAACTTGGCACAGCCATTAAAGAGTGGGAAAACATTTCACAGCCTGATCAACTCTATGCAAGGGAGATGTGTTGCGCTGCATGAGGCAAATAATGGTCACACAAGATACTGACTGGTTTTCTGATCCACGCCCCTACCTTTTTTTTAAAGGTATCTGTGACCAACATTGGGCCTAATGAATTCATTTCATTTGACTGATTTCCTTATATGAACTGTAACTCAGCAAAATCCTTGAAATTGTCACGTTGCGTTTATATTTTTGTTCAGTGTAGTTGTCGATCCGTTCAAAACTGTCACTGGCGTAACGTTAGATAGCTAACTATTAACGTTAGCTAGCTAGGTTTCTACCTACGACGTTGAGTTTCAGTTTTAAGTTAAGAGTACAGAGTCTACCAGTTCAACACAAGTTAACTAGCTGTAGTAGTTAACTACCCAGCTACCCAACTTAGTTAGCTAACTAACTTAGATGACAAAACAACAGTACAGTCAAGTAAGTGGAAAATGCATAGATAGCTGGTGCATTTTAGTAGCTTACGCGGTAGCATTTCTAGTTAGCCTTACTGTAACTAGTTAGGTGACATGAATCAAATCAAATATTATGTCACATGAACACAACAGGTGTAGACTTTACCGTGAAAAGCTTACTTACAAGTCCTTTGACAAAGGTGCGGCTCAAAAATATCGTTTGAACAAACGGAGAATACCTACAAGGACGGTACACACGGATTAACACCTATCATTTAGAGGGGAAGTGTGTTCTTTCTCACCGATTTTGATCGCAGTCGTAGTTCCAACGGATTGTGTTGCTGTTTGTTTCACTTTTCAGATTAGCGACTCACTCTACCCCTTATTTCCGGGTTGTGTAACCGAACATCCGGGTTACACGCGCCCTCTTCCTGGAACGACGCTCTCGAGAGAAAGCTCGCGGTTGTGTTTGCAAAACGCTACTTCTAGGTAGTCTGGCTCTAGGCTAGACAACTGTACACCCTCGAAATGCAAAACCAGCCCCTGGAGGAAGAATGTAAATGGAAGCAGTTGTTGCAGTGGCCACCTCTGCAGAGATTTCCCAAAACAAACTTAACATGACCTAGCCAGAGCACTAACCCATGATCATGACTCACATTTCCATTACATTACACGAAGGAGTCTTCAACTACAGGGGGGGAATTTACACGCGCCGCTTGCGGTACTGTTTTGGAAGTATAAGGGCCTTATCTTTCACATCAGCGAGAAATCGTTAAAAACTGCACTTATACACACCTTGCTGGGCCGGGTTAGTGTTCCCACACGGCCATATGTCTCTATGTTACAGTGCTTGTTTACGCAAGACAAGAGACGACCACCTGGATCTGTACAAAATATGTTATATTTCAAGTATTCTTTCTCGCTGATGAAAGACAAGGGATATGTTTCGAAAGCCATATAACAAGCGATGATTGTTGACGTTTCTAAACATTGAAAGAAAGCGTCGGAATCGCAGTTCACCTGAGGCAGTCGTAGGCTAAACTAATGAGAAAGCAGAATGCAACCTAGAGTTAAATGTATTTTATTTTCGACCAAGGCTATAGTAAAAACAACAATAGTAACATGTCGCTACATAGTAGCTAAATGTAATCTATCAGAGGTGCTTCCAACACCAACCCTTCATCAGGTAACGTACTAACATGTTATTACCATCATCAGCCTACTTTCATGCAGGTTTTTATACGAAAAATACATGCACAAGTCATTCCTCTTTCCAAAAGACTGCATCATGTTTCCTACCTGACCACTCTGTTCTAGAGGAGTGTGTGTCACCCTGAGCCATTGAAGACCCTTCTCCAGTACCACAAGCCATATAGACATCTGGACAACAATGGTAAGAGGTAGACTTCGAAAATTAACGAATGCTCTCCATTGTGTCTGAAATGTATAGTGAGCATGCTATCTATTTTACTTTGAGTTTTTTTTGTCGCTGTCGGATGAAAACCTCTATCTCCAAAACAGACAATTTTCAGAAAAAAACTGCCATAATTTACCATTAACGAACATACAATTAATATTCTTCAGAAGCTATTTAGAATACATTTTATTGGTCCTAGAGTCATGACATGTTCAGAGTACACAGAGGGGAGTTACTGCTTTCAATACATGTAAAAAGAAAAATGTACAAAAATTGAGTTACAAGGTTTTCATCCGACAGCGACATGCTGGTTGTTTATTGTAAATGTCAAAAGAGATTGACTTGTGTTCTAAACCTAAAAAAGAAGGATCTGGGTTTGATAACATTTCTAATGTTTGACTTGCATGTATTGATATTGACTTGTCTTTTCTTGTCCTCAGCTCTATCACACATGAGATCTCACACTGAGCAGAGTCCTTACCAGTGTACCCAGTATTTTCAAAGCTTTTAACATCAGGAGGACTTACAGGAACATCAGCAGATTGGGTGTGATGTGGCAGCTCAGCCAGAAGAGGATAACATGTCTACAACATCTTTTGAGGATGGGATAGAGACATCCCAGCCCCATGGCACTGGGATGATTTTCAAACATGATCAGCTCATTTACCAGTGCCGCGACTGTGGAGAAACTTTCAAGAGGAAGTTTAATTTGAGAGAACATAAGAAATTGTGCCCCACTATTTTTTCCTGCCTCAGCTGTGGATAAAAGTTTATATTTGTGTAATTTGAAGGAGCACAATAAAGAGTGCTTGGCGGTGAAAAAGCTATTCTCTTGCGCTCTGCGTAAGAAGTTGACAGCACACATGAGATCTCACAAGAAAAGGTCTAAGCATTCTTGGCTGCAAAGACGTTCCACTCTTGCTCGATATGTAATAAAACATTCATTAAGGTACAAGATTTCAAAGCACACTGGAGATCTCACACTTATCAGTGCACCCAGTGTTTGCAAAGCTTTTAACATCAGGAGAACTTACATAAACATCTGAAGTATGAGCGTGTGGAGGCAGCTCAGCCATAAGAGGATAACACGTTTGAGGAGGAGATAGAGACATCCCAGCCCCACAACACTTCCAATGTTCGTCACAATCAAAGATACTCTTTCAGAGCCAGAATGTGCAGTTTGTGTCACAAGACTTTCAACAATATAGCTTTAATGCGAACACACCTGAGTGCTTCCACTGTGGAGAAAATTTCAAGAAGAAGATTAATTTGAAAGAACATAGGAAAGTGCGCCATCCCACTCCAAGTCTCCAACCCAAGGAGTCCATCAAAGCCAGAACATTGTCACAATATGTCACAATACTTTTGACAGTACATTTTTTTATGAGAAAGCACCTCAAAACCCAACATGGCCAGCTCCCTTACCAGTGCCTGGACTGTGGAGAGGGTGCTTAAAACAGAGTGCTTTCAAACCAGCACCCAAGGGATGTTAATCCAGCAGATAGCAGCAGCTCTCTGGCAACAAGGTAGATTGAGACAGAGATTCCGCAGTCCGACAACTCTGTAAACTGTATAACCTCCGATTCAACCTCCACTCAGAAACCCTATCTTTGTGAAATATGTGGTAAGGATTTCCTAATGCTGTTTTGAATGAAAGAACATGTGAGAGCACGCCCTTTCCCTGGCAGAGACTGTGGCAAAGGTTTTAGCAGAAGGCAGTCTGAAATCCCACCGACTGATTCATACAGGAGAACGGCCATTTGAATGCACTTTATGCAAGTTACACTATCTCACAAAAAGATACTAAGTAGTTTTTTGGGGTATCTACTTTACTTCACTATTTATATTTTTGACTACTTTTACTTCACTACATTCCTAAACAAAATATTGTACTTTTTACTCCATACATTTTTTCTGACACCCAAAAGTACTCGTTACATTTTCAATGCTTAGCAGGACAGGAAAATGGTTTAATTCACACACTTATCAAGAGAACATCCCTGGTCGTCCCAACTGCCTCTGATCTGGCGGACTCACTAAACACAAATGCTTCATTTGTAAATTATGTTTGAGTGTTGGCGTGTGCCCCTCGCTATACGTAAATAAAATAACAAACTAGAAAATCGTGCCACCTGGTTTGCTTAATATAAGGAATTTTTACTTTTGATACTTAAGTATATTTTAGCAATTAGATTTACTTTTGATACTTAAGTGTATTTCAAACCAAATACTTTTAGACTTTTACTCAAGTAGTAACATTTACTTGAGTCATTATCTATTAAGATATCTTTACTTTTACTCAAGTAGTAACAATTATGTACTTTTTCCATCACTGGTAATTTTCTCTTTTGAATTGTATGTATTTATATGTATTTTCCAGTAGATTTTCTTCTCACTTCTCATCATTGTAGTTTAGCGGCAGCAACCCATTGAGAATGTAATTTACAAACTGCAATATGTGTCGAAAATTAATTGAAATAAACACAACACAAGAAACCCATTAGAATGCACACAATGGTCAATTTAGTTATCCCTCCATGTGATTTATTTTGTATGTGTACAAAAAGAAAGATTTTCAAAAGAAATATCAGCAATAAGAGTGGGTGTGTAATCTTTGTGGTTTTGGTTAGTATTGGTGCTACTGAGTAAAATAATTAAAAAAATGTACTGGGTTGGCCTGATTATGTACCACTGTAGGTTTGTAGGGCTTTAATTTAATAGGAATGGAGAGGTCAGAGATAGCCACACTTGTAAATTGGGCCAAGGAACAGAAGTTGGGTTTTGGAGAAATGCCATCAAGAAACGCAGCGGGTGAAGGAGCGGCAAGAGCGTGGTGAACGGATAGACGTGGTTATAGACAGCGAGGAAGACGGAGAAGAGTCTAGAGTAGTGGGAAGATGTGTGTTGAGGAAGAATGGCATCAAATACAACAGGTGTAGACCTTACAGTGAAATGCTTACTTACAAGCCCTTAACCAACAACGCCATAAAAAAGTAAACAATAGATAAGTTAAAAGTCAATAATTATAGAGCATCAGTAAAATAACAGTAGCTAGGCTATATACAGGGGGTACCGGTACAGAATTTGGTTCAGTTGAATCAGTTGAATCAGTGACAGTAACCTGTAGTAGACTTGTGATATTTGGTTCAGTTGAATCAGTGACAGTAACCTGTAGTAGACTTGTGATATTTGGTTCAGTTGAATCAGTGACAGTAACCTGTAGTAGACTTGTGATATTTGGTTCAGTTGAATCAGTGACAGTAACCTGTAGTAGACTTGTGATATTTGGTTCAGTTGAATCAGTGACAGTAACCTGTAGTAGACTTGTGATATTTGGTTCAGTTGAATCAGTGACACTAGACTTGTGATATTTGTTTGTGTTTCTTTTCTTTGGGGTGTGTGGTGAACCATAGGAGTCATTGTCAGTCCTTTTGAGTTTTGAGTCAGAGTCTCTACCAGGATATATCAGTTATCCTGTTTGAGCTTTTGTGCAGAATCCACTGCTGTTTCAAGTGCAATGTTTATGGTCATGTCGCAGATGTGGTAAGTGTGCAGGAGGGCATGGGACAGAGAATTGTGTAGTTTCGGTGGATAAAGTTGTGTGTGTCGTATGCTGAGGCAGTGAAGACAGTAGAGGAGGATGGGTCAAGGGTGAGGGATCCTGAGAGGTGCCAGACCAGAGGGATAGGCCAACGGGTGAGTTATGCTTCAGTAAGGTTAGCTTCTTAGCATTCATAGCAATGGTTATCAACTGTATTGCAGAAATGGAATGTAAATCACAGAGAATAGATGGTATGGTGGCAGCTGTAGAGAAGTATTTGGTTATACGAGATTTGACTTCAGAAGAGTTACAGGGTGTGTTGAGGGGTGGTGTACAGTCTTCCCAGGCCGTTGGCATGGTGCAGGAGCAGATAGGGTCAAAGTAATGGAATGGGGTAGTGGGTTTTAATGAGTGTACGTGAAGTACCTGGGTGTACGAGATTTTACAGCAGAAGAGTTAATGGGATGGTGATTTTTTATTTTATGAAATAGTGGTAGATAAGTCTTGGGTTAGTTGGTGGTGCAAATTATTATTATTATTATTTTTAGTAACAGGAATAATGAAGAGAATTTAATGTAGGTAGGCTGTGACCAGCCTCACACTCCAGTACAGTAGGTGGCGGTGTAGGCACCTTCAGGTTGGTTGCGATCCGCCAAACAAATTTAAAGAAGAAGAAAAAAAGAACCTGTAGGTCCCATCTTTGGATTATGGGTGCTTTGTATGGATCGGCAGACAAAACAGTACTACAGCGTCTGGATAGGACACAGTCAAGTGCCCTGAGATTGTGCGTGGGTGTCTTCAGGACGATACCTGTTGTCAGGACGACACCTGTTGAGGCATTGCAGGTGGATAGTGGGGAACTGCCACTGCATTATCGTACTGGGCGAGGTTGAAAGGGAGTTCAGAAGGACATTCTGCAATCACGGCAACTGGGGAATGCTGGGAGCGAGGAGTTGGTAAGCAGAGGGAGTACGGGCCGGCAATTGCATTGGGGAACGTTCCTCCGTGTTGGTTTCCGAAACCGTTGTGTAGATGTGGATATGATTGAGTGGAGAGATACTGTATATAGATAATCGGTTGTATTTGTATTTAAGGATATATAGAGATGGTTCAAAGGATCCAGTCAGTGGTAGGGTGGGGGCAAGGGTGTATATCCCAGATTTCAATGTTAGACTTGTAAGCGGTTAATAACTGATTATGAGTCAGTGTATGCGGCCGAGTTGATGGCCATGATTATAGGTTTAGATGGGTGGAGGAGGTGAATCCACTCAGTGGTGATCTGCTCTGATTCAGCTGCAGTGTTCAGCAGTGTGAAGATGGGCAGGTCAGAATGGGGAGACTTGTTTGTGGAGATGATGGTGCTGTTAATGGGATTGGAGAGGATGGGAGTGGTGGTAACCAGGTAGGTCAGTTGAGAACAAGTTATCATTTGCAACTGCGACCTGGCCAAGACAAAGCAAAGCAGTGCGACAAAAACAACACAGAGTTACAGAGGAACTCTGTCACAGTAAACAAACATAGTCAAAAACACAATAGAAAATCTATATACAGAGTGCAAAATGTAGTGCAAAATGCAGTAAGGTTAGGAGGTAGGACAATAAATAGACCATAGTGGTGAAATAAATTACAGATTATCATCATTAACACAGGAATGAAGGATGTGCAAATTATGATGTGCAAATAGAGATACTGGAGTGCAAGATTTGTGAAAATAACAAAAATAAATATGGGGATGAGGTAGTAGTGTGGGCTATTTACAGAAGGGCTATATACAGGTGCAGTGATCGATAAGCAGCTTTGACAGCTGATGCTTAAAGTTAGTGAGGGAGATAGGAACCTCTAGCTTCAATGATTTTTGCAATTCGTTCCAGTCATTGGCAGCAGCGAACTGGAAGGAATGGCGGCCAAAGGAGGTGTTGGCTTTGGGGGTGACCAGTGAGATATACCTGCTGGAGCGCATGCTACGGGTGGGTGTTGCTATAATGACCAGTGAGCTGAGATAGGGCGGGGATTTACCTAATAAAGACTTATAGATGACCTGGAGCCAGTGGGTTTGGCGACGAATATATAATGAAGGCCAGCCAACGAGAGCATACAGGTCGCAGTGGTGGGTAGTGTATGGAGCTTTGGTGACAAAACGGATGGCACTGTGATAGACTACATCCAATTTGCTAAGTAGAGTGTTGGAGGCTAGTTTGTAAATTACATCGCCGAAATCAAGGATCGGTAGGATAGTCAGTTTTACAAGGGCATGTTTGGCAGCATGAGTGAAGGAGGCTTTGTTGCGAAATAGGAAGCAAATTCTGGATTTAATTTTGGATTGGAGATGGTTGATGTGAGTCTGGAAGTTGAGTTTACAGTCTAACCAGATGCCTAGGTATTTGTAGGTGTCCACGTATTCTAATTCGGACCCGTCGAGAGTAGTGATGATAGTCCGGTGGGCGGGTGCTGGCAGCGTTCGATAGAAAAGCATGCACTTAGTTTTACTAGCGTTTAAGAGCAGTTGGAGGCCACGGAAGGAGTGTTGTATGGCATTGAAGCTTGTTTGAAGGTTAGTAAACACAGTGTCCAAAGAGGGGCCAGATGTATACAGAATGGTGTCATGTGCGTAGAGATGGATCAGAGAGTCACCAGCAGCGAGAGCGACATCGTTGATGTATATAGAGAAAAGGGTTGGCCCAAGAATTGAACCCTGTGGCACCCCCATAGAGACTGCCAGAGGATCGGACAATAGGCCCTCCGATTTGACACACTGAACTCTGTCTGCAAAGTAGTTAGAGAACCAGGCAAGGCAGTCACTTGAGAAACCAAGGCTGTTGAGTCTGCCAATAAGAATGCGGTGATTGACAGAGTCGAAAGCCTTGGCCAGGTCGATGAAGACGGCTGCACAGTACTGTCTTTTATCGATGGCGGTTATGATATCGTTCAGTACCTTGAGCGTAGCTGAGGTGCACCCATGACCAGCTCGGAAACCAGATTGCATAGCAGAGAAGGTACGGTGGGATTCGAAGTGGTCAGTTATCTGTTTGTTAACTTGGCTAATTTTGTGTGTTTTGCATGTTACTGTTAGGAACTCCTCTTTCATCTCATTTTCATATTGTCTGTATGACAAACAAAGTGTTTTTTGTTTAAAATCGAATAACTATTTTAGATGTCTGGCTATAAATCGTAGGGCTGACCCCAATTAGTTTTAGGGCGGCAGGTAGCCTAGTGGTTAGTGTTGGGCCAGTAATCGTAAGGTCACTGGTGCGAATACCCGAGCCAACAAGGTGAAAAACCTGTCTGTGTACTTGAGCAAGGCACTTAAACCTAATTTGCTCTAGGGCCTGACCCTGTAGGTAGGCCATCATTGTAAATAAGAATTTGATCATAACTGACTTGCCTAGTAAAAAAAAAAAGCATAGGTAAAAAAATAAGAAGAAAATAGTCGACCGGGCGATTGTTTGGTCGTTAGGCTGTTGGTCGACCGAGATTGTTTTAATCCAGCAGTAACCAATGTATAGATTTGCTCCCATCTCAGTGAACTAATGCGGAGGCCTAGACTAAATGCCAATTTATGCTTGATTCGAAAATGTGTAGAAATGGTAAGATAAATTGCCATTCCATGTGTAGGCTATTACCGGCAACTTTAGGAGAGTAATGGTAGAATCTGCAAAAGCCAGCAGAAGCGGGAGGAGAATAGTTGGGTCAGGTATTTAATTTGTTTCTTGTTATCTAGATCTCTGGCTCCCTCTTGAGGCATCAAAAAGCATCAACCAAGATCAATGCATATAGTTTATTAAAACACATAGGGTGTGTCTATATATGGAAAAATACGTTTAACATTTTTGAGCAATCGGTTGGTTGAAAGAACACTTTTGGTCGACCAAAGATTTTTTTTTAGTCTGGGACAGCCCTAATAAATCGATCTCTGAATGTGCAGCAGCAACAAAACCACTCTCTCCTGATGCGTTACGATGTCAGGATTCCAGGCATATGTTAGTGGCTGTGACGTAGGGTTCAGCCAGGAGTTGGACAGTCAAAAGAGCAAGTTAAATGGTAGGTGCGACATCCCAGCTTCAAGTTGTGTCAGATTTCACATCCTGCTTCATACAGGCAGAAGGGACATACTACCGCTCAATGTGAGCCATTTCGATCTACGGTGTCCACATCGATTTCTAAGCGAAAATGTCGGTTGGAACTGGTACCAGAACCATGCAGGTTCCCTGAACAGGGGACTTTACATCGAAGAGTATTTAAGGGGCAATCTGTGATTTCTATATCAATTTTTATAGACTTTTAAATTAATAGTGCTAAGCGATTAGTGCTTTTTGAGGTCGGTTCGATTATAAAAAATGTATCCTGGTTTTCGATTTCAGTTATTTGGATTGAATGCTGTAACAACATAGAATAAAACAATCAGTAAAAGTCCCATGATGGTAGTGGCGGCCCATTACTGCTTATCACTTATTAACCATCATTTATTCACTTTACTTAACTAAAATATTTCAGTTGTGTATATTATATTTGTTTTATTTGATGACTATAATTTAATTCCAAGTCATCTTATCTATATAGAGCAGCTGTCTGACAAAATCACTATTTTGTAGTTCTTCAAAGTAAATAGGGCACAATTTTATGACTGCTGAATACCAACTGTCAATCACTTTGATTATGTATTTTCAGGTAGAGATACCTTGCGAAGCAACAGCTGCTCTCTATATCCCCTCACGATCGTGCATTCTGGTATTTTCCGTAGTAGGTGTAAAAAGAACACAGACAGGACAAGTAGATGCGCAATGGATAATGGCAATTGTAGTTAATTACCACGTTTTATACGCTAAACTATGTCGAATATTGGTCTGTTGGAAACTACAATTCCCTACTGCATCACACAGTTCAGGCTGTATCTGATTTATCTCTAGAGAAACTGTGCAGTGTGTGCATTGAGCTCACAAAAAAATGAACGAAATCACATTCAAATAATTGAACCAACCCCGTCAGAACCCAAACTGTAAGCTTGTTTTACTTGTTTTTAAACAATGTATTTGTAAACAAATACTGTATAGCCGTGCAACATGGTTAAACTTATTTTGTCATGGATGGTCAGTCCTTTTATCCATAGCTCTGTCAATGAATTTGAGAGTGGTTACATTTTTCCAGCCGAAACAGCGTGGGGTGACTGTTTTATTGTTTGAACTGTATATTGTCTCTTTAGAAAAATACAATAAATATTATTGGAAGCTAGCTAGCTTTACATCATGTTTTCAAAGCCTTGTTTGACAACAAAATATCTAACAGATTGCTTATTATTATGAAATCAAGCTAACTATCTGAATTTGTGCTTTCTGTAGGTGGACTTCTTCCGCTGTCCTCTTTGCGTCTTTTTGTTCCTTCACTGCGTCTGGTGTCTGCAGCTCTGTGGCAAGTTGTTCAGCGGAGAGACATCATGGACTATGGCTTGGTGGAGGAGTTTGTCACCACTGTGTTGGAGGTAGTCCCTGATCTGATGAGTTACAGAGAGCGAGTCCAACTCATCATGGGGCTGCGAGCACAGGTGAGAAATGGCATGGATGGAAAAGCAGGGGGTGAGGTCACAGACTACATACAGTGCCTTCAGAAAGTACACCTTCATTTACTACACATTTTGTTGTTACAGCCTGAATTCAAAATGGAATAAATATTTTTTTTACTCACCCATCTACACACTAGGGCTGGGCGGTATCCAGATGTTCATATCGTCATACCGTCCTTCTCTCGCCCTGGAGCTGTGTTCGAATACTCATACAAACCGTACTATTTGTGACGTGAATTGAGTATATAGTATGCTTATTGGTCATCGTATGGATAGAGTTAGTATGCCAAAAGTTCCCGGATGTTGTACCAAATTCGCCAAAATACAAAGTATACATTCTTGTACACTATTTCCATACCTTTAGGGCCCACAATGCAATTCTTCAGAAAATAGGCGTGGCTTCACAACGTTTTCAGATTTGAAGAAAATGGCAGAAAATATGCAGCCAAAGTCTGACGAGAGCGGATACTAATTAATTGCTTTAACTAACTAAGACAAAAGTTAACTAAATGTTGAGCAATGTAATTACTTTTCAAATAAGTTACGTTACACGTTATGTTGGCTGACAATTTGTTAGTTACGCTATCCTTACAAACCTTACGTTAGCTAGTTACCTAACGTTAGTTGACTACTAATACGTCTAACTTGCCAGTATATTAACTATCTGCTATCTAACTAACTACCCAACGTTTATTGACTTGATTATTCACATCATTCTTAGCTAAGTGGTAGAGTCGTTGTGCGTTTCAATGGACATTGTTAATTCTGGCTGTCTACTTCGATTTCAGAGCACTCACGCGCAGAATAACTGATGAATTTGTCAGTAAAATTGTTGAGAGCAGCACAGTTACAGGCTACACGAGGAGCGAAACACTCTGAATTTACGAACGGAAAATCTGACAATGCTCTGGATTTACAAACGCCCAGAGTGCAGCTCGGGATTTA
Source organism: Thymallus thymallus (assembly GCA_023634145.1). Lineage (NCBI taxonomy): Eukaryota > Metazoa > Chordata > Actinopteri > Salmoniformes > Salmonidae > Thymallus > Thymallus thymallus. The sequence goes on along the minus strand of CM042386.1, from coordinate 17,090,728 downwards.
CAGTATCACTTGCTTAGTATACAAGGGGGCGCCAAAAACGCAAAAAAAACCATTGGGTGTCTGTTACCAGAATGCTAACAGAATTGACACAAGTAATAGTGAATTTCCATGGAGGTTGCTAGCTAAATATGCAAGGAAATCAAGATAGCAGTGGCAGCTGTACAACAAAAACTAATCCAAAAGGTTTTTACTTCTCAAACACCACAATATGATGCTCCGTCACCTTATTAATTCAGCCATTTACTTAGATAGCAAGTTAAACTTAGGGGTCGTGTTAATTCAGAAATGCGTTTTTCACGGAGGAAAAAAATATTAAACATATAAGAAATATCTTGCTGCGTTTTTATAAACTCAGATCTAAAAAACATCTTATTGTAATTTCTGCTCGGCATCAGACTAATGCATTGCAAAAGTTGACTGCAGGTATTTACTTAAAAAATAGCTACAAATATTAAAATGTATTGACAAAAACATCCTGTGGCTTTTTCCATATTCCACAATATACGCTATCCCAAGCCTACTACAAACAATACCCCATAATGACAAAGTGAAAAGGTGTTTTTAGAAAAGTATTGAAAATGAAATATATAATTTACATATTCACAAACCTGAGTCAATACATGTTAGTCACCTTAGCTGTTCCGTTTCTTTGCCAATGATGCAGCCAGCACCATGCTTGACAATATGAAGAATGGTAGTGGTGTGTTGGGTTTGCCCCAAACATAAGGCTTTATATTCAGGTGAATTTCTTTGACACATTTTTTTCAGTTTTACTTTAGTGCCTTATTGCGAACAGGATGCATGTTTTGGAATATTGTTATTCTGTACAGTCTTCCTTCTTTTCACTCTGTCATTGAGGTTAGTATTGTGGAGTAACTACAATGTTGTTGATCCGTCCTCAGTTTTCTGTCCCTGAGTGGTTTCGTTCCTCTCTGGCTGTTAGGAAGGACACCTGTATCTTTGTAGTGACTGGGTGTATTGATTCACCATCCAAAGTGTAAATAATAACTTCACCAGGCTTAAAGGGATGTTCATGTCTGCTTGATTGAAATTCACTGCTTGACTAATGGAACTTACAGATAACTGTATGTGTGGGGTACAGAGATGAGGTAGTCATTCAAAAATCATATTAAACACTATAATTGCACACATGCAACTTATTATGTGACTTGTTAAGCACATTTTTACTCCTGAACTTATTTTTCTTCGCCATAACAAAGGGGTTGAATACTTATTGACTCAAGACATTTCAGCTTTTCATTTTTAATTAATTTGTAAAATGTTCAATTGTGTGTAGGCCAGTAACACAAAATCTAAATGTAATAAATGTTAAATTCAGGCTGTATCACAACAAAATGTAGAAGAAGTCAAGGGGTGTGAATACTTTCTGAAGGTAATATTTTTCGTAGTGCAAAATCAATTTGTTGGTGCAAAAATTGTCATTGTAATATGGCTTTAATTAAAAAGATTTAATTAAACTTTTCTTCAACAATGTACTTTGTAAGGAGGCGATTATTTAACTAGTTTAGTGAACTGAGCAATATATAAATTGTCTATTTTATTTTAAAATCATGATGCCAGATGTTTATGGTATATTTAGCAATTAACACACTACGAAAATGTTGCCCATAGTCTCTTAGCTGCAGGTTGGTGTAAATAATAATACATAGAATTTTTTACGCCATCAGCTGGTTCTGGAGTTGTGTCGTACAGGTGACCTAGTCGACCCCGAGACCATCCAGCCACACCTTAACAGGATGAGATCCTGTGTCATCACTCCTAGTGAGAAGGAGGTGAGTGCTGTTACTCGGTGAAATATCAAGACTTGTAACTCTGCTGGTGTTGTTTAACATTGGCTCGTTAAATTGACTGACCGTTCAACGCTTGCTGTAGACTCCTGATCCAGAGGTGGAGGCATCAGAATCCAACTTCCTGAAGCTGATTCAAAGCCTGCTGGATGACCCAGTTGAGAGGGAACACTTCTTCCAGGTCATTGTCACTGACTGTGTAGCTGATAAATTATTAGTGACATGACATTTCTCTTTAGAAGGTTACCAAAATGTGGAAGGTATGAATACTTTCACTTGCATTGTAGATCATTGTTTTAATTCGAAAGCATGGACATAACGTTCTTGTTTGTTTTCTAGAATGTTTATTCAGAGGAGTTCGGCCTCAAGTATGACTCCACACTGCAGAGTCTGTTGTGGGAGTTCCTGTCTAGGCTGGAGAAGCTGCTTCCAACACCAACCCTTCAACAGGTACCATACTAACATGTTATTACCATCATCGGTCTACTTTCATACAACAATCACTGTACAAAGGGATCCTTTACAAATCGGTTGGACCAAAGGTGACCGTGTTACACTTACTGGGTATGCAGGCTTCATGCCTGTTCAGACAACATACTCCAGGTGGCAGTATGCACCCTATGGTAGAATGCAACATACATAAAGATGTTTCTATTACCTGCCTTTGTAGGTTTTATATAAAATATGAATCTAATTTATATTATAGAAACGGGGACCATTGCCATTCCTCTTTCCATTAGACTGCATCTTGGTTTCTACCTGACCCTTCTATCCTGGAGGACTGTGTGCGGTTTGTGTGCCGCCCCGAGCCTTTGAAGACCCTTCTCCAGTACCACAACAACACATATGGATATGTGGACACCAATGGTAAGAGCTACGTTTCTCTAAGCTTTAATATAGACATTGATTTATGATTTATGTCCCTAAAACTACAAAAGAAGAGCCAGGGTTTGTTTGACATTGACTTGTATTTCCTTGTTTTCATGTCTCAGTTCTATCTTCGGTCGACTACATCCTCTCATCGCTGTCGCTCTCCTCCCCTCTAAAGACAGTTGTGATCTTTCCAGACCAAACTGACCCAAAGACCAAGTCAGAACCCATGGAGGAACCTTTGCCATCTGAACAAATGAACATTCAAAGCCCCACCTCACCTGACAACGATTCAGAAATGCTTCCTTTGTTGGAGTCAGATTACGCGAAGAGCGTAGAAGGGATGCATTCAGACGGACATTTGAATGTTGATATTTTGTCTTTACAAATTCAAGGTACATCGCTTCGTTCAGAAGAGGTGTGTATACACAAGGAAACTACTGAGGGAAACCTTAAACACAAGACACCTGACAAAGAGTCAGCAAAAGAGAGGGAAATAGATGGAGCTTTTCACCAACCTCAATCTGACAGTGGGCTAAAAATACAGAAACCACACAGCATCCAACAGAGAGTGCAGGACAGTTCTAGTTTGTCAACTTCCTGTCTGCTCCGTCAGCCCAGAGTGCTGCTGCGCCGACTTGACATTACTGATATGCCGTTACCTGTGTCATCTCCAACATTGAGGAGAAAGAGGAATGCCAATGGACAGCCACCACCAGAGACTGAGTAAGAAATTGTGAATGTATTGTACTGGAAACTATTCAATTGCTACTGGTAATGTTCCATTATCATCCTAACAATCCTTCAATTTGGTATTTTTCAGACAAGACATTGTAACCTCAAACGGTGATGCTCCCAAGAAATGAGAAGCTGGTAGGAGAATTATCATCCTAACTATGATTCAGGCTGTCAATTTTATACAGAATCTGTGATATTTGGCTCAACGTTTATAATATGTTAAAGCTAAGCTCAGTATTTTACAACGTGATGTCACATGGTTTCTCATCCTGAGAGTATACTATAGAATCCATGATTCAGTTTTCTACAAACTTCAGCTCATTTCAGTCACCGCTTGCTAACAATGAATGCGAGTGGTAGGGATATGTTGAAAGGAATGGCCAAATCATGTATAAATGTTTTATTTATTTAACTTTTATTTAAATAGGCAAGTCAGTTAAGAACAAATTCTTATTTACGATGACGGCCTACACCGGCCAAACCCGGGCGACGCTGGGCCAATTGAGCGCCCCTCCCATTGATTTTTAGCTAGCTGTGGCTAGCTGAAGTTTGTAGTGGCTGTTTAAAGAAAACCGAACCATGGATTACAGTTATCCTGGCCATTAACTACCTTCAGGGTGAGAAACCATCTTCCCCATCAATCTCTTGCCTTGGAGTGCATGTTCAAAAAGTCATACATTTGGCAATTTTGTTAATAGCACAAAACATATGGCTACTAAAGGTAAGATAATTTGGATATATTAGGCTTTGACCCTTACTTGTTCTCCCAGATTTTGCCATATTTTGAGATCACCATTTTTATTTTTCTAGGTAGAGCCCTAGAGGAAGAGAAACGTCACCACCGCGTGAAGGACGTCCCCTCAGAGGAGTGCAGTGGACAGAACAGAGAACCTTTGGACAGTGTACCTCAGTATTCTTTGGCCCCTGACCAATCCCATATAACGGGGCGGTCTAATAGAAGCAAGAGGGTCAAAATGTGCTCCTTATGTCGGAAGACTTTCATTGGAGCAAAGGATTTGACGACACACATGAGATCTCACACTGAGCAGAGTCCTTACCAGTGTACCCAGTGTTTGCAAAGCTTTGAACATCAGGAGGACTTGCAGAAACATCAGCAGATTGGGTGTGAGGTGGCAGCTCAAACAGAAAAGGATAACATGTCTACGGCGTCTTTTGAAGAGCCTAACATGTCTACAACATCTTTTGAGGATGGGATAGAGACATCCCAGCCCCATGACACTTCACTGCTGAGCCCAACAACTTCTAACGTTTGTCCCACTCCAAGAGAGTTTTCCAAAGCCAGAACTTGCCATGTGTGTCACACAACTTTCCATAGTGCATATTTAATGAGAAAGCACCTGAATTCCAAACATGATCAGCTCCCTTACAAGTGCTGCGACTGTGGAGAAAATTTCAAGAGGAAGTTTCATTTGAAGGAACATAAGAAATTGTGCTTGGCGGCGAGCTCAACAACTTCCAACATTCGTCCCACTCCAGATCAGTCTTCCAAAGCGAGAACGTGCTGTTTGTGTAACAGGACTTTCGACAGTCCATATTTAATGAGAAAACACCTCAAATCCCAACATGATCAGCTCCCTTACCAGTGCCTCGGCTGTGGAGGAAATTTCAAAAGGAAGTTTCATTTGAAGGAGCACAAAAAAGAGTGCTTGGTGGCGAAGAGTCTCCTCTCTTGCTGTCTGTGTGACAAAACTTTCATTGAAGCAAGCGATTTGACAAAACACATGAGATCTCACACTTATCAGTGCACAAAGTGTTTGCAAAGCTTTGAACGTCAGGAGGACTTACAGAAACATCTGCAGAATGTGCTTGAGGAGGGAGCTCAAACAGAAGAGGACAACACGTCTATGCCATCTTTTGAGGATGGGACAGATATATCCCAGCCCAACAACACTTCCCTTGTCCTTCCCACTCGAAAGGAGTCTTCCAGAGCCAGAACATGCCGTTTGTGTCACAAGACATTCGACACTATACATTTAATGAAAAAGCACCTGAATTCCAAACATGCTCAGCTCCCTTACCACTGTCTCCACTGTGGAGAGAACTTCAGGAAGAAGTTTAATTTGAAAGAACATCAGAAAGAGTGCCATAAAACCACTCCAGCACAGTCGTCCAAAGCCAGAACATGCCGTGTGTGCCACAAGACTTTCGTTAGTGTACATTTAATGAGAAAGCACCTCAAATCCAAACATGCTCAGCTCCCTTACCAGTGCCTCGGCTGTGGAGGAAATTTCCCAAAAAATTCTCACTTGCTGGAACATGAAAAAGTTTGCTCGGCGGCAAAGAGGCTCCTCACTTGTTGCAAGTGTGGTAAGACTTTTAAGCTCTCTAAGCTTAAGGGATGTTACCAGGTGAACCAACCACAGGCTCCTAGGGAGGCTCACCAAGAGACCAGCACGATTCTAATGGTGAAAAATGGGATGGAGATACCCCAGCCCTTCAGCACTACACCCCAGAACCCAACAACCTCCAGTGCTCTCACAATTCAAGAACAATCCTCCAAAATAGCCAACCTTTATGAAACATGTGTTTTGTGTAATGAAACGTTTGAAAATGGAGAGAATCTGAGAAAGCATATGAAATTTCAACATGATGAACATACCTACCTGTGCCTTTATTGCGGGGAGACATTCCAAAACAAATCTGAACTACAAATACATTCTGGCATTCATTTGGGCTCCAGAAAGTGTCCTTTGTGCATTAAAAAGACTTCTCAATCAACGCTGCAGCATGTTCAGAGACAACAGCACAACTTGAGGGTGTCAAGTGAGGGAGTCGACCCAAACCAGCACCAAAGGGATGTTGATCCAGCAGATGGCAGCAGCTCTCTGGCATCAAGGGAACATGAGACAGAGATTTCCCAGCCTTCAACCTATCTGTGATACATGTGGTAAAGACTTCCCATCTCTGTGCCGATTGAAAAGACATTTGCAAGTACATACAGGAGAGCAGCCTTTTCCTTGCACGGATTGTGGCAAATGTTTTACTTGCAAGGGTAGTCTGAAAATCCATCAACGTCTTCATACAGGAGAGCGGCCATTTGCGTGCACTTTATGCCAACAAGGCTTTATCACAAATAAACACCTTAAAAGACATATGTTAACTCACACAAGGGAGAAGCCTTTTCAGTGTTCAGCTTGTGGGAAAACTTTCAAAACGAAACAAGGTTGGGGCAGACATCAGCAATTTAGGCGTTGTTACCTGGAAAAACATACTAGGGCAAGTTTGCTAGAGAATCAGGAGGACTTACAGAAACATCAGCAGATTGGGTGTGAGGAGGCAGCTCAACCAGAAGAGGACAACATGTCTACAACGTCTTTTGAGAATGAGACATCCCAGGACCATGGCACTTCAGCCCACAGCCCAGACACTTCTTCTAACGTTCGTCCCGCTCCAAGACAGTCCTCCAGAACGTGCCACGTGTGTCATGAAACCTTCCATAGTGCATATTTAATGAGAAAGCATCTGAATTCCAAACATGACCAGCTCCCTTACCAGTGCTGCGACTGTGGAGAGAATTTCAAGAGGAAGTTTAATTTGAGGGAACATAAGGCAGAGTGCCATCCCACTCTGTCCTCCACAGCCAGAGCATGCTGTTTGTGTAACAAGACTTTCAACAGTCCATATTTAATGAGAAAACACCTAAAATCCCAACATGATCAGCTCCCTTACCAGTGCCGTGATTGTGGAGAACATTTTAAGAGGAAGTTTAATTTGAGGGAACATAAGAAAACGTGTCCCATTCTGAAAAGACATTTGCAAGTAGAGCAGAATCCTTGCACAGATTGTGGCAAACGCTTTACCTTGAAGGGTAGTTTGAAAACCCATCTTCTCCTTAATACAGAAGAGCGGCCATTTGCACTCACTTTATGCCAAGAACGCTTTACCACGAATAAGCAGCTACAAAGAAATATGTTTACTCACTCAAAGGAGAAGCCTTTTCAGTGTTAATCTTGTGGGAAGACTTTCAATAGGAACAAGGTTGGAGCAGACATCAGCAATTTAGTCGTGGTCACCTTGAAAAATATACTAGAGCAAGTTTGCTAGAGGATTCTGGGTAATTGTAATTCCTGACCTTCACCATTTTACTTTAGATTTTGGTTCTTATTTTATTCTCTCTGAACAGAGACAATTTACAAACAAATGTCACCTTTGAGTGATGCACACGCATTCTCGTGTTAAAAAAAAGTTGCATAAGCTGCATCTGAAGTTAGATGTTTTTGTATGGACAAGCCCGTATCTGAGGCAGAACTGCGCACGCAACTTCATGACCCGGCCGGGAAATGGGTCTATTATCTTTGTTCATGGGTTGTGTTGGGGGTGGTTGGTCCAGTACCTTTTAGTGTGATTTTCGACAGTTTAAATGCAAAACAAAAAATATATAAAAAGCAATCTATTAATGTTTTTTTTTAACACATTAGTTTATAAGCATGATAGCTGTACTTTTATTTTATGAAGCTTGTTGGTCATTAGCCAATCGGCATTTCTCAACAAGGTTAAAGGACATGTAAAGGCTTTCAAGGAGGTTAGATGTATACTGAACAAAAATATAAACTGAACATGTAAAGTATTGGCCCCATGTTTCATGAGCTGAAATAAAAGATCCCAGAAATGTTCCAGGCGCACACAAAGCTTTTCTCTCAAATGTGCACAAATTTGTTTACATCCCTGTTAGTGAGCATTTCTCCTTTGTCAACATAATCCATCCACCTGACAGGTGTGGCATATCAAGAAGCTGATTATATAGCATGATCATTACACAGGTGCACCTTGTGCGGGGGACAATAAAAGGCCACTCTAAAATGTGCCAGAGATGTCAAGTTTTGAGGGAGCGTGCAAATTGGCATGCTGACTGCAGGAATGTCCACCAGAGCTGTAGAGAATTTGGCGGTATGTCTAACCGGCCTCACAACCGCAGACCACGTGCAACAATGCCAGCCCAGGACCTCCATCCGCCTTCGTCACCAGCGGTATGGTCTGAGACCAGCCACCCGGACAGCTGATGAAATTGGGTTTGCACAACCGAAGAATTTCTGCACAAGCTGTCAGATCGTTTAAGCTCATCTGCACTCTTGTCATCCTCACCAGGGTCTTGACCTAACTGCAGTTCAGGGTCATAACCGAACTTCAGTGATTCAATGGCCGCTGGTACGCTGGACAAGTGTGCTCTTCACGGATGAATCCCGGTTTCAAAAGGAACTGGGCAGATGGCAGACCGTGTGTATGGCGTCATGTGGGCGAGCGGTTTGCTGATGTCAACGTTGTGAACAGAGTGCCCCATGGTGGAGGTGGGGTTATGGTATGGGCAGGCATAAGCTACAGGCAACAAACACAACTGCATTTTATCGATGGCAATTTGAATGCCCGGATATAGTGTGACGATTGTCGTGCCATTCATCCGCCGCCATCACCTAATTTTTCAGCATGATAATGCACAGCCCCATTTTGCAAGGAACTGTACACACTTCCTGGAATCTAAAAATGTCCCAGTTCTTCCATGGCCTGCAGACTCGCCAGACATGTCACCCAGTGAGCATGTTTGGGATGCTCTGGACGTGTTCCAGTTCCTGCCAATATCCAGCAACTTTACACAGACTTTGAAGAGGAGTGGGACAAGATTCCACAGGCCACAACTCTATGCAAAGGAGATGCGTCGCACTGCAAAAGGCAAATAGTGGTCACACCAGATACTGACTAGTCTTCTGATCCACGCCCCTACCTTTTTATTTATTAATTAAGGTATCTGTGACCAACATACAGTGGGGAGAACAAGTATTTGATACACTGCCGATTTTGCAGGTTTTCCCACTTACAAAGCATGTAGAAGTCTGTAATTTTTATCATAGGTACTCTTCAACTGTGAGTGACGGAATCTAAAAAAAAATCCAGAAAATCACATTGTATGATTTGTAATTAATTAATTTGTATTTTATTGCATGACATAAGTATTTGATACATCAGAAAAGCAGAACTTAATATTTGGTACAGAAACCTTTGTTTGCAATTACAGAGATCATACGTTTCCTATAGTTCTTGACCAGGTTTGCACACACTGCAGCAGGGATTTTGGCCCACTCCTCCATCCAGATCCTTCAGGTTTCGGGGCTGTCGCAGGGCAATACGGACTTTCAGCTCCCTCCAAAGATTTTCTATTGGGTTCAGGTCTGGAGACTGGCTAGGCCACTCCAGGACCTTGAGATGCTTCTTACGGAGCCACTCCTTAGTTGCCCTGGCTGTGTGTTTCGGGTCGTTGTCATCTTCAATGCTCTTACTGAGGGAAGGAGGTTGTTGGCCAAGATCTCGCGATACATGGCCCCATCCATCCTCCCCTCAGTCGTCCTTTCCCCTTTGCAGAAAAGCATCCCCAAAGAATGATGTTTCCACCTCCATGCTTCACAGTTGGGATGGTGTTCTTGGGGTTGTACTCATCCTTCTTCTTCCTCCAAACACGGCGAGTGGAGTTTAGACCAAAAAGCTCTATTTTTGTCTCATCAGACCACATGACCTTCTCCCATTCCTCCTCTGGATCATCCAGATGGTCATTGGCAAACTTCAGACGGGCCTGGACATGCGCTGGCTTGAGCAGGGGGACCTTGCCTGCGCTGCAGGATTTTAATCCATGACGGCGTAGTGTGTTACTAATGGTTTTATTTGAGACTGGTCCCAGCTCTCTTCAGGTCATTGACCAGGTCCTGCCGTGTAGTTCTGGGCTGATCCCTCACCTTCCTCATGATCATTGATGCCCCACGAGGTGTGTTCTTGCATGGTGCCCCAGACCGAGGGAGATTGACCGTCATCTTGAACTTCTTCCATTTTCTAATAATTGCGCCAACAGTTGTTGCCTTCTCACCAAGCTGCTTGCCTATTGTCCTGTAGCCCAACCCAGCCTTGTGCAGGTCTACAATTTTATCCCTGATGTCCTTACACAGCTCTCTGGTCTTGGCCATTGTGGAGAGGTTGGAGTCTGTTTGAGTGTGTGGACAGGTGTCTTTTATACAGGTAACGAGTTCAAACAGGTGCAGTTAATACAGGTAATGAGTGGAGAACAGGAGGGCTTCTTAAAGAAAAACTAACAGGTCTGTGAGAGCCGGAATTCTTACTGGTTGGTAGGTGATCAAATACTTATGTCATGCAATAAAATGCTAATTAATTATTTAAAAATCATACAATGTGATTTTCTGGATTTTTCTTTTCGATTCCGTCTCTCACAGTTGAAGAGTACCTATGATAAAAATTACAGACCTCTACATGCTTTGTAAGTAGGAAAACCTGCAAAATCGGCAGTGTATCAAATACTTGTTCTCCCCACTGTATATCTGTATTCCCAGTCATGTGAAATCCATAAATTAGGGCCTAGTGAATTTATTTCAATTGACCGATTTCTTTACATTAACTAACTCAGTAAAATCTTTGAAATTGTTGCATGTTGCGTTTATATTTTTGCTCAGTATAGATGTTGGGCGTTAGACGCGGTTTGTGACACACAAGGTTGTCATTTTGAATTCCAATGTGGCTTTTGTTTTCCAACGTTCTTAACTAATCAACATTGTTTTCTACTCTAAATCACTAACTTAATTGTATATAAAAGCGTGTGGTGCCCTGACACCTGCTGGCGCAGAGGTCTAAGCACTGGTTTAGGGACCAGAAGGTTACAGGTTCTAATTTTGCCAATGGCCTTTCTCAACAAAAAAAAAAATGTCACAATGCCCAATGAGTTGATATACTATCCAGTAATGAATGGTCAAATAACATATGAGTCGTTAATTAGGCACCACACCAAATTAAAACAAATGAGGGACTTGTCACTTTTATAATAACACTTTTGTAAAACACTTGTTTTGTGTTACGTGCCTGACACGTGCATGACTACTGATTTCATAGTTGCAGAATTAAGTTGTTTTAAAGGAGAATTCCCCCCAAATTCAACTTCAATGTGCCATACACATTTTCACATGGCTTGGATCAATCATAATACTACATAACATTACTGAGTTCAGAGGGAAAATGTGAAACATTCAGTGAAATGGATAGGATGTGTGCTCTGCTGACCACAAACATTATTACATTGTCCGATGCTCAACATCTATATTTTCCACTCCAGAAGGGGGCGCTACATGATAATAAACAAGAAGGAACATCCAAATCCCATCTCTCACCAGCCTCAATAGGCACACATCCCTTTTAGCTTACATTTTTACCAGATACAGGAGTTTTTTTTCCTTCACTTGACCTGACTAATGGTTCCTGGTCTGTTGGTAAGGAAAAACTCCCTGGCTTTATTTGTTACGGTAAGTAGATATTTTGAGGCCTGACAAACTGAAATAGATACTCTCTTAGGGACGTCAACTGGCTCATGTAATAAATTGGTCTGTTTTTAAATCACTCCTCCTTTTCGCCCTCTCTTCAGCGAATCAGTGACCATGTACTGCTCCTGTCAACATGACACAGTAAGGACGTTCCTAATGTTACTACAATATTACAATTTCAAACGTGTTATATCAAGATGCTGATTAAACAGCATGATTATTACCCAGGTGCACCTTGTGCTGGGGAAGGGGTGCAAAGTATTTCTGTCTGTAATAAAGCCCTTTTGTGGGGAAAAACTCATTCTGATTGGCTGGGCCTGGCTCCCAAGTAGGTGGCCTATGCTCTCCCAGGTCCACCCATTTCCCAGTCATGTGAAATCTGTAAATTGGGGCCTAATTAATTTATTTCAATTGACTGATTTCCTTCTATGAACTGTAACTCAGTCAAATCTGTGAAATTGTTGCATTTTGCGTTTATATTTTTGTTCAGTATACGTAATTTAAGATTCACCGTATTCACTGGTTCATGTTCATAGGGCGCATCATAGCAGAACGTTTTGCAGAGGAAAATGAGAACCAGCCTTTCTTAAAGCTCAGATAGTACCTCCCGGTTTCGGTCCACTTTCTTCCATTTCGTGCCAAGTGAACATAACCCTGCATTTAGGTTGAGCCACCTGGCAGACCTTTCAAGAGATTCTGTCCCTGACTGCTTCCTCTGCATTCCAAGGGACCTATAAAAAAAACACTTTCATTAACAAGCCATTAGCATTGATGGGGCAATTTAGAGGTAGTGGAAGTCGAGCAGGTAAGGGTATCTAATAACAAGACAACACCATACAGCCAGACTATAAGCCATCCTTCAGCTGAACCTTTTCACCCTCTCCAGGGCTGTTGTGTTGAGAGTCATGGGCACACAACCCTGTGCCACCCGCCACAGTCCTCACCATCACCACCTACCCAAACTAATAGGGGCAAAGTGGCAGATGCCAGGGGGGCAGTGCCCGCCTGGGGGGAACACGATCTGCTGTAAAGACATTAGATCCCAAAAGCAGGTCGGGGTGACAGCGACGAGCTTATGAGCGAAGGCAGTCAAGTGACTCGGCAGGTGAAAAAAGTGACAGGTCATTTAGGCGCCAGGTTCCCGTGCCGCACTGACACAGAGTGACAGACGCTGCGCGGGAGAACGAATGAAGGTACGCACGCAGGCAGGCAGGCAGGCAGGCAGACAGGCAGGCAGGCAGCAGCCTCCATGGATAAAGTTATTTATAGAGTGCACCGAGAAAATATAATTAATGTGAAGTAATTTCTGATTCAAAATACATGAGGGAAACATGGATCCTGCTGAACTCCTTTTGTTCCTGATAATGAGTAACAAAGTGCATCAGGGAGGTTAAATAAAGATGCACAAAGTTAAACAAAGTATTGTGCAAATGTTGCAGTTTCAAAGCTAATTTCCTGCAATTCTACACATTTCAACCTGACTTGAATCATGTTCATATGATATCTGGGTGAATTACAAAATCAATGGGGGCCCCCTGGTGTTCAGGGCCCCTGGGCACATGCCCAGTGGGTAATTCAGCCATGATTACTACAAGGTTTAGATAACTGGCGAGACTAAGGACTCTGTTCAATCCAGATAGTGGAAGTTGAGCTTTACAGCTTAAATGGACATTTAATGGCAATGTTCTCGAGTTAGCTGAGACCGCATTTACGGTAAACGCTGCATATGTCGGCTCAATCGGAAATTACCTTTACGCTTCAGCTTTACAGATTGATTTTAGCTCCAATTTACCTAGCAATCCCAAAAATTATTTAGCTGGCATTGAGTGACTGTCAGTGACTGACCTAATGCGAGGAAAACAGCTGATGCACTACCAAATGTAGAAATTGTACGTTGTGTATTATACTTTTCTAACTCTCAAAAGTAAGTTGAGACAACGACTGACTTCATAATAATAAAAAAAGGTAGTTCAGACTTCGAGTCGAAGTAGTTGATTCTGCAAAATTATTTGAAAATACTCAAATACAAAGAAAATAAGTTTTTAACATACAAATACTAAAATAAGCATGTCTGGTGTGTTGTGTTGTGCCAATGGAAACTGAGCTCCACGGTGATCTTAAGCTGAACTGTCACTTATTATGACCTGATGAGAGCTGGCCACCCTGACGAGAGCAGGTAACTCTGGGTAACTCCTAAACTCATTCAACGTAGCTACGAGAATGACTGAATCTTTGTAAGCCGTTAAATTACTGGATATTTAGTGGCGTTCTTCGGTGACAGCCCCCTCCCTGGTGTGTGTCACTCATGCTGTCGTTGTGCCATACAGAAAGCAGTGGCGGCTGGTGTAGGGAGAAATTATGATAGCATTTCTTTCACCACCAAGCCTCGTCTGACAGAAAGGCACGAGCCTGCCACTATGACAAACGGATGGATTGTGAAATATTGTTTCTAATGGATTAAGAGAACGTGCACTCTCTCTCTGGAGTTGAGTTTGACACCCCTAATTTAGAGAAAGTTTAGTGAAACACTGTAGGATTTGTCAGCAGATTTTATTATGTCACCAAGGAGAAATCATCGCAAAACAAAATGACGGTATACTCAATGTTGACGTGAGATCATGTTTTTTTTTCTCCCTCAGGCATAAATAGTTTGGAAGTTATATTAATATAGTAAGTATATTCACCCAGGGAACTGTTTTCCTAGCTAGGAATGAACAGTATACACTTTCAAAAGGGCGGTACACTCATTTTTGCAGCTTTATTTGAATATCCCCACTATACTGTATGTGTGCTTTGTGTAAGGGTGTCAAATTGTACACTTAGGCCTAGATTCAATCATAGAGGAAGATCCCGGCTGTAGCTCGATTGAAATTTAAAGGCACTGTTTCTGCGTTCGCGAATTCGTGCATATGTTTGGCTCAATAAGAAATGACCTTTTAATTTCAATCGCGCTGTTGTGCGGATCTTTAATCATATGGATTGAATCTAGCCCTTAATAGGTGTTAGGAATACATTTAATACAAAACTGCTTTTAAAAAAAATATTATCTCAAGGTATTATTTAAATAATTAAGTGATTGATGTTGATAATACACAAAACAATTATCTTCCAACATAAACATGCCTTAACTTGAAAAAAACAACAACATCACGTCAACCAAAAATAATGAATCGATATATATATTCTGTATTCTGAAAACGTATATGCCCAGTATGTAATAGTAAGTCAAAACATCCAAACGTGCGTGTGAATCAGTCGACCTTGATCTGTCATGCAAGTACAGTATTTATCTATACAATCTACAGTACCTCAAATAGAATGCTAACACATTGTCGGATACCTTTTCCTTAGGAAAAAGAATAAGCAACTTTACCATGCAAGGAGGTAACGGGTCATAACAGCCAATTCCTCTGCGAGGAAGCCTAAAAGTATACTTACTTGTACTTATTATATCTGTGTGAGTGCAGAAGTTGTTTAGGCCTCATTGCACCAAGGCCTCCACAAGGTCCCTCAATGTCTTCCTGTCTTAGGCTTTGTTAGATGCCTCTTTCCAGGCGAGCCCTAGTCACAGCTCTATACAGAACACACCATTAACATGATATACTCTATGGCTGACTTGAAGGTAGACAGCTCAATCACCAGCTGTGGTGGAGCAGGCGAAGGTAAGTTAACCTTTTGTCGTTAAGCAATATCGAGAGGCTTTATCTCGACTGACTGTCTTAAGGGCACCCATTAATTCACAGTAGTGTTTTGGCGCCGTCCCAAAAGGCACCCTTTTCCCTATATAGTGTACTACTTTTGACCAGACCCCTATCGGCCCTGGTCCAAAGTTGTTCACTATATAGGGAAAAGGGTGCCATTTTGAACGCAGACTATCACTAACTTAATGCTTGTAGTACTGCTTGTCAAATGAATGTGTAAAGTGTCATCTTTTGGTTCGACAAGCAAACGCCCCTATGTGTAGTAGAGATTTATTCACCTTTAGGCTGCGTTTACACAGGCAGCCCAATTCAGATCTCAATTATTTGCATATCTGATACCTATCTGATCTGTGTAAACAGCAAAAGCCCACATGAAATCAGATCTGTTGATTTCCAATTTATACCACCTCCCAATGTGGATCTGAATCCTGATACAAACCCGATCCTCCATATGTAACATTTGTCTGGACGCTCAGATCAGATTTCTTTGCTCTGAAGTGTTTTTTTTTTAACCATGATTTGCCATTACCATGACAACCAACCCAAAATTGAAAGGAACAGTGACAGGAAATTAGCATTGCATCTGTGTGCTACTTCAGAGGCTACATCAGTGTGAGCAGAGAGGAAGAGGCAAAATGAGAGGTTTCACTCTCGCCAAAATCTGTCCAAAATAAGCCCATTGGGCCTAAGGTTGTCACTTGCCTTCCCGCCTTTGGGACAACGACTCCCATTGTTATGGTGGAGACATGAGCGTTATATACAGATCTCTGGTGTGAATGGGCAAATCTAATATGGGTCACATGTAAAACTGAGTGTGGACAAAAATATCAGATATAGAACAAAAAAAACTGATTGGGTTCTTAAGGTGGCTGTGTTTATAGTATGGCTATGGTAAGCGGCCTCCAACCTTGTTAATCTGAAAAAAATAGAAAGCGTTTTTTAAATAAAGACTGTTCATCAAATAGAAAACATTAACTGCTTTCTGGATTTCGAGTCTATTTTCTTGCGACTTTGATACGTTTTGGTTGCATTCTCTGATGACTTTTGTAAAAGTAGCCATTTCAGCCAAGTGTAATGTTGTTTCATTGAACTGAATTATACATTATATATTTATATTCATGTTTTGTATTTGCTTAATAATATATTCATGGTTTGTATTTGATTAATTCCCTTTTTAAGAGGACGTGTGTAGGAACGTAACAATGGCCACTGTTCCATGCTAACATTTGATAGCGCCGTTTCAGTCAAGGACATCTACCTGTGTCTTCCTTCTAACCTCGAACGTGGTTTCAACTTCAATAATACACATTTTCATGTTGATCTTTCAATCGAAGAGGAAAAATTCCTCAAAATGATCAAAAATCTAAAAAAGGACACACTTGAACAAATCCAAGATAACAAGATAACGCACGAAATGGCGTGCGTTTGCATAGTAAAGCTGTAAGTCGCTTGAGCACGGACTAACAAGTGATCCCCAAACAATGGGGGAAACATGTCACACATTAAGAATCACCAGGGGAGTCAAACAGTCAGTAGTGCATGTCCATAGTGTTGCTCAATGTACTACAGTACCCATAATGCTGTGTGCAACATATCCAGTTTAGTCTTTGTAAAGACTGTTCAGTTCCCTGTCCAGTTTTTAGTTCCCCACGATGGTGGATGGGGTTGAGTTGTTGGGGCCCAATGTGGAGCCAAGCATACCCTTTTCACACTATCGTGCCAGCGCAGACCCTAGTGTGCAGGCCCAGATGTTTTATTTTCTCTTGTGTTGAAAGGGTACTAGTCCGTCAGGTCCAGGCACCAAGACTGCTCTGTGCACTGAGTCTGGCTGGATCTCCTGGACCTGGTCCCAAGGCTCTCGCTGTCCCTGCTCTCCATGGAGCCCCCGTTCCCCAGCAGGCACTCCAGACTGGTGTGTCCCACTGCTGCCGAGTCTCCTACGGGGATGTGGGGAGGAGCGCAGTTTCCCTGCCTAGGAGGAGACTCTGAGTCCTGGGAGCAGACGGACGATGGCCTGGGGAAGGAGGGGGGAGTTCCAGGGCTGGAGTGGACGGACAGACTGTGCAGGTCCTCGTCTAGGAGGCTGGAGGTGGATGTGTATTGCTGGGGGAAGTTGTGGCTTGGACCAACGTCGGGCTCCAGGACTGCAGCAGGTTCCCCCAGGGTAGGCCTTGCAGAGTGTAGGAGGGGTTCTGAGGCTAGGTAGATGTGCGGGTAAGTGCTGAAAGAGGCATCCAGGAGGCTATGAGTAGACGTGGGAGCACTAGACAGCAGACAGCTGGGCAAACCGCTGCTAGGCGGCTGCAGACACAAGCTGGGTTGGGACTGGCTAATGCTAACTGGGCTAGTGTCTATGCCAGGGCGACTGTCGCCAAAGTCCTCATGCCCAGCCGTGCCTGGGCTAGCACCACTCTGGGAGGTTGGGATAATGCTGAGAAAGGAAGGGCCAGTCCAGGGATGGGGTGTGGTGCTAGCAGAGCCCTGGCAGGGTCCTGGCACGGCTGCCGAGTCCATCGATTGGTAGAAGCTAGGGGGCCCAGTGGCCCTAGCCTGGCAGCTCCCCCCTGGAGCCTCACTGTAGCTCCAGCAAGGGTGGAGTGTGTCTGTGTGCCCCCCCTCGATGCTCACAGGGACCTGATGGAGGTGCGGGATGCTGGGTGCTTGGTTGTAGGCTGTGCCAGTGCTGGTGGTGGGGTTGGGGTTGGAGACCATTTGGACGGAGTAGGGGTAAGAGGAGGACAGGGAGGCTGTGTAGTGATGCACAGCCACCTGGGCCTGAAGAAGGTGCATCATGTGATGAAGGTCCTTGGTCAGCTGAGACACTTCCTTGTTCAAGTTGCCCATCTTGGAAGAGATAACATATACTCAGGTTAGATTGGGGAGGGGAGAGCAACAACATATGAATGTATTCAGAATTTAGATCTACACGTTAAAGTTGAATATTCATGCAAGTCTCCCATTGACATCACTGAATTATTTATTCGAAACCCATAGTTTAGTGCGTCTGAATATCTCCCAATATTAAATAGTTACAAATGTAAATATATACTGTACATATGTCTGAAATGAACATGGCATAATAGCCAATTTTCATAACACTACCGCCACTAACAAAATAGCCCAAGTGACTTTTATTCTCACACGCTTTTCTCTGTAACTAATTTCCAGCCCTTACTTCTCTAAAACTTGCACAAAGTACATATACCCAACACTGACTAGCTACTGTTCTCTGTGACTAAGAAATGACCCGTTTTCAAATGCGTCCCAAAACCCCCAAGAAAGAGGGAGGGAGAGACTGTAACGACGCAAAAAGGGAGGAATGTGGAAGGGAAC
The DNA here is from genome assembly GCA_023634145.1 of Thymallus thymallus. Lineage (NCBI taxonomy): Eukaryota > Metazoa > Chordata > Actinopteri > Salmoniformes > Salmonidae > Thymallus > Thymallus thymallus. Next base: position 17,071,954 of record CM042386.1, on the reverse strand, counting down.
ATGAGGGGAGGAGGAGGAGGAGGAGGAGGAGGAGGAGGAGGAGAATGTTAAGGCGGGTTGGGTTGTCATCATCAGGTATTTTGGTATTGTCGAGTCAGCGCTTGCAGGTTTTTCTCTGCAATGCAGAAGCACCCTGCTGATTAATTAATACCCACTTCAGACAAGGCCTACCTAGAACCATCTGTATACTCTATCCCCACCTGCCACATATCTGCACCCACATTAGGGATAGAAGAACACATTGTGCTATATAAGGTAGAAATAGAATATAATTGGATAGAATAACGTAGATATGAGTAGAATATAAGTGAATAGAATAACGTAGATATGAGTAGAATAGAATTGGATGGAATAACGTAGATATGAGTAGAATTGGATAGAATAACGTAGATATGAGTAGAATATAATTGGATAGAATAACGTAGATATGAGTAGAATAGAATTGGATAGAATAACGTAGATATGAGTAGAATAGAATTGGATAGAATAACGTAGATATGAGTAGAATAGAATTGGATAGAATAACGTAGATATGAGTAGAATAGAATTGGATAGAATAAGGAATATAATAAATATAATAGTTGGAATACAGAGTGTGGGGGACCATCCATTTTACCGATATGCATTTATTAAGGGTTAATATATTTATCATCTAGTGTTATCTTTCTCACTCAGCAGGTAGGCTGCACCGAGGTTTACTCTACTGTAAGGTACTGTACCTTCTGGTCGAGCTGACTGATGCTCTGTCTAACCTCCTCCGACTCCAAGAGCTGAGTGGCGTTCACCTGCCTCGTATCTGTAGAGGAAGAAACAGAAGAAGACAAATACCTCTTAGACAAATACCTCTTAGACAAATACCTCTTAGACAAATACCTCTTAGACAAATACGTCTTAGACAAATACCTCTTAGGCTCATAAAACAATGCATTGATTGGTTAAGTGGTGTGATTGGTTGGTTGATTCGCTGTGTGTGATTGATAGATTGATCAACAATACAATACAGGAGTGTGCTAGCGAATATAATAAAAAGTTTACAATTCATCTATGGCATTGATAGTTATATGTTTCATCTGTGTCCGGTGTTAGCTAGTTACTGGCTAGCTTGAGTAACTCAAAAGGCTACATGGGAATGACTGTCCGGGACCTTTAAGTCAAAACTGTAACTCGGCCAACTCAGGAACATTCACTGTCTTCTTTGTAAGCAACTCCAGTGTAGAGTTGGCCTTGTGTTGTAGGTTATTGTCCGGCTGAAAGGTGAATCCCTCTCTCAGTCTCTGGTGTAAAGCAGACTGAAGGAGGTTGCGTACAAGATGCATGTATTCTTCTTTTCACTCTGTCATTTAGGTCATTATTGTGGGGTGACTACAACGTTGTTGATCCATCCTTAGATTTCTACCATCACAGCCATTGAACCACCAATGCTAACATCCCTGAGCAGTTTCATTCCTGCAGCTCAGTTCAGGAGGACGACTGTATCTTTGACGTGTCTGGGTGGTTTAATATATAGTCCACAGCCTAATTATAGACTTGACCATGCATTCAATGTCAGATTTGTTGTTGTTACACATCTACCAATCACTGCCCTTCTTTATGAGGCTTCCAGAAAGCTCCCTGGTCTTTGTAGTTGAATCTGTGCTCGAACTTCAATACTTGACTGAGGGCCCTTACAGATGTTGTATGTATGGGGTACAGAGGGTTAGTCATAAAAAATCATGTCAACCACTATTATTTCACACAGAGTCCATGTAACTTGTTATGTGACTTGTTAAGCCACGTTTTACTCTTGAACTAATTTAGTCTTGCCTAAACAAAGGGGCTGAATACTTATGCAACAATTATTTTAGTTATGGATTTTCTATTTATTAAAAACATTTAAAATGTTTCACTTTGACATTGGAGTATTTTGTTGACAAAAAAATGACAATTAAATCAATTTTAATCCAGCTTTGTAACACAATAAAATGCAAGGCACTGTATGTAAGTTGGAAACATTGTATGTTAAAAGCACATTTTCGCAAGTCGGAGAAATGTTTTTGTTCAGGTGACAATTGGAGCGAAAAGTTGAGTAAACAAAAAATGGCTGTGGAACCAGTTACTTAATGATAACTATATTTGTTTTACAGTGTGGATTAATTGAATGTTTAATTTAAGAAACAAAAGATGAACTAAATCATAACACACTTTCTAAAAGCATGAAAGCAGGAATACAGTTTTGATTGAATTACATCCCCCAATATATCCTTTACTGCCTTGTCTCACCTCTGAAGACACCGGAGATGTCATTTTATTTCTCTATATTCCGCATATGGGACAGCATGATGTCTTCCCCGGTTTGAACCCCACGTTCACCTTCAAGCCATCTGGCGCCCCGGTGAGACTCCCGCAGCGGGTGCGGTCAACACGGGGTTTAAGACGGTTTAGAGTTACCTTTGCTGGGACGTCCCGTGGTGCTGGCCTTGGGCCCGCTGTGCTCCATGTTGAAGAGGAACGTGCGCCCATTGTCCTCGATGCCGTCAACAACCCTGGCAGGGAGAGAGGAGGGGGGAGGAAGGCTCAGTAACTGTAGAGCCCCTTTCAATTATCAAATTATCATCGGTCGCCACACGACCCAAGGAGCCGCAATGGGAGCCCCACTGGCAGCCGCCCATGTGGGATTAACCTGAGTAGAGCTGCAACTGGAGGACATCTGAGGCCTATGGGCCACATTACAGTATTGCCTTCATGTGGGGCTCACTAGGCACCGGCCGATACATTATGAATATGGATGGATGGATGGATGGATGGATGGATGGATGGATGGATGGATGGATGGATGGATGGATGGATGGATGGATGTATGGATGGATGGATGGATGGATGGATAAAGTGCGATAATCTTATTTCTTTACTAAAGTACTTTGAGATCTGGTGAGATATCCGATAAAATTTGCATGAAATGCTATTGGAGAAGTTTGTGAATGCCATCCCATATCATTACACTGTATGCATTGCTACTTAGTTTAAATTGCGCTGTGGACATGTAGTTAAAGGTGACAATTTACAGCAATTTACAAAACAAAATGACTATCACAGTATCCACACTAGCACACTACTTAATACACTTGGCCAATACTGTACATCACTTAATACTACCTAGTGCACAAGTTTGGATATTGGGACAGAGCTAAAGTGAAAGTCCAACAAAACCTGGGCCTCTGTGTGTGGTTTACCTCGGACTGAGGTCCGGGGGTGCAAAACAGCTGACAGTGGGAATCAGCAGCTTGGAGGGCTTGCGGCCCTGACTCCCTGCCCCCAAATCCCCTGAAGTAGTGGGATTGGCAGGGGCTTCCACTGGGACGCTGTGCTCCTTTTTCTGCAGCGGCTGTGGGGAAGACAGGCTGTGGGCCCGGGGTAGGCCTCCCCGGCTTAGATTGGGCGAACGGCAGCGGCGCAGGGCATTGAACTGCCTCAGCTCGTCACCCAGCAGGTTCCCCAGGGAGGTGCGGCGCACGGGGCTGCTCAGGCTGGGCAGGAGGAGTTTTGCACGGCGGGTGCGGGACGCTGGTGATAGGTGGTAGTACTCATCTGAGTCGTCGTGGAGACCTCCTTTTGTCTCAATGATGGACGGGAGCTTGTGCTCTGCGGAACCTCGGGGGTTCTGGGTGGCCGAAAAAAAGAAAAAAATTATTAATTTCTCGTGTTTATTTCACCCTTATTTTAGCAGGGTCACATTCAATAGGATACACAATGGAACATGTTTTAAAACATTTTGCAAATGGGGAAAACGAGAGTGTTTCATATTGGATAAGTTTAGGAAGTCCCTTCACTGTTTTAGTTAATTTTCTTTAGTTTTGCACCTAATGGACATGTTCTCATTTACATAGGGAAGAGTCGCAGAGAGGGATGAGTGGGATTGAATGAACCAATTGGAAGCTCGGGATTATATGACATCATTCAATTTCTTTATATTGAATTCATACAATTAAAGTAGGAAGTTTACATACACTTAGTCATTCAAACTCATTATTCAACCAATCCACAGATTTCATGTTAACAAACTATAGTTTTGGCAAGTCGGTTAGGACATCTACTTTGTGCATGACAAGTAATTCTTCCAACAATTGTTTACAGACAGATTATTTCACTTATAATTCACTATATCACAATTCCAGTGGGTCAGAAGTTTACATACACTAAGTTGAATGTGCCTTTAAACAGCTTGGAACATTCAGGAAAATGGCTTTAGAAGCTTCTGATAGGCTAATTGACATAATTTGAGTCAATTGGAGGTGTACCTGTGGATGTATTTCAAGGCCTACATTCAAACTCAGTGCCTCTTTGCTCGACATCATGGGAAAAATCTAAAGAAATCAGCCAAGATATATCGACGTAACCTGAAAGGCCGCTCAGCAAGGAAGAAGCCACTGCTCCAAAACCGCCATAAAAAAGCCAGACTACGGTTTGCAACTGCACATGGGGACAAAGATCTTACTTTTTGGAGAAATGTCCTCTGGTCTGATGAAACAAAAATAGAACTGTTTGGCCATAATGACCATCGTTATGTTTGGAGGAAAAAGGGGGAGGCTTGCAAGCTGAAGAACACCATCCCAACCATGAAGCACGGGGGTGGCAGCATCATGTTGTGGGGGTGCTTTGCTGCAGGAGGGACTGGTGCACTTCACAAAATAGATGGCATCATGAGGAAGGACAATTACGTTGATATATTGAAGCAACATCTCAAGACATCAGTCAGGAAGTTAAAACTTGGTCTTCCAAATGGACAATGACCCCAAGCATACTTCCAAATTTGTGGCAAAATGGCTTAAGGACAACAAAGTCAAGGTATTGGAGTGGCCATCACAAAGCCCTGACCTCAATCCTATAGAACATTTGTGGGCAGAACTGAAAAAGCGTGTGCGAGCAAAGAGGCCTACAAACCTGACTCAGTTATACCAGTTCTGTCAGGAGGAATGGGCCAAAATTCACCCAACTTATTGTGGGAAGCTTGTGGAAGGCTACCCAGAATGTTTGACCCAAGTTAAACAATTTAAAGGCAATGCTACCAAATACTAATTGAGTGTATGTAAACTTCTGACCCACTGGGAATGTGATGAAAGAAATAAAAGCTGAAATAAATCATTCTCTCTACTATTATTCTGACATTTCACATTCTTAAAATAAAGTGGTGATCCTAATTTTTACTAGGATTAAATGTCAGGAATTGTGAAAAACTGAGTTTAAATGTAATTGGCTAAGGTGTATGTAAACTTACGACTTCAACTGTATGTAGTTTCATCAAGCTAAGGGTGGATAGGAGAAATTGAGAGGTTGATGAATGCTGTTGGCGAATCTTTCTTTGGAAAAAGAACATGCACTGACACTGAAGGAGAATTCAAATGGACAAGCGAGGTGTCAAAAAAAACATTAGCCAAACCTACAATAGCTCATAGGCTTATTATTAACAGAGATATTGACCCAGTTAGCGATCTGACTCCGGGGAGTGAACCTTTTTCTCTCCTTGAAAATGAGTTCCAACCTTTAGGGGAAGTCCTGGGTCTTATTCATTAGGGCATGATGGGAAACGTTTCAAAACGTGATTTATTTTTCTTCCGTTTGGTGCCTAATGAACCCGACCCTGGCGGTGGGCTGGCGCTAACCCCTACGGAGAAGCTATAGCAACATGACCCAGAAAAAATTTGCAAATCCAAACACACTTCAGAAAACGTCCGTTACAATTCTGCCCACAAATGCAATTCTATTGCAATCATCAAGTCATTGCAAAAACCCATCTTACACAGATCTAGTAAGGGTGCATTTCAATTGGCAAGTGACAGGCAGGTTTATGTGGAAAACTTTGTCTAGTGGAATGGGGAAAATAATGGTCAGTTAGACTACATGGAGGGAATATTATTGAAGTTGCCCAGACGGCACTCACGTGTGGAAGCCTGGGCGACCTCGAGAACCTTGTTAGGCCCTGTGAAAAGAGAAATACAACAGGAACGTTTTTTTTTCTTCATAGAATGACATTTTTATTGATTTGCACACACACACTTTAATATATCCTTTATGCATTCAGGTAGTCCCCTTTTTCCAAATCTTCCTTTCAAGGATATATCATGTCATATAATATCACATGAACCTGTTTCCTAAGCACCCATGTTCTTTTTTGTTCTGGTCATTATCTAAATGTGCGAAGGATGGCATCTTTGCCACGCAGACTGAATCTGAATATTGGTCCTGCGTTGGATGGATTCCAGAGAGAGTTCTTCTCTTTGCTACCATGGAGGGAAATTGCCAGCAATGTATCTCAATTACGGGCCGCAAATATGACACTTTACACAGTGAAAATGTAACTGTGTTGAAGCCTATCTTCACATATTCGGAATACATGTCTTCTTCCTGACAATATGTTTTTTTTGTACGTACAATATATGCCTTGCTGTCTCTTTGATCAGAACACACGGCAGAGGGAGCTCAGGAGAGTGACAGTAAGCCTCCTTAGAGAAAATACAATAAATGGTACATCCATCTTTGAAGCACTGTTGCCAATATCTCCCTACCGCCAATAAAAATACATGAAATATCCCCAATTTGATTAAAACAGGCCTTCTTTCTTAGATTAGTTTTTTTTTTCAGTGACAACATCAAGTCTTTTGGTAACAATATTGAACAGTGTATATAATATACGCAAGGTATTACTAGAAAAAAAGGGTTCATATTTCACACTGGGGGAAAAGTTTTCCCAAGTGAGACAGCTTCCCTGAAGCTAATGGGAATGTCATTACTGACATTAATTGTTATCAATTAATGGGAAACTAACGCATTTCAAGTCCTGACAGTGGCCCACATATCAAATAGATTTAAAGAGTGCGTGAGACAAAAAAAGTGTGCTATGAGAAAGTGATAGGGGCTGTTGTCTGTGAGTGTTTGTTTGTGTGTGTGGACAGTGGAGAGGGGCCTGGCTAACCGTGTGGAAGTTAAGTATTTATAAAACAGTCTTATAACCGAGTATATTATGGACTCTTATAGTCGTTGTGGTACTATAATAAGGCATTATAAAGGACATAATAATAGTCATTATATCCTTGGCTAAAGTGTTACCCAGATTTTCAGCACTGAGTTCTCCTTCAGTCTGTGCGAGATTGGAACCTGCACCCCTGGCCTCACGCCAGAGCCCACTTCGAGCAGATGGTGAGACGGAACTAGAGCATTGCTCAGACCCAAAACCTGATTACAAACCCCATTGCAGGCCTGCAATTCAACGCACAGTGTTGGAGACAGACAACGCAAGGCCGCCAAATGAATGAGAAACAAATATAATTTCATTTCAACCAAATGCCTTCGTTTCATTTGCTCCCCTAGGAGAGAAAAAACACAAAAGAATAAACGTGAATCCAAACCGAACGCTTGAACAAAACGTAATATCAACGTCGCTCAAATCTCGTTTCGATGACATGAAAGGAAATAAGATGAAATGCGAGCAACGTGACGTTAAAAAAAAATCTGAAAGATGACAAGGCGGTGATATAAAGACTTACACGCCTTCGACTGATGGAAGCTTAGCTAGTAGCTATTTCTTCACATGCGTCATTTGTTTCGCTCTGTTGTCAAACCACAAGGGGTTTTACAAAACTCCATTCCCTTCTATTGTTTGGAAGAGATTGAGGGGAGTCTGTGAACTGATGCTACCATAAGGACTACATACCACATTCATAACTCATGCATACTGCATACACATTGTAAATACTTATGTCAACAACTGCAAGACATACCAAAAATATAAAGCATTTATGAAATTCTTATGGACAGCTTACGAAGGTGGTATGTTTGGGTTATGAATGTGTTATGAAGTACTTATGTAGGTATCCTTCAAGAAAAGTAATACCAGCTTTTCCTCTGTTTACTGTGGTAAGACAATAAGCCAAAGTAATCAAAAAACTACTTTTTTTGTTGTTGTTGTTGCTTTGTGTGAATTAAACAACTGTCACTTGTTCTGTGGTAATGACCGCTGTGGTTAGAACATACCCTTAGGCACAGATCTAGGATCAGCTTCTCTCCCCAACCCCTAACCTTATCCATTAGTTGTGAAAACCACAAAACGGATATTAGATTAGCATCTAGGGACAAGTTATGTGTAGAGTGGGGCCTAGGATATGCGTAACAGTAGTAGTGACAGATTTGCCATGACAATAAAGTCACCGTCACGGTCGGCTAGAGTTTGATTGGTCAAGAGAGGATTGGTCAATTGTGCAGAAGGAATGTCAAGGAGCGTGACAATGACAGAGGTAAAACCAGCCTATGTTATGGTTTGCTTTCTTCACCCCTAAAAATGTTGTATTAGGGATTTTTCATGAGCATAGTGTCAACTTCTTTCATTTAAATGTTTTTAGAGTTTTGGTAGAGGTTGCAGTGGAGGTGTGTGTGTGTGTGTGTGTGTGTGTGTGTGTGTGTGTGTGTGTGTGTGTGTGTGTGTCTCACCTCCGCCTCACTGCCCTCTCTCAGGTTGTATGTGAGGTTGTGGAGGATATCTGCGGTGAACAGGCTGGCGTACTCTGGGTAGAACTCCAGCACCTCCCTTAGAGCCCGCACACTGATGTACTGCAGGTCGCAGTAGGTCAGCGCCTTCACGTCCGCATTAGTCTTGATCACATGATCCGTCCCCGGCAGGTCAGAGCCAATCAGATCCCCCTTCCCTGTAACCAACCAGTCAGCAACATGCAGTACGGTATGCGTTGGTGCTGCTGAGGAATCATTGGCCCTGTCCAGATACAACCCTAGCCTCTACCCCATAAGTACTTGTGGAAATATTCTCTAGTAACCCCAGACAGTTCTAGTAACCCCAGACAGTTCTAGTAACCCCAGACAGTTCTAGTTCCCCCAGACAGTTCTTGTTCCCCCAGACAGTTCTAGTAACCCCAGACAGTTCTTGTTCCCCCAGACAGTTCTAGTAACCCCAGACAGTTCTAGTAACCCCAGACAGTTCTAGTTCCCTCAGACAGTTCTAGTTCCCTCAGACAGTTCTAGTAACCCCAGACAGTTCTAGTAACCCCAGACAGTTCTAGTAACCCCAGACAGTTCTAGTAACCCCAGACAGTTCTAGTAACCCCAGACAGTTCTAGTTCCCTCAGCCAGTTCGAGGACCCTCAGCCAATTCTACTTTTTTGAACAAATCCAGTACCAGCACACCTTATTCAACTAATAAAGGGCTTGATGAGCAGTTGACCAGTCGAATCAGCTGTGCTTATAGAAGAATAGATCAAATGAGTGGATCTGGGTACTCGAGGAGAGGTTAAGGAAACTCTGGTATATAATGTGGTGAATGTCCTACCAAGCCTATCAAATGTTTATCATATTCCATCCCCACTGGTCTCTCTTCAGAGTAGGGTGAAGTTGCCACTGATCTTGGGTCAGTTTAGCATTTTCCCCACTAATGATTAAGGTTTGAATTAGGGGTTAGCTGATCTTAGATCTGTACCTAAGTGGAACTTCACCCCGGAGCTCTCTCTTCAATCCCACAGATGACCTTTACTGATTACAATGACCTTTGACCCCTATACTTACCTAGGATGGCCAGCACCATGCTGTCCTTGAGCACCTCCAGGGAACCCGAGCAGACAAAGTAGTTAGCGTGGAGCGCGTCGCCCTGCCGGATCAGGTACTCGCCAGGGGCGCAGAACGAGGTCTTGATGTGGAGGGAGAGCGAGCGCAGGCAGCCGCGGCTGGCCCCCTCGAACACGGGCAACTGCAGGATGTCTTTGTTCAGGTGCATGGCGATGTCGGCCCGCAGCTCGTCTGGGAAGTCGTGCAAGAGCTGGAATGGAGAGAAAGAGGAAGAGAGAGAGATAGAGGGAGGGAGGGAGGGAGGGAGGGAGGGAGGGAGGGAGGGAGGGAGGGAGGGAGGGAGGGAGGGAGGGAGGGAGGGAGGGAGGGAGGGAGAGAGAGCACTTGACCAATGTAAAAAGGGCCTTGTCAACTTGTCAATACGGCTACCATATAGTGTGCTGTAGTAGAGTAATGGTCGGAGGGCACACACTTAATGTTGTAAAATGTATTTGAATGTAAAAACTAAATATTATAATTTTTGCTGGACCCCAGAAAGATTAATGGGGATCCATAATAAATACAAATACAACATACGATAGGAGTAAAGCTGAAATTGATCCATATGTTTTATGCATTGCTCTGTTGTTGGATTGTGGTTGTATTGTGGTTGTATTGTGGTTGTATTATGGTCGTTTGGCCTTACCTCGTTGGCATCGATGCCATTGTTAACGGACCAGGTGGTCTGGAAGTACTCCAGCATTCGCTGTTTGAGCTGATGGGGCAGACGGTGAACCCTGATGAAGTCCTTCAAGTCCTTCATGCGCGTGTGGTAGAGGGAGCGTCGGGAGTACATCCGCTGGATGATGGCCGTCACGTTACCAAACACCACCGCATGCATCAGGGCTGAGAGCAGAGGATCAAGAGACATATTTTAAAATCCCCATAACCACAGTTTGACTTACAAATGGAAAGACAACAAACTGCGTCCAAACTTTGGACCTGGACTCGGCATGCCCGCTTGCCCGGGTTGGCAGCGTCAAACCAGGGTGTCACACTCACCCCCTATGAGCATGGTGCAGATGGAGAAGATCTTCTCAGCGTCAGTGTTGGCACACACGTTGCCGAAGCCCACGCTGGTGAGGCTGCTGAGGGTGAAGTAGAGGGCAGCAATATAGGAGCTACGTACTGAGGGTCCGCCCAGTGTGCTGTTGGCGTATGGAGTCTCCAGACGCTTGCCCAGCTCATGGAGCCAACCTGGGTGTAGGAGTTTCAGGGGGTGTAGAGTTGAGACCAGGTCAGAAGGGCAGCACTCACATAACTCCAAGCAACACTTACTTATATAACTTTTTACATTTAAAATTTTAAAATTTGTATGAATCAACATTGAGAATTCAGACAAGTTGTGCTGGAACAAAGCTGGACTGAGGAGAGAGAGAGATGAAAACAGGCCAAGAAATGTAGATTTCTTGAGCATCTCTCACCTGACTTTGTGCCAAATAAAAAAGCAGCACTATATAACTCAAATTTGATTGATTGATTGATTACTTAAGGGCCTACTAAATAAACTCTTTCCAAGAAGAATGCAAACGAATACACATTTAGAGAAGATTCAGTTTTATTTGTTTTTAGAGGGCCCTCTTCAGTCATATACACAAACTTTTCTAGCTAATTGACAGCATTGGCGCTTTAAGGGATAATTTACTATAATTCACAGTGTTAAATAACCCTAATATGTGAAAACAATATTTTTTGTGAACAAATGTTTCATTTTTTTGATAAAAACAATTGTTGTGGAATCTGTTGCAGCTCAAGTCGACTACAAGACCTACAATGCAATGCTCTCTCTCTTGGCTGGCTGGCTAGCTAGTTAGCTAGCTAGCAAACGGAGCTACACCCAATAATAATAAAGTCAAAATTGGCATGTGAAGTAGCTAGCGAGCTGTACAAACTGCACTATCTCACTGAGTTCAACTTGCCAGAGGGAATGCAGAGTACATCACTATGGCAACAATGGCCCTTAACCACATTTCCCAAAGACACAGGGCGCATTGCAAAATTGTACTTGAAGGAGTTGAATAATTTGGTACACTTTTAGATATCTACTTTGTCATGACAATATAAACGGATGTATGTGTTCTAGACAAGTATTCCCATACCATCTATTGGTTGATTTGGTGATCTGGAGTGCAGGTAATTGTTTTAAAAGCGTCATGAAATGTGATAGTGTGTTCTCCAGTGACGAGAACCATGTAGTATGACACTTTCCTAAACACTGATAGAACATTGGCTTCCAACAAAATTATTTTAATTTCTGGGGGTGGATTATGCCTTTAAGAACAATGTTCTGGATGCAATAGGAGACACTTCTACTCGAATACATAAAAAATAAATTATGTTTGTGTCGTTGAAAATCTTCTGTCGCTGTAGGCTGCCTATGTCACCGTTCAGGGGGCTGGAAACGTACATCCGGTGCATCTATCGATGAGTATGATCAATATAACACGCGTGTGTGAGTGCGCATTGCGTGCATATACACACGTGAATATGTCTGTACACCCCAGCCCCGAGCATTTCTCTGTGTCACTCCTCTCACCTACTCACCCACCCGGCCCTCCCCTCCCTCCCTTCCTCACTCAGCCAGCCAGACTCACCTATGTCCCAGGCGTCTGAGTCGTTGTTCTCCATCTCCTTGCGTCCGATGATGTACCAGATGCAGGCCATCCAGTGGGCCAGCAGGGCGAACATGGACATGAGCAGGGTGAGAACCATGGCGCTGTACTGAGAGTAACGGTCCAGCTTCTGGAGAAGCCTCAACAGCCGCAGCAAGCGGACCGTCTTCAGCAGGTGGACCAGGGAGGTCTGGGACCAAGAGGAGAACTCAAGACTCACTGCATTGATTTTTTTATGATTCATTTTGAGAGAGCGGAGTAGGTTACCAGGATCATTGGAATTGAATACTCATTTTAAATTGTTTTCCACGTTCACTTGGTGTGAAGCAGGTTGAAGATAATTGAAATAAAATCCTAATTAAATATTTGTTTTACATTTAAGGCAACATTCAAGACTGCAGAATGTGGAAACTATGAAAACTATGAATACAAGACCCTGTACTGTATGTATGTCCAGGTATCTGCCAAAATAAAGGATACACCAACATAAAATGTCTCAATATGGTGTTGTGACACCACAAGCCGCCAGAACAGCTTCAATGCACCTTGGCATATATTCTACAAGTGTCTGGAACTCTATTGGAGGGATGTGACACCATTCTTCCACAGGAAATTCCATCATTTGGTGTTTTGTTGGTGGTGGTGGAAAACGCCGTCTCAGACGCCGCGTTCAATTGATATCTGGTGAGTAAGACAGCCATGGCATATGGTTTACATCGTTTTCATGCTCATCAAACCAATGAGTGACCACTCGTGCCCTGTGGATGGGGACATTGTCATCTTGGAAGAGACCACTCCCATCAGGATAGAAAATCATTCAACATAGGTTGAAGGTGATCACTCAGAATAGCTGTGTATTTATAGGCGTTTACCTTGCCCTTTAAGAGGTTGAGTGGTCCTAAACCATGTCAGGAAAATGCACCCCAAACCATACACTTAAGTTTTTCCTTTATTTTGACAGTTGCCTGTATATGTGTATACTAGTGGTCAACTTTTTCAGCAGGTACCCCATTTTACATCAACAGATAACCTTCAATTCATTACATTTTTATCCCTTATCAAAATGAAAAGAAACCAATAAATACATTTATCAGTTCTCAAAATCATTTGTATATTGTCCTATATAATGATCTGTATATAAAAATGTAAACGAAAATGTTGAATAATACTGGTGTATACTATACAGCACGTGTCAAACTCATTCCAAGGAGGGCTGAGTGTCTGCGGGTTTTCGATCCTCCCTTCAAAACTAAAAACCAGCAGACACTAGGCCCTGAGTTGGACACCCCTGCTATACAGGTACCTGTTTATATGTCTATATATTTATATATCTAAGGTATGGTACTGTATGTGTACAGGTACAGCGGGTGAAATAAGTATTGAACACGTCACCATTTTTCTCAGTAAATATTTATCTCCCTCCCTTTCTTCATGTGTTCAATACTTTTTCCCTGTGTCATTTCACAACTTAATTTCTGAACTTATTTGTTTTGGTTTCTTTGTATGTATGGATTACTTGGGTTGTTACCAACATCTGGTGAAACTTTCATGTCAATAGCATCTTTGGAAATATATTTACTGAGATAAATGGTGACGTGTTCAATACTTATTTCACCCGCTGTACATAGTGTATATACAACCTCATATCTAGCCAGTACAGTGATGGTAGAAAGGCTATGTTTTACCCTGTAGGCACTTGTGACTTTCCAAAGTTAATATAAATTACACTTACCAAGAATCCCTTGCCTCCAATCAAATTCATTTGAATTCATCCAGACCATTTTTTTTTCTTCTATGCAGTGAATTTGTATGTGTATAGGTACAGTATAGTGTATGTGAATATACGATCTCATATACCCACCACTGTGATGTTGAAGGCATAGAGCAGGTCAAAGGGCAGTGCAGCTACCAGGTCGACAAAGAACCAGGTGGTGGCGTAGTGGATGCAGATGGAGCGTGCCTCGTACACCACCTGACCTGACGTGCTCACAAAGGATGTTCGGAAGTTCAGGATGATGTCTGTGAATGGAGTGGGTGTGAAATAAGTGATTTGGTTCCAAAATAGCAAAGTGTTTGCTTAGTGGTCACAAAAAGGTTTCAGTCATGGTAGCATAGTGGTCACCCAAGCCTGGGGGAAAACCCTACACATGCTTCTGCTCAGCACCTGATTCAGCGTACAGTGCCTTTCAGAAAGTATTCAGACCCCTTGACTTTTTCCACATTTTGTTACGGTTCTGCCTCATTCTAAAATTGATTAAATAGTTTTTTCCCCTCATCAATCTACACACAATACCCCATAATGACAAAGTGAAAACAGGATTTTAGAAATGTTTGCAAATGTATTAAAAATAAACATTTACTTAAGTATTCAGACCCTTTGCTATGAGACTCAAAATTGAGCTCAGGTTCATCTTGTTTCCATTGATCATCCTTGAAATGTTTCTACAATTTGATTGTAGTTCACCTGTGGTAAATTCAATTGATTGGACATGATTATATAAAGTCCCACAGTTGACAGTGCATGTCAGAGCAAAAACCAAGCCATGAGGTTGAAGGAATTGTCCTTACAGCTCCAAGACAGGATTGTGTCGAGGCACCGATCTGGGAAAGGTTACCAAAAAATGTCTGCACCATTGAGGGTCCCCAAGAACAGAGTGGCCTCCATCATTCTTAAATGGAAGAAGTTTGGAACCACGAAGACTCTTCCTAGAGTTGGCCGCCCGGCCAAATCGGGGGAGAAGGGCTTTGGTCAGGGAGGTGACCAAGAACCCGATGGTCAGTCTGACAGAGGCCTGGTGTTCCTGTGGAGATGGGGTGGCAGGTAGCCAAGTGGTTAGAGCGTTGGGCCTGTAACTGAAAGGTTGCTGGATCGAATCTCCGAGCTGACAAGGTAAAAATCTGTCGTTCTGCCCCTGAACAAGGCAGTTAACCCACTGTTCCTAGGTTGTCATTATAAATAAGAATTTGTTCTTAACTGACTTGCCTAGTTAAATAAAGGTAAAAAAAAAAAAAAAAAGGGAGAACCTTCCAGAATGACAACCATATCTGCATCACTCTACCAATCAGGCCTTTATGGTAGAGGTGCCAGACGGAAGCCACTCCTCAGTAAAAGGCACATGACAGCCCGCTTGGAGTTTGCCTAAAGACTCTCAGACCATGAGAAACAAGATTCTCTGGTCTGATGAAACCACGACTGAACTCTTTGGCCTGAATGCCAAGCGTCACGTCTGGAGGCATCAACCTGGCAGCATCATGCTGTGGGGATGTTTTTCAGCGGCAGGGATTGGGAGACTAGTCAGGATTGAGGCAAAGATGAACGGAGCAAAGTACAGAGATCCTTGATGAAAACCTGCTACAGAGCGCTCAGGACCTCAGACTCGGGCAAAGGTTAATCTTCCAACAGGACAACGACCCTAAGCACACAGCCAAGACAACGCAGGAGGGGCTTCAGAAACAAGTCTCTGAATGTCCTTAAGTGGCCCGGACTTGAACCCGATCGAACATCTCTGGAGAGACCTTAAAATAGCTGTGCAGCAACGCTCCCCATCCAACCTGACAGAGCTTGAGAGGATCTGCAGAGAAGAATGGGAGAAACTCCCCAAATACATGTGAGCCAAGCTTGTAGTGTCATACCCAAGATGGCTCGAGGTTGTAATCGCTGCCTAAGGGGCTTCAACAAAGTACTGAATAAAGGGTCTGAATCCTTATGTAAATGTGATATTTACGTTTTAAATTTTTAATACATTTGAAAACATTTCAAAAATCCTGTTTTTGTTTTGTCATTATGGGGTATTGTGTGTAGATTGGTGAGGGAAAAACAACTATTTAATCAATTTTAGAATAAGGCTGTAACGGAACAAAATGTGGAAATAATCTATGGGTCTGAATACTTTCCGAATGCACTGTATATCTCACCAAGAGGTGTGTTGTTTCTGGCTGGATCAAAAGACTGCACACCCTAGTTCTTCAGGATCAGCATCCGATCTGGGTTCAAATACTATTCAGCTATTTCAATTACTTTCACATACATTTTGAAATAAGTATTTGGATATATCAAAAAAGTAGTTGAATATTGGAGAAATGTATTTGGAAATATTGGCATGTATTTGAAAATACTCAAATATACAGACAAGGGTATTTCCAAATACAAATATTTCAGTAGTATATGCATTTGAACCCAGGTCTGCTTGGTCCTATGGTATGTGAAATATATTTGGAAACAATTGTTGAAAATAATTTCAAATAGTATTTATAGGAAATTATTAGAAAATACTTTCAAATACTTCAAATAGAAGAAGTAATAAGAAAATAATAAGAAAATAATCAAATACACAGAAAAATACTGTATTTGAACCCAGGTCTGAGTCTAACCACGACACATACTATCTATCTTGGAAAATAATCTACTACAGGAGAAACACTGGATCAGATGTAATTACTGGACATAACAGTTAATACAGGTACTTGAAAGGTCTTCTTCCATTCACTCCTCTTGATTTACGTCAATACTATGTACATATGTGCTGACTAAGAGAAAAGCAAACCATAATGAAGCCAAATCTTAATTATTATTTCCAAATCTCCTGCCTCCTATTCCCTAGATCCCAGATATCCAAGCGCCTATAGAGTATCTCCATGGTGATGACGATGGTGGAGCAGGTGGCCGCTTTCAGCTCCTATTTCCCATCCCTTATCTCCTACAACTTACCTCCTATCTCCTCCTTTCCTTGCACCTTATCCCCTTATTTCCGAAGAACATCTCCATGACGGTCTGGCTTTTGATGGAGAAGCATCCAATTCCTTACCGCCTACAACCTTCCCATCTCCAATATCTTTCCTTTCTTTTTCCCTTCCTCCTTTACTTCCTCACCCAGGATGAAGAGCATTTCCTCAACAATGTAGTTAACAATGGTGGCACGTCCTATTTCGTATTCCGTACTTCCTATATCCTACAACCTACCTCCTACCTCCTATTCCCTTACTCGGCCCATCTCCTCACCCAGGATGAAGAGCATCTCCACGGCAATGTCGCTGACGATGGTGGTGCGGGCGGCCGTGTCCAGCTCGTCGTAAGGCGTGAAGCAGACGTTGTAGGGCACGGTGACCGCCACGTAGAAGGTGGCCAGAAGGATCATCCAGTCCCATAATGCCTTGGATACGCTGTAGTGAAGCAGGATGAAGCGGGACTTCTGCACCGCCGCTACCTTGTACTCCGGGAGGGACGAGGGCTTCTCAAACATGTTCTGGTAGAAGGAGAGAGAGAGAGAGAAAGAGATGTGTTGGTAGAATGATTATTGTTAAAGGATGAGTGGGATTGTGTGTTAAGTGAGGTGTTGAATAAGTTCTTGACTTTACTCTGTAAGAACCAAAACAGTCATCTACAAACGTTCTCCACCGCACGCTGTTCTGGGCCAGTTTCTCAAGTTCCTCAGTTTCTCATTGTTTCTACTACTTAAATTCAAAGATATCAAATTTGTCCATCAGGATGACTTCCTGTGGGGGATGAAGTGAGGCGATGATGAAGGGGAAAAACGACCAACTACGCCACACTGAGCATCAGAATGACATGCATGATTTCAACTCTTCCTTCAACAGCCCCTCATCCAAAAGTCATCAGCTATTTCTCGCCCAAGTGTATTTCTCGAATTCTCTCATCTCGTCTCATTAAAGAGAAATGAGAGAAGGGTCGAATCGACTGAACTTCACCATAAAAATTTGAAATAACACTTATTCATTGCCCCTCGTTAGAATTTTTGATTGAGAAAGCTAATTATGGGTGAGATATATTATAATGCCATACAGAATCAGTGTCCATCCGGGGTTGGATAAATGACAACGCGGATCTGACTATTGGACATAATAGCCATAACAATGCTGAGGAGAAAAGGAGTAAAGCTATTACCTTGGACAGAAAAGAAAGAGGGGTGAATATAAAAGTCACCCAAGCCACGGCCTGTTCACCCGGCCCTGAAACATAGACACTGTCACTCTCCGGCTACCACCCGGTACTCCACCCTGCACCTTAGAGACTGCTGCCCTATGTACATAGTCATTGAACACTGGTCACTTTAATAATGTTTACATGCTGTTTTACCCACTTCATATATACTGTATATACTGTATTCTAGTCATGGCTCATCCTATATAACTACTGCTGTACACACCTTTTCTATTCATATACTGTCCATACTGTCTATATACACCATACTATATAACTACTGTCCATACTGTCTATACACACCATACTATATAACTACTGTCCATACTGTCTATACACACCATACTATATAACTACTGTCCATACTGTCTATACACACCATCCTATATAACTACTGTCCATACTGTCTATACACACCATACTATATAACTACTGTCCATACTGTCTATACACACCATACTATATAACTACTGTTCATACTGTCTATACACACCATCCTATATAACAACTGTCTATACTGTCTATACACACCATCCTATATAACTACTATCTATACTGTCTATACACACCATCCTGTATAACTACTGTCCATACTGTCTATATACACCATCCTATATAACTACTGTCTATACTGTCTATACACACCATCCTATATAACTACTGTCTATACTGTCTATACACACCATCCTATATAGCTACTGTCTATACACACCATGCTATATAACTACTGTCTATACTGTCTATACACACCATCCTATATAACTACTGTCTATACACACCATCCTGTATAACTACTGTCCATACTGTCTATACACACCATACTATATAACTACTGTCCATACAACCCATCCTATATAACTACTGTCCATACTGTCTATACACACCATACTATATAACTACTGTCCATACTGTCTATACACACCATACTATATAACTACTGTCCATACTGTCTATACACACCATACTATATAACTACTGTCCATACACACCATACTATATAACTACTGTCTATACTGTCTATACAACCCATCCTATATAACTACTGTCCATACTGTCTATACACACCATCCTATATAACTACTGTCTATACACACCATACTATATAACTACTGTTCATACTGTCTATACACACCATCCTATATAACTACTGTCTATACTGTCTATACACACACCATCCTATATAACTACTGTCTATACTGTCTATACACACCATCCTGTATAACTACTGTCCATACTGTCTATATACACCATCCTATATAACTACTGTCTATACTATCTATACACACCATCCTATATAACTACTGTCTATACTGTCTATACACACCATCCTATATAACTACTGTCTATACACACCATGCTATATAACTACTGTCTATACTGTCTATACACACCATCCTATATAACTACTGTCTAGACACACCATCCTGTATAACTACTGTCCATACTGTCTATACACACCATCCTATATAACTACTGTCTATACTGTCCATACACACTACCAGTCAAAAGTTTGGACACACCTACTCATTCAAGGGTTTCTCTTTATTTTCTACATTCTAGAATAATGGTGAAGACATCCATCATTACAACAGTCCATCATTACTTTAAGACATGAAGGTCAGTCAATCAAGAACATTTCAAGAACCTTTAAAGTTTCTTCAAGTGCAGTCGCAAAAACCATCAAGCGCTATGATGATACTGGCTCTCATGAGGACCGCCACAGGAATGGAAGACCCAGAGTTACCTCTGGTGCAGAGGATAAGTTCATTAGAGTTACCAGCCTCAGATTGCAGCCCAAATAAATGCTTCACAGAGTTCAAGTCACTACAGACACCCTGGTTTGATTCCAGGCTGTATCACAACCGGCCGTGATTGGGAGTCCCATAGGGCGGCACACAATTGGCCGGTGTAGGCCATCATTGTAAATAACTGACTTGCCTAGTTAAATGAAGGTTAAATCTGAACATCAACTGTTCAGAGGAGACTGCGTGAATCAGGCCTTCATGGTCGAATGTCAGAGTGACCATCAGGTTCTTACTTTGAAGAATCTCAAATATAAAATATATTTTGATTTGTTTAACACTTTTTTGGTTACTACATGATTCCATATGTGTTATGTCATAGTTCTGATGGCTTCACTTTTATTCTACAATGTAAAAAATTGTGAAAATAAAGAAAAACCCTTGAATGAGTAATATTCCAAATGTTTGGCCCCTAGTGTATATATTTTTTGGATTATGTGTATTGTTATTATATTGCTAGATATTACTGCACTGTTGGAGATAGAAACATAAGCATTTCACTGCATCTGCAAATCTGTGTACGCGATTTGATGGGTTGCATGGGGGGCAGCCTGAGTAATTAACTATAAAATGTAATTTCCTTGGTATGTGTCCAGGAGGCGGCGAGCAGCGTCGTGCCGGTGTAATCTTCTTAATGAGGCTCCTAGGGATGGATAGCCCATACGTAGGGAAATAATTTGGGGAGCGAGGGAATTGTGGTCGCACAAAAAAGGAGGAAGAGAAGGAGAATGGCGTAATTATAACATTCCTAATTTTGTGTGTGTGTGTGTGGTTTTATTCAAATCAATTCAAAAGCATCTGTCACGTAATATAAAATATATACAGATTATAACTCATATGTCAAACAGTATTTAATTTTTTTTGTGATGAGATGTTAGGTTGTTTGACAACCTACACAATGATACAATAATATTTATAATTTTAGGAGAACGAGTTAAAAATGAAATATTTAAGAAATATGTTATACATATTATAGTTTACCATACATGATGTCAATATTAACATTTGTATAGTGATGTGTCTACATAAATAATAGCCATTTGAATAGCCATTTGAATAACTCAATTCAGAATTGACCCCAACCCTGGTGTGTGTGTGTATGTGTATGTGTATGTGTATGTGTATGTGTGTGTGTGTGTGTGTGTGTGTGTGTGTGTGTGTGTGTGTGTGTGTGTGTGTGTGTGTGTGTGTGTGTGTGTGTGTGTGTGTGTGTGTGTAAATGGCTGAATTGTCCCCAAACCATCACCTCTTGACCCATAATGACAGGCTCCTCTCGATTGTGAAAATGTGCAATGTACAGTGAAGAAGAAAAGAGGGACATTTCACACTTACAATGTTATGTTCCAATTGTTTCAACTGCTGGGATGTTTCCGCCTCTTCAATTAAGAACTTGAACTGCACTGAGGCAAATCCTGAGGAAAAGCTGAGCTGCACGGGCAGATTTAATGTTTTTTTTTTTTGTGAGCGAATGAGTCGGGGACGTCAGCAAAAGCTGGGACTTCTTTTTTAATTTGGCTCACATTACATCACCGGGGTCGGGTCATTCCATCCTTCCGTCCGACAGCCAACCGAGGACGTCCTAGTGATGATGAGAGGCGAAAAAGGCAGCTGCGGGCAACAAGTGTTGCTAAATCTCCCTGCGGTAACAGGTTATATTTGTACTTCATCAAGCTTCACCTAGGCAACCCCAACGCGTATATCCCCCAGCATGCTTTGAGCTGAGAAAAACAAACCGTGACACAGACAGATGTAGCATACATGAGACGGGCTCATGGTTGTTCATGGTCTCTTGATGAGCTAGCCCTACTCCTCTTGGGCTAATGGTTAAGACGTTGGTTTCTCCCGTGAGGGACCAGGGTTCATATCTCACCTGTGACAAATTCTGGACTTTCTCTCAAGCAGAGTATAGTACAGTGTAGAGTTCCAACCAGCTGAAACTGCATGGTTACTGTTAGATTGTACCACAGTAGACAAACATACAATGACCAACTCCACAAAGTTGCTTCATCATCACCCCTTGGACAATCCACAACAACCTGCTCACTTGCAAACATAGAAATCAGGCCAAGACGGGTGAACTGACTGGAAACTGAGTTAGAGTAGATTATATAAATCAGGGAGGGACTAGAATTACACACTCTCGACCAATAGGGAGATAGATAAGGATAGTGGGACTTGGTTGAATCAGGTGGTTTATAGAGTAGTTCTGGAACAAAACCCTGAACACCCGATAGCTCTCCAGGAGGAGGGTTAGCCAACCCTGACACAATCGATTCCTTGACTCCTTCTTAAAACCAATTGGAGAATAAGGTCCGAGGGAAGGGACCTTGGAATTGCTCCTCCAATAAGGAGGCCAAGGAGATGGGATGAGAAGAATCACAGAAAGACGAATGGAGATAAAGCCTTCGTTAGATAGTTCTTTCCAACTCCTCTGAGCAGACAGCCTAAACATAGGAATAGGGTAATCTTTGTGCATTTTAGGGCACTGGGATGCTGTGCAGCTATCCTTTAACAGCCTGTTCTCTCTTCACTCACACACAGGTGTTCCTTCCTTCCTTCCTGGACTGATGCTACAAATAGTGAGCTATTCATAGCACGGCCAACTGCTAACAGGAAAGAGGGGGGAGAAGGTAATTATATATATACTGTATATACATTTACATTCTAGTCATTTAGCAGACGCTCTTATCCAGAGTGACTTACAAATTGGTGCATTCAACTTAGGATAGCCATTAGGACAACCACATCTCCATCACAATAAGTACATACAGTATATATACAGTATATATAAACTGGGTGGTTCGAGCCCTGAATAAATCAGACCATACACCACTGGAATGACAAAACATGTATTTTTACTGCTCTAATTACGTTGGTAACCAGTTTATAATAGCAATAAGGAACATTGGGGATTTGTGGTATATGGCCAATATACCATGGCAAAGGGCTGTATGGCGAAGGGCTGTATCCAGGCACTTAGCCGTGGTATATTGAAAATAGAGTAACAGTCAAAAGTTTGTACACACCTACTCAATAAAGGGTTTTTATTTTTTCTACATTGTAGAATAATAGGGAACACATCACAACTATGAAATTACACATATGAAATCATGTCGTAACCAAAAAAGTGTTAAACAAATCAAAATATATTTCATATTTGAGATTCTTCAAATAGCCACCCTTTGCCTTGAAGACAGTTTTGCACACTCTTGGCATTCTCTCAACCAGCTTCATGAGGAATGCTTTTCCAACAGTCTTGAAGGAGTTCCCACATATGCTGGGCACTTGATGGCTGCTTTTCCTTTACTCTGCAGTCTGACTCATCTCAAACCATCTCAATTTGGTTGAGGTCGGTGGATTGTGGAGGCCAGTTCAGGTCTCCTTCTTGGTAAAATAGCCCTTACACATCCTGGTGAGTTGGATCATTGTCCTGTTGAAAAACAATTTATAGTCGCACTAAGCCCAAACTTGATGGGATGGCGTATCGCTGCAGAATGCTGTGGTAGCCATGCTGGTTAAGTGTGCCTTGAATGCAAAATAAATCACAGACAGTGTCACCAGCAAAGCATCCCCACACATCCCCACCTCCTCCTCCATGCTTTACGGTGGGAAATACACATGCAGAGATCATCAGCTCACCCACACTGCATCTCACTAAGACACAGTGGTTGAACTAACAATCTCCAATTTGGACTCCAGACCAAAGGACAAATTTCCACCGGTCTAATATCCATTGCTCGTGTTTCTTGGTCCAAGCAAGTCTCTTCTTAGTATTGGTGTCCTTTAGTAGTGGTTTCTTTGCAGCAATTAGACCATGAAGGCCTGATTCACACAGTCTCCTCTGAACAGTTGATGTTTAGATGTGTCTGTTACTTGAACTCTGTGAAGCATTTATTTGGGCTGCAATTTCTGAGGCTGGTAACTCTAATGAACTTATCCTCTGCAGCAGAGGTAACTCTGGGTCTTCCTTTCCTGTGGCGGTTTCATCATAGCGCTTGATGGTTTTTGCGACTGCACTTGAAGAATTTTTGAAAGTTCTTGAAATTATCCGAATTGACTGACCTTCATGTCTTGAAATAATGATGGACTGTGATTTCTCTTTGCTTATTTGAGCTGTTCTTGCCATTATATGGACTTGGTCTTTTACCAAATAGGGCTGTCTTCTGTATACCACCCCTACCTTGTCACAACACAACTGATTGGCTCAAACACATTAAGAAGGAAAGAAATTCCACAAATTAACTTTTAAGAAGCCACACCTGTTAATTTAAATACATTCCAGGTGACTACCTCACCAAGCTGGTTGAGAGAATGCCAACACTGTCATCAAGGCAAAGGCTAGCTAACTGAAGAATCTCAGATAAAATAAATATTTTAATTTGTTTAACACTTTTTTGGTTATTACATGATTCCATATGTGTTATTTAATAGTTTTGACATCTTCATATTATTCTACAATGTAGAAAATAGTAAAAATAAAGAAAAACCCTTGAATGAGTAAGTGTTCTAAAACTTTTGACCTGTAGTAAAGTTTACCGCCATTGTACTCTGGAGCAGTTACTATCTATTTGGCGGATGCCAGGAGAACGCTACCTGCCCCAATGCATAATGCCAACTGTAAAGTTTGGTGGAGGACCAATAAGGGTCTGGGGCTGTTTTTCATGGTTTGGGCTAGGCCCCTTAGTTCCAGTGAAGGGAAATCGTAACGCTACAGCATACAATGACATTCTAGACGATTCTGTGCTTCCATCTTTGAGGTAACAGTTTGGGGAAGGCCCTTTCCTGTTTCAGCGTGACAATGCTCCCGTGCACAAAGCGAGGTCCATACAGAAATGCTTTGTCAAGATCGGTGTGGATGAACTTGACTGGCCTGCACTGAGCCCTGACCTCAACCCCATCGAACACCTTTGGGATGAATTGGAACACCGACTGCGAGCCAGGCCTAATCACCCAACATCAATGCCCGACCTCACTAATGCTCTTGTGGCTGAATGGAAGTCCCTGCAACAATGTTCCATCATCTAGTGGAAAGCCTTCCCAGAAGAGTGGGAACTGTTGTAGCATTAAAGGCGGTACCAAGTCCATATTAATACCCATGATTTTGGAATGAGATGTTCGACGAGCAGGTGTCCACAAACTTTTGGTCATGTAGAGTATACATGAGATAAGACAGGTTAAAGAAAGATTTGAAAGAAAGATGAGACATGGATTGTGTATATGTGCCATTGAACGTGCAAGACAAGATATTGAAGTGCCTTTGAACGGGGTATGGTATTAGCCAGGGCTCTGGGTGTGCTTAAGGACAATGCGGACGCCTCAGAGCGGTCGGGTAGGCTGTTTTCCGGTTGGATTTAGGGCCGCACAGACACCTCCACAGAGCGGACAGGCTGTATGAAGGCAAAGCTTCTGAAAGGCTGGCATATAGGACCAGCACGGGAGAGATGAACAGAGGCAGCTGCTGTGTGTGTGCTGCGCTTTTTCTCTGAGTTGTAAAAGCAAGGAGAGCAGAAACTGGCTACTCCTTAGTTGACTGATCTAGTTGGCAAGGTAACTGCTGTTTGACAGAGAAAAAAACAAATATTCCAAGCGCTGAGCTAGTAGTGTTATTTATATTTTATGTTAGCTAATGTTTCCTCCCCTCTCGACTGAAGTGAATGAACTACAAGCAGCTAGTTATCTAGTTAGCAGCTACCACAGCCAGTTCAGCTCTAGCTAGCCTCTAGCTATCTGTCAAATAGCAGTATCCAACAGCTGTTGTGTGTATGGAAATGTTTTATAGCCTTTGAACTAGCCAAATGTTTTCTAACGTTAGCTAGCTTGCTTACTAACTTTAGCTATTATTTTTGCCTCTGAAATAGATGATATTCCCATGATGCTGTGGGATAGAGGCGTGGAAAACAACGTACCGCTGTTTGTGTTACACACATTTAGAGTTTTGCTTTTCACACTCCTCCCAACCTATTTTCAGGCCACATTGAGTTCCTACCCAAACAGCCCTCCCATGGCAGCTCAGCCCACTGAACTGAACTGAACTGAACTGAACTGAACTGAACTGAAACAGACAAGCAGCAGCTGGGTGATCACCCTTCCCAGCCTGTTGCTGCTTACAGGGAATATGATTATCATTGGAATGTTATTATCACCATAGTGGTACAATGACGCACTATTACAAGATTAACGGTATACTGTGCAACTTTCATAAGATCTGGATGCCTTATATGGAATACAGTATGACAAAAGGAGTCTGTATTAAAAACATGCCCACATCAGTTTCTATTTTGGAAATCCCTATCTGCTGGGCTGCTCAGTCCCGTACTGTTGGTTGTCTCTCTGGCCTTGACCTAACACACCTGAAACCAATAATGAATGTTTCACTAAGACCCTGAAGCTGAGTGGAGTGTATTGGGTCGGGGCACTGCAGGGCCGTGGACCCTTAGGGACGGGGTGACCCAGCTATATTGTGTTCAAGTAAAAACAGCTCTACAGTACTTTTACATGTTTTTTTTGTAATTATTATTTTATATGGATATTAATTATATGGAGGGACTGTTTCTGTGTGTTAATGTGTAGGTGTATGACAAAGGAGGGGAAGGACGGGCTCATGGAAATGAGTGGAGCAGAATTAGTGGAATAATATCAAATACATCAACCATATGGTTTCTATGGTTTCCATGGTTTCCATGTGTTTGATGCCATTCAATTTACTCTGTTCCAGCCATTATTATGAGCCATCCTCCCCTCAGCAGCCTCCACTGGTGTATGTGTGTTTTCATAAAACAATTGGAAGTAAGTTGTGTTGGGGAGAGAGTTGAGTGAGACTAGACTGGTGGGAGTTGGGAGTGCAGGCGGCTCTGGCTGAGATTTGATGAAGATTAAGACAATCAACTCTTTATTTGTAAGTTGTTAATTAGTTAGGCTATTGGTTAAAGGTGCAATTCAATATTAGGAAGGTGTTCCTAATGTTTGGTATACTCAATGTATGTATGTATGTATGTATGTATGTATGTATGTATGTATGTATGTATGTATGTATGTATGTATGTATGTATGTATGTATGTATGTATGTATGTATGTATGTATATGTCTGACTTTTTCCACATTTTGTTACGTTTCTGCCTTATTCTAAAATGGATTAAATCGTTTTTTCCCCTCATCAATCTACACACAACACCCCATAATGACAAAGCAAAAACTGAAATATCAGGTGTATGTCACAGGAGGTTGGTGGGACCTTAATTGAGAAGGCTTGTGGTAATGACTGGAGCGGAATAGGTAGAATGGTATCAAATATAGACAGGTGTGTGCCTTTCCAAATCATGTCCAATCAATTGAATTTACCACAGGTGGACTCCAATCAAGTTGTAGAAACATCTCAAGGATGATCAATGGAAACAGGATGCTGAGCTCATAGCAAAGGGTCTGAATACTGATGTAAATAAGGTATTTCTGTTTTTTATTGTGGTATTGTGTGTAGATTGATGAGGAAAAAAATGGATTTAATCTAATTTAGAATAAGGCTGTAACGTAACAAAATGTGGAAAAAGTCAAGGGGTCTGAATACTTTCCAAATGCACTGTACGTAAAGAGAGATAGAGAGACTGACTTTGTGATCCCATGCGCTAGTAAGTCTTAGTAAGTCTTGTAACTTAGGCAGAAACGATTATTGAAATCCCATGTGTGTCAAATATAGAGAGAAAAGTACCATGCACACTCTGTCTACACACACACTCTCTGTCTACACACACACTCTCTGTCTACACACACACTCTCTGTCTACACAAACACTCTCTGTCTACACACACACTCTCTGTCTACACACACACTCTCTGTCTACACACACACTCTCTGCCTACACAAACACTCTCTGTCTACACACACACTCTCTGTCTACACACACACTCTCTGTCTACACACACACTCTCTGTCTACACACACACTCTCTGTCTACACACACACTCTCTGCCTACACAAACACTCTCTGTCTACACACACACTCTCTGTCTACACACACACTCTCTGTCTACACACACACTCTCTGTCTACACACACACGAAAGAGTGAGTGTCATCTCTCCACCCCTCCCTCTGTGATGGATTCATAGTTGACTTCCCCCTCTATCACACACACACACACACACACACACACACACACACACACACACACTTGGAGAATAAACTCTTACTGAGTCTCTAGGTAGCTGAAAATACCAAGAGAAACAGCTACAATACCATATCCCTAAGGTACTGCGATATATGTTACAATATACTGCCATTTTCCCAGAATTTACTGTAATAATAGATGTTCATAATAATATGTTAATTATATAATGTTATAATAATATCATTTCGTTTTATAAACCTGCAGTGGGTAAGGCACAATCTATATTTTAATATATTTTATCTATAGCAGGTAAAACATAATCTTAAAGCTAAAAATCTGTATAAGTTGAAACAGCTCCACTGTCCGCCCCAGCCCATTTGTTTTTGTTGAAATGGAGGAGAGGAGCATCCAGCATCGTGAAAACAGTTTTTGCATTATATAGTCTGCTGTTTTATCTGATGTGCAATGTGATCCAATGATGTCAGAGGGACAAAAACAGTGCTCGTTGTTTGACGTGGCAGTTTCACCAAGTATGGATTCCAGCTTGAATGCAATATATTAAAATGCTAGCACTGGCTTGCCTCTGAAGCTAAGCAGGGTTGGTCCTGGTCGGTCCCTGGATGGGAGACTCGATGCTTCTGGAAGTTAGAGGGCCAGTAGAAGGCACTCTTTCCTCTGGTCAAAAAAATATATATATCCCAAGGCAGTGATTGAGGACATTGCCCTGTGTAGGGTGCTGTCTTTCTGATGTCTGTGGTCACTAAAGATCCCATGGCACTTATTGTAATAGTAGGGGTGTTAACCCTGGTGTCCTGAATAAATTCCTAATCTGGTCCTCATACCATCATGGACACCTAATCATCCCCAGCTTCCAATTGGCTCATTCATCTTCCCTGTAACTATTCCCCAGGTTGTTGCTGTAAATGACAATGTGTTCTCAGTCAATTTACCTGGTGATAAAAAAAGCAATGTTGTAGGTTTGCTACTAATCCTATAATTAGTGATTTTGCAGCAGCCACCCAAGAGATGAATCTGACTTTGAAAATGACCTGGTTTTTGCATGTGTGTGTAGCATTTTGTGGGAAACAGAGTGTACATGGGAATTGCTGTGTGTGCCAGTGTGTATGTCGGTGTGCAGGTACTTGAGCTGTCTGTCCGAGTGTGTGATTCATTCCAAGCAGGTGTGAGTGAGCGTGTATGGCGGTGTAAACAGTGGGATCGGGAAGCGTGGCACCAGCCCTCTGACAGACGAGGGGGAGGTGTAGCACATCAATGCCCAAGAAGGGGCGAGGTGGGCTGGCCTGGAACACACCCCTCAGCCCCTCTGCCTGGAGGTGTGAAAAATCTCTCTGGAGGCCCTATAGCCAGGGGATTAAGAAAACCAACAGGGACATATATAATGACCTATACAATTCAGCTGCTGCTTGTGCAGCATTGCCAGCCACAAAGTTATAATTATGGCTTTATGGCCCAAAAAGCTTGTTTGCAATGACAATTTTGACTTTGTGGCTGTGGAATCTGACTGTTCGAGTTGAAACCCATCAACACCCAGGGGGATGATGTAATCAGTTTCCACTCTGACCCCTAACACCCAGATGCCAGTGACCCTGTTCCTTAGCAACTGCCTTGAGTCTCCAGGCAACCATGGCAGGGAGGCCAAGATTTTGCCATTTTAAAGCTGTGACTCCTGTTTCAACTTGCAGAGGAGGGAGAAATGGATTCGCAAGCAAGCATGTAGTATGTTAGACGCTTTGAACTTCACACATTTAGATTTATTTTATTGGGTCTTTGAAATACCCATTTATCTTTGAGATAAGTTTGAGTATATGAACTATAAAATGCCATTATGAATTTGGTTAAAGTTTGAATGATTGTTGTTCCTTGCTCAATAATTATCCAAACCGGTTTTACATCACAGATGAATTTGAAAGAAAGAAGCCATTTCAGCCGTCAACAAATGTATGGAGATTATTTTCACGAAAGCATATTGCACGTATGTAAACCAATTAACCAATCAGGCAATCACAAAACAGCTAATCAACCAAATGTACCCATAGAAGAATGGATAGAGGCGGTCCCAGTACTCACACTGCCCATATTGACCTCTCTCTTGCCGCCCCTGGAGAACTGGCTGGTCAGATGGTAGATCATGGTCCGCCCCCGCTTCCTGGCCTCGCTGAAGTGAGAGCTGCCACTCTTCCTGCTCCGCCTCTTGTCCTCTGAAACTGTCAATAACACAGTCATCTCCATGACGAATTCATCTGTTTTTTTTAACACGTGTCACGTCAGAAAACAATACAAATCTACAGCTCGGGAGTCTATATGATTTTGAAGTTAACAAAATGGCCTCCCAACAGCATCATAAACCTAACTATCTGATCAAATGTGACAATGACACATGGGAGAACATTGCGGAGGGAAAAAATATGGTAAATCATTACTCGCATCCAAAACAAAGGAAAATCGTTTTTGGCAAGAGCGATTTGAGGTTTGGCCTACCTTCTTTCTTGTGATGCACTTTGCCGTGTATGTCAGTGATGTCCTTGAATGAAAAGAGGAATAGAACCATCTCCCCCTTCTCATTCTTTATGGGCACAACGTCCAGTAGACACCAGAAAGAGGTTCCTGAAACAAGCAAACGAATAAACATTTATTTAGAAAAAAATAAGTTAAAATATCCATTTAGGACATGATCCATGAGCTTCCTTACATCATTACATGTAATGAATAAGTACATTAATGAATGAATGAAAAATTATACTGCAAAAAATTACGTTGGTAAGTTAAAAAAGGGTGCTGCAGACATTAAATGAATAACAGTGATAGAGCAGATAGAGTGTGCAAAGCTGTTATCAAGGCAAAGGGTGGATACTTCGAAGAATCTCAAATATAAAATATATTTTGATTTGTTTAACACTTTTTTGGTTACTACATGATTCCATATGTGCTATGTCATAGTTTTGATGTCTTCACTTTTATTCTACAATGTAAAAAAACTTGCAAATAAAGAAAAACCCTTGAATGAGTAATATTCCAAACTTTTGGCCCCCAGTGTACATCCCCATTAAATAGAATATAATTCTATTTATATGGTCTCACTCTCACCGTTCTTCTTGTAGAAGTGGACCTCAGTCTGGTACTCCTCTCGTCCCTCCAGGGCCTTCTCCATCTGCTGGGCCACGTGCTCGCTGGTGTCGTTGCCGTACAGGAAGCGGCAGCTGCACTTCTTCTGCATCACCTCGGTGCGCGCGAAGCCCGTCAGCTCGCAGAAGCCGTCCGAGCAGTAGACGATGGGGTAGCCGCGGTGGCCCTGCGCGTTGCCCAGCAGGAAGTTGCTGTCTGTGGGGTCGAGGAAGAGAACGAGAACGATCGTTGTTGGGAAAGAACTGTTTGGTTCTTGCATGGGCTGTATAGACTTACAGTAATACGTAGGCCTATGCCTGGCTAATAGGTAGCAATGCCTGGCAGGCCACCAAGCACCAGCCCGTCTGACATAAGACAATGCTCTTCTTGCCCTTTCAGTTCTATCCTCTCCATCTACCCCTTTCTTTAGCTCCATCTCATCAGCACCATGGACAGCGTCAGCCTAAACAGTACAATAGTAGTCTCGCAGAGCGCTAGTGCTGTATTCACACACTATGGCTAAATTCCAATAATCTCTCCTTTCTCCCTAAGTCTGCACTTGCTCACTACTCCTTACCAATGCAAAAGCATTGGATTGTTGTATGCACGGGCAAGAGGGACCAGTCGTACACCTTCAAATCCATGAAGGGAAGTGAACAAGTGCACATTTTGGGAGAAAGTAGAGATTTATTGGGACAAAACCTCTATTCATTTAGCTATGCCTGCAGGCTCTACCACCACAGATTACCAGACACCAATCCCTCTGTCCAAGGGATCAACCCATTGCTGTACATGTAGGGATCACATAACAATATTTTAACATATGCCCAGTGGCAACAGACAGTCTCTCCTCCTGTATTCCACAGAATAAAATAACTGTTTGTTTGTGGAAAAGCAATGTCTGGCATTTACATAATTTAAACATCTCAGTGTTGGAGTAAGGGCAGTGATTTGGATTTATACTGTAGGTTTACATGTGCATTAGGTATGTAGCCTAGCCTCCTTGAGGAGGAGGGCTACAATTTTTCAAATGTAAAAACATTCAAGTTAAAGACTGAATCAAGGCAAGCTTGACACACACCACCAGCCATTTCGAAATTCCAGAGGGAGTAGGCTACACTCGGAGGAGGAGTGCAAGAGCACCAGGAAGGAGAGGTAAGCAGCTGACAACGCGCTTAAGACAAACTAGCACTTTAATTGCCCGTCCTCGACAGTCAGGAAGCCATTCACTGGGGATTTTTCAAAGCAGTGACAGCCTTCACGGGCGTGTAGCGAGCGGCAACAAACCCGCCACAGAGGAATTACATAAAGAGAAGCAGGCAGCAGCCACCGGATCCACTGACACCGGCAGTCGATGGAAGTTTTCGTGTCGCACAGTTCCTAGAAAGCTGTGTCTCGAGAACCTGACACTTGATTGGCTATTTATGGCCTTTTGTGAAAGAGTCTGAGTTGGTGGATTGAAGTGGTTCGTTATGAGGACATGCTGACTGTCAATGTTTTATCTTTTTGTAGCTGTAAATGTAACAAAACCGCACCTCAACGAACAAGTTCAAAGATCGTCAAATAAAGAGTGTCTACTGAAGCACTGCCAATAACTCCTGTGGTCTAGAGAGAAACGCTGACAACGTAACAAATACTGTAGGCCTCCATGTCCTCCTTACATGCTACATTGTAGTCCTAACTGTCTAGCAGAGTAGGCCTTTAGCCTACAGTTTGTTTTGGCAATCTTTTGGGGTTAAGGTTTTTGCTCAAATCAACCCTTTACATCTCATAATTTTTACTTTATTTTTTAATTTAACCTTTATTTGATTTAACTAGGCAAGTCAGTTAAGAACAAATTCTTATTCACAATGACGGCCTATCCCGGCCGGATGCAATATAGTCCAGGAATACATGCACTAACTCTAGTCAGCAGTATCCATATATTGTCTCCCAAGTGGGTCAAGGGTACCCGATAAATCACAACCTAAGAATATCTCAGCACCAAAATGTTCTATACTGTAATGTATTTTTAATTCTCTGATACTGACTCACCATGCTCACCTGCGCTGTCATCTTTAGTGTCGGATTTGAGGATAATACAGTGCCACCGACACCGGCTGCTACCAAGTAGCTCAACATTCAACACCATAGTAACCTCCAAGCCTATCATCAAGCTCGAGGCCCTGGGTCTGAACCCCACCCTGTTAAACTGGGTCCTGGACTTCCTGACGGGCCACCCCCAGGTGGTGAAGGTAAGAAACAACACCTCCTCTTCGCTGATCCTCAACACTGGGGCCCCACAAGGGTGCGTGCTCAGCCCCCTCCTGTACTCCCTGTTCACCCATGACTGCGTGGCCAAGCACGCCTCAAACTAAATCGTCAGGTTTACAGACGACACAACAGTAGTAGGCTTGATTACCAACGATGACGAGACAGCCTGCACGGAAGGAGGTGAGGGCTCTGGGAGTGTGGTGCCAGGAAAATAACCTCTCACTCAACGTCAACAAACAGCAGAGGGAGCACCCCCCTATCCACATCGATGGGACCGCAGTGGAGAAGGTGGAACGCTTCAAGTTCCTCGGCGTACACATCACTGGCAAACTGAAATGGTCCACCCACACAGACAGTGTGGTGAAGGCACAACAGCGCCTCTTCAACCTCAGGAGGCTAAATAAATTTGGCTTAACACCTAAAACCCTCACAAACTTTTACAGATGCACAATTGAGAGCATCCTGTCGGGCTGTATCACCGACTGGTACGGCAACTGCACCGCCCACAACTGCAAAGCTCTCCAGAGGGTGGTGCGGTCTGCCCAACGCATTACCGGGGGCAAACTTCCCGCCCTCCTGGACACTTACAGCACCCAATGATCATCAAAGACATCAACCACCCGAGCCACTGCCTGTTCACCCCGCTATCATCCAGAAGGCGAGGTCAGTACAGGTGCATCAAAACTGGGACCGAGAGACTGCTAAACAGCCATCACTAGCACATAGACATAGACATAGATTAGAAATCACTGGCCACTTTAAGGAAATGACACACTAGCCACTTTAATAATGTTTCTGTATCTTGCATTACTCATCTCTATGTATAAACTGTATTTTATACTATTCTACAGTATCTTCGTCACTTTAATCGTGTTTACATATTGCATCACCCATCTCATATGTACAGCTGAAGTCGGAAGTTTACATACACTTCGGTTGAAGTCATTAAAACTCATTTTTCAACCACTTTACAGATTCCATGTGAACAAACTATAGTTTTGGTATGTCGGTTAGGACATCTACTTTGTGCATGACACAAGTAATTCTTCCAACAATTATTTACAGACAGATTATTTCACTTATAATGCACTATATCACAATTCCAGTGGGTCAGACGTTTACATACACTAAGTTGACTGTGCCTTTAAACAGCTTGGAAAATTCAAGAAAATGATGTCATGGCTTTAGAAGCTTCTGATACGCTAATTGACATAATTTGAGTCAATTGGAGGCATACCTGTGGATGTATTTCAAGGCCTACCTTCAAACTCAGTGCCTCTTTGCTCGACATCATGGGAAAATCTAAATTGAAAAAAAAATGTGTAGACCTCCACAAGTCTGGTTCATCCTTGGGAGCAATTTCCAAACACCTGAAGGTACCACGTTCATCTGTACAAACAATAGTACGCAAGTATAAACACCATGGGACCACGCAGCAGTCATACCGCTCAGGAAGGAGATGCGTTCTGTCTCCTAGAGATGAACGTACTTTGGTGCAAAAAGTGCAAATCAATCCCAGAACAACAGTAAAGGACCTTGTGAAGATGCTGGGGGAAACAGGTACAAAAGTATCTATATCCACAGTAAAACAAGTCCTATACCAACATAACCTGAAAGGCCGATCAGCAAGGAAGAAGCCACTGCTCCAAAACCGCCATAAAAAAGCAAGACATAACGTTTGCAACTATACATGGGGACAAAGATTGTACTTTTTGGCGAAATGTCCTCTGGTCTGATGAAACAAAAATATAACTGTTTGGCCATAATGACCATCGTTATGTTTGGAGGAAAAAAGGGGGAGGCTTGCAAGCCGAAGAACACCATCCCAACCGTGAAGCACGGGGGTGGCAGCATCATGTTGTGGGGGTGCTTTGCTGCAGGAGGGACTGGTGCACTTCACAAAATAGATGGCATCATGTGGAAAGAAAATTATGTGGATATATTGAGGCAACATCTCAAGACATCAGTCAGGAAGTTAAAGCTTGGTTGCAAATGGGTCTTCCAAATGGACAATGACCCACAAGCATACTTCCAAAGTTGTGGCAAAATGGCTTAGGGACAACAAAGTCAAGGTATTGGAGTGGCCATCACAAAGCCTTGACCTCAATCCTATAGAACATTTGTGGGCAGAACTGAAAAAGCGTGTGCAAGCAAAGAGGCCTACCAACCTGACTCAGTTATACCAGTTCTGTCAGGAGGAATGGGCCAAAATTCACCCAACTTATTGTGGGAAGCTTGTGGAAGGCCTAATTGAGTGTATGTAAACTACTGACTCACTGGGAATGTGATGAAAGAAATAAAAGCTGAAATAAATCCTTCTCTCTACCATTATTCTGACATTTCACATTCTTAAAATAAAGTGGTGATCCTAACTGACCTAAGACAGGGCATTTTTACTAGAATGAAATGTCAGGAATTGTGAAAAACTGAGTTTAAATGTATTTGGCTAAGGTGTATTGAAACTTCTGACTTCAACTGTATATACTGTATACTATACTATACTATACTATACTATATCACTGTATCTTAGTCCAATGCCGCTCTGACATATACAGTGTATGTATATATTCTTAATCCATTCCTTACTTAGATTTATGTGTATTTGGGTATATGTTGTGAAACTGTTAGATATTACTGCACTGTCGGAGCTACAAGCACAAGCATTTCGCTACACCCGCAATAACATCAGCTAACCATGTGTATGTGACCAATAACATTTTATTTGACTTGGTTTAAGGTTTTTGCTAAACTCAACCCTTTACATCTCTAGCTTATGCAATATGGTCTAGGAATACATGCACTAACTCTAGTCAGCAGTATCCATATATTGTCTCCCAAGTGGGTCAAGGGTACCCGATAAATCACAGCGTAAAAATATCTTGGCACCAAAATGTTCTATACTGTAATGTATTTTTCATTCTCTGATACTGACTCACCATGCTCACCTGCGCTGTCATCTTTAGTGTCGGATTTGCAACTTCCTCATTGATGCAACTGCCCCAGTTTAATACATTCTAAATACAGGAAAACCACACTGCTGGTTCACTCCGAATGTTAACGTTGTTAAAAACAACACACCCCACAAATTCCTCTTGTGGATGTTGCCATTGGGTATTGACACAGATATTGACCTGAACACACCTATCCTTAAAATCACAGCACAGAATAAAGATTCTGAGTGAACCCGTATTGTGGTTGTCCTTTAGCTGTGATAGATTGAATTGAGCCTATTTGAGTATTTTTTTAATCCAAATGTACACTTTGTTGTATTGTTTGCTAGCTGGCTAGCTAGCTTTCATTGACTACAAATGTTGCTAACGCTAGCTAGCTAGTTAATATAACTTGTTTTCTCCAAATGTTTGTTAGCTAGCTAAGTTATATTATGAATATAACTAATCTGCTGTCGACATCAGCAATTGTAGAGCAATTGTAGTGACAGTCCACCACAACATACCCACAATTCTTCTTATCAGCAAGGTGTAGTATGTGTTTGAGATCATTTTGAGGGGTTTTCTTCAGTGGTTTGAATTAGGAATTGGGCTGCCCGGGAAAATGTTGTCAGAGTTTGCAACAGTAAGGTGAAGGGTCAATTGTTGTCAATAAAGGCTTTGTGTCTCAAGCTTAAAATGTGTTAAGCCTGACAGTGTATACTAAGCTTCTTGAGAACTAATATACTGTAGGCAACAGTGTGGTTATCTCTAAGACCACTGCCAAGGCTGGGAAAAGAGGCAGTAGCTATCTTACAACAGAGAGGGACCATTTTGAAGTCTGATAGAAGCACACTGACAAAACACTCAAAGCATAGTGTTGTACAGCATAAGTGCAACATCAACTGATGAAAACATGCTTGTGTGTGGGTGAGCGTGTTTGTGAGTATTTTATTTAAACATTTTAATTTAACATTTATTTAACTAGGCAAGTCAGTTAAGAACAAATTCTTATTTGACAGGTTTTCACCTTGTCAGGTCGGGGATTCGATCCAGCAACCTTGCGGTTACTGGTCCAACAATCTAACCACTAGGCTACCTGCCACCCTTAAACTGTATACAGTGCTGTGAAAGGTTTTTGCCTCTTTCTGGTTCTCTATTTTTTTATACTAAATCAGATCTTCAACCAAAACCTAATATTAGATAAAGGGAACCTGCGTTTACAAATAACTCAAAATGTATATACTTACTTCATTTAATTAACAAAGTTATGCAACACCCAATTCCCCTGTGTGAAAAAGTAATTGCCCCCTGACACTCAATAACTTATTGTGCCACCTTTAGCTGCAATGACTGCAACCAAATACTTCCTGTAGCTGTTGATCAGTCTCACATTGCTGTGGAGGAATTTTGGCCCACTCTTCCATGAAGAACTGCTTTAACTCAGTGACATTTGTGGGTTTTCAAGAAATAATTGCTCCAGCCCGGTACGACCTGTGCCGGTGTGTGTGTCCAGCTCGGTGCCTCCAGTGCCAGCTCCACACACCAGACCTCCGGTGCGCCTCCCCAGCCCGGTACAACCAGTTACGGTCCACAGCCCGGAGCCTCCAGTGACGGTCCACAGCCCGGAGCCTCCAGTGACGGTCCACAGCCCGGTGGCGCCAGTGCCGGTTCCTAGCCCGGTGGCGCCAGTGCCGGTTCCTAGCCCGGTGGCGCCAGTGTCGGTTCCATGGCAGGAGCCGTTCTCCACACCGGCGCCCAGTCCGGGTCCGGTCGCCACTCCAGCTTCCGGGCTGGAGCCCCTAGCTGTGTCGGTGCCCAGTCTGGGTCCGGCTGCCATTACATCCCAAACGGGACACATACTCATCATACCAGTTGCTGCAGGCTGTCCCTGGACGGACTGGGCTAAAGCGCACTGGAGATTGGGTGCTGGGGCCGGAAACTGAACACACCTTCTCGACGTCGTCCTCCTCGGCCCACCCAAAGTATCTCTTCAGACGCTCCTCTTCCTCCTTGTCCTTTGCGTCCCAAGGACCCCATAACCCCCCCCCCCCCCCCCCCCCAACCTCCTAAACCTGTCAGCCCTAGAGATGCCTATGGGCCTATCTCTAACCAAACCCTGACACATTCTCCTGTAGAATTATCTGATACAGAGCGGAACTCATGGTTCCTTCTATTAAGGAAAGTCGTCCAGGTCCTGAGGCAGCAAAGCATCCCTAAACCATCACACTACCACCACCATGCTTGACCATTGGTATCTTACTGTGGACTGCAGTGTTTGGTTTTCTCCAGACATAATGGGACCCATCTCATTCAAAAAGTTGACTAAAGTTTGTCATAAAGTACCTGGATGATCGTCAAGACTCTTGGAAGAATGTTCTATGGACAGCTGAGTCAAAAGTATAACTTTGGAATCGCTGAGTTAAAGCAGTAGTGTGAGAGAGTGTGTGTATGTGCGCGTGTGTGTGCCTGTGAGCGTGTTTGTGTGTTCCGCAGTGCCTCAGTCCTTGGACATAATCCTCTTAAAGATGCACTATGAAGAAATTGCTCCTCCATTTCCTGGTTGCTAAAATTCTAATAGTTTATGTAACAAAACAAGCAAGTAATAGTGTAGAGAATCATTGGACCATCTAAACCGCTATTTTATTTTCAGCTGTTTTGAAGCTGATGTATAAAACCGAAAGTATTGCTTTCAATGACAATGACAGATCTATAACACACATTTCTATGTGAATTTGGTCAGGGTTGCCCAAAAAGTTACATATTGCATTTTTAAGGATCTTGCTTCAAGGATCTTGCCTCTATATCATTGAATTACAGCACAGTACTGTAGATTGGAGATAGATGCTAATGGTTACAGCAACAGACTGGAGCTAGATGCTAATGCTAACAACAACAGACTGGTGTATAATGCTAATTCTAACAACAACAACAGACTGGTGTATAATGCTAATGCTAACAACAACAGACTGGTGTATAATGCTAATGCTAACAACAACAGACTGGGGTATGATGCTAATGCTAACAATAACACACTGTAGCTACTAGATGCTAAGTTAACAACAGGCTAGAGCTATGCTTAGAGCAAGAGACTGCTATTCACCGTATACATACGAGATGCTAGGCTATATAGAGTAAGCCAGTGTGAATGTGATACTCAAACCACACAAGAGGAGGGCCATGTCACAAAAGCTAATTGCAACTCTTAGTAAAAAATGAGCAGGCTCGGAGCAGCATAGGGATGCCTGTCTTAACATGTAATTACGCTGCCTAGCTGGGTACATAGCATTCTCCCTTGTCATTAGCTGAGGTCAATGTTATTGTCTTGTTCACAATGAACTAATTTGCACCTCAAGCAGTGACCTGCGCAATTGGCCTACACAGAGATAACTCAATGCCAATATCAATCAATCATTTAACGTAAAATCAATTAACCAATCAAAGGTTAAAGTCCCATATCTAGCTAAATATATTTAATCTAAAGCAGACTGTCTACTCTGGAGCTACTCCGGTACTACAACCAATTATTCATCCTTGAAGCAAAATACCACAGAGGATGGTGTTTTTATTATCCCTCAGCTTCACACATACTCACAACACACACACACACACACACACAGAGAGAAAGTAGCTAACCCAATCCCTTCTACTGTCCACTAGCTACCACAGGGAGCTATTCTATTCAACTCTTAGTGCTGGCCCTCAGACCCCATTCATCACCCAGTTAACAATGACACCACCTGGTTCAATCTACTGCCGCCGTTCGCCTTGTCCCCTCTTGGTTTATCTGCCTACCGCCTTTCAAGGAAAAGTGTGCAGGGAGAAAATGAACCAGGCTCTTATCTCGGCTCACAGCTGCCCCATGACCATGCTACCCACAGGGTGACTACTGCCTCCCTGCCTGCTGCTACTGTAGAGGTCAGACTGGAGTGTTGACACTGTGGAAATACACACATCAACAAATGAACACACACAAACATACACACACACCCACATATGCAAATACACACTCACAGCCGCAGATACACACACACTATCAGCCATGGGCACTGTCCCACCCAGAGGGTTTCTGTCATGTAGGAGCTTACGTAGCCTTTGAAAGCACTGACGTCTTCTGCCCATAATGAAGCAAACAAAGTTCTAAGGGAAAACAACTCAAAGGAGAAATTGAAAAATCTCTGACAACAAAAAAATGAACAACTCTCACAGTGAGGGAATTGCAAAAAAGCCTACATAAATTGTGAACTAGACAGATCATGTGAACAAGAGACTCACTCATAACAAGACATTTTAAATACCGAAAAGGCACTGAGAAATTAACTCAGTTGCCCTCGGTGTTGTGGTTTTTGTTTGGCTTATGTGTTTGTTTGGCCCCTCTGAAAGTGGCTTTGAGGGTGCCTTGACCCTTTGGAGCATAGAGAGGAAGTTAGGGCCTCCCCTGCTCCAGGCTGCTCAACACACTGATACTGTCTGGACAGGAAACGCACATCAAAGCTACAGGATAAGAAAATGAAAGCGAAGGAAAGGAGTACAGTGCTTTTGTGATAACCTTTTTGTGTTACGGCTTTAACTGACATTTTTTTATTTCCAAATGTTTTTTCATCCTATCAATGAAGTATTTACAGTATACTGTTTCATTACTGGAGGCTCACATTAGTGGATTTGCGCTTGATGCTCAGAAGACAGCTTCCTTCATTATAGTGGTTGACTCACTGCTGAGAAAAATACAATTATGCCCTTCTATTAACAACTATGCCAATTACACACGCTAACATCAACTCTCACGTACTACAATTACATGAATCTAACCATCAGTCCTTTTTGGAAACAGTTTGAAACATTAAAGCTCGGTTGTAGTTGATGGTCTGATTAGGGTTACCGGTCATTTTTCAAAATTTGGCAATTTATAATTGAATAACTTTTAAAACATGTATTCATATATAGTATGATTTTTTATTTTTATATATCTGTGTCCATATTGTCCATTAGTTTCTAGTTGATAGACCACATGGTTCAAGAGAAGATAGCCTTCCAACTACTGCCACCAATTTGGTACCAAAACATGTACAACAAAGACATAAATGACATAGTAAAAAAAATAAAGGTATATAAAGAGTGCAGTATTTCACGCTGAAACCCTCATATTTAATACCAATGGTATTCACTAAGTTCATGGTTTATACTTAGGATACATTTTTCATTATTTGTTTTATTTTAAAATCATCTTATTTTATTATTTTATATATACAGTATTTAGATGTGATAAGGCCAGAGACAGCTGTGATCATCTGAAGTACCCAAAATGTCCACTTGATGTCTCGTGACAAAAAAACATAAAATTTTCTGGTAGTTTACTGGTAAACTAAAGAAAGTTTCCAGTAATATACCCTCCCTTTGCTACCCTATGTCTGATACAGTATGTAGAACAGAGGCGTTGTCAGGCAACACAACAGTGCAGTGTTACAGAGGGTGACTAGGGGGAAGACGGGGTGTATCGACAACAATCAGCAACACTCCTGTCCCCATGGTATTAGTTTACAACGAGCCACAGCCTCCCTGTCCCTGGAGACTCCACACTAGGTACAAAACAAGGAAGACAGTCCATGCAGAAATTACACTGCCCAGAGCACAAGAACTGTTACAGTATACAGCTCCATTGAGATGTTGCAACTGCCTAGGTACAAAGGTTTATTTATTTAATGTTTACTAGCTTATTACATCGATCATAAAGGCACAAAGGAGTAAAACTACAATATATTTCTAAACCTCTTCAGACAAACAGAATAAAAATATAAAATATATATATATATAAAAACAACATGAAACAATTTCAACGATTTTACTGAGTTACAGTTCATAGAAGGAAATCCGTCAAATCAGACCCTCATCTATGGATTTCAAATGATTGGGCATGGGCGCACCCACTTGGAAGCCAAGCCCACCCACTGGGGAGCCAGGCCCAGCAAATCAGCATATGAAACAATTCTGGGATCTTTTATTTCAACTCATGAAACACAGGACCAACACTTTACATGTTGTGTTAATATTTATTTTCAGTATATGTGTAAAATAAATATATGGGCACCTGGTCGAGGCAAATTTATGGTGAAATGATTGTCTTTCCACTTCCGTATTATGGCCCCAACAGTGCTCACTGGAACATTCAGAAGCTTAGAAATGCGCCTATAACCAATGCCATCATTATGTTTTGCAACAATTAGGTTGCGAATGTCTTGAGACAGCTCTTTGCTTTTAACCATCATGAGATGTGTCTTGTGTGACACCTTGGCAATGAGACCTTTTTCTAGGCCATCAGTTGGGACTGAGCCAGCTGATATTAATTTGCACTGACAGGGGGCTGGATTGCTTTTTAATTACTGATAGTTTTCAGCTGTTGTCTTGGCTTTCCATGCCTTTTTGAACCTCCCTTTCTTCATGTGTTCAATACTTTTTCCCTGTGTCATTTCACATTATTACACATAACTTAATATCTGAACTTATTTGTTTTGGTTTCTTTGTATGTATGGATTACCTGGGTTGTTACCAACATCTGGTGAAACTTTCATGTCAATAGCACCTTTGGAAATATATTTACTGAGAAAAATGGTGACGTGTTCAATACTTATTTCACCCGCTGTAGGCCACTGTGTTCTTGGGGACCATCAATGCTGCAGACATTTTTTGGTACCCTTCCCCAGACCTGTGCCTTGACCCAATCCTGTCTTGTAGCTCTACGGACAATTCCTTCGACCTCATGGCTTGGGTTTTTGCTCTGACATGCACTGTCAACTGTGATACCTTATATAGACAGGTGTGTGCCTTTCCAAATCATGTCCAATCAATAGAATTTACTACAGGTGGACTCCAATCAAGTTGTAGAAACATCTCAAGGATAATCAATGGAAACAGGAAGCACCTGGCCTAAATTTCGAGTCTCATAGCAAAGGGTTTGAATACTTATGTAAATAAGGTATTTCTGTTTTTTTTATGTAATTTTTTTGCAAACATTTCTAAAAACCTGTTTTCGCTTCGTCATTATGGGGTAATCAATTTTAGAATAAGCCTGTAACGTAACAAAATGTGGAAAAAGGTCTGAATACTTTCCGAATGCACTGTAAGTTTAAGAAATATTGCCCGATGCCTAATGTCCCAACATTTCCCAAAAATCAGTAGCAGAATTACTGCAATTGAATTGGCTACAATGGGAATTCATAGTAGTCACAAACCATAGTTGGTTACAGGTGGTGTTCAAAGCAAGTGTGAAAACAACCCCATCCCTCCCTCTCTCTCTAGTTAATGACAACTACCCATGAGCCCCCTCTCTCTCCCAGCTCTTACTGACACCTACCCATGAGCCCCCTCTCTTTCCATTTACTGTAACCAGCATCCTTACACCGGCCGACACAGGACGTCCATGGAAATTGAAAAGTAGTTTAAATTTGGTCAGTTTGCCCTGGACTTGATTTCAAAATCCACAGACATTGATTTTTGATACAGTCCGG
Source organism: Thymallus thymallus (assembly GCA_023634145.1). Classification (NCBI taxonomy): domain Eukaryota; kingdom Metazoa; phylum Chordata; class Actinopteri; order Salmoniformes; family Salmonidae; genus Thymallus; species Thymallus thymallus. The sequence continues at coordinate 17,028,117 of CM042386.1, read as the reverse complement.
ACTGGCTTTCATTTCAAAGTCCACAAACATAGACATGGATGATTGGTTCAGATTTGGTCCAGTCCAACCAAATTTTGTATTTTTTGGGGTTGGAGCTCATTAAAATAATAACAAGTGTGCAGATTAGAATAATACCCAAATATGCAAAGAAGGATATTGCATATTTCAACCTTTGTGTACCTGACAGCCCATTCTTTCTGCAGACATCTTAATCTTAATCCTCTTTGGGCTGGATGTGTCAATGTGCAGTTCATACATTTATAATCTATGAGCAGAATTACTGTCTTACCTCGATTAGTCATGAAATCTCTAGTTTGAAAGAGAGGAGAGCTGGGAGCTGTGCTTAGCTCCATTCCATCATTTTTTTTTTATCCTGAAAAACTCCCCAGTCCTTAACGATTACAAGCATAACCATAACATGATGCAGCCACCACTATGCTTGAAAATATGGAGAGTGGTACTCAGTAATGTGTTGTATTGGATTTGCTCCAAACATAACACTTTGTATTCAGGACAAAAAGTTAATTGCTTTGCCACATTTTTTTTGCAATATTACTTTAGTGCCTTGTTTCAAACAGGATGCATGTTTTGGAATATTTGAGTTCTGTACAGGCTTCCTTCTCTTCACTCTGTCATTGAGGTTAGTATTGTGGAGTAACTACAATGTTGTTGATCCATCCTCAGTTTTCTCTTATCACAGCCATTAAACTCTGTAACCATCAGCCTCATGGAGAAATCCCTGGGGGTTTCCTTCCTCTCCAGCAACTGAGTTAGGAAAGATGCCTGCATATTTGTAGTTACTGGATTGCTACACCATCCAACGTGTAATTCATAATTTTACCATGCTCAAAGGGATATTCAATGTCTGCTTTTTTTTTTTAAACTCCTGAACTTATTTAGGCTTGCCATAACAAAGGGGTTGAATACTTATTGACTCAAGACATTTCAGATTTCATTTTTTATTTAATTTATAATTCCACTTTACCTTTATGGGGCATTTTAGGCTGTAACACAACAAAATGTGGAAAAAGTCAAGGGGTGTGAAAACTTTCCAAATGCTCTGTAGCTTAAAGCCAAGAGGTATAATATATTATGATGCATAACTTTCAGTCTGTCGACAGAGAAATACATAATAGGCCTTCTAAAGAGACCTTCTAAAAGCTCATACTGTACATCCTTATAACAATAAATAAAGCATATGATGACTTTAAATAAAGTGTTACCAAAGAACTTCATTGTGTTGACACTGCATGCAGTGACAATACTACACCTACAATGTTTTTCTTCCACACAACACAGTGTTTAAAGCATTGTCTCGGCACAGAGGTCTAAACACAGGTTATATGCAACATAGGTTATATGAGCGGCAGTCAAAGCACAGCGAAATAGATAATACACTGTGCTTTGCGAAAACAAGTTCAAAATATAATACACGTAAGGTCAAAACGTATTTTATAAGACAGAGAGAAACTGTTCATACACATTGTTTTGGCACTCCAAGATCAGAACAAGTGGTGTGTTTGCATAATTTTTGTTTTGGACTGAATAAATATTTACTTGTGAATCTATGATTTTGCATTGATTGTTGCATCAACTTGCTTGTGTTTTTAACTTGTTTGCAGAGCCACTGTAAAGCACCTTGACAGTCTCCATGTAATAAAAAACACTATGCCAAAAAATGTATTATTATTATTATTATTATTATTTTTGTCACTTATGAATGTCTTCCAAAAGTGGACAGGCATGTTTTCAGTAGCGGTACAGTACTACAGTACTACCACAGTACTACAGTATACTAGGGTATACCAGGACATACTACGGTATATTAGGGTGTACTCACGGGTGCCATCGAAGCGGGTGGCGATGGTGTCCAGAAAGGTGTTCTGGGGGGCCAGAAGGCCCTTCATCACCGGCATGTTGGCCCTGATCTGAGGTCAGTATAGCGAGGGGGGACATGCACATCTAAAAAAGGCCACCGTTGCGGAGTCTATCCATGCAGAGTCCCAGTTGGGTCCCTCCACTCTGGTCTTAGGGATCAGAATCAGTGTAGGGGTTCAGCCGGGTGAGCGGTGAAGGTATGTAGAAGGGATCAAGATGGATTGTTCAGGTGTTGTAGAGATCCAATCTACTGGACTTACTCAGGTGCATCTCTTCAGGTGCTGCTGCTCTCCCTCTCCCTCTACCTCTCCCTCTCCCTCTCCCTCTCGAAAGCACCAGTCCAGAGGTTGTAGCCTAAGTCTTCCTCTTCAGTCCAATGGACTTCTGTTTACCACAGGAGAGAGAATCCACAAAACGACAAGGCATCTCTCTACCTCTCTCTTATTTTTGTGTGTCCCTCCCTCGTTCTCCCTCTCTGTTCTGCCGAGTTGCTGTGGCAGGCAGAGCGGTTACATCTTCTTAAGCCTTCTCATTCTGCCTCTCTCCCCCCTCCTCCCTCTCTCTCTCTTTCTACTCCCTCTTTCATCCACTCCTGCGGTGGCTAAGCCAGTGAGATTCTTAGGTTTCACACGGCAGGCATTCTCTATAGAAACCCGGTCTCGTCTGGGGGATGGAGAGGGGGGGCAACGAGGGGAGGGACTCCTCTAGGAGCAGGCGTTGACAGGACTATTACAGCCTGTACTTCTGCTATCAACCCTCAGGTGTTGTCTGCATGTCTGCTGCCTGGGGAAAGATGGATTACCTGCTGGGAGATCAATAAAAGGCTATTGTATTCTATTTCACTGTATTCTATTCTCCTATAGTGATGACAGGCTGCTCTTGGACACATTTTGGAATAGATGAGAAAAAGTATTTTTATGCCTTTCAAGATTTTATGATCATGCATATAGCAGTTATGGGAATTATTGTATTATGTTGCATATATTATGGGGTAGTGTAAACAAGTAAATGTTTTTGGCCTAAAATTGACAATGTTATTCCAGGTTTTTTTTTTTTAAATGCCTTTATTTAACCCAAGACCATGGTTCCTCAATTTGTTTGTGTGTTATCAGTGAGTATAGTCCAGAATGCCATTCCTAGAATACCTGTGTCTTGTATGCCTCATCATCCATTGTATGATCCATTGTATGATCTGTTCTCTCTTTCCCCCACCCTGTCCTTACAAGAAAATTACCGGAAGGAAAGCCGCTGGAAAGATATTAAAAGGATAAACCAGGAGATGTTTTTTAATGAAGACTTTAAGATAAACACATAACTAACCGCAGATCCTAATTCACTCTGACCCATGGGCCAAAGAGATTTTCCGCTAGAAAGTATAATAGCTTCTGAAGAGTATGTATTCTGAAATGAATACCAAAACTGATCTTTTTCCATGTAGCAGACTTTTTGTGTATTAAACCAGAGTCCAGGGATGTTATTATGGTATATCATATGAATTAAGGGAAATGGAAAATTATACTGAACAAAAATAGATACGCAACATGCAACAATTTCAATGATTTTACTGAGTTACAGTTTCATAGAAGGAAATCAGTCAATTGAAATAAATTCATTAGGCTCTAATCAATGGATTTCACATGACTGGGAATATGCACAGCAATGGCCCTCCCAGCAATGGCCTGGGAGGGCATAGGCCCACCCACTTGGGAGGCCCACCCTCTGGGGAGCCAGGCCCAGCCAATCAGAATGAGTTTTTCCCCACAAAAGGGCTTTATTACAGACAAAAATACTCCTCAGATTCAACAGCTGTCCGGGTGGCAGGTGAAGATGCCGGATGTGGAGGTCCCAGGCTACCGTGGAAACATGTGGTCTGCGGCTGTGAGGCTGGTTGAACATTTTGTGTTGTTTGACAAAACTGCACATTTTAGAGTAGCCCAGCACAAGGTGCACCTGTGTAATGATCATGCTGTTTAATCAGCTTCTTGATATGCCACACCTGTCGGTGGATGGATTATCTTGGCAAAGGAGAAATGTTCACTATCAGGGATGTAAACAAATTTGTGCAAAAGAATTGAGAGAAATAAGCTTTTTGTGTAAATGAAAATATTGGGGATCTTTTATTTCAGCTCATGAAACATGGGACCAACACTTTACATGTTGCGTTTATTTTTTTGTTCAGTATACTAGAAAGTATTGTACAAAATGATTTTTGGGACATTTGTTGAATGGACAGCAATAAAATTGACACGCCTCATCACTCAGTATCTAACCATTTTCATATTGTGGGGCACAAAAAAACGATGGTAAATCAACATGGTTTACCATGATGGTGTACTAATTTATATGGTTAAATTATATTAAAAAATGTCAGTATATGGACAAAGTTTAGTCTCAAGTCAACGGCTCAGACACGAGAAGCATGTGGCAGGTCTACAGACAATCACGGATTACAAAAGGAAAACCAGACACCAACGTCTTGCTTCCGGACAGGCTGAACACCTTGTTCGCTCGCTTTGAGGATAATATAATGCCATCGATGCGGCCCGCTACCAAGAACTGTGGGCTCTCCTTCTCCGTGGCCGACGTGAGTAAGACATTTAACCCTCGCAAGGCTGCAGGCCCAGATGGCAACCCTAGCCGCGTCCTCAGAGCATGAGCAGACCAGCTGGCTGGTGTGTTCACAGATATAATCAATCTATTCCTATCCCAGTCTGCTGTCCCAACATGCTTCAAGATGGCCACCATTGTCCCTGTGCCTAAGAAAGCAAATGTAACTGAACTAAATGACTATCGCCCCGTAGCATCACCTCTGAAGTGCTTTGAGAGACTAGTCAAGGATCATATCACCTCCACCTTACCTGCCACCCTAGACCCACTTCAATTTGCTTACCGCCCCAATAGATCCAAAGACGACGCAATCGCCACCAAACTGCACACTGCCCTAACCCATCTGGACAAGAGGAATACCTATGTAAGAATGCTGTTCATTGACTATAGCTCATCCTTCAACACCATTGTACCCTCCAAGCTCATCATTAAGCTCGATGCCCCTGGGTCTGAACCCCGCCCTGTGCAACTGGGTCCTGGACTTCCTGACGGGCCACCCCCAGTTGGTGAAGGTAGGAAACATCACCTTCACTTAGCTGATCCTCAACACAAGGGTGCGTGCTCAGCCCCCTACTGTACTCCCTGTTCACCCACGACTGCGTGGCCAAGCACGCCTCCAACTCAATCATCAAGTAGTAGGCTTGATTACCAACAATGACGAGACAGCCTACAGGGAGGAGGTGAGGACTCTGGGAGTCTGGTGCCAGGAAAATAACCTCTCACTCAATGTCAACAAAACAAAGGAGATGATCGTGGAAAATTCAGGAAACAGCAGAGGGGGCACCACCCTATCCACATCGATGGGACCGCAGTGGAGAAGGTGGAAAGCTTAAAGTTCCTCGGCATCTGTCATTTAGGTTAGTATTGTGTAACTACAATGTTGTTGATCCATCCTCAGTTCTCTCTTATCACAGCCATTATACTCTGTAACCATCAGCCTCATGGAGAAATCCCTGGGGGTTTCTTTTCTCTCCAGCAACTGAGTTAGGAAAGATGCCTGCATATTTGTAGTGACTGGATTGCTACACCATCCAACGTGTAATTCATAATTTTACCATGCTCAAAGGGATATTCAATGTCAGCTTTTTTTTTTTTACTCCTGAACTTATTTAGGCTTGCCATAACAAAGGGTTGAATACTTATTGACTCAAGACATTTCAGATTTTCATTTTTAAATTTACACATTTAACTTTATGGGGTATATTTAATCAGCGTGACACTTATATCACTGTGATCATCATGTATAGATCATTACTGCACAGAAGGCCATCATGTGGGTCTATTATTGATTTGTTTTACAAGACTGAGACCCATACTTAGTAGAGGAAGGGTCATGTTGGACAAATTATGGAAATAGTATTTTAGTGATTTCAAACTCTGTTCTGGGTCAAATTGACCTGGAACATAAGGGAAGGGTTCAATTGAAATATGTATTTCTTTACTGTTCGTTTTAATATGTTCGTCCTCCTCAGCTCTACAGTATTTCTCTGTGGCACCGTGTTCAGAGCTGGGCTGGTCAAGGAAGACAAAAAGACAGACACTGGAGACTGGAAGTGCAGGGCACAGCACTAACTCATGTCAGACAGATGGGCTGAGCAGTAGGGGCATTGGGAGAGACCGGAGAGAGAGAAAGGGGAGAGACTGGAGAGAGCAGAGAGAAGAGAGAGAGAGAGAGAGAGAGAGAGAGAGAGAGAGAGAGAGAGAGAGAGAGAGAGAGAGAGAGAACAGCGCTGGCAGGGTGATGGATAGAAGTGTTCACCCTCGGGGTGAGAAGTCAGAGCGCTGGAACGAGACAGCAGGACAGAAAGTGAAAGACATAGAAAATACAGAGAGAAAGAGATGAGGAGAAAGAAAGAGAGCGTGAGAGCAAGATGAGGGACTAATCCAGAGAGAAACAGCTGTACTGTACTAGTAGTAGATATATAAATACAGCTAGGATAAGTAGGACAATGAGATCCCCACCCGCTATTCGCTGTAATCCATAGTTAATGGGGCTTCATTGTCCTGCCTCCTTGTAGAGCATCCATCTCCTCTTGTCACAAATAAAGAGACCAATCCATTATAGATGCCCCACCACCACCAACCCACACCTCTATGTTTCTTTCTACCCCCCAAAAGGCTAACGCAGGTGGGTGGATAGGTTAACTCAGGTAAACGTGGAGTTAACTGTATGCTGTTGCTCTTTGGCCCTAGGCTCACCTATAGGTCTGTTTCAGTTAGGATCTCAGCTGTCGCTAGGTCTTGACCAGGCATTTTAATGGTTAAAATTCATAGGTTTTTTTTGACTCCCTACCCCTTTCAAACAGGCCATTTGAAACTGTAAAAAGATTTTTTTTTAAATAAGCTCTGTTTGAAAAGGGTTTTAGATGTATAGGTCCTACTACATAAATCATAGAATGTATGTCTCTGCAGTATGTATGCTTCACTCACATCAAGTCATCACTACTTTTCTCTATATAAGCCATTGAGAAATCATTCAGGCCACCATTCTTAAAACTACCCGCGGCTGTTTATGTTGAATAATCCAGTAATCTGAGCAGATGTGGTGAGCTGAGCCGTGTTTGAATCCTCTGGGCATGTGAGTGCTCTACACACACATCAGGGACCACATTTCATACCAGCAGCCGCTATCAGATTAAATGTGTTAGAAAGTTAAGCAGGGGTTGAATATCTTGATCCTCTATGGCTGACATTCTTATACTGTATGTGATAAACACTGGTGTATTTATGCTTTCTTTAAGCCGTCTAAAGCTAAAATCCTACATCCTACTGTAGCAGTGTTGTATCGTTACGCAGTGCAAATATGCCATTATAAAAGGTGCCATTGCAGTGTTGTATATTTTTTTATTAAAGATGCCATGCTTTCTAGCAGGTGATCCTAACTTTCGCTGTTGTCACCGCCCGATCTGCCAGGGTTGCATGATTTGCAGGAGGGGCCTTTGTCATGACTACCGGCCGCCGCACCAAGGGGTAAATCTCCACTGAAGTCAGATTTCACTTCCTATTGAGGTCAATGCATAACTATGTGAAAATGTGATTTAAGTAGAATTAATGATTTACCATCAAGTGACTAAATGACAAAAGAAAGCATAGGAAGAGTTTTGGCCAATGACAAGGGAGCAAGAATTTCAGAAACAAGAATTTTGGACACTTTCAGATCACCAACTTGGAAGGGTAGGAGTGATGAGGTCTTGATGAGATAAAATTAGCTCTCGTCATTTTCACTTGGCTTGTCTAATCACAGAAAGAAGCCTGACAAGATTGAGAGCAGTGTCAAATCTCTGGCAAAGTGGGACATTTCTAAAAATACTAGCCCGCCCCACTTTGAGCACAGAGGACGTGCAGGGCAAGAGAATAAAATTAACAACATACTCTTCATTCAGAACCCAATACATTGTAGAGCTTTCAAGTTCCATTGCTATCGGGAAACCGGGCCCAGAGCCGTTCAATTCCACTCTCAATTCTCACACTGGGCACTAGTGCCCTCAAGAGTCTAGAGCAGGGATGTTCAATGTTGGCCCTGGAGGGACGAAAACACTTCTGGTTTTCATCCCCTCCTTCTAATCAGGGATTAATTCAGACCCGAGACACCAGGTGAGTGCAATTAACTACCATGCAGAAACAAAAAAACAGAAGTGGTTTGCCCCACCGGTGCACGTTTAGTTTTTATGTAACATGCTTTTCCCAAAACACCAGGCAGAAAGAAATGTTAGCTAAGTGCGTCGTTGGAGCATGTGTCGATACTGATAGGATTGAAAGAAAGGCAGCATTTCACTCCGGCCAGCTTTCTTCATTTAAATCTTACCTTAACATTATCATTAGTCCACAACACCGACGAGGATAAACTCCTAGAGAGATTATCTAACGGCTGCAAATATTGAGGTGGCTTATTCTAATGCTTACCCTTTAGTAGTGCAGTCACAGATTAATTTGGGCCATCGTTGCTCACGTTACACATCATGGTATTGAGGAACAAATTACGTGTACACTACCGCTCAAAAGTTTTAGAACACCTACTCATTCAAGGGTTTTTTCTTAATTTGCACTATTTTCTACATTGTAGAATAATAGTGACGACATCAAAACTATGAAATAACACATGGAATCATGTAGTAACCAAAAAATGTGTTAAACAAATCAAAATATATATTTGAGATTCTTCAAATAGCCACCCTTTGCCTTGACAGCTTTGCACACTCTTGGCGTTCTCTCAACCAGTTTCATGAGGTAGTCACCTGGAATGCATTTCAATTAACAGGTGTGCCTTGTTAAAAGTGAATTTGTGGAATGTCTTATGTGTTGTGACAAGGTAGGGGTGGTATACAGAAGATAGCCCTATTTGGTAAAAGACCAAGCCCATATTATGGCAAGAACAGCTCAAATAAGCAAAGAGAAATGACAGTCCATCATTACTTCAAGACATGAAGGTCAGTCAATACGGATAATTTCAAGAACTTTGAAAGTTTCTTCAAGTGCAGTCGCAAAAACCATCAAGCGCTATGATGAAACTGGCTCTCATGAGGACCGCCACAGGAATGGAAGACCCAGAGTTACCTCTGCTGCAGAGGATAAGTTCATTAGAGTTACCAGCCTCAGATAGCAGCCCAAATAAATGCTTCACAGAGTTCAAGTAACAGACACATCTCAACACCAACTGTTCAGAGGACTGTGTGAATCAAGCCTTCATGGTCGATTGCTGCAAAGTAACCACTACTAAAAGACACCAATAAGAAGAAGAGACTTTCTTGGGCCAAGAAACATGATCAATGGACATTAGACTGGTGGAAATTTGTCCTTTGGTCTGGAGTCCAAATTAGAGATTTTTGGTTCTAACCTCTGTGTCTTTGTGAGACGCGGTGCACGTGAACGAATGATCTCTGCATGTGTATTTCCCACTGTAAAGAATGGAGGAGGAGGTGTTATGGTGTGGGGGTGCTTTGCTGGTGACACGGTCTGTGATTTATTTAGAATTCAGGGTACACTTAACCAGCATTGTTACCGCAGCATTCTGCAGCGATACCATCTGGTTTGGGCTTTTTGTTTTTCAACAGGACAATGACCCAACACACCTCCATGCTGTATAATGGCTATTTGACCAAGAAGGAGAGTGATGGAGTGCTGCATCAGATGACCTGGCCTACACAATCCCCCGACTTCAACCAAATTGTGATTGTTTGGGATGAGTTGGACCGCAGCCAACAAGTACTCAGCATATGTGGGAACTCCTTCAAGACTGTTGGAAAAGCATTCCAGGTGAAGCTGGTTGAGAGAATGCCAAGCTGTCATCATTGCAAATGGTGGCTATTTGAAGAATCTCAAATATAAAATATATTTGGATTTGTTTAACACTTTTTTGGTTAGTACATGATTCCATATGTGTTATTTTCATAGTTTTGATGTCCTCACTATTATTCTACAATGTAGAAAACAGTTTAAAAAAACAACCTTGAATGAGTAGGTGTCCAAAAAATGTGGTCAAACGTTTTGAGAATGACACAAGTATTGGTCTCCACAAAGTTTGCTGCCTCAGTGTTGGTGATGGCAATTTGCATATACTCCAGAATGTCATGAAGAGTGATCAGCTGAATTGCAATTAATTGCAAAGTCCCTCTTTGCCATGAAAATGAACTTAATCCCCCAAAAACATTTCCACTGCATTTCAGCCCTGCCACAAAAGGACCAGCTGCCATCATGTCAGTGATTGTCTCGTTAACACAGTGTTGACGAGGACAAGGCTGGAGATCACTCTGTCATGCTGATTGAGTCAGAATAACAGACCGGATGCTTTAAAAGGAGGGTGGTGCTTGAAATCATTGTTCTTCCTCTGTCAAGTAGTTACCTGCAAGGAAACACGTGCCGTCATCATTGCTTTGCACAAAAAGGGCTATTGCTTCTGGTAAGATTGCACCTAAATCAACCATTTATCGGATCATCAAAAACTTCAAGGAGAGAGGTTCAATTGTTGTGAAGAAGGCGTCAGGGCGCCCAAGAAAGTCCAGCAAGCGCCAGGACCGTCTCCTAAAGTTGATTCAGCTGCGGGATCATGGCATGCTCAGGAATGGCAGCAGGCAGGTGTGAGTGCATCTGCATGCAGTGAGGCGAAGACTTTTGGAGGATGGCCTGGTGTCAAGGAGGGCAGCAAAGAAGCCACTTCTCTCCAGGAAAAACATCAGGGACAGACTGATATTCTGCAAAAGGTATAGGGATTGGACTGCTGAGGACTGGGGTAGAGTCATTTTCTCTGATGAATCCCCGTTCCGATTGTTTGGGCCATCCGGAAAACACCTTGTCCGGAGAAGACAAGGTGAGCGCTACCATCAGTCCTGTGTCATGCCAACAGTAAAGCATCCTCAGACCATTCATGTGTGGGGTTGATTCTCAGCCAACTCACAATTTTGCCTAAGAACACAGCCATGAATAAAGAATGGTACCAACACATCCTCCGAGAGCAACTTCTCCCAACCATCCGAGAACAGGTTGGTGATGACCAATGCCTTTTCCAGCATGATGGAGCACCTTGCCATAAGGCAAAAGTGATAACTAAGTGGCTCGTGGAACAAAACATCGACATTTTGGGTCCATGGCCAGGAAACTCCCCAGACCTTAATCCCATTGAGAATTTGTGGTCGATCCTCAAGAGGCGAGTGGACAAACAAAAACCCACAACTTCTGACAAACTCCAAGCATTGATTATGCAAGAATGGCCTGCCATCAGTCAGGATGTGGTCCAGAAGTTAATTGACAGCATGCCAGGGCGGATTGCAGAGGTCTTGAAAAAGAAGGGTCAACACTGCAAATATTGACTCTTTGCATAAACAATGTCATTGTCAATGAAAGCCTTTGACACTTATGGAATACTTGTAATTATACTTCAGTGTACCATAGTAACTACTGACATAAAGATCTAAGAACACTGAAGCAGCAAACTTTGTGGAGACCAATACTCTCAAACCTTTTGGCCACGACTGTATATAATATATACACTACCGTTCAAAAGTTTGGGGTCACTTAGAAATGTCCTTGTTTTTTTAAATAAAAGCACATTTTTTGTCCATTAAAATAACATAAAATTGATCCGAAATACAGTGTAGACATTGTTAATGTTGTAAATTACTATTGTAGCTGGAAACGGCAGATTTGTTATGGAATATCTACATAGGCGTACAGAGGCCCATTATCAGCAAGCATTGTGTTAGCTCATCCAAGTTTATCATTTTAAAAGGCTAATTGATCATTAGAAAACCCTTTAGCACAGCTGAAAACTGTTGTGTTGATACTACTTGAGTATCTGGATCATCAGCATTTGTGGGTTCGATTACAGGCTCAAAATGGCCAGAAACAAAATAACTGAAACTCGTACAATGCGTCTGTTTCTCAAACTAGACACTCTAATGTACTTGTCCTCTTGCTCAGTTGTGCACCGGGGCCTCCCACTCCTCTTTCTATTCTGGTTAGAGACAGTTTGCACTGTTCTGTGAAGGGAATAGAACACAGCGTTGTACGAGATCTTCCGTTTCTTCAAGTGCAACGTTAATAACAATGGTTTTGGGAAACAGTTTGGAGATTAAACGATGCTCCTACGAAGGTTCCAACGATGAACTTAGCCTTAAGAAGCTTTTGGAAAACCGGGCCCTGATCAAACCCCAGTCTTGGAGCATTGAGTGTCTGCAGGCTTTTCCTTCTACTTGATTGATCAATTAAAGTAATTGATTAATTAGGAACTCCTCTCCATGTCTAAGTCTTAATTGGACACAAATTGAAAGGAAATGACGAAAACCAGAAGTCAAAGTGGCAACTCCACTCTCACTACTCTCCCTGTGACTGCGTTGTGGAGGTGTAAGAACAGAATACAGTTTTAGCACTTTTATTTGCAAATAAATATTGTTGTACAAGACTGAATTTTGTCTTTAATTGTCAAGGTTCAAAGGGCAAAGTCAGTCCATGAAGTTGGCCAAGATAGGGGCAAAGCAAAATATAATGTATTATAACTTACGTGTCCATAAACATTGTATGTAAAGTTTATCCAGCACAGGTTTAACTGTCCAAAAGAGCAAGAAAATAGTCTTCACTGAAGGAGTGGGCATTAGATGCCATTGGATTTACAATCAGTTGTTGAAAGACTTGAGAGATTTTTTGACTAAGTTCGGAGGGAAAGATATTGATTTCCACCATGTAAGGGGTGGAGAATGTCGACAAGACAACCAGTTGGACTGTTTCTAACACAGAGATGGTGTCCATTTGAAGAAAGCAGAAGGCCTCATATGATTTTAAATACCCTTGTTGCTGTGGGTTACCAAACAATAGTTGTCATTCGTCCTTTTCACAGTCCTGTCTCCTAAAATAACTATGTCAACAAATTACATTCACTTTCATAGAGAATAATATTCCTCTCCACGGTTGCAGTGCATAATACACACGTCTCCACTCTCAGGTCGAGTTTATTTCCCATAATGGCATTCAGGAGATGGTCTTCCCTAACAAGAAGTCGGCGTACTCTTTTCTGCGTAGTACGCGGTGCATTTTGAATGTGTTGGCCGAGGTGTTGGAGAACACCATCATTTGTTTACGCAGTTCCTTGAATGCGCCCTCTGCCACCATCTGCACTCTCATTGGTCCGATGCTGCCTTTGAACCGGAACGACTTGTAGACGGCAGAGTCCTCCTGGACACACTGGTCCAACTGGTGAACAGGTGCAGGGGTGGGTGTGTGTGTGTGTTTTTGTTTCGTTTGTATGTGTGTGTGAGCAAACGAGAGGGTATTTTAGAGTGAAAGAGGGAGTTAGAGAGTGAGAAAGAGAAGAGAGAGAAAAGAGAGAGGATTTCAGGAGCCATATATTATTTCCCATCATAACCACACAACCTTACATCCACAACCAAAACAAGTTATGGAATAAGTTCTCCAGGCATTGGCATAAAACAGAAATAAATTAACTCAAAACTCATGTTGACAGGCATTGAAATGAAACAAGTGAAACTGAACAGAAACGTTTCTCTACCTTGTAGCGTTGCTCCTCTGTCAGGTTCCTCACCCCCTTCAGCTCTACAAACACTTGATAGTGAGGATCAGAACCTCCACATGACTCTCCTGCAACAGATACATAGAATCAATCTGGAGCCCACATACAATACGCCATATTTCATTAGTCTAACCCCCTTTGAGGAAACGTCCAATCATACGCTTCCATAAAACCCAGTTTAGTTTTATTTTGTATACATGGCAGCCAATGGGGTTAGGTTTCCCCTAGGTACAGATCTAGGATCAGCTTCACCTCCCCCAATCCTAACCTTAACCATTAGTGAGGGAAAAGCAATACTGACCCAAGATCAGCAGCTAGGAACTACTTCACCCTACACCTATTGGCACTACAACGAAAGCAAGTAGAGGGCCGTCTTACCCATTATGGCACTCTCTGCGCAGCAGTAGTCAACTAGCTGAGCCCCGGGCCACTGGCTGATGGCTCGCTTCAGAGCCCCCAGAAACATCACCTCAGACACCTTCTCCCCCCGCACACTCAGCATCTGACCCCGCCTACACACACACAGGTTGTGCGCATAAAACGCACACAACACACACACAGAGTACTTTAGAACTGTCTCACACACATGCACAAGTACCATCTCCTCAGCATCTGTCCCCATCAGCACCCAGGCATTCTCACACACCGGATGCAGTAACTGTACCTGTATTGAAATTCTACAACTGGACACTGATTGTGGAAGCCAACCACTTTTACAATATCGCCCATACGATATCTATGAGAGAAAAAAAAGATATATCCCTGTCAAATCACATATCAGCCAATACAAATGCAGTACTTGGATAACAAAAGCAGGAGCTTCAGTTAAAGGGATAGCAGTCTATGGACAAGGACAGAGTGCAATCTCCACGTTGTTTTTTTACACTTAGCCACTGCCCTTTTTGTGCTAACTTTAGCATTTTTCAACCAAAAAAACAATGGAAGTCAATGTACCCAATAATAGCAAGTTTTAAATCTCATGCCCAAACCATCCTAAAGTCTCTGCAAGGGATTATGACTTTGCTCAGTAACTTAGTTTGAAGTTACATTAAAGTTATGTCTGATTTTTCCAACAAAAAATGTATGGAAGTTGAAATACCTGATATTAGCATGTTTTAAAGTACAATGATGTTTTACCTGAAGAGTCCGGATGCGTTGGTGACGACCAGCTCGTAGCTGTGTCCCTCTTGCACTTCCCCCATGAGCAGTGTGTGTTTCTCAGGGGTCTCCTGGTCCAAACTGGCCTCTGGCAGGAACTCACAGAACATGGAGCGAGGACACAGCAAGTACCTCCTCCGTTGCTCCTCTTCAGGCCACAGGTTCACCCCGATCAGACCTGCAGGGGCACAGGGACATTAACACAGAGACATAAGGTTAGAGTGCCGAGACACAGATACACACGTGTATTACCGTCTAAATGATGTCCAGTGCTTGACTTGCGTTGGTGCTCACCGGAGCTGAGTGCTGGCACCTCAGATTTACTACTGCTTGAGCCTCTGCGCATCTTTAGCCGGTTAGCTCAAAAGTATTATGAAGTTCCTGCACCCAAAATGAGTACCGTCACCTCTTTTGATCTAAATCAAGCATTGATTATGCTATGGTCTTTGCTATTATTTTTGGCTTCTACCAACCACCGCACGCACACACTAAGAGGCAGACACACAGACAGGGCCACTGTTACATTGTCATTCTCTATAGATGAAGCCCTGTATACTCTTGATGAGTCTCCTGTGCACTCACCCTCGGTGGCGGCGTAGAAGGGTGAGTAGAAGGGAACCCCCTGGCAGTAGCGCTCCCGCAGCATCTCCCCGTAGATCTGATTAGACCCAGAGTCTACGGCCAGCACCAGGTGGAGCTGGGGCCAGAGGCGCCGCGCGATGCCCACGAAGCCCTGCTGGAAGTGGGCCCGGAGCTGGGCAGCTCGCTCCGGGTCTGGCTTCATCTGGCCCTCCAGGCTGGCCCTCACCCCTGGCTCCAGGGCCAGAGCGGGGCTGACCCGACCCAGCTCGATGTCGTCCACCAGCTCCTGCCAACGCTCCTGGGGGAGGGGATAGGATAGAAGGTGGCATCGTCAAATAGAAATAATTACAGTAATAAGAGCCATACAAGTAGAACTATACAGTATATACACAACATGGTAAACCATCTTTCCCAATCCTGGTGTGTGTGTGTGTGTGTGTGTGTTTATCATCTCGAGCTACCTGGAGGGCACTGAAGGCATAAAAGACAGTGGATGCGAAGTTGGACTCCAGGGTGCCCACGCTGGAGTCTTTGAGGGCATAGAGGAGGTGTAGGTAGAGGGTGTCTCGCTCACTGGGCACCTGGATGGGAGGTTGGCACCATAATTATAGTAACAGAAGTGTGTTCAAGTTCAAAAAGTCACAACGATGTGTCTTGTTTATTGTAGTAGTATATGTACACTTTCCAATTTGAATAATATGTTTTCTGTGACAACGGCATTCCGTTTCTTCCGCCGTTATGTTCTTGAGCAAGGCACTGCCTCCAGTGTGGTGGCTGACCACGTGCCACTCCAAGCATGCGCACGTTGGGGATGTCCAGAAAGCCAAGGCAAACACAGAAGGCAAATTTCTATTCTATTCTAGGTCGCATTCATTAGAAATGAAACGGAAGAAAAAGGAAAATACATAATATATGAACTCCAATAAGAAATGCATTTTCGTTTCAAAACATTATTTTTTTTGCTACAGTGTGCCCTTATGAACACAACCCTGGTGCCAACCCTACCTGGAAGGCAGGTGCGGGTGTGGTGTATAGGTTGAGCATGTGGCGGGACGAAGCCGGGGTAGAGGAGTTAGGCCCAATGGGGATGCCTGCCTCGGACTGGCGGAAGGTGGGTGAGTAGAAGAGCTTGGTGGTGCGCTGGAGGCTGTCGCTGGCCGGGAAAGCACGTCGCATGGCATCCAGACATACAGCCACGCCCTGGGGTGGAGGGACACACACACACACACAGAGTCAAGAACACACACACACTGTCATGATCAAAATAAATTATCCTTCCTATAAGCACAGTATTTACATTTGGATAGCTGAAAGCTTTGGCTTCACCACTACATATGCCAACAAGTAATGGTAGCTAAGGAAAACAGCAACTGGGGATAATTCCCACTGACTGACCTGAAGGAAGAACTCTGTGTTGGTGTCCTTGGTGCTCAGTAGCATGGCGCTGGCCCCAGATGTACCCGATGTCATGGCTAAGATAAGGGGTTTCTCGGCTATTAGGACCTTCTCTTCTCCAGCCGCCACTCGTCTCACCAGCTCACGGTAGTTCTCGTACGTCGTCACCGGGTGACGTGCACGAAAAGCCTCACAGTCTGAGGAAACAGAACGTAGTCTCAATTGTACACTGAACAAAAATATGAAACGCAACATCAAATCAAATTGTATTTGTCACATGCGCCGAACACAACAGGTGTAGACCTTACAGTGAAATGCTTACTTACAAGCCCTTAACCAACAATGCAGTTAAGAAAAATAAGTTAAGTAAAAAACAATTTCAAAGGTTTTGCTGAGTTACAGTTCAATTTAAATCAATTCATTAAGCCCTAATCTATGGATTTCACAACTAGGAATACAGATATGGATCTTTTGGTCACAGATACCTTTGAAATAAAGTAATAAAAACTACCTAGAACACTGAAAACTATTTTGGATTTTAGCCTGTCCCCACTCTAACAATACACCCCACCATGAAATATAATGATTTTGTATAATTGTGTGACTATTTCCAATTTAGACACAGGATCAGAAAACCAGTCAGTATCTGGTGTGATCACCATTTGCTTCATGCAGCGCGAAACACCGTCCTTTGTAGAGTTGATCAGGCTGTTGATTGTGGCCTGTGAAATTATTGTCCCACTCCTCTTCAATGGCTGTGTGAAGTTGTTGGATATTGGCGGGAACTGGAAAACGCTGTCGTACACGGTTTGCAACATGCTTGCTGTTGTTAGCCATCTCTTTGAAAATAACTTGTGTGTGAAACATTGTTGCATTTAAAGTGGAACTGACAGCATTTTAGCAACCTGAAATATTATTAAAATCTGTTCATATACACCCACAGGAAGAAAATGAGTCAAAAAAAAAAAAAAAAGGCAGACAAGCGACCACTTAGATCTGGTCATTTATTTTTTATTTAACCTTTATTTAACCAGGCAAGTCAAATAAGAACAAATTATTATTTACAATGACGGCCTAACCCGGCCTCCCCTAACCAGGACGACGCTGGGCCAATTGTGCGCCGCCCTATGGGACTCCCGATCACAACTCCCGGTTGTGATACAGGAATGTTTCCCGCAGTTCTGTTAACGACAGCGAGGGCAGGTTTTCAGCAGGCGGGAGCGAACGATCCTGCGTGCTAGCTTAGCCAGCTAGTCCGGTACACAGCAGGTGGAAGGCAGGGGCAACACTGTGTGCTAGGTAGCTAACTAGCAAGCTAGCTAGCACACGGTGTTTCCCCAACCCCTGCCTGTCATGCACGGTTTTCTCAGGTATGTGAGAGGTGGAGCAATACCGTGTGCTAGCTAGCAAGTTAGAACACATGTTGCTAACAAGCAAGCTAGCTAGTGTCGCTGCAGCCCCCCAATGTCCTTCCCCTCCCCACCTGTCAGGCACTGTTTTCCCGCAGTTCTGTTAACGACGATGAGGGCAGGTGTTTGTGTACTAGCTTGCTAATTAGCTAGCTAACAGTGTCGCCCCTGCCTTCCGCAACCAGAGAGAATAGTACCCGACATGCGGGGGCAAAGGACACTGTCTACCAGTTGTCCGCACCTCCCGCTAGCACAGCAGTTGAGAGGCCAGGGTGACACCGTGTACTAGCTAGATTGATAGTTTGCTAGCAATCACACGGTGTCACCCCCGCCTTCCGTGTACCGGAGTCCTCCTTAGGACTAGCTGGCTATGTTAGCACACAGTGTCCTTCGCTCCAGCCTGCCAAACACCTGCCCTCACCGTTGTTAACAGAACTGAGGGAAAACAGTGCCGGACAGGCGGGGTACATTTTTAAGTTAGGACAGGCGGGAGGCTGGGGCGGTCCAGTACAGTAGGGGGTGTTAATACATAATAACGTAATGTTGGATGGCAATAACGTTGGATGCCACAGATGAACACTACACATGCTGGCACATGAACATATAAATATGGCAGTTGATTTAGCCCCCAACCCCTGCAAATTTGTTTTGAAACCACAACATTTTCTCTACGCCTGATGGCAAAATGGAGAGAATTACAGGAAATCTCTACCATCAAGAGGGGGGCCACCAAAAGTTTTACATCTCGCTTAAGGCCCCCAAATACCTAGGGCCGGCCCTGATCGCGAGCATCGAACATAAGAGTCTGTCAATCAAAAAGTTACATCACTGACTTGCATTAATGACGTTACATCACAAGCTTTTGCTGAGGTCGAATATGCTTGGAGAGCAGAACGTGCATGGTCATTGGTGGCTATATTGTGCAAATTAACAAATGTGTCGCATTATGCAAGTGTCTTATAATAACGTGAAATGATTACCTGTAATTGAGCTAAAATCATACTGCTTTCCATAACATGTGCCAGCGTTCTTGCGCAGGCGCTTCAGAAGAGTTTCCTCTTGGACTTGCCGTATATTCAGCGTATCGGCTTCCAGTTGCCTTCTTTGCCGCTTACCCAGCCAGCCCACAACCTTTACGGCTAAATACTGACTTAGCAGACTGCTCAAAGTCCGGTTCTCTCCTTTCACTTTCGAGCTTATGTCCCTCCAAAGCAGCGCCATTCCACCCAAAGACAGGACTCCAAGTGCACTGGGAAAAGGACGCGGCATCCCGACGAGCTCTGTTACACAAGGTGGAAAACCCAGAATCAGTCACCAGAGAGCGCTGTTAG
This sequence comes from Thymallus thymallus, assembly GCA_023634145.1. Classification (NCBI taxonomy): domain Eukaryota; kingdom Metazoa; phylum Chordata; class Actinopteri; order Salmoniformes; family Salmonidae; genus Thymallus; species Thymallus thymallus. The sequence goes on along the minus strand of CM042386.1, from coordinate 17,008,741 downwards.
GATAACACCAATAAGAGTCATAAACATGATCAATCTATATTAGTCACAAATAGCAATAGGCTACTCGTATTATATTAAGTTGTTTCTGAACATAGGCTAAGAAGTAATTTTTCACCAAGAACGGGAAGTTTAATGAACAAATGTTTAAAAAGGGCTCAGCATGGAAGCGCACGTAGACATCACCGAGGCTGTCAGTTCAGTAGTCGAAGACAATGGTTCACTTCAAGCATTCATAAAGTAGCTTACCAAGACTTTGTCCAGTGGCTATGATAATGGAGATTATTGTAATAACTAATGCGCAACGAATCCAGTTCGAGCGCAGTAATATAGCTGGCCAAAAAAACATCGAACTGATCAACTCATAAAACATTTGAAAATAAGATAAAAGGTTTTCGTTAACGTTTAAAACAGTCAATTTGTTAACTTTAACGGATCGAAAAGCACTGTCCAGTCTGTTAACTAAGTAAAAAAAAATGTATTTTTCACTTTTACAAGATGTTTTGCTGCAATAATTTCACTTCCTTGTTTTCTAGCTGTCACCAAAGATTGTATATTATATAGACAAGACAGTCGAGTGGCCGCTCTAACAATGGAAATACATGTCCTCAAAGATGGAAGGCAGGCGGGGTCACGTGAGACCATTCTAGCCAATGAGAGGGCACATACGCAGCAAGTTGCTCCTCACTTCATGGTCTTATTTTCGTAGACAGATTTTGGGCTGAGTATACCCTTGTCGCTTCACCTCCTCTCTGCTGATTCTTCTTCTTCTTCTTCTTCTTCTTCTTCTTCTTCTTCTTTAAGGTTTATTGGCAGACTACAACCTATCAACTGTATCTCCGCCACCTATTGACTGGGTAGTGAACGAGAAAAAAACGAATCATTGCGGGGAAAACGACATCATACAAATACAGTCCAATCCAATTCACATTTGAATAGCAGCAAAATGTCTCTCCACTTACTCTGTCTTACTACTTATGGCTTCTCTTCAACCAGTGCTTGCAGTATTAGTGTTGGTTGGATTCTAGGTGTCAAGAACTTCGGACATCGGAGCCCAGCCCATCAGTCAAAGCCCTGACATTCTCCTCCTGGTGTCAGCAGGAAACCCCCCTTAGTATGATATGTTACATTATGTTACATTACATTACAAATGGAATAGTGGTTGAACAATATCATTCAAATTCAAATCAATACCGATCCGGTTTGGATCCGAGGTATACCAGATCCCAGTGGGGATTTTATAATGTAAATCTTGGTGGGCCAAACAACATTTATTTTTTATTTTTATGCATGCCAGCAAAGCCACTATACAACACAACACTAATCAATACATTAATTGCATACATAAAACTGTCCCAACAGCAGAGCATTCCTTTCAGCACCATGAATTAATCTTTACCACCGCTACACCTGGCTATCAGCGGAGTCTTGTCTGGCAGTGAAACAGCTAATTTACTGCCTAATGTTACTAACAGCTTACTACACAACATACACTTAGTATTACTTTCTTAGCTACAGTATACATATCTCCCTGGCATATTACATAATTTATGGACTCACCGTTCACTTGAACAGGAAGGTCCTTGTGAGCAAATTTTGTCATCAAAGTCTGGCATTCTCTGGATTTATGGTGCTTTCAAAACAACTGGGAACTCAGAAAAAAAGGTCAAATCATGACGTCATGGCCCATGGTGTTGCATCTGAATGTTTATCCTTTTAATTTTGGAAAAGAGACCCATTCAGACAGATGTTTTAATCCTTAAACCCAGACTTGGACCACATACCCTCTCAACCGAATAGCAGGCAGGGGAAGTAAAATGATGATTGCAATGCTTCAAAACCACTCATTGTTGAATTTGCGATTTCTGACTTGTTGTGTCATGTTTATGTCCAAAAGTCAAAACTCATTTCGGTGTTCGTTATTATTTAAAGAGAATGCCGTTCTTATCGACTTAGCACTGATACAATTGATCTATAATTTCTCTTCATATGACAAAAATTGAAAAGGATTTGCCAGTAGATTGTCGACGTGATTCATGATGATAACGGCTTGTCTATCTTGGTAGCTAAGATTTTTAAAGTTTAACGTTAACATGATCAGTCCAATCAAAGCTAAGGTAGATATAACATCATTTGACGTAATTTTATCTGTGGCCAATGACCTTGAGCCTTCTTGGATGGGCACTTCTAATGTAACTCTACACATCAAGGGTTTTTCTTATTTTTCACTATTTTCTACATTGTAGAATAAGAGTGAAGACATCAAAACTATGAAATAACACATTTAATTTTTTTATTTCACCTTTATTTAACCAGGTAGGCCGTATGGAATCATGTAGTAACCTAAAAAGTGTTAAACAAATCAAAATATATTTTATATTTTAAATTCTTCAAAGTAGCCACCATTTGCCTTGATGACAGCTTTGCTTACTCTTGGTATTCTCTCAACCAGCTTCATGAGGTAGTCACCTGGAATGCATTTCAATCAACAGGCGTGCCTTGTTAAAAGTTATTTTGTGGAATTTCTTTCCTTCTTAATGCATTTGTGTCAATCAGTTGTGCTGTGACAAGGTATAGGTGGTATACAGAAGAAATCCCTATTTGGTAAAAGACCAAGTCCATATTATGGCAAGAAAAGCACAAATAAGCAAAGAGAAACGACAGTCCATCATTACTTTAAAACATGAAGGTCAGTCAATCTGGAAAATGTCAAGAACTTTGAAAGTTTCTTCAAGTGGAGTCGCAGAAATCATCAAGCGCTATGATGAAACTGGCTCTCATGAGGACCGCCACAGGACAGGAAGACCCAGAGTTAATTTAATGTTAATTTCTCTACCATAAGCAGCCTCGAATGTCATTTTAGAGAATTTAGCAGTACGTCCAACCGCCCTCACAACCACAGACCACGTATAACCACGTCAGCCCAGGACCACCACTTCCGGCTTCTTCACCTGCGGGGTCGTCTGAGACCAGCCACCCGGGCAGCTGATAAAATTGAGCAGTATTTCTGTCTGTAATAAAGCCCTTTTGTGGGGAAAAATGTATTCTGATTGTCTGGGCCTAGCTCCCATGTGGGTGGGCCTATGCCCTCCCAGGTCCACCCATGGCTGCGCCCTTCCCAGTCATGTGAAATCCATAGATGAATGAATTAATTCACTCATTTCCTTATTTGAAATGTAACTGAAATCATTGACATTTTAGCATTTTGTGTTAATATATTTGTTCAGTATATTATTCATACATCGCAAATGCATATTATGCATAAAACATACAACATTTGGGGTGTTGGGTATGGTGGCCATTGCCTCATACTACCCCAGGGCAAATATCTGGACTATATTATCCCGCACAGCTACAAGGATACACTTTCATGCTAGGTTTAGCATCTGATCATATTGTAGCTTACAGAGACCCCAATTCTTTGTTTAGATACAATCATGAAACCTATAACACAATACATTACTTTGACTTTGTGAAAATAATTTTATTTTACCTAACTTGCTTACCACTTTTCCCACGTGGTTTCTTCCTTCAGACTCCATGAAATGATTACCTCTTCCTAAATATTTGGTGACATGATTCCTTTTGTAAGAACAAAGGTGAACCTAGCCCGACCAATCAATTTACACATTGTTACATGTGTGACAAGGTAGACTAGATAAAGCATAACTTGTAGGCAAGTGTACACACCCATGCAGCCTCTTATGCTAAGATATTATTAGGCCCTTGTAGCAGTGTGTTTGTGAGGAAGTCTAGCTCCTCCTGAAATGCATTCTTAATCTTCATTTTCAAGGTAATGACTGCACTTACATTCATTGTGGTATAGTGTTGAAGGTAAGTCCACATTTCAAAGAGAAAAATGATGACCCCACAGACGTTGGGTGGCACAACTAACCCTTTGGTTCAACATCAAAGGCTTCTAGACTTACTGTCTACAGGGCAAGACAGATCAAAATAACTGGGTTTTGCCAAACAGGTATAAGACCTTCTGCCACTCCAACCAGGCACCTGCGTTTCATGATCAGATTTGCATACTACTTCATTTCAGTTAAATAACAAACACAGCTACAAGCAGCCATAGCAGTGTTCAAGCCATTTGGCACCACAGCGCCACCATCAGTGGATGAGGTACTTCTGTACTCCTTAAAACGCCTGCCAAATATCAGAACTCAAAAATCAAACAGCTGCCAGTAAGTTAGCTTACATTTCACAGTAACCCCTTTACAGTGTAAAGCTGAAAAGTGGTATGCGTAAATCACAGGCTGTCTTGCGCAAAAAAATTTCAGTAGGCAGTTTAACCGGTTATTGCGTCAGAGCACATTGCGATAGTGGATAAGACAACTTCAGGAGGTCCTCCTGACCCAGCCCAACACTCCTACCAGCGCCCTCTGGCCAGTCCCTCTTTGGACCACTCTCCTCCAACACTGAGTGAGCTTCAATGAGCTCTTTAAAGTTCTGTCTGCATCTCTCTATACTTCTCCTCCATATCCCTCTTCTTCATGTCTGGCCTTTTCTCCAACTGTCTCCTGAACTTTCTCCATATTTGTCATTAACATCATGGTGTTCTTCTGTAACTCGTATGTACACTGCTATATCGACCATTGTTTCTCAGCCTCAGACACGTTTACCCTCTTCAGCTCCTAGGTGTTCAGAATCCTCCCCCCCCCCATAGCACACTCTGTCACCTGGCCATTCTTATACAGGAAAATACCCTGCCATCCTAAACTACATAATTGTCATGGCAACAGCACTGGATTTAGGACAGAGGCGACAGGTGAGGATGATATACCGGCCATGATAATCTCCACAGTTCAAACTAATCTGTTCAGCAATATCACATTTGTGGTTACTTGACATTGGTGTCCTGACAGAGACAATGTTATTGTCCATTTTCAGCACGGGGGTGGGAGCATCATGTTGTGGGGGTGCTTTGCTGCAGGAGGGACTGGTGCACTTCACAAAATAGATGGCATCATAAGGAAGGAAAATTCTGTGGATATATTGAAGCAATATCTCAATGCAATATCTTTCTGGCATTTTGCACCTGCCCTATGTTTTGTTGTAGCTGCTTGACAAAGAAATTTCCCCCTCGGGGATCAATAAAGTATCTATCTATCTATGACATCAGTCAGGAAGTTAAAGCTTGGTCGCAAATGGTTCCAAAAGTTGTGGCAAAATGTTGTGGAAAAATGTCTAAAGGACAACAAAGTCAAGGTATTGGAGTGGCCCTCACAAAGCCCTGTCCTCAATCCTATAGAAAATGTGGGCAGAACTTAAAAAGCGTGTGCGAGCAAGGAGGCCTACAAACCTGACTCAGTGACACCAGTTCTGTCAGGAGGAATGGGCCAAAATTCACCCAACTTATTGTGGGAAGTTACCCGAAATGTTTGACCCAAGTTAAACAATTAAGGCAATGCTACCTAACTAACCTAAGACAGAGCATTTTTACTAGGATTAAATGTCAGGAATTGTGAAAAGCTGAGTTTAAATGCATTTGGCTAAGGTGTATGTAAACGTCGGACTTCAACTGTAGGTATAAAGTGTTTCAGAGTATCTTAGTACGGTTGTTTCAGATACAAGAAAACAAATGACTTATGGCACAGTGACATACTACAACCTCTGGACTGTGCCGTGTTTCCTGCATTATAAAGGCTATACCAATGGCTCATTATCCATGAAAACAAGTACATTTGACATAAATACATAAACAATGTTGTTTACAGAACACTGCACCGCAGGCCTGCTCAGTGCAGAATTATAGTTTCACTTGCACTTATGAAAAGAGTTTCTGGTCGCTTCACACCATACCTAAGAGAGCAGGGTTTCAATCCACGATAACCAGCGGGTTCTTATGCTTTATTGTCGATTCAACTCCACGATTAAGTTGAGCGCCGACTAGTGTAGGCGGACAAGTTTTTATAAGAACCTACTGATTTCAGCACCCAAAGATAAGCCCGCAATTCCACACAACATTGTTCTGTCTAATTAAGGGCTATTCTTTGTGTGCTGAAATCAGTAGTTTTTAACTTAATTTCATGTGACGGCGATCCAGTCCACCTACACTAGTCGCCTCTCAGCTCTATCGTTGAGTCTAGTCAGCTACATACTATATGTTAAATATTCACACACCACAGAATTGTCACTCAAACTTGATTTTTTAAAATTTTTTATAAAACATTTATTTCCGTCTCATTTCCCCCCCTCCCCAAATTCAATGTAGGGCCCAGTTTTTCCTGGAACTTGTAACACGGGGAAAACTCAGGGCCCTATACTGTATTTTTAAGCAAACACAAGGTAAAACACAGGACAGTTGAAATCTATTTCACAAAGCAGGATCAATGTTAGTTAGTTTATTACAGCAACCTGGAAATACTCTATGGACCGGTTTCCCAGAAATAGATTAAACATGGTCTTAGACTAACAAGTAATGTTTTCTCCAATGAAAGTATTTAGACTAGCAGGTTTAAAAATAAATCGTCTCGAGGTGCACAATCAACTATTTTTTCACAATAGTTACGGTATAACTGCAATGACTCAAGAACCCAGAGAGAAATTTACCTTAACCGGTTATTACTTTGTTAATCAAAGTTAGCTTTCTGACTTCTTGGTTCTGCTTTGTGTAATACAACCCAGATATTCAAGACTAAAGTCACACAGTTAAGAAATAGAAAAACAATTTGTACAGTATTCTCCCACATAAGTCTCGACTTAAGAAAAACCAAAACGCTGAGAAAATAGACTTAAGCAAAGCACAAAAAAGGTGTCGAGTGGAAAAGCTCACACCCACTCTGCCCATTTTACACTTGTTAGTAAACTTTTCTAATTCACATACAAATCTGCATGCAACATATTGGTAGTAAAATAGCATTATGGTGGTAAAATAGCACAATAAAATAGCTAGCTTTGAATATATGCACTAAATTTAGACAGGTAGGCACTATTTCTTCTCTGCCTAATATGGTCACCTCGAAATCGCTGGGATAAACCCTACATCAAAGTATCTTTTCCTGAGACTAGCCACATCGTAGTGAATTATGATCGATGGGGAAGGTAATAAGGGGTTAAACCTGGGCTACGTTCAGTATGCAAACATGGAACGTTGCAGAAAGAAATGTCAATAGAGCTGACGTGATTCCTTATTATAAACTCGGTGGTTCGATCCCTGAAGCAATAAGGCCCGAGGGGGTGTGGTATATGGCCAATACACCACGGCTAAGGGCTGTTCTTATGCCCTTAGCCTTGGTATATTGGCCATATACCATAAACCCTGAGATGCCTTAATGCTATTATAAACTGGTTACCAATGTAATTAAAGCAGTAAAAATAAATGTTTTGGCATACCCGTGGAATATGGTCTGATATACCACGGCTGTCAGCCAATCAGCATTCAGGGCTCAAACCACCCAGTTTATAATAGGCCGCATACCACGGGTATGAATAAACTAATTACGTTGGTAACCAGTTTCTAAAAGCAATAAGGCACCTCAGGGGTTTCTGATATATGGCCGATATACCACGGCTAAGGGCTGTATCCAGGCGCTCTGCGTTGCGTCGTACATAAGAACAGCCCTAAGCTGTGGTATATTGGCCATATACCACACCTCCTCAGGCCGTATTGCTTCATTCTAACATGTCAGAGAGGCTTGGGTGTTCTTCATAACATATTTTATGAAGAACACCCATAACGTTGCTCATGGCCAGCTGAACGCAGCGCTGTAAAGGCGAGGAAGAGCATACTAAAAGGGACGTGGTTATACAATCTTTTGCCTGGACATTGGTGTCAATCTTAAGGCACAGAAAGAGAACGAGAGAAGCTGAGATAAAGCACAAGTGCTTCTGAATATGCAAATAAATAAGGTAGTAGCTATATTTGGTACTTGGGAGATAATGGGCGGGCGGCTAAGTGTCAGGAAGTGGGGTGGCGTGCCTGTAAATATAGGTAACAAAGAACATGATTGTATACACAGTAAAATAAAATAAAAAGTCAAGACATGATCACACAGACCATTCAAAATGGATATTCTCAGTGAATGGGTAACACTATTAACTTTAACGTCTTAAACAGTAAGGTATGATCCGGGTAAATGGTACTTTTTTTTGTTTTGTTTTTAATTCATACTAAATTAGTCAAGAAAAAAAAAAAAAAAAGAGTGCAGGTCATTGGTTATGACTGAGTTTATAATGTAGTCTAATGAATTTAAGAGTGGCAATTCAATAGTTAATAGTTGTTACTAGTTATCAGTTAATTTGTTTAGAAAAATAAACTGATACGCTAAGTGAAACTATTTCAGTGTAATAAGAAGCAAGAGGAGTTTGAATTAAGGCTAGTAAACTTGGCAATCAAAGGCAGAAGATACTGTACATGTGTTATGCATGTAATGTGAGGAAGAATGCACATGGCGATTCAAACAAAGGGCCCCATTTTGAGGATGCAAAATACTGTACTATCGTACTTCAAATACTCAGGAAATTACTTCAAACATTTCAATTTAGAGGAATCCATTCTGAACGGCAATATTTGTTATGTCGATTTTGAATTAAAAAAAAAAAGGTGTAGAGACGCAAGATTCAAATCACTTAAACTGTTACATTCCAAACCTTCGGAAACAAATGCAGCACTGAGCATTTAAAGAAATGTGGTGTGTTTTGACAAAATACCAACCTGGAGAGTCAAGAGCTAGCTAGAAGATAAGCTGCGTTTCCCTGAAAAAGAGCCTCCCTATCAGCCAATACAGTTGCATAAGCAGAATCTGTAATACAAAGAGGGACTATGACATTCAAGTGACCTGTCTGGATGAGAGCTTCAGACAACAGGGAGGATTGGCTGTATGACGCACGGGACTGTTACAAAAAATATGAACCAGCCTCACACCCAAACCATCCCTTCAACCGATGCCACGTAGCACCTTCCTAGACAATGTGCCGGACGGTAATTACAGATGTCTCCGATGTTACCAGTGTAACTTTAAGAACAATTGCACAACGTTCAAATCACCCAATCACGGGCAAGGCCATTAAGATTAAAGGTATCGTGACTTGTTCTACAAAATAATATGGTATACCCGATCAAGTGCATTTGTGGTGTACGCTATGTAGAAAAGACGAAACGAGCTCTGAAAACAGAACACAGGAGTAATATCAGGACTCTTGATCAGAGAAACTGCACATAGAGGCTCATCACAACAGCTCTCTGAGATACATTGGTATTGAACATGTTAAGGCTCCTAAAAGGTCTGAACAAAGAGATTGGTATAAGACCATTTCTTACATAAATATGTTACATTGATTTGTCTTGCCATCCAGGTCTTCACTTGGTAATTTTGTACATATAATATTTTCTGTGACTACTACATGTGCCGATCTCAATAATATCTCATTATTACAGGTACACAAGTTGGTTTTGAAATAGGTCACTGTAATTATATCTACGGCCACCGTGCATCCTGTGCGTTATGGACATACGGTCGTATGCCATCAATTGCCAACGTAATATTTTTTAAACTCAATTGTATTTATATAATCCTTTATGACCATATGTACCTCTGATTAACTATGAGAAAAAGTTAATTGAATTGTTTCCACACCCACCATGTGTCATGGTCAGGTGAGGTGAAATGTGTACATTTTGGGATGTGAGCACTCAGTCTGTTTGACCTGACGAACATCCGGTTCGGATCGAAACATTGTCAATAAAGAGGTTAAATTGGGATTATAAACATTGAGGGCCTTCCTGTTCTTTAAACATTTTCAGAGTATGGCCATAAGCAGCATAGCTAAAAACATTTTTACAAAAAGATTGTTGTATATTGTAGTAACACACCTTTCTACATTTTTCTCAGTACTTACTTCCAAACAAACCTTTTCTACTGTGCTTTTTCTTCATCAGGTACAATTATAATATATTTTTTTAATAATCAATTGTCACGTCAAGAAGATCAGAGAAGACTCAAATATTACTCACATTTGGGAATCTACAATAAAAATAGACAATATAAACCAATGGAACCAAAACCATTGGATGTTTTCTGGGTGCTTGCTCTTGTTGGGGCGCAGGGTCAGGGGTCAAAGGTGAAAGTTCAGGACTGTTGGCCGTTCCACTGGTTGGCCATGGGCCGCCGCAGGAGCTCCTCCACGTGTCGGGCCACATCCATGGTGTCATCCAGGTCAAACTCTCCATCTGCGTCCATCATGGGGTCACTTCTGCTGGGGTTGGAAGGGAGACACACAGACCGCAATCAGTAAGGCATGACGTTGTGTGACGTCTGATAGAATATCTGTAACAAAAGCCGTACATGTAGAGAAAAGGAATCATTCGTGATGGGGGAAAGAATCCATATTGTAGGACAGGGGCATTGAACGCTTAAGGCAAACACATCTAAATCAATCCCTGATTTGAAGGTCTGAACATTGAAAGGTCTAGCATTGAAAGCCAAGGGTAGGGAGTTTGGGCTGGGAATTCTCAGGGACCTCACGATATTATCACTTTACTTAGGTGCCGATACAATATGCATTGTGATTCACGATTCTATATGCATTGCAATTCGGTTGCGATATGATGTTCCAAATAAATTGCTCACTCTGAGAGAATCTTGTTTCTCATGGTCAGAGTCTTTTAGGTGCCTTTTGGCAAACTCCAAGCGGTTGGTCATGTGCCTTTTACTGAGGGGTGGCTTCCGTCTGGCCACTACCATAAAGGCCTGATTGGTGGAGTGCTGCAGAGATGGTTGTCCTTCTGGAAGGTTCTCCCATCTCCACAGAGGAACACTGGAGCTCTGTCAGAGTGACCATTGGGTTCTTGGTCAACTGACTCTACAGACAAGTCCTTTGACCTCATGGCTTGTTTTTTTTCTGGGACCTTATATAGACAGGTGTGTGCCTTTCCAAATCATGTCCAATCAATCGAATTTACCACACAAATTAAGTTGTAGAAACAGCTCAAGAATGATCAACGGAAACAGGATGCAACTGAGCTAAATTGAGTCTCATAGCAAAGGGTCTGAATACTTATGTAAATAAGGTAAGATAATTTTTTTATTATTAACTTTATACCCCTTTTTCGTGATATCCAAATTGGTAGTTAGTCTTGTCCCATCGCTGCAACTCCCGTGTGGACTCGGTAGAGGTGAAGGTCGAGAGCCATGCGTCCTCAGAAACATGACCCCCGCCAAGCCGCGCTGTTTCTTGACACTGCTCGCTTAACATCCCAGCCAGCCAAACCCTTCCCCAACCCGGACGACGCTGGGCCAATTGTGCGCCCCCTCATGGGTTTCCCACTCCTGGCCGGCTTTGACACAGCCTGGGATCGAACCCGGATCTGTAGTCACGCCTCTAGCACTGATCAGTGCCTTAGACCGCAGCGCCACTCGGGAGACCCCCCGTGTTTTATTTTTAATACATTTGCAAACATTTCAAAAAACCTGTTTTTCACTTTGTCATTATGGTGTATTGTTGTTCACCTCTCGGGGGAGAGATTGACCTTTCTCTTTCGTGTATAGTTTTGACACCCCCCCCTTCTCCCAGTCACATACCGGAGCGCACACGCAAGCATTGAATTTGCTTATTTTCAATTATTAGACGGCTCTTAAAAACACGATTTATGTCAATCTAAGTGACATAAAGTAATCCCCATAAAAATACATACATTTAAGCTAGAGATGTGTTTTTTTTGCATGGGCTGCGTCTCAATCCACCCCTTCGGCCTATGGCGGACTTCCGCATCTCCGGTGGAATGTGGCCGGGCTACAGAGGTGTTGGTCAGACCGTGAGACATCCCGAAAAATCGGTCTTCACACTGTAGCATCCGAACGGTTTGGCATAGAAAACTACTTTGACCACTATGGAAAAGGGAGACTCATGAACACGATGGTGTTCTCTGTTTTGCTATACGACTCCCACAAGTGTCACGGTACTCATCTGAAGGTCTCCGAAACAGAAAGGGGGCGCTGCGCTATTTATATACAGTGGGGAGAACAAGTATTTGATACACTGCCGATTTTGCAGGTTTTCCTACTTACAAAGCATGTAGAGGTCTTTAATTTTTATCATAGGTACTCTTCAACTGTGAGTGACGGAATCTAAAACAAAAATCCAGAAAATCACATTGTATGATTTTTAAGTAATTAATTTGCATTTTATTGCATGACATGAGTATTTGATACATCAGAAAAGCAGAACTTAATATTTGGTACAGAAGCCTTTGTTTGCAATTACAGAGATAATACGTTTCCTGTAGTTCTTGACCAGGTTTGCACACACTGCAGCAGGGATTTTGGCCCACTCCTCCATACAGATCCTTCAGGTTTCGGGGCTGTCGCTGGGCAATACGGACTTTCAGCTCCCTCCAAAGATTTTCTATTGGGTTCAGGTCTGGAGACTGGCTAGGCCACTCCAGGACCTTGAGATGCTTCTTACGGAGCCACTCCTTAGTTGCCCTGGCTGTGTGTTTCGGGTCGTTGTCATCTTCAATGCTCTTACTGAGGGAAGGAGGTTGTTGGCCAAGATCTTGCGATACATGGCCCCATCCATCCTCCCCTCAATACGGTGCAGTCGTCCTGTCCCCTTTGCTGAAAAGCATCCCCAAAGAATGCTGTTTCCACCTCCATGCTTCACGGTTGGGATGGTGTTCTTGGGGTTACTCATCCTTCTTCTTCCTCCAAACACGGCGAGTGGAGTTTAGACCAAAAAGCTCTATTTTTGTCTCATCAGACCACATGACCTTCTCCCATTCCTCCTCTGGATCATCCAGATGGTCATTGGCAAACTTCAGACGGGCCTGGACATGCGCTGGCTTGAGCAGGGGGTCCTTGCGTGCGCTGCAGGATTTTAATCCATGGCGGCGTAGTGTGTTACTAATGGTTTTCTTTGAGACTGTGGTCCCAGCTCTCTTCAGGTCATTGACCAGGTCCTGCCGTGTAGTTCTGGCCTGATCCCTCACCTTCCTCATGATCATTGATGCCCCACGAGGTGAGATCTTGCATGGTGCCCCAGACCGAGTGAGATTGACCGTCATCTTGAACTTCTTCCATTTTCTAATAATTGCGCCAACAGTTGTTACCTTCTCACCAAGCTGCTTGCCTATTGTCCTGTAGCCCATCCCAGCCTTGTGCAGGTCTACAATTTTATCCCTGATGTCCTTACCCAGCTCTCTGGTCTTGGCCATTGTGGAGAGGTTGGAGTCTGTTTGATTGAGTGTGTGGACAGGTGTCTTTTATACAGGTAACGAGTTCAAACAGGTGCAGTTAATACAGGTAATGAGTGGAGAACAGGAGGGCTTCTTAAAGAAAAAGTAACAGGTCTGTGAGAGCCGGAATTCTTACTGGTTGGTAGGTGATCCTTGGTGGAACTGAATCCGTACAAAAAAAAAACCTGACCTGTTTTACAAACAGGATCACACAAATATATATATATATATATATTGTGTGATCCTGTTTGTAAAACAGGTCAGGTTTTTTTTTTGTACGGATTCAGTTCCATCAAGGATGGTGAGCTGCCCGAACCCAGGACATCCATAAGAAGATTTGCATGCAAAGATTTTATTTTCCTTTGAGGACACTGAAATTGCACTGCCATACTACAGTGTGGTAAGATTCTTTCTTGCAAGACATCATTGCGCCATACATTGCAGTGGGACTGTCATAAGCACATACCACATTTAAGCACCTTACAGTGTTTAATGATATGCACAGTCACTCACATTTGATTCCATCTCACAGTGGTTTATAAGTCAGTATTTGTGAATTGGGTTGGGTTTATCTGTGGAATCAAGATGATTGTATTTGTACTGAACATTAAAAGCTGAGATTACCTCCGATTAGGATAGAGTTGGGTGCACCATAGTAAACTATAGGCAGGATATATGGCCGATATCTAAGTCTATTGAGGTATTTCATTCATATTGAGCTCATTGTACAAATTTCACATTTCAATATTTACTCAAGGAGATTCATTTTTTTGTGTATTTTATTTACAAAATACAAGCCGGCATTCTTTTCCTAAATGATTCAGTTGTGGGTTTTCATTTCTCCCTACTGCTCCAGAAGCGAACTTAACTGGTCCAATAGAGTTACAGAAGCCCATAGTGTTAAGCAATTGTTACATATGTGAAGCATTTATTTGGTCTGGTAACTCTAATGAACTTATCCTCTGCAGCAGAGGTAACTCTGGGTCTTCCTTTCTTGTGGCGGTCCTCATGAGAGCCAGTTTCATCACAGTGCTTGCTTCATCAAACTCTCAAAGTTCATAACATTTTCCAGATTGACTGACCTTTATGTCTTAAAGTAATGATGGATTGTCGTTTCTCTTTGCTTATTTGTGCTTTTCTTGCCATAATATGGACTTGGTCTTTTACCAAATAGAGCTATCTTCTGTATACCAACCATACCTTGTCACAACACAACTGATTGGCTCAAATGCATTAAGAAGGAAAGAAATTCCACAAAATAACTTTTAAGGCACAACTGTTAATTGAAATGCATTCCAGGTGACGAAGCTGTCATCAAGGCAAAGGGTGGCTACTTTGAAGAATTTCAAATATAAAATATATTTTGATTTGTTTAACACTTTTTTGGTTACTACATGATTTCTTATGTATTATTTCATCGTTTTGATGTCTTCACTATTATTCTACAATGTAGAAAAAAGTAAAAAAAATAAAGAAAGAAAAACCCTGGAATGAGTAGGTGTGTCCAAACTTTTGACTGGTACTGAATATCTGGGCTAATAACGTGCCCGTTGATCTGACCTGCACACCCACTCGTGATGATGGGGTTATGAGAAATACCGCTTGTAGGCTACCTCCCAGAATTCTCCTCTGATTCACGTACCTACAACAAAATCACTGACTCAATCTTGCAAAGTTAGATTTGTTTTGTTTGTGATATGTTGATTCAATGACAAGTCCCATATTAGAGGGAAACGTTGATATAGTGTAAACTCGTGCATCTCTGCCTGGTATTTCTTCTTAGAGGGAGCTGCATGTTATCTAATGACTATTCACCGCTGTGCATCGATACATTCTCATCTGTAGTGTACTTACATGGGAGGGAAAATTGTAAAGTTGTTGGGGTGAGCCACTGACGGGGAGGGTGCCTGGTCCATGTAGGTGGGGTTCCCACTGGACGGCTCAGGGTTGGGAGTAGTGAATCTACAGGGAGGACAGGAAGCACAATCACATCAAAGCTACAGTCTGGGATTTGGGAAGTTGTTTAACGGTGGTTAAAATCCTGTGTATTTTACCCATTGATTATTGAAGAATATAACTTAGAAATGCTTCATGAGCTTAGTTTTTATTATTACCCAAAAGAGAAACAAAGCAAAGTTATTTTCAAAGTTATTTTCACAAAGTTATTTTCACACATTTGCCCAAATTACAAATCGCCATTGGATAAGGTAGAGGCTAGCGCCAGATTTTAGAATTGGGTATTATCAGTTCAGTGTGTGGGTTTTGAAATAGTAAGAGACTGTTATATGCACGACCGTATACGTACTCTGGTACAACCTGCTTGATCTGCGGTTTGACGTAGCCATCCACTGCTTTAGCTGGGAGATAAAGAGAACAGAGGCAAATTTGAGATTCTTTTTGTTTCTTAAATAAGTTAAGGCGAAGGATGAGGAGGAGGGTACGTACAGAGGGGAGGGGTGTAGTATTTGGAGAAGACCTCGTCCTTGGGCCGGTCGGGATAGAGTAATATGAGGTGGTTGAGGTCACTGATGCGGTCGGCTAGTGAGCGGATGGAAAAGTCTTTGGTGGTGTACGGCATGAGGTTCCACACCAGCCTCTCCCCTGGAGAACAATATCAGAGACAAATTATCCTTTCAACCTCTATTTAGCCAGATTAGGCTCCTTGACGTCACACATCTTTTGAGGGAGAGACCTGGACTAAGGCAACAGAGAACATTTTAAAAAGTCCATTATGTAGCTTTGTCTACGACCAGACAGATTACAGATAGAAATGTGAGTTAGAGATCTGCCATTTTCATTGAAAGCAAGTGTGAAAAACTGTAGATATATTATAACGTTAAAAAAACTGTAGATATATTATATGTGCAATATTTCTACACTTCCACTCCTTAAAATGTAATGTTTGCATTTGTTTGTTTGTTTGTTTGTTTGTAATGTTTGCATCTTTTTACTTTTGAACAGCTTCAAAAAGCTGGACATTTTATTTTTGGGTTATTGATAATATATTTAAAACTGGTTTTTTAAGGTATAATGATTCGCTACATCAGTGGTTTTAAGCCTGGTTACTGCAGGTGGTCCGCATTTTTTACATTACTTTTCGCAAATTGTGGTGGAGGACGAAGACTAAGACGAAGCTCAACTGTCCCAAATTTGACCGTCAATATGTTTTATGTACCTGACTCCGCAAATGGTAGTTCCTCAATATCTTTCGAAGGTGATTTGGTGTTCCCCGGGGACGGAAAAAGTCGGGGACCGCTGCTCTGCACTATAAACGTGTTATTTTGTCACAAACTAAGAATCGAGTGAATATTTTAGAAACCAGGAAATGGTGGAGCTATATCTACATATTGCGGCAACAGTTTTACAGATGCTTACGTCAAGTTACACGTTAACATCATATCCATCTACATTATGTTAGCCGTTTGTCAACCAGTTCAATAACGGCAACAACGTTTTTCCTGCCTCAATTACCTACAATCCATCACACGACGTGGACGACCATGCATGGGCACACGTTTTGGTCCGAAAACGCTTGGCTTACTCCTAGGCAGTAGAGTACAGTACCTGCTTTGTTGGGGTTCTCTGCCACCCAGGCGATGGTGATACCCCCAATCTCAGAGTCGCTGAAGCGGAGCAGGAAGGTCCCGTTGGGCTTGGACATCAGCATGTCCTGGGCCTGCTGTTTGTTCACAAAGCCCATGATCGCCCTGCGTAACACACACACACAGTATGAAAGTTTATGTGCAGGCAAGCACGCCAACAACCACACACAGGTATGTAAACACAAACACAAATCTACACGCACACACAATATGTATGCCCCATTTCATTCCACAATTCTAAAGATGTATTTTCACAATAAGAGCACGGTCAAATCCAACTCCTTCCTTTCATCAACAGAGAACGGTAGTTTATAGTTACAGTTTGTCAAAGTGTGGGGTTAGAACAGGAAGGAGGGGAAAGCGGAAGCTGAGTGAGCAACAGGTACCTACTGTTTTTGTTGTTGTTGTATAAAGAAGATAATCTCTGCACAAGCACAAAAGGTACAGTTGTTAAGCTATATGGAAGAGGTGTCCAGAGAATTCAGCCACACAGCCACTAATGGAAATGCTCTGAATTTAAGCACTCCTCTCACCCGTCATTCCAGTGAGGCTTCAGCTGTTTCTTCATGAGCTCCATGACTCCGTCAAACCACTGCCAGAAGGTGAAGTTCCTCCCAGGCAAGCTCTCCTGTGGATAGAATAGATCGTCAAAACCTGGCTCACAATACCTTTGGTTTTCTGTCTATTACAAATACTATTTGACACAGGTATTGCTGTTAGTCTTAAAGATGGACTCTGCAGTAAACAGCGCTACTGGCCGCAATACAACCATTGTTTTTGTTGCTGAGGAGCTTTGTTCAGAACGGTAAAGCAAATTACAATACATAGTGGTCTTTTATCGCGTGTGCAATGATGTCCGACGGGGGGGAAAAAATGTTGTTTTTGTAATATCGCAAACGGACGTGGCTGTTTCATCATCATGGATTCCAAATTCAAGTCTATGTGGCAACATCCTTATTCCAGTGGTTTAATGGTCATGTTGAGGTAGTAGTCAGTGGTGAAACGGTTGAACTGGGTCGTACCCGGTTGAACTGGGCCCAGGACATGGTCATGATACGGTAGTCGTCTGGATTTATGCTGGCGCTGCTGAAGGCCTTCTGGGCCAGGAAGATCAGGTTGTCGTCCGAGAGGCCGCGGGAACTGTGCATCTCTGCCTTGTATTTCATGTCCAGGGCCTCACACAGCTGGGGCCACAGCACCTTGTCAGGCACTATGAAAGGCACCCTGCCCTGGGGGAGGGGGAATGGAGAATAAACATATTATATATACACAGGAGTTGTTCCGAGCCTTTCCAACTCTTAGATAAAACTAAGAAATATGCAAAAAAAAAGGGGCGTATGCAAAGTGTCTTCCAGTAAAGGCCAATAAACTCACCGGCTCTGCAAAGGCGTTGTCCCACAGGACCGTTGCAGTGGCGTTGTTGTCTTGACTACCATGGACTATCACCACCACTGGGAGAGATAATGTCTGGAGATAGAAACAAGAGAAAAAGAAAAAGGTTTGACTGCATTAATTGACAAATTAAGGTCATCATACTCAAAGTTCAGTAAAGAATGGATAAAAATTAAATGAAAGACATAAAATCTGATCAAAATGATCCTGTGTTGAATTGTGTTCCCTCTCATTAAAGGACACAAAGACAATATTTCGAACAAACGTCATGGTATCATATAACATGATCTTTGTAATAGCATTATGATGAGGCATGTTAGAGATTTGCTTCCATTTTTGTCTTAAAACTGCATCCAAAGAATTAGGTGGGACCACAGACTACACAGAATTGAACAACACAGGATCATTTTAAAATGTGGAATAAATGTTTTGATAAAATGGGCCCTGGTGTTTCTAGAAGTGGATTTTCCTGTTACCTTGACGTGGAACACCAGTTCGTTGCCCCCCACGCTGAACTGGGACTCAAACATGACTGTGAACTTCTCCTCTGTGACCGACTCGGACCCACGACGGTCCGACCGTTTGATCCGCTTCAGGGACTACACGGCACAGGAGAGACCACAAAAACAACCTCTGCTTACCCACATTCTGACCACAAATGGTTTTGGAGTAAAATGCCCCTTAAAATCCAATTACAATACATCAGTAATGTAATTGTATTTATAAGTATAAATCATTCTAACCTAGCGGTTAGTGTTGGGCCAGTAACGAATCCCGTGCCCCTTGAACAAAGCACTTTACCCTAATTGCTTGATAATGGCAGACCCTGGCAATGAAACCCCACTCTTCGAGGGTGACTCAGGGGGAGTTGGGATATGGAGAAAAAAAAACATTTCCAATACACACATGCGTATCAACCCTACACACTCTTACCGTATATGGGTTGAAAATTTGCAGATTTGGGCACTGATAAGCCCCTAAATTGGAACACACTGTACAGTAAAACACTATAAATTAAAAGTCAGAGCTTAGGCTCTGCGCTTCACAGCATTTTATGCGTTTTGACGGCCAGCCGTTCTGAACTTGAGCACTGCTCGCGACAAGAACTTGCCCCCAACCCTCCCGCTAATTGGACAACTTTTGCACATTTGTTGTCGGGAGAAATGCTGTAAATTAAGAGGAATATGTATTTTGAAAGATGAGACCGAGGATTATAATAAATACTGCTTTGATGGCGTACAAGCAAGACAAACACCCGTGAGTCCATGTGCGTTCTTCCCCTTTTCATTAAAAAAAAGCTTGTTCTATTGCCAACATTACGAGCTTTCAAATTAGGCTTACCAGACCCAGATCTCGATTTAGAATGGCCCGTTTTTGGATAGCGTAAACCGTAATTGTGTGATGACAGAGATGCGGGGCTGTGTTCCAAACAAAACAATTACAATTGTACTTGCTCTAGTTCCACATAGGGGAGATCTTCTTTGAGTCATAAAAGTGCATTGAAATTACTTAACTGTGCACAACTTGGAAAGGGGTGTGGCCACTTGGAGACACCAGTTAGACTTCTCACTCAAACCTATGTCGTTTTCTGTCTTATGTTGTACCTACCCCACATTTTCCTGGAATAGTCTTATCATGTTACTGAATGTATCCAGAGTATTTTCAGATTTAGTTATGAACAAATGCGGCGAAAAGTACAGTAAATGTAAAATGCACAATCAACTGTGTAATGTTCGGTTCCCTTCCAATTGCTACCAAGCTTATGCATATGTTTTTTATATTTATTTTGTAAGAAACATTTCAATGTAGCCCTATGCATACAGGTCAATTCCCACAACTGTAAAGGGTTAATACACTTGTACGTGTGACATAGGACAAATAAGCAGTAAGTGTGTGTGTATATACAGTGGGGAGAACAAGTATTTGATACACTGCCGATTTTGCAGGTTTTCCTACTTACAAAGCATGTAGAGGTCTGTAATTTCTATCATTGGTACACTTCAACTGTGAGAGACGGAATCTAAAACAAAAATCCAGAAAATCACATTGTATGATTTTAAAATAATTAATTTGCATTTTATTGCATGACATAAGTATTTGATCACCTACCAACCAGTAAGAATTTCGGCTCTCACAGACCTGTTAGTTTTTCTTTAAGAAGCCCTCCTGTTCTCCACTCATTACCTGTATTAACTGCACCTGTTTGAACTTGTTACCTGTATAAAAAACACCTGTCAGACTCCAACCTCTCCACAATGACCAAGGCCAGAGAGCTGTGTAAGGACATCAGGGATAAAATTGTAGACCTGCACAAGGCTGGGATGGGCTACAGGACAATAGGCAAGCAGCTTGGTGAGAAGGCAACAACTGTTGGCGCAATTATTAGAAAATGGAACGTTCAAGATGACGGTCAATCTTCCTTGGTCTGGGGCACCATGCAAGATCTCACCTCGTGGGGCATCAATGATCATGAGGAAGGTGAGGGATCAGCCCAGAACTACACGGCAGGACCTGGTCAATGACCTGAAGAGAGCTGGGACCACAGTCTCAAAGAAAACCATTAGTAACACACTACGCCGTCATGGATTAAAATCCTGCAGCGCACGCAAGGTCCCCCTGCTCAAGCCAGCGCATGTCCAGGCCCGTCTGAAGTTTGCCAATGACCATCTGGATGATCCAGAGGAGGAATGGGAGAAGGTCATGTGGTCTGATGAGACAAAAATAGAGCTTTTTGGTCCAAACTCCACTCGCCGTGTTTGGAGGAAGAAGAAGGATGAGTACAACCCCAAGAACACCATCCCAACCGTGAAGCATGGAGGTGGAAACATCATTCTTTAGGGATGCTTTTCTGCAAAGGGGACAGGACGACTGCACCGTATTGAGGGGAGGATGGATGGGGCCATGTATCGCGAGATCTTGGCCAACAACCTCCTTCCCTCAGTAAGAGCATTGAAGATGGGTCGTGGCTGGGTCTTCCAGCATGACAACGACCCGAAACACACAGCCAGGGCAACTAAGGAGTGGCTCAGTAAGAAGCATCTCAAGGTCCTGGAGTGGCCTAGCCAGTCTCCAGACCTGAACCTAATAGAAAATCTTTGGAGGGAGCTGAAAGTCCGTACTGCCCAGCGACAGCCCCAAAACCTGAAGGATCTGTATGGAGGAGTGGGCCAAAATCCCTGCTGCAGTGTGTGCAAACCTGGTCAAGAACTACAGGAAACGTATGATCTCTGTAATTGCAAACAAAGGTTTCTGATCCAAATATTAAGTTCTGATTTTCTGATGTATCAAATACTTATGTCATGCAAATTAATTACTTAAAAATCATACAATGTGATTTTCTGGATTTTTGTTTTAGATTCCGTCACTCACAGTTGAAGTGTACCTATGATAAAAATTACAGACCTCTACATGCTTTGTAAGTGGGAAAACCTGCAAAATCGGCAGTGTATCAAATACTTGTTCTCCCCACTGTATATACACACACACACACACACACACACACACACACACTGGGGGACAAATGTTTGGAATATTAATCATTCAAGGGTTTTTCTTTATTTGCACTATTTTTTACATTGTAGAATAAAAGTGAATATATCAAAACTATGAAATAACACCTATGGAATCATGTAGTGACCAAAATAAGTGTTAGACTAACCAAAATATATTTTATATTTGAGATTGTTCAAATAGCCACCTTTGCTTTGATGACAGCTTTGCACACTTGGCATTGTTGAAAATTTGTTGAACACTTTTTTGGTTACTTCATGATTCCATATGTGCTATGTCATAGTTTTGATGTCTTCACTTTTATTCTACAATGTAAAATAATTGTACAAATAAAGTAAAACCCTTGAATGAGTAACATTTCAAACTTTTGGCACCCAGTGTATATTAATTTTTTCCCTCACCATGTTCCTGAAGTGAGCACTGAGGGTTCCTGTGGTCCGGTGGTATTCCATCACACAGTTGTTGTTGAGAATTTCTCCACTGCTGTCACTGCACCACAGAGAGAAATAATCTGTCAAACATGTTTGGTTGCGTGCGACAGTAGAAGTTTTCACATTTTGTGTGTGTGTGTGTGTTTGTGTACATGCATGCATTTTTATATGTACAAATGTATATATTTTGGTAAACTTTTGGTTGCGGATGACAGTAGTGGCCCTAGAATAGAACGGAGTAGAAGTCTCACATTATTGTGTGTGTGTGTGTGTGTAGGGCCATTCCAACTATGAGGACACCGTGGTCCAAAAACACGCAATGTTTTTTTTTTTTTGGGGGAACTCAGTCAAGGTTTCAACTTACTGTTGAGTTTGAATACTAGAATACAGAAGGTGCAAGTTAGAAACTTGGTTGTGCATCAGCAGTTTTCCTCGTTATATATCAAATCTTATAGCAACTTTTGACTGGTACTGTAAGTGAGTTCTACGGGGCAACAGTAATGTAGACAGGTCACCGTGGCGTTCTTGGCCATAGAGCCTATGGTGGTCTGCTTGAAACATGAAGGCATTACAGACGGTCAAGGAAAGGTTGAAAATGTCAGTGAAGATACTTTCCAGCTGGCCAGCGCATGCTCCGAGTACACGTCCTGGTAATCCGCATGGCCCTGCGACCTTGTAAATGTTAACCTGTTTAAAGGTCTTACATCAGCTACAGAGAGCTTGACCTTTGTCCTGTTGTGATGCTTTGCCTGTTTGATGGCTCAGAGGTCGTAGTGGGATTTGTTATAAGCATCTGGATTAGTGTCCCGCTCCTTGAAAGCAGCAGCTCTAGCCATTCGCTGAGTGCGGCTGTTGCCTTTAATCCCTGGCTTCTGGTTGGAATATGTGCGTAAGGTCACTGTGGGGACGATGTCGTCAATGCACTTAATGCATCTCAGTGCTAGAGGCTGGTTCGACTCCAGGCTGTATCAAAATCCGGCCGTGATTGGGAGTCCCATAGGGCGGCGCACAATTGGCTCAGCGTTGATTGGGTTTGGCTGGGGTAGGCAGTCATTGTAAATAAGAATTTGTTCTTAACTGACTTGCATAGTTAAATAAAGGTTAAATAAAACGTAATGATTCCGGTGACTGATGTAGTAAACTCCTCAACTCCATCAGATGAATCCAAGAACATATTCCAGTCCATGCTAGTGAAACAGTCCTGTAGCTTAGCATAAGCTTCATCGGACCACTTCTGTATTGAGCGTGTCACTGGTACTTCCTGTTTACATTTTTGCTTGTAAGCAGTAATAAAGAAGATAGCGTTATGGTCAGATATGCCAAACTGAGGAGGGCGAGAATTTTGTATTATATATTGCGCTTTTCATTACAAAGAGAATTTCAAAGACGCTGTAAAAACAAACAAAACCAATGTAGAGATCTGGCAGGTCTTCCACAGCTTCAGATGATAAGGTGTGGTTCAGCAAGGCAATCCAGAAAGGCTGGGCAGTGGCTTAAGGGGAAGGAGCTTCGATGGCACAAAGGGAGCAGCGTCAATCAGCCCTTCATCAAGCACCTTGTTTGTTGACTACTCCTCCACCTCTGGATAGTCCACTAGCGAAGTGTAGCATCCATCCGGTTGATGCGTCGGTAGCTATAAACCACCACACCTCTACAGTAGTCAGGACTAGGCAGGCATTTCTAAACCTATCACTGCATTTCAAAGATTGAGGAATAATACATGAATTCAGGGCTTGTAACAAAATATACCCAGACTAAATATAATACTTCAGCCATAATAAGTTAATCATTTTATCAAAATAGTTTAATCTGCTTTTTTTTGCAATAATCCGTGATCTGACTTCCAAGTCTGTCTATGAAAATTGCCTTTTTTAAAACAATTTAACCAGAACCATCCATGTACAATGCACATCCACTAATAACGGCCAACTTCTGGTAGCAGGCATTATATAGGTCAGCAAAAAAAAAAAGAAACGTCCACTCACCGTCAACTGAGTTTATTTTTCAGCAGACTTTGTAAATATTTGTATGAACATAAGATTCAAAAACGGAGACATAAACTGCACAAGTTCCACAGACATGTGACTAACAGAAATTAAATAAAGTGTCCCTGAACAAAGGGGGGGTCAAAATCAAAAGTAACAGTCTGTATCTGGTGTGGCTGCCAGCTGCATTAAGTACTGCAGTGCACCTCCTCCTCATGGACTGCACCAGATTTGCCAGTTCTTGCTGTGAGCACTGATGGAGGGATTGTGAGTTCCTGGTGTAACTCGGGCAGTTGTTGTTGCCATCCTGTACCTGTCCCGCAGGTGTGATGTTTGGATGTACCGATCCTGTGCAGGTGTTGTTACACGTGGTCTGTCACTGCGAGGACAATCAGCTATCCGTCCTGTCTCCCTGTAGCGCTGTCTTAGGCATCTCACAGTACGGACATTGCAATTTATTGCCCTGGCCACATCTGCAGTCCTCGTACCTCCTTACAGCATGCCTAAGGCACGTTCACGCAGATGAGCAGGGACCTGGGCATCTTTCTTTTGGTGTTTTTCAGAGTCAGTAGAAAGGCCTCTTTAGTGTACTAGGTTTTCATAACTGTGACCTTAATTGCCCACCGTCTGTAAGCTGTTAGTGTCTTAATGACCGTTCCAGATGTGCATGTTCATTAATTGTTTATGGTTCATTGAACAAGCACGGGAAACAGTGTTTAACCCCTTTACAATGAAGATCTGTGCAGTCATTTGGATTTTTGCGAATTATCTTTGAAAGACAGGGCACTGAAAAAGGGACGTTTCTTTTTTGCTGAGTTTAGAAAGAACAGGTCTCAAACAATCTCTCAAGCACAAGTCCAGTGCTAGTGAGTAGCCAGCTACTCTTTATATTTAAAGTGTAAGCAACTTAGATCTATTTGCTTGCTAACAAGGTAGAACAGTTGAACTGGTATGAATACACCCTCCTGTTCATCTCCAACCATTTGAACAACATAGCCTGTTCACTTTGTTTAGGTGTTAATGTCTTACCTGGATAAGAAGATGCTAATTTCTCAGAATGAGAACGAGTTGTTATCCATCTTTTTATGCTCATTGCACATTTATAAAACATAAGTCTGTGGCTAAAAGGCTGCTAGCGGTAACGCAATACCACGCGGGACAGAAATACCCATCTTAGTAGGGCTAAGGGTCTTCAGAATGTTGGGAATTGAGACGTAAAAAGGGTATTGTTACAAAGGTTAAGTTCTCCTCGTTTACAACAAAATACACTGAGTTGCACCCAATTTTCACTCAGAATAGCCTCAATTCGTTGTGGCATGGACTCTTCAAGGTGTCGAAAATGTTGCACAGAAAAGCTGGCCCATGTTGACTCCAATGCTTCCCACAGTTGTGCAAAGTTGACTGGACGTCCTTTGGGCGGTGGACCATTCTTGATACACACAGGAAACTGTTGAGTGTGAAAAACTCAGCAGCGTTGCAGTTCTTAACCCACTCAAACCAGTGTGCCTGGCACCTACTACCATACTCCATTCAAAGGCGCTTAAATTCTTTGTCTTGCCAATTCACCCTCTGAATGGCACACATACACAATACATGTCTCATGGCTTAAAAATCCTTCTTTAACGGGTCTACACTCTGAAGTGGATTTTAACAGACGACATCAATAAGGGACCATAGCTTTCACCTGGATTCACCTAGTTAGTCTGTCACAGAAAAAGCAAGTCTTCCTAATGTTCTGTACACTCAGTGTAAGAGGTCTGCTTGTGTGTCCATATGACCGATTATGATCCAACCTCCTGTGATCCAAATCGAGGTTAGTGATCGCTGTTCTGATGTCCAGAAGCTCTTTTTGGTCATAGGTAATGGAGGAAACATTATGTACAAACAAAAGTTAGGATCAGTGCAAAATTTGTAGAATTGGTCAGGAGCCCGAGAAAACAGCAGATATCCATTGCAGCGCCTTTCTAAATTAGCCTAGGTCGTCTAGCCAGCCAGCCACCTACACTAGCCAGCCACCTACACTAGCCAGCCACCTACACTAGCCAGCCACCTACACTAGCCAGCCACCTACACTAGCCAGCCACCTACACTAGCCAGCCACCTACACTAGCTAGCCAGCCAAGGCATGCAGGTCACAATTTTGTTAGTCATTATCCCGCAGATATATTAACATGGCATAAGTCAAGGCAAAATACCCCCCACTCAGACCTCACCAAAACTCAGACCCTGGTACGGCCCTGTGTGTGTCTGTCAGTGTTTGTGCGTGCGTGCGTCAGAGGGTGTGTGTGTGTGGCGTCTCACTTGCGGGTGCTCTCATTCTTGAGCAGGGCCTTGGCCTGCTGCTCGCTGACGATGACTGCCTTGACCTGCGGCGGGTTCATGTGCACGTTGAGCTTCCCGCCCACCAGCAGGCGCACAGTAGCCGCAAACTTAGTCTGGGTCTTCAGCACCTGGGGTGGCTGCTTCTCGATGATAAACGTACTGATAGGGGAGGGAGGGGAAGAGGTTAATGGGTGGAGGGATGGATGTAGCAAGGGAGGAAAGAAGGAAAGATGGTTGGGTAGAAAAAGAGCGAGAGAAAGTGGGTAAATACTGTATTTTAAATTAGAGGCTGCGCACACAGAAGATAAAAAGAACATCATCTACAGGTTGTAAGGGTGTAACGGTACACATTCATACCA
This sequence comes from Thymallus thymallus, assembly GCA_023634145.1. Taxonomy (NCBI): domain Eukaryota; kingdom Metazoa; phylum Chordata; class Actinopteri; order Salmoniformes; family Salmonidae; genus Thymallus; species Thymallus thymallus. The sequence continues at coordinate 16,981,963 of CM042386.1, read as the reverse complement.
AACCGTTTGGTAAGTGGACCTCAGTTTGGTCAGCACTGTGAACCTGAATGAATACATAAATAATATTAATAAATAAATAAAATAAAAAACTAGGCCTATAGGCTCTGCCTACACTGTTGTATGCCTCAAGGAAATCTGAGCCAGGAAAAAAAATAAAAAAATCTGTCCATTCCGTTAAAACTAGAGGAAGATGGAAACGCAAAAATAATAATAACCGTCTCCCCTCTGCATTCAAGCAGCCCTTCGCAGACGATTTCAGCACCTGGTGAAAGTGCTCGAGCCACATTACAAACTTCGACCTGTCGCACTGATTTCAGCAAACAGGCAGTGTAGTCTCTACATGAGCAAGCTAAAGCCGAAGTTGTCAATTATGTCAATTAATTGGCCAATGCACCCTGTGTTGTGCTTATTACGGATGGATGGACTTCCAGGGCTACTTAAACAGTGACAGCCCATCACATCACATCACCCCGGGGTGTGAAATGAGAAGTACGTGCTACAGACACGCCCCCTTTATGACTCACACAAGTGTGTATATTTTTTATATTTGTAAGAGAAAATTATAGCATAGACCAATGCAATGTCAGCCATGTTTACATATTGATTTCACACCCATATTGCACTTTAGTGTTGTTGATGTTCATTTAAGAAACTACAAAGTGTTGATTGTGCTCTTATCAGGCATATTATACGACTCATGTTCATATACTGAACAAAAATATAAACGCAACATGTAAAGTGTTTAATGAGCTGAAATAAAATATACCAGAAATGGGTTTACATCCCTGTTATTGAGCATTTCTCCTTTGCCAAGATAATCCATCCACCTGACAGGTGTGGCATATCAAGAAGCTGATTAAACAGCATGATCATTACACAGATGCACCTTGTGCTGGGGACAATATAAGGCCACCAAAGTGTGCAGTTGTGTCACACATAACAATGCCGCAATTGGCATGCTGTCTGCAGGAATGTCCACCAGAGCTGTTGCCGGAGAATTTAATGTTCATTTCTCTACCATAAGCCGCCTCAAATATCGTTCACATCCGGCTTCTTCACCTGCGGGATCGTCCTGAGGCCAGCCACCCGGAGAGCTGATGAAACGGTGGGTTTGCACAACCAAAGAATTTCTGCACAAACTGTCAGAAACGTCTCAGGGAAGCTCATCTGCGTGCTCGTTGTCCTCACCAGGGTCTTGACCTGACTGCAGTTTGGCATCGTAACTGACTTGAGTGGACAAATGCTCACCTTCGATGGCCACTGGCACGCTGGAGAAGTGTGCTCTTCAATGACGAATCCCGGTTTCAACTGTACTGGGCAGACGGCAGACAACCTGTATGGCGTCGTGTGGGCGAGTGGTTTGCTGATGTCAACGTTGTGAACAGAGATCCTCATGGTGGCGGTGAGGTTATGGTATGGGCAAGCATAAGCTACGGACAACAAACATAATTGCATTGTATCGATGGCAATTTGAATGCACAGAAATACAGTGATGAAATCCTGAGGAACATTGTGGTGCCATTTATCTGCCGCCATCACCTCATGTTACAGCATAATGCACGGCCTCATGTCGATAATCTGGACACAATTCCTGGAAGCTGAAAATGTCCCAGTTCTTCCATGGCCTGCATACTCACCACACATGTCACCCAGTTATGCATGTTTGGGATGCTCTGTACGACAGCGTGTTCCAGTTCCCGACAATATCCAGCAACTTCGCACAGCCATTGAAGAGGAGTGGGACAACGTTCCACAGGCCACAATCAACAGCCTGATCAACTCTATGCGAAGGAGATGTCTGAGGCAAATAGTGGTCACACCAGATACTGATAGGTTGTCTGATCCACGTCCCTACCTTTTTTTTATCTGTGACCAACAGATGCATATCTGTATTCCCAATCATGTGAAATCCATAGATTAGGGCCTAATGAGTTTATTTCAATTTACTGATTTCCTAATATGAATTGTAACTCTGTAAAATCTTTGAAATTGTTGCATGTTAAGTTTTTATTTTTGTTCAGTGTATATAGAATCAGGACCAACACTTTGCATTTTCTTAAATAAACAAAAATGAACTACAGTAACTGCATTTCATTTTCCCGCTGTACCAAAACGTGACCCCAAAACCGCAATAAATACGGAGCAGTGGGTTTGGTGAACCGTTACACCCCTAACATACTCTATGTTCTGACTGGCAAGGCAACTCAATTTTCACATCATGGGCTAAACTCAACGTAACGCCATTTCCAAAAGCAGCGCAGATCCACCTCTAGACTGGAATTGGAGGCAAATGAATACAAATACAAAGACACAGAACTATCGGGCCCTGAGCAAGGAGTTCTGCAAACACACAAGCACATCATGATGAGTACATTAACCTGGCAAACCCACCCATCTCCCCCACACAGCCATACCTGGTGACAAGGGCGGAGATGATGTCGGTGATGTCAGAGTTGAGCTTGGTGAGCAGCTCCTCCATTGGGCCAGGCAGAGGCAGCTGCTGGGTCAGGTGTTCAGCCCGCCGGATCTGCTGCCGGTTCTGCCAGATCAGGTCCGCCAGCTTCTCACACCTGGAGAGGGATACAAGAACAAGCATCCAAGAACACACACACACACACACACACACACACACACACACACACACACACACACACACACACACACACACACACACACACACACACACACACACACACACACACACACACACACACACGAGAGTGAGGGCTGGGGAGAGCTGTTTATGTGTTTAATTTGTAAAGAAGTGGAGGGAGGGAGGGAGGGAGGGAGGGAGGGAGGGAGGGAGCGACACAATGTGGCTAGCCAGGAGCGCTAACCCAACCCTACCCCGCAACCCAAGAGGAGCATCACCATCATCGACTACAATGGACAGCTAGGATTGTAGGGAGGCAGGTAGCCTAGCGGTTAGTGTTGGGTCAGTAACCGAAAGGTCGCTGGTTCGAATACGACAAGGTGAAAGGTGAAAAAACCTGTCGATGTGTCCTTGAGCAAGGCACTTAACCCTAATTTGCTCCAGGGGCTGACGCTGTAGGTAGGCCGTCATTGTAAATAATAATTTGTTCTTAACTGACTTGCCTAGCTAAATAAATAAATTGTGTGTGTGTGTGATGGGACTGACCAGGACTGCAAGACATCCAGTCCTCCCTCGGTGGGCCCCCCGTTGCCGGCCAGCTGCTGACGTCTTTTCCACTGGATCAGCTCCTCGTCCAGGATCAGTGTCTGCTGCTTCCTCAGCTGGCCCAGAGTCTTCTGGTGCTTCTCCGCCAGGTCCTACACACACACACACACACACACACACACACACACACACACACACAAGCTAGGTTTCCATCCAATTGGCGACAGATTTTCATGCGAATATTCTAGAATCTACATAAAGAAAATATGTGCATGTTCCCATCAGTGGTGTGTCAGTGTGAGATTACATAGGGCATACAATATATACTACAGCGCAAGATGACGTAGGGCATACAATATATACTAATATACTATATACTACAGTGTGAGATGACGTAGGGCATACAATATATACTAATATACTATATACTACAGTGTGAGATGACGTAGGGCATACAATATATACTACAGCGCAAGATGACGTAGGGCATACAATATATACTAATATACTATATACTACAGTGTGAGATGACGTAGGGCATACAATATATACTACAGCGCAAGATGACGTAGGGCATACAATATATACTACAGCGCAAGATGACGTAGGGCATACAATATATACTACAGCGCAAGATGACGTAGGGCATACAATATATACTACAGCGCAAGATGACGTAGGGCATACAATATATACTACAGCGCAAGATGACGTAGGGCATACAATATATACTAATATACTATATACTACAGTGTGAGATGACGTAGGGCATACAATATATACTAATATACTATATACTACAGTGTGAGATGACGTAGGGCATACAATATATACTACAGCGCAAGATGACGTAGGGCATACAATATATACTACAGCGCAAGATGACGTAGGGCATACAATATATACTACAGCGCAAGATGACGTAGGGCATACAATATATACTACAGCGCAAGATGACGTAGGGCATACAATATATACTACAGCGCAAGATGACGTAGGGCATACAATATATACTAATATACTATATACTACAGTGTGCGATGACGTAGGGCATACAATATATACTAATATACTATAAACTAGTGTGAGATGAAGACGTAGGGCATACAATATATACTAATATACTATATACTACAGTGTGAGATGACGTAGGGCATACAATATATACTAATATACTACAGTGTGAGATGACGTAGGGCATACAATATATACTATATACTACAGTGTGAGATGACGTAGGGCATACAATAGATACTAATATACTATATACTACAGTGTGAGATGACGTAGGGCATACAATATATACTACAGTGTGAAATGACGTAGGGCATACAATATACTTTTTTGCTCAAGTTTTCATGTAGGGAATAAAAATCGAAATCTCAATGTGTTTCCATCGCATTTTCAACTCCACCAATAGTTTTGTCACCGAAACGGTAGCGTTAAATAGCAAAATGTGCCTTCTCTGGTCTTGTCACGTGTGCTCTAGCCAACAGCTCGCAAATACAGTGCGGGTAGAATGTGAGGGTAGGCTAGTCTACATGAGATTATAATGGATAAGAGCAAGAATAGTTTATTTGTCAAACGTCAGCCAAGCATCACGTCACCAGAATAAGACCCTAAATATTTATTGGAAAGGAGCACCGCGTTTCTTAACACCCCCCCCCCCCACCCCCCCCCACACCCCACACCCCACACCCACCCCACTTAAACCCGTAAGCCAGCCGCACCAACGTGTCGGGAGGAAACACCATTCAACTGATGACCGAGGTCAGCCTGCAGACGCTCGGCCTACCACAAGGAGGCGCTTATGCGGTCTGTAGTGACGCCTCTAGCATGGCGATGCAGTTTCTTAGACCACTGGGCCGGCTCGGGAGACCCATCAGAACTTATTTCATCTGTAGCCTTAATAAGCTGCATGTTCCACCCCCAATCTAGTAGTATTGAATGTGTAGCTTGTGTATGCACTCTATATCTGCCAGTCTGCAGTGTGTGTGTATGTGTACGAGTGTGTGTGTATGTTCAGTAGCGTACCAGTCTGTATTTCTGCAGTGTGTTGGCCTCCCTGGTGAGCCAAGCCTCCACGGTGGCTCTTTTGGCCTGCAGGCTGGTCTCCCTCTGGGCTCGCTCTTCCGCCGGCACGGACGACAGACTGCTCAACTGGGCTACAGAGAGGAGGGGGAGGGGGCGGAGGAGGAGGGGGAGAAGGAAGGGAGTGGAGGAAGAGGAGTGGAGGAGTAAATAGGCGGGTGATGGAGTGAAGGAGAGGGAGAAGTAGAGGTGGCATGGGTCAATACATCTCATTTTCCCCATTACATATACCCCACCTGCAGAGCTACTATACGGAGTGTGCAGGCTTTTGCTCTAACCACTAACAGGGCGGATCCACTCTAACATGATTCAGCTAATCACGGCCCTGAGGAGCGGTCGATTAGTTGAATCTGGGTCGTGCTCATTCATTAGGCATAACATGAAAGAAAACAGTTAAAACGGGGAGGAACAACCTGAACTTGTCCAACAAGAAACACTTGTTTTGGTTGCGAGGTGTTTTGCTACAGTGTGCCTAAGTGGGTTAGTCCTTCTAGATAGATAGGTAGGTAGGTACTTTATTGATCCCCGAGGGGGAAATTTCTTAAAGCATTGAGAACAGCACTGCTGTAATCCCAGGCAGTCAGCGTCTCACCCTGGATGCGCAGGTTCTCCTGGTACTGGATGATGAAATATTCCTGGTTGTTCTGCAGCTTGCGCAGCTCGTTCTCCGTCTCCTGCGTGGCCACGCGCAGCTCCTCGAACGTCTGGTTGATCTGCTGGTGCCTCTGGGAGAGGCTGTCCATGGTCCCGCCCCCGCCTCTCTGCCAATGGGGAGAAAGGCCAGTGAGAGAGCCAGCAGGATGACAGCGCTTCGGGAGGATGAAGTATAGTTAAGGCCGCCAGGGGCCAGTTCAACAGAGTGCGACATCACAGAACAAAACATTTTGTACAACTGGTAGGACTTTCTGTCTTGTAGAATAGTGAGTCATTTCAGCTCTATACACTTTGTGTGTGTGTGCGTGAGTCTCACGTTGGTGGCCTCCTGCACCAGCCTCTGCTCCGTGTGGAGGATGTGTTTGATGCAGCGCACCAGCTCAAGAGGACAGCGGTCATACGTGCTCTGAGGAAGGAAAGGATACATTTGTCTTACAAACACACACACACGCAAAGGTACACACACAGAAACAGCTACAGAATCCAAAACTAAATGCACACACACGCACAGAACACAAGATTTCAAAACTCGTCCACTGTGGATACGTAGAGGGAAGGGAACAAACTCCTCCGTTTCCCTACTAACAAATTGACTCCCTTCTCAGTTTCCAGAGGAGTGGAGGACGGAGGAGTCAAAGAGAGGACAGACTTTGGTCTAATTGAGAATCTCCCACACACAGGAAGAAACAGCTGCACGGTGACTAAGTGGACACAGTCGCTGTTGTCACGACACCACCCCAGTATTATGGGCTGCTGATCCAATATGGAGGCCTGCACCACCAGGGGAGTGAGAACATACTGCATACATACTCTTAACAAGGCTAACTCGATCAGATCAATCAACGGAAATTCGTGTTGGCGCCAGGGGTTTGTAACACTGCCACTTGACCCTTGATGGAGTGACCATGTTGTGTTAAAGAGTGCTACAGAGAAACCCCTTCATTTCAAGGTGACAAAAGTTCATTGTGAGCCAATGCCGGATTAGCCACCTCCCGTTGTAACAGTGCTGGGCTGTGTTGTGTTAACTAGCCACCTCCCGTTGTAACAGTGCTGGGCTGTGTTGTGTTAACTAGCCACCTCCCGTTGTAACAGTGCTGGGCTGTGTTGTGTTAACTAGCCACCTCCCGTTGTAACAGTGCTGGGCTGTGTTGTGTTAACTAGCCACCTCCCGTTGTAACAGTGCTGGGCTGTGTTGTGTTAACTAGCCACCTCCCGTTGTAACAGTGCTGGGCTGTGTTGTGTTAACTAGCCACCTCCCGTTGTAACAGTGCTGGGCTGTGTTAACTAGCCACCTCCCGTTGTAACAGTGCTGGGCTGTGTTAACTAGCCACCTCCCGTTGTAACAGTGCTGGGCTGTGTTAACTAGCCACCTCCCGTTGTAACAGTGCTGGGCTGTGTTAACTAGCCACCTCCCGTTGTAACAGTGCTGGGCTGTGTTAACTAGCCACCTCCCGTTGTAACAGTGCTGGGCTGTGTTAACTAGCCACCTCCCGTTGTAACAGTGCTGGGCTGTGTTAACTAGCCACCTCCCGTTGTAACAGTGCTGGGCTGTGTTAACTAGCCACCTCCCGTTGTAACAGTGCTGGGCTGTGTTAACTAGCCACCTCCCGTTGTAACAGTGCTGGGCTGTGTTAACTAGCCACCTCCCGTTGTAACAGTGCTGGGCTGTGTTGTGTTAACTAGCCACCAAACCGAAGAAAACCCGGACCTGTCCATTTAGAGAAGCTTGTTTTCGTCTTTCATTGCAAAACGTTGCGTGCCTTAATGAACACGAACCAGAGAATAATGGATGTACTAGCGTAGGTGTCACGCCCATAGAGGTAGAGCATTATAATTAGAGAGAAGGAACATGGTTGCCAACGCATTTCTACGGAAACTGCTCAATGGCGCCTCAACCTAAAACAGAGATGTTAAGTTCGCTTAGAGATGCAATAAAATATTTCTAGATCTGTTTTTGGGGCGGGACGATTAGGCATGTGCAGTCTTGTCTCCTAGAGAACCAGACGACACGTAAATCAAGCTGCAGTAGACCAGAGGTTCGCTACTACTTTGGATGCAGACCCGCAGGCAAAGCCTGTCCCCTTTGGTCTCTCACCTTAAGCTGGCTGGCGTAGTGTCCCAGTTTGATCTTGAGCAGGAAGCCGTCCTCCCCGACTTGGTGCTCGGCCTTCCTCTGCAGCTCCTGCACCAGGCTGTCCAGCAGACGCTTGGCCTTAAGCTCATCCTGGGGGTTCTCCAGCTCCACAGAGTCCCTGGGGGCCCGGGTCAGGGGTCAAACAGACAATATCAGATGTACTAAGTTGTGGGACATGGGTTTATACACTCACTATCTCCATCTTTCTCAATGTAACACATACAGGTTCTCTTCTTCTGTGTACCCTTCTGTGCATTAAGCACAACATTGTATTCTCACATGCACACAAGGACTACAGATGTAAACTAACTCCATATCTAATTCCAGCACATACACATTGATGTGAAAACTTATGATAAATGTGCTACTGTCCCTGTCAAATAGCCCAAATTCCTGAGAAACACGCACACACATTTAGCCTAACATTCTTTCTCTGGGTTTCCAAGTCCCTAAGAGACCTTTTTTTTATAAAAATATTCAACAGACAGACTCCTTTTCTTGTACATTCACACACACACACACACACACACACACACTAATGTTTGACATTAACTTCTAAACTAAAACGGTCAAGACCCACTCAAGACCACAAGTGGACAAATAAGCCAAAAATAAAACTATAAAATTGTTAACACATGCCATTAATATCCCTCTTGAGCACAAGTGCACACGCATGAATGCATGCAATTCATATTTAAACTTTTTCCACTTTGCAACGACTGTTTTGTGGCTAAGTCAAAGCTTCATTCAGTTTAATCTTATCCAATGTCATCTTAGATCCAGACTTGACTGCCCTCAACCAGCACAAAAAACATACTGTGGCGTACTGCATTAGCATCGAATAGCCCCCGCAATCTGCAACTTTTCAGGGAAGTCAGGAACCAATATACACAGTCAGTTAGGAAAGCAACGGCTAGCTTTTTCAAACAGAAATTTGATTCCAAAAAGTTTTGGGACACTAAAGTCCATGGAGAATAAGAGCACCTCCTCCCAGCTGCCCACTGCACTGAGGATAGGAGAACACTGTCACCACCGATAAATCTATGATAATCGAGAACTTCAATAAGCATTTTGTTACGGCTGGCCATGCTTTCCACCTGGCTACCCCTACCCCGGCCAACAGCTCTGCACCCCCCGCAGCAACTTGCTCAAGCCCCCCCCCCGCTTCTCCTTCACCCAAATCCAGACAGCTGATGTTCTGAAAGAGCCGCAAAATCTGGACCCCTACAAATCTGCTGGGCTAGATAATCTGGACCCTTTTTTTCTAAAATGATCAGCAGCTATTGTTGCAACCCCTATTACCATCCTGTTCAACCTCTCTTTCGTATCGTCAGAGATCCCTAGAGATTGGAAAGCTGCCGCGGTCATCCCCCTCTTCAAAAGGTGGAGACACTCTAGACCCAAACTGTTACAGACCTATATCCATCCTGCCCTGCCTTTCTAAGTAGACAAGTTCATTCACGTTCCATCAGAGGAACTGTTAGAATTATGTACTAAAGAACAGCTGTTGAAGATCTCTGAACACTACCAGGTTGAAATTAGTGAAGAAGATCAAAATAAATTGTGTTAGGTTGGATACTGAAGGTAACATACTCTAAGTTTTCACTGGGGCAGCCTCTGCCGAGGACATCACCTCCCCAGCCAGCTCCCCGGTTCGCTACAACGTCCGCTCCGTCTAGAGAGTTTGCTTTGGGAAGGTGACCCAGATTTGCCTAGGGGGGGGGGGGGGGGGGTCGCTCCTCTCTCAGTCGTGCCCCAGACACATTTGATATTGTTGGAAACTTACGTCTGTTGACAAAATGTAATGAGAAGGACCCGGAGACTTTATTTTCGTTGTTTGAGCGTGTTGCTGACGATTGGCGTTGGTCTGATTCTGATCGCACTTTAATGTTGCAGTGTGTGTTGACTGGTAACGCGCAGGAAGCATATTCAGCTCTAGGTGTAACCGACAGTGTCAGCTATGATACTGTTAAAATGGATGTGTTACAGATTTACGAATTGGTTCCCGAGGCTTCCCGACAACGATTTAGAACTTTAAATGTTGAGTTTGCGCAAGAGTTATCTTCGCAGTTTAATCTCTGGTGTTCCACCTCTGCGGTTACGACTTCCCAGGGGCTGTGTGATCTGATTATGCTAGAACAATTTAAGGACACAATCCCTGATTGAAGAGCCAAGTACATTAACGAACGGAAAGTGAAGACTGTCTCTAAAGCTGCGGTTTTGGCGGACGAGTATGTTTTGACTTACAAAACTGGCTTTGCAGAGCCCCGTATTTGGAGTGAGTGGGGGGTGTTAGGAGAGATTTGGGGCTCGCCCTTCGAGACACTGGTTCACGGGCATTCATCTAGGGTTGAGCCTGGCTCCCGTGGTAAAGCTGACTTCAGTCAAGAGTGTCACTACTGTCAGGGTTCAGGTCATTGGAAAAACAATTGTCCTGTTCTCAGGGCTACGGGTAAAATACTTGCAGTAACGTTAAACCTAATTCTACGGCGTTAGCAGCGCCTGTCCCACATCAGTTCACTCCGTCTCATGCCCAGGTGCATGCGAAAGTCCCAATTGACCCAGAATATTTACTTTTCTTTACGGAGGGTTTTGTTTCTCTGTTTGGAAGTAACGACCCAGTGCCAGTGAAGATGCTGAGGGACACTGAGTCGTTTGTGTTAATCTGTGTTACCCTTCTCAGTTTGAACTCTGTCAGTTCCATTGCATAAACTGATGTTGGATTCTGAACCGGTGAAAGGCGAGGATGTGGTAGGGGTACATCCTTCGTTGCCTATTGAGGGTATCGACGTTATCCTTGGGAATTACTAGGCTGGTTGGCGTGTACGGCCCTTCGTATCGCCATCTCTAGTGGTTGACCTGGGTCACTACACCGGCTAACGATGATGTTAAAAAGAAATGTCACTACTTTTCCTATTATCCCTGCTCTAATCAAGGAGCAACGGGCTGACCCCACATTAGAAGAGCTGTGTGACTTTGTGCCTGCAGAACAGTTGGGACATGTCGCCCATGGTTCTTTTCTCCAGGATGATGTCCTGATGAGAAAGTGAGTGCCTCATAGTAGTTGTTTTGTGGGGGAGGTTATTAGTCAGGTTGTTGTACCAGTTAAGCTTTGTGAGTTGGTTTTGAAAACTTCCCACAACGATGTTGCTGGACATCTGGGCGTGAAGAATCACATACTGAGACATTTATTTTGGCCTAGGTTAAAGGGATGTTTCTGTGTTCATCAAAACCTGTCACACCACAAATAATTGGTGAACCTAATCAAGCTATTAAGCCGGTACCGCTGTTTCCTGTTCCTGTAGTCAACCAGCCTTTTAAGTATCTGATTGTTGACCCTCTGCCTCGCTCTAAGAATGGTAATAGTTACCAGTTCACTGTGAAGTGGTCCATTACGACTAAGTCTGTGCTAAAAGCTTTGACTCCGTTTCTCTCGCTGTCTGGAATCCCTAAGGTTATTTAGAGTGACCTAGGTTCTCATTTCTAATGGATAAGGATCGGGAGGATGGGTTGCTATGGTTACTGTTAGCCGCCAGGGAGGTTTCACAGGAGAGCACAGGTTTCAGTCCAAAACGACCTAGCGTTCGGACATAGTGTGCGTGGGCTTCTAGCAGTGCTCCAGGATGACCTGACCAGCAGCCATCGACATGATCAATAAGACTAGCCTGGATAAATAAAAAGGGCAAAGGGATAAAAGTAATGAGAAAAGTGGTTGTAAACCCACCAGAGCTGCCCCTCGATCCACTGGGCCAGGTAGTGGCGCACCTCTATGGGGAAGTGTTGTCCGTAAAGAGACTGCATCTGGTGCAGCGCATCCCCCTGCAGCTGCTGGGCCTGGATCCACACCGCCATCCTCCTTCAGCCCCCTACCCAAACACACAGAGAGGAGACGAGGGGAGAGAGGGGAGGCAGATGCAGAGAAGTGGAGAGACGAGGGAGAGTGGATGGGAGAGGCGGAGGAGGGATGGAGAGGATGGGAGAGTGGGTGGAGGAGAGGGAGAGCAGAGGCGATGGGGTGAGTGAAGGAAGGAAAGGGGAGAGGAGGACGGAGGGTGAGGGTGGGTAGAGGAGAGGAAAAGATGAGGAAGGGATGAGAGGAGAGGGAGAGGAAACAGGTGAGGAGGGAGGGAGAGCAGAGGAAAGGAAAGAGTGTGAAGGAAAAATAATGCATAGAGGTTAGACAGACGGGAAAAGTTAAAATAGTGTGGGGGGTAACAATAAAATGAATAGGTTACGTCCTATCCTGGAGAAACTCTACACCCCAGGCTGTCACAGGGAGAGTGAGAGTGCCCAGCAGCTGCCAGACTCTCAGAATGCTCCTTGGAAGATGTTGTTGACCAACCACCTCAATAAATCAGGACATTCCCAAACCTTACACAAGCCAAGCCATTGCCAAAGCATTGGTTTAACAGGTGATGGGAAGTGTGCCATTGAGTAGGCCTACTGCCACTCCCAACACTCCTTTCCACATCTGGTGCCAGCACTCAGTCAGGAGTGGAATGAAAACATAGCTAGTAGTCTTTGGCCAGAGTAGGCTCTAGTGATACATTCCAGTCTTTTGCTGTGGGTAAAAGACATGCACACAGAAACACACATCCATGTCCAGGTTTGCAGTGTTAATGGGATGTGGGTGCTGACATTCCTCAAAAACATATTTGCATACTCAAATGTATGGTCAAGGAACACTGTCCTCACTCCTGTATTTTTCCTTACAAACTGCTGACATGAATGCAAAAGCTTGAGAGACTAGTTAGTAGTATACATTAAGCTGCATCACATCCTGCGGTGATCGGGAGCCCAAATCAAGTCTCCAAATCAAACATCACATCCATCGTAAACATGACTAACACGCAATTCATGCAGCTAGCTATCAATTAAAGGGTTTTTGGACAGTTTAAAAATCCTTACTTGTATGATAGCTACATGTCCAAAAGAAAAACCTTACTTGTATTGATAGGTAGCTGAATGAATGGCGTGTTTGCCATGTTTACAATGTTTACAGTGTGCTGACACCGATGTATAATATAATACAAAAGAGTGTGAGACAGATGTAGCTTCATAGCACCACATCACGGAATGTCATTTTTGCGAGCATTTAAATGTGGCTTTTCGGGTTTAGCCAGCTGATTGACAGTTCTACTTTTGTACAGACAAACAGTTTAGCTGGCCAACTATACCCAAGCACAAGTTAGTTCGTGATCTGACTAACTAATTGAGTTGCCTACTGTATATAATGACTTTGCTTTAACTGTAACGCTAACGTCGTTGGGAAGGGCTCGTATGCAAACATGTCACGGTCTACACCAGGCGTTGTAATCGGGACATTGTGAGATATTTGTATTTGATTCGAAACTAACCGAGTAACTATTTAGTTAAGTGAGTATTGTTAAAGTCCTTTGACAGTCTAGGTAACGTTAGATAGTTTGTGTTTGCCAGTGAAAACATACAGGTCGCTAGCAGCTACTGTAGCTAACTAGCTAACTATCCGATAAAGGTTAGTTGGACGATCCATATAACCAACCAGAGTAGTAGTTAGAAATAAAATACAAATGGCGCATTAGTTTGCAGGCTAGCCAACGTTAGTCAAGTTAGTTTACAACTATTTCGAAATGCAAAGAGAACGTGTGCAATCCGCCGCTTACCTATTTCCAGACAGCAGATCCGATATAGATCATAGGGCACAGGAAACAAGCAAAACTAAACCCTTCAAGCGTTTTTTGTGTTTAACGTCACCTCGCTAGCTAATGTTACCCAGATGTGTTACCGTTTGTCATATCGAATCATAACCGGTATCGTAATGGCAAGTTCTTTCTTTGCTTGGCGAGAAAATCAACTAACAACCAGCTGTTGCTGCTACTGTGTAGCTAGCTAGCTAACGTTAGCATCGAACTATTAGCCTGCAGCACCTACTTCCGGGGGGAGGAGCTAGTTTTGGTTATATAGGTCGTTAAATAAACTGGGCTGTTTATATAAACTAGTTCATTAATACACACTTGACTGGAATTGTAACAATAACTAGTGGGGAGAGCGCGTCAATCTGGTTCTCTCTGAAAATACTACTTAATGTTTTTTGGGGTGTATCTGTACTTGACTATTTATATATATGGGTCATTCCTGGGATTCGGTAATATTTCAGTCCCCTAGATTTTTGAAAGTAGTGGTTCACCAAAATTAAATGTTAAAAGCTTTACACAATACTTTGGTATGTCCTTTATAATGAATACAAATAGTTATTGCATTTAAATAATTTTTAGCATTAAAAAAAATCTTATTTATGTCTTACAGCAAGCATTTTGTCATGTCCCTGAGGTTCTTCGCTGAATTTGTACTTGGAAAATAATTAATAAAATGTGCACAGTGTCTATAATTTTCAGCAATAATGCAAGTATTTATTTGTGTTCTTTGCTTTTGAAAAGAAATTTAAAAAAAAAAAGCTAGATATTTGATAAAAAACAACTTAAAAAGTTATGTCCCTCAGTCTGAACTCAACCCCGTCACGCCAACCATTCTCCGCCCATAATAATTTAGACTCCACCCATATGTGACATCATTCACAGGAAGTTGCATCATTCAGCTCTCTTCAACAGCATGGTGCAGAAGAAGGTGAGTGTTATCACACTTTTTAATCATTTTTTGAGGTGAATTATAGTCAGGGAGGGTACTGTCAAGCTTAACAACTCAACCCCATCACATACAATTAAGATGGAAAATGATGACTTTTCAAAATTTTATTTTAATCCATAAAAATCTAATATGTACTTATTTAATTGGATGCCATGTGGCCCACTCTTCTACACCACATTAAGAGCAGTGGCCATTTTGAGCAAAAAAACTCAACCCCATCACACTCAACCCCGTCACATATGTTATTGTTTCGGGGTTGTAAACTTTGTGACAGGGTTGAGTTATTCACTTAATTGAATCAATGATTTCAATTAAAAAAAACAATTTCAGTAAATATATTACCAAAATCATAACTCATAAATCATAAATCATAACAAAATCAATATTTTTGTCATAGATCAAATATTTGATGTAATGTGTCCACTTAAACTTCAACAGAGATCCAAGCTGTTCACTTTGGGGCCTCACATAAGCAAGCCACTCTACACACTGGGGTAATGTATGTAGGGCAACAAGAGCCCATGTGCTTCACCACAATCTCCCCTTCTAGATACAAAGGTCCTCCTGCTATCTGGAAACATCTTGATCCTGTGCTAGACCACCTTCAGGCTACTCATCCACAAGTTTCTGTCCTACATTTTTTTAGTGATGGACCTTGTACACAGTACAAACAGAAAGGACATTTCATGCTTTTTACTACAGAAATCCACAAACGTGGATTTAAAGCTGGCACATGGAACTTTTTTGAATCAAGCCATGGGAAAGGGGCCCCTGATGGTGTAGGAGGAGCATTAAAGAGAGCTGCAGACAGGTTGGTGGCTAAGGGCCATGACATCCAAGATGCACAGCAACTGTATGAAGTCCTCAGACAAACAAATACATCAGTGGAACTGTTTTTTGTGGAAAGCACTGATGTTGACCGTGCTGTAGAAATGATGCAGAGTCCTATAAAAGCAGTCCCATCTTCAATGAGAATACATCAGGTCGTCACCCTTGCTCCAGGTGAGCTGATATGTCGTGATGTCAGCTGCTTTTGTTCTACAAAGAAAGACCTAAACTGTACATGCTTTAACACACAGCACTTCAGTTTTTGTCAGAACATACCAATGCCTGCACAGCCAGCAGACAACCAGGAAAATCCACAACCCATGGAAGTGGAGAAATTGGTACATCCAGATGTTGGACAGTGGTGCATACTGAAATATGATGATGACCTGTACCCAGGCATTGTCCTTGACACAGACGAAACAAGTGTTCAAGTCAAGTGTATGCATCGTGTTGGACCAAACAGATTTTTTTGGCCTTCTCGTGATGACATCCACTGGTACCAATTTGATGAAGTCATTGAGATGATTCCAGCTCCACAACATGTGACATCTCGCCATGTTGCGGTTCTGAAGGAGGTTTGGGCCAGACTCTCAATATAAAATCCTGAATAAAGTGCCTCAGCCACACACACACACACACACACACACACACACACAGAGCCAGACACACACACACACACACAGACCCACAGACACACACACACACACACATGCAGTTTTGTTTTATGTTATGTTATTATGATGGACTTTTATCTGCTGCAGTTTTGTTTTATGTTATGAACTTTTATCTGCTGCAGTTTTGTTTTATGTTATGAACTTTTATCTGCTGCAGTTTTGTTTTATGTTATGAACTTTTATCTGCTGCAGTTTTGTTTTATGTTATGAACTTTTATCTGCTGCAGTTGTTTTGTTATTATGAACTTTTATCTGCTGCAGTTGTTTTATGTTATTATGAACTTTTATCTGCTGCAGTTGTTCAGTTAATAAAGTAAAAACGACAGAAACTAAATATGACTATGTCTTTATTACATGGTTGCCTAAAATAAAATAGTGTTTTGTTTGAGTCTCAAAGAGGGATTTTCGTATTAAACAAATACAAAATAAAAGTAGGCCAATGTGTCCTTTCAACCCTGTTACAGTATTCAACCCCATCACAGTATTCTCAACCCTGTCACATTAATATTTTTGGAAAATAAAATAAGGAAGACAATTAAAAATTAAAGCATTTCTTGCTGATTACCACCCGACATGTTAAGGGCTAACACAGTAAAATTGTGGTTTTAGTAAAACATCGAAATGAAAATTGTTCTTACTAAAATAAAGAGACCACAGACAAACAATTTGGATATTTGTAACTTCCATCACATACAAATGTGAAAATTATCATAAATGTTACATTTGAAGTCATTGAATTGGTATGAGGGACACATGAGCAGTAGGTAGATGTTTGTTTTATAACAAGTTTTGTATAAAATCCTGTTTAAACTACTTAAATTTTGTCCGTTACGGGGTTGAGAATAAAAGGTGTACAAATCTGACAAAAACTGAAAATAATAAAAAGTCTTTAATGCCTGAGATGGGAAAATATGATTTTTTGAAGGTTTGATATGTGCCTAATAATGTGGGGTATTTAGAAATGTAATCATATGTAGTTCAAAAATTTAAAAAGTCCAAGTTGAAATATTACCGAATCCCAGGAATGACCCATATATGATATACAGCGGTATTGCTCCTTTAAGGAAACTGAGTTCTCTAAACTGTCTTCCCTAATCAACTGTCTGACTAGTATCAAACAGTGGTTATGTGACAACTTTTTGATTCTGAATTCAGACAAAACAGAAACACTAATTATCGCCCCTGAAAGTAAAATCCCAAAGATAATACAGCATATTGGTGATTTAGGCTCGTCTGTCCAACCGAGCCTTAGGAGCTTAGGTGTTGTTTTTGATTCAGCTGTCCTTGGAGCTCCACTCTAAACAACTAGTTAGAAACTGTTTCTTCCAACTGAGGAATATTTCCAAATTAAGATCATTTGTGACTAAGGGTGAGTTGGAGATGATCATTCATGCGTTCATCTCCTCTCGTTTAGATTACTGTAACAGTCTGTTACAGCATCACCTGTTTGAGTAAGAAGGAGCTTTATCGCCTCCAGGCTGTTCAGAACTCTGCTGCAAGGCTTTTAACTCACATTAAGAAAAGAGAACACATCACACCTGTTTTAGCAGCTTTACACTGGTTACCAGTCCAGTATAGAATTCATTTTAAAATCCTGGTTCTTACCTTCAGAGCCTTGCATGGTCAAGTGCCTACTTACATCACTGACTTGATACAGCTTTACACTCCCACCCGGAGTCTCAGGTCATTAGATCAGAGGCTATTAGTTGTTCCTCGCACTCATTTTAAAACTAGAGGGGACCAATCATTCCAGGCAGTGGCTCCTAAGCTGTGGAATGCTTTGCCTCCCCTTCTGCGTTGTGCGAACTCTGTTGATTCTTTTAAAAAGCAACTGAAGATTTGTTATTGTATTTCATTTTATTTTGAAGCAGTTTGTGATTTTTATCTGTGAAATGTGCTATATAAATACATTTTACTTACTATATATATTCCTATAGAAAATAATGTACTTTTTACTACATACATTTTCCCTGACACCCAAAAGTACTCCTTCGATTTTGAATGCTTAGCAGGACAGGAAAATTGTCAAAATTCAGGCACTGATCAAGAGAACACCCCTGGTCATCCCTACTGCACTAAACACAAATGCTTGGTTTGTAAATTGTCTGAGTGTTGGCTATCCATAAAGAAACTAGAAAATTGTGCCACCTGGTTTCCTTAATACAAGGAATTTGAAATTATCTACACTTTTGATACTTATGTAAATTTTAGCAATTCAATTTACTTTTGATACATACGTTTCATTAAAACCAAATACTTTTAGACTTTTACTCAAGTAGTATTTCAAAATTCCAAAGGCAATCGCACATCTTAGCTATCTTTTTTGCAGGTGCATGGTAACAGTTGAAAGAAATTAGAATTAACTGCTCTTGATAGTATCACTGATCTTCAATAAGCTTTACGTATCGGCCTCAAGGCCTTCGTCAGAGCTTTTTGAAGATCAGTGATACTATCAAGAGCAGTGTGCAGGTTTCTTCTTTCTTTAATTTCACTCAAGTAGTATTTACCTAGTTGACTTTAACTTGAGTCATTTTCTATTCAGGTAGCTTTACTTTTACTCAAGTATGGCAATTGCGTACAGTGCCGACCCGTCATTCAGGGCAGGTGGGGCAGAGCCCCATCTGTTTTGAGCCCCTCATTTTTTTGGGGGGGCTTGCCTGTTTTGCATGTTATTTTGGCATTAATACGTGTCACCTATCAGTTTGCAAATAATGTAAAAAAATATATACTGTATATCATGGAGTTAATAAAGCTGCATACAAACATGGTCTCTTTTTTGTTTTCTTGAGTAAAGTAGCTCCAAAATGCAGGTGTTTCAGCCAAGCTCAGCGCTTTCTGTGGTGGTGGGGCAAGCCAGCAGAAAATACGGAGCGTTGTGCCGTGATTGGCTCAGTGTTCTGTCACTCATGGGGACACTACGGGTAGACCTCGAAAATTCAAGCCCCTTGGGTGCTAGCATAGAGTTACATTAGAAGTGCCCATCCAAGAAGGCTCAAGGTCATTGGCCACAGATAAAATGACGTCAAATCACGTTATATGTACCGTAGCTTTGATTGGACTGATCATGTCAACATCATACTTTTAAAATCTTAGCTAGCAGTCATCATCATGAATCAAGTCGACAATCTACTGGCAAATCCTTTTTAATCCTTGTCATATGAAGAGAAATAATAGATAAAACGTATCGGTGCTCATCGAGATTTACATGCTAAAATCGCCACTGATTGCATACTTTTAAGCATTAAGCCACTGAAGGTGTTGTGGTTCTATTCACTAAAAGAAGTAGCTATGAGCCGGAACAGCTCATAGGAGCAGGAGCCTATCACCTGTTTCTGTTGTGTAAGGAAGCTTGATGTACAAGTATAAACCCTGGACAGGACAGTGTCTTACCCCCAATCTATCTCCTTAATGCTGAGTGCCAAGCAGAGACTCATTGGGTCCCATTTCTACAGACTTTGGTATGACTCAGCCAGAGATCGAACTCCCAACCTTCCAATCTCAGGGCAGACACTAATCCTGGGGTGTCAAACACATTTTTTCACCCAGGCCACTTTCGGTCTTCACCGAGGCCCAGCACTTAATTCAAATTGGTTATATTTCCTCGCTGTCAAAATGCGCAAAGAAATTGTCCTCGGTCTATAGCTTTTGGAATTTTCTATGCTCTCTGACAGTCTTAACTTTCATTTCGATGAGTGTTACCAAGCTGGACAGAGTAAAGAGACTGTAAAAATGTAAATCCATTATAATTTCTACACAGTTTTGATTTAGTTGAGTCATTTCAATGTCGATTGAGATTATTCCCCACTCAAAAAAACCTAACAATTATGTATTTATTTATTACTCAAACCACCTTGCGTGCCAGATTGAATGGGTCCAATGTTTGAGAAACCTCATCTAACCACAAGACCACTGGGGGGTGGGGTATTCCTGCGGAAGTGGTGGGGTCTTCCTGTGGGGGGACAGGGAATGGGGTCTCCTGGAGCATACATCTACATTGTAAAAAAATAAATCACTTTTTTTTTTGTGGCGGCCATGATTTAGCAGCGGCGTGTCTCTAAGGTGCAGGGTAGAGTGCCAGCTAGAACAGTGACTAAGGTTTAAGGCAGGGTACTGTGTGTGTTGTGTCGGTATGCATATGTATGTTATGTGTGTGTTGTGTCGGTATGCATATGTATGTTATGTGTATATGTGAATGTGAGTGTATATAGTGCGTATATAGCCTTGTGAGCATAGAGTTTTTAGGGTCAATGCAGATAGTCTATGTAACCATTGTTGACAACGGTTCATGTAGTCATTAGCACAAGCCACTGTGTTTTCTATGGACCTCCCTCTCACCTTGCTCAGGGCCCACTGATGATCCAGAGCTATTGATCTTGAAAATCACAGACCACTGTGAGAATGTTCACTCTCTCTGGCTGTGACAGACCACTCATGCCCTCTACTGGACAGACCTGCTATCTGACGTCTGAGTTCACACAGAGCCGTGAAGCCACAGTCATCAGAATACAAGCCAGTCCCAGGAAGGGAAAGAGCCAGTTGCACAACTGAATGGATTCAATGTGTCTTCCGCATTTAACCCAACCTCACTGAATCAGGAAGGTGGGGGGACTGGCCTTAATCGATGTCCACGTCATCGGGCCCCGGGGAGCAGTTGCTGTTGGGCGTTAACTGCCTTACTAAAAGGACAGAACGGCAGAATTTTCCACCTTGCTGGCTCAGGGATTCGAACCAGTGACTTTTAGGTTACTGGCCCAACACCCTTAAGATGACAGGGGCGTCTACAGCTACCCCCAGTGCAGACAGACTTTCATACCAAGGCTTGTTCTTAAAAAGGAGCATTATCTTATTTTAATTGGTGGAGAAACTAAAGACAGGAATCCAAGCTGCTCCTCCTGCCAAGTCTTGACTGGTGTGTATGGCTGTATGGCCTCTTTCTTTAATCTCCTGGGGGTTCTACTAAACTAACATATGGAAATGTTTTAAGATGGTCACACCAAGGATAATTTAGCCGTTTGATTTGGAGTTTTAGGACCACTTAAGGTATAAATGAACTAAAACCCACCAAAACATACAGCTCTTAAACCAAAAGGTTGTTTGGCTTGCCCTGGCTCCAAATGGGTGGGCCTATGCTCTCCCAGGCCCACCCATGGCTGCAACCTTGCCAAGTCATGTGAAAACCATAGATTAGGGCCAAATGTATTTATTTCTATTGACTGATTTCCTTATATGAACTGTAACTCAGTAAAATCTGTGAAATTGTTGCATGTTGAGTTTATATTTATGTTCAGTATATATTACATTATATAGGCATACATACTGCATATACAAAAGTATGCGGACAACCCTTCAAATTAGTGGATTCGGCTATTTCAGCCACACCCGTTGCGAACAGGTGTATAAAATCGAGCACACAGCCATGCAATCTCATAGACAAACATTGGCAGTAGAATGGCCTTACTGAAGACCTCAGCGTGGCAGACTTTCAACGTGGCAACATCATAGGATGGCACCATTCCAACAGGTCAGTTCGTCAAAGTTCTGCCCTGCTATAGCTGCCGGTCAATTATAAGTGCTGTTATTGTGAAGATGAAAGGTCTTGGAGCAACAAAGGCTCAGCAGAAGGCCACACAACCTCAAAGAACAAAATCGGCGCATGAAGCGTGTAAAAATTGTCTGTCCTTGGTTGCAACACTCACTACCGAGTTCCAAACTGCCTCTGGAAGCAACATCAGCAGAGCTGGTCCTGACCTCCCTGGGGCCCTAAGCTAAATTCTGCTAAGGGGCCCTCCTACCTGACCCGTGAGCCATGTAAACCATTTGCCATTGCCACACAGTCACACCTGACAACCCAGTGCTCCCACTACAATCCTCCCTCCTTTAAAACAGTTTGCTCCGTCTGTCGGTCTAAGAATAAGTAGACCTATACAGAACAGAATGAGGTACACTACTGGTCAAAAGTTTGGGGTCACTTAGAAATGTCCTTGTTTTTGAAAGAAAAGCAAATTTGTCCATTAAAATAACATCAAATTGATCAGAAATACCGTGTAGACATTGTTAATGTTGTAAATGACTATTGTAGCTGGAAATGGCTGATTTTTTAATGGAATATCTACATAGGCCCTTTATCAGCAACAATCACTCCTGTGTTCCAATAGCACGTTTTGTTAGCTAATCAGAGTTTATAATTTAAAAAAGTCTAATTGATCATTAGAAAACCCTTTTGCAAATTATGTTAGCACAGCTGAAAACTGTTGTGCTGATTAAATAAGCAATAAAACTGGCCTTCTTTAGACTACTGGAGAATCAGCATTTGTGGGTTTGATTACAGGCTCAAAATGGCCAGAAACAAATAACTTTCTACTGAAACTCGTCAGTCTATTCTTGTTCTGAGAAATGAAGGCCATTCCATGCGAGAAATTGCCAAGAAATTGAAGATCTCGTACAACGATGTGTACTACTCCCTTCACAGCACAGCACAAACTGGCTCTAACCAGAATAGAAAGAGGAGTGGGAGGCCCCGGTACACAACTGAGCAAGAGGACAAGTACATTAGTGTCTAGTTTGAGAAACAGACGCCTCACAAGTCCTAAACTGGCAGCTTCATTACATAGTAACCGCAAAACACCAGTCTCAACATCAACAATGAAGAGTCGACTCCGGGATGCTGGTCTTCTAGGCAGAGATCCAAACTCAGCCATCTCACTTTTGTGGTAGGGGAGATCTGCACGACCTGACTCAGTCTCTTCCAACAGTGAGACAAACTGCCTGTGTTTTACCACTTTAGAGACTGTATCCACAACATGGCTTATTTTCAGAACACATTTACAGAGCAGCACCTAATGAATAAAGCAATGCAGGAAAATCATTTTCTGATCTGGGTTCAGCTCAGCTACTTGATCTTGTATCCTTTTCAAAAGGCCAACATTTTTTTCCTGTTTGAGCCCCATCTAGTAGCTAACTAATCCAATATTCAAATTGTAATCCACATGTGAATTTTCATTTTTAATTAACAAACATTGTAATCTTTTTAAGGCAGCGGCAGTTGAGCACAGACACGAGTCAAGTAACAAACCTGCAAAGTTTTTCTCAGGTTGAATAACGAAATTCCAGTGGTTAAACCAGTTAAACCAGTTAAACCAAACATGAAATTGGACTCCCAATCCCGGCCGGTTCGAGCCCGGGATCGAACCAGGGTCTGCAGTGCCTTAGACTGGGAGCCCAATTTCATGTTTGAAGATGTTAGAGCTGCCACTTGAGTATCTGGTCAATATAATGGATAATCTGTGAGTAAACAAACAATTGCCTTCTCGGTTTCCAGCATTACTGTTGTCTGATTGGAGCGTCATCATTCCATGGAAAATTGCAATTGGAGTAAAAATGCCCATAGATGCATGTAGGCTGTGCAACTGTCAATTTTCACACAATCATGGGTAGGCCTACTTAAAATGAGGCTTAGATTTTTTTTGTAAACAGTCATTAAGCTATATATTGTTATCTAAAGCTCTGGGCCGGTTTTACTTTATCAGAACCTTGTTAATACCCAATTGTTTGTAATTAGGTGACTGGGATACCGAGATTTCCCGACAAAGCTCCTTCCTGTTTCCCCGAGAAGAAAAGTGATGGGAACCTGAAACAATAATATTCCTTTTCTATGCAGCATCTTATGCAAAAACAAAATATGCACATGTGAAAAGCTGCAGGAAACGGACATACCATTCATACTTTAGATCAGCCATCACAACAGTAGACTATCAATTGTCAATTTATGATTGAATACCATCCTAATGAACGGCGCAGCGTTTGTAGGCTAATTGACGCTGGGCAGCCTGGATCAGAGCCATACGAAATATACTTTACACATTTTTGAGCACCTCCAAGACGGATGATAAACGAATGGTCTAGTTACTTGGAACAATGGTTCCATTAAAGATAACCCTTATTCTAAACTTAACCCAATTAATTTAACCTTTGTCATTAGGTCCAGAGCCTCCCCCTCGTGTCAAAGCGGGTGTCAATGTTTACAACTTCGATGAGAGGATGAAGCGGAACTATCTATGCTTCTGGTCACGAAAAGAGAGAATGAATTGCGGGAACAGCAGTCAGGTAAACGTGTGTTCTCTCCTCTCCAAGTTTGATGTCAGCAAATAACAGTAACGTTAAGTTTGTTATTAAGTCTGGGTCTTGCTTGCCAGCCACTTCCAGGGCTTTGTCCTGTGACTTTGTGCCTGACAAAAGTGAGAGTGAAATAAAACTATTTATTATGTTTGATAAACGCCAACGGTGTTTATAAACTGCAGCTCGGAAAATAACCGTGTCGCGCGTGAACGAAATGAAACTCGCGCTTCCCAGCAGCCACCTCTGTGGGGACCAGTCCAGACAATATATGGGCCTGATGGCACTCCTCATAGGCACACATCATTTAAAACAAGACAATGATTATCTAGTCTCTCAGTCAAGGTTTAGTTACAACTCTGGACTAATGCAAGATGGAAAGTAATGGATTGACTATTGATTTATATATTGAATTTAAAATGTTGATTAGCTGGACATACTGGGCAATATGGATGCACATCTCTCAGTAAATAATAACCATCAAGTATTCAGCCAAGACATAGTATAAATAGTATTCTATATTTGAAAATGTATAAAAGGAAATCTAGGGGAGCCAGTTTGAATGGGCCTGATGCAGCCGATAAAATTAATAATAGTATTGTTAGCTATAATTTACAGGTGCTATGCTTAAGTTTGTCATTAGAGGAGATGCTGGATCATCAGCCAGTACAAGCACAGACTCAGTTTTTCCACATCCAGCCTCAGCCAGTACTAACACACACCCAGTACTGGCAGCTTCAGCAAATACTAACACAGACCCAGTACTGGCAGCTTCAGCAAGTACTAACACAGACCCAATACAGCAGTCTTCAGCAAGTACTAACACAGACCCAGGTGAAGTACAGGCAGCCTCAGCCAGTACTAGCACAACCAGAGGTGTACAGCCAGCATCAGATACAAGCAGCTCAGACACTAATAGAACAGTTGCTTCTCTACAGTCCTGGTCTTAACAGACTTTATGGAGGACTGAGTTAGTGCGCAGAGGTCCATTCAAACCAGGAATTTATTTTTCTTACCATGAAGACAAGTCTAGAAGAGGTTTCCATTCAGGCTTATTACAGAGACCGCTGTCAAATGGGGAAAAGATTACCAGGAGCTGGCTTTCATATTTAAATAAACAATGCGGCGTATTATTTTTGCCGTAAGCGCTTTTCTACAAAAGACTACAAAATAATAAAGGAAGGCGTAAATGACTGATCAACACCATTCTGAAACACCATGAGGGACGTCCTGAACACAAACAATATGATTAAGCGGAGAGAACTTGATCTGTTGCGTAAGTCGGGGACAGACTCGTGACCAGATACAAATTACAATTTGAGGCTGAAAGAAAGAGATGGCGGGATGTCCTTACACGTTTAATAAGTATCACCCAGTCTCTGTCTGAAAGAAACCTAGCATTCAGACAAACTCTTCCAACCAGATAATGGAAACTTCCTAAAAGAGGTTAAATAACTGGCAAAATTTGACCCTGTTATGGAAAATCATCTCAGCAAAATTAAAGATGGAGAGACATGTTCATTACCTTGGGAAGCGCACACAGAATGAGCTGATACAGATTGTGAGTGACATGATTCTGGAAGCAATAGTGGCTCAAGTAAGAGACTCAAAGTTCTTCTCCATTATCTTGGACTGTTACACCTGACATTAGTCACCCGGAACAAATGTCCATTATTCTGAAAAGCGTGGCTTTAAAGGGAAAGCCAGAGATCGGCTTTGTGAATGTTGAGGTTACAGGCTCGAATCTGTCCACTGTCATCTTAGATAAGCTGAACAAGCTGAAGATACCATTTGAAGATTGCAGAGGGCAAGCTTATGATAATGGGGCCAACATGAAGGGCAAGCACAAAGGAGTACAAGCCAGACTGCTCAAAAAAAGATCCCAGATCAGAGTTTGTCTCATGTGGAGCACATTCTCTAAACCTTGTCATTGCAGATGCTGCACAATTTTAAAAGATGCAGTTGGGTTTTTTGGCCATGTGCAAAAGCACCTCACCTTCTTTTCAGCTGGCACACAAAGATGGAGTGTTTTGAAGAAACACGTGAACATAACCATGCTATGAGGCTCCTGATGAACCAGAGACTGATGCACTGAAAAACCTTGAAGTCAACTACTTCAACATTGTGGTCAACTTTGCTGTGACATCCATGGATGAGAGATTTGAAACACTCAACCAGGTGGAAACCAAATATGGAGTGCTGCTGAACTTCAGTACTGCCTCTCAGATGTCCAGTGAATCTTTAAAGGCTCACTGCATGGAAGTTTAAAACACTAACCTTCAGAGATGACTGACATCAGTGGAATGGATCTGTCACACGAGCTTCAGAATTGACCTGATCTGCCATCAGATAAGATGACTGCCTTTGAGCTGCTTTCCTTTCTCTGTGAGAAAAACCTGGAGGAACTCTATCCTAACCTTAATAGCCCTAAGAATTGCAGTCACCCTACCAGTAACAGTAGCATCAGCAGAGGCGCTTTTCAAAGTTTTTTTTTTTTTTTTTTCACCTTTATTTAACCAGGTAGGTCAGTTGAGAACAAGTTCTCATTTGCAACTGCGACCTGGCCAAGACAAAGCAAAGCAGTGTGACAAATAACAACACAGAGTTACACATTAAACAAACAGTCAAAAACACAATAGAAAAATCTATATACAGAGAGTTAAAGCTCATCAAAAGCTACCTGAGGTCTTCCATGTCACAGGAACGTTTGAGTGGTCTGGCCATCATGAGCATAAATCATGACGTGAGGAAACATGTCCTATGATGACATCATTGATTTTGCCTCAGTGCAGAAGAGGATATTTTGATGGTAAGATTTTAATTAAAAAAATCACACACTTAGCAACATTTAAGGTTGTATGGCAGAAGTGCATTTGTGTAAATGACTGCTTAACTAACTTAACTAAGCAAATTGTTTTAAAGGAGGGAGGATTGTAGTGGGAGCACTGGGGTGTCAGGTGTGACTGTGTGGCAATGGCAAATGGTTTACATGGATCACGGGTCAGGTAGGAGGGCCCCTTAGCAGAACTTTGCTTAGGGCCCCAGGGAGGTCAGGCCCGGCTCTGATTAGGTCCCCTAACTGCCAAAATCTGGTCTCAGATAGAGATGTGCAATGCTATACCTCCAAGGCGTATGACAATTAAGCAGTGTCCCCTAATTCGTATGATATTGTACAACCACTTTCATTCGTAATGTATCCTAACATTAGGAGCATTTGGAAGCATTTGTTCCATTCCTTGCTCCTGCCTCTGTGAAACCTTCTGTATGTAAATCTGTGACACTCAATTTAGCTCCCAAGTGGCACAGCGATCTAAGTGCTAGAGGAGTCAGGCTGTATCACAACCGGCCGTGATTGGGAGTCCCATAGGGCGGCGCACAATTGGCCCAGTGTCGTCCGAGTTTGGCTAGTGTAGGCCGTCATTGTAAATACGAAGTTGTCCTTAACTGACTTGCCTAGTTAAATAAAAGGTTAAAAAAAAATAAGAATTGCCAAAAAGCTACTTTTTCCCCAAATCCTCCTACAGTAGCAAGCAAGAGAGCATGGGCCATAGACTGTATGGCACGGCTTGACTATTCAGATTGGCGGGGAATTAAATCAACCGCAGCGCTATCCATGATACCACATATCCACTTTGGCTGTTATTGCTCATCGGTTTATTTTAGGGCAGCATCGGAAAGCGGGCGATGATACAGTAAAAACAGCCACAGCCTTTCCAAATCCCCCTCTAGCCAGGCTGGCTGACAGCTTTCAGTCAAAAAGGTAGCCTAAAACATATATTTTATTGGTCACATACACATGGTTAGCAGATGTTATTGAGTCTTGTCTTGGAGGCAGAACCGAGCAATTTTCATGATTGGCTATATTGTACAAATTTATGAAAACAAAAATTAGCTTTTTGGTTTTAATTTAAGGTTAGGCTTTCGTGTTAGCAGTGTGGTTCAGGTTAGGTTTAATGCTATTATTTTAGGTTTAGAAAAAAAATAAAACTGCAAGCACTTCTCTCCACCCTATGACTAAATGTGTTAGTCATAGGGTTACAGGAATTACAGGAAATTTGCTTTGAAACTGAACATTTCTCTCCACCCAATGGCAGAATTACATGAAATGTCATAAAATTGCAAAATCTTCTCTGCCCCATGGCAAAATCTGTAGAATTGCAGGAAATGTACTCTAAAACTTAAAATGTTCTCTCCGCTGTCAAGAGGGGGGCAACAAATGTTTTGCTTGCAAGGTGAGGTCCCCCGAGGACTAGAGTTGGGTTACAAGGTGAGGTCCCCCGAGGACTAGAGTTGGGTTACAAGGTGAGGTCCCCCGAGGACTGGAGTTGGGTTACAAGGTGAGGTCCCCCGAGGACTGGAGTTGGGTTACAAGGTGAGGTCCCCCGAGGACTGGAGTTGGGTTACAAGGTGAGGTCCCCCGAGGACTGGAGTTGGGTTACAAGGTGAGGTCCCCGGAGGACTAGAGTTGGGTTACAAGGTGAGGTCCCCGGAGGACTAGAGTTGGGTTACAAGGTGAGGTCCCCGGAGGACTAGAGTTGGGTTACAAGGTGAGGTCCCCCGAGGACTAGAGTTGGGTTACAAGGTGAGGTCCCCCGAGGACTGGAGTTGGGTTACAAGGTGAGGTCCCCCGAGGACTGGAGTTGGGTTACAAGGTGAGGTCCCCGGAGGACTAGAGTTGGGTTACAAGGTGAGGTCCCCGGAGGACTAGAGTTGGGTTACAAGGTGAGGTCCCCGGAGGACTAGAGTTGGGTTACAAGGTGAGGTCCCCCGAGGACTAGAGTTGGGTTACAAGGTGAGGTCCCCCGAGGACTGGAGTTGGGTTACAAGGTGAGGTCCCTCGAGGACTAGAGTTGGGTTACAAGGTGAGGTCCCCCGAGGACTGGAGTTGGGTTACAAGGTGAGGTCCCCCGAGGACTGGAGTTGGGTTACAAGGTGAGGTCCCCGGTTGACTAGAGTTGGGTTACAAGGTGAGGTCCCCCGAGGACTGGAGTTGGGTTACAAGGTGAGGTCCCCGGAGGACTAGAGTTGGGTTACAAGGTGAGGTCCCCGGAGGACTAGAGTTGGGTTACAAGGTGAGGTCCCCGGAGGACTAGAGTTGGGTTACAAGGTGAGGTCCCCGGAGGACTAGAGTTGGGTTACAAGGTGAGGTCCCCCGAGGACTGGAGTTGGGTTACAAGGTGAGGTCCCCGGAGGACTAGAGTTGGGTTACAAGGTGAGGTCCCCGGAGGACTAGAGTTGGGTTACAAGGTGAGGTCCCCGGAGGACTAGAGTTGGGTTACAAGGTGAGGTCCCCGGAGGACTAGAGTTGGGTTACAAGGTGAGGTCCCCGGAGGACTAGAGTTGGGTTACAAGGTGAGGTCCCCGGAGGACTAGAGTTGGGTTACAAGGTGAGGTCCCCGGAGGACTAGAGTTGGGTTACAAGGTGAGGTCCCCGGAGGACTAGAGTTGGGTTACAAGGTGAGGTCCCCGGAGGACTAGAGTTGGGTTACAAGGTGAGGTCCCCGGAGGACTAGAGTTGGGTTACAAGGTGAGGTCCCCGGAGGACTAGAGTTGGGTTACAAGGTGAGGTCCCCGGAGGACTAGAGTTGGGTTACAAGGTGAGGTCCCCCGAGGACTGGAGTTGGGTTACAAGGTGAGGTCCCCGGAGGACTAGAGTTGGGTTACAAGGTGAGGTCCCCGGAGGACTAGAGTTGGGTTACAAGGTGAGGTCCCCGAGGACTAGAGTTGGGTTACAAGGTGAGGTCCCCGGAGGACTAGAGTTGGGTTACAAGGTGAGGTCCCCCGAGGACTAGTTGGGTTACAAGGTGAGGTCCCCCGAGGACTGGAGTTGGGTTACAAGGTGAGGTCCCCCGAGGACTGGAGTTGGGTTACAAGGTGAGGTCCCCCGAGGACTAGAGTTGGGTTACAAGGTGAGGTCCCCCGAGGACTGGAGTTGGGTTACAAGGTGAGGTCCCCCGAGGACTGGAGTTGGGTTACAAGGTGAGGTCCCCCGAGGACTGGAGTTGGGTTACAAGGTGAGGTCCCCCGAGGACTAGAGTTGGGTTACAAGGTGAGGTCCCCCGAGGACTGGAGTTGGGTTACAAGGTGAGGTCCCCCGAGGACTGGAGTTGGGTTACAAGGTGAGGTCCCCCGAGGACTGGAGTTGGGTTACAAGGTGAGGTCCCCCGAGGACTGGAGTTGGGTTACAAGGTGAGGACCCCCGAGGACTGGAGTTGGGTTACAAGGTGAGGTCCCCCGAGGACTGGAGTTGCCCATCGTTGATCTATGCCAACCCGGTCTGTTTTTCCCCTTAATTGCACATGCGTGTGTTTTTTTTAACCTTTATGTAACCAGGCAAGTCAGTTAAGAACAAATTCTTATTTACAATGACGGCCTACATACAGGGACAGCCATAGTAGTACGGCGCCCCTGGAGCAAAATTAGGGTTAAGTGCCTTGCTCAAGGACACAGACAGGTTTTCACCTTGTCTGCTCGGGGATTCGATCCAGCAACCTTTCGGTTACTAGCCCAATGCTCTGGCCACCAGGCTACCTGCCAAACAAACAAATCTGTCAATGGAGATTCCCTCAATGGCACTGCCCATGCTCTGATGCCCTAATGGGACAGATACAAAGAAGTTGTCCAAGTCTACGGTTCCTAGGGTCTAAGCTCTAGCGAGACTGTGTCAGGAGGACCCTTGCTGAGTTTTGAATATGTTAGATTCTTTCTAGTGGAGTTTGCTGGAGTGGGAGTCTAAAGAGTACTGCATTACAGTCCATGAGTGATAAAACAAATCCAGCAGTGTAATCAGTGAGAGGGTTTTATCAGGAAATATTAAGAGGTGGAAAGATTGGTTTATTAGTTATCTGTTGATTAATGTTCTGTAGAAAGCCAAAATGTTGTCATTTTCAAGCGACTTCCCCTCATATCAAAATAAAGGTCCTGCACGTGTGTGAGCGTAGTCTTCATCTCTTCACCTCACATAAAAGTATCCCAAAAAGGGACTTTGCCCACACAGTAATGTAAACTGATTACAAATTGTAGACGCAGGAGGCGTGAATGTACCACAATTGTTTTGTGATTGATCATCATTCCTTTGAAAATGACGAGACAAAGCTGTATTGTTAATCATTAATTTATTTAAAAACAAAATGTGCTGACAACTGTGCTTGGATATTGTTTTATGGAAGCAGGAATATAAAATAGTAACATTAGTTATTTTAGTAGCTGGTGACTCTTCCTATGGTAAATTATTATTATTTTACGAGTTACTACTCTTAGTGAGTTCTTTTAGCGACCATGCTACATAAGCCTCAGCTAACATGCACAACATACACCAAAAAAAAATAACTACAAAAACTCTACAGTGCATTAAAAAGGCATCATGCTCAAAGAATACAGTTAAGGTTTATTGTCTAAAACAAGTTAACGTGGTTTGAATGCATCATTTTGGCATCAACATGTTGTTGCCCACATTAAATGACGTGATTCAACCACGTGATTCAACCACCATCCAGATGTGTCAAAACTAAACATGTTTGTGCGTGGATTGATCGAGAGTTTCCTATTCGAACCACTATCTTCAAATAAATTATTCACACACTAGTCTGTAGCTAGTCTACATTTTTCAGGTTAATTATAGAGAGAGAGTTCACATTTAGGTACCTATGAAATTGATGGCAATCAGCGGGTACATACAAAGCCTCGTCTCGACTTGGGCGTACCACAGGGGTGAGTTTGAGGAACTTACAGAATCTGGGTTTATTATTGCTTTAAAATACTAGGATCTCGTCGCTACAGATTGTACCGAGAGAGTAGATAAGTTAGCTGGGATTGTGTTCTTATAGCACACACACGTGTCCCCATTCAATATACCATATCTGTTCAACATACCATTAGGTACTGTGTGACACCTAGCAAAACAAGTTGCTACAAAAGTGTATTTCCCCTTGTGTGGTTCCCAAAAGAAACATCCAGGCCCTGGCAAAACCAAAAATGCTCTGTGCTCATTTAACTCCTCGTGAGCCTCTGCTATTGTGTCAACTATCCTAATGAATACTGAAGACGTGCAATTAATTCAAATGGAAAATGACACAGTCCATATCATAATGCAGAGTTCCATTCAGATTCAGTTCCAACATTTTGAAATAACCGACCCCAACGCAGAGTTCCAGTGTTTTATCTAAACACAACTAAACCATAAATACCGCGGGAAATTGAATCTGCTACATTTGACATTGAATCGAGCTAAACTAATTTTGATGAGTTACATACATCACTGTGCCCTTGCAGACCATGAACGCCAAATGAATAAACGATATCACAATAGGGCTTAAACTATATACAAACCCATATTTCTCCACCTTAACACCCTACAACACCAAATTAGTATATTTCTTAAATTCAAGACTGGTACCAAGTGTAAACTAGACTGGTCTTGAGCCGTTCTGTTTTATATCATCTCTAGCACTTTCATTGGCTTTCCCTCTACTCCCATTACCTCAAATGCTGCACATAGGCATGAACGACCCCAACGCCTCAGAGACCAATATTACCAGACAGGGAGTCAAGTACAGTAGAAACCTTGCTTTCACAGATCAGAGATTGTTAAAAAAAGACAGGAGGGATGCATATCTAAAAAGTCTCCAAAAACAGCGTCTTATTACCCAGCCAGAGAGGCTAGTCCACAACGAGAAGGGTCAACACACTTGTGAAAGGACACGCCTTGCAGCTGATGGATTATTAGGTTCATACTCCATACCAAAAAGACAACCAGGAGAGATTGAGATACGACTATTGATGTAATAACTAGCTAAAGCTTTGCGGCTTTACATAAGGCTAAAAAGCTAAAAAGGGAGGCAGATCCTTTCCTCGAAGTATGACAAAATAACCTATTCCAGTGTGCAAAGCTAGCTATAGGGTACACACACACACACACACACACACACACACACACACACACACACCTAAGCCAATACCTCCCATCTAACCTGCTAGCTTCAAGAAGACCAGTTAGCTTGTTTAATTAACCTAATTAGACGTTCATTGGATATTTACTGACCAAAGGTCCTCCTGAGACTATGCTAACGACCGAACTGTGTCTGGAAGTTGTCCGTGGAGGCAACCATGTGAGTAACCAAGTTGCCCTACGTAAAAGGTATTCTACAGTACGGAGTACAGTGTGAGTAAGAACATGTCAAATTGACGGATGAGTTTCCCATCCCACCCCACTAGAAGGAAGATACAGTGGGAGACCATAGATAAGTTAATGGAAAATAGAGCGGCTTGCTATGCGGATCCTATGCAACTCGTATGACAGGTTTGAGGAAGTTTGTGCACTCTGATGGGTAACATTCATGTAAATGTTGGGTAAACACACCAATCGGATCCCCCACCCCGTACCAAAGTAATTCACGACAAAGTCAAAGTATACATTGCAAGAGCCTTGTATGCTATTTAAAGGCTTCCAAGTACATTTAGTAATATACAACGCATGTTTTAGCAACACCAAAATCTGTTATTACATTTGAATCCATTTGTAAAAAGGGTGCCAGCACTGCAATGACCTACTCGGCTGTACTGTGACCTTTACACGACTAGTTTTAATACCTAAACTATACTACATACTCTCGTGCAAGAAGAGGAAGTGCTGGATTTTGCAGGGTATTGTAATGCTTCACAACTCTCAGGAAGAGACTTTATTTTTTTATATTCTGCAGCAATTAATATTTGTTCATATCAGCTCTCTGCTTTTTTACACATTGACAAATTCTAATTCCATTTCGGCAGATGTAAAACACTAATAAAATGTTTTCCATGTAGCTACATTGCTGTTCCAAATGGCTACGTTTTAAACACCAGGAATCAGTGTTAAACAACGGCAAGTGCCTTGGAATCTGAGCCACGTTTGCCCCCCCCCAAAAAAAAGGTTAGCGCAACGAGTCTGCCGATTGTCAGACAGCAAAGCGAGTGGCCCATGTTCAAGGGCAAGCTTTACAATAGTGGGTGCACCAGAATGCCCTTTCATTCATACAACACAGAAAATTAACAACACAATGAGGTTAACGTCTTTAGAGGTCTACAGAACCATGGGCTGCCTGCTCACTGTCGACATGCCCATGGACTAACTTGAGATGAGTAACGCGTGTGTATATAGTGAGTTCTTTGACTTGCATGCTTTTTCTTTTAATAGTCTTCATTGTTGTCCGTTTTGAACATGTGGTTTCAGTTTAACATATGGATGGGGGGCAATGAGCACATTTTCTACATGCATTCTGGTGCAAATTAGTAAAAATACCCTCTTACTCCTTTCTTTCTTTCTTTCTTTCTTTCTTTACACCAAAGGCATTGTTTTTTGTGTTTGTAAAGATGACATTCATTTACTGGACTGAGAGGAAAAAACAAGATGATCAGTCCAAAGAAGAGGAATGCGTATTCCTACCGTTAATTAATCTCTATTCCATTAGTTAAAAGACCAATCCAATTAAAAAAAGGACTTTCACATAAAGGACGATTATAGAGTCAGATGAGGGACAGTTTTGTTTAGTTTTTTTTTTTTTTTCTTTCAATCTAGCTGCACAGTTCTACAGGAGGAAGGGTCTCAACTGGAGGAGGAAGACTGACTTCAAGTCTCTTCTGGCTAATAGTGGTTTCACGAAAGGCACTTCCTGGTAAAGCTTTCCATAGAGTAGCACCTCTGATTGGTTAGAACTAGCCAGTAAAAGCCCTTGTGGAGGAGAGACAGGGTGGGTAGAGCTGGGTGGGAAGGTCGTAGGTCACAGGAGGGTGAATCCCAGGATGTAATGCAGGAGCTTGTTCCGATTCGCCTGAGGTAGGAAGGTGCTGCTCAGCTCCACCAATGACACACGGTTCTCCCGCCTCTCCTTCAGGACCTGCAGCCATTTAAAAATGAGAGAACACCAAAAATTGACAAAAAAATAAAAAATAAAAGTTAAAAAAGCTTTTGGAAATTCAGATATCAGCAGAGTTTGTTCTGCAATGAGCCACCAATGAGTTATGTGCATATATATTTTCAGAAGTTGACTAACAAAAGAGTCT
The DNA here is from genome assembly GCA_023634145.1 of Thymallus thymallus. Taxonomy (NCBI): domain Eukaryota; kingdom Metazoa; phylum Chordata; class Actinopteri; order Salmoniformes; family Salmonidae; genus Thymallus; species Thymallus thymallus. The sequence continues at coordinate 16,946,670 of CM042386.1, read as the reverse complement.
TCAGAACTACCAAAAGAGAGAGGGAGGATGAATGCTACAATTTAGCGAATGGTCTCTCACCCCAAGTTCCTTAAACGTTCTCACTGTGTTCTTCACGAGGTAGTGTGTCGCACTTTCACCTGAGAGAAGAGAACAGAAGACGAGGGAGGCTCTTATTTCGGGTTGTTTGTCCAACTGAAGATGATCAACCTCAGGGGCCGTTTGTAGTGGTCTCAGAGTAGTACCGTTTAGCCTTTTAGATGACAATGAATAAGATTACATGGACTCCTACTCTGAGAAGCTTCATACTTATGGCCCCAGGTCAGAACATTCAAATTAAAAAGGTGATATTAGGCAGCATTAGTGTACGATTTGCAGAGCTCTGGTGAAAGCTGCAGTACAGAAAATAAATTATCTAAACAACGGTACGTACCATAGGCGGCCACTCCCTTCTCGGTGCGCGTGAGCAGGTATCGGAAGAGCTGCTGCGTGTACTCTGGCTCGGCCATGGGCTGGCTCAGGCTGTGGACAAAGATGGCCGCCCCGCTGTAGGCCTCCAGCACGGGGCCGAGGAGACGCTGCAGGAAGACCAAGAACTCCTGGTGCTCGGGGGACAGGCTCACCTGTGGACACACACACACACGGGTCAGAGAGGTCTGACAGGATTGTTGTGGTCAAAACAGCAGCAAAAACATTGGACCCGGTACATAAAGGTGTAGGTAATATCAGCATGTGTAAGGGTGTATGCGGTATAAGTTTAATGTAAGGGTGTAACTGTAGAACAAGGGCAGCACCCTATTCTATATGGATAAATTGACACATTTGGCTGGATAACGATACAACAATTTTCTTAAAAAGTGCACTTACTTTCAATTAGCAGGGCTCTATACTATTTCCAGTGCCATTAAGTAGTAAGACGAGAAAGAAGTTGTCTATTTCATCTAACATGATGAGGGAATGCATTATTGGTGCAACATGTCAAAATAGGATTCATTTTGGCTCTTCAGAGATCCATTTGCCTGCATCTTGTTTGTGCAAATTGGCCTGGGGCTATTTACCACCTGAAGAAGTGGGAACTCAAAACACATTAGCTAGATAGCAATGTAATTGAGTTAACAGTAAAATGTAATGTTCTACGATTGTAAAGTTGTGCCATTTCCTAAATATTTAGAGTTGAGGAAGAAAAGTGGTAATACGCACAGGACGCTGTGACGGTCCTCTCTAACAATAACAATAGTTGCTTTAAAAAAAAAAAAAAGTAATGCTTGCGCTTCTCGGAATGTGTCTCTTTAGCCTAGTCTGTGCGGAGGTGGGGAAGAGAGGGAGCGAGAGCTGACAGCTCAGTGCGACGCCTCATTCAGGGCAGGTGGGGCTCCGCCGCACCGCCATCCAGCGGATACCTCCGTTTTGCATGCAATTCTGGCATTCGTAAATGCCACAACATATATCATATATCAGTTAGCAAACATGTTTTTTTTTTTTTAATTGCTCAAGTTAAAATCGTACGTGGTCGCTTCCCCGTTGTATTGACGTTTTGGTACATTTTATTTGAATAAGGCAGCACCTGAATGCAGCTATTTCAGCCACTCTCAGTGCTATGTTGCGGAGGGGCTAGCCATGGGCAAGCTCTCAATTTTCTCTGGTTGTGCGTGATAGGTTGCACGTAATTGGAGCATGCTCAAGGGTTTCAGGTGGGTGAGTGAAGGACAGTGTGTGAATGCAGCATATACTGGGGCCGGGCCAGGCAGCTTTACATAAGTAGTGCCCAGCCCACGAAGCCTCAAGGTCTTCGGCCAAATACAAATCTTATCTCCGGGAGCTTTGATTGAACGGATGTGTTGACGTCATATTTGTTCATCACTTCTCTTATTCAGCTGAAAAGTCATCATGATTTGTATATGTAAAAAATCGCTAAAGAGACAGGCAGATACTTTCATTGCAGGCAGCAGATTCCTGCACAACTGTTGTCCAAATAATGGTTTTACAACCCAAAACAATTCTGCAGGAATTGTGTTACCTAATCACCGAAGTAAAGGTGAATTACTTTGATAAGAGGGAAGCAATGTTGGTGTCTGTAATTTTTGGTTTAGAATCCCAGTGCCTTTGGAAAGTATTCAGACTCCATGACTTTTTACACATTTTGATACGTTACAGGCTTATTCTAAAATATATTCAATAGTTCTTTATTTAATCCATTTTAGAATAGGGCCGTAACATAATGTGGAAAAAAAGTCAAGGAGTCTGAATACTTTCCGAAGGCACCGTATAAATGTATATAAAAAACAACAGGTAGTTTGGGTCCTGAAAGCTGATTGACACCTTAACTCATCTACAGTACATCTACATTCTAGTCATTTAGCAGAACCTCTTATCCAGAGCGACTTACAAATTGGTGCGTTCAACTTAGGACAGCCAGTGGGACGACCACATCTCCATCACAGTGAGTACATTTCTTTAAACAAGCAGCTGCCATATCAAGATAATGATTAAACAGCATGATCATTACACAGGCGCACCTTGTGCTGGGGACAATAAAAGGCCACTAAAATGCGAAGTTGTCACAACACAACGCCACAGATGTCTCAAGATGAGGGAGCTTGCAATTGGCAAGCTGACTACAGGAATGTCCACCAGAGCTGTTGCCAGAGAATGTAATGTTCATTTCTTTACGTCATTTCAGAGAATTGCAGTACGTTCAACCGGCCTCACAACACGTGTATGGCGTTGTGTGTGCGAGCAGTTTGTCGATGTCAGTGTTGTGAACAGAGTGCCCCATGGTGATGGTGGGGTTATGGTACGGGCAGGCATAAGATACGGACAACAAACACAATTGCATACTCCGTAAAAATCGAATGAAATTGTTGCTATATATTTGTTTTACCTTAATTAACTAGGCAAGTCAATTAAGAAGAAATTCTTGACAGAGACAGCGTTTCCCACCACCAAGAATACACCAAATGATGGAATTTATTTTGGAAGAATGGTGTTGCATCCCTCCAAAAGAGTTCCAGACACTAATTTATGCCAAGGTGCATTGAAGCTGTTCTGGCAGCTCGTGGTTGCCCGACGCCCTATTAAGAAACTTTGTGTTGGTGCATCCTTTATTTTGGCAGGTACCCGTATAACTATTTTACTACTTTTGAGTGCACTATATAGGAAAAAGAGTGCCATTTTGGACACCCAAGCTAACTATGACTGTGGTGATTGTTTTCCAAGGTCAGTGTGGTTGGCTTACCTTGAGGTAGCGGTCCCTCTGCTCTTCTGCAAAGTCGCTGTCCTCGTCCTCCTCATCACTCCTCCACGACAACGGCTCTGGGAACTTCTTAGGCCATGGCTCCTCGGTGGGGCTGGGTGTCAGCTCCTCCTGGTCCTCCTGGATGAATGCGCGGACGGACACACACAACAAACAAAAGCCCGCACACGTGGTTCAGAACATTTGCTAGAACATTAAGTAAAATATATACGCATTTTCAAATCAAGATTTCATTTGAGCCTAAAGACCTTGCTTTTGGCAGTCTGCAGCCAGACAGCATTCTTTCTCATGTAAAAAAACTCACCTCTGCCACATACAGAACTCCATACTGGATCAAACGGCTGACAGCATCGTGGAAGACCTGATAGATAGTCTGACAGGGCTGGGGATGGAGAGGAGACAATGGTCACTATCAACAGACACACACCCGAGACATTGCAGTAAATATATTAAATCAAGTTTATATCCCACATTGATACAGCCATCACAGTGGTTGAACATGTGCTTTATTGTGGACCATTAAGCAACATTTTCCCTTTAGTGACTAGGGTTGGCCGGTAAGCAGATTTTCATACCGCCCTTCTCTCATCCCGGGATTTACGGTATTACCGTTTTAGTACACAAATACCATTTTAAAAAGCCTATTGGACACATTTTACTAGCGGATTTCCGTAGAGGCTGCTAGCTAGATATGCTAACAAGCGCAAAACGAAAATATTCGCAAAGACAGGCAATCTAGCTCATAAAGTTATACAAGAAAGTATTCATACCCCTTGACTTATTCCACAGTGTTACAGCTTGTTTTCAAAATGTATTAGAATATGTTTTTTCCCCCCACCCATCTACACACAAAACCCGACAAAGTGAAAACCTTTTTTAGAAATTTTAGCAAATACAGAAATCTCATTTACATAAGTGATCCCACCCAAGTCAATACTTTGTAGAAGCACCTTTGGCAGCAATTACAGCTATGAGTCTTTCTGGGTAAGTCTAAGAGCTTTTCACACCTGGATCATTCTTTTCAAAATTCTTCATGTTATGTCAAATTGGTTGTTGATCATCGCTAGACAACCATTTTCAGGTCTTGTCGTAGACTGAAGTCAAAACTGTAACTCAGCCGCTCAGGAACATGTTCTGTCTTCTTGGTAAACAACTCCAGTGTAGATTTGGCTTTGTGTTGTAGGTTATTGTTCTGCTGAAAGGTGAATTCATCTCCTAGTGTCTGGTGGAAAGCAGACAAAAGTTTCTCTTGGATTTTGCCTGTTCTTAGCTCTATTCCAATTTTTTTGTCCTGAAAAAGCTCTTAAGGACTACAAGCATACCCATAACCACCACACTTAAATATGGAGAGTGGTACTCCGTATAAAAAGTTTAGCTTTGCCACATTTTGTTGCAGTATTACTTTTGTGCCAAAATGTGGAAAAAGCCAAAGGGGTGCGAATACTTTCTGAAGGCACTATAGTAGTAAACGGGATATACTCTATACTGGTATTGATGCAGGGACCAGTTTGGGTTTTTAACTTTACCTTCTATAACGGTATTTCAAATGTGACACGTTACTCCGTTGCGTGTAGCATCCGTTTTATAGTTTACTTCGCCACTTGAGTCACTAAGTAGCGAAACAGTTTAGGACTTCTGTGGCTGGAGTCTTTCGTTAGCTTAAAATGACAACGACTAGGTTCTAGTTCAACAACGTTTACTAAACCGTTTTTCCACAATACATGGTTGCCATTGCACTCCGGCCAGGTCCATCAACAACCAGACTCCTGCGCAGGCGTACTAATAAAAGCGTGATAGCGCCGTAATAATAATAATAATAATAATCATAATAATAATAATAATAATAAACAGAAATATATGGATACTTAACATGAACGTAATCTTCCACTCTTCTTTAAAGACAAATAAAACAGCCTGTGTGACAAAGTTTTTATTTGTATTACTCAAGCTGCCACTTTCCATTACTGAGTGTCTTTAGGAGCACAAGACCAGATGCTCCCTTTTTAGTCAAACAGTCAGCAAGTTGCTCCTTTGTGGATGACCACATAATCCACTGGATTCTCTGTGCTTAAATACGTTCCTAGATGCTGCTAATCTCAAGACAAAAGTATTTTCTCTGGTGACAGACTTGGTTGGCTTCACAGCATCAACTAAGGAGTAGTTGTCAGTGACAAGCTACAGGCAGAATGTGCCGTTTTGTCTCACCAGTGGTAACCTCTGAAAACAGAGTTGCCAGAAAGATGGCGTTGTCAACTACATCCGCAAGAGCTTCTCCAGCGAGTGTGTTTCGGACAACCCTTCTGATCCATTTTAACTGCCAACAGATGGGTGAAGGAAGATTCTCACCTATTAAACACGATTAGATGTCCACCTTGTGTGCCTCCATCTGTAATGTCGACTAGGGAAGTATCATTGAAGACAACTCGTTTCAGAAAGTCATCTTTTCCAACATGCTGAAACTTTAAATCACTTGTGATTTCATAAATGGTTTGTACAGTGGCGTGTTTTGTGTTGGATGTCAAGTTGCAGCCATCAAACATTACATCAGGTCTACTCTGCCTAGCAACCCATATAAATTTGACCAAATCAGCTTCAATTCCACAGAGGGGGAATTCCTTTGTACGGCTCTTGAAGAATCCATGTGGATGGGTTGAAGAGTCTTCATATAGCATTCCTGTTGCATCAGTATTGTTCCGTCAACTGTAACAAACTCTATGCCAACATAACAAAAACCCTCACGCTCCTCACGGCCGACCTGGAAAACAGCTTTGAGGTGTGGAATCACAGGTTGTAGCAAAGGTCCGTAAGCCACCCCAGATGAAGTCATCAACATGACAGGCAAGTAATCCAGTCACATTGCAGTCTTGATCAAGCCAATAGAAGCACTGCAGGATCCACTTGACATTTTTCCAACTGTACTCAGCATTGTTGCCTTGACGTTGTTGTACCAGTAAAGTGATGCATCTGCCAGGCCACACACACACTTAGTTTCCACAGCGTTCTTTTGTTCTTAGCTTCAGGCGGAGGTTGGACGTTAATGTCCCTTGACAGCCCTGCTCCCTGCAAAAATGCTGATTTGATTTCTACGGAAAGAAGTTCCCATTTTTTTCTTGCAGATCACAGTCAGCAGCAATCTGAGTGACAGACGCATGTCGTGAGTCTTTTGGGAGTTCTTTACCAGCCAGCTCCTCAAAGTCTCTAGCCACGCTTCTGGCACCATTCCAGTTAAGGATTCTTTAAGGGTTCACACCCACCTTGTTGAGACACATTTTTGGCCAATGCCTTGGACTTCCTAAAGCACTACATTTTTCCTCCAATTACTGAGCTCATTATTTTCCATTGGTTCAATTCTGAGATGATCTACAAGTGACAGGTCAGCTGACCCGGTTGTACCAGAAAGTGGAGCTGGTTCAGAGTTCTGCAAGTTGTACCGGTTCTGGCGTTTTCCTTTGGATTTTCCTGCTCGTCCAATGACTGTTGCTGTGTGTGGAATACCACGCTCCCTGGCCATGTATTTAACAGTTTGTCCAGTTGGAACAACCATGTTGTCTTAAAGTGCTGAAAGGTGCGGCCCCACCAATGCACTCACACTGGTCCCTTTAGTGCTGGTGGCTTGTCGGGGTATTAACTTAAAAGTAGCATCAAATATTCAAATAGTTGAAATATAGCCTACTCCTGACTCAAGGAAACAGTGCTTCATCTTCCCCACTAGGTGGTGCAGTTGTATCAGGTAGAAAATACTAGTTTGGCAGAACAAAATACTACACAAGGTCTCGTCTCTTTTCATTAAAGGAAAATGTGCTATTTTGTTTCATTAGTCCATTGTTGATAATAGTCCCAAAACGTTTTGCATGTCAGTAATCAAGTTTAAGATATGAAACTTTCAAAATACAGAAGGTATGATGGACGTTATACATCTTGAAAACTTGATTGCTGAAATGCAAAAACATTTTGGGACTATCAACAATTGACAAATTAAACATACCAAAATAGTTTTGGGGGTGGAATTTTCCTACGTACACATTTTGAACAAGATGTCGAGATAGAATAACTAAAACACTGTGGCTGTTCGAGAAGTTGTGGTGTGTAAGTAAGGAACACATGCACAGAGCGTTTAAAAAAGGTTGTTAAGTGCACGGGATAGGTGCACTGGAGGGGTGATGTGGGAGAAGTGACTGACCGGTGCAACCGCCACTTCGTTGGTGAGGAAGTGGGAGAGGCCGGCGGCCTTGCGGATCAACCTCTCCTGACTGAGGAGGGTGCTGGGCCCGCCCTGCTCCCCCTCCGCCTCAGAAGCCGCCTGTTCCCGTAGCAATGCCAGAGCACTGCATGCTGAGAGGACAAAGAAGAGGGGACAGAGAACGGATGGTAACTGACAAAATGAAACGGGTGTTCTGAGACGTTGATGAAAATAAGTGTACATTAGTGGATGATAGGCAATTCAATACATTAGTCATGGTCTGCGAATTTTCTACAAAACAAAACATAAAAACTGAACAGAAAGCTAAAGGAACAGGCCGCAAAACACAATTGGGAAACACTGATGAATTGGTACCTATGATGGCGTCCGAGATAAAGACATGGAAGAGGCCGTTGCTGTAGAAGTTGAGCTCGAACAGTGCCGGCACCGTTTTGCTAGGGGCGATGGTGAACTCCGTGTTGCGGTTGGTGCTGGTCACGTTGACACAGTTGTCCAGGAGGTGGAGAGCGTGCATGACCACGTCCTCTGAGTTGCCAGAGAAGCCCAGGTCAAAGTCGCGCGACAGGATCTCCTCCTTCATGTTGAAGAAGTCCTCCACCAGCTTGGACAGCGCAACCCCCTGGGAGACACACACAGATGTGGTGAAAAATTATACGTCCACAATGTTCATTCATAAAATACTTCCACAATGGTCATTCAACCGATAATTAAGCACTAATACCAAGTATACTTTATGAGAGGCAATGTGTAATTTTATTGACAACTTAAAAAAAGGTAGAATCTGCATTATGGCATTAACATTAACCTGCTAGGAGTAATTCCATTTGACATAAACCAATAAAGACAGAATGCAATGATTGGTTATGACTCAAGGGAGGGCCTCAAATTGGGAAGAGACAATAAGGCAGATTAAAATTACTGTTGTTGACGTCTGTTAGCAGGGAGTCAACCCGTCGCATATGAATGTGTCATAATGCAGTCTACTTTTTAAATGGGTCGTGAAACATGAAGTTAAGCGCATAAAACCGTGAATGGGGATCTATTAAGTGAACTTTTGGAGATTATTCTTGTGAAAAGTAGGGCCGCTTACCTGTCTGTGTCTGTACAGGAGCAGACAGGCTACGATGTGGGTGGACATGACCGCTGAGGACTTGTTAGCCGCTGTGGGAGGTAAACAGAGACGACAACACATGTTGTTATCTGACCAGGGTCACAGTCAGGAAGCCCAGATTAACGACCGAGAGAAAGGAAAAAAGGACAGTAAACAGTGAGCGACTGTCTGTAAATAACATAGTCAGCTGGCGCCAAGACAGGTCAGGGCCTGTATTCCTAAAACGTCTCAGAGTAAGAGTGTTGATCTAGGATCAGCTTGGCCTTTTAGACCATAATGAATACGATCCCACGGACCTGATCGTAGATCGGCACTCCTACTCTGAGACACTTTATCAATACGGGCCCTGGTGAAATTTGTCGTTTTGAACTTCCAACCAAGTAGACGAGATGTCACTTCTTGAAGTGAGATGGAGCTTCTATAAAAGGTGGACAACTTGTTATATTTTGCCCAGGGTGTGTGATTTCTATACTGTTCTAACAAAAACGGACACAAAAAAAAAACAACAACTGTGCAAGGTAAGACTGAATAGGTTTGAACATAATAAAGTGAGAGATAAATTAGAAGGGAGAGAGAGAACTAGACGCAAGAGGGATTGTGCGTTTTCCAAAAGTCATCATTTAGATAATACAGTACAGTACAATCCGACCGCAGAGAGAAGGCGTCTTCAGTGCCTAATCTTGGGTTTAATGTCAGCCTGGGTGTAAAACATTTACAACTGCAGCCACTGATACTGCAATTCCACCCCTGACCAGATCCTCTATCCTCCCCTCGCTGGGATTGGCTGAGAACAACATGCCATATGGCTCCGTAGCAGCTGATTGGCTGACACGAATAGGGCTAGCTGAGGAGAATACCCTTGAATGAAGCTAGGGAGAACCGGTTTGTTTTCAGACCACAGCACAAAGTGGATTGTTGTCGGTGGATAATTAAAATTAAGCTCTTAAGGTCATATCCTTCAGTATAGGTTCTAAGTATAAGGATTTGCTTTAGAAGAAGGGGTGCTCTTGGAGAGAGGATTGATAAGGAATGTCAAAATGCTGTAAGCAGATCATAATAAGAGATCAAATGTGAGAGGGACTAGCTAAGTGGATATCATAGGAAATATACATTTTACAAAATGCACACATTTACATAAAATAAGTTATATTAATAAAGAAACTCAATTGGAGGAAGAAAATAAATGCCCTTACTCAAGACAAAGTCGGTGGCTGAAGAGTGCTCTAGTCTAAAACAATTTCTGTATGTGAACATTTCATGGGATGCATTTGAACCATCATCTGTTTACACTTTTCGTTGGTGGCCCCACTGACAGTGCATACGTTATGGCTTCAACAAATGACTACACTGACTATAATATAAATACATTTTTTTGTACGAGTTTGTGATCCCTGCAGGAATTGAACCTGCCACTGTGGTGTTGCTGATGCTCTTACCAACTGAGCCACACAGGACCACTATAGGACTAAGGCCAATAAGAGGGGGTGTTATTGTTACTTACTGAAGAGGACGTGCTTGGCCAGGTTGGCGATGACCTGTCTTCTCCAGGGTTCGTCCGACAGGTCCCTGGAATTGGGCTGCTCCTCCTGCTCGCCCTCAAACTGGGCCTGATCCGGCCTGAACCAACACACGGGGAAGGGGGGCTTATGTCATTCAGGGTCACATGGAATCAGCACTTTGTTTAATGTGTATGTTGTGATGTGGTTGTATTTCCCCCTTGGGAATAAAGTTCAATGAAATCACATAGGCCTTGTCCAAAAGACAGTGTGTTGGACGGTGTGTGTGTGTGTTTGTGTGTGTACACACACATACTGTGCATCGATGATGGTGGGCACCAAGGTCTGTTCCAGGGAGAGGGTGGGAGGAATATGCCGACTTCTTTGCGTGTCCAGGTACTCCTTAAGGACACAAAAAGATAGCGCAATGTCTTGCATGAGTCAGTGAGCAAAATAAACATCATATTTCAAATAGATTGAACAGTGAAGGCATTGCATCACACGTCCCTTGAACCACAGTTCACAAATTCACCCGTTTGTGACGCACATCATTAACACTTCCTATCATTACACTTCCTATCATTACACTTCCTATTCAAATAGATTGAGTTTTACAGTATTATTTTTTGCACAGATCAGGGCTGGATTTTCCGATAGAGGTGGAACGTAGGCTAACGAGTGTTTTAATGATGCATCATTCCGACATCGGTGGAAGATGTAATGGGCATTTCCCATAAAAACAAGGAGAGAACGTTCCTTAAGAGCGTCGTCGGATTTACTTCACAATACTGACAGCGAGATATCACCTACAGTGCCTTCAGAACCATTCATAACCCTTGACTCATTCCACATTGTGGTGTTACAGCATGAATACAAAATTTATTAAATATATTTTTATCCCCTCACCCATCTACACACACAATACCCCAGAATGACAAAGTGAAAACATGCTTTAGAATTGTTTGCACATTTATTGAGAATGAAATACCAAATTCAAAGTATTCACACCCCTTTGCTATGACACTCCAAATGGAGCTCAGGTGCATCCAATTCTCTTTGATCATCCTTGAGATGTCACTACAACTTGATTGGAGTCCACCTGTGGCCAATTCAATTGTTTGGACATGATTTAGAAAGAAACACCGGTCTATATAAAAGGTCCCAGAGTTTACAGTGCATGTTAGAGCTGAAACTATACCATGAAGTCCAAGGAACTGTCTGTAGATCTCCGAGACAGACTTGTGATGAGGCATATATCTGGGGAAGGGTATAACACAATTTCTAGAGTGTTTTATTTCCAAGAGCACAGTGGTCTCCATCATTGGGAAATGGATAAAAATATTGAACTACTCTGTAGAGAGCTGGCCGTCCGACCAAACGGACCAATAAGGACCTTGGTCAGGGAGATGACCAAGAACCCAATGACCACAATTGCATAACTACAGAGTTCCTTGGCTGAGATGGGAGAACCTGCCAGAAGGACAACGGTCTCTACAGCACTTCACCAATCTGGGCTTTATGGGAGAGTGGCCAGACAGAAGCCACTCCGGAGAAAAAAGGCAAGACCGCACACCTGGTGTTTGCAAAAAGGCACGTGAAAGACTGAGTATAAGGCAAAAGATTTTGTGGTCTGATGAGACAAAATTGTAACTTCGGCCTGAATGCAAAGCACTATGTCTGAAAATAACAGGCACCGCACATCATCTAACACCATCCCTACCGTGAAGTATGGTGGTGGCAGCATCATGCCATGGGGAAGCTTTTCCGCAGCAGGAACTGAGAGACTGGTAAGGAGCCAAATACAGGCAAATCCTTAATGAGAACCTGCTTCAGAGTGCAAACGACCTTACTGGGGTGAAGATTTACGTTCCAACAGGACAATGACCCTAAGCATACAGCCAGAACAAGAATGTGAAAGTCCTTGAGTGGCCCAGCCAAAGCCCAGACTTGAATCCCATTGAAAATCTGTGGGAAGACTTGAAGATTGCTGTTCGACATCTCCGCGAAAGGTGCTTCTACAAAGTATTGACTCAGGGGTGTGAATACTTATGTAAATTAGTTATAAGTTTGAAAAAATGTCTAAAAACATGTTCTCACTTTATCATTATGGGGTATTGTGTGTAGATGGGTGAGGGGAAAAAATATTTAAATCAATTTTGAATTCAGGCAGGAACACAAAATGTAGAATAAGTTAAGGGGTATGAATACTTTCTGAAGGCACTGTATATGGCTGCAAATATTGAGGTGGCTTATTCTAGGCTATAATAATGCACTAAATCAGATGTGGCACATCATTGCACACATTTATTGAATGAAAAATTAGACCGTAGCCTACAATACACTGTTACAGTACCATTCTGTATCGAGAATGGGTGGAGGACCATTCTTGACACACAGGAAACTGTTGAGCGTGAAAAACCCGGCAGTGTTGCAGTTCTTGACACATTCAAACCGGTGCGCCTGGCACCTACTACAATAACCAGTTCCAAAGGCACTTAAATCTTTTGTTTTTTTCCCCCATTCACCCTCTGAATAGCAAACAATCCACGCTGTTTCTCAATGGTTTTAAGAAATAGCTTGGAGATTTATGGAAATTTCACCCACAGCGTTTCAACAACCTTACAACATTTCCACAAGTCTGACCCACTTATAGAATAACTTTCTTTAGGAAGTATTTAAGATGAATTCTCCCTTTCGTGTTTGTGAGCGGATAAGACTGGGACGTGTTCATTATGCACCACACGAAAGACGACTGACTGAAGCAGGTAGGGACTACATGGACTTCTTATCCAGTAGAAAACGCTAATCATAGTTGTCTATATAGTGCCCTTAACACGACTCTGGTGTCCTTTACAAATGGGTTTTAGTTGACATTTGGTAGGTTAAAAGAGAGAGAGTTGGCTAGTTGACATTTTCAAAGGTTCAGTTAACTTAGGCGCTTCACGGAGGGGGCTTGTGTTAAGGTCTCGCTCTCTGTCCTCACTTTCAGAGAGAACGGCTGGGTGAAGTCCACTCTCACGCAGCCGTAGTTCTTCCGCAGCATCCGTAACACTCCGCATGCAACGCCCCACAGACTCTCATTCTTCTTGGGCTTCCCCTGAGAGGGTTGTAGACATAGAAATATAATTAAAAATGTCGCTCTATGGTTATACACTTATAGCAAATACACACACACACACACAGGGCGGTATTTAGAGATATTCCCCCAACTACAAAACATATGCCAACACAAAGCCAACACATAGAACCTGTCTCACACACACTCCTCCCCCCCATACGTCCGTACCAGCTGCTCACTGTTGTAGTTGCCCTCGAGGATGCGGTCATAGGAGATGCCCACGGGCACCACCATCACTTCAGGGATGACGCCGTTGCACAGGGCGTCCACCACGATGGAGAGCATGCCGGCGCGTGCCGGGGAGGGCTTGCCGCTGCGGGAGCGCGTGCCCTCCAGGAAGACTTCCAGGAACTGCTGCTGCCTCAGCAGCTCCTCCGTGTACTGGGGGTGGGGTAAGCAATGATAGTTTAGCTGTTTTTTCACATGCTTACATGGGTTAAATTCCTGACATCTACTTATCTAGTACAAAATGGCCAATTTCTACTCCTGGGTGGACAATACACACCAGAACGGACAGCCCAGTGCAACCTAGTGTCTCTGACCAGAATACCAGCTGACGTGTTAATTTTCTGACGATTCTACATGTTGAATTGGTGCAAGTAGCCACCGCTCGTCCCTATAAAAACACAAGCAAGAGATGCAACAGCCCCCTACTGCGGTGAACCGACCACAGTTATGTGTGTGAACTTTTCTCCCCCTTCTGTAATAAATGTACTGTGTTCCAACTGGTCTACAGCTTCCGGACAGTGTAAAGGCGTTAGGTGAGCGATGCTTTGGCTTTAAATAGCCCCGTGACATTCGACAGAGCTGGGAAATGGACCAGTCATGGAACGAGAGATGAGATGCCAGTGGCCCTCGTATTTAGTCAGTTATTTTCCTGCACAACTGCTCCCCCGCCCCCCCCCCGGTTCATTAGATTAACAATCAAGCCATCAGACCCTACTATAACAACTTCTGATTCAACAGCAATGCATGTGTGTCTTTTTAAAATCCTGACCATGTATTAGCCAAGCAGCCTTTGGAGGTTTTTGCCCTCATGGTTGGGCATAATTCACTTACCTCTATACTTAATTTAATGTGTTCAAGTATTATCCCCATTTTTAAAAAAGAGCACAGCTCGTCTAATTACCAAAGACAAGGTCCTCCAACCTATTTACAATTACTCAGTCCTATATAGCCATATCAACTGCAAATCTCTCTTGGCTATTGAGAATGTGACTCGCACATAAAATACAATTCATAGGAGCCTGGAGAAGAGTGAATTCTCTCTCTCTATAGATCTAAACAAAGTGAACAGGAAGGTCTATTCATAAAAGTTCAACTGTACTCCCTTGTTAGCAAGCAAATAAATCCAAGTTGGCGAGACTTAAAATATAAAGATTAGCTGGCTACTCACTAGCACGTGGGGCTTGTGCTTGAGAGATTGTTTAGGAGACCGGTGTTAACTTTCTATAATACTTACTACAAGAAGTTGGTCATTGTGCATGGTTCTGGTTAAATTTGTAACAAAATAACATTTTCTTGAAAGCCAGATGAGTGTTTATTGCAAAAGAAATTACAACTGACTTTACCCAGGTGTTGTCTTGATATTTTTTTTTGAGAGCAAATGCTTCTTCCTTCCTGACACTCCCATGTAGGCCAAGTTTGTGCAGTCTCCTTCTGACAGTGTACCCATGCACTTCGACATTGATTGTGGCAAGAGAGGCCTGTAGATCCCTTGATGTTACCCTGGGGTTCTTAGACTTCTATGAGCATCTTTCGGTCAGCTCTTGGGCTGACTTTGGTGGGACGACCTTTTTTTAAAAAAAAATTGCATAACATTTTCAACGTTTTTTTTGTGTCATTTGTTATCTCTCTATCTATCCATTGATCTCGCTATCGTGTGACGATAGGTAAACGTCTGTTTACATATTGTGCTCATTATCTACCGCCAGCTATTGCGCTCATAATTCCCGCAGTGATAATAGCAGAAATATTTCCCGACATACCCACAACTTGACAGCGCTGCACGGCTGTGCTACGATTGCGTTAGGTTTGATAAAATAAATCCCTCAGTGTCACAAGGGAGACACACAGCTAGTACTAGTACTTAGGCAATTTTCACTACAGACAGATGGACACACGCATTCCGTTTCTCTCATGGACAGAAACATCGCACTCTGTTAATTTGATACCATTATCCACTGTAGACTTACTACATATAATAGAGATCTGTACAAAACGTCCTTCTTTCCGTCTTGCGTCTCGTCAAGTTTTCGCCGAATGAAGAATCCTCCCAGTTTACGTATCAATGTGCTGAAAAAAAACAAGCAAGCCCAGTCATTCACTGAGATACAGTCCAATAAGAAAACTAAACCAACCCTGTATCTGGACGCCATATTTCAAACAAATCTGTAATGGCTAGGCTAGCTCAATAACACCCACATTGCACAGGTGAAGGGAAATAGATTTTTCTCCCAAGTGCAGATCTAGGTTCAGTTTCTCCTACCTTGATGATTCTAACTTCATCCATTATCAGACCTGAGTTCAGCTTTCACTTGGTAGTGCCATACAGTTAGGCACAGATCTAGAATCAGTTTTCCCTCCCCAAATTCTACTCTAGATCATCAAAACTGATCTAGATCAACATCTAGAATGGTCTTCTTCCAGTTGAAGGCTGACCTGAATATGGGGATGTTGAGGTTGTTGCCGGCAGCGATGTGGGGGGCCTTGATGTTGTGGCAGAAGAGGATAAAGGTGATGAGCAGGTAGTCAATGTGAGACTTGTGCACGGGCAGGAAGACAAGGGGAGCGTTGTACTGCAAACACAGAGAAAACACTTAAAAGGTTAGGCCATGGTTAAAGGGTATGGTGTTCACCCATAAAATGTATTATTTCATTCAATAGAGAATGGTTGACAGAGGAAGAACAATAGTTTCAAGCACCACCCTCCTTTTAAAGCTTCCAGTCTGTTATTCTGACTCAATCAGCATGACAGAGTGATCTCCAGCCTTGTCCTCGTCAACACTCTCACCTGTGTTAACGAGACAATCACTGACATGATGGCAGCTAAGTCCTTTTGTGGCAGGGCTAAAATGCAGTGGAATTTTTTGGGGGGGATTAAGTTCATATTCATGGCAAAGAGGGACTTTGCAATTAATTGCAATTCATCTGATCACTCATGACATTCTGGAGTATATGCAAATTGCCATCATCAGCCTACTCAATCACTTTTTATAGGTACTGTTTACAGGCCTCCTGGGCCTTATACAGAGTTCCTTACTGAGTTCTCGGAATTCATATCAGACCTTGTCGTCATGGCAGATAAAGTCACCAAAAATTTGAATATTAACATTCACATGGAAAAGTCCACAGATCCACTACAAAAGGCTTTCGGCGCCATCATCGACTCAGTGGGTTTTGACCAACATGTCTCCGGTCCTACTCATTGCCACAGTCATACCCTGGATCTAGTTCTGTCCCGTGGAATAAATATTGTGGATCTAAATGTTTTTCCTCATAATCCTGGACTAAATCGGACCACCATTTTATTTAGTTAGCAATCGCAACAAATAATTAGCTTAGACCCCAACCAAGGATCATAAAAAGCCGTGCCCTTCCAGACTCCCTCCACCTATCCAAGGACGTCGGAGTACTAAATTTAACCTTGCGTAATACCCTAGATGTAGTCGCACCCCTAAAAACATTTGCCAAAAGAAACTAGCTCCCTGGTACACAGAAAATACCCAAGCTTTGAAGCAAGCTTGCAGAAAACTGGAACGGAAATGGCGCTCCACCAAACTGGAAGTCTTCCTACTAACTTGGAAAGAAAGTACAGTGCAATATCGAAGAGTCCGCACTCCTGCTCGATCATCCTATTTCTCCAACCTAATTGAGGAGAATAAGAATAATCCTACATTTCTATTTGATACTGTTGAAAAGCTAACTAAAAAGCAGCATTCCCCAAGAGAGGATGCCTTTCACTTCAGCAGTGATGAATTCATGAACTTCAACGAAAAGATCATTAGAAAGCAAATGACGGACTCCTCTTTGAGTCTGCGTATTTCCCCAAAGTTCAGCTGTCCTGAGTCTGCACAGAACTGCCAGGACCTCGGATCAATGGAGACACTCAAGTTTTTAAATCCTATATCTCTTGACACATTCATGAAAATTGTCATGGCCTCTAAACCTTCAACCTGCATACTGGACCCTATTCCAACTAAACTACTGAAAGAGCTACTTCCTGTGCTCGGCCCTCCTACGCTGAACATAATAAATGGCTCCCTCTCCAACGGATGTGTTCTCTCACTCACCCTCCTCTCCCGGAGGACCTGAGCCTACCCGGAGGACCATGCTTCAGGACCACCTGCCCTTATGACTCCTAGCTGTCCCCAGTCCACCTGGTTGTGTTGCTGCACCGGTTTCAACTCTTCTGCCTGCGGTTATGGAACCCTGACCTGTTCATTGGACGTGCCACCTTGTCCCAGACCTGCTGTTTTCATCTCGCTCTCCCGCACCTGCGCTCTATTGCACTGTAGACTTACTACATATAACCCCCAAACAGCATTGCTTGCAGTTTGGGGTTTTAGGCTGGGTTTCTGTATAGCACTTTGTGACATCGGCTGATGTAAAAAGGGCTTTATAAATACATTTGATTTGATCAACACTGAGGCAGCAAACTTTGTGGAGACCAATACTTGTCATTCTCAAAACTTTTGGCCACGTCTGTATATACTGTCTTCAGACCCCTTTCCTTTTCCACATTTTGTTACGTTACAGCCTTATTCTGAAATGTATTAAATTGTGTTTTACCCCATAATGACAAAGCAAAAACAGGTTAAACATTTTGGCAAATTAAACAGAAATGCCTTTACAGTACATTAGTATTCAGACCCTTTGCTAGGAGACTCAAAATAAATTGAGCTCAAGTGCATCCTGTTTCCATTGAACATCCTTGAGCTGTTTCTACAACTTGATTGTCGTCCACCTGTGGTAAAGTCAATTGATTGGACATGATTTGGAAAGGCACACCTGTCCATATAAAAGGTCCCACAGTTGACAGTGCATGTCAAAAACCAAGCCATGAGGTCGAAGGATTTGTCCGTAGAGCTTCAAGACAGGATTGTGTCGAGGCACAGATCTGGGGAAGGGTACCAAACAATGCAGCATTTAAAGGTCGCCAAGAACACAGTGGCATAAATTGTTTTCTCCCTAATTTCGATCATCTCATCGCTGCAACTCCCCAATGAGCTCGGGAGGCGAAGGTAGAGTCATGCATCTTCCGAAACATGGGTCTGTAGTGACGCCTCTAGCACGGCGATGCAGTTCCTTAGACCACTGCACCACTCGGGAGGCCCTCCTCCACCCTTCTTAAATGGAAGAAGTCTGGAAGCACCAAGACTTACTAGAGCTGGCCACCCGACCAAACTGAGCAATCGGGGGGTCAAGGACTTGGTCAGGGAGGTGACCAAGAACCCGATGGTCACTCTGACAGAGCTCCAGAGTTTCTCTGTGGAGATGGGAGAACCTTCCAGAAGGACAGCAATCTCTGCAGCACTCCACCAATCAGGCGTTTATGGTAGCCACTCCTCAGGTAAGGGAATGGGGGATACCTTGTCAATTGTACAACAATACATTCAACTGAAATGTGTCTTTCGCATTCAACCCAACCCCTCTGAATCAGAGATGTGCGGGGGGTGGGCTGCCTTAAAATCATGAGAAACAAGATTCTGTGGTCTAATGAAACCAAGATTGAACTCTTTGGCCTGAATGCCAAGCATCACGTCTGGAGGAAACCTGGCACCATCCCTACGGGGAAGCATGGGGGTGGCAACATAATGCTGTGGGGGTGTTTTTCAGCGGCAGGAAATTAGACTAGTCAGGATCGAAGCAAAAATGAACGGAGCAAAGTACAGAGTGATCCTTGATAAAAAAAAACTGCTACAGACCCAAGACCTCAGACTGGGGCAAAGGTTCACCTTCCAACAGGACAACAACCCTAAGCACGCAGCCAAGACAACGCAGGAGTGGCTTCAGAAACAAGTCTCTGAATGTCCTTGAGTGTCCCAACCAGAGCCTGGACTTAAACCCATCTAACATCTCTGAAGAGACCTGACAAATACAGGTGTGCTAAACTTGTAGCATCATATCCAATAAGACTGAAGGCTGTAATCATTGCTTCAACAAAGTACTGAGAAAAGGATCTGAATATAATGTGATATTTCAGAATTACATTTCTTTATAAAATGTGCAAACATTTCTAAAAACCTGTTTTTGTTTTGTCATTATGGGGTATTGTGTGTAGATTGAGAGAAAAAAAACGGTTTAATAAATTTGAATAAGGCTAATGTGATGAAGTGTGGGAAAGGTCAAGGGATCTGAATGCACTGTACAAGCACATTAAAGGTTGTAATATTGTAGAGAACAATCTATTGATTATTTGTATGTGATTCATAATGACAAAGGCTAAAGAAAACTAGGTTTAGACATTCATTTCGTAGCACCACCTTGAATTTACACACATTTCAACTCAAAATTCCATTGTGTACCTTAAACGACATAAGATGTAACTCAGTTTAACATATTATGCATAATCAAAAAAAAAAAAAAAAATGTACATATTCTAAACATGAGGATATTCGCAACTGTATCACGCCAGCAGTATAAAAGTGTTAGCGATGATGATTCTAACCTCTGTAGCAGCTTTCTTCACCATCTCCAGCTGGCCTTTGTGGATCTGGATGCTCCAGAAGAAGCCATTGAAGAGCTTGAGAAGCGCCCATCCAGTCAACCTGAAAGACAAATTGACAAGTATGGCTCCTTCAGTGACATTGTCCCTGACAAAGTGTGGTGGGTGGGACAAACCGGCATGCTATGGCCTTCCTCCTTTGAGCAGTGCTTACATTGATTAGAACTAGAATTTCAGCATTGAAACAAAACTGTTTTTATCTGATTGTCAGCAATATCCATTCATTTGTTAGAGAATAACCTAACATTTTTACAGACTTGTCAAGGACATTGGGATTAGTCAACCATGATATCACTCACTTTCAATCATTTCAAAAGGTCGGTGGGAACCCTGCCAGTGCCAAAGAACATTATATTGATAAATTTGAGAGTAGAGGACACGCTGAAAGGTGTTGTACCTGATGAAGGCTGGTGAGATGTTGGCCACCATCTCCTGCAGGAACCCTCTAGCTTTCCGCCTCACCTTACTGACCGCTTTATGTTCTACCACAGCCTCGGTGGCCGCAGGGTCCAACTCAGTGGCCACCTCCACAATGGCACTCTCCACCCTGGGACAGACAAGTACTGTCAGAGACAAGCATTCTTCTTCTACTGGAAGGTCAAAAGCTAATGGAGGTTTGAAACACATTATACTCAGAGTTTCAAGGGAGCTATGCTGAGGATATGACTGTTTCAAGGGTACTGTTCATGGGAAATTACCTTTACAAGTGCACTGCTAAACTTATGATCTGAGAGTTGTCTGCTTTGTTTCTTTGGCTGTGAATCAATACATAATCTCCTTTCCTTCACGACCTCTGATATAAATACATTAGAAAAGGTGAAACCAAAGGTTGGTTTGTCTTAAAGTCTATGAAGTCAGTACAAAAGGAAATAATTTACTGAATAATCTTTTTATTTTTTGTCTCTTCCAATTCCCTGCTGGTTCCCTTCATCCTCCCCTCTTTTGGTCTCTCTGTGATACCTGCTATTGTTGAGTACATTGTCGACCACGTTGCGGGCGAACATGTCCTTCTGGACGTCCCTCTCCAGAACAAACAGCACGTAGCTGAGTCTGCGGGCCAGCCAGCCCCGGTGTCTGCAAGGCCACAGGGAATACTCGTCACATACTGTGCATACACAGTAACCGCAACAGTCTGAGTTCACCCAATCACAATTATATACTATTAACATACCATAACATGTTACTATTACATTGTAACAGCTGTAGTCCACCAAAGCACAGGATCAACTTGGGTGGAATTTAGAATGCTTATATTATCTTGTACAGTAATATAGGTTACAGTGAAATACTTCGGTCATTATTTACATGAGAGCAATACAACCCGACCACCACCAAAATCCACCTGTCATAAAACTAATCTTGTCAAAATCTACAAGTTGGTGTTTTGTTGATATGAAGAGCACATGCATTTGTCCTGAGGTTTTCTGCGGCACAAGGAAGCTATCGCCAACGTTGGGACCACTGAGGTCAGTCACTGGATAGGAGTGGCCTGTGTCCGCTGACAAACACAGTCAATTATTCATCCTTCAGGTTTCCACGGTTTCACATGAGACACCCCGAGCCTCAGACTAGTGGTGAGTACTTGTCGTTTGAAGTACAGTACTAGACCAGCATATCTACTATACTGTACCAGCTGTCAAACCGGCGTGCTTGAATTACATCGAACGTCGGCGTGACATGTTTAACAGTTTTTGAATACACCGCCACGTCAATATGGTTAATATGGTCTCTCCGACCAAGCACTTAAGTGTTGTGGTGGGTTTACCTGGTGTGGGTCTCATTGATGTAAATCACATTGCGCAGTCCTAGAGAAGGAATGCTTGAGTTGAAGAGTCTCTCCTGGAAGAAAACAGAGGAATTCTGTCAGGTAAATCTATTGCAAGTCGGGACAAAAGCTTATGCATAAGTTAATGCTCTGGAGTTCCAGAAATAGAATATCTCCAACAGTGGTGTGGGTCTACATAAAATGAAGGATGGAGCAGACGAGTGGAGAATGATCCACAGAATCGTCCAGGTGGAATTCATTCAAATGTGGACCTAGTCCCTTCCTTTCAGTCCATTTTCTTCAGGTTGGTGTAATGAATATGACCCTGGGTCATGTTCAGTAGGTACGAAATGGAAGAAAACCTGAAATGGAGAAGTCCTTTTCCGTCGCAAAACATCATGAACACCACCCAGCAATACTTGGGATCAGCAGGCTGGGGTTTGAGTAACCCTACAGCAAACTAGACCACGGCTGGGCTCACCTGACTTTGCGGAGTGCAGGAGTGGCAGCAGCGGCCCACGAATGGCCTCTTCCTGTTCAGCAAGCCCTCCTTCCACGTGCTGGTCACACAGCGCAGGACAGATGGACTGGAGCTGCGGTCCTGGACACACACATACTTCAGTTTGCGCCATTGTTCAAAACACAAAAAAAGATGACTATATAAGAACTAGAAAGACCCTAGCTCTTTGCTCCGTGTCTGGCTTTCACACCCTCACTACAATTCTTAACCAACAGCAATTCTCCTCACCATCAGTGGTCAAGTCTTTCTTAGAGTTTCCCCTACCATTACTGAGCAAGACAGTCCTTCATAACTTAGCTCCCACCCACATAAAATTGTAAAGAATATCCTGTCAACTTAAAAAAAAAAAAAAAAAAAAAAATACATGGGGAACCACATCACTACTTCATCGTTCAATCACATCTTACTGAATCGTCGTTAGGCTGCTTCCAGCGACTACCTCCCTGGTCAGCTCCATTGACCTGGAGCAGGCTGTCTGGCCCAATCGTGACGGCCACTTCCATCTCCTCCCTTTATATCACACACCAGCTAGGAATCTGCGAGATAGAGATTCACAATCACCGACCAACACAATGCCATCAATAGAAGTCCCCACAGCAATGACCAGGCTCTTTATTTATCACACACAAGATCAGGCCAAACAAATAAGGTATGGTGGTAGGGACTTAGGGTTTGGGACTGGGGTGATGGATGATAGAAATGGGGTTGTTTTTTTTTTTTTTACAGATAGCCAGGTGCAGAGAGCCATAATTTACAATCGAAGCATGTGTGTTTAGTGAATCCACCAGATCAGAGGTAGTAGAGAGTGTTCTCTTGATAAAGTTGGTGAGTTGGACTATTCTCTTTCCTGCTTAGCATTCAAAAGTACTTTTGGGTGTCTGGGGAAAATGTATGAAGTAAAAAGTACATTATTTATCTTTCGGAATGTAGTGAAGTAAACATTTTATAGCATGCATCACGACCACTTTGCCCGAGTTCATTCCTTCACGACCTACGTATGAATTACCACCGGAAGCCAATTTGTTGACCTGTGAGCGAGAGCCTCCCCCCCCTTCAGTGTCAGGTTATAGGCCACCCAGGCTCTGGCCCCTGATCAACACACAAATGTACAACACACATGCCCGCACACACCCTAAATGACGCAGATCCACACACACGCGCGTAAAGTCACAGTATTTCAATACTCGTTAGTATCTTGGTAAAGAAACAAAAACAAAGTGGATTCAAATTCTTTAGGAAAAAAAAAAAAAAAAAAAGAGTGTGTTATCTTCCAGAGTCACATTTATAGCATACATTATTTTTACATAAAGCAGATTTTTTTTTGCCATGGAACAAATAGTCCCGGAATTGGAGTGTGTTCACACAAATCTCAGAGATATTTATGATGCAAGAGGTGTGTGACCGGACCGAACTGCCCAAGACACCTCTTAAATAAAATACAAAAATTCCAGTATGCCTAGCATAAAACAGATCTTTAAACTGATCTGGTTCATCCCTAAAGTTTAAGTGAAAGATGGAAAATGTATGGCATTTATGGTAGCAAGGCAGGTTGAGCCTGCTCTGTGGTTGCCCAGTTAGTAAGGCGTTTTAAATTCTGAATTCTAATAGCCTTAATTTTTCTGCTACACTGAAGCATAACTACAGCAGCGCAGTCCACTCACGGAGCTGGCTTTCTTATGCCCAGTTATCGTTTAAAAATGAATAGAAGAGTTTCATAACTAAAACAACCATTTTCACATTTTTCTGTGACTTATGACTTAGTGACTTATCTTCACGCAACCAAAACAATACTACTGACTTGTCTGATGGGCAAGTGCCTTTTAGACTAGACTAATGTTAATCCCTGGATAACATTTCATGGTTTTACCGGTGAAAAGTCCATGTAACATCTCCATGCCAATTGCCAACCATTTGATCTTAAATCAGATTTTAAAAATGAGAATATGCATTTAGATCTTCTTGAATTGTGTTGTTTCGTGAGTGAATTTTAGAGCAGATGTTAATTTGTAACCTACCTGTGTTTATTTTCAATCAAAGCTTAATGACGCGATCTGCTGAGTTTTGGCCACGAGAGAAAAATGCACAATTCTAGAAATCGCAAGTAATTGTTTGTTTTTGTCTTGACAGTAGAATGTTACTATTCCATTATATTCAGTATCGATCATTGTGATCTTGCAGACATTGATTCAGTTTCGATCGGATGAAAAAAAAAAATATATAATAATTACAACAGACCAGACCTCACATCATCACCATGGGGTGAGTGAGAACAGGAAGGGAGGTGGAAGCATCAGCGGAGTGAGCTGCAGCGACGTAAAAAAGGTGTGTAAAGTAGCACCGGCGCAGAAGGTAAGGTTGTTGAGCTATCGAGAAGAGGGGCCCAGAGAGCGTTCACAAAGCCACAGCGTATTTATGGAAGGGCAGAGGGGCACGGCAGAGGCAGGGTCCACCAAACCCACGGGGTGTGTACGCATGTGGAGCTGCTGCTCTGTGTTCTTGAACACGATATTTGCTATTGTTAAAGCAACTTGAATTGTCCTAATGGTCCGCTCTTTGTAGCTATGTTTTTATTTTTACTGGTCAAACCACAACTGAGCGAGCCAAATAAAACCTTTGTACTGTACTTAATCTCTGACACTAGCACCTGTATTTCAGTCTCACTTTTTTGATGAATCCCTTTTTCTATGCTTACGATCACAAAATTCCATTCATAAGTAATATTTTTACAATAGTTTATTTTGCATGGGCTACGTCTCAATCCACCGCATCCACCTGTCGACCTCTGCAGTGTTTGTCAGCCTAGGAGGCATCCGAAAATTGGTCTTATGAAAACGTCTTTAGCCTCCGAACGGTTCGGTTTTGTTCTAAATAAATAACCACAAGTGTCACTGGAATCGTGTGAAGGTAACCCTGTACCAGTTTAGAAAATGAATGGAAATATTTGTGTCCAAAATAATATATCAGTTATAGAACAGATGTGTCAAAACCTTAGGTTTTATTTCTTTACATTCATGAATGAGTTTCTTTAGGCTATAAAGTTAAAATTCAATATTTTCTCAAATAATTTCAATAAATACAGGGGTTCTAAAATTCTAAATCAAATAGCTAAATTATCCATCTTAAAACAATTGAATATGTTAACTTAGTATAACCCCCCCGGCTTAGACTTTTAGGGGTTAAGGAATGGAAAATAAAGTCAATATTTACGCAATATATTATTTCATAGTATTTCCTATTGATGTCTACCCAATGTGGACCTGACAGAGACAATGGAATATTTTGTATGTTTAGTCAAATTAATGTTCACCATTTTGGGCTTTGGAACTTCCACTAAACCTTTATCTCCATGACTGATCAAAACAAATTATCATGCTCTTTCGTCTCTCTGCAGTGAGCAAATCTCAAAATCCATATAGAATCGAAATACATAGTGCATTCGGAAAGTATTCAGACCCCTTGACTTTTTCCACAATTTGTTATGTTACAGCCTTATTCTAAAATGGATGAAAAAAATATTGCCTCAATTAACATACAATAATAACCAAGCAAAAACAGGTTTAGAAATTATCAAATAAATCAGAAAATGTTTTAAGTAAAAAACTGAAATACATTTACATAAGTATTCAGACCCTTCACTCAGTACTTTGTTGAAGCACCTTTGGCAGCGATTAGAACCCTTGGGAATGATGCTACAAGCTTGGCACACCTGTATTTGGGGAGTTATTTCTTCTCTGGAGATCCTCTCAAGATCTGTCAGGTTGGATGGGGAGCGTTGATGCACAGCTATTTTCAGGTCTCTCCAGAGGTGTTGATAGGGTTCAAGTCTGGGCTCTGTCTGGTCCACTCAAGGACATTCAGAAAAATGTCACGAAACCACTCCGTTGTCTTGGCTGTGTGCTTTGAGTCGTTGTCGTGTTGGAAGGTGAACCTTCACCCCAGTCTGAGGTCTTGGGCGTTCTGGAGCAGGTTTTTAATCAAGGATCTCTGTACTTTGCTCTGGTCTCCCAGTCCCTGACGCTGAAAAGCCCTGTCAGTGTGACTATTGGGTTCATGGTCACCTCCCAAAAACTAAGTGTAATTATAGAATGCTAGTAGATTTATATTAAGAAGCAAAGTGAAAATCCGCATCAAAAATGCGCTCCTTGAGTGACAGGAGGCGGGGCTAGGTCTATGTGGAAAGCGGCATGGAGAGAGAGACACGAGTGAGGACTCAAGTAGAGAAGTAAACTATAAAAATGGACGTTACACACATGGCGTATCACATTTAACAAACCAAACATTGAAATACCGTTATAGAAGGTAAAGTAAAAACCCAAACCGGTCCGTGCATCATTACCAGTATATCGCAAAAAAACGGTATACCGCCCAGCCCTACACAGGTGGACTCCAATCAAGTTGTAGAAACATCTCAAGGACGATCAATGGAAACAGGATGAACCTGAGCTAAATTTTGCGTCTCATAGCAAAGGGTCTGAATACTTATGCAAATAAGGTATCCGTAATTTGCTAAAATTTCTAAAAACCTGTTTTCGCGTTGTCATTATGGAGTAGTGTGTAGATTGATGAGGAACAAAATATTGAATCCATTTTAGAATAAGGCTGTAACGTAACAAAACATGGACAAGTCAAGGGGTCTGAATACTTTCAGAATGCACTGTATTGTATCGTGACAATTCCCTGCTCTACTAGCCATTATTAGAACATCCTTTGTTGACTCTTGAAAATGTCCCTCACCAAAGCGTTACATTACAGGGATGATGACTTGGCAGTCTATTGCCGTTGGCCAAGGTCTTCACTAGTACTCGACATCACATTCTTATCTAATCAATAAATACACATGGCATGTCCAGAAATCCTGTTCTAACCATTTATCTAAATATGTAAACACAGGATCTTTTTTTTTTTTTTTTTTTTTTCACTCTGCTTTGTGTTTAAATTCAGCGGGTTGTCTCATCTGATTCGAAGTCATAAATATGGGAGAACAGGCGATTGCTGTTATTTATAATGTCCAGACAATATGGACATTATAAATGCAATGATAATCTAGCTTTGTCTTTTCCTCAGCAGAAATACAACCACGCACAATAAGAATACAATGTCCTCCAATCTGATATGCATCTCTAGCCAAAGTTCTTGTTACCACACTGCCCAGACAGAAATAGAAGAACTTTGCACTAAACAAAGAGCAACGTATTCTGTATTATTGCCTTTCACCTTCTCTGTAGCCCTGCAGTCAAATCAACCTACTCACTGTTACCATAGCGGCGGGCCAACCTTGGGGTGACATGAGATGCAGTATTATTAAAGCCCATCGTCAGGACTTTTAGCTTGACTCGTCGACAGAACGGGGGTTTGTCCTCACAAAAGCGCTTACTGCTGTACGTAAGCCTGAAGCTTAACTTTCTGGGGAGAAAGGAAAGCATTCGGTACCCATTTACAATGATGTATCCTTATTCAGAAAGGTAGGTCTGGCACAAAGCTATGGGGCCGGGTGGAATTGAAGTCAAGTGAACCTTTCTTTCCCCCTCCTTCCTTCCTTCGCGTTTCCTTTCCCTCCATCGCTCCCTTTGTCCCCCTTTTTTGATGTAGGCCAATGGCAAGCCTCGGTCGGGCTGAGTGACATGTAGACTTGTCTTCTCATCATTCCATTGTTCTTATGTCTGGCAAGTCTATGTAATGATTTCAGGCCGACTCATTGGCTTGAAATACGTTTCTGATCCTGAAGCAGGAAGGTTACTAGAGTTCATCTAACTTATTACTTAACATTACCCTGTACTACAGTATAAATCCACAGGCAATATAATAACATCCACTGCCATAGTCTTACGCTAATCACTGCGAATTGACAAAACAAGACAACAAGTACAGTATACAAAAAATACGTCATTTGTGGAGAGATAGCTTGGGAAGGCATTCCTAATGTAATTAATAGGAATATCACGCCATGGGTAATGCCTTCCAGTTTGGAACTAGGTCACCGTCAGACGCTGGGAGAATCTCTTTATGAATGGATAGTTACACCAATAAGCGTGCATGTTTATAAGTGTGAGTATGTATGTATTCATGTATGTATGTGTGTGTGTGTGTGTGTGTGGGGGGGTCTAATCACTGAATAGGACATAAACTAAGCCAAACAGCTCAAGCAAGCAATGAATGACTGACTGAGCTTTGCTGCATTGTCCCTTTGTGTTCTTGTAGTAGGCGACCCACACATTGATGACAGAAGTGTGACTAGAATTCTGCTGGGTTTGCAAAAGGTCAATGGCCTGCCGTGTTCAAACAGGAGTGGTGGGGAAATTATTGATGGTAGGACTACAAATCAACCATCATAACACCAAACACAGTCTTAATAACATATTCGAATGCATGCTTTGTAATCTGGCTACACTACTCCTGCAACAAAAACAAAAAGCAAGGCAAACGGGGTTGGGGACTTAGACATCTTAACATGTATGGACGCGTCACTGATCCTGGTATAGGCATTTGAATTGGCTGTGGCTGTCAATATTTACAAAACAATGAGAGAGCTATTATCATTAGGCCTATTACCAATGATTCAATTGAAAGGAGGTATGATAGATGATATGTGGTACATTTTGAGGTTTCATACATCTTGCAAGCATACATATGAAATGAAAATCTACTACACACATTGCTTATTGGACTCATCAGCTTGAACAGTTATAAATATATTCATGTTGTTCTCTTCACTTCCTAGAAAGGAAACTGACGCCGAGTAGATGGCTTGCCTGCCAAAACATCTTATCCATGCGTGGGTGGCTACTAGGTTAATCTGTCTCACAAGCTGCCTGTCAATCTTCACTAAACAGGTCAAAAAGAAGCCGGACAAGACAGATGCCATCGGGGGTTAATGATCATGAACTCTTAACAAAATGTTATTGTGGTGAACATAAAAGTGACGTGTGAAAAACGCGAAGTAGCTTTATTATGAGCTTTATTACGGCAGAGTCAATTGCATAGGCAAGGACAGGTGTAGTGCGTTTAGCACCGGCTAGCTCACTGATGCATGGCCATCAAGATGGGAGAGAGCTTTCGTCAAATGACGAAACCTAACCTTTCTTGGCCATGTTAACCTAAATGATCCTAACACGTTAATTATCATAATCTGAAGCGTAAAATAGACGTTATCTAGCCCAGGCAACCGATAGTGCATGTAAGTTATCCTAAACCTGCTACGAAAAGCCAATTTGTACAAAATCGGTATCTCCTTCCAGACAAAACCAGTTGACGCAAAGCTAACAATAGCTAGTATGATGCTATTTCATTCAGTGGTCAACCCAGCAACCTTATTCAGACCGTTAACTCAGGCTAACTAACGTTAGTTTAGCTAGCTAGCATAACGGCTAGAAATACTAATATAAACCCACATGCAACCGCACAGACCCGATTCGTCAACGTCGTGGGGACAAGCCAGCACAATATTAGCTAGCGTTAATATTTCAATAAGAAGGTTTCGCACTAGTCTTACCTTGTATACGACCTCTAGCTGCACCACCATGTCTTGTGAATTTACCACCGTTGGCGCAATGTTCTTCTTCGAGATTTAATGGCAGACTATCACCCAAGATTTTTCATGATAGACCAGAGCGTGTCGTTTCCAACGGGAGCGAATTAATGATAGTTGGCCGAACAGGCAAGGAGGTGGGCAGAGCCAAACGAGCTAGTGAGATCCTATTGGCGCGTTCTAGCATTTTATTTGCATACTTCTATTAGGGCACGCCTACTCTGTCCTGTGCGCGTGTAATAACTCAATTCGACCTTGTACTCCTAAACGATGCCATTTTTTTTTATTTTTTTGTTACTTTGGGAAAGGGTACATTCTTCACAGTCCACTCGGTTTGTTACATATTCTAGTTTTGGAATCAGAAAACTGTACGGAGATGTTTAATCTATGAGAAAATGTGCAGAAATCCTTCTCTCTCCATCTTCTCCCGCTGTCGGCCACTGGGCTTCCTCTCATCAACATTTATTTATTTATTATATTTCACCTTTATTTAACCATTTACAACTGCGACCTGTCCAAGATTAAGCAAAGCAGTGCGAAAATAAAAAGCTAAAAAAAACAACAACACAGAGTTACTCATGGTATAAACAAACGTACAGACAATGAAAATATAGAAAATCTATATTAAATGTGTGCAAATGTAATTAGATATGGGAGTTAGGACAATAAATAGGCAGTGGAAACGGGAACCGGATGCTTCACATTTATACATCCGGTGAAATATCTGTTCTATAATCTATTGAACAAAGAGGGATAGCTAGAAATGTATTTGCTATTGATGTATTGCCGCCACCTACTGTACCGGGTGAACGAGAAAAAAAAATCTATTGCAGGAAAGCTGGCTCCCGCGAGAGTTTGAAAATGTCACCTTTGGGGTGGCAAAGGTTGCTAAATTGTTCCCCACAAGCCCCTGATCACATCGATATATGATAGCCCCTATATGATAGCCTCTACAGTAGCTTTCTGTGTTTTTAACACCTTTAACTTGCTGAATAGGATTCAATGCAATAGAATGTTCACAGGCTGATAAAGGCATAGAATTAGGAATTAGAATACGTAATAGTAATTTATTAGAATCTCTATAAAGGAGAACAATTGGAAAGTTCACATGATCATTGAAAATTACTGTAACAAACAACAATGGAACATTCTATTGAGTGGATCTCATCTTAAAAAACATTGGATTTGGTACATTTTTGCCATCAGATCTAATGATTTACATAGACTGACTCATCATTGAAACAACAATGTTACAAATAGCAGAACTACATATCTATTTTAGGGAAATTGGTCATACTGGGAAATAATACAAGTCCATGAGATGCAAATACAGTAGCATATTGGTTTTCTACAGTAGTTGCCACCTGTAGGTGGTTGCCGCCCCCAAGTGGTAAGGGTAGGTAACCATCATATTGCATATCATGTTAATTAATATACAGTACATCAGTAAATGCTTCAAGAACATTTTCAACGTGTTTTAATGTAATATATTTTAAACTGCTACAGCAGTCAGAAATCTGACAGCTTCTTTGGCATATTTTTACCACTATTCTGGTAATATTTTGCTAAATACATATACAGTGCGTTCAGAAAGTATTCACACCTTTTGACCTTTTCCAAATGTTGTTGTGTTACAGACTCAATTTAAAATAGATTAAATTGAGATTGTGTGCAACTGGCCTACACACAATACCCCATAATGTCAAAGTGTAATTTTTTTATTTTTTTATATTTACAAATGAATAATAAATGAAAACCTGAAATGTCTTAAGTCAACAGTTACTCAACCACTTTGTTATGGCAAGTCTAAGTAAGTTCAGGAGTAAAAATGTACTTAACAAGTCACATCAGTTGCATGGACTCACTCTGTGTGCAACGACTACCTCATCTCTGTACCACACATATACAATTATCTGTAAGGTCCCTCAGTCGAGCAGTGAATTTCAAACACAAGTTCAACCACAAAGACCAGATAGGTTTTCCATTCCCTCACAAATTAAAGCACCTATAGGTAGATGGATAAAAAAAGAAAGCAGTAATTGAATATCCCTTGAACAGTAATTGAATATGTTAAACCTTGGATGGTGTATCAATACACCCAGTCACTGCAAAGATACAGGCGTCCTTCCTAACTCAGTTGCCGGAGAGAAAGGAAACCACTCAGGGATTTCATGAGGCCAATGGTGACTTTAAAACAATTTCAGACTTAAATGGCTGTGATAGGAGAAAACTGAGGATGGATCAACAACATGGTAGTTACTCCACAATACTAACCTAAGTGACAGAGTGAAAATAAGAAAGCCTGTACAGAATAAAAAATATTCCAAAACATGCATCCTGTTCCAACAAGGCACTAAAGCAATTATGCAATACAAAGTGTTATGTTTGGGGAAAATCCAATACAACATATTACTGAGTATCACTAGTGGTGGCTGCATCATGTTATAGGTGACCTTGTAATTGTTATGGACTGGGGAGTTTTTCTGGATAAAAAATAAATGTTATAGAGCTAAGAGCAGACAAAAGAGGAAAACCTGGTTCAGTTTGCTTTCCACCAGACACTAGTAGATGAATTCACCTTTCGGTAGGACAATAACCTTAAACAAATCAACACTGGAGTTGCTTATGTGAATGTTCCTGAGTGGCCGAGTTACAGTTTTGACTTAAATCTACTTGAAAATATATGTCAAGACCTGAAAATGGTTGTCTAGCAATGATCAACAACCAATTTGAAAAGAATTTTGAAAAGAATAACCGGCAAATGTTGCACAATCCAGGTGTGGAAAGCTCTTAGAGATTCACCCAGAAAGACTCACAGCTGTAATCACTGCCAAATGTGCTTCTACAAAGTATTGACTCAGTGGTTTGAATTCTTATGTAAATGAGATATTTCTGTATTTCATAAATCTTTCTTCCACTTTGACATTACAGAGTGTTTTGTGTAGATTGTTGACAAAGAAATTACAATTAAATCAATTTTAATCCCACCTTGTAATACAACAAAATGTCGAAAAAGTCAAGAGGTGTGAAGACATTCTGATTCATTTTGTGTTGTCCTCATTGTGACACACATTTTACACCATTATTGGTCTTATTACACCAGTTATTCATTCAGTTATGGCCCTGCAAAATCAATGCAGTTCCTCCCCATTGAAATTAATGGCAGCCATTTTGAAAATACAGTAGGCTGCTGGGACTGATTATTGACAAAATCTATTATGACTTAAAAACTTTCCCAATAGGTCTCCTTGTTCTGTGTGAAATCTGGTGTAGTTCATCATCTAGGGCAGGGGTTCCCAAAATGGTGCAGTTTTAAAGCAACTTTTCATGCAATTCTATACATTTTGCCATGTCCAATGTGTATTCATGTGATATTTGAGTGACTCAAACACTGCAACAAAATGTATGGGCTAAAAAAAACCTAGCTAAAGAACGTTAGCTGACATGGGCACTACCCAATTTCGAAATTGCACCTTGTGCATTCTACTATTTACTTTCAAGAGTAAGTTGAAAGCCAGATTTCCGATCCCTGACAGTTTGGGAAACACTGATCTAGGGTACCATGTGATAATAGAGCACATCCCAATACTGTCCATTCTGGCTCAATATAACCCAACATGCATACATGTATGACCCTTGACCGCCCAAGGTGGGCCCATAGACATTACCATTCTTATTTTTTCAAACCTTAATATGTGTTGTATTTTTTTATTTTTTTTATTTCACCTTTATTTAACCAGGTAGGTCAGTTGAGAACAAGTTCTCATTTGCAACTGCGACCTGGCCAAGACAAAGCAAAGCAGTGCGACAAAAGACAACACAGAGTTACACAGTAAAACAAACAGTCAAAAACACAATAGAAAAATCTATATACAGAGTGCAAAATGTAGTGCAAAAATGCAGTAAGGTTAGGAGGTAGGACAATAAATAGACTATAGTGGTGAAATAAATTACAGAATTATCATCATTAACACAGGAATGAAGGATGTGCAAATTATGATGTGCAAATAGAGGTACTGGTGTGCAAGATTAGTGAAAATAAACAAAAAATAAATATGGGGATGGGGTAGTAGTGTGGGCTATTTACAGAAGGGCTATATACAGGTGCAGTGATCGATAAGCAGCTTTGATAACTGATGCTTAAAGTTATTGAGGGAGATAGGAACCTCTAGCTTCAATGATTTTTGCAATTCGTTCCAGTCATTGGCAGCAGCGAACTGGAAGGAATGGCGGCCAAAGGAGGTATTGGCTTTGGGGGTGACCAATGAGATATACCTGCTGGAGCGCATGCTACGGGTGGGTGTTGCTATAGTGACCAGTGAGCTGAGATAGGGCGGGGATTTACCTAATAAAGACTTATAGATGACCTGGAGCCAGTGGGTTTGGCGACGAATATATAATGAAGGCCAGCCAACGAGAGCATACAGGTCGCAGTGGTGGGTAGTGTATGGGGCTTTGGTGACAAAACGGATGGCACTGTGATAGACTACATCCAATTTGCTAAGTAGAGTGTTGGAGGCTAGTTTGTAAATGACATCACCAAAATCAAGGATCGGTAGGATAGTCAGTTTTACAAGGGCATGTTTGGCAGCATGAGTGAAGGAGGCTTTGTTGCGGAATAGAAAGCCAATTCTGGATTTAATTTTGGATTGGAGATGGTTGATGTGAGTCTGGAAGTTGAGTTTATAGTCTAACCAGATGCCTAGGTATTTGTTGGTGTCCACGTATTCTAATTCGGACCCGTCGAGAGTAGTGATGATAGTCCGGTGGGCGGGTGCTGGCAGCGTACGATAGAAAAGCATGCACTTAGTTTTACTAGCGTTTAAGAGAAGTTGGAGGCCACGGAAGGAGTGTTGTATGGCATTGAAGCTTGATTGAAGGTTAGTAAACACAGTATCCAAAGAAGGGCCAGATGTATACAGAATGGTGTCGTCTGCGTAGAGATGGATCAGAGAGTCACCAGCAGCGAGAGCGACATCGTTGATGTATATAGAGAAAAGGGTTGGCCCAAGAATTGAACCCTGTGGCACCCCCATAGAGACTGCCAGAGGATCGGACAATAGTCCCTCCGATTTGACACACTGAACTCTGTCTGCAAAGTAGTTAGAGAACCAGGCAAGGCAGTCACTTGAGAAACCAAGGCTGTTGAGTCTGCCAATAAGAATGCGGTGATTGACAGAGTCGAAAGCCTTGGCCAGGTCGATGAAAACGGCTGCACAGTACTGTCTTTTATCGATGGCGGTTATGATATCGTTCAGTACCTTGAGCGTGGCTGAGGTGCACCCATGACCAGCTCGGAAACCAGATTGCATAACAGAGAAGGTACGGTGGGATTCGAAGTGGTCAGTTATCTGTTTGTTAACTTGGCTTTCGAAAACTTTAGAAAGGCAGGGCAGGATGGATATTGGTCTATAACAGTTTGGGTCTAGAGTGTCTCCTCCTTTGAAGAGGGGGATGACCGCGGCAGCTTTCCAATCTCTAGGGATCTCAGACGATACGAAAGAGAGGTTGAACAGGCTAGTGATAGGTGTTGCAACAATTTTGGCTGATAATTTCAAAAAGAGAGGATCCAGATTATCTAGCCCAGCAGATTTGTAGGGGTCCAGATTTAGCAGCTCTTTCAGAACATCAGCCTTCTGGATTTGGGTGAAGGAGAAGCGGGGGGGGCTTGGGCAAGTAGCTTCCGGGGGTGCAGAGCTGTTGGCCGGGGTAGGGGTAGCCAGGTGGAAAGCATGGCCAGCCGTAGCAAAATGCTTATTGAAATTTTCGATAATCGTGGATTTATCGGTGGTAACAGTGTTTCCAAGCCTCAATGCAGTGGGCAACTGGGAGGAGGTGCTCTTATTCTCCATGGACTTTACAGTGTCCCAGAACTTTTTGGAGTTAGTACTACAGGAAGCAAATTTCTGTTTGAAAAAGCTGGCCTTTGCTTTTCTAACTGACTGTGTGTACTTGTTCCTGACTTCCCTGAATAGCTGCATATCGCGGGGGCTATTCGATGCTAATGCAGTGCGCCACAGGATGTTTTTGTGTTGGTCTAGTGCAGACAAGTCTGGGGTGAACCAAGGGCTATATCTATTCTTAGTTCTACGTTTTTTGAAAGGGGCATGCTTATTTAGGATGGTGAGGAAAGCACTTTTAAAGAACAACCAAGCGTCCTCTACTGACGGGATGAGGTCCACCACTTTCTTTTCTCTTTAGGTATCTTTATTTTTTGTTTCTTAAGATACTCCTGGTACCTTATAGGCCACACAAGCTCACAGAACGGGACCGCCGAGTGCAGACTTTGTTTCCATTGAACGTGCCATAATAAATAAAGGCATGCCTCGGTCCTCTTTTCTAGAGGAGCTAGCCAACAACTAACTACACAAACACTTCAAACTGAAGCTGGAAAGAATGCAAACTAGCTGCACTTCGTTTCGCTTGACAATTTTATAATTTACATTTCTTTGTATATATCCATACAAATTATTCCAGCTGATTCATCGTTTCGACTGGCTGAGAAATGTTGCCTGCCTGTCTGTCCCCTTCCCGACTCCCAACTCGTTCATTACTGTGGGACAGCTGGAGATTGAATTTGAATATTGAAACAATGTTGCAAATGTCAGAGACAGACAGCAAGACTTATACAAATCTCCACTATTGAAAACTAAATGTTAGTCTAAAATGTGAGAAAATGTCTAGATGCTTTTTATAGTGGAGATTCAGTTTATAAAATCCCTGGCTGGGCTGACGAGACAGTGGATTGGGCAATCAGATGGAATATAGTAAAATAGCCATTTTAAAGTAA
This sequence comes from Thymallus thymallus, assembly GCA_023634145.1. Taxonomy (NCBI): domain Eukaryota; kingdom Metazoa; phylum Chordata; class Actinopteri; order Salmoniformes; family Salmonidae; genus Thymallus; species Thymallus thymallus. The sequence continues at coordinate 16,910,185 of CM042386.1, read as the reverse complement.
TAGATTTAGCTGGTGGTCATTTGAATAAAATAGACATTGGCTGGAATGTGGTGTTAACCAATCAGCATTCTGGACGGTGTAGGCCGTCATTGAAAATAATAATTTGTTCTTAACTGACTTGCATAGTTAAATAAAGGTTAAATAAAAATAAAATAAATAAAAATAAGACCCACCCGTTGTATTATTTTCCATGGCCGCCGTTGGTCTGTAAGTGAAATTTCAACCCACCCGGGACACCGGATCATGCAAAACAAACAACAACTTTTTGTGCTTGTGTCATATTCTGTCAAATCTGATGGTTTATTTAATTAGTTGAATTTACTGGAAAACGTACAGTTTGTGACCCATAAAGAGAATCGCACAGAGATTCTCTTGAAATGTTGATGCTGAACCAAAAATGCAATAAACAGTGCCATCTGATGGTGTGTTCCCTCTAGTACGCTTATCCCATAATGCAGGTTGTGCTTTATTTGGAATGTACCACTGTGACTAAGGATAGTGAGACTGTACTTAATCATATTATTATATAATCGTAAAACAGGATTAAATATGTTTAACCATGTAGAAACGCTCCTTTAAATTCTAGTAGACGCATATTTTTTGCTTAAAATTAATTAAGTTAAGCCACGTGTACATCTCGACAATAGAAAACCATCGTATCTCCCTTATAATGGTAGGGCCCCATACCCAAACACGTCATTCCTTTCTCTCTTAAATTCTCAATCATGAGGTAAGGGTCTTGACATTTTGTCATGACTTTACTCGTTTAAAATTACCAGTGTATTCATGTTTTTGGTTAACATGAAGTCAATGAATTTGGCACAAATGCATTGAACCCATCACATGATAGCTAGCTAAAACAGTTGATGTTGCTGACTTGTAGATGGCCGGAAATGCACAAGTCATCTAACATGTCGAGACATGTCTGTGCTCGAGCCTAGCCATTCAAAGTTGGTAGCTAATGCAATGGTCAGCTAGATCAGTGGATATCTAGCCGGATATCTAGCCAATCAGCATAGTTTAATAGGTATGTAGACTTGTTCGTGTAGTACGCAGGGATAATGTACCACTGTGTTAACTAACATGCTAGCCAGCAGGTTACCAACGTTTACTTTAGGTCGCTAACCTCATGCTTCATTTGTGGCATCTCATGCTTCATTTGTGGCATCTCATACTTGTGGTTGGCTAGCTATCTACTTACTGACATTGGCAATTTGCCCACGAGCACATTGTACTGGCCAACATGTCTGTCACATTAAAATAGAAACAGTGTAATCTTATGGTTGTACAAAGCCCAACCTGGTCTCAGAGCGTTTCGTATTATTCTGTATGTAAATCCGAGATACTCCATTTATTATATGTTATGTTTCATGTAGTATGCATTATTTTGTGGATGTCCATCCCATTTTGTGTGATATGTTACTAATTACAATTCGTACGATATGTTATGAATTAAGAATCGTACGCTATGTTACGAATTCCGACTCGTACGTTATGTTACGAATTACGACTTGTGCGTTATGTTACGACTCGTACGCTATGTTACGATTTACGACTCGTACGTTATGTTATGATTTACGACTCGTACGTTACGAATTACGACTCGTACGATATGTTACGAATTACGATTCATATGTTACGACCTTCAATTCGTACGATATTTTATGAATTACAAATCATATGTTATGAAGGCAATTCATATGATATGTTAGATAGGTGGTGGCTAACGCTAGGCTAGGGGTTAGGGGAAAGGTTAGCTAACATGGGAAGTAGTTGCACAGTAACTAAAAAGTATTGCGTAGTTGCTAATTAGCTAAAATGCTAAAGTTGTCCATGATGAGATACGAACACGCAACCTTTGTGTCGCTAGACTCGCCTTATATGTCCACCCATCCACCGTGACCAATCGGCCTCATTTTGTTTTTGCCTAAAATTCTTAAATGATGTAATCTTCTGTCTTATGTAACCAAACTTAACATGTCATATTAATTTGAGTGTACCAGTTAGCAGGTTAAGGAAAGGGGATCCCTAGTCTGTTGTACAACTGAACGCATTCAACCAAAATGAGTCTTCCTTATTTAACCCAGCCCCTCTGAATCAGTTGTTACTGTACTGTAAAACTAGCAAACACATTAGGGTATGAAGCCTGGCTGCGTTGCAAACTACCCATTGCTATTAGTTAGTAATGTAAGGCTTATTTATGTGTCTGCAATTGAAGGCTATTAATTTGGATGGTAATCAACTGTTTTTGTTTTGTTTTACCCAGCATGCTCAGGCTTCAGAAGCGATTGGCGTCAAGCGTCTTGCGCTGTGGCAAGAAGAAGGTATGGCTGGACCCCAATGAAACCAATGAGATTGCCAACGCCAACTCTCGTAAGACACTCCGTTTTACACCTCCATGCTAGGAGACTAGCCCAGTAATGAACCAGGCTCTGGTTGCAAAAACAGCCAAATACTCCATCACAACGTGAATCAGATCTTGTTTGCGGTACGGTTCTAGAAACATAAAGCCCCCTACTTTCACATCACGTCTAAATTATTTCACAAATGAAAAATATACACTTACTGTACACTGTTTTAACCAGTTTTAACACCGTTGCAGCCGACAGTATTTTTTCAGTGACAACATGTTTGTGGCGTCCGTCTTCCGTTTTACACACAGTTGTTCAGAGATTAAGTAGCTAATTGGCACAATTAGTCTACTCTTGTCTTCAGTCTTTTTTTTCCGTAAACAAGCGCTGTGACGTGGAAATACGTCCGTATGCCAGAGAAGCTCTCGTGGATGCGACTCATGAGGATCCTGCGGCGCCTACTGCGGAGTTACAGAGGGTCCAAGAAAATCAACAGGCACACGTAAAACTACTCTGTGGGAAGCCCTAACCCTACAACGGTGTGAAGTAATTCAACCTTTTTGTTTTTAGAAAATTATTTCTCACTGATATGAAAGATACGATCCTTATGTTTCAAAAACCGTACGGCAAGCAATGCATGTTAACGTTTAAAACAAGCATTGGGGTACTCGACAAAACTCCCCGGCCAGAATATCCTATTGCCAATAGGCGCTAAAGGTAATTAGCGTCTATGAATGGGCAAGGAGACTGTTGCCTGTGTCTGTCTTTGACATTCTGCAAAGTTCATGTGTTGTGCAGCAGGGAAATGTCCCAAGGTACCAATAGTTGTGTTCTTGTAAGATCCATACACTGTGAAATAGACCATAGGACGAGGATGTCCACATACAAGTTAATTAACTTGTCTATCAATACCCCCACCGCAGGCCAGCAGATTCGCAAGCTGGTGAAGGATGGTCTGATCATCAGGAAGCCTGTGACAGTGCATTCCCGTGCCCGCTGCCGCAAGAATACGCTGGCACGCCGCAAGGGACGCCACACGGGCATAGGTGGGTACAGAGCGGTTCACAACAACGTCATACAGCCAACATCATGGCTGTGGTAACATTGTTCAAAGTGGCTCTCCCTCATTAACTCGCCAGGTGGGTGAGTTTGCACATTCAAGATCATTCCATTGGGTTGTAAAGTTCAATCTCCACCCAAATGGTGCGCCGGGCTAGCTAAAACAAACGCACTTATTGAAAGATCTGGACAGTTTAAAGAAAATGTCTGGGTCCTGTAGACCTCTATAAATTCAATGATGACTAGGTTTTAACAAATTACCTGTTCAGGGTGTTGACCTATTGCTGGGCCGTGTTAATATTTGATGATAATTCCCCCCCTGCCCAGGTAAGAGAAAAGGTACAGCCAACGCCCGTATGCCGGAGAAACTCTCGTGGATGCGACGCATGAGAATCCTGCGCCGCCTACTGCGGCGTTACAGGGAGTCCAAGAAAATCGACAGGCACATGTAAATCTACACTTAGACGTCTGAATAACCTTGTTGCAGTTGTGGAAGAATGTTATCCTGGAAAAGAATGGTACATTAGATGTCTGAATCACCTGGTTGCAATTGTGGAAGAATGTTATCCTGGAAAAGAATGGCACATTTGATAGTTTTGAACAAATTGTATCGCTTTGTAGTGAAGTGCGGTGCAAAATACCACAATGAGCCTGAAATTAGTATTCAAACCACTAGTATCTTTTAAAGTCAAGATTGTAGTGAAGTCCATTATCTGTTCATTAAAATTATACTTGTAATCTGGGAACCGTAGTTTTGTCCTTGGAAACATTCTGTGTAACCCTGGTGAAGTTGAACGTCTAAGGAACCATCTCAATAGGATATTTTGTAATATGCACAGAATTTGTGTGTCTGGAATGTGTGATTTGAGTGGGAACTTGTCTTGTCTTCAACTCCCAGTACACTCTCTCTCTCTCCAGGTACCACAGCCTCTACTTGAAGGTGAAGGGTAATGTCTTCAAGAACAAGCGCATCCTAATGGAACACATTCACAAACTGAAGGCAGACAAGGCTCGCAAGAAGCTCCTGTCGTAAGTCGACACTACAACTCCCATCAGCCTCAGGGACCACTGCATGTTACCTAGCCAAAACTAATGATTATTTGGCTGTCATAATTCCTGGACTATGGTTAATTTTGTGTAATCCAAGGTTTATCAATGAAATCAAATGCTTAGTTCTTGACTAACAAACCCAGATTTAAACCTAGCCCTGGATTAATTGAATCCGATTAATTGAATCGGAGTCCTTTAGAATCTGGGCTATAATTTCTTTGCATTCTGTGACCTCACCTGTCTCTCGCTCACCAGTGACCAGGCTGAGGCTCGTCGCTCGAAGACCAAAGAGGCCCGCAAGCGCCGAGAGGAGCGCCTAGCGGCCAAGAAGGAAGAGATCATCAAGACCTTGTCAAAGGAGGAGGAGACAACCAAGAAATGAGTTTCCCCTCCGTCCCCCCTTCCCACTGACAATGCTCCGTCTCGTCTGTGATATTATACTATATACTGATGTTTTTTTGCTATTGCCACCAAGGGCCGCATTTATAAATATTACATTGAAAAAATAACTTGTTCAGTGTCTTCAGAAAGTTCTCGCATCCCTTGACTTTTTTCCACCTTTTGTTGTCTTACAGGTTGAATTAAACATGTATTACATTGAGATTTGTTACAAAATACCCCATCATGTCAAAGTATAATTGTTTTTAGAAATTTGTACAAATGAACAAACGAAAAGCTGAAACGCCTTGAGTCTTAAGTGCTCAAACCCTTTCTTATGCTAAAGCCTAAATAAGTTACATTTAGTCACATAAGTTGCATGGACTCACTCTGTGTGCAATGATAGTGTTTAACATGCGTTTTGAATGACTACCTCATCTCTGTACCCCACGCATACAGTTATCTGTAAGGTCCCTCGGTTGAACTGTGAATTTCAAACTGATTCAACCACAAGGTTTTCCAATGCCTCGCAAAGAAGGGCACCTATTGGTAGATGGGTAAAAAAACAAAAACATTGAATATCCCTTTGAGCATGGTGAAGTTATTAATTACACTTTGGATGGTGTATTAATAAATCAAGTCACTACAAAGATACAGGCGTCCTTCATATCTCAGTTGCTGGAGAGGAAGGAAACCAGTCAGGGATTTCACCATGAGGCCAATACTGACTTTAAAACGGTTACAGAGTCTGTACAGAATAAAAATATTCCAAAACATGCATCCTGTTTGCGACAAGGTACAAAAGTAATATTGCAAAAAACGTGGCAAAGCAATTAACTTTTTGCCCTGAATCCAAAGTGTTACGGGTTATGGGTATGCTTGTAATCATTAAGGACTGGGGAGTTTTTCAGGATCAAATAAATTGAATGGAGCTAAGCACAGGCAAAGTCAGTCTGCTTTCCCACAGACACTGGGAGATGAATTCACCTTTCAGCGAGACAATAACCTAAAACACAAGGCCAAATATACACTGGAGTTGCTTACCGTAATGACATTGAATGTTCCTGAGTGGCTAAATTATAGTTTTGACTTAAATCGGCTTGAAATCTATGGCAAGACTTGAATTTTAAAAAGAGTAATGTGCAAATATTGTACATTCCAGGTGTGCAAAGCTCTTTGAGACTTACGCAGAAAGACTCACAGCTGTAATCGCTGCCAAAGCTGATTCTAACATGTATTGACTGCAACATGCAACAATTTCAACGATTTTACTTGAGTTACAATTCATATCAGGAAATCAGTAAATTTATATCAATTCATTAGGCCCTAATCTAGAGGGCACAGCCATGGGTGGACGTGGGAGGGCATATTCAATTCTCTGGCAACAGTTCTGGTGGACATTCCTGCAGTCAGCATGCCAACTGCATGCTCCCTCAAAACTTGAGATGTGGCATTGCGTTGTGTGACAAAACACATTTTAGAGTGGCCTTTTATTGTCCCTAGCACAAGGAGCACCTGTGTAATTATCATGCTGTTTAATCAGCTTCTTGATATGCTACACCTGTCAGGTGGATGGATTATCTTGTCAAATGAGAAATGCTCGCTAGCAGGGATGTAAACAAATTTGTGCACAACATTTGAGAAAAATTATCATGTTGTGCTTATGGAACATTTTTGGGATATTTTAATTGTTCAGGGTAAATTAGATATTTCATTTTCAATAAAAAAATCAAAGAACATGTTTTCACTTATATATTTAATCTATTTTGTATTCAGGCTGTAACAACACAATGTGGAATAAGTCAAGGGGTATGTATACTTTCTGAAGGCACTGTATATGCAGCTTTTCACACAAGAACGTAAGGTTGTGTTAATTACAATATTTATTCCTTAAATTCATGAGGGGGAGTGAACAAGTACACAATTTGGGGAGAAGGGTAGAGTGTTGGACTGCAGTCTTGAACGACCTGAGAAGTTATTATTCTATGCTCGCTTAGAGGCAAGCAACACTGAACCATGCATGAGAGCACCAACTATTCCGGATGACAGTGTGATCTCAGTCTCCCTAGCCGATGTGAGCAAGACCTTTAAACAGGTTAACATTCACAAGGCCGCAGGGCCCGACGGATTACCAGGTAATGCACTCCGAGCATGCGCTCAAATCTTTCTATATCTCCACACACTTATTTTGCCAGGTAGTTGTTGTAAATCTTTCTATATCTCCACACACTTATTTTGCCAGGTAGTTGTTGTAAATCTTTCTATATCTCCACACACTTATTTTGCCAGGTAGTTGTTGTAAATCTTTCTATATCTCCACACACTTATTTTGCCAGGTAGTTGTTGTAACTCTTTCTATATCTCCACAGGTTGTTGTTGTAAATAAGAAGTTTTACTGTAATTGACCTACCTGGTTAAATAGCCTAAATAAAACAGTTATAATAATCAATAAAGTCTGTCTGTAAGCTGTTAGTGATTGACTGTATTGAATACAAGGATAGACATATATTTATACCCAGAAGTGAAAGTATTCAGGAAACAAAAGGACATTGATCAATTGATCTTATATCCTGACCAAGAACTGCAAGTGTCAAAGACAGTGACCAGGAGCAAGTAGGGAAACCCTGGGAGAGACATGTTGTGGTCCAACGTCAGTTATGACGGCGACAACAAAAAGCTCGTGGTCACCTCGAAGCTGTTCAACATGTTTGTCCAGGTAACCAACAGACTGTGGTATGAATCTATCATGGCTTATGAATTGTCACCACATGCTTAGTGTTTTGTGTCCAAGATATGAAAGTGGTTTGTACCTCATGGGGAATACAGAATATAAATTCAATTAGTATTCATGATTTGTTTCTAAACCGGTATTTGTTTGTTCTCAGTTCTTTTATAACATTTATTACTGAGAAACATTTTGCAACGCGTAGGTTCAAAGATGTTGGTTTCTTTTGAGCTCATCTGTTTGATGGCGCTGTTGACGTCAGTGAATGGGAGAATACTGTGTGCAGGTGCAGCCCTTTCCAAATCTGACTGCAAAGACAGTGGTGGGCAATGGAGGGTTTCTGACCAGCAGCAGCTGTGGACTGATGATAGACTTCCCCCATTTTGTACATCACTTCTGTTTGGTATTTGGGAGACCCGACAACTGGTCTCTCTAGACAGACGGGTTGTATGGAAAGGTGTATGGAAAGTTACTGACTGAAACAAGAGGGAGTACAGAAAGATAACGTTCTGTCAAACATGTTATTAAATACCATGGCTCTTAAGGAGGGAGGCGGAGATGAAGCGAGGAATTTGGCCCGAGGTCAGGTCAGATGAAGTGAGATGAAACAGTCCTATCCCACACACACTTCCACCCCCACGAAGGTTCTAGCATCAGGCAGGGCCATGACTACACCAGTCAGAGGAACCAATTAAGTTCCTGCCTAGCAACAGAGATGTATTGGCTGTCTAGATGTGCAAGGAGTTGACTCCGCCTAGTAGGAGGGTATAAATATATGTCCTTGTGCAAACATGTCTTTGTTTTTGCAGCTGTTTGACCCAGTGGGTGAATGCATTTGGTTTGAGCTTTTTCTAGTTGTCCGTGAGTTTTTACTCTGTTCAGAACCTAACAGTACCAATGTTCCAGCTCACAACGGTTTGGCATAGAGGAAAGTGCGGAGTTAGGACAGCCGTCTTTCTTATGTCACAGCCTTATCTGCTTGTTGCCCTAGCGTAAACATCCCGCTCACATTTTAAGCCCCGTCTCCAGAGAAACTCATGATTTGTTGGTAGAGTTGTCTATCTGAAGAGGACCCTCCCCGGAACAATTTCCCTTTTCGAAGTTACCAAGAGAATGTGTCATTAATGCCAGACCTAGTGCTGTTGCTGCCTGGGATATCCGAGACTTCCACAGATGTGCAATGACATGCACACACGATAACATAGTAATGAACTAACAGCAATGTCTAAAGAGGACTCTTGAACCTGCTTTCACTACCCATTGGGCACAAACTGGTTGAATCAATGTTGTTTCAATGTTTTTTGTCAACATATTGTAAAGTAGACTCTGTGTAAAATACATTGGTTTTTCAAAAGGCAATGTAAATAGTCTGGGTGGACATTTGATTAATGTTAAATGTTGATATTTAGTTGTGTAGACAGCCAAACATATCTCAATATTAATTCTGTACTACAGAAAAGAGCCTAAAGTGAAGTCTATCTTCTAAACTAATGTAACAGTATTTATGTAACCTTAAATTTAGTGAAACATCCATTGGCCACATTTTGGGATTACTGTTGAGTCTTCGTCTCATCCAAATATTTCCCAATTGTTCATGTGGAAATGACATGGTGTGCCTAGTGGTCTGTCTCTCTCTCTCTCTCTCTCTCTCTCTCTCTCTCTCTCTCTCTCTCTCTCTCTCTCTCTCTCTCTCTCTCTCTGAACTCTCTCTCTCTCTTTCTCTCTCGCTCTCTCTCTCTCTCTCTCCCCCCCTTTCTCTTTCCCCCTTTCTATATCTCCTCCTATCTCTCCCTCTCCTCTATCTCTCTTCTCTCCCCCATCTCTCTGTCTCTCTCTGTCCCACCCCCTTTGAACCAAGGCTATGAGAGCGATAAGACCAACCTTGTGATTGCCAATCCGGAGCATCCTTGTGGAGAACTAAGTATGTTCCTCTGTGTTGAGCGGTCTGAAACTTGGTCACCATTCTGAGGGGTTTGCCTCACTAATGGAACTTCGGCGCCCTTTCATGGAATCTCTTAAACATCTACGGCGACGCTCCTCCTCTCTGTCTTCTCCTACCAGCGCAACATGCCCATCTCTGTGTGTCCAGTTTACACTCTCCAGTGGAACCACGACCCAGTCCGGCCCGTGTTCCTGAACCCAGAATACCTGCGGAATTTTGGGATGCCCAGGGTCTGAAGGTGAACAGGTTTACTATGGCGAGGTTTTATGCTTGTGAGTCTGTTTGCTGAGGTGCATCTTTATGGGTTCTGGCCCTTCTCTACACGTCCGAAACCTGGCCAGCAGAAATTAATGGGTCGTTGAGGATGCACCTGGATAACAGAGCCCAGTACTTATGGATAGAATATTTTATTTGATGGTTCAGAAATTACTGGGTATTTACCGAGACATTCTCGCGATGCATCCTTCCAAGTCTCTGGAGGAAGCTTGGAAATCTAGACTAAATAAGACCTTACATGGTAAAAAAAATAAAGAAGAAGTAGTCAAGTCCTCACCCATGCCTGACGTTATTTCAAAAGAGAGGCGAGGAGTCTTGGACCATCACATTGTAGAAGAGAAGAGCTCTCATTACTGAACATTTGTTATTAGATGTGATAGGACATATGAACTAATGATTGGCCTTCTCCGTCCCTCCCTTCCAGGAGGTCTCGTTGTTCAGTTGTTTGCTTTTCATTGCAATACAAGCTTAGTACACAAGAGAGCGCTCTCTCACCATTTACAGCAGGCCAGACCAAGGCTGTGGTCATTTTAATTCCACTGTTCTCTCTCCATTTTTAAACCCCAGTCTAAATGTCTTACCAACGTACCTTGGAATATTGCACTGAATCTGAGTTGTGTGCAAGCAAATGATTAGTTCAATTACAGTGTGGTTGTCAGTCAGAAAGCACTGCATGCACATTTGGTCTGTCCCTGTAGCGTATCGTACACCAATTTCTGGAAGTAGAACGATTTATGATGTGCTCCCGAGTACTTCCAGACCATAAACCGCGTACAGTATGCACCCGTGACATATGCCTGTGACATATACCTGAAATATGATCTCAGTGGAGGTAATCATTTAGTTGCTCCTGTCATGTCTCCACAAAAGAAACAGCCTAACAGGTTGTGTTTTCTCTCTCTGGGGATGAATATGACTGTGATGGATCAGAATGTGGGGGGCGTCATGATAGTTTATCAGAAGGGCGGGGAGGACGGGAGGCCCCAACTCGATCGCAGCTAAATGAAAACTCCACTGCGGGTCCACTCAGAATGTTCGTGTTTTGTCAGTTGTTAACCACGTTAAAACTGACATACCCCGAAGGCTCTCCTCTCCAAGACATTGCCATTGAATATGGTTGGAATAGGAAAGGGCACATTTTTATTTAACCTTTATTTTACTAGGCAAGTCAGTTAAGAACAAATTCTTATTTACAATCACGGCCTACCTACAGGGTCAACCCCTGTAGCAAATAAGGGTTAAGTGCCTTGCTCAAGGACACATCGGCAGGTTTGTCACCTCGGGTATTCAAACCAGCAACCTTTTGGTTATTGGCCCAACACTCTATCCGCTAGGCTGTCTGCCGACAGGAAACTGTCGAATGACGAGAAGGGGGAAATGACATTGCAGTACAAGTGGAATAACTAAAAGACACTTTAGCTGACCTAACTGTTAATTTAAACCCTGATGTTACCCTAAAGCCATTAGAATGATCATCTACTATGTTCCCAACACTTGCTCTGCATACAATTAATTATTTCCATTCGCCAATTTTTCTAATTGTATTTTCAAAAATCATAAAAAGTAATGGTCTGTCAGCTGCCCAAAGAAAGAGCAGCCCTAATGTATGAGAGAAGCATGGACCTGGCAACACTGTGGTCCTGTTTGAATGAGAGCCCCAGAGCCATCTGCATATAGTCAGTTACAAAAAGATGTACTATGTACTTTATTACAATTGTGGGGCACAATGCAAAACACAGTACAAAACATTAGGAACACCTGCTCTTTCCATGACACAGACTGACCAGGTGAATCCAGGTGAAAGCTATGATCCCTTATTGATGTAACTTGTTAAATCCACTTCAATCAGTGTAGATGAAGGGGAGGAGAAGGTTAAAGAAGGATTTTAAAGCCTGGAAACAATAGAGACAATGGATATGTGTGCCATTCAGAAGGTGAATGGGCAAGACAAAATATTTAAGTGCCTTTGAACAGGGTATGGTAGAAGGTGCCAGGCGCACCGGTTTGTGTCAATAACTGCAACGCTGCTGGGTTTTTTACGCTCAACAGTTTCCCATGTGTATCAAGAATGGTCCACCACCCAACGGACATTCAGCCAACTTGACACAACTGTGGGAAGCATTGGGAGTCAACTCAATATTAGGTGTTCTTAATGTTATGTACACTCAGTGTATGCAGCCCATGTATCTGATGACATGCCATACTCTTTTTGGTCAGATAACATCAGATATGTGGGCTCACATCAAGTACCATTGTAGAATAATAGTGAAGACATCAAAACTATGAAAGAACACATATGGAATCATGTAGTAACCAAAAAAGTGTTAAACACATTTTTGATTCTTCAAAGTAGCCACCCTTTGCCTTGATGACAGCTTTGCACACTCTTGGCATTCTCTTCACCTGGAATGCTTTTCCAACAGTCTTGAAGGAGTTCCCACATATGCTGAGCACTTGCTGGCTGCTTTTCCTTCACTCTGCGGTCCAAATCATCCCAAACCATCTCAATTGTGTTGAGGTCGGGTGATTGTGGAGGCCAGGTCATCTGATGCAGCACTCCATCACTCTCCTTCTTGGTCAAATAGCCCTTACACAGCCTGGATGTGTGTTTGGACTCATCAACCAAAGGTCAGATTTCCACCGGTTTAATGTCCATTGCTCTTGTTTCTTTGCCCAAGGAAGTCTCTTCTTATTATTGGTGTCCTTTAGTAGTGGTTTCTTTGTTTCAAAGTCAAAGGGTGGCTACTTTCTTTCAAAGTTCTGGACATTTTTCATATTGACTGACTTTCATGTCTTAAAGTAACTGGACTGTCGTTTCTCTTTGCTTATTTGAGCTGTTCTGGCCACAATATGGACTTGGTCTTTTACCAAATAGGGCTATATTCTGTATACCACCCCTACCTTGTCACAACACAACTGATTGGTTCCAACGCATTAAGAAGGAAAGAAATTCCACAAATTAACTTTTAACAAGGCACACCTGTTAATTGAAATGTGCTAAGCTGTCATCAAGTCAAAGGGTAGCGTAACACTTTTTTGGTTACTACATGATTGAAATTGTGTTATTTCACATTGATGTCTCCACTATTATTCTACAATGTAGAAAATAAAGAAAATCCCTTGAATGAGTAGGTGTTCTAAAACTTTTGACTGGTACTGTATATGCCCTCTGCCGATGTCTCGAAAATGATGGCAGTATTATCATCAGCACGTGTCTTTTTACTAAAGAAATGCGTATTGTTTCAAGAGTCTAAGGGCCGGGATGGGTTTCTACTAAGCTAGCCTCGTCGAGAACCAGGCCTTCCCTAATACGGGTAGAAAAATAGCTAAATAGGGTGGGGATCAGTGATGCTTCGAGACACGTCAAACCAATCAAATGCCTTGCTTGGGCGGAGCACCAACAGTGCTCATTAGATTAGTGTTGGAGGTGCAACAGTGCATGACGATACAGTCTATGGTGAGGATGAATGGGAAATCACAGATTAAAACCCCATCAAAATATGTTGATGTATGTCGATTTTTGTGTACAGCGCACACTTCTGACAAAACAGACTTAAGTTTTTTCCTCCAGGAACCACTACCTGCTAAATGTGTCCTTCTCGGTCTGAAAACTATGACAAATATAACAAGTAGCATCAGCGGGCATGCTGGGGGAGGGTTCTTGAAATGTAGCATCCAATCAAAATCTTGCCGATGGGAGACAGCGGACCTCCTCCACCAAACTTTACAGTTGGCACTATGTATTTGGGCAGGTAGCGTTTTCCTGGCATCCGCCAAACAAAAAATGTATCAGTCTGATTTTTGAGATGTCTCCTGGTGTGACAAACACCACTGTAGCTCTGCCACCTTCCACCGGATGTGGTGGATTGAGACGGAGCCCACGCAAAAAAAAAAGAAATATCTCTAGTTTAAACAGACAGGTTTTGAAAGGGATTTTTTTATTTTATTATTATGCCTTGAGCAGAGCATTATTAAAAAAGAATTAGCAAATGCAAACCTGGATCCTCTGTATTCATTTGATATGCTGAAACTGGTTCTGGATTCGGGCCAAGACAACAATTGACAGGGGATTAGATCAAAAGTAGATGCAAGCATTAACAATTGAATGTGGTTTTATAGCCGTATTAAGTGTGACCTGCTATATGTAATTTAATTTTTATGAAAAACATCATACATTTACATTCTCTTCAGTATGAGCTACAATAACCCCAGTCCAGTAACACCAGAGATGTTCACAAGTCTTTGAGGTAGAGTCCAAGTCAAGTTATTAAGTCTTTTAGGGCCAAGTCTAAGTCAAGTCTCAAGTCCCTTTTGGCAATGGCTTTCTGCCTGCTGTGGGTTAGGTCTATATAGCTGCTTAATCAAATAAGGACAAAGTGAAAATATGATTAACCACTATCCTCCCACTGAAATAGATACTTCCTTGTCTGCATATCTTTTGCGGAAAGCAGACATTCTAGAACGCTTTTCATCGCTCTGTATTAAACTACTTGTGTTACAATGGCGTCTGTTCCATGTTATTTGACAGAATGCACAACAAAAACTTATCCCAGTACTGACTTGCGTTGTTCACGACTCTCTCATCTAGAGTCTAAGTCAAGTCGCAAGTCATTTTCTTTGCGACTTAAGTGCAACTCAAGTCCGAGTCTCAGACTCGAGTTTCCATCTCTGAGTAACACTGCGTAAAAGCGAGCACAGTGGTACGTAAAAAGTGGCTGAACATCCACTTGCATCTTTTATGAAGCACTTTTACAAAGCATAAAAAATAACCAAGGGTTATCGACTCGCTCTGAGTAAAGTTTGGAAGTGAACTGAACTTGCTGTCCACCTAGACAGAATTTATTTTAGGCTCACTCGTTTATTAGTGCTCAAAAAGCACTCCTGCGTTCTGCCTCCTGGCATGGGATTTTTGAGGGTTAAGGGCAAATCATTTTTTATGGCGTAGTCGTGTTTTTATAAAGGTAATTTATTTTGACTCGCAGACTGCAACTCATGTCGGGGCTTTTGAGTGAGGCTTGGTAGTGAACAAAGTCAGGGAGCACTGAACTCAAACTAACTACCCCTGAGTAAGCAGAGGCAGAGAATATGTCTCACTCTTATGGATAGCAACAGTCACTATGCATGTGCAACTGACATCACACTGCTTGCTTAGCAAGTTCTACTTCCTTCTCATTTGGCTCACACCATGGTTCAAACCCAGGACCTCTGCCTTGCTAGCACACATGACCACACTCCCAAAGCATCTTACCAGTCAGTGCCACCGAAAAGCTAGCTATTTGGCGGTTTAAGTGGGGACACTTCGGGCTGAGGGGTGAGTTTCACAAATCCGCATGTGCTACATATAAATGTAATGTACTCGTTGAACTATTGCAGCAAATCTGACATGGAACGTCAACATTGTGAACTGGTTGTGTAGTTGAACTGACGTAACCAGATTACAGCCAGGTCAAGACATATTTTTTGCCTCACAAATCACATATTTTGTACAACGTCCAGACCATGATGTCACAGAAGGCGTCAGACTGACGGGATTGTAGCCAGTTTTGCCCGCTGTGCTGGTTTTTATTTTATCGCCCAAACCCAGTGGTTCACCAATTCGTGCATGAGCAAATGTCCCAGTCACAGAACATGTCACGTGTATCAGTGTGTGTGTCCACGCAGCTTCTCACCCGTGACTGATCAATTTATCCACCAAGCTGGGTGAGCAATAATTTGGCCTGGTGCCTGTCAATTTCAATTCTTGTCTGGCTGTATGTGTTTACCTCAAATCTCTGGAGAGAGTGACAGAACAGTTAGGTAGGGATTCAAAGATGAAGAATACTTTTTTCTCTCTATTACTTATTTCAGATCATCTCTCCCTAACACCCAAAACCGGTTGTAAACTGGTTGCAGTGACGCCAACTGATCAGCTTTGCCAGCTAGGCTCAGGCCTCAACCATTATAGCCAGTTACGTGACGTGTACACAACTGTGACTTGTATGTTGCGTTTTCTCCAGGAGTAAATGCCTATAAACAATTTATTTCAGAGAGTTAACAGTCTTGTTGTGACATACAGGAGACCTGGGTTCAATCTCTCTCTCTCATCTCCATTAACTACACTCTTAGAAGTAAAGGTGCTATCTAGGACCTAAAAGGTCTGTCGGCTGTCCCCATAGGAGAACTCTTTGAAGAACCCTTTTTGGTTCCAGGCAGAACCTTTTTGGTTCAAGGCAGAACCTTTTTGAGTTCCATGTAGAACCTTTTACACAGAGGAACCAAAAATGGTTCTTCAAAGGGTTCTCCTATGGGGACAGCCTTTTCAAAGAGTGTACATCAGAAAGAGACTCCTCGCCCTGACAGACCGACCGACCGACCGACCGACCGACCGCCGACCGACAGACAGACAGACAGACAGACAGATCTTTCTAGCCTGTCAGTGGCTGCGTTATGACTGTTATTAACTTTGATTATGTTTTTCCCTTTTTCACAAACCGTCCTGGAGGGAGGCGATAAAAGCCGCAGCCGCCTTCACAGTCTGATGGCTGAATCACAACTGACTGGCATTGTCAATGGGGGCTACCGCCACCATCCTCCCAGCTCTCCCCGCTATAGGTTTTGTCACCCAAATTAGACCTTGGACGTGTGGTAATGTGTGTGTGTGATTCTACTAAAATAGCCTCCCTGTAAATGAATAGAATTGTACAGAGTGGTTTGGATGACCACTATAACGAGTGGGCCTAACATATGCAATAGATGACTGTTTATTTCATCGTTACCAAATGGATCCACAATGCGCAATATATGGAATATTATGCCGTATGGATAGTGTTTGGGGGAAGGATTATCTATTGAGAGACGTCATAGGGATTACTACTGTGAGAGAGAATGTGGGCATTGTGTGATGCACCTACTTAACTCAGGGAATTAATTTCTTCATTACCAGGAGGCAGCCACTCTTATTTCCTGAAGTGTGTGACTTACTCCATGAAGGCCGAGACTTAACACGATTGGAATTATTGGATGGGGGGGGGGGGGGGTGTCGGTGGGGGGGGGGGAATGGTTGTAATCTGGTTATATAACGTCTCCTCCACCAGAAAACCCGTTTTCAAACAGAAAATTACATAATTTTGATGTTATGTGCCAAATGTTGCCCGCTTGTTCTCCAACACTATCATCTCTTATTGGACCCTGATAAAATCCACCTGTAATCCCTAGTTTGGCCTTTGACCCCCAAATTACCTGAGACAGTGACGTTTGACCTCACCTGCCTCGGTCTAGCCATTCTTATCCCCCCACGCAATCCAAATACCTCATCTCTGTTCTCTGCCCTTCTTCTCTCCTCCTCTCTCTTGCTCTACTAAATATGTGTGTGAGAGAATGAGAGATGTTATCATGTGAAAGCGTGGAGAGGATTGAGGGATTTATTTTTAGCTCTTTTGTTTCCTTCTTGGAGAAATCAGGCGAGGGATTAATTAATTGTGCTTAGAGTCACGGATCAGCAGGATTGGCAGTCACTTCTGAACTCCAGATATACCAGTGTTTCTCGATGATAACAGAGCTGAACTCCAGATACACCGGTGTTTCTCGATGATAACAGTGCTGAACTCCAGATACACCGGTGTTTCTCGATGATAACAGAGCTGAACTCCAGATACACCAGTGTTTCTCGATGGTAACAGAGCTGAACTCCAGATACACCGGTGTTTCTCGATGATAACAGAGCTGAACTCCAGATACACCGGTGTTTCTCGATGATAACAGAGCTGAACTCCAGATACACCGGTGTTTCTCGATGATAACAGAGCTGAACTCCAGATACACCGGTGTTTCTCGATGATAACAGAGCTGTATCCATCCAACTGCACCAGTTGATGACTCCAGTACACCTGTGGCCTCACACATTGGAGGGCATTGCCCTCTAAGATGGAAGGTTACGAAATACAGGAAGTCATTCATTTTCAATGGATGGAGAGCGACTTGAGGCGAAGCGAGCTATATACCAGCATTGGCGATTTAATTCCTGTGAGTGGGACGAGGCAAAATAGTTCAGAAATATTAACTTTATGCAAATATATCTGTGATGCGGCAGTGTGACAACCAATCGAGGAAGGCAAGGTCTCGCTGGCTCACTTTGACATTGTGCAGGAATGGCTCAAATCAATTCAATATCAAACCTGGTATGAGCATGCTGTTGGCCACCAGAGCAATGCCAGGAGACGAAATAGCTGCCGGTGGACATAGACTATTAGAACAAATGCTGTTAAATGACCATCCCTAACCCTAACATTAACCACAATAGGATTTAGGCTAGTCATGCCCACGTACACGCCTTCGAACTCATGTCAGGTCCTGCATCCGGAACTATACTAATCCTGACCCTTGAACTTTGTCCCAATATGCAGGCAATCAAACCATGCATGTAAAGAGATCCTCATGGGCTTATTTTCGATCAAAACAAAAAGTTGACATGTTAATTCACTCAAATGAGTTACCTGAAACGTGGTATAAAGACAATACATGAAAAAATGTTTACTTTAGTGCTTCCAAATCATGCCTCTTAAAACATGGATTTAATATCATTCTGAGATTTCTCTGTTTTTTGTAGAACCACCTGCAACTGGATACGGACATTTTTAAGATAACCTTTTCCCCGAATCGAGAATGAAGACAGTATCGCCAAGAGCAGATTAGTTGAGAAATCTATGGTGGCGTTTCTTATAAGCTAACCTGTAACACCCAGTAACGGAAACATAGCTATCACATATCTGGGGTACAAAATGTAGCTACTTTAGGGGCAATCCTCCCCTTCCCACTCCTCTCTCTTCTGAGGTAATTTGATCAAAGTATGAAATTGTTCTCCATTAAATATAGATTTTGCGCAAAAGACATGTTGATATTGATGAACACAATAAGCTGCCAATATAATGGTCATATACAATTAGAAGCGTATAGGTTGGACCTCTACACCATAAAGCATTATGATCAATACAATACTACAGATGCGTGTCAGAATTGAATATTGAATTGAACAATGTTTGTCGTGAATGTTATACGCTATTTTCCTTTTTCTGGTTAGTTGATTTGATTTGATTGTGTTCTCAGGTATAAGGGCGGCAGGTAGCCTAGTGGTTAGAGCGTTGGGTCAGTAACCGAAAGGTTGCTGGGTTGAATCCCTGAGCCGACAAGATGAAAAACCTGTCTTGAGCACTTAACCCTAATTTGCTCCAGGGCCGCTGTACTACTATGGCTGACCCTGTAGGTAGACCGTCATTGTAAATAAGAGTTTGTTCTTAAATGACTTGCCTAGTTAAATAAAGGTTAAATTGAAAAAAATAAGAAACCCATCCATAATAGGATTCAGTTGACTATAAATGCCCTTGTACCTGGATTTACTTTTAATTTCAGTGCCCATCTGAGCTAAGATACATTTTAACAAGGCCTACTTATAGAATTGGCCTAAAGCCAATGGACAATCAATAGCCCATTTAAATTTGCTTCAGGTGTTAATGGATATGTCCAGTCATTGGAATAATGCTCAGAGTGAAAGAGGAGTGAGGTCTCCTGTAACGGCTTACGTCTACTACAACATGTGTGTGTATGTGTGTGTGTGTGTGTGTGTGTGTGTGTGTGTGTGTGTGTGTGTCTCTGTTCATGAGTTGAAGATTCACACACTGGTATAGAAGTGTAGTAGCTAAGCTTTTCCCTCCTCCATTTCTTACCTGGATCAGAGACAGAAATTTACTCTGGATGCCAAAACAAAGGAGGGCTCGACATGAAGCGAGGTATCTTCGAGATGGCCCTCTGGCGACTGGGCCACTGCAGCCAAGATGGAGAGCCTATGAATACTGAAGGAGGGCCTGTGTCATCTGCAGAGAGAGATGGCCTTTGGCATGAAGGGGTTGACCGGTAGCCTGTGGAGAAGCCTGGTAGAGAGAGACAGAGCCGTGACCCACTATTCGCACTAACAAGGGGATATGAATGGATGGAGTAGGTGGATATCAAGAGGCGGGAGAAGGATGGAGGGAAGGAGAGAGTGGAGACGAAGAAGAAGAGGGACAAGGGCCTGAAGGACTCATGAAGAAGTCTGGCGACGATCGTTTTAGCAAAAACCTGCTGGAGGCGCGGAGGTAGATGCGCCTGGAGCTGGACTGGAACGTGGGTGAGACGGAACGAGATGCAGGGGACTTGAAGGGATGAGATGTGGGGAGAGTCAGTGTTGCAGAGGAGATGATCAAAAACAGCAGAAAGATAGAGGAAAGGATGAGGGAATGATTGAAGTGGAGATCAAAGAAGTGATTTTCATTAATATGGAGTTTGTTCCCCCAGCCTCCACTCTTCTGGGAAGGCTTTCCACTAGATGTTGGAACATTGCTGTTGGGACTTGCTTCCATTCAGCCACAAGAGCATTAGTGTGGTCGGGCACTGATGTTGGGCGATTAGGCCTGGCTCGCAGTCGGCGTTCCAATTCATCCCAAAGGTGTTTGATGGGGTTGAGGTCAGGGCTCTGTGCAAGCCAATCAAGTTCTTCCACACCAATCTTGACAAACCATTTCTGTATGGACCTTGCTTTGTGCATGAAGGCAATGTCATGCTGAAACAGGAAAGGGTCTTCCCCAAACTATTGCCACAAAGTTGGAAGCACAGAATCGTCTAGAATGTCATTGTATGCTGTAGCGTTAAGATTTGCCTTCACTGAAACTAAGGGGCCTAGCATTAACCATGGAAAACAGCCCCAGACCATTATTCCTCTTCCACCAAACTTTACAGTTGGCACTATGCATTGGGGTGGGTAGTGTTCTCCTGGCATCTGCCAAATCCAGATTCTTTGGATTGCCAGATGATGAAACGTGATCACTTCAGAGAACGCAAGTCCAATGCGAGTCCAATGGCGGCGAGCTTTACACCACTCCAGCCGACGCTTGGTATTGCGCGTGGTGATCTTAGGCACTGCACCTGTATATAGCCCTTCTGTAAATAGCCCACACTACTACCTCATCCCCATATTTATTTTTGTTATTTTCACAAATCTTGCACTCCAGTATCTCTATTTGCACATCATAATTTGCACATCCTTCATTCCTGTGTTAATGATGATAATCTGTAATTTATTTCACCACTATGGTCTATTTATTGTCCTACCTCCTAACCTTACTGCATTTTGCACTATACTCTGTATATAGATTTTCTATTGTGTTTCTGACTATGTTTGTTTACTGTGTAACTCTGTGTTGTTTTTGTCGCACTGCTTTGCTTTGTCTTGGCCAGGTCGCAGTTGCAAATGAGAACTTGTTCTCAACTGACCTACCTGGTTAAAT
The DNA here is from genome assembly GCA_023634145.1 of Thymallus thymallus. Classification (NCBI taxonomy): domain Eukaryota; kingdom Metazoa; phylum Chordata; class Actinopteri; order Salmoniformes; family Salmonidae; genus Thymallus; species Thymallus thymallus. The sequence continues at coordinate 16,889,110 of CM042386.1, read as the reverse complement.
AAAGGTGAAATAAAAAATAAAATAAAAATGTGTGCAGCTGCTTGACCATGGAAACCCATTTCACTTCCGATAAACAGTTCTTGTGCTGATGTTGCTTCCAGAGTCAGTTTGGAACTCGTAGTGAGTGTTGCAACCGAGGACAGGCGATTTTTAGGTGCTAAACGTTTCAGCACTCGCCGGTCCCATTCTGTGAGCTTGTGTGGCCTACCACTTTGCGACTGAGCCGTTGTTGCTCCTAGACGTTTCCACTTCACAATAACAGCACTTACAGTTGACCGGGCCAGCTCTAGCAGGGTAGAAATTTGAATAACTGACTTGTTGGAAAGGTGGCATCCTATGACGGTGCCATGTTGAAAGTCACTGAGCTCTTCAGTAGGGCCATTTTACTGCCAATGGTTGTCTATGGAGATTTGCATGGCTGTGTGCTCGATTTTATACACCTGTATATATAGTGTATAATTATCTGTAAGGTCCCTCAGTCGAGTTGTGATTTTCAAACTATGATTCAACTACAAATACCAGGGAGGTTTCCCAATGCCTCTCAAAGAAGGACATTGAATACCCCTTTGAGCATGGTGAAGTTATTAATTACACGTTGGATGGTGTATCACTACACCCAGTCACTAGAAAGGTAGAGGCGTCCTTCCTAACTCAGTTGCCGGAGAGGAAGGAAACAGCTCAGGTATTAACACCATGAGGCCAATATGGACTTTAAAACGGTTTATAAATTAAATGGATCAACAACATTGTAGTTACTCCACAATACTAACCTAATTGACAGATTGAAAAGAAGGAAGCCTGAATAAAAAATAATAAAACATATTCCAAAACATGCATCCTGTTTGCCACAAGGCACTTAAGTAATACTGTAAAAAATGTGGCAAAGCAATTCTCTTTTTGTCCTGAATACAAAGTGTTATGTTTGGGGCAAATCCAATACAACACATTACTGAGTATAACTCTCCATATTTTCAAGCATAGTGATCATTAAAGACGGGAAAGTTTTTCAGAATAAAAAATGGAGCTAAGCACAGGCAAAGTCCTAGAGGAAAACCTGGTTCAATCTCTTTCCAAAAGACACTAGGAGATTAATTCAAAATAACATAAAACAAGGCCAAATCTACACTCGAGTTGTTTACCAAGAAGGCAGTGAATGTTCGTGAGTGGCCGAGTTACAGTTTTGACTTATACCTACTTGAAAATATATGCAAAACCTGAAAATGGTTGTCTAGCAATGATCAACAACCAATTTGACAGAGCTTGAAGAATTTTAAAAATAATAATGGGCAAATGTTGCGCAATCCAAGGGTGGAAAGCTCTTACAGATTTACCAAGAAAGACTCACAGCTCTAATCTCTGCCAAAGCTGATTCTAACACGTATTGACTCAGGGGTTTGAATACTTATTTAAATGAGATATTTCTGTATTTCATTTGCAATTAATTAGCATTAAAAAACATCTAAATATTATCTTTGTCATTATGAGGTAAAAAAATTGATGAAAAAAACCCCCCATATTTAATCCATTTTGAATTCAGGCAGTAACACAATAAATGTCACAAGGTATGCCTACTTTCTGAAGGCACTGTAACTATGCAGTCTGTTGGATGAATCTGCATAGCACTGTGGCCTAACCTAACCCTGTTCCTCAGTCTCCCCCCCCCCTGCAGAGCCCAGGGCCAATTAGAGAGCCTCACAGAGAGATAGGAGACGGACATTCATCCCATGCTTCTGCTACCACATCCTTCTCTTCCGCCTCCTCCTCCTCCTCCCCAACTGCCTGCCCCCTCTCCATCCCTACACATGTCATCTCAACGTATTTCCCTCCCTTCTATACCACTCTTCCACCCGTCTCTATCTGTGTCACGCTGAAACCCATCCTATTGCACCATCTTTCCATCCTGGATGAGGAGGAAACAAAGACAGCCCTTTACAAGGAAACGAGAGCTGAAATGCTGGATTTGGAGAGGGATAGGGTGAGTTGAGGGTCAGGATGAGACTCACTGGGATTCATTGAATAGAATAAAAGTGTTTCACCGTAGATGAGACTGTATGACACAGATAGAGATGGGTGGAAGAGGGGTATAGAAGGGAGGGAGCGTCTGTGACGTTCACACTAAAACTCAGGCAACAAGAGAGACTGAGTTTCAACTAAAGGTGAGCAGATAAATATTTTATGGTTTTCCATAGTTTGGGGGTATTGGAGTTCACAAATTCAAATTCAAATCAAATCAAATTATTTTGGTCACGTACACGTGGTTAGCAGATGTTATTGCGGGTGTAGCGAAATGCTTGTGCTTCTAGCTCCGACATTGCAGTACTATCTAACAAAAATGTCTAACAGTTTCACAACATATAACACACATAAATCTAAATAAGAAAGGATTGAGAATATATACATGTGCCAGGGCGGCATTGGACTAAGATCCAGTGGAATAGTAAGCTTTAAAGTATACAATATACACAGAAGAGATTGGTGATGCAGTATGTAAACACGATTAGGTAACTAAGATACCGAGAATAGTTAGGCATATGAGATGAGTAGTGCAAGATACACAAACATTATTAAAGTGACTAGTGCTTCATTCCTTAAGTGGCCTGTGCTTTCTAATCTCAAATCAAATCAAATGTTATTACACATGTTTAGCAGATGTTAATGCGGGTGTCGTGAAATGCTTGTGCTTCTAATTCCGGCAGTGTAGTATATCTAACAGTAGGAATGAATTAGGCCTATATACATAAGGACTAGCGGCAAGGACTAAGATACAGTAGAATAGTATAGAATACAGTATATACATATGAGATGGGGAACACAAGATATGTAAACATTATTAAATGACCGTGATATTAAATGACCGTGATATTAGAAATAGCTCATATTTCTAGAGCAGGGTCTTCGAAACTCAGTCCTGTGGCCCCTCCCCCATGGGTGCACATTTTGGTTTTTGCCCTATCACTACACAGCTGATTCAAATAACCAACTCATCATCAAGATTTGATTATTTGAATCAGCTGTGTAGTGCTAGGGCAAAAACCAAACGTGCACCTGTTTGTTACCTACCTACCTACCTACCTACCTACCTACCTACCTACCTACCTACCTACCTACCTACCTACCTACCTACCTACCTACCTACCTACCTACCTACCTACCTACCTACCTACCTACCTACCTACCTACCTACCTACCTACCTACCTACCTACCTACCTACCTACCTACCTACCTACCTACCTACCTACCTACCTGCCTGCCTGCCTGCCTGCCTGCCTGCCTGCCTGCCTGCCTGCCTACCTACCTACCTACCTACCTGCCTACCTGCCTACCTACCTACCTACCTACTGGCCTACCAACCTACTTACTTTATTATTGTTTATGGCTTATGACGGGGTAATACATGCATAAATATTTGAATGAATCTTCATTGTGAATGTGTATTTAATTTGTAATGGAATTTACGTTGACCTCTAAGGGCAAATTGACTCGTTAGATTCTGTTTACTGTTCACTTGTAAAATAATGAAATTGTGAGAAAATTTTATTATTTTGACATTATTTTGACCTGAACGTGAAATATCTACTCAGTTTAGGACCATTGACAGTTCCCAAGCATTCAGGCAGTGGTGCACTCTCCCTAAGCAGTCAGAAACCAAGGGGGAATCAGATCTCTTGGCCTTTTTTTTTTTTTTTTTTTTTTTTTTTTTTTTTTTTTTGACTGTTTGTTTAATGTGTAACTCTGTGTTGTTTTTGTCGCACTGCTTTGCTTTGTCTTGGCCAGGTCGCAGTTGCAAATGAGAACTTGTTCTCAACTGACCTACCTGGTTAAATAAAGGTGAAATAAAAAAAAAAAAAAAAAAGGGGAAGCTAGAAGTCCACATTTAAAATGCTTTATTACATCAGGTATTGTTGTTTTAATGCTAGACTAGTTATAACTGTGTATTGACTATTAATTCACTATACACTGTATAATCTCAAGATTAACAGGCTTTAAACTCATTTTAAAACATGAGTAAAATACATCTCTCTGTAAACATTTTACTAAAGGTTTTGTATTTTCTGAACACATCTAGAAGCCTGGTATATCAGGACAATTGGCCTTAAGTGGATGTATTGTAACAGCACCACAGGAGGCTGGTGGCACCTTAATTGGGGAGGACGGGCTTGTGGTAATGGCTGGAGGGGAATCAGTGGAATGGTATCAATGGTTTCCATGTGTTTGATGCCATTCAATTTGCTCCACTCCTGCCATTATTATGAGCCATCCTCCCCTCAGCAGCCTCCACTGAGATGCAGCATTCAGGCTATTTCAACAGTGATAACTTGGCCTCGGACCCCAGTTATGCCTCTCATTAAAGAGAAATGGAGCTTTACTGTCCTTATAATCCCGATGGAGGGTGAGTCTAACACTTCCTCCCCCTCAATGTCACTCTGTCTGGTACGGTTTTCTCTCTATCTCACACACATCCTCTCTCTCTCTCTCTCTCTCTCTCTCTCTCTCTCTCTCTCTCTCTCTCTCTCTCTCTCTCTCTCTCTCTCTCTCTCTCTCTCTCTCTCTCTCTCTCTCTCTCTCCCTCTCTCTCCCTCTCTCTCCCTCTCTCTCCCTCTCTCTCTCTCTCTCTCTCTCTCCCTCTCTCTCTCTCCCTCCCTCCCTCTCTCTCGCTCTCTCTCTCTCTCTCTCTCTCTCTCTCTCTCTCTCTCTCTCTCTCTCTCTCTCCCTCTCTCTCTTTCTCCCTCTCTATCTCTCTCTCACACAGACACACACACACACACACACACACACACACACACACACACACACACACACACACACACACACACACACACACACACACACACACACACACACACACACACACACACACACACACACACACACACAAAACACAATGTTCTAAAACTCACCCACTGACACAGAACCCTAAGCCCTGTGGGCATATCTGGACTTCAGACCAGATTTTGTTTCGAAAATAGATTTTCACACCTTGTTTCTTCCTCGATTCAAAAGCACTTAAGGTTTAAATGGGGTTTCTGAAATTTCACACGAGGTGAGAGGGAGTTGTTGTAGCCAAGATGACAGATAGCTAAGCCAGAGAGACATTTCATAGAGCGAGTAGAATATGCAAGCAAGCATGCAACACACACACACACACACACACACACACACACACACACACACACACACACACACACACACACACTCACACACACACACACACACTTAAGCACTCTTTATTTGTATCCACAATGATCCATTGCAGCACAGATAGAGCAATTTTTAGAGGAGAACGCTGAGTCCCAATCCCAAGATAGCAGTATTATTCTCCCACTAACATCCGTAACCAGCAGAGAGCAGCCACATCGACGCGTGCAACTAATAATAGACCTCTGGCTGTCAGATTTGTTGAGCAAACATATTTCTATGCTGGCTCCGCTCTGCTATCTGGCTTCCTCTGTTTCCCTGGCACTCTGGCAGACTTTGTCATTGAAAGCCGCCCTCTCTATCTCTCTCTTTTTATCACACACACTCTCCCTCTCTTTTTTGATGATTCAATAAATGAAATCAAATCCCCAATTTTCTATTTTGAACGAAAAGTATAATTGTTTTTTGGTAATTGTTTATTTTTTAAATGGAGGATTGAAATATCTCTCTCTCTCTCTCTCTCTCTCTCTCTCTCTCTCTCTCTCTCTCTCTCTCTCTCTGTCTCTCTCTCTCTTTCCCTGGGGAGGTTATTACCAAGATATCATATCCCTCCTTATTTTTTATTCACACTCAGCACAGATGTCATTGGACACTGGAATGTTAATGTACTCATTGTCCAGACTTAATATCTTTGTACATAAACATTAAATATATCATACCAGAGTTATTTTACTGCATGTAGTGGTATAAATGACAATTAATACACTTTCTAACCTGTTTATTATTCTAAATTCACGGTAATCCAATCAATATTCATAGGCATAGCAGGGATTAAAATGAGAAATGCCACTTACGTGTTCATGTTGTGTGCCACATATGTGACTGCTTATGTCAATCTGCAGTAGCTAAGCATATTAACGTTGACCTTTAGGTGTTTGTATTTTTTCCAACTACTGTTGTAATAAAGTTAGTTTTATGTAAACACACACACACACACACACGCACACACACACATTTCGTGTCAACAGAGGTCCAAACACACACACAGATCTTTTGCACACCCAATGGAAGTGGGACATGAGATCCCACATGCTGAAAAACACTTCAAAGCAATAACAAAAAACAATCGACCACATCGCACATGAACAAAGTCTTTGTGTGTGTGTTGTATCATAATAGGGATTTGTCTTATTTTATGCATTAGTAGCTGAATCTTTGACCGAGATAGGGCAGGTACATGGGGACTTTCATAACAACTTGTATCTTAATATGTTAGACAACATGTCTGAAAGGTTAAATACATATACAGTGGGGAGAACAAGTATTTGATACACTGCCGATTTTGCAGGTTTTCCCACTTACAAAGCATGTAGAAGTCTGTCATTTTTATCATAGGTACACTTCAACTGTGAGAGACTGAATCTAAAACAAAAATCCAGAAAATCACATTGTATGATTTTTAAATAATTAATTTGCATTTTATTGCATGACATAAGTATTTGATCACCTACCAACCAGTAAGAATTCCGGCTCTCACAGACCTGTTAGTTTTTCTTTAAGAAGCCCTCCTGTTCTCCACTCATTACCTGTATTAACTGCACCTGTTTGAACTCGTTACCTGTATAAAAGACACTTGTCCACGCACTCAATCAAACAGACTCCAACCTCTCCACAATGGCCAAGACCAGAGAGCTGTGTAAGGACATCAGGGATAAAATTGTAGACCTGCACAAGGCTGGGATGGGCTACAGGACAATAGGCAAGCAGCTTGGTAAAAAGGCAACAACTGTTGGCGCAATTATTAGAAAATGGAAGAAGTTCAAGATTACGGTCAATCTCCCTCTGTCTGGGGCACCATGCAAGATCTCATCTCGTGGGGCATCAATGATCATGAGGAAGGTGAGGGATCAGGCCAGAACTACACGGCAGGACCTGGTCAATGACCTGAAGAGAGCTGGGACCACAGTCTCAAAGAAAACCATTAGTAACACACTACGCCGTCATGGATTAAAATCCTGCAGCGCACGCAAGGTCCCCCTGCTCAAGCCAGCGCATGTCCAGGCCCGTCTGAAGTTTGCCAATGACCATCTGGATGATCCAGAGGAGGAATGGGAAAAGGTCATGTGGTCTGATGAGACAAAAATAGAGCTTTTTGGTCTAAACTCCCCTCGCCGTGTTTGGAGGAAGAAGAAGGATGAGTACAACCCCAAGAACACCATCCCAACCGTGAAGCATGGAGGTGGAAACATCATTCTTTGGGGATGCTTTTCTGCAAAGGGGACAGGACGACTGCACCGTATTGAGGGGAGGATGGATGGGGCCATGTATCGCGAGATCTTGGCCAACAACCTCCTTCCCTCAGTAAGAGCATTGAAGATGGGTCGTGGCTGGGTCTTCCAGCATGACAACGTCCCGAAACACACAGCCAGGGCAACTAAGGAGTGGCTTCATAAGAAGCATCTCAAGGTCCTGGAGTGGCCTAGCCAGTCTCCAGACCTGAACCCAATAGAAAATATTTGGAGGGAGCTGAAAGTCCGTATTGCCCAGCGACAGCCCCGAAACCTGAAGGATCTGTATGGAGGAGTGAGCCAAAATCCCTGCTGCAGTGTGTGCAAACCTGGTCAAGAACTACAGGAAACGAATGATCTCTGTAATTGCAAACAAAGGTTTCTGTACCAAATATTAAGTTCTGCTTTTCTGATGTATCAAATACTTATGTCATGCAATAAAATGCAAATTAATTACTTAATTAAATCATACAATGTGATTTGCTGGATTTTTGTTTTAGATTCCGTCTCTCACAGTTGAAGAGTACCTATGATACAAATTACAGACTTCTACATGCTTTGTAAGTGGGAAAACCTGCAAAATCGGCAGTGTATCAAATACTTGTTCTCCCCACTGTATATACACCAGTGGATGTAAGGACTGACAGTTTTACTTGGCTCATAAGGGATTAAAAAGGTATATTCTTCAAAATAGGAAAAGTGATCACACATTTGAGGTTACTTGTTGCAGATGATAGGTAATAATGAAATTATATCCCTCTTTTGGGGACCTGCGTGATTCTGGTACCGACATTTTTGCTTATAAATTGTTGTGGACACCATAGATTTAAATGGCTTGCATTGAGCAGTAGCCCTGATTCTCACAGACACAGGAGTATGTGTCTTGTGCCTATGTGAAAGGCGAGTTCCTATCGAGTTCAGGAAGCCAAGCTAGAGCTATGTGAGACGTTCACAGCTGTGGGGGCAGACGTTTTGATCAAGAGAGACCTTTAGAAAATATGCACCAAATATAAAGATATGTATTTTACAGTTATAATAAGGAATGTGAAATGTAATAGTTTATTTGTTTTATAGATTGATGATACTATATATTTACAAAAGATATAAGTAATTTCAAGCTTTATTGATACAGTTTTGTTGAATAGGAAATGCATCATATAAAATCTTTCGTATTTTGTTTCCTCAAAAGTGACTACACCTCAGCAATCCATAAAAACAAATACCAGAAAGGTGATACTTTCTTGGAGTTTGCAGCATTACTAGTTGTTGTTTAAATAATTACTTTTGGGGATTACATAGATTACATTTCTATGCTGGCTTGGCCGCAGACCTCTGATATGTAACCTTAATAAACTAAAGTGATACTGACGAGCCGTGTGAGTTTTCCTTTTCATCGAGGTGTTTTCCTCAAGAATCAAAGAGCTTTATCACATACAAATATAATCGGACGATTCTATTTAAAGTAACTTATTTGGCTCATCCACATCCTATCTAATGACGTGAGGAACCAATCACACCGTGTTTGCGACCACCCAGCCGTTCTTGGCACAGTGGATGATTATAACACACCCCACAGTGTTCTCCACAAAACCACGCCGAAATGTTTCCTCTATTTCCGTTTTGCAATAATAATGAACACTGCGGTGAAACGAGGACACTCGTCAGGAGCACTTGTAAATAACACGCCACGGAGCAGAGTTTAAAAAGACACCAGAGCAGACAGCCTCCCCCACCCCTCCAGAGCGAGAAGACTGAAAGTACTATTTGCTCGCAGGCCTCCAGTTGCAAGACAGCTTCTTTTATACCAAAATAGATTTAAGAAACGAAAAGTTGGCACTCAGTAGAAAAGACAGAGCAGCAGAAAGCAATAAGCGAGAGAGAGGAGAGAGAGTGAGAGAGAGAGAGAGAGAGAGAGAGAGAGAGAGAGAGAGAGAGAGAGAGAGAAAGCTGTGAAGAGATGAAGACAACGGGAGAGAGTGAAATAGAGAGGTGGAAAGAAAGAAAGGTGAAGAGAAGAGAAGGGGAGAGAGAGTGACAGTGCAGTGTTATGCTAATTGGGGGGGGGGTTACTGTTTTCAGCCTGCCTATGTTCCTGAGCTAGGAGACTGATCTCCTTGCTCTCTCCCTACTGTGGAAGAGCTTCTGGATCATCTTAGAAAGCGACACACACACATACTAGGGCACACTAATGCACACACGCTCACATGCACACACGCTCACATAGACATGTGCAAACGCACACGCGCTTGCCTCTAATGCTACTCCTGTGTCCCTGCTGTGTGCTATGAATGTTGTAACCTTTACACTGTGGGATGACTGTTTGTGGAGGCGGAGTCAGGAAACAGAAACACAGAGGAGAGGGACGTGCACTGTCAGGAGTGGAAGGGAAAGAGAGAGAAATAGATGTCGTCCCCACCCTGGCTAGATGTCGCTCCCACCCTGGCTAGATGTCGCCCCCACCCTGGCTAGATGTCGCCCCCACCCTGGCTAGATGTCACCCCCACCCTGGCTAGATGTCGCCCCCACCCTGGCTAGATGTCACCCCCACCCTGGCTAGATGTCACCCCCACCCTGGCTAGATGTCGCCCCCACCCTGCCTAGATGTCACCCCCACCCTGGCTAGATGTCACCCCCACCCTGGCTAGATGTCACCCCCACCCTGGCTAGATGTCGCCCCCACCCTGGCTAGATGTCACCCCCACCCTGGCTAGATGTCGCCCCCACCCTGGCTAGATGTCGCCCCCACCCTGCCTAGATGTCGCCCCCACATTGGCTAGATGTCACCCCCACCCTGCCTAGATGTCACCCCCACCCTGGCTAGATGTCACCCCCACCCTGGCTAGATGTCACCCCCACCCTGGCTAGATGTCACCCCCACCCTGGCTGGTAACAGCAAGAGTGTCTTTCTCACAAGCCACACATCTCCGTTCTACCTGATTCCTATGAATGGTGTGGTGAGGTGTCAATGAGGGAGAGAGAGAGAGAGAGAGAGAGAAGAGAGAGAGAGAGAGAGAGAGAGAGAGAGAGAGAGAGAGAGAGAGAGAGAGAGAGAGAGAGAGAGAGAGAGAGAGAGAGAACGCGCCATGAGAGAATAGAACATTATAGCAAGGATGAGTACGTACAGGAAGTGGGGCTAAAAATGCTCTTACACACAATTAATAAAATATGTCCTTTTTATGTAACAGCCATGTTCTCTCTCGATCATTCCTCACCCTCACTAACCCACTTACACCCTAATTAGTACTTAAAGCTCTTAGTATATTTGTCCTCAGTCGATAGTGGCCCAAATGGCACACTATTGGACTTTGGGAATAGGGTGCCATTTCAGATGCAGCCTTTACAACAAACACAAATGCCCTGTATGAAACCCTGGTTACAGAGTGGTTAATAACCTTGATATGTATTATGTATAACACACACGCACACACACAATGAAGTTGTACTGTGTCACTCAAAAGCTAGTCCTCAATGTGCCACTGGAATGTAATGTGGAAATGCAAGCTAGCCAGAGACAAAAAATCAACCAGCCTCATGTATTATGGCCTAATATTTTTCCCTGTGATACTGTTTTTAATTCCTGTAACAGAATGTGACTATGAACCCACGGGAATGAGTAATGAATACATATGCATGAACCGCAGTGCCAATTACAACTTCAAGGACATTATCATAAAAGTGATCAGCTATTATCTGTGGTTTATATAAATGAATAATTGTTGTGGTTATGTAGCCTGCCCCATCTGAGTTTTCAGCATTGCAGTGTTGTGAGTGAATAGTATTATATGCCTCTCTATCCTCCTTGTTCTATTCAATAGCTTCTATACTTAGCTCAGCGTCATGGGGTGGGTGCATATTTTAAAACTCGATGAGGGGGGTCATGGGGTGGGTGCATATTTAAAAACTCGAAGAAGGGGGATGCTTGCGTTTGCAAGTGAGAAGTACAACTTTTTAGCAAAAACAGTGATTATTACAGTCGACGGACTAGGTCAAGTTACTATGAGGAAGTATTTTTGATGTTTTTCATTGTGTTTCACCCATTTTTTATGTGATTTGGTTATTCTAAGGATCAGGTTCTGTCCATGGCACGTGGTGCTGAAACAGGGACTGGGCACTGTTCAGGCCTTTTGTGCTGAAACATAGGATCTGAGTGCTGTCAAAAATATGGTTTGAAAACATGGGGAAAGGACCAGGCGCTGTCCAGACCTATGGTGCTGAAACATGAGACTGGGTGCCTTCAAGACTTACATTGGACCGGGCGCTGTCCAGATAGAATACGGTTCTGAACCGCGAGGAAAGAGTCAAACCCTGTCCAGGCATATGGTGCTGAAACACAAGGTTCCACCTAGCCTCCCTACGACTCCACTTAGAAATAACATCATCCGACATAAAAAGCAGTCATAACCATGAACGGAAAGAATATTAATAGATATGTTAGCAAGCTGTTGCATTTGCCACCAACGTCTTCAAAGAGGTATACCTGCGCCCTGGCACCGCCCAAGTCTGCTAACGTCATCAACTCCCAGCTAGTCCTGACGTGGTACTACACTAACATTTGCATAGTGTAAGGAGGTTAGGCCAATCAGGTTGAGCCAACCTTGTCACTAAATCAAAGTTTTAGTAAAGGCGCGTGTGGCAGAAGCGGAGAGAACCGGTAGACAGCGCTCATCAATATATACACGGATAAAGACTAGGCTATCTAATACGCTTTGGCTACTGGATATTTACAATTGTTTTAAAGTAGCCTAACGTGATACGAGGATTCTTTATTTGGAAGAGAGAGGATATTCTTTTTGCGACGGAGTGGCCTTGCGCATCAAGATACCTTATCCACTGGAATGTTATCGAGTAAATTACTTCGATTTGACTTGTGAAAAAGTGAAAAGTATGAGCCTACATATACATAGCCTACGTATGCTTTCAAGTTGATAGCCTACAAATAACGGTCGCGTCAGACGTTTGTCGTATTTCACTAGAGCGAATTTAACCACGGTATCCAATTTTTTTGGCAGTATGCTGTAATAGCTGCTGCTTGTCTGCCAAAAGATGACGGAAAACAATGAGAAGGAGAATGAGCCGCAACAGCGGGACATCCGTCGTTGCCCGAGCACTGTGCCTATTCAGCCCGAATCAAAGGTAAGACATTCAAATGCAATGCATTTTAATGGCCTGAATCTAACAATGAGGACTTATAGCCATACTTATCCATTTTTTTAAAACTATAACTGCAAGGCAGTTATATTTGTTTTTGAGAGCCAAAATGAGGGATGTGACACCACATGCGACAAAAGTGACAGCGTGAATCGAAAGTGACAGCTAGCCTGTGTTGCTTTCAAGACAACTGGGAACTCGGGGAAAAGGCGAGGTCAAATCATGACATCAGTGATCTTCAGGTCGGAAAGGCAGAGCTCTAGAAAGAGGTCCGAGTTCCCGACTTGCAATTCCGAAAACTATTTTTACCAGTCGGAGCTTGTTTTTTGTTTTTTTCCTGAAGTCTGAGGGTTGTTTGAGAGAAGACTATAGTTTAAGGAGGGATGAACCTGCATGTCAGCAGATGAAATCTACAAGATCCAAATATTCATAAATGTAATAATACATTTTAGTTATAAAGCAGAATAGTTTTCTTTATCCCAAAATGCATAAAAAGGTATTACAAAATGTTCTTAGGTACATCCATCTATTACTGGGTTGGATCCCCTTTTCCTTCCAGAACCGCCTGAATTCTTTGGGGTATGGATTCTAAAACGTGTTGTAAACGTTCATTGGTCAATTGGTTTCAAGAGACCTAACATGTGCCATGAATACATTCCTCCCCAGTACACCACTGCCATGAGCCTGTACCGTTGACACTAGGCAGGATGGGTCCATGTACACATGCTGCTTACGCCAAATGCTGACTCTGCCATCAGCATAACGCAACAGCATTCACCGGACCAGGCAATTCTTTTCCACTCCTCAATTGTCCAGTGTTGGTGATCGCGCCCCCCACTAGAGCCGCTTCTTCTTGTTTTAAGCTGATAGGAGTGGAACCCGGTCTGGTCGTCTGCTGTGCCGTTCTGCACACCACTGGTGTGCTGCTCCGTTATTTGTCTGTTTGTGGCTCCGCCTGTTAGCGTGCATGATTCTTGACATTTTCCTCCGACCTCTGTCATCAACGAGCTGTTTTCGCCCACAGGACTCCTGATGACAGGATGTTTTTTGTTTGTCGCACCATTCTCGGTAAACCCTAGACACTGTAGTGCGTGAAAATCCCAGGGGGGGCAACCATTTCTGAAATACTTCCCCGACGATCATACCACGCTCAAAGTCGCTTAGGTCACTTGTTTTCCCCATTCTAACATTCAATCGAACAGTAACTGAATGCCTCGATGCCTGTCTGCCTGCTTTATATAGCAAGCCACGGCCACGTGACTCACTGTCTGCAGGAGTGATCCATTTTCATGAACGGGATGTAATGTGTTACAGTGTAAAAGTCACCTAAATAGGAAATAATACAACTGGTAGGTCTACATGTAAACGTGGATAACCAGTAAGAAACTTACAAAAGCAATCGAAAATAGGCCCACAGTCTCTTAACATGAAGATTGTTTACAAAATGGTTGGAAATTCCAACGCTATCAACCCCAAAAAGTACTTAACACACATAACAGGAAAAAGTTTCACTGATTGCAGAGCCCTGACAACCTTCTACTCTGCACCTGGATTTGTGTGGTGTGTCTATGTGTGTGAGTGTTGTTTGTCTGTTTCTGTATGTACACTGAGTGTACAAAACATTAGGAACGTTCCATGACATAGGCTGACCAGGTAAATCCAGCTGAAAGCTATGATATATTATTGATGTCACTTGTTAAATCCACTTCAAAATGTGTAGATGAAGGGGAGGAGACAGGTTAAAGAAGGATTTTAAGCCTTGAGACAATTGAGACATGGATTGTGTATGTGTGCCATTTAGAGGTTGTATGGGCAAGACAACATATTTAAGTGCCTTTGAACGGGGTATGGTAGTTGGTGCCAGGCGCACAGGTTTGAGTGTGTCAAGAACTGTAATGCTGCTGGGTTTTTTAGGCTCAACAGTTTCCCTTGTGTATCAAGAATGGTCCACTACCCAAAGGAAATCTATTTGTCAATATCAGCTGGTGTGCAATGTCTAATATTAAGGTAGTCTCAAGGTATTGCTCGCTTAAGGAAGAGCACCTCATAATAAGCTGTAGACAACATTATCTATTTTTCGTAGCCGTCTTTTTACCACCACAAACCGATGCTGACACTAAGACCGCACTCAACGAGCTGTATGAGGCAATAAGCAAACAAGAAAATGCTCATCCAGAAATGGTGCTCCTAGTGCCAGGGACTTTAATGCAGGCAAATTTAAATCAGTTTTACCAAATTTCTACCAGCATGTCACATGTGCAACCAGAGGAGGAAAAAACTCTAGACCACCTTTACTCCACACACAGAGACACATACAAAGTTCTCCCTCACCCTCCATTTGGCAAATCTGACCATAATTCTATCCTCCTGATTCCTGCTTACAAGCAAAAACTAAAGCAGGAAGTACCAGTGACTCACTCAATACGGAAATGGTCAGATGACGCGGATGCTACGCTACAGGACTGTTTTGCTAGCACAGACTGAAATATATTCCGGGATTCATCCAATGACATTGAGGAGTATACCACCTCAGTCACCGGCTTCATCAATAAGTGCATCAACGTAGTCGTCCCCACATGAAATAACTACCGCCCCATAGCACTCACGTCGGTAGTCATGAAGTGTTTAAAAGGCTTTAAATTACTCACATCAACACCATCATCCCGGAAACCCTAAACCCTCTCAAATGTGCATACCACCCCAACAGATCCACAGATGACGCAATCTCAATCGCACTCCACACTGCCCTTTCCCACCTGGACAAAAGGAACACCTATGTGAGAATTCTCTTCATTGACTACGGCTCAGCGTTCAACACAATAGTGCCCACAATGCTCATCACCTCGGACTTAACACCTCCCTCTGCAACTGGATCCTGGACTTCCTGACAGGACGCCCCCAGGTGGTAAGGGTAGGCAACAACACATCCGGCACGCTGATCCTCAACACGGGGGCCCCTCAGGGGTGTGTGCTTAGTCCCTTCCTGTACTCCCTGTTCACCCATGACTGTGTGTCCAAGCACAACTCCAACACCATCATTAAGTTTGCTGACAACACAACGGTGGTAGACTGATCACCGACAACGATGAGACAGCCTATAGGGAGGAGGTCAGAGACCTGGCAGTGTGGTGCCAGGACAACAACCTCTCCCTCAACGTGAGCAAGACAAAGGAGATGATCGTGGACTACAGGAAAAGGAGGGCCAAACACGCCCCCATTCACATCGACGAGGCTGTAGTAGAGCAGGTCGAGAGTTTCAAGTTCCTTGGTGTCCACATCACCAACAAACTATCGTGGTCCAAACACACCAAGAAAGTCGTGAAGAGGGCACGACAATGCCTTTCCCCCTCAGGAGACTGAAAAGATTTATCATGGGTCCCCAGATCCTCAAAAAGTTCTACAGCTGCACCATCGAGAGCACCCTGACCGGTTGCATCACCGCCTGGTATGGCAAATGCTCTGCATCTGACCATAATGTGCTACAGAGTGTAGTGCGTAAGGCCCAGTACATCACTGGGGCCAAGCTTCCTGCCATCCAGGACCTACAGTATACAGTCATGTTAAAAAGTAAGTACATTGAAAGATTATACTTTGAAATTATTTTATTCATAAAAAATCAATTGAAATACAATTCCATAGTGCTGAAAAAATAAGTACACACCTAGCTTCAATAGCTGATGTTTCCTCCTTTGGCTGAAATAACTTCATGTAGACATTTCTTGTAACTGTCTATCAGTCTCTTACATCGACTGGGAGGAATTTTTGCCCACTCTTCTTTACAGTACTGCTTCAACTGTGTCATGTTCAAGGGCTTTCTTGCATGCACGGCCCACTTCAAGTCCCCAACAGCATTAAGATAGGATTGAGATTTGGGCTTTGACTCGGCCATTCCATAACCCTCCATTTATTCTTTTTGAGCCATTCTGTTGTAGCTTTGCTTTTGGGTTTTGGATCATTGTCCTGTTGCAAGATCCATGTTTGGTTCAGCTTCAGCTTTTTGACAGATGGCCTCATATTCTCCTCAAGAATTCTCTGGTACAATATAGAATTCATGGTTGACTCAATGATGGCAAGTTGGCCAGGCCCTGAGGCAGCAAAGCAGCCCCAAACCATAATGCCACAGCCTCCATGCTTTACGGTTGGTATGAGGTTCTTCTATTCAAAGGCGGTGTTTAGTTTTCGCCAAACAACTCCAGCTTTGACTCATCTGTCCAGAGCACATTGTTCCAATAGTTCTGGTCTTTACCCAGGTGTTGTCTGGCAAACGTCAGTCGTGTCTTGATATCATTTTTTGAGAGCAGAGGCTTCTTCCTTCCTGACCTCCAATGTAGGCCAAGTTTGTGCAGTCTCTTTCTGACAGTTGACTCATGCACTTCGACATTGATTGTGGCAAGAGAGGCCTGTAGATCCCTTGATGTTACCCTGGGGTTCATAGAGACTTCTATGAGCATCTTTCGGTCAGCTCTTTGGTGGGATGACCTGTCCCAGGTAGATTACCAGTGGGCTGGAATTTTCTCTATTTGTAGATGAGCCGTCGGACAGTGGAATGATGTACTTCGAATTGCTTGGAAATTGATTTTTAACCCCTCCCAGACTCATGGGCATCAATAATCTTTCTTCTGAGGGCCTCGGGTAGGTCTTTTTTTATCTTGGCATGATGTGTTACCACACACCCATATGGTTAAGACCAAACCAGACCAAGTTTCTCTCTAATGATATTATAATCATTTGCATCTGTTTTGGTACCGCTGATTCTAATTTTAGCCATTGTATGTGATGGTAAAGGTAGGGGTGTACTAACTTTTTTCACATAAGGAAAAGGCATTTTTGTTTATTTCTGTCAATTCTTTTGTGTGTGATTTGTTGAATTGGGTTTCCTTTATCAATGAATGTGGTGGGAGTTTAGCTCCAATATCCACGTGTCCAAATATGTTTGAAAAAATACCACTTTCCAGGGTGTGTACTGATTTTTCACATGACTGTATACTAGGTGTTGTCAGAGGAAGGCCCAACAATGTTTCAAAGACTCCAGCCACCCTAGTCATAGACTGTTCTCTCTGCTACCGCACGGCAAGCGGTACCGGAGTGCCAAGTCTAGGTCCAAAAGGCTCCTTAACAGCTTCTACCCCCAAGCCACAAGACTGCTGAACAATTAATCAAATGACCACCCGGACTATTTCCATTGACACACACCACCCCCCCCCCCCCCCCCCCCCCCATCTTTGATTTTACACTGCTGCTACTCGCTGTTTATTATCTATGCAAAGTCATTTTACCTCAACCTAATGTACACATTACCCCGACTAACCTGTACCCCCACATTGACTCGGTACCGGTACTTCCTGTATATAGCCTCGTTATTGTTATTTTATTGTGTTTTTATTTTACCTTAGTTTATTTAGTACATATTTTCTTAACTCTATTTTCTTGAACTGTATTGTTGGTTAAGGGCTTGTAAGTAAGCATTTCACGGTAAGGTCTACACCTGTTGTATTTGGCGCATGTGACAAATAACATTTTATTTGATTTAACTTGACACAACTGTGGGAAGCATTGGAGTCAACATGGGCCAGAATTTTCAACACCTTCTAGAGTCCGTGCCCCAACTAATTTAGGCTGTTCTGAGGTCAACTCAATATTAGGAAGGTTCTTAATGTTTCTTACACTCAGTGTATGTGTGTGTTGTATTAGAATGTGTGTGTGTGTGTGTGCATGCATGCGTGTGTGTGTCTGTGTGTATGTGTGTGTGTGTGCGATGGAATGTGTGTGATGGAGCTCCAGAGACAGTCTGGGTGTGGTTCTCTGAGAGTGGAGGAACTTTGTGCCAGGGCACACGCGAGAACCAGCTCCCATTACTCTCCATGTACTGGAGGTTGTATGGATGGAGGTGGTTCACTGAATCCCTTTAATACTTGCGTAGGCTTTAGCTCAAGGGGCTAACACAGTTATGCGGGAAACCCGGGTTTGAACCCAGCTGATCACACCCAACATTAGGTTGTCAATGAGCTAGATGCAAAATGATATCCATATCTCAGACTGGACAATAAAAAGATAAGATTAAGATGGGCAAAAGAACACAGACACTGGACAGAGGAAGATATGGCTTTTACTTTGCAACTCTGCCAAGAAGGTCAGCATCCCAGAGTCGCCTCTTCACTGTTGACGTTGAGACTGGTGTTTTGCAGGTACTATTAATGAAGCTTCCAGTTGAGGACTTGTGAGGCATCTGTTTCTCAAACTAGACACTCTAATGTACTTGTCCTCTTGCTCAGTTGTAGAGTAGCACACAGCGTTGTACGAGATCTTCAGATTCTTGTTAATTTCTCGCATGGAATAGCCTTAATTTCTCAGAACAAGAATAGACTGACGAGTTTCAGAAGAAAGTTATTTGTTTCTGGCCGTTTTGATAAACTTGGATTAGCTAACACAACGTGCCATTGGAACACAGGAGTGATGGTTGCTGATAATGGGCCTCTGTACGCCTATGCAGATCTTCCATAAAAAATCTGCCGTTTCCAGCTACAATAGTCATTTACAACATGAACAATGTCTACACTGTATTTCTGATCAATTTGATGTTATTTTAATGGACAAAAAACAAGGACATTTCTAAGTGGCCCCAAACGTTTGAACGGTAGTGTATCTTTTTTGATTTATCATGGACACACACACACACACACACACCAGTCACCTAACATACACACACAAGGGTTAAAAGGGATGAGCTACGGTACATTTCGACCAGGGAGGGCGGACTCTGTCCTCGACCGTCACCTGAGGATTTATGACTCAATCAGGTAACAGATGTTTTGTTTGTCTGGCCACCAGCTGGGTCATAACTCAACAACTCAGTGGGTCGCTGGCTCAACAAGACATGGGAAAAACAAAGGGTGTCCCATGTTTCACTTCCTGTCAAGCCAAAGTACCGGCCGTTAGCCACGGGCCCACATCCAACCGGTTAGAGGAGCCTCAGCGAATAACGTCTCTCTCTCTCTCTCTCTCTCTCTCTCTCTCTCTCTCTCTCTCTCTCTCTCTCTCTCTCTCTCTCTCTCTCTCTCTCTCTCTCTCTCTCTCTCTCTCTCTCTCTCTCTCTCTCTCTCTCTCTTTCTCCCCCTCTCTCTTCTCCAATTTCAAATAGCTCTGGAGAATTTGTCATAGTCTTAAGTGAGACAGCTGGCCTCAGCGGTTTGCTAAGTAACCCTCTCCTCTGGGGTGCAGAGACAGCTATGTTCTCTGAAACATATGATTTTGGCCCTTTTTACCCCCTCTACCTCTGCTGGGGGGAGGGTCTAAGGGGGAGGGAAGACTAATTGGTGAGTACTAGTCAAAGGGGTATGGAGCAGTGATTCCCCTACCATTGTATAGGTGGGGTGGGACACCTTTGCCTACAGCTCTGAAATAGAACTACGTTTCCTCTCTTGCATTGATTGGTTTAATTTGCCCCAAAAAATGTTTAAAGAGACCCTAGATGTTGATTATGGGGGTCTTTGTGCCCCTTCTTGGAAATGAATCAATAGGGAAAACCCTGGATATAAAGTGGTGGTGTTGAATGAAAACTCTGATAGTGCAGAAGAGTGCAGAGCCTCGTCACATGACCCATCAGTTCTTCAATCAACGCACAACCCACTGGGCACAGACGCAAATTCAATGTCTATTTCACGTAATTTCATTGAAATGACGTCGAAACTACGTTGATTCAACCAGTAACGGTAGCTAACGCGCTTTTGTACATCACACTGGTCCGTACAATTGACCTTATTTTAGCGCCCAAAAAGCGTAATACTTCCAGGTCAACTGTAATATGAATACCATTGTAAAGCACAATTTCTCCCCCTTCCAGCAAAATCAATGACGAGATCTTCATGCTGCCCGTCTATCCAGGATTGAAGGGAATGAGCTCCGTCTGGTCTTTTTAAACATGGCTGGTGGGGAAGCGAAACCTACTGCATGATTGTGAAAGGGGGAGATCTGCCGTGTAGGGAAACTTTTTTCACCCGATCTGTCCAACTTATCACCTCTAAAGTGTAAAATAATACACTATAAAGAGTTTATATAATGTGTCGTTACATACCTATTTGAAGGTTTGTATCAAATTTGAATCAGGTTTTTAGGGTGGCGTTAAAGTTACCTTCCGAAGTAAACAGCGGCTGTCGCGGCTTTTGAGAGTCATGATGGCTTGCAGGGATGACGCAAAAAATGAATGTATTCAGTTGTACAATTGACTAGGTTTCCCCCTTACGCTGTCAATGTCAATGTATTGTTTTTAATTTGCTAGAGAAGCGCTACACCTGGTGGAAAGAGGCTGTACGACACAGAATGAGTTGCATAATGCGTGCTGTACGTTACAGAATGACACGTCACATTTTACCGTACAGTGTCAGAGGGGTCCGTTTTTTCAACCTTTCTCCAATACTATTGGTCCATTACCATGCCAATCAATGCTTGAATAGAAACGTAGTTCACACCCAGGATTTCGATGCCAACAGAGTCCCGTTAGTTTTGTTGTTAATATTGTCTGGAACAGCGCATAGAAACCATGTGTTTGATGCCATTCCACTTATTTCCGCTCCAGCCATTACCACAAACCCATCCTCCCCAATTAAGGTGCCACCAACCTCCTGTGCTCTCTATCTCTAGCCTGCCCTCTTCATCTGTCTCTCCCTTCTCTGCCTCTTTAATGTTGCACTCCTCTCTTTGTGTCGTTACCTTGTTTCCCTCTCTCCCTCGCTCTCTCTCTGTTCGCTTTCGGCACTCTCCTCCTCCTCACCCACTCGTTTTTCCTCTTCTCTTCGTTCTTGTCTCCTTCTCTATACACTTCTCCATGTTATGTCAACTCTCCTTCGAATGTATCACTGCATCTCCATCCCCTCTCTCTCCCAATACACCTTCTCTTTTCTCACAATTAAATAAAATTTAAAAATGCATTATAGGCATGACAGAAGTATCCATATCTGTATTGCTAACACCCCCCCCCCCCCCTGTCTCCGCCCCCCTCTTTGGCCAGTGATTGGTTGGTGATGGCTGGCTGAGCACTTGGCAGGTTAGAGGTGTGATTACGGGCAGGGTAGCGTGCCAAGAAAGGGGGGGGGGGTAGAGTGAGAAAAGATAGCAAGGAAGCAAGAGGGACAAAAATAGAGCGAAAGGACAGAGAGAGGAGAGAAAAGAGAGAGAAGAGAGATGGAAGAGAGAGAAGAGAGGGAAGAGTGAATGAAGAGAGCAAGGACGAGAGAGAGACGTGTCTCCTCTGTGTTTCTGTTTCCTGACTCCGCCTCCACAAACAGTCATCCCACAGTGTAAAGGTTACATCATTTACAGACACTACAGAAGTGCCAATCAAAGCAAATGTGTGTGCGTTTGCATGTGCGTGTTTGTGTGTGTGTGTGTGTGTGTGTCTGTGTGTGTGAGTGTGTGTTTGTCTGCGTTTGAGCATGACTGTATACTGTATATTTGCGTGTTAACTTTGGTTTGGGTAAGTGTTTGTTTACACACACACAGCTTGCCAAACTGAGTCACCTGCTGACCTTTAAATAAAAATGTTGTCTGCACAAAGAACAGATGGAGAGAGAGAGAAAGGAAAAGAGAGAGAGAGACGGAGAGAGAGAGAGAGACGGAGAGAGAGAGAGAGAGAGAGAGAGAGAGAGAGAGAGGAGAGAGAGAGAGAGAGAGAGAGAGATGGAAAAGGTGCAAGAGAATACATAGGGATGAAGGAGGAGGAGGCAACGCTAACCATTAGCTATGAACCCTTGGCCATGAACTCTGAATGATGATTCCTCTAATACCCTTGATTGAGCTCCACAAAGTGCTGACCCAGAAATGTCACAGTTGGACAGTGATGACCTTTTACTGTTACAGTTATATTCTTGATACATTAATATCTTGATTTAGGATTACCACACACACACACACACACACACACACACACACACACACACATACACATACACACACACACAGATACACACACACACAACCGCACGCTCGCACGCACACACGCACGCTCGCACGCACACACGCACACACACACACACACACCTCTGATGATATTCAGAATATTTAGAATACTTTCTGAGATATGGCATAGTAATTGCAAAGAGTTTGCTCTGGATCAAGGTGAACTATGTATCTGCATAGCATAACATAATCAAGATAACCTGTACATTTGTCCCAAAAATGTTAATTTGGTTGTAACTTTCCCTTTAAAGACACTAGAGCTGATGTTGTTGTGATCTAAGAGGATATAAAGAGAGCTGATCCTCAGTATTCTTATTAAATATGTGTTGTTTTGTGCGTCAGGAAAGTGTAAACAGCCAAATACCGTGTGTGTGTGTGTGTGTGTGTGTACCTGTGTGTGTCTGTGTGTGTGTGTGTGTATCTGTGTGTGTGTGTATCTGTGTGTGTGTGTGTGTGTGTATCTGTGTGTGTGTGTATCTGTGTGTGTGTGTGTGTGTGTGTATCTGTGTGTGTGTGTATGTGTGTGTGTGTGTATCTGTGTGTATCTGTGTGTGTGTGTGTGTATCTGTGTGTGTGTGTATCTGTGTGTGTGTGTGTGTGTGTGTGTGTATCTGTGTGTGTGTGTGTGTGTGTGTATCTGTGTGTGTGTGTGTATCTGTGTGTGTGTGTGTGTATCTGTGTGTGTGTGTGTGTGTGTGTGTGTGTGTGTGTGTGTGTGTGTGTGTGTGTGTGTGTGTGTGTGTGTGTGTGTGTGTGTGTGTGTGTGTGTGTGTGTGTGTGTGTAAAAGGCACCTACCTCCTTTCTAAAACAATAAATTATCAAGATATTTGATAGTATAGTGTTTCGTGAAATATGCATTTAGGGAAGTGGCAGGTTGTCCATACAAAATATTTCTTAACCCAACCGTCAGTCTCCAATCGATACAGTTACATATCTAAATATAATTTTTAATGATATATCGTATCGTATCGGTTTGGCTATCGCAACATTATTTCTGCACTAGTTGGTTGTACCTCCACCAAATTTTTCCTTCATAGCTTTTTCTCGATCTTCTTTTTAAATAGGGAGCCAATTTGTTTTCAGCACTTTTATTTCCATGACTGATCTCTCTCTCTCTTGTCCTGCTGCAGAAGACATATGGTGAGCAATATGTTTGGGATATCGAATCGCAATATCAATCATTCAACCAATCAAATGTATTTATAAAG